>OX101753.1:11463690-12859523 GCA_944452675.1 Tachina lurida
CTATGACTATGACTATGACTATGACTATGACTATGACTATGACAATGACTATGACTATGACTATGACTATGACTATGACTATGACTATGACTATGACTATGACTATGACTATGACTATGACTATGACTATGACTATGACTATGACTATGACTATGACTATGACTATGACTATGACTATGACTATGACTATGACTATGACTATGACTATGACTATGACTATGACTATGACTATGACTATGACTATGACTATGACTATGACTATGACTATGACTATGACTATGACTATGACTATGACTATGACTATGACTATGACTATGACTATGACTATGACTATGACTATGACTATGACTATGACTATGACTATGACTATGACTATGACTATGACTATGACTATGACTATGACTATGACTATGACTATGACTATGACTATGACTATGACTATGACTATGACTATGACTATGACTATGACTATGACTATGACTATGACTATGACTATGACTATGACTATGACTATGACTATGACTATGACTATGACTATGACTATGACTATGACTATGACTATGACTATGACTATGACTATGACTATGACTATGACTATGACTATGACTATGACTATGACTATGACTATGACTATGACTATGACTATGACTATGACTATGACTATGACTATGACTATGACTATGACTATGACTATGACTATGACTATGACTATGACTATGACTATGACTATGACTATGACTATGACTATGACTATGACTATGACTATGACTATGACTATGACTATGACTATGACTATGGACTATGACTATGACTATGACTATGACTATGACTATGACTATGACTATGACTATGACTATGACTATGACTATGGACTATGACTATGACTATGACTATGACTATGACTATGACTATGACTATGACTATGACTATGACTATGACTATGACTATGACTATGACTATGACTATGACTATGACTATGACTATGACTATGACTATGACTATGACTATGACTATGACTATGACTATGACTATGACTATGACTATGACTATGACTATGACTATGACTATGACTATGACTATGACTATGACTATGACTATGACTATGACTATGACTATGACTATGACTATGACTATGACTATGACTATGGACTATGACTATGACTATGACTATGACTATGACTATGACTATGACTATGACTATGACTATGACTATGACTATGACTATGACTATGACTATGACTATGACTATGACTATGACTATGACTATGACTATGACTATGACTATGACTATGACTATGACTATGACTATGACTATGACTATGACTATGACTATGACTATGACTATGACTATGACTATGACTATGACTATGACTATGACTATGACTATGACTATGACTATGACTATGACTATGACTATGACTATGACTATGACTATGACTATGACTCTGACTATGACTATGACTATGACTATGACTATGACTATGACTATGACTATGACTATGACTATGACTATGACTATGACTATGACTATGACTATGACTATGACTATGACTATGACTATGACTATGACTATGACTATGACTATGACTATGACTATGACTATGACTATGACTATGACTATGACTATGACTATGACTATGACTATGACTATGACTATGACTATGACTATGACTATGACTATGACTATGACTATGACTATGACTATGACTATGACTATGACTATGACTATGACTATGACTATGACTATGACTATGACTATGACTATGACTATGACTATGACTATGACTATGACTATGACTATGACTATGACTATGACTATGACTATGACTATGACTATGACTATGACTATGACTATGACTATGACTATGACTATGACTATGACTATGACTATGACTATGACTATGACTATGGACTATGACTATGACTATGACTATGACTATGACTATGACTATGACTATGACTATGACTATGACTATGACTATGACTATGAACTATGACTATGACTATGACTATGACTATGACTATGACTATGACTATGACTATGACTATGACTATGACTATGACTATGACTATGCACTATGACTATGACTATGACTATGACTATGACTATGACTATGACTATGACTATGACTATGACTATGACTATGACTATGACTATGACTATGACTATGACTATGACTATGACTATGACTATGACTATGACTATGACTATGACTATGACTATGACTATGACTATGACTATGACTATGACTATGACTATGACTATGACTATGACTATGACTATGACTATGACTATGACTATGACTATGACTATGACTATGACTATGACTATGACTATGACTATGACTATGACTATGACTATGACTATGACTATGACTATGACTACGACTATGACTATGACTATGACTATGACTATGACTATGACTATGACTATGACTATGACTATGACTATGACTATGACTATGACTATGACTATGACTATGACTATGGACTACGACTATGACTATGACTATGACTATGACTATGACTATGACTATGACTATGACTATGACTATGACTATGACTATGACTATGACTATGACTATGACTATGACTATGACTATGACTATGACTATGACTATGACTATGACTATGACTATGACTATGACTATGACTATGACTATGACTATGACTATGACTATGACTATGACTATGACTATGACTATGACTATGACTATGACTATGACTATGACTATGACTATGACTATGACTATGACTATGACTATGACTATGACTATGACTATGACTATGACTATGACTATGACTATGACTATGACTATGACTATGACTATGACTATGACTAATGACTAATGACTATGACTATGACTATGACTATGACTATGACTATGACTATGACTATGACTATGACTATTGACTATGACTATGACTATGGACTATGACTATGACTATGACTATGACTATGACTATGACTATGACTATGACTATGACTATGACTATGACTATGACTATGACTATGACTATGACTATGACTATGACTATGACTATGACTATGACTATGACTATGACTATGACTATGACTATGACTATGACTATGACTATGACTATAACTATGATACTATGACTATGACTATGACTATGACTATGACTATGACTATGACTATGACTATGACTATGACTATGACTATGACTATGACTATGACTATGACTATGACTATGACTATGACTATGACTATGACTATGACTATGACTATGACTATGACTATGACTATGACTATGACTATGACTATGACTATGACTATGACTATGACTATGACTATGACTATGACTATGACTATGACTATGACTATGACTATGACTATGACTATGACTATGACTATGACTATGACTATGACTATGACTATGACTATGACTATGACTATGACTACGACTATGACTATGACTACGACTATGACTATGACTATGACTATGACTATGACTATGACTATGACTATGACTATGACTATGACTATGACTATGACTATGACTATGACTATGACTATGACTATGACTATGACTATGACTATGACTATGACTATGACTATGACTATGACTATGACTATGACTATGACTATTGACTATAACTATGACTATGACTATGACTATGACTATGACTATGACTATGACTATGACTATGACTATGACTATGACTATGACTATGACTATGACTATGACTATGACTATGACTATGACTATGACTATGACTATGACTATGACTATGACTATGACTATGACTATGACTATGACTATGACTATGACTATGACTATGACTATGACTATGACTATGACTATGACTATGACTATGACTATGACTATGACTATGACTATGACTATGACTATGACTATGACTATGACTATGACTATGACTATGACTATGACTATGACTATGACTATGACTATGACTATGACTATGACTATGACTATGACTATGACTATGACTATGACTATGACTATGACTATGACTATGACTATGACTATGACTATGACTGATGACTATGACTATGACTATGACTATGACTATGACTATGACTATGACTATGACTATGACTATGACTATGACTATGACTATGACTATGACTATGACTATGACTATGACTATGACTATGACTATGACTATGACTATGACTATGACTATGACTATGACTATGACTATGACTATGACTATGACTATGACTATGACTATGACTATGACTATGACTATGACTATGACTATGACTATGACTATGACTATGACTATGACTATGACTATGACTATGACTATGACTATGACTATGACTATGACTATGACTATGACTATGACTATGACTATGACTATGACTATGACTATGACTATGACTATGACTATGACTATGACTATGACTATGACTATGACTATGACTATGACTATGACTATGACTATGACTATGACTATGACTATGACTATGACTATGACTATGACTATGACTATGACTACGACTATGACTATGACTATGACTATGACTATGACTATGACTATGACTATGACTATGACTATGACTATGACTATGACTATGACTATGACTATGACTATGACTATGACTATGACTATGACTATGACTATGACTATGACTATGACTATGACTATGACTATGACTAATGACTATGACTATGACTATGACTATGACTATGACTATGACTATGACTATGACTATGACTATGACTATGACTATGACTATGACTATGACTATGACTATGACTATGACTATGACTATGACTATGACTATGACTATGACTATGACTATGACTATGACTATGACTATGACTATGACTATGACTATAACTATGACTATGACTATGACTATGACTATGACTATGACTATGACTATGACTATGACTGTGACTGTGACTGTGACTGTGACTGTGACTGTGACTGTGACTGTGACTTTGACTTTGACTGTGACTGCGACTGTGACTGTGACTGTGACTATGACTGTGACTGTGACTATGACTATGACTATGACTATGACTATGACTCTGACTATGACTATGACTGTGACTATGACTGTGACTTTGACTGTGACTGTGACTGTGACTGTGAATATGCCATGAGTAGATTCTGACTCAACTTTCCCTGTACTATGATTACACTATGACCATACTATGACTGGACTGTGACCTGTGGCGTAGCTATACGATATAGATACTATGACTGGTGATTTTCATGAGCAACAATTAAATTAATAATGACATGTAATTTTTAATGCACCCCCCAGAATGGCCTTTCTACGCTTATGACAATCACTAGACTATGCCTAGACTATGGCTAGACTGTGACTAGAGTCTGACTAGATTATAACTAAACTATCATGATTAGACTAGTGATGGAGAACGACTATCGTATCAACTGTTTTTCGTTAGAATAGTGGACTCTGCGTAAGATAGATGCACGGTTTAAATTCTCTCGCATTTAAATTTTATTAAATTAAAGTTCTTTTTATTTTTGTATAGAGGTTTTTTTTTTCACGGACATACGTACACATCTGTGTTTTTGTAAGTTCTTGCAGTGGCTGCTGGAGTAGATAAACTGCAAGTCATTAATTTTTTACATAAGACATGACTCACGTTCTTGTTACTACAAAAAAAAACAATGTAATAGTGCAACACCAAATGGCAAAATGTTGAATATTAACTCAAGTGCACAACGAATATTAAGGTTTGCTATAAAAATCTTGATCTCCTAATGCTAGTTCAATTATTGAATAATAATTGGCAGTCTCAGCTTTAAAGCATAGACTTCATTCAATAATAGTTATATATTAGATATATTATTTTATTGCTGTAGGGCATATCAAGTGTTTAATAAATTAAATTTGTTTTCTTTAAATTAAAAAAAAAAAACTAAATAAAATGAATAATAAAAAAAAAGTCGGAAACTTTTTGTTTCCTCTTTCATCCTTTTGTTTTGTTATTTGTTTAATATAATCAGCAACAATAAGTATGAAACTATTGAACCTTTTGTGAAAAAAAAAGAATAAATAGATTGGCTGATAGAAAAATAAGAGCAAATGAAGAGAAAATGGAAAATGTTGTCGAAGTGACAAATAAAACTTAACACGTAAGACATTGAAAAATTAACAGAAAATCTGTCAAAGTCTTTAAGATAATCTTAAAAATGCTGAAGACACTGAAGTACTTAACAGGAAACTACAGTGATAAATGACAAAATCGACAATGTTTATTTGTTGCTGGAGAAAAGGTTAGAGTAAAATATATAAATTTTATTGGTTTAAAGCTGCAACTGCATTTATTTTAAAGACATCCAGATTTTATTTGAAATATTTTCCTTGTTTTAATGATTGGTTTGTTCATTTAACGTGCTAGTATTGAAAGCTTTATAGTAGAATTAAAAATTGTGTTTTTGTTATGGGAAATTTGGCAAATTTTTTAAATTATACCCAATGCTCAAATCATTTTAGCCATGCTGTAAATCTTAAGTAGTCTCTGGGCATTGTGATTCACATGAATGTCTGCCGAAATAATTTACTTTTCTATAATAAACAAATTTTGTGTGATGTAGCAGTAGGCTGTTTTAGAAGAAAGGTATCATGCCATAAAACTGTAGACTTTTCTTTAAAAAAAAGTGATATGACTCAGACGACCTTTTTATAAAAAAGTGTACTGTGATGTAAGACATTCGACGTTTCTATAAGAAAAGTGTAAAGTCGACTTTTCTATATATAAGAAGAATGATAATATGACGATACAGTCTACTTTTCTATAACGAAAGTTTGATGTGATACAATAAACTTTCTTATAAGAAAAGTGTGATGTCATAAAGCAATCCACTTTTCTATAGAAAAAGTGTACTGTGATAAAGCAATGAATTTTTCTATAAGAAAAGTGTGCTGTGTACTATGGTGAAATAGTCGGCAATTTCTATAAGAAAAGTTTGATGAGATGCGGCCGACTTTTCTATAAAAAAAAAGATGTGATGTGATGAGACGACCGATTTTTATATAAGAAAAATGTGATGTTATAGTAATAATGTCGAGTTTTCTTTTAGAAAAGCGTGCTGTAAAGGGACAGTCAAATTTTTGTTGCTCGAAAACAGGAGTCACCTAACTAGTTGGGCTGTTGTTGGAATAGAATTTATATTAATCTGTTTCCTCCAGGTGCAACTTATTTTAACCAGAGAAAACCACAATTTTCAAATCATGAAGGTTACTTACATATGTCCTGTACACTACACGTTTTATCTTCCCTGGCAAATTGCACTCGATTTTGTTTGCATGTTCTATTCAACGAGGCATTTTTATTAAATTTTTGCAATTGCGAGTCTTCACAGATTATGATACGTAATGTTGAATTACTTACTTGTATGCCAGGTGCCCGTTTCGTCCGATGTCGGGCCTGGTGGTACGAGACATCGATCTTAGCTCTTTCTGCATCATTTAGAGTTTTATTTTAACGTATGGTTTAATGTGTAAATCACGGCCTGATACTTGAACAATAGCTTTAAAATGCGAAAAGGGGTATCAGAGAATGACAAAAAAAAACCTATTAAAAATCGTCTTTGCGTATTGGCCATCAAACAACTATGAATGCGTACAGCCAAAATTTAAAAACACACTCATATGCAAACACACGCATTAATTTTAAAACGAGTACGTATAACTATTAACATCCAACAACTATGTTCAAACACATTTTTTAAATTACGCAGCACAAACAACTTTAACTATAATTTATAGACCGTGTGAGCTACAATCACACACATGCGTACAAAAGTACTCTGACTATTAATCGGCTAAATATGCGTATATACAGGGCTAGTTTATTTACATAAAGCCACACACGCAAAAAGCATGTTTTCAAACAGCCCCATAAACTGTGATATTTCATTCAGTTTTATATACACAAATGTATGTGTACGTTGGTGAATGATGAATAAATATCCCGAGTATCAGCGTATAGCAAACTTCGAAAGATACAAACTTTCACATTTGTACTAATTTTTTATATTTTCTTTGTTGGTGTCAAAAGATATATCGGCTCATCTTTGGCAAATAAATTTGAGAAAAACTTTTCGACTTTTCTTGCAAAAGAAAAGAAAAAAAATAATTGAAATACAAACACAATATTGCTGAAATTTAAGTTGCCTTTGGCACTAACCTGTATTTGTTTTGGCAAATTTAGCAAGAAAGAATATAATAGACATTTTTCATAAAATTAAATCAACTTGAAATATAGAGCAAATACTTGCATTGGCTGTATGAAAAACGTGCCTAGAAATTATATGCATTCCTATTCCTACAGAAAATATATGCATATGTATGTATTTATGTGCATATACATATGTAGTGTACTTTCACTATAAAATGTCCCCAAAACTATGCTGCAATCTTTTTACTTGCTTGTATATCGTATACCCAGCAAACATATTTTACTCAATTTAAACACTTAGGTGAGAAACACTGCAAATGCTCAGATAATGAACAAAAACTGCTACTAAAAATGGTACAAGTAAAGGTGGTTGACATGAAAGCCGCAACTTTTTGTCTGAAAACATTTTTCAAGCCTTTTTGGGCAAATGTGCTGAAGTAAATTTAGGAAATGTTTAGAATATTATGTTAAGTATCTTAAGAATAAAATTGTTTTTGATTTAGTTAATTTAATTATTATTGTTCGAACTTCATTTATTTTTATAATTATGATTTGAACAGGCTGTTAATATTTTGTGAATTGTCAACAAAAATGTTGTCTGGGTTAATAAGACACAGACACACACAGCCATACATATATGTATATATATATATATTAAGGAATATTAATTTTATACATCTAAGGCCAGTAGATGTGCTTATGGGTACCTTAAGGTAAAATGAGTGCTTGTTTATAACAGGATAGTGCCTAAAGAATTCATTTTTCTAATGATGTTGTATATAAATTTCTAATTTAGGGAGTTGTTTGAAAACTGTGACACTTTTGACCATTAATACTTAAATTCCAGTTGTAAATGCAAATTATATCAAAGTTTTTACCCTCAATTAATTTCCTGCAACTTATACAATATTAATGAATTAAGCCTTTTAAGTCTTTCCTTTACTTATTTCCTTGCTATGCCTGTACTCTGACTGCTGCCATTTTGTGCAGCGATATTGAGGTGCCATTTAACTTTAATATTCTACTAAATATTGCCTTCATCTGCATTGTGTCATTATCATTGCTTTGTTGCTTTATTTTTTAAGACAACTTTTTATCTCCATGTCCTGGGAAGCTTTTAAGTTGAGAGTTGCAAAAAAGCAAAAAAAAAAAAACAAGAGACATACACGTTCTAATAAAATTAATTAGCCTTGTGTTATAATGGAACGCCACAATGGCAACTTAAGTGAGTTTAGTTCAGTTGAGTTTTGACATACAAGAGTCATTTGGTGCAATTATGCGTTTAGTTTTAACAAACATACACTCATACCTACATATATGATTTTTTTTTCAGTTATAGATGAAGCTTATAAAATATCACAAAATTTAATATGGAGAAAAGAAACATATGGCCGTATTTCCTGCATTATAGATATAAAATTGCACATATGTATTTGCTTTAAAAAATATAAGTTTTCAGAAAATAGCTACTATTAATTTCCTTTATTGCATGTAATAAATGGCATGCATACGTATGATTAATATTATTTGTATGCGAATAAAACTCGTATCAATGACACGCCTTTGAACACTGAAATAAAATTTCAAGGATATATAGTATTATTCGTACTTAAACGAAATTTGTTTACAATATTCAATTTATTAAATATTTTTTAAACTTCTTTAAAAATATTGCTTTGTGTTAAAACATAATAAATTAGAATTTCTCTTACATTAAGTTAAAAAAAACTTCATGTTTCACTGCTTAAACTAATGTTATATTTTGTCAAATATTTCAATAACACTGTGCTACAAAAGTTGAGAAAAAAATATTCAGGGATTCTAATGTACCAATTCTATTTGTTGGAGTCCATGGATGATGAAAATACCGTTGGTTTTTTTAGGTCACTTCATAAAGTGATTTTATAACGGTAAATTGTAGTGAAAAACGGGGTTTCTTAGCTTTTCAGTTTTAAACAGTTGTAGTGTACAAAAAACCATTAAAAAAGTATTCTTTTGTTTTCCTCAGGCTATAAGTTGCTTATGAAGTTACAAAAGAATACTTTTGAATGGATTTTTTGTACACTTCAACGACTGTAACTTAGCCATTTCTTAGTCGATTTACAAAAAAATATATCTTTATTGAAAGATAATATTCGAGCCTTTTAACCAACGAAAAGTTAAAAGAAATCCGTTGGGAAACAAAGAAGTTACAACTGAAAATCTAAGAAACCCCGTTTTTCACTACATTTACCGTTATAAAATCAGTTTATGAAGTGACCTAAAAAAAACCAACGGTATTTTCGTCATCCATGGACTCCAACAAAATAGAATTGGTACATTAGAATCCTGAATATTTTTTGTGTATCACAGTGTAATTATTAGTTATCTTCGAAACAAAATAATAAAAGGCATCCTTCATCGTTTCAAAAAAGACAAATGTCTATATAATCATAAACAAATTGAAAAACTTTTTAGTTGCAACTAAATCGAAAGAGAAAAAACCTACAGTATGGAGATAAAATTGAAACATGTTTAGTTTTAAAGAAATATAAGCTTTCAGAAAATACGCTTGTTAAGTCTTTTGTATTATATTTGACAAAAAAAAAAAATACTTTTATAAAGATATAATAATTTTATGTAATACAACATTTTCAAAAGAAATTCTTTTGGCTTGCCTGTAGCTTTACTTAAGCTGAAAAATTTTATTAAATACTTATAGTTATTTATTTTTGAATCCTGCTAATATAGAATTTTGAGCAAACCAAAAAAATAAAACCATTAGTTTTTTGTGACATATGAGGGCATATAAGCTAAACTTTTATAAAACGCAGGGGTGTGTTGCTTATACTTCCTTGGCTTGGCTTTTCTGTCTGTTGCAAAATTTTGCTAATCTTTCACAACAAAATTGATGATTTCAACAATGTTATTTTATTTCCTTTTTTTAGTTTTTCTTTTTATATGAACAACAATAGCAAACTTTTCCTATATAACACCTTTTGCAACAGCAACATATCAACACCTAGACAATTACTTAAGAACTTATACATATACAATGTAAACTATTTCATAGATAAAAATAACATATATGTCGCTTAATGTTATAGAAGGAAAAAGTTTTTTTTTCTAGAGAAAGAAAAAAAAATAACTAGACAAAAAGCCACCTTAAAATTAATAGAAATAAAAGTTTTTTAGGAAAAATTGCAAAAAAAAAAATCTCAAAAACTACGTGACAAAGTAAAAGTTATAAATGATAGATACATACGCCCAATAATCATGGAAACTTAATGAACAAAATGAAATGATTGCTTGGTTAATATGTTTGAAAAGAAAAGCATTTAATTTCTTGCCACAACAAGTATAAAATAAGTTTAATATTTTTTTTAATGACTAATTGCTTTTATTGTTTTCTTTCAGGTGGCGTGGATGCATTTCGAGCAGAGTGCCATTTTGACGGTTCATAATCATGTAATAACCCGTAATCCCCGCATTAGTGTCACACATGACAAGCACGACAAACATCGCACATGGTTTCTGCACATTAACAATGTCCAAGAGGAAGATCGAGGCCGCTATATGTGTCAAATAAATACGGTGACAGCAAAAACGCAATACGGTTTTGTTAAAGTTGTTGGTGAGTTTTGTTTAATTAAGTTAAAGAGAAAAACATTAGTATTTTAAAAAAATAATATAGCACTAAAGATATTAGTTTTGCTCTTGTCCAATAATTCTGGTATTTTCTACAATTGTTCTTATTTTATTTTTATATTCTTTTCATTATTCAAAATTTTCGACAGTATTTTTACTGTCCTGTCTTGTGTATGGAAATTTATGAGCTTATAATTAAGGGATGCGAGTAATTGTCAAGAGTGAATTATTACTGAGATTAAGCTGAGCATTTTATATTTGATTTTTTTTTACAAGGAAAATTTTCTTCACAAAAACTATTATCACATGTTATAGCATTAACATGCTTCTGGCTGTTTTATGGCAATTGCCGTAATGTTTCATTATAATTCTTGTCAAATAAAGGTAATTTGTTTTATGTATAAAAAAAGGAATGATAAAATGAATTTGACTTAAAAACAATACTTATATTATAAGAAGTATAAATTAAAACAAGATATGAAAGTGGCTTGTTAACCTGCATATAAAGGGTCTTTTATTTCTTTAACTTCTTATAAAACAAAGTGGGTATGAATATGTTGAAATATCTACTTATGCCATTTAAATCAAGGAATAACAAATAAAGTATCGCAAGTATTCGTGGCAACTTTGCTGAATACGCTAATCTGAAGTACTTAGTTTTCCATGACTCTAAATCGGGGGTCTAATCGTGAGATTATGGCATTCGATATCGAATCATATTATTACATTGTTCGATAGCTAATGCTATAATCTCCAACTGAAAAAACGAGATCTTATCAGCTCGTTATCGAAAGCGACGATTCGCTCCCTGGCTTAATTTCACTGATGGTCTCTTTTGATATGTCTTTAACAGACAGTGGAGCTTGTAAATTATATTTTTAGACTTGCTTTCTAAAAGAACCATAGAAAAAAGTCTAACAGGGTCAAATTGCACGATTTCGGTGACCAGTTTACATCAGCTCGATTTAAGATGACCAGGCCATCAAATCGTTCGCAAAAAATGCCGTATGTAGTTTTTTCCTGTTGAAAACACATGTCGGTGGTGTCTATATCATCTACTTCCAGCCAAAAGAAATTGATAGTTCCAATAATACTCACCGTTTATGTTAATAGCCCACCCAATAGCGTTTTAAAAATTGTACGAGTAAAAGTGGTTGACACGAAAACCCAACTTTTTGTCTGAAAACATTTTTAAAGTGTTTGCAATATGTTGGGCAAATGTGCTGAAGTAAATTCAGGAAATGTTTAGAATATTATGTTAAATATCTTAAGAATAAAATTGGTCGCGGAATGCACTCCACCAAGACTGGTGGGGGTTATTGCTAACTTTTTTCAAATGCTTATTTCAAAAACAGTGGTCTCCACACCAAGTTTTATGATGATTGCCCAATTGGCAATAATTTTTGACGCAATTTCGACTTTTGCACACCTAGTGCTTTGAAATATTATTTTAGGGATTGTTAAAATTTCTCCTTCTGAGGTTTTGCTCTATTCCAACAAATCGTAAAAAATAATCCTGGAAGGGGAGAGTGTGTGGATATGGAAATGTTAGAAATCACTCATTACATCATTTCTGATAATCAATTACTTAATTAAAAAAAAAATAAACATAATCATTACCCTTACCACAATCTCTGATCTCGACTGAGTTGTGGCAAAGAAGGACACGACAGCACTAACACATTCTCAGAATATATCACGTGAAAAAGAAAGTAGTTAAAAATGGCCCACGCTGCCATCTCTTGTTTCTATTGATTGATGTGATGTACAACATTTTTTTAACTTTGTTTTTAAAATATAAATGATAAGCTGTTTCAGTTTCAAAGCAACATTTTCATTTTATAAAACTATTCAAACATACTGTAATAGTGTTGGTACCTCAATAGCACATATTTATGCCTTGAAACATGCGTTTAAATTTTTGTGTCATAAACATTGAAATAACAGTGAATTTTTTTTCTGGAACTTTTTGCTCTGAATTTTGCTCACCTCAAGGGTATTGTTCAGTTAACCAAGATTGTGTGTATGCCATACAATCAGTTGGTATGTGTGTGTGTGTGTGTGTGTGTGTATTTTAATGGTGGGACAGTTTTGGCTTTTTTGCGACTCATAACCGAAAGAGCTTTTTACTATGAAAAACAAATAAAAAAATATATACAATGCAATTCCTTTTTTTTTTTTTTTGAGTGTCAACCGCACTTTTTATATTTTTTTGTTTAACCACATTTAAAAAAATAAAAAGCTAAAACAAAAACCAAACCTCTACCGAATTTCCCTGTGGTCTTTTATGAAATAGTATTGTGAGCCTAGCAAAATACTGAACAGTTAATACTGAAATGCAGTAGAATAAAAGAAAAAAAAAAGTAAAAAAAACTAAAAGAAAATAAAACATTTCTATCGAAATACAACACAAGATTAATTGTCAATGTGTTGCAGGCTGTTTTTTGTTTGTTTCGTTTGCTTTGCTTAAATTAAAAGCGGAAAACATAAGTTTAATAAAGTTTTAGTTTGATTTTTTATTTACAGCCCAAAAAATGATGAAAAATACTTGCACGTTTTTCTCTATTTTCCATAAATTTGTCAAAGATGTCGGAATACTTTTTCATTTCCATTTATGAAAGTTTAAGCAATAAATGTAACAGAAGTGATGAATTGATTTATTTTTTTTTTCTATATTCATTCCTATCCTGAATAAAATGTGAAAATTTTGTTCCCATGAATTTTTCATTCCCCATGAAGGGAAATTTGCTATCGGGAACTTCATGGGAGCGTTTGTTCCCGCTACCTGGTTATTTGAGCATAAGTCAGTAACTTCACGTGGTCCCATAGGAAATAACTGAGAGAAGGTTAGATGACAGGTCTATTTCTCAAATTCAACTTATCGTCAAATTTTCATTTCAATAAATCAATGGTTGCGGTTGCCGTATGGCATGTAGTACCACTCTGTTGAAACCGCGTCTCTTCCAGATCAATGCCATCCAAAAGACAAAAAACCTCTGATCATGGAGTAACGCAAGCACCGGCCTTAGTTTTGAATAAACAAAATTCGCCCGAACTGTACAGTCTACACTTTTAATAAAGAAAAAATTAAAAATCAATTAATAATTTAATTATGTCAATTAACTGCCAGTTTATAGACGACAAGTAATAATTCTCGTATGTTTTTTTTTACATTGAAAACAAAAACAAGGCACTAAATTTGCTTTTCAATTAATAAGATTTTAAAACAAAATTATAATTGATTCAACTAAATTACCAAACAATTAAACTTTTAGGGAAACATTTAATTTACTCAATTAAATGTTTCATTGATTACTTGTTATGAAACGAGAAACATGCAAAGCTGCTCTGAAATGATGCTCTAGAATCTTAGAAATAGGAAATAAGCAAGAAAATTTCAAAAGCGCTAAAAATAAAAAAATTAAAAATATTAGCAAGATTAAAATAAATCACTCAGGCATGTTCTGAAAATCACATTTTTCACTAGTGATTTGAAAAGTAATAATGGCCCTTTAGACGTTTTTAAAATCATATACGATAAATTTCTTTCAGAAATGATATTTGATGATCTATACAATAGAAAAATTAAAAAAAGAGCGAACAAATATCTGCATGACCATTATTACTTTTGAAATCACTAGTGATTTGAAAAAAGTGATTTTCAGAACATGCCTGACTAAAATGCAATAAAATCACTAAAAGCAAAAAGGTCTACAAAAAGCCAAAAAAAAATTGCCTAAAACAAAAAAAAAATTGCTTAAACGAAAAAAACGCCAAAAGTAAAATCGTCAGTAAAAAAGAGCTAAAACTAAAAATTAGTCTCCGTAAGTAAAAATATCGTCAAAAACGAAAAAAAAAAAAAAACGAAAAGCTAAGAAAAAGCTCCAAAAATAGAAGCAATCGTACTTTATTTTATTTATTATTAATGTGTATTACTTTATTTCATAAAATAAGAAAATCGTTTAAGATATAAAAACCAACTGTGCCAAAAACATAAGATTTCATTAAAATGCAATTATTAAAAATGTAAAAGCCACATCTATGCGATTTCTTTATTACAAAACTTTTACTCAACTTATCTTATTTTATATAATTTCGCCAGCATTTAATATTAAGAAAAAATTAGAGCATATTTTAGTTTTTGCTGTTAGCCCGCATACAAATTAATTTTATCATAAAACTTATCGCAATAATGAGAATAGAGAATCCTTGACATCTCTTAATCTTACAAGACACACCCGCTTGATTTGGATTCTATTTTTTTTGCAAACATTTTGTTGTGAACAAGTGATTTTCTTAATTAAATTGTATGTCAAAACTTTAGCAGTAAAACCAATTCAAGAAATAAAAAAACTTTACATATTATATAAATGAAAGAAAAAAAAATTGAAATCTAACTTTTAACATCATGGTCCACCAACTCAAACATTTGTAAGTATAAGAAAACTGAAAAAAATACAATCTATAAAGCCTAAAGCTTAGACAAGCTTAAATCATTTGTCGACATCTGCGGCATATCAATGAAATATTGTCTTTCAAACAAGAAACAAATAAAAAAGAATATTTAGAAAAACTTGCGAAAGAAGAACTTGTAAGAAAAACATCCAGCTAAAGTTTTGTATGCAATAAGTCAAACTAACACCAGGGTAAAAATTAGCAAAAAAAAAATTAAAGGCAATATTTATTATACAAAAACGAAAAAGGAAAAAAAGCGTAAAACTGGAAGGAAGTTGCTGTTCAATCCAAACAAAAAAGATTTCAAAACGAAACTCATGTAATGACAGTTGACAATATCTTTGTATGTCATTGGCAAAGAAACGAAGACAAGAAAAGGCAAGAAATTAAAGAGTATACGAGTGCAATAAAAAGTTAGGCCATTTAGCCAAAAGACAGTTGACCAATGGCAAATAGATATGATTTGTCTCTACTGTTTTTGGTATGCAGGATGTGAGCAATGTCATGCTAAACACTATCTAAAGCAACAAACTAAATGGTTAATAAAACTATCAAATAACTAGGCCTATTAACGAAAGATGTTATTACAGAAATTTCAATATTTAATATATGTATAATATTTCTGATATGTCAAAAAAATTATAAAAATGAAGTTCTAACAGTTTCCTGGTGTTTCCTGGACTATGACTATGACTATGACTATGACTATGACTATGACTATGACTATGACTATGACTATGACTATGACTATGACTATGACTATGACTATGACTATGACTATGACTATGACTATGACTATGACTATGACTATGACTATGACTATGACTATGACTATGACTATGACTATGACTATGACTATGACTATGACTATGACTATGACTATGACTATGACTATGACTATGACTATGACTATGACTATGACTATGACTATGACTATGACTATGACTATGACTATGACTATGACTATGACTATGACTATGACTATGACTATGACTATGACTATGACTATGACTATGACTATGACTATGACTATGACTATGACTATGACTATGACTATGACTATGACTATGACTATGACTATGACTATGACTATGACTATGACTATGACTATGACTATGACTATGACTATGACTATGACTATGACTATGACTATGACTATGACTATGACTATGACTATGACTATGACTATGACTATGACTATGACTATGACTATGACTATGACTATGACTATGACTATGACTATGACTATGACTATGACTATGACTATGACTATGACTATGACTATGACTATGACTATGACTATGACTATGACTATGACTATGACTATGACTATGACTATGACTATGACTATGACTATGACTATGACTATGACTATGACTATGACTATGACTATGACTATGACTATGACTATGACTATGACTATGACTATGACTATGACTATGACTATGACTATGACTATGACTATGACTATGACTATGACTATGACTATGACTATGACTATGACTATGACTATGACTATGACTATGACTATGACTATGACTATGACTATGACTATGACTATGACTATGACTATGACTATGACTATGACTATGACTATGACTATGACTATGACTATGACTATGACTATGACTATGACTATGACTATGACTATGACTATGACTATGACTATGACTATGACTATGACTATGACTATGACTATGACTATGACTATGACTATGACTATGACTATGACTATGACTATGACTATGACTATGACTATGACTATGACTATGACTATGACTATGACTATGACTATGACTATGACTATGACTATGACTATGACTATGACTATGACTATGACTATGACTATGACTATGACTATGACTATGACTATGACTATGACTATGACTATGACTATGACTATGACTATGACTATGACTATGACTATGACTATGACTATGACTATGACTATGACTATGACTATGACTATGACTATGACTATGACTATGACTATGACTATGACTATGACTATGACTATGACTATGACTATGACTATGACTATGACTATGACTATGACTATGACTATGACTATGACTATGACTATGACTATGACTATGACTATGACTATGACTATGACTATGACTATGACTATGACTATGACTATGACTATGACTATGACTATGACTATGACTATGACTATGACTATGACTATGACTATGACTATGACTATGACTATGACTATGACTATGACTATGACTATGACTATGACTATGACTATGACTATGACTATGACTATGACTATGACTATGACTATGACTATGACTATGACTATGACTATGACTATGACTATGACTATGACTATGACTATGACTATGACTATGACTATGACTATGACTATGACTATGACTATGACTATGACTATGACTATGACTATGACTATGACTATGACTATGACTATGACTATGACTATGACTATGACTATGACTATGACTATGACTATGACTATGACTATGACTATGACTATGACTATGACTATGACTATGACTATGACTATGACTATGACTATGACTATGACTATGACTATGACTATGACTATGACTATGACTATGACTATGACTATGACTATGACTATGACTATGACTATGACTATGACTATGACTATGACTATGACTATGACTATGACTATGACTATGACTATGACTATGACTATGACTATGACTATGACTATGACTATGACTATGACTATGACTATGACTATGACTATGACTATGACTATGACTATGACTATGACTATGACTATGACTATGACTATGACTATGACTATGACTATGACTATGACTATGACTATGACTATGACTATGACTATGACTATGACTATGACTATGACTATGACTATGACTATGACTATGACTATGACTATGACTATGACTATGACTATGACTATGACTATGACTATGACTATGACTATGACTATGACTATGACTATGACTATGACTATGACTATGACTATGACTATGACTATGACTATGACTATGACTATGACTATGACTATGACTATGACTATGACTATGACTATGACTATGACTATGACTATGACTATGACTATGACTATGACTATGACTATGACTATGACTATGACTATGACTATGACTATGACTATGACTATGACTATGACTATGACTATGACTATGACTATGACTATGACTATGACTATGACTATGACTATGACTATGACTATGACTATGACTATGACTATGACTATGACTATGACTATGACTATGACTATGACTATGACTATGACTATGACTATGACTATGACTATGACTATGACTATGACTATGACTATGACTATGACTATGACTATGACTATGACTATGACTATGACTATGACTATGACTATGACTATGACTATGACTATGACTATGACTATGACTATGACTATGACTATGACTATGACTATGACTATGACTATGACTATGACTATGACTATGACTATGACTATGACTATGACTATGACTATGACTATGACTATGACTATGACTATGACTATGACTATGACTATGACTATGACTATGACTATGACTATGACTATGACTATGACTATGACTATGACTATGACTATGACTATGACTATGACTATGACTATGACTATGACTATGACTATGTCTATGTCTATGTCTATGACTATGACTATGACTATGTCTATGACTATGACTATGACTATGACTATGACTATGACTATGACTATGACTATGACTATGACTATGACTATGACTATGACTATGAATATGACTATGACTATGCCTATGACTATGACTATGACTATCACTATAAACAAACAGTTTTTAGGTCAGATCTGAATTATTAGTGTGATTCAAATGAAGTCGTTTAGAGTTTGCGTGAGCTATATTTAGTTGTTTTTCTTTAAGCTTTTATATCTCTTGCTTAAATATCTGATATCAAACTCTCATAAATTGTTTGCCTGCAAGCATTAACATACTCGCTTTCATAAAACATTTATTAGATATTTTTAGAAATTTTCCAGTATGATGCTACTTTAAGTTTTGTTTTTTAATCTTGTTTTTATAACCCTCTTAATTTTGTTAATATCTCAATATTAAACTTGTTACTAAAGAACATTTCACTTTAGCAGATAGATAAAAAGATATTAAACTCAACAACATTATGTTGTTGACAATAAAGCCCGATAGAAAATTATTATAAGCTGCTGCTTAACTTTTACTTTTTTATTTTAAAATATTTGTTGCAAATAAAGGAAAGTGTGTAGATTAAATAATTTTGTTCATGCGTTAGATTTAGCACTAAAAAAAAAATCAAGAAAAATTAACAGCAGGTTTTTGGAACTTGAGTAGAAGCAATAGTTTGTGATAGTTCTTAGAAGGACTTTAGTTTAAGAAAAGGATAGACTTTGCTACAAAACCTTGTTTGTTTTTATGTTCTAGAATAATTATGTAATAAAAAAGAAATGCTGGAATGGGTAAAAAATATGATTTCCAAAAGTTCTTTTCTTTTAGATTTGTTCATTTATTGCTTTTTAAAATAGAGTTTGAATCTTAGACTTAACCAATTTATTATAAATTTAAAAGTTTAGTTTAGTTAAAAATACATCAGTCACTCTGAAACTTTTGGCTATAACTTACTATAATTTTTTTTTTCTAATTTAAAACACATTTATTATAATGTTTTCATTAAATCTAACTAAAAGTTTTTGTTATTAAATTTTTTTATTGTTTTTCCTTTATTGTAGAAATTAATTTAATTTGCTCAAAGCAATAAAAAATTAAATGAAAATGTTAATGTGCCAATGTTTGGTAATTGAAAAAATAATTTCGGTAAATTATTAGAACAAAGATTTAAAAATTATATTTGTATGTTAAAATCTAGAAACTAAAATAACATTAAAAGTAAACTAGAGGTCTAAATAAGACTACAAAGTGTTTTGTTTTGCATGGGAACAAAAACTTAATTTTGAAAATTTTTCAACATGTTTCTTATGTAAGAAGTACTGATGTTTTTCTTAAGCAGGAACGAAATACATATATTCGTTGCTTTAGTAAAAAAAACAAAGCAAAAATTCTTAATACATTTTGATTATGTTTTTGATACAAATTCTAAATTCTGGCCAATCAAAGCCAGAATTTAATGCTTTGCTTTTCTGATAATATCATCCCATAAATGGAAGTTAAGGCTTTGATGAAGTTAATGGCGCTTATTCATAGTCAAAACAAAGTATACTTTAAGGGCCAGTTTCACCAGCTCTATTTAAATGTCCATTGATATTTAAATGCCGATTTTCATTAACTTTTGTATGGAAAAACTACTTTTAAATATGAATTGATATTTAAATAATTTGGTGAAATTGGCTCTAAGAGTTTAAAAGCTGAATTTTGTATGATATAACTGGCTTTAAAATTTAAAAGTATACTTCGTTTTGACTATGATTATGCGCCAATATTTCTAATCAGTAAGCATTTCTGTTTAAAAAAAAATTAAAAATTTAAACTTAAAAATTTACTTCGTAATTTAAACCAGCCTATGCTATGGTTTTTAGAAAAATCTCTCTGCACTCATCTAATTTAATAAAAATTTAATCATAAAATAAGTCCTGTGATCTCTTGCGCTTTAATAAATTTGATATGCGTTTATAAACATACATTCTAGTCCCACAGACAAAAACTGTACGCATAAAAACACATAAGCTTAAACAAAACTTCGCACACACACACACACACACACACACACACACACACTCACACACACACATTTAGCCTGCTTGTATGCTACAATATACGGTTTAGTATTTATAGTCATGTAAACAAAAGACAGCTGCTGTGCAAGAGAGAAAAGAGTTCTTGTGCACACTAGTGCATGTGTGTGTGTGTGTGTGTGCGTGTGTGCTTGTGAGTGTGTTAGACTTTTAATGTCATCAAAATAATTGAATTTAATAAATTGCCTCATTATGCTGAATTTAGTAAAACGAACAATGCAAATGTATAAGCAAAAAAAAAAAATACACAACGCGCGCAAATTAAAAATTATATGCAAACAACCAAAAAGCATACAACCATTTATGTACGCGCATACCAAGCTCTTGTTGCACGTTGGTCTGTCGTCCCCAAGCACGAAAAATTTTCATAAATTTAATTTAGGCTGGAAAAAAAATTTAAAACAATGGTTATTATTACACTTGTCCAACAAAAATACTCGCAGTTGAGGAATGGCAAGAGTTAAATTTTTTTCCTTTGTGATAAAATGGACGGCCGGAATAGTGAAAGAGCTAAATGAGCAGTTTTGGGAATATAAAAACAAATACATATGAAACACATGCTTTCAAGTAGATGTACGTTGTCAGCATTTAAATATTGAAACTTAAAAAAAATATATTATTAAAATATGCCTAATATATGTATATTTATGGGGGAAAATATATGTATTTAGTTATAAATATTTCATTTGGCTAATAAAACAGGCTAGGCGAATAATTTTTATATCTTGAAAGGAGTAATATCTCAGGAAATTATATTAAAAAAGAACTCAAACCGTTTTCTTACTCAACAAAATCAGTGCAATGTTTGCTTACTATAATCTATAATTTTATAATAAGATCAGACTAAAGTTCGTATCGCTTTGTAAGCCAAATTACATGTGATAATTATTAATGAAAAAATAACACCAAAGTTAATTTTAAATATTCTGACAAACACATAGTAGAACGGAACAACTAGCTGTTTTCGAAGGGCACTGCACCTTCGTCATCAGCATTCTTTGTGTTTAGTCCACAAAAAAAAAATACATTGTTCATCCGCAACAGCAAGTGATTCTGTAACAGCGTCTCCCTTACAAAAACGCTTCTGGGAAGCAGTAACTTTTGCTGTGGTCCAAACTTAGATGATGAAAGTTTCCTTGCAACAACTTCTTATATAATCCTTCAGTTTAACTCACACAAAGAAATTTCAATTTCCAACTTTAGAGTAGAAATACTTTAAAATAAACTCAATAAAGTGCATTTATAGCTCACACACGAATGGTGCCGAACGGTCACTAAAGTAATAATATACGAACTTTAGCCTATATCGTACCACAACCGTAAAAAAAGCTTAACCGACATAATTTGCGAACTTAATTTTTTGATTATTTGCGAAATATGTGTCCGCTTAGCTTATCATATCGCTTTTTTTAATTTCGGCGATTTTTTCGGTTTTTGACGATTTTTTCAGTTTGGCTTTATTTTTGTTTTATTTTGGGTTTTCTTTAGCTATAGCGTTTTTGAAAATTCACGAGTTTGCCCCTCACGGCTTCCAAGATACAGCAAGTTGTCAAAATTTTATAGTCAAAATTACATTAACTGATAGAATACCCTTTAATTTTTATTTATTTTTTATTTTAGTGTTAACTGTTGTAGTCTGCATAAATATACACTAACTTTCAAAATTTCAATTGTCTATAGATAATTTTCTGTATATTACATTAGGATTTCTACATGTTTCATTGCTCGCTTTAGAACACCCTTTAATTTTCAACTGTCACATATTTGTTGTTGTATCGGCAAACGTTTTACATATTCTGTGAAAATTTTAGGACCGCACCTCTTACGGTAGTGCAGAAAAGAGCCTGCGACAGACTGAAGGCCAGACGGCCAAACAAATAGACAGACAGCCAGATGAATGGACCGATAGACGGATATCATAGCGAAAACAATATGCTTCCTTTTCACCTTTTGTGTACGAAATCTTAAAAACGATTTTCGCAACAAAATTATATCATCTAAACTTGCACTTAATGATGAAGTGAGAGTCTAAATTTAGTTCGAAAAATCTAAGCTAATTCCAATAAGTTGTATGTTTAAAGCAGAGCTGTTAAACTTCGATTACGATTAGTAATCAATTATATTACATTTTAAAAAGAATTGTTGTGATTATATAATTGCCTTCAAAAGAATTGCTGATAAATAATTGATTACGATTACTAATAATCGAAATGTAATCTGAATTACTTAAAATTACTAAAAATAATGAAAAAGAATCAAAAGTAATTAAAAAGTAATCCGACTACTTTCAAAGATTACTTTTGATTCTTAATGAATACTTAAAAATAATCAAAATTAATCCTTAGAAGTAATCGGATAAGTTTTTGATTACTTTTGACTAGTTTTGATTATTTTTAGTAATTTTAAGTAATTCGGATTACTTTTCCATTATTAGTAATCGTAATCAATTACTAATCGTGCGAAACTGAATAGAATCGTAATTTAATCATTATTTCACCTTTAAAAAAAAAGTAATCAAATTAGTAATCATTACGATTACTAATCATTACTTAACAGCTATGGTTTAAAGTATATTTCTGTGGTTATATGGAATAGTACCTTAAGTCGTGTTTTCGTGCCAATTTGAACGCTATCGCTACGATATTAAAAGCCTCTGACACATAATTCTATCTTTGTGTGATCCTTTCTTTCTATATGTGGCATTTTTCCAACTAGAAATTAATAGATAATAATAAAGCTAAATTTTATTAAGTCTAGTTAAGCTACTATTCCATATTGCCACTTGGTAAATTATATGTTTAGATTTTGCTCAATTTTTCCTAATAAAACCACTTAAATGATCGACTAGACCTTTTGCACTTCTGCTCGATATATTGTGACAGCTCTGCATTCGTTTTTAACTCTACTTTAGTATCAATTAACTTGTTTTTTGTTAATTTTCAAATTCAATTTCTGCCAATTTATTTTTGCTGCAATTAAATCAACACCACTTTATTTTATGACATTAAGCTCTCATCAAAATTCATCCCATTGTTAAGCGCTTTGTTGTATGAATGACTGACTGCAAGCAAAGTATGTTCCAGCTGCAAGTCTATTCCAATTACTAAAACAATAACAAAAACAAAAAACAAAAAAAAGGAACCTGAACACCATCATTTCATTTTCTCACATTCAGTGCATATGCACACACACACACACACACACATACATATGTAAATATAAGCATATGTGTGTATGGCTGCATTGAAGTGCTCTCTATATCCAAATTTGTAGTAGATTGTGTTCGTTAAGCCTGCGTTATAAATTTTCACGCACTTAATGTGTTTTGCCTCGATTTTGCTGTATATATACATATATTTTTCTTAGTTGTTCTTGTTGTTGATATTTTTTGTTAACGTGGTTTTAATTTTGTATGCATGATGCAATGATTTTGTGTACATTCAAAATTGTGTTGCATATTTAATGGCATCGTTGTGTGTATGTGTTGCTGTAAAAATGTACAACGAAGAAAAAAACCAAAAGCTTACAACCAGCATGACTGCCTGCAGCCGGTGCAGTGGCAAAAAGAAAAAAAGAATACAATTTTAAATATTTATTGCTTTGTTTTGTGCTTACTTTTTTATTTTTTTGGGAAACTCTTCCAAACACTATTAAAGTTGAATCCTTGTCGTTTATATTAATGAGTTTTATTTGCTTGTTTTTCTAGATAAAAATTAAATTGACTTTGTAAGTAGCAGAACGCTTGGTAGGTAATAAAGATTAAATATTTTTTTTTTAATAAACATAAACTAAAGTGAATAAAAGCGCCAAAGTAATTTGTGCCTTGATAGCAATGACTATTTCTAATAGTTTATGTGAAAGAAGTCGGTTGCCATTGGAAATGTGTAATTGGTATATATATATTTTACTTTTTAATTAATAGGTCCCATATTAAGTTATTCACATATACTTATACTTTTATATTAATCTATACAAATATTATAAAAGTTAAAGTTTGAATGTTTGTTTGTTTATACATATGTCTGTATGACTGTATGCTTGTATGTTTGTACGTTAGTAAGATGAAATCGTCGGGACAACCGATCCGATATCTAAAATGCTTAAAAAAATGTGAAATGGAGCTTTCTAACAGCCATGGGATATTTATTGTATTGTTATAGTGCCTAGGATAGGCTTGGGGGCCGGTAAACTTGGCATATCCCAAAAAAACAATTATTATTTATTTTGCAGAGATCTGCCAAAACAAGCGCTTTTAGAGTTCTATACTCAAAAGAAAATTTCAAAAGCTTATCACTTTCATTACATACCCATCTCTACAGATAATTAAATTAATATTATAAAGCTGTTGGTTATATCAAAAATTGTTGTAGGCAACCTTTTAAGCGCATACCATTCACTTATTTGGATCACTTCCGTCCTATGACAACTATGTGC
Organism: Tachina lurida; assembly: GCA_944452675.1. Lineage (NCBI taxonomy): Eukaryota > Metazoa > Arthropoda > Insecta > Diptera > Tachinidae > Tachina > Tachina lurida. Next base: position 11,490,131 of record OX101753.1, read on the forward strand.
TAAATTCATTTTGATGTTTCACCAGAAATATATCCACTTGGAGCTGAGTTAATCAATGCTGTAACTTATAGTTTGTGTGTGTATTTTTTTTTTTTGGTGGGAATAATCGAAATTTATATTAAACTCTGCAGGATATCCACTTAAGGTATTTGCAAAGTTTCCCCCCCCCCCACTTTTGTGACATGAGGCCGATTTTGGTCATACAAAACTCACAAAGTTTATGCCACTATTTTCAGTTTAGTTTCTTAGCTGATAGTTCCTGGCTCATAAGATTCAATTATGACCTGTAATTTAGACAGTTGTACTTTCAACGAGTAAGTTAATTAGTTTTTAATAGTCAAATTATTTTTGCAAAGATTTAACTCGAGCACTTAAATCAAGTTCTTTGAAATATTAAAGTCATATCCCATATGATGCAATAGTGGAACGATAATCATTTATAATGCCAGCTAGTAGCTTCCTTATTTTATTTTTCTTTTACTTTAATCCTGCTTTGAATTCTGCAACACCCTTTGAGGTCCATTTTTATTTCATCTTGGTCTTGCCTTACATTAACAATAAATAATTTGTTAAATGGCTTTTCTTTATTTTTCAGCTGGCCTGTTCTCGATTTTGCTTTTTTTTAATAAATCTTGTTTAAGTCTTTATTTCAATTACATATAAAAACAAAACAGAACACAAAAAAAAAAACAAAAAGCAGCTACAGGAAAAAAAGAGGCGAAAACAAAATAAAAAACTTGAACTCTTCCTGTAATTTTTAACACAAAAACTACAATATTTTAAGTTGTTGTTTTTTTGTATCCTGGTTGTTTAACAAAAGAAAATTATAAACAAAGACACTGTGTAATAATTGAGAAAAACAAGCCGCCACCGCCGCCGCCCACCCTGTCTAGGACGATACTTGCGAGCACAAAAATAACAAAAGACGCCTTTTAGCCGGTTGCTCCACAAATGCAAAAAAAAAAATTTTACTTGCTTAATGTTTATGTATATATGTGTTTGTGTGCATATGTGTGTGTGTGTAAGTGTTTTTAACGGTTTGCCGAGTTGTCTCTGTGTTTGTTGTATTCAAGTACAAGCAACTTGAAAAAAGCATCATGCATAAAATAGTGTACTTCCGTTTTGAATATCATGCTTGCAAAACAAGTTCTGGGTGCTTTCTTCGTTTTCTTAAAAAACTGAAGTTTTTAGTTTTTTTTGTGCTTTTTTTTATAAATTGTGGGTTTTTCTTCGTTTCGCTTTTCGTCCCTCTTTCGAAGTCATTTGTTTTGCTGAAGTAGGTACAACTTTTGTCAAGCTTGGATATCAACTTAAAGTATAAAAAATTGGTTGTTGATGTAGCGCAGGACATGTAAAAAAGTATAAAATTAGTTACATATCTGTTTGAAAACTTGTCGTCTGAATGAGACCGCACTGCAATGGGAGTGATGGAATAAAATTATGTGAACTTTTTTTTTATCATGTGTTTAACTAGTTACGAATATAATTCAGTTGAGTTTAGAGTAGCTACGTCCAAGCCATATGCACAATGTGCAAACTTTTATTAAAAAGCTTTTGTGCTTTCACACCGACGAGAGTACAACAGACAACAATGCTTGCTCTTAATTTGCCAAGAAACAAGAACAAATTTAAGAGCTTTCAAAGCTTTTTACCTCAAATGCAAATATCAGTGTATGTGTGTTTGTACGTAGCTGGTTTAGAGCGACGGTGGCACTGCACTTGAGTCTAAATCGTACACTAGCTTATATTTGACGCAAACCGATGATCCAACAAGTGTAGTTTGATCATAAATTTTTTTATAATTATTAGATTTTCTCAAAATAACAGAACTGCTACAAACAAAATACGGCTAAACTTTGATCACAGTCACAGTTTAAAAGAACAGCGATTTAGAAATTACGTTCACGAGGAGCAACATTATTAAAAAATCACAGTAGTGCTCATCTGTAATATGAACTCTTTTGTAATCAGCAGGTGGAATTCCTACTTGGCGTATACGTTATATGAGTTTCAATATATGAATATTAAGTATACGTATGTCACTTGAAATATTTCAGTTAAGGCCTCGCTCGCTCAGAGTTCTGCCTGAATTTAACGCTTCTCCAAGAAGTGCGTATATTAAAGAAAATTTTACAGAATTTTATTATATTTCTATTCACCTTTTTAGTTTATTTCCTGATGTTTGTTAAGCTCGCGTTCGTTTTTATAAATTTGTAATTGATGTTTTATTTATTTTCGATAATGCGTTAGCAGTTTGTTAACATTGTTGGGAAATAAGAAATTTAAATTGGTATATTATAATTTAAAAATTGCATTAGAATTTTATAAAAAAACGACCTTGTGTTAAAAAAATACAAGAAAATGTAACCGAACTTTTATCGTAGAATATTATTGCAACAAATGCAAATTTTTCGTCAACTCGCACATAGATTAATATTCATACAATTAGTTACGGACGGATTTTGATATATCACATATATCAATATATATATAAATTGTTAACAGTTCTTCAAGTTAAAAATACTGAAGTATATTTCCCCTATACAACTTTTTTGCCATGAGAGAAATTAATACAAAATCTTAAACGTGCAAATAGGTGCACAATTGATTATTTCTAAAATGCACTGATGTTTAGAAATAATTTCAATTGCGAATGAGAAACAAAATTTTTGCAGTTGGTCTCATTTGCATGTTTTTTTTAATTTGAGCTTTATTTTTCATTCCTTTAAGCATATCCTTCACATGTCCAAAACATAACAACACTTCAGAGTCCACAACAATGTTAAAGTTACTTTGTTTAAATTTTGTAGTTCGATTTTTGTTGTTGTTATCCTGTGTTCGTATAACCAATTGTGCAAATGTATTGGGGTCTGCAAGTGGTCTTTGTTTAAGTTTTTTATTTCGTTGATGTTTGCTTTCCTCTTAAATGAAGCTACGGGCGTTTTGATAATTTTTTTTTCTGCCTGATTCCGTTATGATTTCAAAGCAGAGATTCAATTTAAATTGCATAGCACTTAAGGGGTTAAGCCGTTGTTTATTTGGTGTGTATAATATTTTTTTACGGTGGCTGTTGAGCGCTTTTTTCAAAAGCGGGCTGCAATACTTTCAGTATTTGCTGGCTACTCTTCTTTACTTTTATTTTGATGGCACATTTTACCATAGAAATATATATATTTTTTTGTAAGTTATTGGAGTCGAAAATAGTAAATTTATCAAGCAAGAAGAGTGCAGAGGTTTTAAAGTTTCTAGCAAGCTGCAGAGAAAGTGAAGCTAAAGGTGGCTTTCCTTAGTATGCACTGAAGTATTTTTTAAATATTTCTTTAAGCTTATTTTTTTAGTCAAATTCATGCTTAGTTAGTAAAGCTGCTTAAGACATCAAGTCTAATGCAATCTAAGCTTAACGCTTGAAAACAAGCTTAACATATTGAACAAGGTCAATATTTGTGGTCAAAATATGAAAAAAAAATCAAAACAATGCGCACCAGTATCGCGACATATCTGGTCTCAATAAGCCGACTTGCGTATAGTTTCCACAATGCAAGCAAACGACTTGTCTTGAAAAAATATACGAAAAGCACTAAAATTAAGTGATTCCTATAAAAATTTTTTAGACAAGTCGCTTGCTTGGATTGTGAAAACTATACATTAAACAAAACACTCCCAGTAAGAAAGACATTCGAAAGAAGTTATAAAAATGTAGAGTTTGCGATCTAGAAGTAATGCAAATTTGGATAATTTTTCATGATTTTTTACATACTCTTTTCGTATCCTTGTCACCGAAGTGGAAGCGGTTTTAAGAAAACTTTACTTTGTAACATTTCATAATAATATTTTCCTCTATAATGATATAAAGTTACCCAATTTTACAATTTGTTGTATTTTATACGAATTTATACCCTGTTTTCACATGTCAGGCAGGTGATCCGTCTAGAAAATTTGTGTGCAAATCACGCAAAGAGATGAGAGCTTTTCATAAAAATTTTCTACTCAAGTCAACCGTCCGTGTTGTGGAAACATGGCGTTAAGCTTTTACCCCTATTGTCAGAAAAAAATAAAATGAGTTTGAAATCCATTTTAGAAAAATTTTAATTAAAATACATTTCAAATGCATTTAAAATTTTATGAATATGTGGGTTAGTTTTTAGATCAAAATTAGTTCATAAATTTTTTCTAAAAACATTGATTTTTTAAAAATCATGGTGAACGTTTTTTTTTAATCTAGAGGAATTTCAAGGTTTTGTATGACTCAAATAAACATCTTTTGCTTTTATGCTAATTATTAGCAACTTAAAAATATTGATTTGCTAGAAGCAATGAAAATGTAGTTCCTTAAAAATTACTTAATTTTTTTACTGTGTGGAACTGCTCTAGAGAAGCTTCGGCGCTATCACTAAAATACTAAAAGCCTCTAATATATGTTTATATTTTTGTGTAATCCTTTTTTTTATAAGCAACAGTTTAATAGCTGCAGATTTAAAGTATTGTATAATACAGCGTAATAAAGCTAAATATACTTGAGTGGATCTATTACATATTGCCACTGATATATTCACACACAAAACTAGCTGCAACTTTTGTAAGCATGTGTGTTTTAATTTTGGAGCAAAATAAAAGTTTATGTATATTTTGCGAATAAAATTTCATAATTTTTTTAACTCTATCAAGCTATTTTATTTTACTAAAATTTAAATATTTTGACAAATCCTTTTTATTTACATCCGACTTTTTCCAACTTCACACCAGATAACGTAAATGAAAAATGACATAGTAATTAAGGGTCAGAGTTAGAAAACCTTTTTTAAAATCCTTTATTTGCAGTTAACTTATACGAGTATGTGTTGTTTAGTTGCAGATTTAGTTATTATTTGTGTCCAAGTGGAGTGGATGTTTTTACCACAACAGCTGCAGTATAAGAACCTTAAGTTGACCAAAAAATAAAAATAAAAAAATAAATAAAAAACGAGCTGAACTCAATTCTATTCCCTGCAGATGACAAATATTTATTTTGATTTTAACTGATATTTATGTGCCCAAAAAAATTTTTTTCGTTATTTTAAATATTTTTTTAAGCAATGTCTCCATCCAGGCTTTTGCTAATATTTTTTTTAAAACTAAAACCGTTTTATGTTGCGTGAGCTTGAAAATAGAAAGTCAGTGCAAACATAAATCAAATAAAAAAAGCAATCATATTTAGTTAGTGATTGTAAAATTCCATTACACTGTTAAAAAATAAGGTTATTAAAGCTATGCTGATTATGCCATGACACAGGAGCAAAAACGTGATTTTCGTAACAAAAGTAATCTACACTATTACAATTATAAATTTATTTTTGTTTTCATTTCTTTGTAATTAAAATCAGACTACAAAAAGAAATGAAACAAATTGTTGGATATTGTTTTGTTGCGTTCTTCGAAGGGAGTGAAACAAAGCCAAAACAAAAACAATGAGAACGATTGATCAATTTGCTTTTGTGTTTTTTTTTTGCGCATGAGTACAAACAATACATTAATTTAATCGTATGCAGCTAGAAAAGAAAACAATGGGATGTAAATGACAATATAATTTTATTGCATTGTTATTTAACACATGAAATTTGTTAGATATATGTAGCTTAGCAGCATAGCTCTAACCGGGTGTCCTAAGACACCTCTTCTTTTGATTGTGTTAAGCATGAATTTAAATTGAAATAAAATAAACAGCGTGTCTCACGATGTCTCCAGAAGACGTTTGATGAATTATGAGCCTATGATTTTATTTTTTGTACTTTAGCCGACAGCGAATATCGTTAAAACATGTTACTGTATAGCAAATTCGATAAACTTTCATTGTATTTTATATAGCAATACGATTATCGTAATAAAAGTTACTGAATCCAAGTGCTAGTAATATATTTGAGTATGTAGGCTAAAGTTCGTATAGTATTACATATGAATGGGTGTAGGGTCCGTAAGGAGGCTTTTGTATGCGAGTCAAAGTTGTTCTTTAATGAATCTGTTTTATTTTTTTGTTCTTTTCCATATTATTTATTCTTTGGAAATGCCTTTCCCTGCCATTGTATATGAAATTAAACATCGTACAAGATGTCATTGGGTTAATTTGGCTATAGTTTTTGGTCTGTTTGCACAGATGTGTGGCTAAAGAAATTTTCAAGAAAAGAGACTAACAGGAAGTAATCGTGTGATCAGGGTGGGAAGATTTTGTGTACATCATCCCCACGTGAGTTGCAAACTTAATCAGAAGAGGATACGAGTATTTGTATGCAATTTTTTACATAATTGGGCTATTCAAACGGTAGTGTTAAGTGTCAAATGCCATAATATTTTAAAATGTTTTAAAATGTTTGTTTGAAAGAAAAATCAAAAGCAAAAACAATTACATACATAAATTAAAATAATTTAATATATTAGAACACTATGCCCCGTTTGAATACCCCAAATATTAGTAATGATCAGGGAAACCGCAAATATACAACTGCATGATTTTTTTTCTTGTGTGCCTTATTAATGCGGAGATAAGTCACTTAGCCTTTTCAGAACTTTTTATGCATTTTGGCATTAATATGGTTTTAGTGCACATTTTACCCTTTAAAGCATGTTTTTGCATATATCAGTCTTACGCGTATATTTTTAGCTATTTTTTTTCGAATTTTTAAAGAATATTTGACGGTTTTAAGGCATATTTTATTTAATACTTTATAATTTTTTTATTTTAATATGCTTGTTCAAATATGGTGGTCAAACTTTTTATTATTATTTTCCCCGTCTAAGCACAATAGAGCCAACTGGGTCCACGAGTGGAGGTGCGTTATAGCGCCATCCTTCCTAACTTTCAACCGTCTAAATCTTTATATATTTCACTTATTTATTATGCCATTCTATATAAGTTTTTAATAAAACCAATCACTCTAGAATTATACAAATATTGACCATTCATTAAAAATATCGCACCTTAATTTCAATAAAAATTTAGATTTTGCTAGTTGTGATGAACATTGCCCCGATTATATCAATATAAGTTGAAATAAAGATTTCAATGTATAAAGTCATAAATTAATTACTGTTACTAATAATGGAAAAGTTATCTGAATTACTTAAAATGATTAAAAATAATCGAAAAGAATCAAAAGTAATCAAAAAATAATTCGATCACTTCTAAGGATTACTTTTGATTCTCTTTGATTGCTTATTAAGAATCAAAAGTAATCTTTGAAAGTAGTCGGATTACTTTTTGATTACTTTTGATTCTTTTTGATTATTTTTAGTAATTTTAAGTAATTCAGATTACTTTTCGATTATTAGTAATCGTAATCAATTATTTATCAGTAATTCTTTTGAAGGCAATTATATAATGATTACAATTCTTTTTAAAATGTAATCTAACTGATTACTAATCGTAATCGAAATTTAACACCTATGATAAAAGTTTATTTAAATGTGTCAGGCAACAATTTTTTTTTGAAAATCTAAGTAAATATTTATTCAAAATACAGTTCCAAAGTTTTAGTGCTGATATAGGGATCTATTTTATAGTTGAAGTCAAATTTTATTTATTTATTTCTTTAATTTTTTTTATATATTATATGCAAATGTTATTGAAGTGTTGGATTAAAAATATATTTTTTTTTTGTTCAAATAAATCAATTTATGCTAATTTTAAGAGCATATTTTTGGAGTTTTCAGGACATTTTTTCAAGTTTTTAGTGCAAATTGAAGGCGCATAAAATACATTTTTAAAAGCATATTTGTGGCTTCGCTAGTAATGGCATAAAGATTAATTCTGCATTCTTAACTGAAAAATTTAATTTTTCTGAGTTATGACATTTTTAATGTCAAAGAGCGATATGTTTTTAAAAGCTTTATACTGTTCTATCATGATTGTCTCACTCTAGATTTGCCTCTTTCTTTCGCGCTGCAAGATTTAATGCATTTTAAAAAATTCAATCATAAAATTTGAATTGTATAATTAATTTTTTTTTATAAAATTTTGCTTTTGTCTTACAGTTTTCTCAAAATGATTCCTTAAGCTGCATATTGATTATTTTTTTAATATTTCAATATTATTCATAGCAGTTTCTTGTCTTAATACAAATTCTACTTTTTATTGTATGCAAATACATTTTATACCGCAAATCTGAATATAATATTGAATGCATCAAATGTTATTGCCTTCTGGTTGCACGAAGTGATAAACTATTTTTTACTTTAAAAAGAAAAGTGTAATATTTATGTAGATAAGTTTTCTTACACAAAATATTTAAATATATATAAAATAAAAACGCATTTATTTAAATCAAAGTTAAACACACACGGCTTTAGATTTCAAAGAAAGTTTCAAACTATAGACACTTTAAAGTTAGAATTTTATAGAAGTGGGAAGATAAAAAAAATATAGAATAAAAATGTATTTAAAATAGAAGAATAACTAAGCAAAAGATAAAAGGCTTTATATGCGAAAATAAATGTCTTAAGTTGCCAAAGCTTTTCTCTAGATTTAAATTATAGGAAATGCTGGATTAGGATTGTTATTTGCTAGGAGAAAGTAATAAGAACAAATCATTAAGACGCTGGATGCCACCAGTCAACTTTTCACAGATGCTCTGAGCAAATCTCTCTAATAAGGACTGCATGTAGACTTAGAGTTAGGAATCGTTCGGTCTGTAATTTTAGTCAAAAAAAATATGATCAAGCTCATGTTATTTGAAGGCTTTTTTTTGTAAAATGCAACGCCAAGCGTTAACAAATTTTATATGTATTTCTTACTTATGTAAATAAAATTTTTTCCATATAAAATTTGTCAACGTTTGGCGTTGCGTTTTATGAAATTAGGCCCTTAATGTTATTTAAATGGCCTTGATAATTGGTTTGTCTAGACCGAATAGAGCATACACCAATTCATGTTATCAATTAATATATTCAATTAAATTTTTAATTGTATTAATTAATTTTGATAATTGATATTAACAAAACGTTTATAGGTAAAAATTTAATTAATTTTTTAATTGACATTACAAATATTTTAATTGATATTACAAAATTATTCATGTTACTTTTCTGTGTTAGTTAGTCTAGTTACAAGGTTGATAAAGCACAAGAAACAAATTTAATTGCAAGCATTTCCAAATTATTTTTTTATCCCCATCAAAGTCATCATAATATTGCGAAATTTGTAAGATTTTATGTGGCATTTTCAACTAGAAGTGTGAGCTGGACTTGAGGCGGAAACTTATATTTGCAAAATTTCGCAGGGATGTTGAGTTGCTGCTCATACTTAATTAAAAAAAAAAATAACCCAGTGAACAATTAATATTGTGAAAAGTTGAAGGGAGTCAGTCCTCTTTGTAGCAGAGCAAATAATTTATAAAAAAGTACTTATGTATTTAATGAAGATTCATGAAACTCTTTTTTAAAACTAAAAAAAAACGTTTGCTGGGCTATGAAAAATATTATCTGGCTAAATAATAATACTATGTATTAAATTCACTATTTTTTTCATTATTTTAACGTCATCATGTCACGTTTTATGAGCTTTTTTTATATTACACGTACTACGACTAAACGACTACGAGTTAACACATACACTTGTTTAAGCGCGCAGTCAAACAGAAACTCACATACACATACACACTCCCACACACATGTATATGCACACGCACATATTTATATGTATTCATTAAAAACCCTGCTGTTTTGAAAAGTGTTGTCTAGTCTTTTAAATAGTTTGATTACCCGACAAGGGGTTTGGTTAAATTTTGGAAAGTAAATCAATTAAAAAATACACAAAATTAATCATTGAGTTTTTAAGTTGTTAAAGCAATTTCGTAATAGGGGCACTAATGGTATAGTGATGCGCCCCTACAGCTTAACCTGTACAGCTGTCAGCCTCCCTTAGACGTGTCGTACCCCGTTTTTAGCTGACGACCGACCATGGGCGGTATAACCCTCACAAACGGTGGTTTGTCAACTGTCTTTCTGGAGTCGTACTGGCAGGCCCTATGCTCCTTATAAGGAGCCAAAAGCACCAATTTTAAATTTATATGTATATAAAATAAATTAATTTCGCCAAAAACAGACCAAAAAAAATTATTCCGAAATACTATTTTTATTGAAATTTTTAAAGTTGAAAATCAAAAATGTGTTTTTTTTTTTTCAAAACATCCCAGTAAAAAAATACACTCTAAAAAAGTCATGAAAATGTAGAGTTTGCGATCTGGAAGTATTGCAAATTTTGATCCGTTCTAATGATATTTACATAGGGTTGTCATTGCAAGAAGTTCTCTTTTTCGATGCCTGGTCACCGAATTGGAAGCGATTTTAAGAAAAATTAACTTTTTTGTGTTCTATGATAATATTTTCATCTAGAAAAAATGATTAATAGTTACCTATTGTAACAATTAGTTTCTTTTTATAGGAATTTAAACGCGAAACAGTATTTTCATGTAAATTTAAGCAAATAACTTCAAAATTTTAGACCAAAATTAGTTCATAAGTTGCTTCAATAAAATCGATTTTCTTTTAAATTCTGGTGAGTATTTTCTAAAGCTATGGAGGAATTACAAGGTTTTGTATGACTAAAATAAACTTATACTTGATTTGCTGCTAACTATCGGCAAATTAAAAATATTGATTTTTTGGAAGCAATGAAAATGTAGTTCCTTTAGAATGACTTCCAATTATTTTTACTGGGATGTTAAAGTCAAATGGTACTATCAAGAACATAATACATATACGGACTATTGAATTGCGTGACAAATCAAGTCATTTCTTTCCTAGCATCCTTCAACTTAAAAAGAAATATAAAAAAAATACAATGTTTCTAAAAAACTTTACATTAAATTTACATTAAATTTACATTTAATTTTTAAAAATTTATCTCCAAAAGAACATAATTGAAAAATATACATAAGTAAATGCATATCAAGTGCATTTGGCTCTCTGTTATACTTATAGTCATACCATGGATATTTGAAGATGCTCGGGATATTTATTCATCATTCGTCGCCGTATGCATATATATGTGTGTATAAAATGGAATGAAAAATAAGTGGGTATGTGTGGCTGCTTGAAGACATGCTTTATGTGTGTGCGTATATAAAATAGCCCTATGTATACGCGAGTGTAGCCGAGTAATAGTGAGAGTATTTTTATACTCATGCGTGTGATTTTAGCTCACAGTTTTCGTTATAGCTATTTGTGTTATGGAATTCAAAAAATGCGTATAGGAATAGTTGTTCGATGATTATAGTTATAGGTATTCGATTTGAAATTAATGCGTATGTTTGCATGTGAGTGTGTTTTTTATTTGAAGCTGCACGTATTCATATTCGTTCATATTCGTTTGACGGCCCATAAACAAAGAGTATTTAAAACGAAACTTTTGTCATTCCCTATAACCACAATCAGTTTGTGTTTATAGGGAATTTTAAAAAGCCATTAAGTATTAAGCTATTTTTATGACAAAAATTAAACGAAGTATATTCCTTTATATGTATATTCCCCTATTTCTAACGACAAAGCCCCTAGGGGCCTATTTCACCAACCTTATTTAAATATCAATTCATATTTAAATGTCGATTTTCGTTAATTTTTGTATGGAAAAATTACTTTTAAATATGAATTGATATTTAAATAAGTTGGTGAAATTGGCCCTTAGTGTTGGAGCAGTTCGCATAAGCTTTTATATTAATTTAACTCATATATACTGAAACATATTCATTTAACTCTCCAGAACTTCTGGCATATATATATAGTAAATGCCTCCCAGTAACTGAGTGAGATGGGAAATGAATAAATGCACACACACACAAACTTACATACACAAATACTCATATCAGTGCAGTGGGATCAATAACATATGGCACCAAAAACCAAAAGTACCAAAACAAAAAGCCTTAAAATTTTTTATGTGATGCAGCTAACAGCAACAACAGCAACAGCAACACCAGTAACAACAAAAAACAGCAGCTGCAGCAACAAACTAAACAAATGTGGCGGAAGTGTCATGATATAAAAATTAAAGTGATATATCAATATTTGCAGGTTATTGTGAAACTTCGAACTTAATTTTTTCTTAATAATGAAAAATTTTCCATGGTTACTGCGAAATTTCGAATTTGGAATAGAGTAACTTATACCGCCATGCCTTTGTAAAGAGTATAAGCATTTTATATAATTAAGGTTGTCTCATTGTGAGTTCATCACTTTTAGGTAACTTGATTTGTTGGAAGCTTTGTTCGAAATGAAAATCCCAATGACCTTGAAATATTCTCAAAACTTAGTTTTTAGTTTGAATAGAAATTAATGGCCTTATTTTGGAACAATCCAAGGTAAGCCTTGGCAAATTTTGAAAAATTTTACCTTACATTTTTTTATAAAATTTTTCAGATCTTAGTGTTGCATATTAACAAATATGGTCCTTTGAATTTATATTCTCAAAAACAAAATTTTCTTTTTAGCAACACTGAACTAAAAGACTATTTCTATATGGAAAATCTTTTATATTATTTTAGTAATGAAGTATATTTTAAATTTGTTTAAAAATGGTATCAAGCTTTAAAATTCTTCTATTTAGAAAAAAGCAACAAACACCTTTTGAAAAAAATTATAAATAAAAATTAACAAACTAGTTTATACTCATACCCTGAATTTCTGCGACAATGACCAAACTATATGTATATTTTAAAGTGTGCAAAAACAATATATCAGTTCATAGTCAATATTGAAAACAATAATCACCCTTATTCCAGTGCTCAACATCGAAGTCATTTCAATGCAATGCCCAAAAATTAAGGGCTTGTGACTCGCTCTTGAGAAGAAATTAATCCTATTTCGCGTTTTATTTCTGTTCCTTAAGGTTTGGAAAATAGCATGAGCCTGTCAATTGCATTGAGTTGTTTTCGACAACGGGTAGACAAGCATACATTTTTTTAGTATTGTGTTGACTTGACGTCGATGTTGACAACTGGAATAAGGCGGGATAAAAATCAAATTAATTCTCACCAATAAAAAAACCAAATAATCAAATAAAAATAATTTTTTTTCCTAAAAATAGTTTCAAAAACTAATTTTATTATAGTTTTTCTGAAAAAAAAAATCATGAAAATTTAAAAAAAAATTAATTTTATTACAGTTTCTATTTTCTCACAAGCTCAACGGAGCTTGTTTTCGTTTATGAAAAACTTTTTTTATTATTTTAAGACTTCTTTTATATTTTGGAGTATTTCTAATTATATAACCAGTCGGTCATTTACTACAACAAAGTAATAACTCAAAAAATAGGCATTTGAGTTGATAATTTAGAACAAATGCCCTAATTCAGTAAGAAGATTTAGGACGTTTTTGTTTGAAAATGCTTCTGAGTTCTTGTCTTTGAATTCTCTAAATTATTTTCTTCAAAAATGGTTGTTGTCTTTGATAATGAAAAATATATACATTATTGCCATGCTTTTAAAATACAAAAATTCAATTAAATCATTATACAATAGTTTGAAAAATATATGAAAAAATACGTGTTGGATATAATGTTTAGAACAAAACCATAAAGTAAATACACGAACCGTCTAGCACAGACAATAAATAATAATTGTTTTAAAGAATCAAAACTGCTTCTTTTTTTCGTCCATAGACAAGACGATACAATCGTAGAACAGAATTAGGGCATAAGCCTCATATCGTAATTCATACGATGTAAAACTTTTTCCATTAAGGTGTGTGTGAATTGGATAATTTAAACTCGTTTTATGCCTTTCTATTTTTTACTTATGATGTTCTTGTAATAAATGAGCCATATGATATAGTTAAATATATGTATATACATATATTTTATTTTTTAAATTTCACTGAGACTTAATTTGATTTCGTGTCTATATTTTTAGTTCCTCCAAACATTGATGATTCTTTGACATCAAGTGATGTCATAGTGCGTGAAGGCGACAATGTTACCTTGAGGTGTAAAGCGAAAGGTAGTCCAGAGCCATCGATACGATGGAAAAGAGATGATGGCTTAAGAATTGTTGTAAATAAATCGCTGGATGGTGAGAGACTTTTATTTTTACCTCCTGTTTATTTTAGCAAAAATTTTACCTAAAATTAAAAAAAAAACTTTCATTTTTAGCGGTCGAAGTTGAAGGTGATGTTTTGGAATTGGAACGTATATCACGTTTGCATATGGGCGCCTATTTGTGTATAGCAACAAACGGAGTGCCACCTAGTGTTTCCAAGCGCATAAAAGTGAGCGTGGACTGTAAGTAGTTGGCCAAAAATTATCTCCTGTTTCCATAAACGAAGCGGTTGACACAAAAATTTAGCACTTTTCATATTAATTTCATTACTCAAGTCGATCGAGTCAATGGGTTGTGGAAACAGGGGGTTAGACTGAAAATTTTTTAAATTAATAAAAATACACAAGAAAAAATTACTTTGAATTGGTTAACACACATAAACGGCCCAAATCGACAACAAACGTTCGATCGATAACTTATATTGAAAACAGCAATAACAATTTTTTTCTTTTGTTTATTTTTAATCTAAGTAATTTAGCGAATGTTTTCTGTCTACATCGTAGACCAAGCTGAAAATTTTCATATTCAAGTTTTGATTTACTACCGAGCGAGAAAAATAAAGCAACGCAAACTACTATTTTACCATCTCTCGCCTAGAATTTCAAGATTTGAGCAAGACAAAATTTATGTGTGTCAAACGGATTTAAATAGTTATTAAATATTTTATTTGTTCTCCTTTTACAGTCTCACCCATGGTATCGATACCACATCAATTGGTTGGCATACCAATGTATTTTAATGTTACCCTCGAGTGTTTCATAGAAGCTAATCCAACTTCATTAAACTATTGGACCAGAGAGAGTGAACAAATGATAACAGATTCAGCAAAATACAAGTGAGTAAGAATATATTTCTGAGTAAAGCCTAATTCGGAGTTCATACGGAATTTGAGGTTCTCATACAAACTGTATGTATCCCTAAGATAGATTTATAAATATAAGTGTAGACTTTTTTCAGACAAATGAAACAACAATTTTCATCAAATTGTAATTAATTGCTTGTGTTTTTTTGATTTGTAAATTCAAAAATTAGCTGATAGCCAAAGTAGCTAGTGCTATTTAAATATTATATTAGTCTTATATTTATATAAGTTTAATATCATGTAATTAAATAAATAATAATAAGTTCAAAAATAAACGAATTTGTGTTTATGCAAACATAATTCTACAAAAAAGGCTACGCTATTATTTTTCCGTGTAGAAATAAATGTAGCCTTACAAACCTGAAATTCCGTAAGAACTCCGTACTGGGCTTAAATGAGGTAAAAAAAAATCAGTCAGTGGTCCACATTAGCTTATTGCAGGGAGTCGGCAAAAATCGGCTTTATAAACCAGAAAAAAAGTATTTAATTGTCCAGCTCTGGAACCATGTTTTTGAATTTAAATATTAATCTATTTGCTTCTGAAATATATAAAATTCGTTAAGCTAATAAAGGAAAAAAATAATATTAGTCAGTTACTTTTACACCCCATAGAAAATTTCAATTTCCCAGCCATGGAATCATCTTTTTCATTTTGTTGAATACCAATCTATTTCCATGTGAAATATATAAAATATGTTTAACTAATAAAGAAAAAAATAGTTTTAGTTAGTTACTCTTATATCCCAGAAAAAGTATACATTTTCCAGCCCTGCAATCATCTTTATGATCTTGCTTGCCTACATTAACAATCTATTTCCTTCTAAAATAAAAAAATATATGTATATGAGAAATAGGGAAATAATATATCGGATTCGGCTGAACTTGCAGCCCATCCCTGAAACTTCCCGCCATTTCTTAAGTCCAACAAAATTAATGTGCATCGAAAATCGATTTGACAAGAAATTAGGGAGTAATAAAACACAAACACGATATCTCGCAAACTATTTTACAGATTTTGGTCAAATTTTGCGGCATCAGCCGAGCAAAGCGGACATCGGTTTTTCATTATTCCCCATTCACAAGAACCCAGAATATATATAATTTATGGGAACACATATGTATATAAATATTGTGAAAATTACACACGGAATACTAAACCTGAATATATACCATTTTTGGTGAAGCGTATAATAAAAAATAAATAAAAATTTTGAGTTGAGAAAAATGACTGAAATACTAATTTAAATATTGTGCTCTCCGTCTGAAATAAAAAAAGAGCAGAAAAATATGCACAATTTGAATAGATTGTAAAATAGTATAAGTAAAAGATTTGGGCAAACAACAACTAATTATAATTTTTATTTGTGGCATACAAATAAATAAAAATAAAATGTTTTTGCTAAAGGTCTACGAGAGCTTTGTTCTATTATTAGTAATTTGTTGTCTACAGCTTAAAGCAATTGTTTGTATGAATATAAATGTGGTACTTAAAAATCGAATTAGCTTATCCATAAATAACAGCATTAAGCCATGTGAGGACTTTTATTCCTACGCCTGTGGTGGTTATGGCGAACAACATCCTTCGCCCAGTTATCAGGAGATCACCGGCTATATGGACCATCAATACAATATAATAATTTCAAATTTAATGGAAGCTATTTATCAGCATGACCATCAGGTCTACGGTCATTGTCAGTCGTTTGTGGAGAAGGCAAGAGTGTACTTAGAGGCCTGTCGTACAGAACGCCACAGAAATTTAAGCAGATATTTTGAAGAAATTAAACCGGCAGAGAATTTAAACTGGCCCATATTCGAGGAACAGTTCTATAGCTGGCCTTACAATATTCATATTGATATATGGTGCCTTTTGGGCAGACTGCAGTCTTACGGCATGAATAATGTGCTAATATATCAAGAGATTTCAGTAGACGCAGAGCGTGTATTAAGTTTGACCATAGCACCGGCTTTCAGTGAAAACAATAAAACTTTACGGGATACAAACATTTTGCTGGGGCTACTAAGGGCTTTGGGTAGCAAAAATCCCGGCAAGGTTATAAATATTTTGCAGAAAACCGATCTGCTACTAATAAACATTTTAGAAAACTACGCAGAAGAGGAGGAGGAAATTCAGGAATTATCTTTTGCTGACTTAAACTCGCTCTATCCAAATCTCAATTTGAGTGCTTACCTCCAAGGTTTGTTGAGCCGTGAGCTGCCGCCCAATACCACTATTTTGCTAAACAATCCTGCCTATTTCCATTACTTAAATGAAAACATATGGTTACTGTTCAAAAAGCCTCAACTATGCAGTTATTTAATGATGCAATTTCTTTTCTTTGTGGCAGAAGACAGCACAGAGGAATTCAACAGCATGGCTTGTATTAAGGATCTGAGAAATAAATTCGATTTGGCGGTAAACTATCTTTTCTTTTATCACATTTACAGTTATAAAGCAAGATATATCAATGGCGATATAGAGCAAATCTTTATCAACATAATCAATATGTTGCAACAGCAATTATGGAGCAATAATTTGCACTTGTCAAACTCACAAATTCTATTGCTAATGGAGAAATTGTCAGGAGTAAAACTTAATATAGGAAATCTACCGGAAAATGTTACCATTGAAAAAATAGAGCAATTTTATAACCGTGTTACGCCAATGGATAGAAATAATTACTATAAAAATCATTTGTCAATGCTTAAACATCGTTTTGATAAATCCTTACAACATCACCGCCATCAGACGCATTTCATAGTGCCCGATAATCGTTTGGGCAGCTCATCGGGAGCCTTTTATGTGGCCAAACAAAATATGATTATTTTACCCTTTGGCAGCCTAATGCAACCCATGTACGATCTCCATTATCATGAGCTCTTCAAATATTCTCTGCTGGGTTTTATTTTGGCCCACGAATTGACGCATGCCCTTGACACATATGGTCTAAATTTCAACACTGAAGGTCAAAATTCAATACCTTTGGCTGCCTTACTTAAAGAGGACAGTTTTCAAAAGTCTTTGGAATGTCTGCAGTCCCAACTGCTCACTGAGAGCATAGATGAGCGTATAGCCGATATTGTGGCCTCACAATTGGTTTACACAATCTTTACTTCTAAGTTAAGCAGCCAGCAGTGGATTTGTTTTAATGATAACTGGAACAAATATTTCTACTTAAATCTAGCGCAATTTTTCTGTGGTAAAGTAAATATCAAATTTATTGATCACGATTCGGATGCAGAGCGTTTGAATCAGATTGTTTCCAATTCGGCAGGTTTTGCAAGGGCTTTTAAATGTCTTCAAAATAGTCAAATGAATCCCAAAGAAAAGTGTCAGTTGTATTAAATTTAGTTCTAAATTCACTTGAGCATAAGCAATTGAAAACACACACACAAGACCCCTTAGCACCAAAATAAGCTAAGTTTTAAAAAATAAATTTTTCTTTTTTGAAACTAAAAGAGATCAATTATTTTGAAAATTATATAAAATAAAGTAAAAAACACAAAATGTTTAATTCTTATACAGGGTGTTTTTTTAGAGGTATAGAACTTCGAATTGAAATAAAACACAAGAAAATCGTTTTAATGTCCATCAATTTGGCTTTATTGGAAGGATAATTTTATGCCATTAATGTTTAAATATGATTTCGGGCATGTGGCCGCCGCGGCTGGCTCGAATAAAGCCAATTCTACAGGTCCAATTTTCAACCACTTTTTCGAGCATATGGGGCCGTATGTTGGCAATAACGCCACGAATGTTGGCTTCCAAGTCCCCTAACGTTTCTGGTTTGTTGGCGTAGACGAGCGACTTCACATATCCCCAAAGAAAATAATCCAATGGTGTCAAATCACACGATCTTGGTGGCCAATTGGCAGGTCCATTCCGCGAAATTATGCGCTCATCGAATGTTTCCTTCAATAAATCGATTGTGACGTGCGCTGTGTGCCATGTAGCGCCGTCTTGTTGGAACCACAGCTCATCCACATTCAAAATCTTCAAAATCTTCCATAAAGTTGATGGACAAAGCTCCAATTGCTGTGCACGGTGGTGAATCGATTCATTCGGGTTCTCTTCAACACTTTGCTCTACAGCGGCAATTGCGGAGCTTGCGGTAAACTTCGCGAACTGAACCATTATTTTCGAAATAAATTTGCACGATTTGCAAGCGTTGTTCTTTTGTCAACCTGTTCATGATGAAATGGCAAACCAAACTAAATATTAATCACTCGACAGCTGACAAAATGGCCGCCAGTTAAAAAAGTGATGCCAACTTAAAGTTCTATACCTCAATAAAAAACACCCATTACTAAAAGCTCTAGTCAACTTAATGTCACGGAATAGTGTCAGTTGTATTAAACACAGAAAATAATTTTTTTTATGAAAACAAGTACAAATAATCACTTAAAAATTTACTTGAGCCTATTAAGCTTTTGCTAAATAATTTAATTGATAAAAAAATCGATGGAAAATTTAATTGAGCGAATTAAAATTTTGTATACAAATTTAATTAAGTCAATTAAACTTTTGTTTAAAATTTTAATTGAGTAACATTTTATTAAAAAATGTAATTGAGCCAATTTAACTTTTGTTTATAAATTTCAATGATTAAAAATTTAATTACATATTTAATAATGTCAGTTAAGTTTTGTTAAAAATTTTCATTGTAGAAAATTTTAATTAAAAGTTTAATTGAACTAATTAAATGTTAGTGTAATAATTTAATTGAATAAAAGCTCAATTTAAAATTTAACTTAGTTAATAAAACTTTAGCTTAAACATTTTATTGATTAAAATTGTAATCAAAAATAAAATAAGTGCATTAAACTTTTGTTTAAAAATTTAGATGATTAAATGTTTAATTCAACTTTTGTTCAACAATTAAGTTGATTAAAAGTTTAATTAAAAATATAATTGAGTGAATTAAACTTATATTTAAAATTTTAATCGATTAAAAGATCAATTAAAAATTTAATAGAATTTAATTTAATACAATTTAAATTTTTTTTTTTAAATTAAATTGATTAAAAGTTCAATTAAAAGTTTAATTGAGTTAACTAAACTTTTGCTTAAATTTTTAAATAAGTAAAAGAAATTCCACTTTTTTGTCGCGTGCGACAGCAATCGATTAACCTTGTATTTCTGAGCAACGTGACTCGAGTTTTCTTAAAATTTTACCTAGCATAGAGCTGCTGACGGCCTACACAAATATATAAAGAAGTAAAAAAAAGTTCGTTTTCTTTAAAAAAAAACAACCATATTTGCTTGGTGTCGCACGCTACAAAAATTTTAAATAATAAATTTTTTAAATTTTGAAATTTATTTGTTTATTTTTTAATTTAGTCTAAAACCATTATATTATTTTTTCTAGTGTCTTTAATGACTGCTTTTTTGTATTGAAAAATAAACAAAAATTTGAGATTTTTTATTATTAATAAAGCACAAAAGTTTTGTTATTTAATCTTTAGAAAATATATATTTTACCACCTAAAGTAGGGCATTCACTTTTTTTTTACTTCGAACAAAGATTAGTTAAATTTATTATCTCTTCTTATAAAACAAAACAAACGAAAAGTGCTTTATTTCCAAATGCCAGCCATCATCAAGCAGTTTTAAATAAAGATTTGATTTGTGCAAACAAGTATAAAAATAAATTTGCGTGAATTTAACAAATTAAATGTGCTGTCAGAAATCCTGTATGATTTTTTTGCTTCTATTGGGGTTTCAACTTACAACGCAGGCTAATGATGAAGGACATGTCTCCAAAGAAACTTTTCTAAGCGCTACGATTAATCGCAACATTGAGCCCTGTGAAAACTTTTATTCTTATGCCTGTGACCATTATGACGAGGAACATAATTCAACTAATTACACGGATATTATCAGTTACTTGGACCAGCAGTACAGTGTTAAAATTTTGAATTTATTAGAATCCTATGGGCTTATGTATCAGTATAATCAATCCCGACAATCATTTTTGGAAAAAGCTTGGGTGTATATGAAAGCCTGCCGAGCAGAAACTCAAAGAAATCTAACAAGCTATTTGGAAGAAGTTAAGCCGGCAACAAATTTGCCTTGGCCCATTTTGGAGCAGGTGACACAGAAAAATTCTTACCAGTGGCCGCAGGGCCATAGTGAATTTAATGTAGCAGCTCTACTGGGAAAATTGCATTCTTATGGCCTGAATAATGTTTTGATTAATCAGGAAGTTTTGCTCAATAAAGAAGGAGAACTAAGCATTATGCTGGAGCCGGCCATCAGTGAACACAATACATTCTTACCGAATGTAGATGTCTTACATGTTTTTCTACGTAGACTGGGTATTAAAAGTCCTGCTAAGACTATTCATAACTTGCAAAAAACCAATAAAATACTATTGCATCTCTTGGAAAAATACGTTAGAGGAAATGAAAATAATTTAGAACTAAGCTATGGAGATTTGGAAATTATTTATCCCAATCTCAAGTTAAATTTTTACCTCAAAGAATTATTGGGGCGAGAGTTAACAGCGGACACTTTTATTTTGCTTAGAAATCCTTCGTACTTTCGGCATTTAAATGACCAATTGTGGTTAACTTTTGAAAAGCAACAACTTTGCAATTATCTAATGATGAAATTTCTTTACTATCTGGTTATGGATGGCACCAATGGATTTACGAGTATGTCCTGTCTTAAGGATGTAAGAAACAAATTTGATTTGGCGGTTAATTATATTTTCTATGACCGGGTTTATTTGCACAAACGTATGCAACCAGACTTAGAGCAAATGTTTGCAGAAATAGTCAATATGCTGGATAAATATTTTCAAAGGAATTCTCAAAATTTAACAAACACCCAGCAACAACTAATGCGAGAAAAATTGGCAAATGTAAGCCTTAATGTGGGAAATATGCCTGAAAATGTAACTTTTGCAGGCGTACAAGAGTTTTATGATAATGTGCCCTTGTTGATGGAAAATAATTACTATAAAAATCATTTGTTAATGCTAAGACATCGTTTCTCCAAGTCTTTGCGTTATACACAAAATCAAACTCATTTCATTGTAGCCGATAATAAAGTGGGCAGCTCGACGGGAGCTTTTTATGTGGCCCCACAAAACATGATTATTTTACCTTTTGGCAGTGCAATGAAACCCTTATACGATTTACAATATGATGACCTTCATAAGTATTCTCTAATGGGTTTTATTTTGGCTCATGAACTGGCCCATGCCTTCGATACTAACGGCTTAAATTTTAATGCTCAAGGTCAATTTTCTTCATATAATGCGGCCATATTGAGAAATGAGAATTTACAAAATTCTTTAAAATGTCTGCAGTTGCAACTACCCACGGATAGTATAGATGAACGTTTTGCCGATCTTGTAGCTCTTCAATTGGTTTATAACATATTTGTTTTGAAATTCAATAGTCTCCAAACAATTACTTTGCCAGACTCTTATAAAAAGCAATTCTTTTTGAGTTTGGCCCAGGTTTTTTGCAATAAAAACAATAGAAAATATATTGATCATGATTCAGATGCAGAGCGCTTGAATGAGCTTGTGAAGAATTACCAGGAATTTGCACAGGCCTTCAAATGTCCTAAAGGTAGCGAAATGAATCCTTTAGAAAAGTGTCATTTGTAAAAAGTTGGAATATCTAAATAACATTTATAGTGTTAAATTACAATTAACGGTCTGTCCCACGATGTCTTTAACGTTCGACTTGTCGCACGTTTACATTTAAAACAAACAAAAAATTTTAAAATTTTGTTTTTATTTAAATGTAAGTGTTCGAGCGTTGCCGACATCATGGCATAGGCCCTAATGATTTTTGTTACACAATATTTATATGGAAGTATATTTTTTGTTTGTTAATTAGTTTACACCGAAAAAATATTAAAATTTCTTGGTATCAGTTAAAAATTTATTAAGCTTGCTCCAGTGAATACTTAAAGAAAATCAGTTAACTGTTGCAATAACAATAAATAATAAATTCAAGCTTCTATATATTTAAGTGAATTGATTAATTTTTTTCATGACAAAAAAAAATTATAACTATTAAGTATTTTTTTCCTGTGTATTGTTTTTGCTACCAAATTTATTTTATAATAATAAAGAAAATATCTTAAGTGCTGATATTGACTTAAACATAAATTATGATAATGATTTCATTATAATTTTTGAAATTAAAACATATGTGCATAGGTTGCTGCACAGTGGGGCCTCAAGTGAAAATATGGTAATAGCTATATGTATAACTTCTGAGTTTCTGATCTTGTTACCTGATTATGTATGCAGGAAATTTCAGAAACGAATTAAGCTATGTATGTATTTCGGTTATGTTGATACAAAAAAGTTGACCTGGTCATTAATCCTGGTTAATCCTGGTTATCTGATTCACACTTCACTATAGATGGCGTAGTTAAATGTGTGCAAACTGAGCGCAAAGCCAAATAGAAGAAACTGTATTACTTCATAAAGATGTTGCTAATATGCGCGCATTACTATCTGTGCTGCGGTTTCCTATTGGAAATCAAGTGACTAAACTCTCTTCTTAAACAATCTGGGAAATTCACGTTACTATTTTCTAGAAGTTTGTGATTAATTCTATTGAACGTTATTTTGAATTACAGAGTTGCTTTATAACGATTTTTATTCTGGTAATACTGTGTGCAGATTTGTTTATACCATGTACATATGGTCGCCTCAGAATTGGTTCAACCCATAGGCCACAAAGTTGGAGTGGAGAAAAACGACAAAGAACGCTTACATGAAGTTTTCTCAAAATATACCCGATGGACTTAAGCTTTAAATGTTCATTTAAAGCTTAGCAGGCGTATACTAAACAAAAAAAAAAAAAAACACTAAAGGAAATAGTTTGGTTTGAAGTGTGTGTTAAAACAAAGTCGCTATAAAAATTTTGACTAAAGCACACTTGAAATATAAATTAATATATATAAATTAATAAGATTGTAAATGTCTGTTTCGCAGCTTAAACGAATACTCCTATTGTGCTAGTTTGTCTTCAAAATTAATGAAAGAAACAACTTTCGGCCCCAAATACATGAAAAATAGTGCCTTAATAGAAGGCTGTAAAAAAAATTTTAGAATCATATGCACGTCACTCTGAGTATGGATTAGAAGGAGTAAACTAATCTTACCCGTTTCATAAAGTAATACCGTATCGAGGCATAACCGCGAAAAAAGCTTAATGACACATTTTCTTGGACGTGGGGTCGAATCGTTGCATCGTCACATAGAAACACTATTATCGGATTATGACATACGTGAACGTACTGAAATCCCATTCAGTATCACTTAATTTGTTTTCGTACGATTGTCAATACGATCACGGATGTGACGATTTGAATTTTTGCTTTTCTTTTGACGAAAATCGATTATTTAAAAAAAGTTCGAAAATTATGTCTCTTAAGCTTTTTTTGGATGTCAATACACGATAGATTTGATTGATTGTTAAAAGTAGTCAGAATAGTATATTACAATGTATATAAGGAATAATATTTTTTTATTTGGACTTCAGCATAGTGTAGTGATAAATCAAACTACAAAACCCAGTACTAAAATTATAAAACTGTTGGAACTCAATGCTTTAATTTACTTATATACCTTAAAAGGTAGTGCATCTTTTCTACTACAAATTGTTCTCTTTTGTATTTTCATTTGTAAATATTTCTTGCCAATGCAGAGGTGCAAAATATTTTTGTAATCTCCTTAGATTTTTCTCACACACAAATCGAGGGAGAGGAAGATGAAAAAAGATGCTTTACTTTACTGATAATTTAAAAATTGTATATATTTTTTTCTTGGTTTAATATACACAAAATAAAATTTAAATAAGAAAAAAAGATTATAAATCTATTCATACTATACAAAATAAATTTAATTCTGGAAGTAAAAACAGCATAGAGAAATAATACAATAACAAGAAATGTGATTATATGCAAACCGTTATGTAGGCTTAATTAAAAGTGGGACGAGAGTAAAAGCTTTTAAGAAAAAGTTCGACGAAAATATGTTGAGCTATTGAGGTAACTGTTTTCTTTAAAAACATGCACTCTTAGCTTTAAGGCCTAAAATATGCAATTTAATCCTTTTAAAACTTTTTGTTATTAAAAACAAAAGCTGAGGATTTTTTTTTTATTTTGAAAAAAAAAATTCAAAAAATCTTATTACTTACATTTTTGAAACTAATAAAGCATATTTAATATAGTCGATGTAAAAAATTTCTTATAGGCAATTTACACCTGCATAAAATCCAGCAGATTTTAATTAAAATCTTTATGAAAATCTATAACGTTTACACCAACTTCTTTTGACATTTATCAAGATTTTTATATATGTAGCCAATTCACACACCTTTTCAATAATATTTTTATAAATATTATGTACAGGGTAGTGAAAATAAAAATATTAGATTTTATATAGATTTCTTGCAAATCTACTGACAAACTAGATTTTGTAATAACAAAAATTAAAAATTTCAAAAACTCCCGATATATCTAGAAAAGATGTGACATCTTCTAAGCGGCTGGACCAAATTTCTTCAAACATGGTTAAGATCGATCAAGTCACCTTTCAAACAGAGAAAACTAAATAACAATCGGTCCAGCCGTTTGGGCTGTACGTGGACACGCACAGACACACAGATACCCAGACACGCACTACAAACTTATAACACCCCCTTTTTTTGGGTCGGGGGTTAAAAAGAAACTATTTTTATTCATCAAAAAAAAACTGTTTAAAATTTTTCGAATGAAGTTTTTCTAAAATTAAAAAGAAAATTTCGCAAATTTAAAAAAAGTCTGTTTAGTTATTGGTGTATATATTTTTGTAAATATAGCTTTTATAATTGCTTTTAGATTTAAGTTTTTTCTGTGCTTCCTTAATTACTTAATAAGCTCGAAGGCTATTGCAAAATACTCTCCAAAGATTTTTAAACAAACATTTAAAAAAAATTAAACCAAGTTTCTTTTTATCTTCTAATCGAGCTCGACTTTGAAATCTTTTGACTTTATTTAAGATTTTTCCAAGCTTTGGGATATTTTTTTCGATAACACAAAAAGTCTTTTAAAACATTCCTAATATTATATAAAACACGTAATTCAATTTGATGTCATCTCTTTGGTATTTTCCTTAAAACTTTTTGAAGTGACTCTCAAAAGCTTTTTAAGCAAGCTTTTTAAATTGCCCCAACAGAATACTTTCTCTTCTTTTGGAATTTTTATATCTTTTTTACGATTTCCCCAAGCTTTTACAAACTTGCACATAAAAGATGAAATTGCGCTTCATTATCTTTCATTTCTAATACAAATTTCGTTTCAAACCAAATTCTAAATATTATCGCGTGTTAGTAAAAACTCATAAAATAAATTTCCATTTTCCGTTGCGTAGCGTATTTATGAAATACACAAGAAAAAAAAAAAGAAAAAGTGAAAAAGAAAACAATCCAAAAATATTTGATAGACTTAGATTTTGATTCAAACATAAAACAGAGATTAGTTTAAAGCAACAAGTACTTGGATGAGGAAGATTACATGGTGCAATATTAAAGATTTAAATAAAAACTGAAAAAAAAACTATAAGATATAAGAAATAACTTTGCTTAAATCAAAAAGAAATCAAAAGCAAAAAAAAAAGAACGTCACTTGCAATAAACAAAGGCAAGATTATATCAGACAAATTTATAACCAAACTAAAGGAAAAAATATAAAAAAATATATAAAATAAAAATAGAATAAGTAAACGCAGAAATATAGTGCTAAAGCCTCAACATGTTGAAGTTCAGCATTGTGTTTGGCTTGTTGGCGTCTATAATCTGGCGAACAACGCCGACAAATTGTCGCCAGACCCACAATCAAACACAGAACATTAATCAATTGGCAGCTTTAAATATTGAACGTTATATGGATGCAACGGCACGACCTTGCGAAAACTTTTATCAATATGCTTGTGGCAATTGGTATCAGCAACATATTGATGAAATGGATTACGGTGATGTCTTGGGTTTAATGGATTATGAATTAAATCGTAAACTGGAACATTTACTGCGCAAACCATTAACCTCATCACCAGTGGCAGTTAGTGGTCGCAATCGTACAGAGGAGAATTTGACCACTCAACAAATCAGCACCACCGAGCCCATGACAACGGCTGAGGATGTTTCTTGGGGCATAGGGGAGACGGCTAGTGTTTATGAGAAAGTACGAACGTACTATAAGTCCTGCAAGAAAGTGAAGCCTTATAATTTAAAAAAATACTTGCAACTCATACAGCCGGGCAGAGGTGTGCATTGGAGTGTGCTGGCCAAGCAGGTTGGACGGAAATGGAATGCGGAAAAGTTTGATTGGTTGGAGGCCATAGCTAGGCTAAGATTGTATGGCTTGAATGGTGTTTTACTCAAGGAACAAATCCTGCCACGTTGGGATGAATCATCTTCGATGAGTATTTACTTGGATAAGCCTGATCTAGCTGAGACGTTGGCCATGGGCGAAGGTGTCATCATAGAGCTGCTCATGGATATTGGACAAACCAAACGTGTGGCTAATGAAATTGCACGTGAAGTCAATCGTTTTGAATTTCAATTGCACAAACTGCAAGAGCTAGAGGATGAAGAGGGGCCCAAAGAAATGCAATTGGGTTATTTGCAGGAGTATATGCCTCAAATCGATTGGTTAGAGTATCTCAAGGAGCTCAAGGGCCCCGACACAGATCTCTCCACTACAGTCATTATACAAAATATACCCTACATGAGATCTTTGGTAAAACTGCTAAATACTGTGGACTCTGCTACTTTGTGCAACTATATAATGCTCAAGTTTCTTATATATTTGAAAGCCCAAGGACCAAATGAAATTTCACGCCAGGAATGCATAGCCAGCTTAAGAAGAGCCATGCCTTTGGCCTTGAGTTTTATGGTGGGTGTTCACTACTACAAGGACCCAGAGAAAAATGACGAGCAAGTGGAGAGGATTTTCAATCATCTTAAGCAAACTTTTCACAATACCATACAAGAAAATCGTCTGCAATTGCCTGAAACTATAGTGCAAACCCAATTGCAAAAAATCAATAGCATGCAGCTGAGGGTTGGCTTTGCTCCCAGAAATCTATCCACGGAATACTTCGATATGTACTATGAACGTGTGACCCTAGATCCCAACAACTTCTATGCCAATCAACTCAGCCTACTAAGACTCACGGTAGAGCACAGTCACGATACCTTGGATCCTCTTACCAATCCTGAACTATTGGCCGATGAGGCCGTATTATCAGCTGAATGGGTGGGCAGCTCATCGTCTCCCCTTTACCTCAAGCCACGCAATATAGTTATTATACCATATGGCTTCCTTCATATGCCCATCTATCACCGCAATCTCAGAGACATCTACAAATATTCGGTATTGGGCTTTACCCTAGCCCATGAAATGTTGCATGGCTTTGATTCCTCGGGCATTGATTACGATAGTGACGGTAACATCATGGGTCCCAGTGAAGAAATCTCTGCCAATCAGCGTTTCATGCAAGGTCTTCGTTGCGTGCAAAATGAACTAGGCACTGGCTCGCGCAGTCTCAATGAGAAGTTAGCCGACTACGAAGGCATACGCTTAGCCTACAATGGCTATTTTACGCTGAATTCATCTAATGATATCAATCAGCATTATACTAAGGTACTGCGTTCCAGGTTTATTTTGCAATTTACACCCCAGCAAGTTTTCTTTTTGAATTTCGCCCAATTTTTCTGTGGCAAGGTGCATCCGAAATTGACGCATTCTGCCTACTTGGATCATGCCCTGGACGAGTTGAGGGTACTGCAGACGTTGGCTAATTTTGAGGAATTCGCTCGAGCTTTCAATTGTGAAAAGAAAGATAAAATGCAATCGAGACATCGTTGCAAATTGTGGTAGTAGTTGTTAAGTTATTAAATTAATGCAAATAATTTATGGTTTTTGAAATAAAAACGTTTAATAAAGTTGTAAGTTAAAGAAAAGAAATGCAGAGAAAATAGTGGTTTAAAAAATATACAAGCAGACAAATAATAATGAAAGAAAACTACATACTTAAACGAAAATTAATCTTATGGGATGCAATGACTTTTCTCTAACCCTGAACTATAACCTCGTACGTCCCTTTTCACAATGTATGATTAAGAATTAACGTGGACTTTAACTGCAAGTTCGTCATACAAAACTTGCCGCTAAAGTCCCTGTTAGCTTTTAATTGTACATATTGTGAAAAGTGAATGTTAAACTCTATTCGGTTTATAAATCAATTAAATTAAATCATGCGCTAAGCCTTACAAAAGAAATTCTCAGTGAAATGTTATCTAAGCTTGAACTATGAACTATAGATCATACAAATCAAATAGAAAAAAAAAGAATTAAAACTATAATTGAAACAAGTTTCTAGAAGCGATTCAAAATTTAAAAATTTAAATAGAAAGTCAAGAACAACGAGATAAGTAAATGAACTAAAAAACTGATATTTAAGCCTAAGCATAGTTCAGAGCCTCTTAAATTAAGAAAAATAATATATGTATGTACATATCACACTACCTTAATATAGAAAGGCCCTAACTCATTTTTTTTTTTTTTTTGAAATCGAGATATTTTAATTTTTCGTTATATTAGATATTCTTCTATCGAAATATACACAAATCTCCACTTCAAAAAAATAATGAGGTAGGGCCTTTCTATATTAAGGTAACGATATGTATATGTGTATAATAGAAGTGCTTGCAGATGATAAGAACTTAATTTAAACTAAATGTGAAAGTAGTAAATAACTTAAATTATGATTGACCATGTTGATTTAAATTAAACAAAGATACTAAATAAATTCAGTGCATTAGATTATTTAAAAAATTATTAAAGGTGTTAAGCTAAGCTTTAGCTTCCTAAGCAGCTTAAA
Source organism: Tachina lurida (assembly GCA_944452675.1). Classification (NCBI taxonomy): domain Eukaryota; kingdom Metazoa; phylum Arthropoda; class Insecta; order Diptera; family Tachinidae; genus Tachina; species Tachina lurida. Next base: position 11,519,950 of record OX101753.1, read on the forward strand.
CTTCTTTTGGATGTATTAAGATAATTGAAGCAAACATGTTTAAGATTTTTAAGAGGCTTAACACATATTCAGTGTTAATATAAACTTCGAAAGTGTATTTAAAGTTCAAGGTTTAAGCTATACTTATCATTGATTAAAGACTTAATTCATGTTACAGATTGTCAAAAGACTTAAAGCATGCTCAAGATTGTTAAGGGACTTAAACTATGCTTAAGTTTGTTAAGAGACTTAAGACTCGTTTAGGCTTGTTGAGGAGCTTAAGCCACGTTTTAATCTGGAAAACGGTTTAAGTCTCGTTTAAGTTTGCCAAGGAGCTTTAACCATGTTAAGATTTAAGAAAAAACCATTTAAAAATGTACTAAGAAAAAATCTGAGCTGCTGCTTTAAAACACGCCTTGTGTAAATGTATTGGGGAACAACGCTTAACTAAGACAAAGGAAACGTGGTTAAAGTTTAAGGTGGCTTAGAGGGTTAAAGTATGTTGAGCCTTTATTTATATATGGAATTGTGAACCCAAGCAGAAGATACTAAGAATCTCCAAACCCTTTAAGAGACTTCAATAATTTTTTTTTAAGGTCTCAAAGGTGCATAATTCAACACATTTTAGAAGTTAAATAGGGTTTAGAAGTATTGAAAAACTTAATCCACGATTAAGTGTGACTTAATTTTGAGCTATTGTTAAATCTGTAAATAGACTCAGGTCTAAATTTACAGTCTATAGTTAACTAACGCCCGTGGTTTGACTAAATAGTTTTTTTTTATAAATTTTATTGTTTAAACCAACCATCATTAGTTAAATAAAAACTCTGCATTTGGGCTTTAAAAAGCTTTAAAACTTTTCTTTAATCAAGCTTATGATAAATAAAATTTCACATGACAATTTCCGAACGTGTGAACAATTGATTTAAAAAAACTTTATATCATTAAGAAAGTTATTCATCAACATTTTTCTGTTGACAAAAGTGGAAATATGCAAGTTTTTATTTTTATTGGGATTGCTGGTACGAAATTAAAATACATGTGAAGTAAAAATTTCATGCAGAAATTTGCACATGTGGAATTTATGAAAAGGCTGATTAACTTGAATGTCTTTCGAAATAGTTCAATAATATCGGGCTAATGCTAGGAACACAACTGGGACGAACGACGAATTTTTCGGTGCATATGAAAATTACCACAACACAAATTTGTCGTGCGCGACGAACTCTGAGATAGATTTATTTCCATTTTGTACGCCGACGAACTACGAAAAATAGTTCTCTCTATCTCTCTCTTTGCACACACAATAACCAACTTTATCAATTATAACTTATAATTTATAAGAGAGGAATTCGCTGAGAGAGTGAGAGTGAGTTTTTTCGTCGTTCGTCGGCAATATGTAATAATCCCTTGAGTTGGCTCAAGAAAAGCAGTATTTTTCGGAAGTTTTGGCACTAATCGATTAAAAGGTGTTTCCCCGAAAAATTTTAAATTTTAAAAAATATGTGGTTTTTTCTTTTTACGTACTGTATTCTTTGGATTTACAGATCTAAGTGATTTACATGAAAAAACATTATGGAGAAAATGACAACTTAATCCCCGTTCATACAGTGAAATATTTGCTTCAAAACTTTTCAGTTTGTCGATGAACGGGGAAAGAGGAATTGAAAAGGGTACTTTTTTTCATATACACGAAATTATTGTTGAGTACGTCATTCTCGCCTCATTCTCATGAGAAAATATATGAGAAAATGTATTAAGCTGCAAAACAGAAACTTCACACTGTGCACACGAATGCAGTTTCAAAAGAGAAATCAAAAATGTTTTGCAGCAAATGTTTCACTGCATGGACGAGGAGGACTTAACGAACGAAAGAAAAACATGGAAATGTATAGTTAACAGTAATGCAGGGATGTTTACACTAGGCGGATAAACAAAAAGCTCTAACGCTTAATTTTTTTTTTGGCATATTGTTACGTTAATATAGAAAGGCCCTAACTCATTTTTTTTTAATTATAGTGTTTTGCCTATTTCGATAGAAGAACATCTATCTAATGTATCGAAAAATTAAAAAATCTCGATTAAAAAAAAATAGTTAAGACCTTTCTATATTAAGCTAATGATATGAAGCCTTATAACCACTGCAGGTTTCAACAGAAACGTAATAGAGTAAGCAACAAAATAATAATTAGGCTTAATTTTCTTGAGTCGCTTTAAGCGATTATTACATATTGCCACAGATATTATTGTTATCGTTATCTGTTCTAGAGATCATTCACCTTAGAAATGTCAAACAGTTGTTACAATTAAATTGTTCACAAAATGATTGTGTTTTCTACTAAATTTGCATTAAATTGTAAAGAAACTCAAATAAGCTGGTTTAAAAACTTTTTTTAAGTCTTTAAATGACTTATAAATGCACTTTTGTGAAAAAGAAAATTTTAACGAAACACATTCATATGTACATATATACTTTTTGTTTTCATAACGCACTTTGATTATGAAATCTACATACTTGAACATTTTTTCAAATTGTGCAAAATATATACATACATGTGCTTATAGATTTTTTTCTTTTCTATAAATATAATAGTTAAGAAAATTTTATGCGCAAATAGAAAAATAACTTTCAAGCGCAGCGGCTTTTAAATTTTCCTCAATACAACAAAAGACTTTTAATAGTGTACAATGACATTGGCCTTGGTCCCATGGAAGCAAAAGATGAAAAAAACAAGATTCTATTCAATTAAATTCTGGTGTGGCATGAATAAAGAAATTTGCAACATGAAATTTGTGCTCGTTTCTACTGCGTTTGTTCAAACACTGCGAGAAATTGTTTGAGAATTAAATTTTTGCCAAAATATTTTCTTTTCCTTTTTTTTCTTTGCTTTCTCTTTAGCATGAGAATTTTTCAAAAATTAATTCAATAAAACATACATACACACATAAAAATTAATTCAATAAAACATACATACACACATACTTATAATGGAATGTTTAAAATAAAATTGTGCTCAAGCTAGGTCGCCGCTGATAAGACATAGTAAGCGTCTTATAAAGGGTTACCAAACTGATTCAATATCAAATAATGCCATGCTTAATTAACTAAGCGCTAAACTGCATTTACATTATGAAATTAGTTGCATGAAACTTTTTGGAGTTTAACTTAATTTACATTATGCAGTTTTTCGTGACATTAGTTTTTTTTCTTTATTATGTGCACCATAAAAATTATGAAATTGCTTAGAAAATGCTCGAACTGATGGCTTATTAAAATAAACCTGATTTGCCAGAGTATACTGATCCTAAATGTCAAAAATTGACAGTTCGTTTGACAGTTGACCCTACCGCAAGTTCTATCCAGTTAAATGATAATAAATAACAATCTTTTTTACACCATATATGCATATAATAATTATTACTTGATTTAATTGTATAATAAATTGTTCGTATAGTCATGAATAATGACATGCAAAACTTTAATTGCCGATATATTTACATACATAAAAAGTGGTTTGCTATTTATGATAGCAATTTCTTTAACTTCAGCCAAAAATAAACTCCTTTATTCCACTTTGTAGCCCTGTAGGTAACAACACTCATTGACATGACATTTGCTGGTTGGCACCACGAGCATTAAAATGAAAACAAATTTTTTTAATGCGTTTTCATGCTGATGACTTTGTTCCCTGTCATGCTACTTATCTTATTCACAGTGATTTTACTTTTATTTCTCATATTTTATTAATGGACATTTTAATTTTCTCTTTTTTTGCATTTCCTCTTTTATAGAACCGAAACAATAGCGGGTAATCCTTCATACAAGGCAACTATGCGCTTACACATAACGAATGTGCAAAAAAGTGATTATGGCAGCTACAAGTGTGTCGCCAAAAATCCTCGTGGTGAAATGGATGGAACCATAAAACTTTATAGTAAGTTTGAATTTACAATTTTTGCTTCTTTTGATTTTCCCTTAAAAAAAAAGAAACGTAATTTTTCCAGTTTTTTTTCACGCATACATACATGTAAATTATAAATGCTATGATGTATGAATTTTTTTGTTTGTCATATTTTTTGTGTTCCTTGGCTGCGTAAATTCTTGTGGTGGGTGGCATTTTCCTTTATTTACAGTGCCTACAAGTGGCTGCTAGTAGTAGCAAGCGAATCTCCCAGGACTTGTATTCTTTGCCATATCGCTGTGTCATTTAAGGGAAACAAAAAGCAAAAAGCTTTTTACTCCTACAAATATATGCGCGCAATTTTTAATGAAAATATATCTGGATATACAAATTAAGAATGTAATAATGCATACAATAACCCATGAACGAAAATGAGGAGCTTAAAATAATAAGTAAATAATAGTTCAACAAAATGAAAAATATCTGTTAAAGACTTTAAATTTTTGTACCCGCTTTTTAGTAACTCTCAAGCTATGACATAAGCATGCGAAGTTTTTTAAAGCTTCCAAGAATTTTATTGCTTAAGTCTACTGTTGAGTTTTCCAAGCAAAAAGGAAATGCAGCAAGACAACCTCAACCAACAGCAATATAAATTCTTCAGAAAAAATTTTCTTCATATAAAACTTTTGCGATTATTGAGTGAATCGGAAATCTAAAATTTTCTAAAAAATATTTATAAAGAAATAAATATTCAAAAACATTTTCATAAAATTTATTTTTAACCCCCGACCAAAAAAATAGGGGTTATAAGTTTGTAGTGTGTGTCTGTGTTTCTATGTATCCGTGTGTCTGTCCGTGAACACGTACAGCCCAAACGCCTGGACCGATTTTGATTTAGTTTTCTTAGTTTGAAAGGTGACTTTATGGAGATGGTTCTTAACCATGCTTGAAGAAAGTCGGTCCATCCGTTTAGAAGATGTCACATCTTTTCTAGATAATTCGGGGGTTTTTAAAATTTTTAATTTTTGTTATATTTTATTTTATTTTATTTTATTTTTAACCCCCGACCAAATATAGGTGTGTTATAAGTTTGTAAAGTGTGACTGTGTATCTGTGTGTCTGTACGAGTTCACGTACAGACCAAACGGCTGGACCGATTTAATTTTTTTATATATTTCTTTACAAAAATTTGCATAAAATATTTTTATTAATTTTTTTAGAAAAATTTTCATAAAATATTTTCGTTGTTTTTTAATGTTCATAAAATATTTTTATAGATTTTCTTAATAAAAAAATTGTTTTTAAAAACTTTTTTACAAAAATTGTCATAAAAACTTTTTAAGAATTTTTTACAAAAAGTGTTACAAAATAATTTTTTTTTTAATTTTTTTTGAATAATCAAGAAATTTGTTTTAACTTTTTTGAATATGGTTGAAATTATTTTTAACTACGACTTCGTTTACATCCATTAAGAAACTGCGTAGATTTTAAACTGTGTTTATCGGCCGTGTCACAGAGTTTACTTCCGTTCGGAATCGGAGTTCAATCCACCCCATTTTGGTAGGAGATGGTGTCTAAAAAACAAACCTAAAATACGGAAATTTGTCAGGTGTCTCCAGACTGTAGAAGGCGGTGGTATGCTGGGGTATACTCCGGCTGGGGCTTGACATTTTGATGTTTATTCAATTCCGATTCCCAACGGAATTGAACTCTGTGACATGACCGTATTCCAAGTTTATCAAAAACAAAAAAAAAAAATACTTAAAACGTTTCTCGTTCTCTTGATCCGGGTAATTTGCTTCTTCTTTAGACGATAACAATCATAATAAAAAAGGGTTATCGGTCCAGCCATTCACGCGTGATGCCGTGACAAAAAAAATGTTTTTCGGTTACAAAAAATGTGTAAGTTTTCTTCTTTTTCTTCCTGACGAAAAAAATTGTGTCGAAGCATCGCATACTCTCATTTTAGCTTGATACCCTTCGATGCCCTTTGAAAAAGCAATCCACCACAGACTCCGAAAAATGTGCGTGATGAAACTATTAAAACCTTAATTCATTAATTTTATAATGAATAATTTTATATAAAATGTTTTTTCCCCATACTTTTTAGGACTTAACGAATTTAAATTAACTAAATTGTAATTGAAACTTATTTTCGGGCGTGGTGAAAAAAAGGCGAGCATGAAGTAAAGCACAAGCGAACAGTTTAAAGTAAACTTAATATACGAGTAACATTAAATGCGTGAACTGGTTTATTGCTTTTCTAAAACAAAACTTTTGTTTTTACCAAATGTGGCCTTTTTTCTTTAATACCCATCAAAAAATTACACATTACCATCAGAACTATTTGCCATATAATGACTTACTTTTCTGATTACCAAATTTCATTACTCGCTTATAAATCACATTACCTAAAATTTAAAAAAATTATGTACAAGTTGCTAAATGAGGAGAATAATTTTTTTAGATTAAATAAATTACGTGATCAAGTTGCCAAGTAAAAAAAATAAGTACTGCTCAAGAATCGATTATTTTAGTCTCACGCCTTGTTAAAATCATTAAGTTGGTAATCCAGTAAGGAACAGCTTCCACCAAAAATGCTTAATTCCAAACCCGATTACCTTTTTTGAAATTTTTTTGCTGGGTATCATCACTGAAAGGCTGTAATAAGTTCAATAAAATACTTCCCGTTGACTATTTTTCTTTTTGAAAATAATCAATAAAAACGATTCCACGCTCAACCCAAAAAAGTGAAATATTGTGAAATACCCTATTGAAATAACTTTACGGCTCTGTTTTTATTCTTCTATGAGTACGAGTAACATCCGTCTTCACAATGTATTCATACAAAACCTGCCGTTAAAGTCCTTGTTAGTTTTTAATTGTACGTTATGATATCCATCTTATCTACAAGTCTCTCATCTTCATATTTTGGGTCAATGTGTGAAATTTTGGAAATATCTATAAATTCAGCTCTCTCACGCACCTTCAAGTGATCATCACCCTAAACATATTGGCAGTATTCCATGTTTGATGCAAATTATTTTGCTGAAGTGCAAATGCTAAATATCGTAGCTTTTCTTTCAAATCCAACAACAAATTACACTGACAATCCAAAGAAAAGCTGCAATATTTTGTATTTGTACTTACGCAAGATAATTTGCATCAAACATCGAATACCGCCATTGTGAATTTTCTTAGCTGTTTCTGGCGTGAACACTTCTGTTGGTCAACTCTTGGCAATGCAAATATGTACTTTTATTGTAGTATACAGCAATTAATTTGTGAACATAACCAAAACTACGCTCTCCTAAATTTGTTCTACCACTATTCGTATGAATACCATAAAATAATAATAATAATAATAGGTGTGTTTTATTCGAAACATATACCTACTTAATTTTTAAGCAGCTATAGCTATAGCTACTTAATAAGTTTATACACACTTAAATTTGTTCTGAATATTTATATAAACTTCGAATAAAACATACCTAATAATAATGTATTCATATAATAAAACACTTTTCATGGTTAATTTCCCGAGAATTTAGCAACAGTTTAAAAACCAAACAGCAAAAAAAAGCTAGTCACCAAGAGCTGCAACAGTTGGTGGAACAATGATTGCATTGATGCTACAAAATTGTATTAAAAAATTATGAAAAACACAAAGGAATTTAATTAAAAAAGTTCAAAAGCACAAAAGGATCAGCGTTCGTTTTATAAACCATAAACTAAAATGACAATTGAGGAGGGAAAATAACAAAGAAATAATTTTAAACAGAAAATTAATTAATTTTAATAATTCGTATGCTTATCCTTATATAAAAACAACAAGCTGATATTAAATAACAAATTAAGTGAAATGTGTAGTTTTATGTCAAATTTTGTCGGAGGACATAAAGTTCATGTGTTTTAATTTTAAAATAGTAAAAACTAGCAATCACTATAAGTAAAATTTAATGTTCTTTTAATTTCATGCATGCCATTTTATTCATTTCATATGCTGCACAAAAGGGTGTCTCCAAATTTGGGCAAGATAGATAAAAGCAGTTTTTTATTCTTACAGCCTTATGTATAAGAAAAAATTGGCATGAAGTTAGCATAAGTGATGACATTGAACTAGCTGCTAACGAGTTTCTCCATACATTTTGAAATTAAAAATCGGCGCATAGTGTAGTTTTAATTCATTATTAAGTCATAGCATGATTTTCAATGTAAGCTTGTATGGCGAAACTCGTTAAGATCATATTAAGCTTTGTCACTTATGCTAACTTCTTGCCAGTTAGTCCTTATACATAAGGCTGTAAGACTTTTATCAACACTTGCAATGTCAAACTTAATGTTAAGTAAATAACAAAAATTCCACTTAATTCATATTTTTTGTGATTTTGTTACTTAAATTCTGGCACACCAAGTATACTTAACTGATAAAGTTTACAGTAAATATCATTATTCATCTATTGAGTATGGAATGGCCCCAGCTGCAGCTTGTCTTAGCTACAACAATCCCTTAAATTTGCTCCATTCTAAATACACACACACACACACGCCCAACTCATTTCATTGAATGAAACGCATAAAACTTGTTTTACACTCTAGTGTCTTGGTGTTGCAAGATTATAGGATGTCATGACGGCACGACACAGGCGACACTTAACTTTTGCACGTAAATATCAGGATTGCAAAACATAAATTTATTTATTTTTTTTTTAACTATTTTTTTATAACGTTTTTGTTGTATGCAGAAATTTGTTCAATATGTAAAATAAATGCACATATGTACATACATATCGTCACCTTAAATGCAAACGGACGTAACTACACTTTTATATTTTTTGCAGGAGAAACAAAAAACGTTTCAAAATCAATAATAATAAAGCGTTCTTGAAAATGTTCTTCGAAATTTACTTGTATATAGTATGGATACTGATATGTTTTTAACCATTTATTTCCTTTTTATATATGTTTAAGATTTTATGTTAGTTACGTTCCTTGCAATGAAAAATACGTCCGTTTGAATTTCCTTAATAAATTCGTAATTTTTTATCGCAGAGGTCTAAATATTTCTGTGAACATGTAGTTTGATAAAATGATCCATAATCAATCAAAAACTCGATTTCGAATTTTTGTGTAATTACGTCCGTTTGCATTTAAGGTGACGATATGTATTCTTATATATATGTACATATCGTTACCTTAATATAGAAAGGCTATAACTCATTATTTTACTGAAATTGGGGTTTTATTTTTGTATATTTCGTTCAAAAAACATCTAATGTATCGAAAAATGTAAAAATTTATACTTGAGAAAAATAATGAGTTAGGTCGTCTCTATAACGATATGTTGTAACGATATGTATCTATAAAAGTATGTAATTGTGTGAATGGGATGTGCGTGTGTGTGTGCATGTGCGCTGTTCAATAGTTACATGTGTGCAAATAAAAGTGTAGCATACTTTTTGGCATATTGATAATAACAGCAAAAAACCTTTATGAATTTCCGTTGGAAAATTGACAATCGTTTTTTGTTTGTTTTTTCTTATTTTTTATGTTTTCGTTTATAGCTAAATAAATATTTTCATGGTTTTATTTTTGAATTTTATTTTCCCGGAAAAATATTTTCGAAAGAAAACCTGAAAATACTTTTTATTTATCTTTAATGAAAGTTTCTTTTTTATTTTAAAAAGGAGAAGTATTGCAAAAACATGAGATGGTGTTCCAGGTGGTAAATCACAGCATTCTGTATCAAACAAAATTTCAAAATATTGAAATAGAATTTTTAAACACACTCAGTAAAAAAGAGTTACCAAGGAGTTTAATTAGATCTATTGTTGAGTGTTTGGCCTTTTCGTTGCTGTACGTCAGCTACTTCGGACAAAGTGTGTGTGATGATGATGACTCGAACTGCAAAAAGAACAACAAACACACATAAAAAACAGAAAGAACAGCACAGTCACGTTTGGGGGGCTCTGTTCTAAATTCAATCGCTAAAATGTTGAACAAATACAAAATTTAAAATTTTTGGCGATGATATAAAACAGTAAAATTTTGGCTGACTAGATTTCTACGCCAGTGCCTAATTTAGCAATACACGTTTTGAAATTGTATCCTAACCTGAAATTTATTTGCTGGTGGTTCAGCGATGTCTATATGCATTTCATTGTTGCTGTACAAATCGTCAGTAGACTTCAACCACACATTTTGAACAGTCACAAACCTCTTATCTTATGTACAGACTTTCAAAAACTATTCGAGAATTCGCAAATAATAATGTTTTTGAAAATCACAAAAGAAAAATAAGCATAGTAGGCTTAGAAACTTATACAAAACACAGCAAATAATTTATATTCGATATGAATCTATTCTATTTTTCTACTGACGAATTGTACAGCAACAATGAAATGCATATAGACATCGCTGAACCACCAGCAAATAAATTTCAGGTTAGGATAAACTTATGACAATAAGTCGAATAATAAATTTCTTAAATTTGAAATTGTATTCGTAACCGAAAATTGATAAATCGACTTTATAGATTTTTAGCAATCAATAGAGATTTAGTTTAAACGAGTTACAGAATACGGGGGCTGAAGCTATTTTCATGATTATAAGTAAATATTTGGAAGTAGAGAAAAGGTAGTTCTTCAATAATTACTTCCAAATATTTTTATTGGATATTATTGTTACGTTTTTGTCTTTTAAAAACGATATATTTGTAGGGTATAATACTTGTAAATAAATAAAACGTCACCAGGGTACAATGCTATAATAATAATAATAATAATAATAATAATAATAATAATAATAATAATAATAATAATAGCTATAATATTTTTAAGTTTCAATGCAAAGCAAATGAATTAAGTCCAAGCTCATTTAGCGCGGATTATTTCATGCATGTATTGTAGAGATATTTTCAGCATTTGAAAGTGCTTCAATTTTCTTATTACATTCGCTTTTGACTGTACTGTGACTGCCAAAAATTTCAAATCGGATAGAAAAACGAAAGCATAAATCAGAAAACCGAACGAACGACAGTTAAACGAAAATTAATATAACTTAACTGTCTATGTGCTATGAACACCTTCACAGCAACAGAACACGAATTTCGACTGTTGCTTTGGCTGTCACTTTGGCTGTGCAAACTTTTACAAAATAGCTTTTGTGCTTTCATGCCGACGAGAGTAGAACTGACACAACAACAACAACACAACAGACAACAATGTTTGCTCTTACTTTACAAAGAAACAAAAACAAATTTAAGAGCTTTCAAAGCTGTTTACCTTAAATGCAAATATCAGTGTATGTGTGTTTGATCGTAGCTGATTTAAAGTATTGAAAGCTTCAAAATTCTCGATTTCAAAAAATATATTGAGTAAGGACGTTTTTATATTAAGATAACAATATATTGCCATATACTGATAACTTCTGAGACAGATTTCGTTCTGAAAACGTTTGTTTTTTTTTAACCAAAACATATTTATTAAGTCTCAATGTGTATAAAATAAAAGTTAATCATATAAAAAAGAGTAAAAAATTACAAATGAAATGTTCATTTGTCGAAACAATTTATTTATGACGTTTTTAAATGGATATTGGCTTGAGCGTGCTTTGATATTTCAATAAATATGACTTGTATTTTGTTATTTTTTTATTTTTATTGGAGCACTTGTTGTATAATTTCGTTGGGTATCTGTTTTTGCTACAATAATTGTCTGGTGTCGATGGCATTTTTTTTTTGTATGCTTGTTTATTTGTTTAATTTATGGACATTTTTATTGTTTTGCCAAACATTAATAAGGTTTTAATATTGCTGCAGTGTTTGATTCATATGTTAAAACTAGATAAATAAAAGGGAGGGTTCTGCTTGTTTTAACTAGCAGTTGCAGCTAAATGAAATATTGACAGGCAGTATTATGAAAAAAGATATACAAACTAACATACGTGCGTAGTACATAGATATATTTTAAAGCTTTATAAAATTAAATTTTATATAGATCTTAAAACTTTTAAGTGAATGTCTCTTACAGCTGAGTGCAGGTGGGGGAAATAGTTATATAGTTCGGTTTTGTTGGATCCCAATGTGTTGAGATCAGAGCTGTTAAATTTCGATTACGATTAGTAATCAATTAGATTACATTTTAAAAAGAATTGTAATGATTATATAAATTCCTTCAAAACAATTGGTGATAAATAATTGATTACGATTACTAATAATGGAAAAGTAATCTGAATTACTTAAAATTACTAAAAATAATCAAAAAGAATCAAAAGTAATCAAAAAGTAATCCGACTGCTTAAAGATTACTTTTGATTCGTTTTGATTATTTTTAGTAATTTTAAGTAATTCAGATTACTTTTCCATTATTAGTAATCGTAATCAATTAGTAAAAAAAAGTAATCAAATTAGTAATCATTACGATTACTAATCATTACTTAACAGCTATGGTTGAGATGTTTTAATTTTTTGTGTTACAGGTTTAGACACTTTCATCGGCAATATTACATATATATATATATATATATATATGTATATATATATATATATGAACAATGTACATATTTATTATATTTACTGGATTAATGTATACAATTTTAGATGAAATTTAGGTACATAATTCAAAAGTCTCACCACTCAAACACACCTCATAAAGGTTCTAAAAGTACACTTGAATAAAACGCTTTTCTTGAAAAACTATTAAAAATACTTTAAAAATATCTTAAGCCAGCAAATTTTTGTTGCAAAACTTCTTTAAAAAGCAGATGTAAATTTGCTTGATTATTAATATTTTTTCTAAACCTTTATCCGTATTAATTTTTTTGTGCTGGGTGATCTCTGATATTATTTTATCATAAGCAATTATAGTTCTTTTAGTTTTAAATATTGTGTAATGATTGGGGGAGTCAAACAGTAGTCTTAAATGTCGTAGTGTCATAATGGTTTAAAATTTTTGTTTGAAAAAATAAAAGAAAAACATGAGCAAAAACAATTATATTAAAATAACAACAACCGTTTTGAGTCTCTCAAAAAAATATATCATTAACTTTTTGTTAACAGGCAAACTCCTTTTTATATTTACAGTGTCGAGTCCGCCAACAACAATACCACCACCCACGACCACGACATTGCCAACCACAACAACTACATATCTCAGCGACTTGGATATGGATTTCAATGGCATTGAGCCAACAAACCCTATTATAGTTATCAATAAATGTAAGTTAGTTTTTTTTTGTTCATAAAGTAAATATTTTAAATACGAGGGTGGTTCTTTTTTAAATATAAAATATATATGTTTTGAAGATAGTGAATAGGTAAATTTTTTTATCTACAGGATCAACAAAAAAAAGCTCATGTAGAATAAGGTGATTTTTTTTTTTGCTTTGGTGTAATTTGAAACTTTTTATAGTACCTTAATTTTGCGAAAAGAATTCTATTTTGAGATAATTCTCGATATTTTTAGTTATCTCTATTTTTTTTTGTGATACGAGGGCAGGCCAATAAATTCACCCCTACTCTTCAATATTGTCCTGGACAATATAATGAAAAAAGCTTACCGAACATAGAGGGGGTAACATGGAGACTCAAGAGTAGACTACAAGATCTCTACGACATAACGCAGTTCAGGCCGAAGCAGCTAGATCTGTTCTGAAAATAAACATTAGCAAAACCAAGGTAATGAGACTAAATGCCTCCAATAATGTAAGATTTACGATAAACCACCTATAACCTGAAGATGTCTCAACGTTTTGCTATCTCGGCAGTTTACTGACTACAAAAGGAGGCTCTAGCGATGACGTTCTAAGCCGAATTAAATACGGCAAACAAGCGTTTGGTCAGCTTAACCCAATATGGCGATCTGTGCATATCTCAAAGACAACCAAGCTGAACATATTCAACTCCTGCATATCTCTATGGTTGCGAATCCTGAAATGCATCTTGCAGAGACCTTAACACACTCCAAGTTTTTATGAATCGTTGCTTGCGAAGAATATTAAAAGTATTTTGGCCAGTTATTACATCTAGTGTAAGATTATGGAACGAAACCGAGCAAAATCCCAAAGGTAGTCAAATGGAACCCACAAGGTAGTCGAAGAAGGGGCAGACCATCACCCACCTGGCGTCGCCAAATCAAACTCGAAGCCTTCAGACAAGCAGCTTTTTATACAAATGAATACACATACACGAACTAATATCTCTTGTGTTTCTCTCGATGGGCAGCTCTGATTTAAAATATTTCAAAAAAGTTTATTTCACTATTTTTATTACTTACATAGCCTGTAAAAGCTCTAGCAATTCTGCTGCTGCCCACGTAGATATATGCAGCTTAAAATTTGCAAAATACTACTTTTAATTTATGATGGAATAGTAATAAAATAAAATATTTACTTTCGGATTACAATATTTTATCGCGATTCTTAATTTCATTTAATTGAAAAATAAATTTTCCTATTTTTAAATTCATATCTCTCTCTTTCTCTGCATCACTCTCTTTTACTCGTATTATTAATAACTTTCCTTTATACTTTTTCAGTGGGCATTAAATACCAATCAAATTTAAATGAAATCGGTAAATCTGAACAAAAGCTAATGGGTGATACTCCCAAAGGTTACGATTGGTCAAAGGACAAACAGTCGTCAGCTGCAGTGTCATTTAAATCCCTGCTATTATCAAATGGTTACTATGGCAGCAAATATGAATGTTGGGCCTTAATATTAATGTTAAGGTTTGTATGGTTAAAGTACTGGAATTTAAAGGAAACGTAAAAGTTTGATGGAAACACAAATGGAAAACACACTCTTACAAAAACATAATCGCTTAAGAAAAAGCTATACAAACTTACATTTAAGCATGAAATAATACGTGTAGTTAAAGTATAAACTAAATGATAAATGAGAATACAAGAGCTTTTGTTTTTTTTTATTAAATGTTGTTAAATGTAAGCAATTAAAACATTACTGAGAAAAATATTTAAATTGCATATACATATTAGTTATAAGTTGGTTTAAAAGTAAAAGTGCCAAAATTATACATGTTAAAATGAAACAAAGTAAAATTTACATAACATAAAAAATACATAAACATTTTGTAAGAGAAAGTTTAAAGCTGGATTGAAGCTCTTTATAAGGAAGAGCTATATGGAAAACTTCTTGCTTTAGAAAAGATGTGTATTCAAGGACTTATTTATAAAACTTATTAAAGCTTTATAAAGAATTTTTACAACAAATTTTCATACAAAGTTTTCCCTAAAAAGCCTTATTAAGGCCTTAAATAATTTTTATAAATAAAGCTGTAAACGTTTTGTTAATCATTTTATTTAAATTTTTACATAATTTCTCAATTATTAAAGGCTTGTACAAAATTAAAATTCAATATATAAAACGCTTCAGTGCATCCTTCTATTATTTTTGTAAATAAATTTTGTTATTATTTGAAATTATTGTAATGAAAACAAAATATTTAAATAAATAAGTTGTTTAGTGTAAATATTTTTTGTAATATTTTAAGTAAATTGACATACAAACAATCTCATACACATGCACTAAATGCGAGGGTTATTTTATAACTAAAGAAAATTATGACAAAAAGTTTTAACTTAGAAGCGCTGAGGACTATAAGACAATGTCCGAATTCTACAAGGTGGGACTATTTGCACTAGAAATTTGCCAAACCACTCCTTAAAACAAATCCGGCAATTATTAAGGTTCCACCTTGTTGGATGAAAGAGGTATGATTCCCGTCTGTTCAATAACTCCTCAATAATCAACAAGCAAGCAAGGAATACATTTAATTTTCTTTATAATTCAGTTAGTTTTCTTCTAAAGCAGCTTAAACAATTGAGTTTTGCCCAATCTCTGACCAACCACGTACTGAAAATCAATCGCTAACACAAACAATTTTCCAAATTTGTTAAATAAATATTTAAAAAAAACAACCAGTTTCTATTTACATATACATATGTTTTAATTGTAATTTTAAATGGCAAATAATTATTTATCTACTTAAAAGGATAGCAACAACACGAAATAGAATAATCATTTATAAAACATAAAATTCACCAACATTTAATAAAGACTTTACAGACTATTGGTTCGAAAAATAAAATTAAAATAAGGTTATCATTGTTAATAATTTTTGGCGTGAAACAAAACATTTTAATATAAATTATATAATCAAAATAGAAATGTAAGTCAAAACTAATTTAAAACAATTTAAATTAAATTTAGGGCTTAATAAATATTTATAAATGTAATAAAACGAATTTCAAGGACTAAAAAAAATAAATTACAAAAAAAAAACAGAATTAATATGCATGTAAACATTTTGTGAAATTTTTTTTAAAGCTGTTTGAAGATTTAGTTTAAGTTTCTTAATACTAAATTAACAATTTTTAAATTATATTAACGAAATAAGTTTGAAATATAATTTAATAGATATTTTTACTAACCTCAAACAAGATTAGTCAGTTATTTTTAACACATATTTCATTTACCTAAAAAAAAGTTGATAATGCATAATTAATCCTCTCATATTGTTATTTACTTTAAACTCATTTCTGTACAAAATTTTTTTTAGTTATGACATAGTTCAAGTAAATAAGCGATATGTTGTTTTAACCAATTTAAATAAAAAATTAACTGCAAAAAGTTTCCTTAAATCAAGTTCAACCAATAACTTTAAAGCAGTTACATCCAAACACACATACTCTGTAAATTGCATTTGAGGTAAACAGCTTTGAAAGCTCTGAAATTTGTTGTTGTTTCTTTGCAAGTTAAGAGCAAGCCGAGATCTGTTTGGCTGCTATGCTTTCTTTGTATAAAAGCTTGCAAACTTTTACAAGTTGGACATAGCTGCCTTAAAGTTTGAAGTCCCTTGTATTTTAAACCAAATCGAAAAGGATTAACCAAATATTTGAAAACAAATGTAAACCAATTTTACAAAAAGATTTTCGAAAAAAAAATTCGATATGAAAATAGAATATTCATACTATTCTTTGCACTAAACTGGCACTGACACTTATAAAGAACACGAATGCCAGTTTGTAATGAAAATCAATCTGTTGAAGATTTAATGAAATTTCATTAAAAATGTTATTTAAATAATTTTCATTTTTACAAAAAAAAAATCTTTAATATTTTGCCTACGTATACTTTGTGGTTTAATGATAATTATCATTATAATTTAATAAAAAAATATTTCATTCCATTTATAAAAAAAAAATAATACAGAAAAATAACTCATATAAAAATGCTGAACAAACATTTTAATTCAGTTTTAGTTACTCGTTAGCTTATAATTAAAATTTTCTTTATTGCCATTGAACAAGAAAAAAAACCAATTTATGAGAAATTAAATCATTTATTTATAGATCATTTAAATTATTTATTTATAAATTAATTTTTAAATTTGTATAATAATAATAATAATAAAAGCAAACCGTATTAATAAGCAGAGATTAAACGAAAACTATTATAATTAAATCAAATCGTATTAATATTAAACAATTAATTTTATACCCAAGTATATATATTTTTTAAAAATTACACTTACTATATTAAAGAAATATTGAAACTGAAATTAAAGTGAGATAAAACTAATAAAAATATATCAATTAAATATTAATAAAAAAAAATATTTATGGCAAGCTAATGTATTAAATAAGCAGAAATCTTCACACACACACACACCTAAACACGAACACATACGCACGCAGCGCACACATTTAAGTTAACTAAATAAAACTCACACATATAGACAGACATACATACATACATATAAAATATATAAATATAATATAAATATAAAAAATTACGCATAAAAATTAAATCTGTTAAATGATGCCAAAATAAATAAAAAAAAAATTAATTTAAATATAAAAAAATTAAAATAACGAAAGATCAACTCATGAATTAAAAATTGAAAAATGAAACTTTAACTGAAAGCTTTAAATAAACTGGAATGAAATAAAAGGAAAAAAAGTAAGGAATATATATAATCAGTGTGATTGTTTAAGGCGTCGAGAACAATGGAAATATGGGCAGTTTTTTTAATAGCTTAAAGTAAACTATTGAAAGTTTCCTATAATACTCGTATATTACAAAAACGCCAAGATTTCCATCGCTGAAAATGTATCATACGTGCTTAAAGCCAAAAGGTATGCTATAGTTTTAGAATACGACTATAAAATGATACAACATTTCAACTAACGGCATTTTCTTTTCGAAAAGGAAAGCCAGGGTGGTTATTATGTAATTCGATTCGAAATGAAAACTGTTCGAATTTGTATGTTATTAGCATTGCAATTCGAACACATTTCTGTTCGATTCGGATTATATAATAACCCCCCCCCCCCCAGAGTTTTTCGTCCTCACGAAGAGAACCAAATGAAGTTGTGACTTCATAGTTGGACACAAACAACTATGAAGTCAAATGTTTTAAGAACGGCATACGCAATTTAGTTAGACAATACCGGTAAAGAGGATTTTTTAACTTAACAAAGAACAAACAATTTACGATTTCGTTTAGAAAGTAAAACGAAAAGTCTTAAATTTTGGAAATATATTTACAAAAGCGCTGGTAAAAGAAGAAATTTAATATCAAAACTTTGTGCTAAGCGGAATTTAAAGAAAAGATATTTGGCGTACAGCGTAAGAAATTTAAAATCCTTCGATAATAAACGTATAATAAATGCATATATTTTAACAGCCTTATTTATAAAAATTATTAAAGCCTTTAAAAGCTTTTTAAAACAAATTTTCATAAAATTTTTTTCTTAAAACGCCTTTATAAAGAGCCTTAGTAATTTTTATAAATAAGGTAGTAAGAGTTTTAATGAAAATTTTTTATAAAAACTAAAATTATCAAACCAGAATAATGTTTTTTGTCATCGTTAAAGGAAAAGTATCGTATCCCCGCAAAAAAAAATTTTGATTCCTTTTTTTTTGAAGAGAAGTAACACTCAGGCAATGAATGCCTACTGCTATTACTCTAGGTGTTACCTTATTTTTAGGAAAGAGAAAGTGATAGAGAAAACAGGTGGTGAAGGAAGAGTTACAGGACAGTTCATTCTTTTACAACTCTGCTTTTTTTAACGTTTTTATTAATGCTGCGTTGTAGCACCTCTGGTGTTAAATAAGGTGTATTAAATTTTTTTTGAAGCTATGTTTAGTAGCCATTTTATTATTAGCTAATTTACTTCGTCCATAATTCTGCTACACAACGAAGGAGGGCGGGAGGATTAGTATCTGCCTTCATTACATGCACTTTCCTACAACAACTGATACAAAGGGACACTAATACACATCAGAAAATGTCGGGTGTTGTTATTTAATGATTGTTGGGTACCGGGCTCGAACACAGGCCCTTCGGTTTTGTAGTCAACGTGCTAACTACTTCAGCCAACGCCAATAAGCAATAAAAACAAATATACATATATAAATATATATACATACTTCTGTGAAGTACTATTGTTACGCCAGTAAACACGATATGAGCATGCAGATTTTATTTATACATGCATATATACGTGGACGTATATACAAATATATTATGTTGCTAAGTGATTGATAACCGTCAATTAAATTTATATTTTTCATTAAATAAGCCGCACATGCTCAAAAGGTGAGAGAAGTACAAAACAAAATGGAGAGCAATATATTTGGGGTATTCACACCAGTGTCTTAAGTTTTATAATGCCTTAACATTTTAACAGAGTTTAAAAAAGTTGCTGTTGTGGCTCAAACAAAAAGTTCATAAAGTGATAAGACTTTCTCAGCTATGTTTATTGTTTGTCATAACTACATGTAAAAATGCGTGAGAGTTTACCAAAGGAATTGATTGAGAGAGAGAGACAGAGAGTATGCAATGTACAAAGGTGCTAAAGCTTAAATTAGACGTGACATAGCCATAATGCCATAGCCATAACCAAACCGAAATTCAATTGGTTTCTATGGTTTCGGGTAAGCGCTTGCCTACCAAGAGAGCAAAGCAACATTTTTTGCTGGGATAGTTTTGTAAAAAAAAAATTAGAATAAGATGATGGCCAATTGCTTTTTTTGCGATATTCGTGGCTGTAAAAGTTTTTTTGCTAAGAGAAATATTTTTCACTAAGTAAGGAGTCCTAAAGCCACATATGATTTAAATTAAACCATGTTACCATGCATGCATTTGGTTTTATATATTGAGAATTTGTTCAAGAATTTTAATATTCAGAAGCCTAGAAGCTAATTTTTTAAGTGATCTAAGGACTACATAGAATAAAATCTGGAATAGATCTAAAAATTCCTTTTGAGGACTGGCAGTAACAAACAAAAAATTTATAAATAGACTTACTGCAATTTTTCTCTGAAGAAGTAAAAATACATTTACGTCCCTTAGTCCTAATTTACACTCAGCAAGTCTTATTGTCCGTATTAGCTTTTAATTGTACATTGCCAAAAGGTCATTTAAACTTATTTTATTACATACAGAAATAGCTTCAAGCCTTAATAATAATTTTTATAAATGTTTTTTTTTCAGAAGTTGAACCACAAATTCGCTATTGCACTTAATCACAATCAGAGTATTGTGCACTGCAACTCAGCATATACTCGTATTTATGTACATATGATATTTAAAAAGATTTTCCTTTTTGAATGTCAATAAATAAACGTATTCTGATAAGCATTCATATCTTCTTTATTATAATATATTTTTCACTTCACTTCACTTTTTATAAGGCGCTATCGCTTTAACATTCATATATTACATATTTGACTTTTACCTTTAACGTAACAGTAGTCAGCGTATGATATGATATATCGGCATATGCATGCAACATGTATGTCAATATGCCAAAATGTGTTTGCCCATTTAATGGAAAAATAACAAAGATGAAAAATACTTAAAAGCCAGACTGAAGCACGTAATGATATACATTTGTATACGCATAACGTATAAGGACATGCTGATGCATTTATTTTCTTATTTACTACAAAAACATATGGTGCTTTCGATATACAAATGAACGCTGGGCAGAAATGTGGAATTAAGTTGAGAAAAATATTATTAGTAGTAAAACGCAGAACATTTGCAACGTTTAAGAGCTATGCTCTTTATGCCACGACACAGCGGCTAGAACGTGATTTTCGTAATAACAAAAAATCGACACTAGTACAGTTATAAATTTATTTTTCTTTTCATTTCTTTTTACTTAAAAGCAGAGTATGAAAATAAACTAAACAAAATGTTTGATTTAATTTGAGTGAAACAAAACCAAAAGAAAAACAATGAAAACAATCATCATTTAATATAATCTTATTGCATTGTCATTTAACACATTAAATTTGTTTTATATAGCTAAGCAGAATTGCTCTAAGCGAGTGTCCTAAGACACCTCTTCTATTTTTGTGCTTTATAAAAGCTTTAAGTCGAAAGTGATCAGCTGCTGATCAGCTGACTAGTTGACAAATGTTAAGTGATTTCAACTTTATACACATATACCATTAAATAGACATGAAGTGTATTTATAACACTAACTGAAGTTTCACCGATTTATTCAAAACATTGCTTTAATAAGAAATTGTATTCAGAAGACAACTTAAATTATTTTGTAATTTAATAATAAATACTGGCAACTCCACCGTGTTCAACAACCAATTCACAGCTTATGCTGTACAACATCGAATAGAATTTCATTCGACTATTCAAATGATTTGTTATTTTATTAAATAAATTTTTATTATCTGAAGTAAAGCAACCTAATTTAAAAAATATAAGCTTCTGACATGGAAGGAAATCAGATAAACATTTCTATGAAGTTAAAGTAAAAATAATATGATGAATAAAGAAAAATTATCAAAATTTATTGTATTCGAATGAAATGAGTATTTGATTATCCAGCTGTTTTCGATTCGTTTTGACTGTATGTACATCACTAAAGCATTTTTGTGTAATTGCATTTATTTTAATATTTTTTTATGAATTTTGCCATGTATTTCTAATCAGTTGGGTAATTTGGTAATGTTTTCTATAATATGACATAAGTAAGAAATTTAAGATAAGAGCTAACACTTCTAGCTTCATTTTTAGATGTATCATGAATCAATATGTGCTATATTAACAAAAATATTTAATACACATTTTGGAAATATCAACTTAAAGTAGCCTTAACAAACGTAGGTGCGTACTTTAGAATTTCGATATAATAATATTTTTTTAATACAACTTTACTTAACATTGCTTAGCAAAGCTTTGTTGAGTTTTTTTGAATACGACCCTGAGTATATAACTGCCTAGGCCTTTGCTAGCAAATTTTGAAATATTTGCTTGCTAAAAAAAAAATCATAATTTATTTTGGCACTTTTAATAAAAGATCGTAATAGACGATAAGTTTTTGTCGCCAGCATACCAGATTTTATTATACGAAAACAGCTGCTGGCTGACTTTACAGAACATATGTTGTTAAGGGTATTTCAATGGGAAATTACAATAGTAGACATATTGTTACATCTGTCTTCTTACAAATGAAGAAATCAGCTTGAATTAGGCATTATCCTTGATTAAACTCTAACAAACATATTATTATGATAGTGGATAAATTTCCTGACATTCTCGCTTCCATTAAACGTTAGCCTAAGGAATTTACAGATCCTACTAGAACTAAACAAATTTTAGTGCTTTGTTCTTCTTTTGCAATCTAAACAGACAGACGAGAATTTTTGATTACCCTCGATAAACGTATCTTAACTTATTTTTAAACAACTTGTAGAATTTATCTTTATAGGGAACAATAAAGTATACAGCGCCCTAATCAGATCCAATTTTAATATATTACTTCCGCTGTACTGTGAAACAATACAGTGTGATATCATTTAATTTTAGAGGTGCTGTTACTCAGTTATAATTATTATACATACATGTCAGATATCTGCATGATTACGAATTAAGTGGCACAATTTTGCCTTTTTGAAAAATTAATATTTTTCCAGCATATGCTAATGCATGATTCATATTTAAAAGACTATTGTTAATAAATGCATTCCATTGCTTGCAAGTTCTGTTTATTCACATGATTCACAAAAACAGTGAATCTGTATGATTGTTTTGAATACTTTTTATTCTTTTTATTTCTGAATTCATTATGTTAAATTTTCTTAAAAAACTTTTCAAAAGTTCTTTAAATTGATTGTAAAAATGTATGAAAACATCTACATGTACTATTTTATTAACATAAAACTTCATATGTCCAACATGCTTTTGGGAGTAATTTGATTATTATGCAAAACAATCAAACAACAGTAAGAAGCTTTTATTTACTTTTGCAAACAGTACTAAAAAAAACAAGAGTTAGTTAATGGCAGTTAGTTGTTAGAGGGTTAACACTGCAAGCAACATCATTTATGTATAATGATGTCACAAAACAAAACAAATTCAATGTAAATGTTAGTGGAGAGTGAAAATGAATCAAATCATGCAGTTCTCTGGTACATATATACGTAAGGCATACACACAATGGCCCTTATTATCGACTACGACGATATTGTACTAGACTAAAGAGCATTGCGTAGTCGAAATACGACACTCGTAATTAAGCCCCATATATTTATAACAGTTCTTTAGTCCATAATAATAATGGATGTAGGACTTTTAGGAAACTCTTCAAATCTAACTGAATATTAAACATTAAACATCAATCCTAAAATGTAAAATGCTATTCATTAAATACCAAGCCATATTCGAACTAAATTTACATATATGTATACATATGTAAGATATATTAACAAACTGATCATAAGTATATACAAACTGACAAACAAACAAACATGGAAATATGCAACAAATCCAAGTTCAGAACAAACTACTTGCTTCTTGTATAAAATTTTTTAATTTTTCTAACTTTAATTTTATTTGCTGGCAGTGCAATATAAATTTCAAAACCTCCTGCGAGACTTAGACAGCGAAAGAAAAATTATATTTAATATAATTCCTTTGCACATGTGGTTTTTCTTTTTTTTTATATATAAAACATGATTATATATTTTTTCACTCTTTCGTTGGAAAA
Organism: Tachina lurida; assembly: GCA_944452675.1. Classification (NCBI taxonomy): domain Eukaryota; kingdom Metazoa; phylum Arthropoda; class Insecta; order Diptera; family Tachinidae; genus Tachina; species Tachina lurida. Next base: position 11,543,874 of record OX101753.1, read on the forward strand.
GTTAAGAGAAGTAAGGGGAAAAAATATGTTACATTCATTATAACCACTACGTGATGTGTAAAATGCATCTGATGTTGTCAATTCACATGATGTTGATTTTGATGGATATGCAGATAATATTTATACGTATGTACGAACAATTCCCTGTTACTGATGAGTTACTGCCTGGCGCCATCGTATGTAGCAACTGCGATATGAATGTGAGAAATTTATGTATGTATCAAATGCACGGCCAAAAGAAATAAAACGAAAATATTAAATTTAAAAAATAAATAAAAAGCGAAAATATAAATAAATGAGAACAAAATTACAAGTGAGTAAAAAAAATTGGGGAAAAAAGTAACAAATATTATACATGGTCCCTTATGAGTGAATTATACATATCGATGGCTTAAAATAAAAAGGGCGGAACTCGAATTTTCGATATTTTATAGCAGAAGAAAATAACTGAAGAAAAACTAAAGCAGAAATAATTTTTTAAGTGGCCATAACTCCTTGATTTTGAACTGTAACGTAGGTGGCGTTGGCTGAAGTAGTTAGCACGTTGACTACAAAACCGAAGGTCCTGGGTTCAATCCCTGTATCCGACAGTCAACAACACCACGCATTTTTCTGATGTGCATTAGTGTCCCTTTGTGTCAGTTGTTGTAGGAAAGTTCAAGTGATGAAGGCATAGTCACTGGTCACTGAACTATACCGACTTCAGCAGATACTAATCCTAATGTAACATCAGAGCGCCCTCCTTCGTTGTGTAGCAAAATCATTGGCGAAGTAAAATAATCAATAAAATGGCTACAAGACACAGCTTCAAAAAATTAATACGCCTCATTTAACATCAGAGAGGCGCTGCAACACTGCATTATTCAAAACGTGCGAAAAAGCAGAGTTGTAAAAGAATGAAGCTTTCCTCTATCTCTTCCTTCACCACCTGTCTTCTCTCTCACTATCCCTTTCCTAAAGAAGGTAACACCTAGTAATAGTAGTAGGCATTAATTGCCTGAGTGTTAATTCTCTTTAAAAAAAAAAAAAAAAAAAAAAAAAAAAATCTTCAAGGAGGATGCAGCGTATAGTTGCCTCCCAGAAAACGTTAAAAACGCGACTTCGAAAAAAACTGAGATACGCCCTTTTTATATTAACCCATCGATATATAGTATATATGTATATATGTATGTACATGAAATAAAATCTTTGCAAAATGAAGCATTTTTAACAAAAATCTTAGCAAATTGCACCTTTTCCTTAAGAAAGTTTTCTGTTTGTTTAATTGATTAGAATCCTACGAAAAGCTTGATATGTTTGGATATACATATCTATGTATGTATGTTTATGTCTGTGTTTCAATATGAAATAATGGCGTAAGTCGATATAAGAAAAGTGTTTTTTTAAATTTGATGCTAGGGCTATTAGATTAAAAGGTTCTAATGCATAATTCTACTGTCCTGCGATCCATTCTTTTCATACGTGATTTTTGAATCACTGCAAATTACAACTGACACATATAACATCATTATAAAGCTTAATTTTCTAAAGTCTAGTTAATCTACTGTTCCATATTGCCCCAGCTTTTTCTTGCTTTGTTTTATATAACAAAATTAAATGTGCTAGTTATCATCATACATTTTTCATGTAAATAATATAATGAACTTAACTTTGACCAAAAAATATAATGGACCTTACTATATATACAGCGTCCATTTCTTATGCAAAAAATTAAATAGACTCGTCATTTTTAATGAAAAATTAAATGGACTATACATCGTTAATTTTTAACACAAAAAAACATTTCATGTAAAAAATATAATGGACTATAATCGTCCTTTTTTCGTGAACAGAATTAAATGGACTATACGTCGTTAATTTTTATCACATAAATACATTCCATTCAAAAAAGTAAATGGGCTATACATCATCCATTTTCCATGCAAAACATTAAACCGGCTATAAATAGTTAATTTTTTATGCAAAAAAATTAAATGAGCTATACATCGTCCATTTTTCATGCAAAAAGTTTAATAGACTATACGTCATCCAAAAAATTAAACTTAATTTTTATGTAAAAAATTATATGGACTATAAATCGTTAATTTTTCACACATAAAGTTATTCCCATTAAATGGACTATACATTGTCAATTTTTCATGCAAAAAATTTAATGGACTATACATCGTTAATTTGTTATGCAAAAAATTAAATGTACTATACATACTCTATTTTTCATACAAAAAATTTTATGGACTCTACATCGTACATTTTTCATTAAAAAAATTAAATGGGATATAAATCGTTAATTTTTTCATACAGAAAAAGTAAGTGGGCCAGAATTCCAAAAAAATTTTTTTAATTTTTTTACCACGCCTACAAATACCGCCCTTTAAGTATTTTGTTCACTGTCTCGCCATTTTTAGCCCGATCATAGCATTTTGTATACCGGTGTTCATGGCTCTGTGCGGGCCACATTTCTGTATTTAATAATTTTTTACTACCACGTCATATTCTAGTCATGACTTGTTAAACTCGGTTCGTACTCACCCTAATGCTAAATATTTTTGAACGAAAGTCATAAATGAAGGTAAATTTTTCCTGAGTAAGAATTTAGAATAAAAAGCTGTTGAAGTGTTAAAAAATTGCTCCAGAACTTCTTCAGATAAAAAAGTACTCTATATCATTTAATTTGCAATTCTGATCTACATATGTTTGATTTAGTGAGCCATATTTGGCAGGTTTTTGAAAATTTGTACATCTACATATTGATTTTGTCTTAAAATGTTCACTGGTTAATTTAACACACACACACACACATTTATCAAGATATTGAGTGTATTTCGGTATGTGTTTGTAAGCACATTTCCCATGATTATTGCCATCATGCCTGATGAAGTAATTGATTGTGTTGTCGATTATTCTGATGATGATGATGATGACGATGATGCTGATGATGTTGTATGTATGTACATATGATAAGGCTAAACAAAAACATAAAATGAAATAACATACGAATACAAGAGAGATGTCATTCCCACAGTTGTATTGACCAATATAAATATTGACTTTGCAGCAATAACACCCCTGTTGGAGGCTGACTGACTATTGGCTTTGTTACCACTACAGCTGACGAATTATAACGCAGATAGTAATTTTTCCTAAAGACACTCACATGTCTTTGAAAATCGACTATTAACGTTGCTCCTATTGAACAGGTAGTTTTTTTTTGCGGATCATATATGTATATTCCTTTTTTTTAATTGATATATTTTCATAATATATCACAGCACAATTGAAAAGATACTCTTTCGATAAAAAAATTATGCCATAGATAAGCTATCACTCAATTGCTTCCATCGAGAGTGTATATCTGACAAGTTGTTCCCTACTCATTAGAAGCAAATATTACTATTTAAATGCTAAGTTAAGAAAGTCGTCGAAAAAGTCTATAAAAGTGATGACTTGGAGAGAAACTCAACTTATGCTTCCTACAGGAATGTTTTATATTTTTACTTTTTTCTCTCCTTAAAGGATAAATGTTGCGCACATACAACTTAAAACTTGCAGAACATATGTCTGACTATGTAAACTTTTGTATGTAAATATGAAGATATTTGTTAGAAGTTTGTTAAGACTATACTAATATTTGTATTTCTATTTTATTAACTTAATATTTGATGAAGAGGTATATTATGTTCGTTTAATGTTGATGTTTGTATGTTGCAAAGACACTTAAATAAAATATGGATGCTCTAGTTGAGACTAAAGCAATACAATTCAAACATAATTATTAAGCTTAAGTGAATATACATATTGCTTTTACTTAAAAAAATATTTGTTGTCGTCGTGTTATTTTTTATTTTTATACTGATTATCATCTTTTTCGATGAGCATATGAGTTTCAAAATAAAACCGCCAACTGAATACTTCATTAAACATTCGTCATTAGGCATTAAACACATAGACCACAGCAGGCTGCACAGCAACACGACTACAAGGCTGTATTAAGTTATTTCTATATGATTAATAATTCCATCAAACAACGCACACGATATCGTATGCAATTATCTGCTAAATGATAATGGCTTGTTTTGTCTATCAACAATTCAAAAGTATTTAATTTTTTTTCATCACGTCATAGAAATTATAAAAAGAAATTTGTTGGTCTCTTAAGTGAAATTATTGATAAGTCCAGTCAAGAGGTGAGGTTTGCCAAGATAAGCCAGAAATCAAAGACATGAAGCATTATTTTTATATTTTTTTAATCTCTGAAAAAGAAATTTAAGAATTCGAATTAGTGACAAAATGAAAAGGCAAGTGAAAAGTAATGGAAAGCGAATAAATAAAATTTTTGCAATTAGTTTTAAAATAAAACAAACCAGAAACAATAAAACTAGCAAATTTAATATAAGATTCTAATAAAAAAAACTTGTTATAATGCATTTGCAAACACTTGTTAAAATAAACTTTTGCTTTTTATTAATCCCCTGGTGCTGGGCACGTTTGGGTCATGTGAAAGACAGCAATCGAAAACTTTTGCAAACCATGCAAAGTTATATGAATTTGAAAGCAAGTCCTTGCCAAGATTTCTATCAATATGCCTGTGGAAATTGGGAAAATTTGCTGCCGCCCAAGGCACCCTATTTAGACACTATTGGCAGCTTGGAATATGAACTTAATCGGAAATTGAAGACTTTATTAGAACAAAAAAAATTTCAGCATAAAAAGCAATTAAATGAAATTTATTATAAAGTGCATGAGTATTATGAGACTTGCAAGCAACAGCTAAATTTTGATGCTTTGGAGTATTTGAGAATAATAAAACCTCGGGATGGTGAAGAGTGGCCCACTGTGCAAGATATATGGCGGCCACGAAAGTCGTGGAATATATTTTCTACCTTGGGACGCCTGCAAACAATCGGTTTTAATGGTTTTCTTATAACGCTTGAGATGAAAAATCACAATGCCACACATTTTCATGTGCACATGGATAAGTTACAGACTTTGGGTTTTACTTCCTATGAACAGAAGCTCTTAGATGAAATGGATAATTCTTTTAGTAAAAGAGCACGCTGGTTATCACAAAATATACAAAAGCTCAACCAGAAGTTGGCTGCTCTACACGAAAGCCATAAGCAGAATTATGCTGTAGAAATTTCCATAAAAGAACTGCAGCTTAAGTTTGCGCGCATTGATTTAAGATCTTATTTCTCCGCTATTGTGGGGGCTCAAAAGCTACAGCATTTGCCCTTAAAGGTGGCTAATTTAGAATATTTTCGTAAGTTAAGTGAGCTAGTAAGACAAACTTCCCCTGATACTTTGATACATATGTTAAAATTAAAACTTTTGGGTTATTTGGAAAAACAAATGCCTCATGCCTCATCACCTCTGAAATGTTTACAGCATATGAGAGAGTTGGTGCCTTTGGCCTTGGATTATATCTATGAACAGGAATTTTTTCAAGCCCAACGAAATGCCACAGAGCTGATTGTACAAAAGCTATTCAAAACCATGCAGCGTAAATTTTCCCACTTAATAACTCAGCACTCACTTGAGTTGTCTTATGAGGAAGTGCGGTTTCTCAAGGACAAAATCTATCAAATGAAATTAAATATTGGCAATTTGCCTTTGACTGCAGATAAGCAATTTTATCCCGAATACTTTGCTTCCTGGCAGATTCACAAAGGATTTTTCTATTGGAATCATTTGAATGCTTTGCAACATCAAAGCACGGAAAAGTTCAATATGCTCAACTTGCAATGGCTTTCGCCTCAGCACACTTACTTTCATTGGCCTTTTGGTTCGCCCGCCTATCAGCCCTCAGCCAACCTTTTAATAATACCCCATACCTATCTGCAATATCCTTTATTTCATTTGGACTTTCATGAAATTTTCCTATACGCCGAGCTGGGTAATACTTTGGGTCACGAAATGTTGCATGCCTTCGACACCAATGGCCTGCAATATGACAGTAGAGGCAATTCCTCCTCAATATTTATAAAAAATTTACCAGATAAAAAGTCGTTCATGTCCAACCTGGAGTGTCTCAATAAACAGCAACCCATTAGTTTAAATGAAAAAATTGCTGATTTTAGTGGTTTCCGTTTGGCTTATGATTCGTATTTTCAACGACCGCTAGAGCCAAGATTTAGGGCAGCGAAATATTTCACCAATAAGCAATTATTTTTCATAAAATTTGCTCAGTTTTTTTGTGCAGTAAATCCAAAACGCATACACTATGACGAAACGCATGACACACCATTCCTAAGGGTGCCGCAGGTGGTAACAAATCATGTGGAGTTTGCAGAAATATTCAGCTGTTCGCATAACAAGGACTTTGTGACAACAGAGAAGTGCAATATGTGGTGATATTGGCAGGATAATTAATGATAGAATTGGGTACAAAATTTTATGATTTAAGTAGTTTAATTTGTTTTAGCTGTAATTTTATCTAATATGTGTGTTAATTTAAGTATCATTAAAATTAATATAAGTTACATAAAAATATTATAAAATTTAATGCCTGTTTTTGAAAATTAAATAAAAATGTTCCTTTTTGGTATTTATAGTGAAACTATAATGAAAAGCCACACAATTTTTACTGCCGCATTCATATAAAATAGTTTTCGTTTACAAAATGTTTAGAAAAAAAAGTTTGAATGAAAATTTGTTTGTTAAACCTGCTATTTTCAATATTATTTAAAAAGGGAAGTCAATTTACTAGGAGAATATTCTTTAAAGCGGTGCCACGAAAATATGCCCCAAGTATTTTTTTTTTGTGGAACTCAACAACACGAGTTATAGGGACATTTTTCCTGTTGCTTTTAAACTCCATGTTTCATTTATTACATATCACAACTAATTATGGAATATTTTTCGTTGCATTTTGGTGCAATTACAAGTTTTCAGTAATCAAAAAAAGCACCAATGAAAAACTAGGGCCCCAAGGTAAAAAAATTGTGTTAAATTATTATTATTGGGCCTTATTACGAGTGTCGTATTTCGACAACGACTATGACATTTTTCTACTAGATTAAACAAAAACTGTTGCAATGTTGTTTAGTTTAGTACAAAATCGTCGTAGTCAAAGTCGTAATACGACACTCGTAATAAGGCCCATTATGCTACCCGCACTTAAATGATTAAACAGAATAAGTCCGCAACTTCAGAAAAAATCGCTGTCAAATTATCAAAGCCCATAATAAAATCTACAGCAGTAACTTCAAATGCTCTCTAATTTTTGTTTCATTTTCTTTTGTGCTTATTTTTCTTTGTAGTTTTGTTCACAAAATGTATGATATTTATTGAAAGTATGGTAGCATTTTGGAGAGAATGAGTATTTATATATGTGAGCATAAGAAAAAACGTTGTCAAAATAAAATAAATTCTATCTATCGACTGCTTTCTGGTGCTGATTTTTTGTGTCAATTGGTATGGAAAATGTGTTTATGCCGCAATTCTGTTTGATCATTAAGAAATAAAAATTTTTTAAAAAAAATATATAATTTTTAAAGAATAATAGCAACTTTTTTTCTGTAAAAAGTTTTACATTTGTTGCACCTTTCAATGAAAATTCGCAATACAATAGTTTTTTGAAATAGAAACTTTATTAGAAATTATTATATCATCCCTTATGAGCTTAAGTGTTTGCTTTAAACGAGCGTTAAATTGCATTTTTCTTAACAAAAAGTACAAAAATGTTGCACTTGTTCTAGAAAAGAAAACGCCATTAGTCTAGGAGGCTAGGTTAGGTTTGACAGGTTTTTTTTAAGGTCCCACAAAAGAAAGATAGTGATTTTATATCCATTTTTGAAAGCCAATGTTTCGAGCTTCTGGAAGTCTATTTAGACGATTTTATGGGATGAAGCCCGTGTAGATGTGTGTGTGCACTCGGAAGATGTTGAACTCACTAATATGACATAGGGTAGTGAATCGATTCCAAAATTAAGCTATGAGCTATTTACATGCACACACGCATATATACATATATACATACATACATCCATATGGTTATTATCGGGAAAATAGCAAAAATCGACTGCCAGGACCTCAAAAACTCGAAATATTATGAAAATTCTATTTATGAAAAAAATTTTGTTAAAAACAGTGTATTCCATTTTTTTGGAAACTTAAAATTTAAAATATACAAAATGCATTAAAATGATTAAAACTTATTTAAAGCAATTTTGAAAATTTGCTTGTTTTTATGGTTAAGCAATGCTTAAATACATTTCGTTCCCACTTATGGAACTCGTCAGTAGACTTCAATTCAAAAAATTTTTGAATTTATCTCACAAGCTTCGTATGTTTATAGTAAGATTTTTAATACGTTATTGAGAATCACAATATACAAAGATAATAAGTTGTAAGGCTTCAAACAAACAAAACAAGCAACTTTATTAAATTTTGTACCAAAAAAAAAAAAACAAAATAAAACTTGAATTTCTCTGTGTTTCTTTAAAGAAAAAAAATATTTCATTCAATAAGAATTGAAAATGCTGAACTTAAGCCTGAATAGGAAATTATTTCTGATTAAAGAAAAGAAATATTAATAAATAGTCCCAAATTATTATAATTTTTATACCCTTTACCAACAAAAATGGTAAAAGGGTATATATAGGTTTGTCATTCCGTTTGTAATTTCTATAATATCAATAAGCGATCCATAAAATATATATATTCTGGATCCTTATGCATAGGGAAGACGAATAAGCGATGTCCGTCTGTCCGTCTGTCCGTCTGTCCGTCTGTCCGTCTGTCCGTCTGTCCGTCTGTCCGTCTGTCCGTCTGTCCGTCTGTCCGTCTGTCTGTACGTGAAATCGGTTTTCCGAAGCTCCCAGAAGAGCTAGAGACTTCGTTCTTGGACTTGTGTGTCAGAAATTTTCCAAAATAGATTGGTATTGAAATTCAGCAAAATCGGGCAGACGATTGCAGAGCTGGAAAACTTAAACTTCATTTTGCCATATAAAAATAACTCCCGAAAACAAATTTTTATTTTTTTTAATAAATGTACATATTTTACACTTCAGTACGACTAAAATTGGAATTTTAAATAAAAAAAAATACAAAAAAATTAAAAAGACGTTTCCAGGGTTGGAAAGCTTTAACTTTTTGTATTATGTAAAATTAACTATGTCTAAAACTATATTAGTATTTTCTCGAGAACCGTAAGAGCTAGAGACCTGAAATTTGGACACAGTGTGTAGACCTTTGACGGCTACAACAACAAATACATGATAATTGGAAATTAAAGGGTGTTCCAAAACGAGCAACGAAAAATTTTAAAATCCCATGTAGTATATATACAATTGTACACTTGAAATTTGTAAGGTTAGTGTATTTTTATACAGACTACAAAATTTCAAAAAATTTAAATTAAAGGGTGTTCCATCAGTTAATGCAATTTTGACTATGTAATTTTGATAATTTGCTGTATCTTGGAAACCGTAACAGCAAAACTCTTGAAATTTTCAAAAACGGTAAAACTGAAAAAATAAAAAATTATAAAATCGCAAAACCGAAAAAAATCGTCAAAAACAAGAAAAAATCGCCAAAACGAAAAAAAGCACCAAATTAAAACAAATTCTTAGACTAAAATAAATCGCAAAAAATAACGGAAAAATTGCTAAAATGAAAACAAAAATCGCCAAAATGAAAGAAAATCGCCAAAATGAAAATCGCCATAATTAAAAAAATCACCAAAACGAAAAAAAAACCCTAAAAAAACAGAAAAAAATCGCCAAAATGAAAAAAAATCGCCAAAATGAAAAAAACCCCAAAAACAGAAAAAAATCGCCAAAATGAAAAAAAACCAAAAACAGAAAAAAAATCACCAAAACGAAAAAAAGCACCAAATTAAAAAAAATCAAAATGAAAAAAATCACCAAAACGAAAAAAGCCCTAAAAAACAGAAAAAAATCGCCAAAATGAAAAAAATCGCCAAAAAAATAAAAAACCTAAATAACAGAAAAAATCGCCAAAACGAAAAAAAGCACCAAATTAAAAAAAAATTTCTAAGACTAAAATAAATCGCATAAAAACGGAAAAATTGCTAAAATGAAAACAGAAATCGCCAAAATGAAAGAAAATCGCCAAAATGAAAAAAAAACGCCAAAATGAAAAAAATCACCAAAACGAAATCAAAACCCCAAAAAAATAGAAAAAAATCGCCAAAATGAAAAAAAACACTAAATTAAAAGAAAATTTCTAAGACTAAAATAAATCGCAAATAAACGAAAAAATTGCTAAAATGAAAAAAACATCGCCAAAATGAAAAATATCGCTAAAACGAAAAAAAACCTAAAAAACAGAAAAAAATCGCCAAAAAAAGAAAAAAAATCGCCAAAACGAAAAAAAAACTAAAAAACAGAAAAAAATCGTCAAAATGAAAAAAATCGCCAAAATGGAAAAAAAATCGCCAAAATGAAAAAATCACCAAAACGAAAAAAACATAAAAAAAAGAAAAAAAATTGCCAAAATGAAAAAAAATCGCCAAAATGAAAAAAATCACCAAAACGAAAAAAAAACAAAAAAATCGCGAAAAAAAACCCAAAAAACAGAAAAAATCGTCAAAATGAGAAAAATCTCCAAAATGAAGAAAAGCCCAACAACAGAAAAAAATCGCCAAAATGAAAAAAATCTCCAAAAACAGACAACATCGCCAAAACGAGAAAAAAGCGGCAAAACTGAAAAAATCGTTTTAAGTGAAAAAAACTTCAAAAAAGCAAAAAACCTTCCTTTCGTGCGCGATTCAAAGTCGCACTTAACTGATTTTTTTAATATTAAAGGAATTAAATGAAACTAAGTTTTTGCTTATTTCGTTCTTTTCTTATTTCTTCTTTTATGTATTTTTTAAAGAACTAGATTGGTATCAATAATCAGAAAAATCCAAAATTATGACTCCAGGGTTGGAAAACTTACACTTTTTGTGTTATGTAAAATTAAATAGGTCTAAAAATTTTTTTCTTTTTCTTTATAAATTGAATATATTTTATGCTTCTGAAAGAAAAGTTTGGTATATGAAATTTGAAAAATGAAAATTATAGCTCCAAAGATGGAAACTTTAAAAAAATGATAAATTTTTTCACAAAACAAATATGTATGTACGTGTCTGTATACTATATATATGTACGTACGTTGGTAAAGGGTATATAAGATTCGGCACAGCCGAATATAGCACTCTTACTTGTTAAAATATAATTTTTGTTTTCCATGTAGTGAATTGTGTCTGTTACATTTAACATAAGTTAATTTTAAACGCCCATAAATGATGTAAAATATATAAATAATTTACTTTTTAATCTTAATTTAGTTGTTGCTTTATTAAAAACCATATACCGACTAAGACTAACAGCCCAGCTTATAATTTGTATGCAAGCCACACTCAGCTCATTACAATCAACAATGTAATAGCAGGATATAATATATTCAAGTCACATCCTTACCGTTTGCCGTTGGCATTTAACAGAAACGAACTTATGTTATACTTCTTTATAATTTCTTTTTATTTGCACTAGCTTACAGTGGGGAAGTAAAAATTAGTATGCTTTTTTTCCATAATGGCAAAATGTATTAAGAAGAAAAAAGTGCTTAAGTTAAGAGATAAGTTAATTTTGAGTTAAGGACACTACTGCAATCTTTATGTTTTTAAAGTATCCCTGGAAAAATCTTAGTTATATTGACGATTTCTTTAGAAAGTCTTAGCAAAATGATTTCCAGCTTATTTTTTTCGACAAGCAAGTATTTTGTATAAGCATATTAAAAAAGCAAAAATAAACAACTGCTGGCTTTTAAAATTGTCCACCTTTAATGTTAGAAACAAATTTTTTACTTCTGCTATAAAAAAGTTCGTCTACAACGAAATAAATTGCCCTTATGCAATTAACTCCACTCTAGAGATGGGCGCGTGTCGAATTTTTCCAACACTACACGAACACGAATACCAAGTCGCTAAACGCGTACGAAACACGCACGGAAAAAATTTCGTCAACACTATACTGCACAACACGCACGAAATATTATTGGTATGGTATTGAAGATCAAAAAATTTAATTGATATTTTTCAAGAGTTGCTTCTCAAAATATGGCACCAAGTTGGCACTGCCAGCTGATACTATCTGCCACCACAGCTAATACTATCGGTTTACATACAGAAGTTTAACCTTCAGCGGCCCATACAATATCAAGAAATATGCTGGTGGTGTGTGCTTGACGATACAAAGTACATATTACATTTTTTCTCTACTTGAAATTCATTCATACATATTTTACATCTAAAATCGTTTCGTATTTTTCGTGTCAATCTTGCTCAATGCGAAACGACCCGAACACGAACGTAATTACATTTTTTTTAACGAACACTTCCAGTTGGCTCGTGTTGTTTCGTGTCACGAAAAAAACACGACACGCGCCCATCTCTACTCCACTCTATGGACCACTCATATAAAATCTTATAGAGCTTATGTAGACGGTATTGTATTAGTAAAAATGTTACAATAATTTTCATTAACGGCTTATTAGCTCAAGAATGATTGCTTATATTGTTTATAAGACAAACTTTTAAATTTCTGCTTTCCCGCGGCATTCCTTAAGATTTTTCGGAGGGTAATTGCTTTTCTCCAAACTTTAGTCATACTTTGATTTAGCTTTAAAGTTAATTTGAATTTAATTGATATGACATTCTCATCTTTCGTCTATTTCCATAATGTATTCACTTTAAAAGCATAACAAAAATTACCATGACCAAAAAAAGTATTGATATAATTTTACAGCATGCCACAAACTTTTCTTTTGAAAGTAGATAAAGGGTATTTCATTAAGCGCTTATCTCCAAACTTAAATAAAGGAAAGTGAGAGTGGGATAAAAGTGAAATATTTTATTAATTTGAAAAATTAAATTGAAATAACATCGACAGTGTCATTATGTATGGAATATAAGATTGCCTGAATGTCCGCAGGAAGTTTGCTGGGTGGCGTGCATACAGTGTCCAGTTTTTATCACTTTCACGTTAGATGGATGCTTAGAACCTTAAATCACTCGAGCAAATTGCGCAATGTGACATGAGTTGCGCGGCACTTAGAGCCATACAATGTTGAATTTAAATGCACAGCCATACTATAAATTTCTGGCCAGACGAAGTTTGTAAGCATTAACCGTATAATGGGCGAAGAGCGCAGAACGCGTTGCCCCATCACAACTCAATTTTGTTTAAAAAAATTTGTTTCGTTTGCATGTGTTGTTGAAGGCTTTACTCAATCATGGTGATTTGGCAAGTCAGGCGAAATAAATGACAGCTGGTTTCACATGTGTATGTAGCTTCACCCATGTGGAAGTTATAAACTGTTAAAGTTCGTAAGTCCCTATGGGAAGAGGCTTTGCTTGCATACATATAAATAAATAGATTTTTTGCAACAACTACCCTACCATGCTTTGTCTTCATCAATGCCATCATCAATCATTTAAAACAAATGTCGCACACACCTTTCTTTATTTCGACACAAAAAAAAACTTTAAAAGAAAGACAAGATGCTAAAAAAAATTTTACCACTCCTTTTACTTTTTTTAAACTTAAGCATGTTGACTATTTTTTCCTAAAACCTTTTGCTATTTATTTTCCCCCCTCATTTTTGTGGTTCCTTTTAGAAAGAGTTGACAATATGTTGTCCCTTAGAACTGCATATGGAATTTTAAGCCTTTATATGGCCACCACACTCATGTGTATTATAAAATAATCTGCACAGCAACTGCACAAAGTTGAACGTGTGATCAGGAATAAGATTTGCATAAAGTTTGTGAAAAAAACCCAGCAAATTTTATTAAAATAACTTTTAGTTTAGAAAATGAAAATAGTATTGAAGCTTATAACAGCAGCACTATCATCGTTAACATCCCAAAGATACTACACTTGACTCCTTTTTGTTTTTTTTTTTTTTGTGCTCACACAAAGTTAAATGGGAAATTGGATTTTATTGTGTTCGCATAGTTGTCATTATTGAGGTTGACACTAGCAGTTGGGCTAAGGCCACAAGTGTCTTGTTAATGCCACTTGCAGTGTCAATGAGGTCCAAAAAATACAAAGATAAAGCAAAACAACAAAAATTTTATTTTTTAACACTTTATTGGTTATGCTTTGTATGAAATAGAAAATGGAAAATAAATATAGCAGGTTGTATTTATATTATGCAAGATTTAAATTTAATTGTGGTAAATACTTTTAAAATTTCGTAAATATAGACAATTATGACAGGAAACCCATGGTTGCACTATGGGTTTGAGCATACATATGTGTAAAATTAAAATAGTAACGGGAAATCTATAAGTTAGCAGCTGTTAATATAAAGTTGTAATATATTCCTATTACTAAATGTCTTTTCACGCTATAATACAATAACATTTCTAAGCAATGTTCCATACTGATATGATGATTTGTTATGGTTTTGCAAAATTTTCAAGCCACATTTAGGTCAGGTATTTATTATTATTCCTTGTTATAATATGAAACTGTTCAAACTTTGATTTAAGCATGTCTTAATCATGGAATGTCATGGCAGAAGGTTCCTTATGTTGAAAAGGCCTATGGCCTTTATTTATTGACTTAAGCAGCCTCCAATCTCCAAATTATGTATGACTCTTAAGTTGTATGATATACATAGCTGGTCAAATTAAAATAATAAGCATCTAGTAGTGATAACAGAAAAAGAATTTTCCCTATAAAAATGCCCATATAACACTTTCCATCTAAACACTACTGGATTATTGGTATTTTAAATATTTACATAAATTGTTGCTGTTGTACTAAAAAAAAAACATAAATGTTTGTACTTTGGCATGCCTCAAAAGTGAAAAAAAAATATTTTCAGCATTTTTATTATCATATTTTACAGAGCAACAAACACAAAAAGAAAAACATTTTTCAAATACTTTCGTTCAGTATTAAAAATATGCACGCAAAAAAGAGAATAAAATTAACAAAAAATAGAATTAAATAAACTGTCATGACCAAAATCAATTGATTTCATAACAAAGCAACAAAACAAAAAGAAAGATTATTATTTTGTAAAAAAAATAACGAAACATTTTGCATGCAACAAAGAACTAAAAGTCATGCAAAGTAATGCAAAGAATCCACTTCAAATTATTATTTTATTTCAACCTTTAACATAAACAAAGACAAAATTAAAAAAAAAATATTTTAATATTCTATGTGAATTATTTAACAATAAATATCTTTTTTTCTATAATTCAAATAATATATGTAAAAATATATATATTTATATATTTACATATATGTATACATGTATGTGCTCGTAGATGTATATACATATGTACATGTTTAACTTTTTAATTTGAATCATTTTTTATTTGATTTTATTCGAGAATTAGAAACGGTATATTTTATTAGTGCATGAATGAATCTCTGGTGTTTATTTCCATATGAATATTTAACACAAGCCTTAAAGTATGCTACAGAAAATCGGAAATATTTTAAGATTGAATGATTAATGAATGAATGCTGTTGTCGGTTACGTAGGGTTGGTTTTCTCAATTGTTTTTTTTTTCTCTCTCTCTTTTATATGCTCCCTTTCTCTTTACTTTTTATAAATAATTAAATTAAATAAAAAAGTATTTTATATTAAAGAATTTTTTTTTTGCTGAAAGGAACATAATTGCATTGGATATAGGGAAGAAGGCAAGTAAGTATAAATTAAAAGAACAAAAAACTTGACCTGAATTGAGTTGAGTGTGGATGTGTTTAACTTAATTAGAATGTTTTTTGTTAAAGACTTTAAAGCACAGTATGCTACAGGTGGTCAGCATAGGAGCGAGGGAGTATCAAATAAAAACTTTATGAAAGAAAAACATGCTTTTAATTTAACTTTTCCATGCAGTGGCATGTAATACAAACAGTGGTACTAAGTTCTAAACTTCCTGAATAATTGAAGGATATGGATTGAACCAACTCATGTTAAATATTTCATTGCTCCTCAGCTAAGTTTCAGAATATTTTTAACTAAATCAATTAAGTTGCCAAGACACAGATAAAATGTGATTACTGACTAAGACTGTTGTAAATTTAGAGATGGTAACTTTGAGCCTTCATTACAAAACACATGAGCAAATTGAAATACGATGAATCAAACCAATTCACATATTCCATTTGCAATAAAGTTTCGTATGTAAGGCAAAAATCTACATCAACTGACACCACACACACTGGACCAGAACACAGACGAACGCTGATGAGGCAGGTTTAGTGGCCTTCGAAAACTTCTGGCTGTTCCGTTCAACTATGTGCTGTTGTCAGAATATTTACAACTAACTTTGATGTTATTTGTTCATTAATAATTATCACATGTAATTTGGCTTAAAAAGCGATACGAACATTAGCCTGTTCAATTCATAAGAATATAGAAAATGTGAGTACTTTTTTTCCTCTTTATTAGTATTATTATTATTATAAAGAAATACATTTTAGTGATGTGTCCTTTTTTCATGGCATGTCAGAAATCTTTTTCAAATCATTTTATTTTAAGCACATTTTACAAAAATCTATGTTTCAGAGACTTATGTAAATTATAAAAAGAAATATTTTTGTGGATGGTTTCTATCTTGCAACCAGTCACTGTATATGTCTTTCAATTCCCTTGGCAAAAGCTAAGAAAGATACAGATAACCTTAAATGTTTAAAAAACTTGCTAGGTTGATTAACAAAACCGAGTCATTTTACTATAAGTGCCTGAATGCACCCAATATCAAAGTTTAACTTCTTCTCATTATTCTAGGAATCATCTAAACAGATGTTGCTCATGTGTATATTGAAAAATATAAAAAAAGCAAAGGCTTTAGTCTAGATTAATAGATTTCTTTAGAAATTTTCTTATGTAATTTTACTTTGCACTAGTTTTACTGCGAGTTAAAAAAAAAAACAGCCTCTCTTCAATTTTTTTAATTTGACTACAGTAGGTAATGTAATTAAATGTGTTAGAGAAAGTAATATATAGAGCACAATGTTGTATTAAACTAAAGTAAGTTTAATAATGTATTAAAGGAAGTATGTAATATCAAGAGCCCAATTTTATATTAAAAAAGTATTAAAAGGAAGTTTAAAGTCTTAACCTGCCCATGAATAATACATATTAAACTTTGTAGGGTGCTTTGTTGTTTTTTAATTCTCCAAGTATTGGTCAGTTGCAAGCTAGTTTTTTTAGCATCCATTACCACAGTTTTCAGATCTTAAACGTATATTCAAAAAACTAATGAATTTGATAGCACATCTACTGAAGGCGTCACCAAGCGGATGTACTTTAAAATATTGTAGAACAAAATTATTGCCTTTTGACTTACTTATACAACAATTAACAAATTGTGATTAATTTTTTTTAAAGCACACGATTAGCAATTCGTATTCACGTGTTTTCTCTATAAACGATTAGATTTTTAAAGCAGACTTTGCTTAGCTTTACAAAGATTGACAAGCAAAACTGCACAGCTATTTTTATTTGTACTAAGTTTTTTTTTTTTGATTGTATAATAAAATGACTGATTTGGCCTTGAGTTCTGTTAAAAATTATAAATAGTTCATCAAACTTATATTTGACATTAGTCTAGCCGACAATTTTTTTAATAAAATCTTTAATACAAAACACGTTGTTCCTTATATTTAAAACAAAGAACTTAATCTAATTTTGTTTTTATGTATATATTATTTGAATTATTTCAATTTTGATTATTATGGCATAACAAATCACGTGACGGATGAAAGAGATCTTTGAGATCACACATTGAGTGAATGCAATGGCTCTTCATGCATAACACGAGAACTTTCTGTACTCCAGAAATGAAAGTTTTATTTGTTAAGAGAAAATTGATTTTGCCGCTAGTTATGATCTTTGATATGAAATCATTGTCTTTTTACAACAAGTTTAATATATAGTATGGCAATATGTAGACCTTGTTCGATTGCCAGTAGTCAGCAATTCGTTAACATTTCATACTTTGTAGGAAATCATTTTCAAATAGTTTATCAAAATTTGTTTCATCGAATATCTGCTGATTCGCGAATTGTATGTAACATCATCTTGTTGATGTTTCCAAATTCTCTCTGACGTTGCACAGTGGGACAGAATCAAAATATTGTGGAAATACATGAGCCATTTCCAACCGAATATTATTATCAAATTAAACTTGCGCATACACAGAGAAAACAGATTCGTTGCGGCAACCGAATTTTTTGCCAATCGAATTTTTGCGGTTGCTGCAACATCACTAAGTTCAGTTGTACATTTTTTAATTTTGATGTTGTCATACTTTGCTAATACATTTAATCATCATTCAGTTTTAACAACCGATTAATAGTTATTAGTTTGAAATGAATTTCGAAAGATAATTTTTTAGTTGCAAACATTAACAATTGGCACTAAAATCCAATTCATGCGAGTAATATTTTATTAGGTTAGTTATTCATGACAAAATAATTTGATCGTTTAATGTAATCAATTTAAGAATTGTCAACACCATACCATTAGTACGCTTTCCTTGTTCTAGCACAGTATACTGCATGAATGCTGCTCCTAATATAAAAAAAAAATATTGTTATTTTGGATTCAAAAAAAATGTACAGCGTCAGTTGAAATAAAGTTTACTCAACTAATATTTTTTTCGGCCTAATCATATACCAAACAAACTTTTTTTCTGGGTCTAGGTAGAGCAGAGGAGTATTTCTCTTTATTTTTTAAAAGCTAGCTTTTCGAATAGCTTAGCGACGGAGCTATAAAGTTTTTTTGGTTTCTTGTCTGATTTAAGAAATTTTATGCTCTTATTTAAGCCTTGATAAGATTTAATCAGAACAAGAAATTGAATGACGTTGAAAGTCTGAATAATCCAAAACATGTTTGATTCTATACTCTCTCTCTTTCTCTCTCTTACATTGAGCGAGTTATACTCAGATAACAATTTAAATATCTTTCACAACTTTGGTCCAGCATTTTTCAGATATCAGAGTCATATATCAACTAATTTTTTTGTAACTATTAAAATTCTAAATTAAAC
The DNA here is from genome assembly GCA_944452675.1 of Tachina lurida. NCBI lineage: Eukaryota > Metazoa > Arthropoda > Insecta > Diptera > Tachinidae > Tachina > Tachina lurida. Next base: position 11,562,904 of record OX101753.1, read on the forward strand.
CGTTTAAAAAAGAACTTATGAAATCCTGCCGTTGAAAAGTAATCAACTTTACATTTTACAATTTAAAATTTTTGAATTTAAAATAAAATAACCAATTTATAGTTCTCTGAAAGGTATCTCTGACAGTTACAAGTCAATCGTAAATAAATGATTGAATTTTTAATATTTCTTATATCGAATATAATCGATTTTGCAAAATAAAAATTTACTTACTCTAAACGTTCTATATCATAACCAAATCAGGGATCTAAAAAGTTTTGCCATTTCCTATGTATGTTTAATTATTTTCTAAGCTCCTCAAAGGACCAAAATTTAACCCAGTATGGACGCAATGGGCAAAATTTTTCAAAATTTTATTCATTGGATTTGTTGGAATTTCCGTAAGATTTCTGATACTCATAGAAGCAAATACCTATATAACTGAAAAATATTATTAGAAAATATTAACAGTCAACAAAAAAAAATCTCTTCAGTTTTTGACCAACAGCTTTTTCAGACTTGGTGATAGCTCCAAATTATATATGCAATAATATAGCTAGAAATCTACCCAACAAATCTTGTTAACATTTTATGCCAAAAAAAAAAACAATTTCATTGTGCACTTTTTTGTTGCAAGTTTAGGGAAAAAACATTTTAATTTTTTTTTCAGAAGGACTTCCAGGTACTCCAGATTTTTTTGCTAACAATATTTAAAAATGTTGTAGCTACGGTAAAGATGAACAACTTTTGTAAACATATCTATACAATTTGAACTAGTCTAGGAAAGGAACCCTAATAGCTCATACAGATCACTTGTTATCTTAAAAATTCTAAAAGTTGTATGTTTTCCAACACAATGGGCAAAGTGTATAAACAAAGTATTTGGTTTTTACTTAAAAATATTTTGGGTTTTAAAACCAATTTTTAAGTAAAAATCAAATGCTTTTTCTTATTCACTTTACCCAATAACTTAGACTTTCAATAAAATGTGGATGACTTGAAAATATTTTTTGGTATTATACTTTTGAAGGAATGCCATTCACTTCCACGTGATCGAAGGTATTGGGGTCAAGTTGAAGATTGTAAGGTAATTCCAATTCCAATTCGTTTTCAGTAAAGTACCAACTTGCTGCTTTTGAAGGCCGCTAAACATGCATTATCACCATTCTTGTGTTTGGTTCACAGTGTGTGGTATCATTTAAAACAAACTTCAGTCTTAATTCATATTTTTGAGTGCAAATGGAATATGCAGATTATTGTGACTCATTGTATTCTAGGTTTCTGAAAGTATTTTTGTAATTGAGGCTCAAGTCTACCACCTCTAACTTACAGCAGTCTTGCATTTGTTATTTATTCTTTATAACTCGTCTTAGAACATATTATTAGCCCAATTCACAAACTTGTGCAAATGGTCTTGCATCGTAGCATTTGCAAAATGGTTAATATATTGATACTCACCACTTAACAATTCTTAGTGGTGAGTATCAATATACTATACAATTTTTCACATGCTACGATGCAAGAGCATTTGCACAAGATTGTGAATTGGGCTATTGATTATTGCACTCTTGTTTCAACTGTAACATTAACTGAGCTTCTCATTTTTTCGTATGAAAATGTATCATAAGGTCTCTAGTTGTTCTAAGATATGTTTTTGTAATGGTGGTGCCCTAGTGATCTGCATTGGCAACAGTGATATGCGCATAGGATCCAGCTAATCACTCAATCATCAATTTAAATATATATAGAAGAAACAATTAACATTTTACGGAACGATTAAAATATTAAATACTGAGAGAAACAGCGATATATATAAAAAAATCATTTGGAAAAAAACTTTCACCAATATTAGCACATTAATTTTCAATACATTTTATTTCATTTAAGAGTCTGAACACAATGCAACGATAATTTATTGCGGTGCGGTTTTTCATACGATTTTGAAGTAAAAAACCGCAGTGCGGAACGGTATAAAATTAAAATCTATTTTATTTTCTCTGCGGACTTTCTTATTCTCTCAATTTTTGACACTCTTTCTCTTTCTGATGTTGCCACATTTTTTGAATAATTGGCGGTGTTCACGACATTGTTGTAACAAAAAACATGATTTTTTTTTGTCATAAAATGTAAAAGTTGACAAAAATATATCAAATATATCTGGGAATGTATAAAATGTTAATAATTTTTTGTTTTTAGTTACTGCCATTATAAAATATTTAACACAAAGAGTAATTTTTTTTTATAAAAATGTATGCACAAAATAAATTAATAAAAATTTAAACAAACAATGACAAGTACTGCCGTCGCCGTCTTCCGTTGTATTATGTTTATTTTTCTCTCCCGCAACGAGAAATCGCACCGCACCGCAAACATTGTGTTTAGACTCTAATGCTTTTACCAAAAATAAATATACATAAATAAACTTAAAAAACTAAAATACCATACATTTTTATTTTTACTTAAATCTAATATTTATAAGTACAAACTTTCTTTATAAAGTTAATTTTCCATTAAGGTACTATAAGTACAATTACTTAGAACAATAAAATGCAATACAATTTATAACTTAATCAAAAGGATTGCTTGTGCAAATTTCACCACAACTTACATTTCTCCAAAGGATTCATGGGACTGCCCAAGTGGCATTGGAAGACTTCAGCAAACTCGGGCATATGTGATAGCGTGTAATTAAGCCTCAAACTATCCAAGTCATGAGAATCATCCTGTAGCCTAAACTCGTTTAGATCTGCAGAGCCACAAAAGAATTGGGCGAATTGCAGAAAAAATAACTTGCCATTATGTTTGAGGAAAAGAGGATCTTTAACGAAGGTTTCCAGAGCCAAACTAGTGCCACTTATATCAGCTATACGTTCGCTTAAATATTTGGAAGGCTCTTTACTTAAGCAGGCCACATTTTGTTTGAATTTCTTATTATTTAGAATGGTTAAGGACTCTTGGTCATTGTAGTTGCCAGCAAAATCATTCTCCAGGAACTTGTTATCAAAAGCATGCATTAGTTCATGGCCCAGTGTGTTGGCCAAGTCTCCAAACAGCAGCGAAGGCCAGAAACGATGGTCGTAGAACGGTAACTGCAAGTAGGCAAAGGGCAGTATAATGGCATTGGCAGTGCTGAAATAATAGGCTGTAGAGTCAATATTATCCAGAAAGTTGGGCATGTGCAGATTGAAAGTAAACCAGAACTTATCAAATTTATTTATGGAGGCCAGCAAACGCTGGTGATGAAAGAAATGCTTTAAGGCCATCAAATGGTTTTCATAAAAATTCTGGCTTACACTAAGATCTGATATATAGTCGGCATAGAAATGTTGGCTGGCATTTAGAGGCAAATTGCCAATGTTCAGCTGCAGATAATGTAATTTTTTCTTTAAATACTGTAGACCATCGAGGGAAAGTTGCATTTCATTGCTTTCCAGTGTGAGAGAAAATTGCTCTTTTAACTGGGAAAATACTTGATGTATAACACTATCACTTTCCACTCGCCTCAAGGCGTAAAAAGCATTTTCGTATAAATAATTCATGGCTAAGGGGAAGTGTTTACGCATGTGCTTTAAGCAGGATTGGACACCTGATCCCTTGTCTATAATATTGTGGTTATGACTTTGTAAATAATTGGTGAAACGTGTCAGAGCATATAAAAATAATGTCTCCTGTGATGCTTGATCTAAATAATTGTGGATTTTTGCCAAATTATTGAAATCATTAACAAGTATTTGGTCTGTCAGCTCCAAGGGAAAATCGGCCAACAGATATTCCCATTTAACGGATGTGTTGCTATTCAGCAATTGATCATAATTCATCCATTGTGTCAAATCACATTCATTATTTTCATCTATTATGGCATTTAGGCAGGAAGTTTTCAAAATATTCTCCAAGTCCAACTCCAAATTTTTGAAGTCTAAAGCCAAATTTGAATAAGAGAAATTAGTAAACAGCTTTAAGATTTCGTAAGTCTCCAAAGAGAAATCCACTCGTTCTAAGAGATTATGCGGTTCTATGCTGAGCATATAACGGGAGGCATTGTAGCGCTCTATTTGCAGAGAAATAAAGAAACGACTGTTAGAGAATAAATTAAGCTCCCGCAAAGTCTTCTGCCAATTTGTGTGATTGTGTAACTGCAAATAACCCAATTCTCGCAAGGTAATAATATATTGCTTCCACGAAGCTCTCTCCACGCGCTCACTTTCCAGACACACCTCCAAGTATTGCTGCATTTTATGCATTATCAAATCGCCCTTTAATAAGTCTTGATTAGAGTTAGGCCTTCGAGTAAATAATTTCTCAAACTTTTCATTCAACAATTTTTCTCCAATTGCCATGGCTGTTTTGGTTTGTGGATGCTGCCGTTGCCAGTGACCGCAGGCATAAGCATGGAAATCTTCGCAGGGGTTAATGGCACGATTCATGTGTGTGGCAATGTGTTGTAAGTGTTTCAGATTCACATGTTCGTCACAGTCATTGAAGAGGCAGGTTTTATTTAAATGCTCCCAGGTGCTGCCAAATGACTCCGAGTCATTGTGAGCTTTAGTGGGTTTGGCTGCCGCTAAGCCGAAGTACAGGAATATTACAATAAACCACATTCTGTTTTTTATTTAAAAATTTATTATTTCAATTATTACTTGATTAATCAGTTAATCACTTTATTATTATTATTATTTTACTTTTATTTTTATTTTTTCTTTAATAATACTTCAAGTTCTCTTTGTATTTTTGGTTAACAGCCAAAACTTTTGTTTTTTCAGCAGCATGTCCAATTTATTTATTTATTTTTTCGTTTAGCTTGTTTTCAAACACTCTTACAATTTTTGATTGAAAATGTTTCTTTATTGCTTATTTCCGTTTAATGTCTTTTAACTTTCGCCTTTAAAACGCGACTGTTTAACATTTCAGCCATTCATCATTTTTTTATTTAATTTTTTTCGTGCTTAAGCTTTACGCTGAGCTTTAGTTTCCTTCCTTATCGCATAAAAATTGTGGAATACGTTGTTTCAGCTTTCATTTAAACATTTTTTTCTTCTTAATTTTTTGCAATTTATGATAATTAAAAAAAAATCTTATCATCCTAGTTGCGAAACAATTTGGCTTTTAAAGACACTGGGAAAAAAATTTAAGAGGAATAAAATAGAATTAAGTATTAAATATATGACTAACGTACCTTTTCACAATGTATGGTTAAGAGTTAACGTGAACTTTAACTGACAGTTCTTCATAGAAAACTAAAGTATTTAACTTAGATTTTTATACACAATTTTGTTTGCTATATTTAACATCTCCAATTGTAAGAATTAAAAAAAAAATTATATATTAAATATTAAGGGTGCTTTTATAGAGTATACGTCTATGTTGGCAACACTATTTTAACTGACAGCCTTTTTGTCAGCTGTCAAGTGATTTATGTTTAGTTTGGTTTGGCGTTTCATCACGAATAGACTGACGCCTAAGCAACGCTTCCATATTGTACAAATTTATTTTGAAAATCATTGTTGACTACGTCCATTTTACCCTCAACATAGTCGTCCATCAGAGCAATTAATTTCGAATAACTATGGAACATTTTTGCACAAGGTTTATGCATCCACAGACACGTCTGGACTGGTGGAATCATTGGTCCGTACTTCTTTAAAAGCGATGCTGGCCAGAACATTAAAGTCAATGCTGACCGCTATAGAGCCATGATTACTGACTTTTATGTTCATCAAATATTTTCATTAAAACCGTGCAACATGTTACTCAGCTCATACCACAATTGATTTATTGAAGGAAACGTTTACTAAGCGCATAGTTTCACGCTTCGGACCAGTGAATTGACACTCCAGATCGTGCAATTTAACGCCACTAGAATCTTTTCTGTGGGAATGTAAGAACCTACTAGTTTACGCAAATAAGCCAGAAATAAAAATAAAATAATAAGCCGCGTTGTTGCCAATTTCCGGCTACAAATGTTGAAAAAATTCTTGGAAAACTGGAGCTCCAGATAAGACTACGTCCAAGCTAGCCATGGCGATCATATGCCAGAAGTCATATATAAATTATAGAGCCAGAAGATTTTCTTTCGAATAAAATAAATTTCATATCAATTTAAAATACTCATCTTGGTTTTATTCCATTTCTATACATGTACAAAAAAAAAACACCCACCCACACCTAAGTATTACTAATTTGGTAGACACATAATTAGAAAAAATTTATGTTAGATGACATTACAAAAATTTTTTATTTTCCATACACTAAATAGAAATAGAATACGAGAGGTAGTTTCCTTATTATTTTTGGTGCATCTTACTTATAACAGCGCGTTACACACATTCTGTCCTATGAACCAAATATACTTTTTCGGAAAGGAAAGAAAAAATAAAAATACACGTGTATCGGCGATTTTTTTTCGGAACGCTTTAGTAGTTAAAAATTTGGAGTCCCTTCGAGTTATGCTGAAAAAAGAGAAAAAAAAAATTCAAACAAAATCTGATAAAATTGATAAAAATCTATACAGATATTTCTACGAGTCTGCCTGCAAAAACTCAGCTCGATTGGATCACGGAAAAAGGGTTAAAACTTATCCAAAGTTTTTCAGACAGACGGACACTACGAGCTTTATATTTTATACAAAAAAAATTCTGACGTGTACATGAAAATCGCCGATACACGTGTATTTTTATTTTTTCCCCCTTTCCGAAAAAGTATATTTGGCTCATAGGACAGAAAAAAAGTTGGTTTTTGTAACGCGGTGTAATGCATTGAACTTACTGTGTTCTTGAAGGCATCATATCAGAAGTCAAATTAGAAGGAAGTTTATATATAAATATTTTAAAATTTTAACCAATATCGAATACAATAATGTGCACACACTTTTATATGAGTCTCAGAAATTTATAGCCCATATATTTGGTATAGGCCGTTAAAACGTCGTCATTTAGAAGAGTGTCTAATTTTGTTACACAGTGTAGGCATTCGCTAAAAATAACTGCGAATCGTACAATTGCAATAATGCATCATTTTAGAATTCAAAATATTTGGAGCACAATTTATAAAAATCGCACAAATATTTTATATAATTAAAAGATTTCCTACCATGTTTCTTATCTTTATTTTTTTTAATTTAATTATTTTTTTTAATCATTGCCCTGCCTCCAAATTATTTGCAAACACATATCTTTGGCACCAGAAGGTCAATTTTTGCCAGCATAGTTTATCGCTTATCAGCAACGCACGAGCATTGTTTTCTACGTGATAATAAAATACATATCACCCATTTATTTAAACAACGCCATAACTGAAAAAAAACCTTGTTTGTCAGAAAACAAGTTTAAAGTTTTCAATATACACAGCTTAAAATTAGTTAAAAGTAGGATTTTTTCGGACGCATAAAACGCTATTCATTATTATAAATTTAATTTAACTAACCAGGAAGGATAAATTTGCCTTTAACTTAGCCCTTACTTTAGGTTAAGCTAAAATTGTACTGATGAAAAAATTTTTATACGTCCGATAAAATCCTACTTTTAACTAACTTGAAGTTGTAATAATGGCCATTAATGAAAAAATAAAATTTTATTTTCCTTTCGAGTGTTGAGTAAACAAGATATTTGTATGAAATTTTTACACAATATAAAGAACGATGCGAATATTAATTCTGCATCAATAACTAAAAAATTCCATTTTTTTGAGTTATGACGTTTTTGGAGTAAATTAGCGAAATGTGTCGTTGCACAGTGGTACTAATCAAACAAAAATGTCTAACAAATAAGCGCAGTAGTTATATCTCGAGCTATCTAGTTGGGGTATTCAAATAGTACTCATAAATTAACATGTTTTAAAATAATAACACGAAAAAATATGACTGCTGTGAGCAACTCCTCATAATTCACAATTATAAATTTTGTACTTATTTGTATTTTGGGGTTTTAGCACCTTTGTACATCTCTCTCTCTCTATCTCTCGCTCAATTCCTTTGCTAATTCTCACGCATTGCTACATGTAGCTATGACAAACAATAAACATACCTGAGAAAGTCTTATTACTTTATGACCTTTTTGTTTGAACCACAGCAACAATTTTTTGTAAACTATGTTAAAATATTAAGACTTTATGACACTTAAGACACCTAAGACACTGGTGTGAATACTCCAAATGATTACTAAAAAGGGCCTGCTCTAAGTGCCCCCAATAAATGCAACAGTTGAACTAACATTAAATCTTTCTTTGAGTGTATTTCGATTAAAACAAATATTAATTATCTTTTTCACAATTAAGTTAAACTATGAGAAAAGTTTATCTCTTCTTTTGTTTGCTCTTTAAACAAATTAAATGTAATAAATTTTATTTAAGATTTCATACATAAGCTGTTCTTAAGCGTTAACTGCAAAAAATGCACTAGAGATGGGCATCAAATAAAAAAGCACTCTTTCGTCACTTATCCCACACTTTCTTAAGAACAAATTGGTGGTAATAGTTATATATTTTGAAAATGCTTTCATAGGGATAAATTTCTAACACCTTATCAATGTCAAGAAATACGTGAAAACAAAAATTAGCAAAGTTTTTCATCTTATTTGCTACCTCTTGCATGCTATTGATATATATAACATTAATAGTTGAAGAACATATTCAAATTTAGTGACATTTGCTACACGCTGCTTTTTCTATTTGCTAATAGCAGCATAAAGCTCTAAATTGTTTTTTGACAAGTTTTTGATCTGAGGGCAAATTATGGCATTAGACGTCCAAAATGCTCATACAATCTGAATTGCATTTATGTATATGAAAATTAAGATTGATATCATATGCCATATTTTGCCGGCTAACTAAAAAAGTTTCGGGCAAATAATTTGATAAAATATTTCATTATGAAAATTGAGTATGTGATTTTGTAAAAAGGCGTGAATATCGTCACTCAATTGCATATTTCTAAGGTGCTTTAGGAAAATTGCACTTCAGTTAATTTAATTTTTCAAAATTAATTTTGTTGCTCTGTTTTAGTGTTATTGGACTCAAGGTTTTAAGTTGGATAAAGTCAAATTACCCATGAGCTTTCAAAAAACTTATAACACCAAAGAGAATGGTAAGTATTCTGACCACTTTTTCGACTGTCTTGTCACTTTTTTTCTTCCTTTTTTTAAAGTGAATTATATAAAAATACATTAAAAATTAAAAGTTTAACGTAGTTTTCTCGTTTTTTTTTTATTTTTCCCCTTTTTTTATAAATCTCCTTTTGGTGCCACTTTTTGAAAAATGTCATCGGTCACCCAGATTTTGACAAACACTAGCAGCGTTCATTTGTTTGTTGCACTGTGTGTAGTGTTATTTCATGGAAAATTTCTGCCATATATAAATATTATTCAATGCAAATAGAATACGAGAATTAGTGTAATTCATCGCATTACAATTTGCTAAGAGCTTCTTTTAATCAACTTCAAAAAAAGCAGGAACTTATCGATTCGCCTGTATTTTTATGAATTTTTTCTACTTATGTTACTTCATACCTTGGTACATTTTAGGCAGGATAAATAGAGAATTATGATTTGATTTCGCTAAAGTTCATATCGCTCGTTAACCCAAATTACATGTAATAATTATTAATGAACAAATAACACCAAAGTTAATTGTAAATATTCTGACAAACACTTAGTAGAACGGAACAATTAGCTATTTTTGAAGGCCACTACACCTTCATCATCAGCGTTCTTTGTCTTTGGTCCACAGTGTGTTGTGTCAGTTGATGTAGATTTATGCTTTTATTGCAAATGGAATATGTGAATTGTTTTAATTCATCGTATTACAATTTGCTGAAAGCTTATTTAATGAAAGCTCAATTTTTGCATCACTAAATTCACAACAGTCTTGCTATTGTCGTTTGTTCTTTACTAATTATGCACTTTCTCTTTTTTGTCTGAGGACGTATAGCTTCCATTTGGTACCACTACAAAGTGGTACCAAAGACATAATTTCGAAGTTTAAAAAATAGGTGGAGCCAAGCCCAATAAAACTTAATATTATATTGCACATGCTTCTATTAAACGCATTTTTGTGAAACTTGGCACACACCCTGAACACAATAATAGATGCCATCTGGCATTATATTTCACGTTCTGGTACTTAACCAGCTTTTACAAAACTTGACTTACACTTTGGGCTGTTAAAAAGACAAAAACTTGTATTAGAAAAATGCGCGAGATGGCGCCCATTAAAACTTAATATTATATTTCATGTGCTTCTACTTAGTCGATTTTTATGAAAATTGGCACACACCTTCAGCTCTGAAAAAAACTTGATACTGTTAATCTTGTGAGCTGGGCTACGCCCATGTACGATTTGTATTAATTTAAATTTACTTCTACTTATACGACTCAAATGAAGAGTGTCGGCTCTTAGAATGTCATAATGCTGTTCTTAGAAAAGTGGGCGGGGTTATGTCCATTGAAGATTATTATTCTATTTCACGTGCTTATAACTGATCCATTCTTACTAAACTTGGCACACACGTAGAGCTCTGAAAGTGACGCTATGTTGAATTTAGGACACTTATACATATTAGAAAAATTGGTAGTGACCACGCCCATTAGACTATAAACATGGTACTAAAAATTTTAAAAATTCAAAAATAAGCTTTAGGAAGTTAAAAATAGTTTAGATTCAGTTAAATAAATTGTTTTTATATGTGTTATCTATAATGATATTTAAGGTCAGTGACAATAACAAGGATAATTATCCTTTATAAATAAATATAGACTTCAAAAACTTTAAAGCTAACACACACACAAAAATATTTTATCTAAACTATTTTAAGATTTTTAATGCTTTACGAGCATTTTTGAAGTCAGTTTAATTTTGTTTTAAAGTGTTTTAATATGGTGCTATCATCAGTGATTCTTTAAAATTATATTAAAACTTATAATTATATTAATGGAAAAAGACAGGCACCAGCTATTATGTTATTTTCAATTAAGCTCATAATATCTATGCATGTGTATGTAAGGGCTAATAAATCAGTCAATGATTATTTGTATTTTATTTTTAAATCTTATTTAAACACGAAAATTTGTTTCTCACTGCACAATTAAATCAAACTTAAACAACCAACACTGTAGATTTAAGTGTTGTTTAAATTTTACAAACACACCATATGTTTTGTGCATGTGTGTGTTTTTTGAAGGTACGTACATGAACATCATGTGGTCGTATTAAAATTAATTTCGTTTAATTTCCTCAAATGTACAACAAATGTAACACATAATTTCATATCATGAAATATATAAATAGAAAAATGCATTCTGATGCTCTTTTTGTATCATAGAATGTGTTTTTTGCTATTTCACTTTTCTGCAAATTGATAAATCAACTTTCTTGTTTATATTGAACAGCTGTTTTTTGGAAAGCTTTCCATAATATTGTAGTGCTACCGTACTTTCAACTTAATTTGATAATAACTTTAATTAACCACTGAAAAAATGAAAGTGTATTTAAACACATTTTAATTTTTAATGAAAATTAACTCAAACTATATTTAAACATTCACTGATTTATTAGCTATAAGAGTAAGAATTAGCAAAAGAAAAATCATACGAGAATCTAGCATTATCTAAGACTTCAAAATTGAAGTCACCATTTTACGTAGAAGAATAATAATTTGATTAATCAAATCATTACATTCATTAGCAGTATCCAGTGGGACTTTCATCCAGTCTCCGCGTGCCTATACTAGATAAGGAACTCGTTTATATTAATATAATCATCTTTGATGGTGAATTTTAAATCTTAGTCACTTTTCCATCTCTAGATAATACGCAGCAAAAGCGGCGAGCAAGTGTAATGATAATACGAAAAAAAACCGCAAAACTTGATAAGAATTCATGAAATAATTTTTTGTATAAGACAAAATAAATTACACACACACTCACACACACACACACACACACAAACATACATATGTACATACATAAATTGAAGTGAATTGATTTAAAACATGAATTAAAAATTATATGACGCAATAGTGGGTTGCAATTTGTAGTGAAAGTCTTGCCGCGCATTTGAAAAGTATCATTTATAGGTTAATGCTATTGTATGGGTTTGCTTTTGTATTCTGGTGTTAGTGCATGTCTGTAGGAAGTCTGCCATCATGTAAAATAATTTTGATAAGTTTAATACATGATTAAGATTTTGAATTTTTTTTTTAACTTTTTTTTTATTAAACTGTTGCAGTCGTCTAATATTGCAATTGATTGATAAGAAAAGTAACACTTAAGTGGGATTAATGTAGAGTGCAGTTTATTTGCTTTAAGGAAAATTAATTAATAAAAAAAAATATTATAAATCTAATCCCCTTTGCAGTTCAAGTGTGATTTAGTCAAAATGTGTATGAAAATGTCAAACTAAAACTATTTTTTTAAGGAAATTGGATTTTTGAATGCAACCATTTTTTTGGGTTTGATGTCGTTTTATATACCAGAATATAGAGTTTTTGATTACAGTAATTTATCTTATGCTGGCCATACACTACACAAGTCTGGCACTGCGTAAACTAAGCTTGTGACACACACTATACAAGTAAACTGTGCAGTTTCTATTTTAATGCACCATAACGCACATGATTCTTTGTATAATTCCAGGAACTCTGCCAAGAATATTTTTTCTGTGCTCATTTCTTGTTTTGATCTCTTAAAAAATCACGAGACAACTGAGCGTTTGCAACATGCACTACACAAGTCTGGCATTGTACAGTGGGTTTGTGTAGTGTGTGGGGGTGGTTGTGCTATTTACGCAGTGAATTTTGAAAACTGTGCAGTGAACTTGTGTAGTGCATGTTGTAAACGCTCAGTTGTCTCGTGATATTTTAAGAGTTCAAAACAAGAAATGCCGCAGAAAAAATATTCTGGACAGAGTTCCTGGAATTATACAAAGAATCATCTGCGTTATGGTGCATTAAAATAGAAACTGCACAGTTTACTTGTATAGTATGTGTCACAAGCTTAGTTTACGCGGTGCTAGACTTGAGCAATGAACTTGTGTAGTGTATGGCCGGAATTAGCAAAAAAAAAAGGCTATGAGAGCTATTAGCAATATATCGAAAGCAAGCTTTTTCTAATTCCTGCAAAGCGCCCTCGTGTGTACTCAGCTTAACTATGACGAATTATTCTCAGATTAAAAAATATTGTCTTTGATATTTTCAACTAAAACAAAATCATAATATCTTGGCTGCGGCAATCAAAATTTTTATTACTGCAGGGTTATCAGTACAAATTTTTTTTCAAAATATTAAATCTTAAACTAAATGTGAGTTCCACTACCCATCACCCTCTTAAATACATATGTTTTAGACAACAACAATTTTAATATGTTTAACCTATAAAAAGCTGGCTCGTGCTGAAAAAAAAATTAATTCTTATCATCTTTCAAGCAGTACGTGAAGGTTACCAGGCTTTTTAGAAGGCGTCTGCATACAAATCACATAAAACACCTCAATACAATTTTAGAACTTCTCCAAAAAAAAAAGATTGAATTAAAACAAAAAATATATTATGTGGTATAGTTTTATCAGCAATGGTGAAACTTTTGGCAAATATTTCGTCATACGATTGGCAGTGACACTAAAAGTAGCGGATATTTAATAAAAAAAAAATTTTGGTTTTCTACTGAAGCTAAAGTTCGAAATTATATGGCGCTACTTTTTTGAGAATTTCGGCCAGCAATTTCTTTTTTTATTGTTTTTTTTCCAGTAGTAATAAGTTTGATAACAATGAAATAGTTTTAATACTAAGTTGAGTTAAATATCTTGGTGTGATTGTGTCACAGTGTTTTAAAGTTTTTGTATGAAAGAAAAGAAAAACGAAAAGCAAGAAAAAAAAAATGTGCAATATGATACTGTGACACTTAAGCCTATTTTTTGAATCCCTATATTATATATTTAAAAATCTTTTGCTTGCTTTGACTTAGATATGGCATCAAGGATACTTCTCACATAAGATTATAGAATACGAGTATTTACGATATGGTATAAACACTCATATGACATTTATAGATGCCGATATAAGTTAAAAATATATTAGACTCTATCGTTAAAATATCATACTCATGAACTATTTAAAAGAAAATTGCTTACGAATTCATTTCATTAACTACAATTTCATATTAGATGCATATTAAAATATTAACTTTGTGTTTGAGTTAAGAGTTAATACAGCGATTAACATTTTAACTCACTGTAAGGTCCTGTCACCTGACTTTCTTTAAGCTCTCCTAATCATCCGGAAAACTCAAAATTGATTTTCATTAATCATTACCAACAACTCGGATGCATGCACTCAATCATTTGATTGACAAAATTATTTAATTAAATTAATTATTTATTTATTTTAAACTTTTGTTTCAAGTGCCCTGTAGACGACCTTACATGAAAGTTTGTTCGACTGTCTACAAGTTATTTTAAATAATAATGTCTAAAGAAATTTCATTTAATTATAAATTTACATTGAAAAATAAAATTTGCTTTTATGGGGAAATTTATTTAAAAAAAAAAACCACACAATTTTAATTTATCTATAGCCGTCTGGACATAAAGCATTAGCAAATTAGTGCATTTTATTAATGTTAAATCAAATTTAGCTGATAACAATTCAATGAAAAAAAGGCAACAAAGTAAATCAAATTAGTTTTGAGACATTAAAATAAAATAAAAATATAAATAGATGACTGGCAGGTGACACTATCAATTTGAGCTGTATTTTTAAGACGCCTGATTGCGCATTTTGGGTGCATAGTACAGGTTAGTTTATTATGGAAATAAGGGATAGTGGCTGCACATTTCCTTTTACAGACCCTGAGCATTCATTGTAAGTTCTTTCCACTATAAGGCGTTGACCCTTTAACAAAAAGAGCATTCTAATATGTGTATTACGTGGCATAGGGCCTCATGATTACCACAATGACGCCGTTGATATACTCAAGCAATATCCTCTAGTTGTTCATGAAATCTCAAGTCAAAGTCTCGGGCAATTAAAGGTATGCCTTAATTCAGTACGACAATATTGCCATCTGTCTATGATTCTGTAAGATAATTATTATTTATTGTCTCTGCTAAGAGGTTCGTGTAAATGCTTTATAAAGGATTTACATTGTCTAAAAAGCAAGTACTTACAAGATTTCGAGCTAAATCTAGGTACTTTTGATTAGATTTCCCATATCAAATCAAAATCTACTATTTTTATTTATTTTTTACTACTCTGTACAACATATTTACAACAATGATGACTGAATTAGCTACGGTCTGCTTAAAAATTTATGTGAATTGGCTACATTGCAGTTGTTTTCTAGTAGTTTTTGAAATTTTTCAGATAATGGGGTTTCTTTTGGATAAAAAAAAATCTTAATAATATGGCACATACATCAGCACAAAATCCAGCATATTTTGATTAAAATCTTTATGAAAATCTATACCGTTTACACCAACTTTTTTTTACATTTATCAAGATTTTTTAATCCAAAACAAAACACATCAACTGAATTGTTTCCAAACTAAAACCAAACAACTGCATTGTAGCCAATTCACACACTTTTTTAAGCAGGCGGTAGCTAATTCACTCACCTTTTGTTGTACAGGGTAGTAAGTAATAAATAAAAACATTAGATTTTTATTAGATTTCCTACAAATCTATTGAAAAATTAGATTCCGTTTTGTATGGTAAATCTAAAAAATAAGCAGCTTGATTTAGCTCGAAATCTCCAAAGTACTAGATTTCGAGGGAGTGTAAATGCACTATTATGTATTTTTTATACATTTTAATATATTTTTTATTAAAGGTAACAACCATTTTTCAAAGAAAACGGTTTATAGTGTGTTAACATTTGAGCAAAATCTAGTACTAAAGAAATTTCGGGTAAAATTTAGTAGACTTCCCATACAAAAGAAATATCTACTTCGTCACTAGATTTTGTCGAAATCTACCTAAACTCTAGTAGAACTGTTTTTTTTTTGTTTTTTTTTTAATGCTTCTGTTTTTTTTTAATTTATGTTACAAAGTAAGTCGTGGTAATTAAAAAGGTTTGTGAATTAGCTACATTGTTGGTGTTTGGTTGTTCAGTTATGGGGATTGTCTTGGATAACAAATCGTGATAAAAGTCAAAAAATATGATGTAAACGGTAAAGATTTTAATTGAAATCTGCATGCTGGTATTAATGTGAATTCAACAGGCAAATACTCAACAATATTTTAAAGCAAAAATGTCTCTAATCTTTTAAATGAATTTGGGGGGGGGGGGGAAATGTTCTACTATGTCCAGCAGGTTTGTTCCATAATTTATATTGATTAGTCTTGTTTGCTACAGGGAAAAATGCTCAATTGATATTGTAGATCAGGCTATTGTCATTTCAGATAATATTTGTTTAAATATTCTGTAACTTTGGCATTATCAGGCATGGGATCGTTTTCAAAACGATCATTTTGAAAAGGTGTCATAAGTTCCCATAGATTTTGAGAATCTTTAGAAAGCATACTAGCAGATAAAATTAAAACAATATAATAGAGCTGTGAAAGAAAATCTTTAAAAAGTATTGAAAGAACTGTTTTTATCGTAAAATGATTTACCATAACGTCTATAGCAATTTCATCAGACTTTTTATCCTTTTAAAAAAGGTGTCTGTCTGAATCGGTTTTTATCTTAAAACCTTTACTGCGTTAGATCTAAGACTATGTTATTTCAAAATTATGCAATTGTTTAAAAAACCATTTGTAAGTTTGGGCGCTATGAAATAAGGCCCAAGAAAATAATGCTCAAATAAGAAAGTGAAATAAGGCCCAATAAAACCAAAGAATTTTTGATTGGGTCTTATTTAGTTTTTTAGGCTTTATTTCGTCTTGAATTTGGTTGATTATTATTTAAGTGGGCTCTTTTATTTGGGCTTTATTTAATTTTTATTTGGAGTTTTTTCCATGAATTTTCTCTTGTACCTTATTTAATTTTAGTTAAGTTTTATTTAATAGGAGCTTATTTAATTTTTTATTTCGGCGTTATATCCTTTGTCCTTTTTTTATAGTACCAAATACATGTGCCACTAATTATGGTAGTAGTCTAAGTAATGTGAATTCAATAAATATTTAAATCCTTATTTATAAGAATTATTAAGGCTTTATAAACCCCTAATAAGAAAATTTTAAAAACCCTTTATAAAGCCATAATAATTTTTATAAATAAGGCTGTTTATTAAATAAAATTAAAATGTTGCATAATATAAAAATATTTTTTTATTTGTTCAAATATAATCTTCATACAAAAAATGTATGAATAAGATCACTTTCTTATTTACGGGCACATATTTGTTAAGCATTATCGATTAGTATCAACATGCTCTTATTGCCAAAAAGAAAACTTTCATATTTTCTAAATCTTTATTTTCATCCTTTTAAGACATTTTCGATTTGCTTTTTACAACTATGGGCTAGAAGATAATCTTGTAGTTCCGGCTAATATTTTCAAGTAAGAACTCAGAGCAACAGGTTTACGCTGCTAGGTTTTAATGAGGGAACATCCTTAACACCACTTCAATGATTTTCCATTTAAGTCTTAGAAATTTTGCAAATCTGTAGTTATTTCTATTGTTTTCTATTTTCATTTACTTTCCGCAAAAATGTTTTGATTTTAAATTCTTTGCTGCTTTCAATTGATTTTATTTTTCTCCTTTTCTGTGCATTTTTATTGTTTCCTGTTAAACTGTCAGTAGTAGGAATTTTCTTATTGGTCTTAGATGCTTAAATATGTGCATACATACAGACATAGATAAGTGTGTGTGTGTGTGTGTGTGTGTGTGTCTAAGTGAAGAGATTTCATTCGGAATTATAACAATACAAACAGTTAACACTATTGTTTTACCTTGTATTTCTTTTTTTTTTCATTTTGCCTTTATCATCTTAGGAGTATAGACAACAGCAATACAACATTTGTGCAAAACAACATTTGTGTTAACAAGTCCTCTTTAAATAAATACTTACAATCAGGCAAAGAATAAGAAGAAGAATGGTAAAACTACTCGTTCAGGTTTTGAAATAAGTGCTTAATGGCCTAATTTTGTAAAACTAAACGAATTTTCGTTTTCGTTTCTGGTTGAAGCGAAAACGAAAATATTTTAAATTTTGTAAAACGCTACGTTGTTTTCGTTTCTTGTCAAAATATTATAATTGAAAAATATATTATTCATTATAAAAAGCTGAATATAAAAATATTTCAAAGTCAAATTTAATTAAATTATGGAATATGCACCAACTAAACAAGAAATTCTAAATCAGCGGCGTTGTATTGTGCCAAAAAAGAACTTTATAAAAAAAATGTATCTCACGGAAATTTTTTATAGGAACTTTGCCTTTTTCACATTTATATTTTTGTGAAGATCTAACTACTTTTGTTTTCTTTAATAAAACATTGCAAATTAAAGATTGCTAGTCTGTTATATTTCTATTAATGATCACTGCGCCAGTTTAAAAGGGCAGAGTTAAATAATATAATGGGTTACAGAGAGATACCTAATAGTATATAAATTATAAATTCAATGCTTTCGAATTTTTCTTGATCGTAACTCACCTAGGCCTACTTGTGTAACAAAATATAGCTCAGTTGTTAGAGTTCAAGTACTTCATCAATTTGATGAATGTATCAGTGGTCAGTGTCAGTGAGTATGTCTTAAGAAATGCACTTTTTGCATCTGAATTTATCAGGAAACTTTCACTACACGCTTTCAAACTTCGGATTAAATTTTATAATTTTACCATTGACAGGAACAAAGTAGTTATGAGGGTTTTAAAGCGAATGTATGTGTAAATATAGGCACTACGTCCATAGGCCGAGCTGGCCTGGAGCTCTATCGTGCACCTAGATCAAAGTCAGGCAAACGCATACATATACATATAAAAAAAGAGAGTAAAATGCATGCTTGTACGAATGTGCGTGTAAAAAATATCATAACAAAGTACCCACGGGCGGCCTTTTGCATATGTTTGACCTAGATAATAATTTACTCATTATTGCAGCAAAACTAATGCAATAATGTAGTTAAAACTTTTAAAACGAATACAATTTAATAAACGTTTTCATATGGCATTTAAGTCGTTTGAAAACGTTTGCAACTGTTTTATAAAATATATTTATTTTACGTAATTTCGAATTTTCGTTTTCAAATGTTTTACAAAATTCAAAATTAAAAACAAACCAAAAATTTCTGTTTGAAACGTTTCGTTCTGTTTTACAAAATTAGGCCATAAGTATAATTGAGCTTTTTATTATTTTATTTATTTTATGAACAGGAACTAAATTTGGTGTATTATCAAAAAAAAAATTAATAAAAATTTAAATATCGTTTGTTTTAAAAAATATTATCAAACAAATAATAATTAAATAATAAAAATTATATTACAAAAATTTTTAATTTGTGATGTTTTTTAATTTTGGGCAATATTTCATATTTTTGTGATATTTCATTGTGAAATTCTGGGCGATTTTTCATTTTTATTTTATAGCAATTTGGTTTTGGGCGACTTTTCATGGAGCCTAAAAGACTTTATGTCAAATAAGTAAAAAGAAATATTGAAGTATATTTTCCATATCTAATAAATGTAATGCCATTAAGTAATTCCCATCTTCGAATAGTGATATATAATAAAACCAAATTTGCGTAAGATATCATCGATCTTGTTTATATGTATGAAAGTCGTATGGGCACCGTCATGTATGGCCACAGCTTCGCTTTATGGCGCGCAATCCAAATGTAAAATTTTTTATGATGCTGACGCATAAATTAGGCTGAGTTTAATCGATGGCACGGATTGTATCTGGTTTTTAGAGCCACTATCGTTTGTGGCTCATTCCCATAGATTAGCATTTGAGGGACCATAACATAACACGGGCAGTTCATCAAATCGCTTGTGCAGATGGTCAAAGTTGGAATAAGCTCGAGAGAACGTAGTGCAGTCCTATGGAAACCACATGTCATTGGTGCCTATATTGCCTGATTATATACAAAAGAAGTTTATAATCATCAACTTAAAGCACTCACCATTGACGGCGATAATCTTGCTAATATCACTCTCAAAAATATATGAACCAATCTAGCCACCCGTCCAACATCCACAGTGACGTTTTTGAGATACTTTGGACTTTTTTAGATCTCATGTGGATCAATATCACTCCAAATCAACAACTTTCTTTGCTGACGTACTCATTTATTCAGAAATGTGCCTCAGTGCAGATCATCTGCATGATCCAAGGTGCATTCTGCAAACACTTGACGTCATCTGTGGTCATTTACCTTCAGTTTCTGTGACTTTTGTTAAGAGTGCCGGCTCAAGTCACGTTACAATTCACCAAGGTAAACTTCTTGAAAGTGATACGAAATGGACTGGCTAAGATTTTTCTGCACTTTCTTATGAATAGCTTAAAGCCCTAATTCAGTAGGAAGATTTAGGACGTTTTTGTTTGAATTCTCTAAACTATTTTCTTCTAAAATGGTTGTAGTCTTTGATAATGCAAAATAAAAATATTATTACCATGTTATTAAAATATAAAAATTAATTTAAAGTATTATACAATAGTTTGAAAAATTCATGAAAAAATATGTGTTGGATATAATATTTGAAACAAAATCATAAAGCAAATACACGAACCTTCTAGCATAGACAATAAATAATAATTGCTTTAAACAATCACAACTTCTGCTTTTTTTCGTCCATAGGCAAGACGATACAATCGTCGAACAAAATTAGGGCATAAATGTTTTCTGCAGATATTTCCTTTCATGGGAAAATGGATGATGTTACTTTGTTTAGTGATCAAATGGGGTTAAATTCATCCATGAATAGTCGGTATGGTAGAACGATTTGGGCGACCGTAAAAAGGGAAAACAGAGCAAAAAGTTTCTGCAGCAGTACCATTTTCATAAAATATATTCATGTTTTTCAATTGCTCTTGAACTTTTCATCCGTCCATAGTAGTTTGATAAAACAGATAAAAATCCTATTAATATCAAAGTTCGGAAATCCTTGTTGAAATACTCTTTAAGAAACAAAGCAAATAAAGTATTAAATAGAGAAATGAAAACAAAAACAAACAAATACAGGCAAAAAGTAAAAGTTCAACAATTTACTTAGTTAAAAATTTAAAAAAAAAAAAAAAAAACTCTAAAAAAAATACTTGCACAAACCTTAAACAAACAATACTTTACTCCATTCACCTGAAGACTAGAGGTGAATGTTTTCCAAGGACACTAATAGATGTGTGTTATGTTGTGTGTTTATCAAAGAAAGTGTTGGAATCGTTTTTGTGGACAAGTATCTGTTTTAAAGTTGCATTGTGACTAAAGCTTAAAATAGACGTGGCATAACCATAATGCCATGGCCATAATCAAACCAAAACTCAATTGGTTTCTATGGTGAGAGTTATGGCTTTATGGTGAGTCACGTATAATCAAATACAGTGTTGCCCATTAGTTTGATTCGAACGACTGTTTTCTATGGCTATGGCTATGTCACGTCTGATTGAACCTTTAAAACGCTCGTGCATACTATCATGGAAACACTTAAGGAGAGAAAGTGTTAAAAATCAGAAAAATCTCCAGCAATAAGTAAAATGGTTCAACAATAGAGTGCACTGGAAATATATTTACAATGTTTTATAAATTCTTAAAATACTTAAAAATTTTAGAGAGGGATGTTTTTGAATTTTTCCACTTACTCTTGCCTGTAAAACTAACTGATTTTACATAAATTCATGTGGAATAGAACAGGAATCATAAAATTTTGATTAATTAGTTCAACTCTCAAAACTTGTACAGTTCCTTCTAATCGTTTTATTGTGCTGGTAAAAAGTAACCTTGGGTTGCAGATTTGCAAGAACATATGCCCTAATTCTGTTCGACGATTGTATCGTCTTGTCTATGGACGAAGAAAAGCCGCTCTTGTGATTCTTTAAAGCAATTATTAGTTATTGTCTATGCTAGAAGGTTCGTGTATTTGCTTTATGATTTTGTTTCAAACATTATATCCAACATATAATTTTTCATATATTTTTCAAACTATTGTATAATACTTTAATTTAATTTTTATGTTTTAAAAACATGACAATAATATTTTTATTTTTCATTATCAAAGACAACAACCATTTTTGAAGTAAATAACTTAGAGAATTCAAAAACAAGAACTCAAAAGAATTTTCAAACAAACACGTCCTAAATCTTCTTACTGAATTATGGTATTAATAACTCATTATAAAAATCTCTTTTTTTTAATTTTAACTTAAGATATTTTAACTTTGTTGAACATTTTGAGCTTATTATGGGATAATTACGAGTGTCCGATTTCCAATTTTTTTTTTTAATTTAAAACTAATTTGATATTTAATCAATCGAAAAAAACGTATTGCAATTTTTTAATTTTTTTAAGAATGAAAAAATTGTCTACCGAATTAAAATTATAACATCAGTACACAGGACTCTTAAGGCCCTTGCTCCAAGAGCATTTCTTTCCAAATTCAAGTAAGTTTCTACTGATGAAGCCGCAAGGAGACGTCGCTGAGATTTTTGGAAAAGCTATAGGAAGGGGTTTTAGCTACAGACTTGTTTAATAAAAAACGTCCATATTGCAACCAGCTGATTACATTTTATTTAATGTCTGTATATAGATTATTTTTTTTTCTATTTAAAATTGTTCACAATACAATACAACTTTTATATGTAAAATTATATTCAAACCATTTGTTACAACATTTTTAGATTCATATAAGTAGTTAACTTTTCCTGTAACCGCTGGTTGGGCAACATATTTATGTTGCCATTATATTTTATATACATTTTTCCACCACCATTGGTGTTGAGTGCAGTCGTGGCATTTCGCTATAAATGGGGCATTCCTTATGCAGCAATAAATTTACAAACGTTAATTTAAATCATTTTTGTATTATCAGCTTAGCCTAAGACTGCTCAAATACTTAATAAGATTATTAATTTTTTATTTCTTAAATTGCTTCAAGTTCATTTAAAATAATTAACATGGAATGCCCCTTAAGTTAATTAAATTTATCTAAGTTTTAAAAATTTATTAGCTGTAGGTACCCTTGCGACCTTAAAAACAAAATATTTTTGAACTGCAATACATAAAAAAAATATATATTCAAAAGAGAGCATTAAATTTGCACAAAAATAAACGAAAACATAACGCATCAAAATAAAAGTTTTATCAAATTTTAAGAGTAGTTTACAAAAAATTTTTGTTTGCACAAATGAAAACTTGCAACATTCCTTGTAAATTCTAAAAAACAAAAGTCATTAAAATACATATATATGAGGCACACTGAAACAGAAAAGGGCAGCGAAATTTCTGTTGACACCAGCCAATGCAAATAAATTACTTGCATATATTAAAAGACAATAAGTAGAAATGCCAGAAAGCGTTTGCCTTCTGATAAGCTAATAGGATACAAATTATTTTTTAGTAAAAAAAAATTTTAGAGAGTTAAACTAAGAATTAATCACACTGTGCAATTAATTTCATATAAATAAATGAATCAATTTATATCATTGACGGGAGATTCTTTGCACTATTGGGCTGAGAACATTCAAACGTATTCTCCTTCTCTTTCATTTAGTCGTTAATGAGACAGCGACGAATACACATGAGGCATATGCTAACATATTATAGCTATGCTATTTATTGCGCGGTACAGGAGTTAGGATGTGATTTTCGTAACAAAAATAAGCGACACTATTACGGTTATAAATTTATTTTTCTTTTGATTTCTTTGTACTTAAAAGCAGAGTACGAAAATAAATGAAAAAATTTTTTTTATATATTTTTGTTTTGTTCCTTGAAGTGAGTGAAACAAAATCTAAACAAAAACAATGAGAACGATTGCTCAATTTGTTTTTGTTTTGTTTTTGCACACGAGCACGGCCCAGAGAACATAGCCGATCAGCTGTTAGCCGGCTAACAGCCGCCACCAGCCACAAATAACATATTACTTTTTAATGACAGTGCGTTGAATACAAATTTACCTATGTTTTGCTGTAGACGTGAAAATGTTGATTTTCTTTGCACTTACAAATTAACGGCCTTATGTAAAATGGTTAAATTTTAAGGGAAAATGTTGGCGCTTTATAGTTCTATTGCATTATTATTTTGCTCATGAAATTTGTTTTATATAACTAAGTAGCATAGCTATTACCCGTTGTCCTAAGATAATTCTCTTATTTTTTTTCAAGTATATTTATCCAGCAAACACACGTGTTTCATTTCAAATTGATAATATGCGAAAAATATTTTATTATAAATAACGCATTTAATAACATATAAAATCCTTTCATTTTATCAAAGGTTTAAGACATTATGGTGCTTTTCATAGCGATACTCATAAGTTTAATGGTAGGGATAGGGAAAACTTTTAAATAGAAATAAAATCATTTAACTAAATGGAAAAAAATGAAAATTAATGATTGCTATCAATGGACCATACCAAAGTAAAATTTGATAAACTTTTCTTTCAATCGACCGTTTAGGTACTTAGAAAATTTTCTATTTTCAATTACTATTTAAACTGTGTGGCTTTGTGTTTGGTGGGTAGCTCGCAACCTTAATACATTGACACTGTACGCTAATACATTCGCAGCGCCCACCACTGATTTATATCTAATAAGATATTGAGCGTTTGGAGTTCGGTACGTCTGAGTGCTAAAACTAAAAAATATCACTCATACTTTTCTAATAAATGTGGAACATTTACGGCGCTTTTCACAATGTACAATTAACGCCAAGTTTTGTATGAAAAACTGTCACTTAAATAAAGTTCAAGTTAACTCTTAATTATACATTGTGAAAATAAAGTTCAAGCACTTTTCTACATATTCTCTAAAAAAAATTCTCACATGAATTTATGTGGAATTTTTAACACATTTTTATTAAGAATACTTGCAACTAAAAATTT
The DNA here is from genome assembly GCA_944452675.1 of Tachina lurida. Classification (NCBI taxonomy): domain Eukaryota; kingdom Metazoa; phylum Arthropoda; class Insecta; order Diptera; family Tachinidae; genus Tachina; species Tachina lurida. The sequence goes on from OX101753.1 coordinate 11,587,843, forward strand.
CCTTAAAAATTTAATGAAAATTACACAGTCTAAATTTTTCTATAAGACAAGTGTACTGCACAAATTTTCTGTAAGAAAAATTCTGCAAGAATTTTTTATAAGGAAAGTGTGCTGTGACATAGTCGACATTTCTATAGGAAAAGTGTGCTGTGACACAAGCGACTTTTCTATAAAAAAGGGTGCTGTGCACAGTCGACTTTTCTTTAAAGAGAGTGTTATATAACGCAGTCGACGTGTGCTATGCTATTCCGTATCACATAGTGTACTTTTCATTAAGAAAAGTTCACTGTGATTCCGTCCAGTTTTCTATAGGAAAAATTTTATGTAGTGCAATAGTTTTCCTTTAACAAAAATTAAAATAATTAAAATAAATACAATTACAATTATATTAATTTTTCAGAATCCAGCTGGCCAACCTACTGAACCAAATATCCACTAAAAATATTCACTCTTAAGTGGCTTTCGGTAACAAAGTGATTTTGCAATGTATTATTTTCTTTAATATTTTTTTATTAGCATCTGTGGCATATTTTTTTAAGTATTTATTTAAAATTTATTGTCAGTTTAAAACTGATTTGTTCACAACGTTCATATTTTTGCCCCTCTCAAAATGTAATTCAACCATTAAGAAATATAATTTATTTTAATAAAATGCGTCATTGCGAGATGAAACACTTGCATTGAAAAAGAAGCTGTTTAATTCTTAAATCGAAAAAAATAAATTATAATAAACCAGATTTTGATAAGAATGTCCAAGTCATTTAATTTCCATTATCACTAATAAAAAAGACTTTTAATTTAAACAGATGCATCTGGGAAAGCATTGTATTATTATTATTAAGGAAGCCTTTATATCGTCATATAAAATTCAAAAAGGCAGAGGTTATATTTACAATTTTTTTAGGGAGAAGCAAGTAACATTATCAGTTCTATAGTGCTTACTTTTCAAGCTCTCCATTTTCGTTAAAAAAATTTTAAATTTATTATTATACGTATATTTTTACCTCTCCTGTCCATAATATTTTTGTTAAATTAAATTAAAAGAACACTTTCCTTTACAAAATTTAAGTTTGGCGTTACAAATGCTTGCTTAAAATAATTCATATTAAAGAATATAAATTATTAAAGTTTTTGCATAATAAATAAATTCCATTCATCTGAAATTTTTTTCTTTTTTGCTCTCAAATAAAAATTGTTATAAATTTAAAAAATTAACAAGCTCAAGCTCTATAAAGTTAAATGATTTAAAGCTGGTTTTTTTCTCCTCTTTTCCCAACCTTTTTTTTAAATAATTGTGTGTATATGTGTGTATTTGTGTGTGGTGGTGTATACGTACATATATACGCAGATGTCTGCGTGTTGGTGTTGAAAAAGTTATAGTCAAACGGATATGCCCGCATTAAACCAATGCGGTTTCACAAATGTCCGTCAACAGGATATTTTAATGCGTTTAAATATTGTAATTGTATTTTCCGCCACAGAAAAAAAAACATTTAAATGAATGTGTTATAATCTCAAAAGCCCAATAAAAATTGTGGGAAAAAATGTTGAAAAAGAATATTAATGACCTCTTAACGAGCACAAATCAGAAGTTTTTAATTGAAGGTTTTTCGCCGAAGAATAACTTAAGAGAAAACGATAAGAATAGATATTATATAAAAGATAAGGACACAATATTTAAAGTATTTCTTCTTTATAAAAGGTTAAATTTAAAAGCAAAAGCTTTATTTTTATGTTTTCATAAGTAACTTTAATTTTTTAAAATAGTTATTTCCAACATATTGCTTTTATCCTATAAACAGTATGGGATAATAAATGCTTTGAATAAGTTTTAAGAACTTGTACCATATAATTTCATGAAAGACCTTTTTTCAATATTTTTTTTTAACTTAAAAATCTATGGTAAAATAAAATTTTAAGGCATCCCAGCAAAAAATTACAATAGAAATCATTAGTAACAACACTGATGAACTCAGCTCCAAGTAGTTCTATTTCTGGCGAATCATCACTGACTTTAACACATGTTTGTCATAGGATGGGAGTGATCTAGAATAGAATTCAGTACTTGTAGTGATTGGTATGCAATGAAACTGTTAAACCTTCGAAACTAGTTCCACTTTTTTTTGCTGGGATTATGTGTTATTAAAATAAGCGCTTCATATAATCCATCCATAAAAATTTTGTGAATGACACTAAAATCTGCTTTTAAAATATTTTTAAAATTGCTCATTATTTGCAGAATTAGTCGTATTTGACATGCTGTATTCTATATCGCCCGGCAGTATAATCTTTATACTTCTTTCCGTTTTACCAGCAGATAATAAAATAACCATAAATTGCCAGTGGGGTTTTAAGCGCATGGATCCCATAGTGCAATTTTAGATGGAAATTTCTAAACGTATACGAAGTATATATGTGACCTTCTTCGAGAAAAGGGACCACTTGTGTCAAAAAACGGGTGTGTGTCAAAATCGATAAAAAAAATAACAAAACATTAAAATTGTATTTTTTAAATGCCTTTTTCTCAAAACTTCATTTTCACATACTAAGTCCCTTTTCTCGAAGAAGGTCACATATATATTTGACATTTAATTTTTAATGTATTAGAATTTTTTGTTCATTTTGTTGGTTAGGCAATGTTTTTATGCATTTCGTTGCTGCTTAAGAGATTCTTAAGATAAAGTTATTTCAAATATTTTGGGCAGAAGTCTACTGGTAAATTTCTTTGAAATTTTATAACTTATAATTTTAATTCAATATGGTGCCACAAAAGCTCTCAAATTTAATTTTCCTTTTGCTCTTCAGTTATAATTTTCTGGCTGACAACTATTAATCTGACATCTTGGCCTGAGATCACGCTGTCTGTTTTTTTTTAAGAAAATATCAACTATATGCCATCTTTTTCGTACCCCATACAGTCTGCTATGCAGAGGCAATGTCTAACTTTATCAGTGATTTTCCGGCTGCCCCTTTATTAGTGTTCATCATATTAGAAACATTTGCTGTTGCTGCTACGTTGGAAATGCATTAAAGTTCTGGCTTTTTCAATCATTTAATTTTTCAACAACTCGCAAAACTGCAACAATATACGCATACTGATGAAAAGGACTATAAGAGAGAAAAATAAAATAATATATAAAAAAATGTTCAGCATAGATGCAAAGAAAGTCGTTATACTATAAACTTTTTATATTTTTTAATTTTGTTAGAGTTGTTTCATTTGCTGATATAATAAAGCATTAGATGACTTAACAAAAACTTTATTTCTAGTTTTTAGTTTTCTTTTATTTGGAGTTTGTTTGATTACGTGTGGTGCAAAAGGAATGTTTTATACGCGCAAATCAAAATAATGGAAAAACTCGTAGTGTAAACTTCGGAAATGGTACTGGAATTTTGAATTTAATGCATTTACAAGTATGATGTAAGTAATACATTAAATAATATAATCGTGCTTTATAATTTGCATTTCTTTAATTTAAAGTCAGGTTTATCTAGGCACTTGCAGATACCTAATGTTAGGTCATTCATTTTCCAAAGTAAGGTAATGGATATCATCTTGCTTGCTACTCCGCATGTCTCTTAGTTTAAAGCGAACCTTTTAGCCAAAAATCCAAGTTTATGGTGTAAAAAACTCCCAACTCTGCCTAATTCTCCTATAGCTTTCCTCACCTATTTAGTTATTATGCCTATCAAGATATTTAGACACTTCTTTTTACATGCAATAGTATTTCTATTCTCATCAAGTCCATCTCTAGCTATTTATCCTTTAATATTCTGGAATCTCTCCTGCTCTCGCACGAATAATTCTGTTGGATTAAGGACTTAGGGTGTTAATTACAAAGCAAATTGCGGTCCTTAAGAGCCTAACTTCGAGTGATATCAACCTGATAGTTTTTTTGACGTGTGTTAATTGCAGTGCTAAGGTACGAGGGTGGGTCAATAAGTCCATGACTTTTTGAATGAAACACATTTTTTTTCTGCAAAACAAAAATTTAACATAATCTCCTTTTAACTCAATACACCTAGTCCAACGTTTCACCAGTTTTCGTATCCCTACCAAAAAATAGGATTTTTCGAGGTCCTTAAAACAGTATTTTGTTTGTGGAATTATTCGTTGTTAGTGTCAAATCTCTTTCCGAAGAGCCATTTCTTCAAGTTTGGGAATAAGATTTAGTAACTTGGAGCTAAATCTGAAGAATAGAGCGGATGAGGGAGCAATTTGTAGCCCAATTCATGGATTTTTGCCATGGAAACTGCACATGGTTTTGTAGTCGATTGTGAACGCAAATGCGGCACCAATTTTGCAGACAACTTTCTTAAAACCAACTGATCATTTAAAATCGAAACCACACTGCCATATGAAATCCCTAAGGCATCAACAATCTCAGCACTTTTACTCTTCGCTCGGCCAACACCATATTATGAATGTTTTCAACATTTTCGGGTGTACTGACCTCACTTGGCCGTCCAGAACGTTCAGCGCCATTTGTACTTGTGCGAACACAACGAAAGTCAGTAAACTACTTTTTTACCATTGTAATCGATAGTGCAGAGTCCCCATAGTATTTATCGAGCTTTTTCTTGGTTTGATTTTTTTGCAAAAAAAATTTTTTAATGAGCGCTCGAAATTCACTTTTTCCATTTTTAGAAAAATACACGAGGTTGTATGTTTTGAACAGCTGTTAAACGCAAACTAAATGACGACAATTGCTCAAAATTTGACAGTAGTCTATTAACAGGTGGTAATTAAAGGGAACAGTGTTGCAAGTCACATTCTTTGTGTACACAGTTTTCTACTCAAAACAAACGCTTTTAAAAGGAAAAAAATATTTATCTATATATCGACGGCTCCATTCTTAAACATGCTAAGTCAAAACATCTAGTTTTAAGATAATCGCCTTCAAAGTTTGTTGATGATATCTCGGGAATGTTATGAGACTTTTTGTAATCATATAATAATTGCAATAGAATTTTTTATTATATTTGAACTTTAAAAGTTTTGTTGTAGATCAGAGTAAAAAGTGACTTAGAATACTTAAGACTGTCCTCTTAGTAGACTTGGCAGCTATGTGGTGGACCTTTCTTACCTACAATGGCCATATAGCATGTTTTAGCTTGGGGAAAAATTTAAATTAATTTTTTTTTTTGCAAGTCATGCTAACTTTACTTAAAACATTTAAAAAGGGAGATTTTTAATTTTGACACATTATGCTAAGTACATTTTTGCTCATAACTTTTGATAGAACATTCCGATTACTATCAAAAGTTTACAGATCGAAAATAATAAACGATGATTCAGAAATGCTATTCCCAGCATGACATGGTTTATCGTCTTAGGATATTTTTGAATGGGACCCGCCAAAATGTTTAATTTATTCTCTATGTTTTATGAATTTTGAGATTTTAGTTTTAAAATTTTTGAAGCTTTCTTATCTTAATATCATTTTGAACAAAATCTTTGCTAATGCCACCACAATATCTTTGCATATTATTTGTTTATGTGTTCTTGTTGTTGTTGTGTCTCTGCTAATATTTATATAACCGGCGGCATTAAATATGCTAAAGTTTTATTAGCAAACATTTCGTTTTGATAAAAAAAAAAGTGCCTAGAAAAACAATTGGGCTATGGTATAAATAAAAAAGGCACTCAACAAACATAAAGAATGTAAAAAGTAAAGAAATATACGAAATGCTACACAACAATTATTGCTCAGTTCATGAACATTGCAACAAGTAAACTGTTGTCAGAGTAAATGCTAACTAAAAACTGAGTAAGTGGAAAAGGTATAAGACTTTTAAACACAAGAAGATTTTTTTTGCTTTTCTTAAGAAACTACTTAAAGCATTTGCAGGTTTGCTTTGCCACAATAAATTTTCTAAGCATCTTACAGCATATTACTGCTACCTCCTAAATTCAACTGAAAACCCAAGTAATCTGTGCAATAGAAAAAAAAACCATATTTGTTAAATCAACACTTTTAACTGCAACCTCGTTTGGCTTGCTTTTTTTTAAATAAAAGTGACTAAGGCAAGTTTTCTATACTCTAACTCAATTCAACTTTAATTTAAGTGGCAACAAGACAAGACAATGATGTTTATTTTTAGCTTCCTTCCAGGAATTGAACAAAAAACCAACCAGGTCTGTCTACTCAAAAAAAATCCTAAAATTTACCAAATTACTTGGCTTTTGTTTTCTCTGTATCAGGATAATAAGCCTCAGATATTTATCTGGAGGTGTCCTTTCATAATTATTTCTTTGACCTGGCTGTGGCCAGGCGTTAAAAACTTTGTTTAAATAATGTACATTATATTGTCGTTTCGACATATACTATGCAACATTTTTAGAAGATATATTGCCAATTTTCCTAAAATTAAACAATGTTGCCACACAATTGTCTTGATTGTACAATAAAAATCACAAGTCTTTTGATATTTATCAATATATTGTACCACCTTCGAATATGGCATTGCGCAATTATCTGGCAAGTTAGTGGGCCGCTTCATATATAAAATTACTTAATTTTATGCAGTTAAAAACCTAAACCTTACCTAACTTTAATATATAAAAACCTTAAATAAACTGTTTTAGTCCTTCGCTGTTTATTTTCATGTTCAGCCATTTCTTACTTACTTGAACTTTTCTTGTTAGCCAAAGTGAAATATTATATTCTGTTGTACAGAATATTTCAAAAGTTTTATGAAAGAAGGAAAAAAATTATTTTCCAAACTAAATATTACTTTTCCACAATATGTGACATGTGGCGTATGATTGATATTATTGATATTACTATAATTAGATATTACTTATACGCCATCAACCAATAAGAGACATTTTGTTTTGAGGTGAGAGTTGGGTAAATATAAAGGAAAACTATGTAAATACATTTTGGCAAATAAATAGCATTTAGAACTTAAAATTATAAATAAAGAGATATTGAGCTTAGATGTCTTGAAAATTATTTAAAGAAAAAAAAACATAAAATATGACTGTATGTATTAAATTCAAAATTAATCTAAAATGTTTGCTTAAATTTTATTAAATCTCGCTAATCGCATTACAAAATTTAAATTACATATTTCCGCTAACAACAGCGAAACTAATTTGCATTACTAATTAGATTGTTGTGCGCTGCTGCTGCTGATGCTGATGCTGCTGTTTATTTTCAGCACTTAACGAAATCTTGTTAAAATTAAAAAAAAAGATAAATAACGAACTTTACACAATATCGGGTTTTTATTTTTTTTTAATACACATATATATATATAAAAGTTGTTGCAAGTGAAATATATATCTTAAGAATGCTCACATATGCACGTGCCTGTGCTTTTATATTTATGTATATAGCAAATTATCTTAACAGCCTCTTTGTAAATGTTTACACACGCCTAAATATTTAATAACGATAACAATCATTTAATCAATAAACTTCCACAAGCGTTTTTGTTACACGTTAAAACTATATAAACGTAAATTTGTAGGTGCATGTGTGCCTTCGTTTATATTTATATACAACAAAAACTCCAACAATAACTATTAAACATCTAATGAGGAATGCTACTTAGACACAACAGCACAGCAAAGAAAGAAAAATAAAACTAAACCATTAGTTTTGTAGGATTTAGGCGAAATGGTCATAACAGACAAAATGTTTTACAATTTAAAGAAAGACGAAATATATGAAAAACAATCTTAAAAGATATTCACTCAAACCTGATATCTCTTTTTATAGCTATGCTACTTATGTCACAACACAGCAGCTAGGACCTGATATTCGGAACAAAAATAATCGACATTAATACAACTATAAATTTATTTTTGCTTTGATTTCTTTGTACTTAAAACCAAAGTACGAAAATATACGAAACAAATTGTTTAATTATTTTTGTTTGGTTCTTTGCTGAATTTGTTTTTGTACTGTTTTTGCACAAACCCGATAATACGAGGGTACGAAAATCAATAAAATGGAAAATATTAGCTTTTTTGTACAACTAAGTTCCTTTGGTGAAGGGAACCATAATGATAGAGATTTCGCAATCACAGTTCTTAAAAGAAGTTTTTGGGTCGTCGTGAAGCAATTACGAAACTGAAGAAAAAGCTTAAGGCGATGAGACAACTTAGTTTAGTTATTCAAAATAAAATAAGAATATTGCTGTTGTAGCCCATAGTGTTGAGGAAAATCCAGGTTTGTTAGCGTCTCATCGACCTTTGAAACTGGTCATTGCTTAATGATTTAATTTATCCAGCATTGATATGGGTGACTTTTATTTTAAACTAGAATCGCATTACATGCAACACCAGTAACGATACTATCGCTATTTTGAGTGAAAGATTCCTAACCGTGAGGTTGTAACAATGGGCCGTGTTAGGGCCTTGAAGTTGCGTGAAAGATAAAGTCTAACTGCCTTGTTTAAAAAAAGAAGACATCCAGTTATAGCTATGCTGCTTAGCTATATATAACAATCTCAATATGTTAAATAACAATGAAATAAATTTATATTATACGATGATGTTAAACTCAGTTGATGCCGACTTGACGCTGTAAAAATGTATAGCTTTTCAAGATAACACTTTAAAGCAGCTACGTCTATGACACTTAGACAATGTAAAAGCTTTTACAAAAGAACTTTGAGCTTTCACATCGACAAGAGCATAACAACCAATCAAATCTCGGTGAAAACAATGCTTTCTGCTTACTTTGCAAAGAAAAAACAAACAAGTTGTAAGTGCTTTCAAAGCTAGTTACCTCAAATGCAAATGTCAAAGTATGTGTGCTTGCACGTAGCTGCTTTGTAGTCTTAAGTTTCTTTGCATTAACTTAACTTGTTAACTTGAAAACTGTCATTGTCCAAAAAAAAGGGAAAAATAAATATATATTTTTACTTTACTTCGTTTAATTAAAGCAAAACTATTCAGGTAGCAAAAACATTATTAAGCCTAAACTATTAGCTTTCAAAGAGCTGAATAACAAATACTTCAGATTTTATGCGCTCTACTAAACTCCTAACTTCACTTGATACTTTTTAATTTAAAAAACACAAATACCATTAATGCAAATTTTATCAAACGCACACTTTTTTCTTTACCAATTCAACAAATATATTATACAAGATAATAATTTTGTGTGAATAAAAAAAAAAAGAAACCAAAAAGCTAAAAACCATGATTGCGGGAAATTCTTTTGGAATGAGCTAAAAACAAACTCAAATTAACATTTTACCGTGTCTCAAAATAGTATCACTTGCACACACTTTTACATAAACTGTGCCACATAACAAACAAAAATCCAACTAAGGATTATTATGTCGAGTCACGTTTATGCCAAGTGCTCTTGGGCTTAATGTGTTTGAGTAAAGCAGAAAATACAGTGGCAGGCAAATTAGCAAACACTGCAGCTTAAGCTATGAATATGAGAACTTGTAGATCGCCTTTTTTTAAACTGTATGGAGGGATCTGCTTAAAAAAAGCAAGTGCTTCTTAGAAAAATGTATATGTGTGTGCATACTCTGCAAATAACCTTGCAAATTATGTTGGACTACGTTGTCCAATTTAGACGAAACAGACTAGTTACATCATGGTCCCATGTAGTTAATGCAGTCATGAATTATGTCACACAAGCATTCAGTGCTGCACGATAACTGTTCGTATTTAGGCACTTACAAATTATATGCGAGTAGTCAGTCTGTAACTATTCCATATGGGGTAGTTTTGGGGTATTCCGATGTAATGCAATATTGGACCATGTGGTCCATCCCTAGGACCATGTTTTATCCATACATTTGGACTAGCTTTGGACCATTCCTGGACCTTTATGGAGTAGTCCTTAGGTGCATGTAGAACAAAATCGGAGCATTAACATGTTACGACCTCCCAAGCAGAACACCTTTTAATATTATTATTATACAAATTTTGCTCTTCACTATTACAACAAAACTTACAAGTGTAAACTCCTAAAATTTTCTTCATTTTTAACAAACGAAAATTTAAACAAACACAACAGATAAGTACAAAAATACACTCATATCGTTAGAGGAACAAATTAATGTTGTAACGATATCAAAAAAGCATGACGATATCCAGCTGTTTCCTTTTTCCTGTAACTATTTACCCTGTGAAGTACTCGTAATACACATACACGCAAACACAACAAATTCAAGCCAACTTCAAGAGTTTATACTTAAACATTGGAAACAGTTTTACTAAACTTACCAAGAAGCTGCTTGCGGGCTACCAATAAAACCGTCAAACTCGCACTAAAGACGTTATACCTACAACCCCCAACCCCTTAAATTTATGTTTTTCGTTAACACAGCCAACAAAAAAAACCATTATAGGAGGGTGTGTTTTCGGCTTCAAATTTTTAATTTGCTTGCTAAACCGAAAGCACTTCCAAAAAGAAATCTTTGACATAGAAGCAAGAAAAATAGTGAAAACATATTAACAAAAGGTAACAAGGAAACATCAAATTATGCTTTGCATCAAAATACACTCGTAAAAAAGGAAAACTACGCTGCCTGCAGCTATAAATTTTCAGGTAAAAGAAGATAAGGTTTTTTTTGGTCTCCTAGCAAAAATGTCTCATAGATTAGCAAACAATGTCAAATAAAGTATAGGCAGTAATTGTAATTGAGGATAAAGAGAAAGTGTAATAGGAATTTTGGAGGCATTCAAGTTTATTAAGGATATAACGATAATCATAAGGCTAATAGCAAAAAGTTAAGCAACACAAACAGCATTGATTTGAGGAGGAAAGCCCAGAGGAACCTTAAAGTTCAATACTTCAATATCGATTGCTTTAATGTGAGTTTAAATTGGAAAATGTTTTGTAACTAGTTACATATTTAATATCAAAGTTTCTTATATGCAGCAGCACAGATAGAACGAAAGTTCATAATATTTTTAACCGAATTAAAAAAAAATGAGGAGATTATCAATTCGTCTCTTTTTTATGCGGTATTGCTTCACAACTCGCTACATTTTAGACCAGCTACATCCAATTCATATGAACAATGTGCAAACTTTTACAAAAGATCTTTTGTGCTTTCACACCGACGATAGTACAACATTCACAACAACAACACAGCAAACACCAATGCTTGCTCTTACTTTGCAACGAAAAAAGAACAAATTTAAGAGCTTTCAAAGCTGTTTACATCAAATGTAAATATGAGTGTATTTGTGTTTGGACGTAACTGTTTTAGACCCATTGTAAAAATTGTTTTTTTGTCTGAGAGGGTATAGCTTCCCATTATCTCCATTCATTAAAATTTATTAATTTTATTAATTTATTATATATCACGCGGTTCTACTTAACCGATTTTTACGAAACTTACCACCGATTTTTACGAAATTGCAACACTAAAATTTTTGGAGAAGGTTCAACTAATGTGTTGCCTAGGCATAAGTGGTGCTATGAGAGTTACATCCAGCAGGGCATTGAAGATCATTCTTTAACTTAAACATATAGAAATTCGTATTAAATATGAAGCCAGTCTTGCTACAAAACGTCTACAGGTGATGGGGGAATGGATGGGACAAGGTAGCATACCACACGACCAGCTCGTATGGACGTCATTGAACGCATACGACCAGACTTTGAAAATGTTCGACCGTATACGTGAAAAAAGTGTTATAACGGAGTGAGAGACATTGATACCAGAAAGACAGACCTGGGTAAATCGAACCCTAGAATAAACATACGTGGAAGCTTAGGTTGCTGCTACATGGTTTGATCGAAGCTAGGTTAAAGGTCAGGTCTAGGTTTATTCATAAGAACTGGAGACCAAGATTTACTTCCGCTTGCCTGCCAATAATACAGTCCTCCAAGTGGAGGTTCATGTGATCGCGGAAGTTTTAAAATGGGTCAGTGTGAATATTAGGCCCACAGAGGTCGGTAAATATATATTTTAGCCGTCAATTATGGCAATCACAACCGAAAGAGTAAACTCTAGGACCGTTAAAACAAACACAGAGAAAAACTGCCTCATAGAATCCAGAAGATTTTCTCTATGAAACGTTTTTAGACTAAGCGGTATCCCAGCAGAAAGAAGCGAACATTTTTTCATAGAGATTCCTTATTGTTTTTATGTGGTAAATCTTATTAATTTTATCAAGAAGAAAACCACATAAAATCAAGAAGAAATCTTATTATTCACAACTTTGTTTACTCAATTTCCGTTATTTTTGGCACCAAAAAAACAATCCATAGAGAAATACTTCTTGATTCTATTAGGCTTTCTTATAAATTATAAACTATAGAGATTTCTTATTGATTTTATTATGTTGCCTTATTAATTTTTTTAAAAAGGGTTTCTTCTTGATTTTATTAGGTTGCCTTATTGATTTTTTCAATAAGGTTTTCTTGATTGATTTTAGTAGGTTCCTATATGAGTATATGTAAAGCTTCTTATTGATTTTTTTAATAAGGAAATCTTCTTGATTTTATGAGGTGTCTTGTTATTTCGTTTCTATAAATAGACATACAGACAATTTTTTTCGTTATCTTTTTCATTTTTGTATAAGAATGTTTGCACAATAATTTCAATGGTTATTCAGGCTGCTTGTTAGCATATTGGGTAGAGTGCTTGTCTATCAGGTAGAAGTTTGCTGGTTCAATACTTGGTGAGTAAGTTAGTTAGGAATATAGCCTAATGCGTATGTATGTATGTATAAATAAATAACATCTACAATATACTACAAACACATGTATATGGTATAGAATTTAAATGAAAATACATAAGTATAGAGAATAAAGACGAAATTTTTTTTATTGAAGAAATCAATAAAAACTACAAGATTTTTTCTTGATTTTTTCAAAAAGGTTTTCTCTATGAAATTAATAAGATTTCCTTATTGAAAAAAAACTATAGAGATTTCTTATTAATTTTGTTCTATTTTATGAGGTATTTAGTAGGCACTGTTTTCTGCCTTTAAAAGCAGCGAAGATAATTTGGCCAAGATGGCCTACATGGCACGATGGAATTGTAATATTGTGGTTAATCTAATCAAGATTCTATGGGGTGAAACGGCCGAAGCCAAACAAGCAGACTGTTGACTCTAAGTAAGCCTGATCAAGGAAAGTTGACCGGCATCTTAACGCGACACTTTAATTTACGAGGGCATTCGTAACGGTTTAGAGCCACGAATGACAATGAATGTAGGGCATGTAGGAAGAAGTTAAATCGATACAATAGAGCACTTTCTTTGTCATTCTCTAGCTTTCGCCCAGCCGAGATCTCATTATTTTGGGGATGACACCTTACCGGACATTACCCACATTAGAGGTATTGACTGGAAAAGTTTGATGGACTAAGTGAACGATAATGATTTTCTATAAAGGCAGGGTTTGTATGTTAATATACATGAGAGCTCATGTCCCGTAATGGCTCCTCTTTTCAATCTAACCTAACCTAACTTTAAATAATGAAATTCTAAAATTGAAATTCACAAGAAAACGAGATAGTTATAGAACTTCTAAGCAAAATGTTTTCCTCCATTCCGTTCTCTATTTTAGTGTTCGTGTTAAGGAAATGTAAAAAGCCGACTAATTTCATCAAGCTTAACAATAAATTGAGACATCCAACTGCCTTCTTTTTGCGCTGCAAAACAAAACTGCTTCCAAAAACTTGCCATTTTTTTTGTGGGTATGACCAGACTATAACTTGACTATAACTTTACTATTTCCAGGCAGTGGCATGGCTACGACTAGACTATGAGTAGGATATGACAAGATTTAAATAAGACTTTGAGTATGCAACCGCCCGTTTTTTGTTTGAGTAAATTTTAAAAGAATCTTTTTATCTTAATTTTCGAAATTTTTTATATGTAAAATTAAACTATTTTTTATGCTTAACGTTTATGTATAATTTCGTTAACATTCAGATAATTTCTTCAGGAAATCTATTTAAAAAAAAAATATTGCATATTTAAACCATAAATAAAAAGAAAGATCTAAAGCTTAAAAAAATTGTTCAATTTTAAAATACATTTTACATTTTCAATACAATTTTTCGATGAAACCAAATAAAAGTTTTATAGCTTGAACTATCAAAAATAGCTTTTAGTTTTGCAAATTACTTTTTTAAATTACTCTAGTCACTGCACACAACATGTCTAAACCAAAACCTTGTATGTGTTTCATCTATGAAAGTTTGCTTTCGATTGTAACAGACATAAAACTGTTAAAAAAAAAAAAAACTAAATGCATACACCGAGTGTCATATTTTCAGGTCATTTAATATTGACTTATGTTACTCAATGCGTTTATTGGGGTTGCAACACATATTAAATGTTCCATGGCAATATTATTGTGCTTAATTGCCTGTGAGTTGCTGCCTCTAATACGACAATAAATTTAGTCAACAACAACAAATAGAAACTTTCTGCCTGCATTGGCAAAACTTTATTGTGAAGAGTAGAAAAAAAAACATTTTTTGTTTTGTTTTTATGCTGCTAAAGAAAATGTCTAAAATATTGAAGGCAATAATAATAATAATAATAATAACATCATTAGCTCAAACTGGGCCATCAGTGAAGGATTGATTTCCTATTGAAAAAGTTAATAACGTGCACAAATTTAAAGAAATGTTTGCTGACTGAAAAGTCTAGTAAAAGCTCATTTGTATTTATGTAAATATTATTGACATAAGCTACGAGGGCGGTTCGGAAACTTCTTAGCCTATCAATGAAAGAGAATAGTTAGTTTTTCAGAAATATTTTTATTTTTCAATATGATCTCCTGAAACTTCAATACACTTAGTCCAACGCTTTTCTAGCAATTCTATCCCTTGATTAAAATAGTTTTCCTCAAGGTCTTCAAAATAGTGGTTTACAACTGTAATTGCATCTTCATTTGAGGTAAAACGCTTGCCAGCAAGGAAGTTTTTTAGATTTGGGAACAGGTAAAAGTCACTGGGAGCCAAATCAGGAGAATAAGGTGGGTGGTCAAGCAACTCGTACTTTAATTCGTTGATTTTAGCCATTGTTAAAACACTCTTGTGCGCTGGTGCGTTGTCTTGATGAAAAATTATTTTTTTGTGTTGTAAGCCAGGACGTTTTTCTCGAATTTGTACATTTAATTGATCCAAAAGGTTGCAATAGTACTCTGAATTTATTGTTTTGCCCTTTTGCAGATATTCAATCAATAAAATACCTTTGAAGTCCCAAAAACCGTTGCCATAACCTTACCAGCCGATTGTATTGTTTTTGCTTTCTTTGGGGCACTTCCTCCAGCTTCAGTCCATTGTTTGGATTGTTCTTTTGTCTCTGGAGTATAGTGGTGGATCCATGTCTCATCAACAGTTATGAAACGACGCTTAAAATCCATTTTATTTCGCTTAAAACGATCCAAACAAGCTTGAGAAATGTTCATTCTTATGCGTTTTTGGTCGACTGTTAACAAATGTGGCACCCATCTTGCAGAAAGCTTTTTCATCTGTAGTTCTTCATGCAAAATTAAATGGACTCGATCATTTGATATGCCCATGATATTAGCTATTTCACGCACTTTTATTCGTCGATCATTTAATACCATATCATGCACTTTTGCTACAAATTTCTTTTGTTGTTTCTGTTTTTCATCTTCAATGCTTGTACGACCACGTTTAAATTCAGCAACCCAATTTTTTACTGTTGCATATGAAGGAGCACTTTCACCTAAAGCATTCACCATATCATTATGAATTCCTTGTCCCGATAAACCTTTTTTATGTAAATATTTAATGACACCACGCATTTCTAATTTTTCCATTGTTAAAAAATCGCGGATGCGTCTTTTGTGAACACCTGTTTCTATATGAAGGAGTTGCCAGATCGAAACAAAATTTAACATGTGTTCATAGTAGAGATGGAAGTTTCCAAAACACTTAACTTTTTTCTGTTTATACCGCGCTTTTTGTGCTAGGCTAAGAAGTTTCCGAACCGCCCTCGTATGTTAACCAACCAAAAGTTTATTGCAGATATTAAGTTAAAAAGTTTTATTAAATATAAATCACTATATACCATCAATATAAAAATTAAAACAGAAATCTGTTTAATTTTAAATTTGTACGCAATTTAATTTATGGTTTTCCTTATTGTGTTACTTTATCGTTCATTAATTAATTTCTCTTTAACTTTAAGTTCATTAATTTTATTTTATCAATCTTTACTTTGCTACAGTTTTCTAATTATAGCTGAACATTTAGCTGAAACTCTTTACCTTGACAATTTTTTCTTAGGTGATTAATTTACTTTTTCTACTTTCTTTTCGTTACTTTTTTGCCTCAAGCTCTATAAGGAAGATATTTTTAAGCTTTCCTTTAAAATTATGTTTAACTTACACCTAATATTTTGCTGTTTTTTATACACAATGGTAGTTGCTAATTGTACTATTTTATATTACCCATTTATTTAAAATTTCAATAAAAATTATAAATTCTTAAAAGTAAATGTAAAATTAAAAATTCAATAATCTAATCTAATCTAATAAGTTGATGCACAATTAATCCAGCTGCTATCAAACGTTTTCTTATTCTTAAATTAATGTTTGTTTGACTGCCAAGGACTTTCCTGGAGTTTAAAATCTTTGAACTTTTCTGGCTGACCTGGGCAGTGTTTGTTTTTTTTTTTAGGTAGAACCAGCACTCAGTGGATAACCCCTACTAATGCAATCCATTGTGGTAGAACTAGGAAAATAGGCTATGGAGAGGAGGATAGAGGGAGTAGTGTCTGTGGACATTCGATTTAAACTTTCCCACATTGAAAGTGACAGGAAACACTTCCGCAGGTAGTTTGTTCCACATACGAATAGTATGGCTAAAAATAGAAAGAAGAAAGAATGGGATGAAGCTCGTGTTGTGCGTAAAAATATTCGGGTTTCAAAACAAGTTCCCAAATTTCATTAGAAAACATTCCATTGTAGTAACGATACAACAAGGAAATGCACCCCACATTGCGTCGATGCTTCAATGAGTCAATAGAGTTGGACATCCTACTATCACCAACGAGTTTCTTCGCCCTCTCCTGTACGCGGTCAAGCAATCCCAAAATAGACTCATACATGAGAGTTGTATTCCATTTTCGGTCGGATATAATTAGTATTAATAGTAAGAAGATCAGATAAGGTGAAGTACTGCTTGCACCATTTTAAAAATTCTAGGCACTTCTTTTGCTTCTTTTGCAACTTGAAAAATGTGTTCAGTCCAACAAACAGCACACTGCATTTTCATGCCAAGAACATCAAGAGCTTCTGATTCCTTAATATTTATACCATCGATAGTTATTTTCAGTGCCAATGTTCATCACCAATTCTGGGTCGCTGAAATCATCTGTCGCAACTTGAAATCGCTATAACATTTGAAGACAAGGCTTACGAAGCAATCGTTGTGCTTAGCTGCACTTTGTTTTTAATTAACAAGAATTAAAAATTTTAAAAACCACCGATATATCTAGAAAAGGTGTGAGATCTTCTAAATGGCTGGACCGATTTTCTTCAAACATAGTTAAGAACCATCTCGATCAAGTCACCTTTCAAACAGAGAAAACTAACGGCCTGGCCCACGATGTCACGAGAAATCGTTCGATCGCTAACTTGTATTGGAAACAACAACATATTTTCTAAAGTTATTGTTGTTTGCAATACAAGTTGTCGATCGAACGATATCTGGTGACATCGTGGGCCAGGCCGTAAATCAAAATCGGTCCAGCCGTTTGGGCTGTACGTGGACACGGACAGACACACAGATACACATATATAGAGATACACAGAAACACACTACAAACTTATAACACCACTTTTTTTGGTAGGGGGTTAAAAATAATTAAACTAAACTTTCCAAAAATTTCTTTTTGGTTGGCACAAAATTCGACAATTTTCAGGCAAAAGAAAGCTTTTTCGTCCAATAACTAAGTGATAATAAATGGAAGATATTTATCCTCTAAATTTTCATATAAGTTATTACAGATGCAAACCAAGTGCAAAAGATACCTGCTTTTTAGAGTTCCGAACACCAAAGGTGGAAAGAAAGCGTATTGTTTTCGCATATATCCGTCAACAGGCGGTTTTCTTGGGAACCGTAGGAGCTACGGACCTGAAATGTTTACAAAATCTCTAATACTTCGACCGCTACAACAATAAATAAATTTCAGTTAAAACTTCAAAGGTGTTCCAAAACGAGCAACGAAAAATTTTAAAATTCCATGTAACATAAAGCGTGTGTTTTTTTAGAGTGTCACGACTTTGAGTTGGCATCACTGCTTTAGTTGCGCACCCATTTAATAGCTGATAGTTGCTTATTGTTTAGTTTGCTTTTAAAATTTCATTATAAATTGACTTACACCAGAGCAACGCGTGCAAATTGTTGAAATTTTTAATCAAACTAATTATTCTATTCGACAAGCTCATCGTACACTTCTTCTATTTTCCGATGAAGCCCATTTCTGAAGCTGGCGGAGTCATTGGCCCATATGTCTTCAAGAACGATTATGGTCAGAATGTTACTGCCAATGATGAACGGTATAGGAACATGATTTGAAATTTTTTCGTACTTGAATTATGTGGGATTAACCTTGCTGATATGTGGTTACAACAGGACGGAGCCACATGCCACACAGCGGGCGCTACAATTTATCTACTCAAAGAAACTTTTGATGAAAAAATAATTTCACGTAATGGCAGCCAATATCGTGTGATTTAACCCCAATGGATTATTTTCGTAGGGGTTATTTAATTCACTTGTCTATGTCGACAAACCGCAAATAATTAAACATCTGAAAATCGACATTCTAGGAGCTATCGGTGAAATGTTGTTGAAAATTAGTGCTCAAGATTGCGCCTTCTACGCTCCAGCCATGGCGGCCACATGGCAGAAATAATATTTAAACATTAATTTCATAAATTTTTCACTTCAAATTTACAAATAGAGTGTATTTTTATGCATACTACTACTATGCTAGGAACACAACTGGGACGAACGACGAATTTTTCGGTGCGAACTTTCGTCATAAAAAATAAAATATGAAAATGAACACAACACCGCCGTACAACGAAATTCGTCGTGCGTGACGAACTCTGAGATAGATTTACTTCTAATTTGTACGCCGCCGAAGGACGAAAAAACAATTTTCTCTCTCTCTCTCTCTCTCTCTCTCTCTCTCTCTCTCTCTGTATTTGTACACACAACAACCAACTTTATCAAATATAAGAGAGGAATTCGCTGAGTAAATTTGTCGTTGTTGTGCTTCACACGACGAATTTACGCAGCGAACTCTTATCGACGAATTCGTCGACGTGGACGAAATTCGTCGTTCGTCCCAATTGTGTTCCTAGCATTACACTGAAACTTAAAAAAAAATCAAAATTAAGGGGTATTCTATCATTTAATGTTATTTATTGACAACTTGCTTAATCTTGAAAACCTTAAAAGCAAACTCTTGAGATTTTCAAAAACGCTAAAAGTTAAAAATGCCAAATAAAAAAACGCAAAACCAAAAACTCGACAAAAATCTAACAAAATCGCCAAGACCCAAAAAATCATCTGAACGAAAAAAAGCGCCATAACTAAGTAGATCTCTAAAATTTAAATAAAAATAAAAAAATCGTCAAACGAAAAAATCGCCAAAAAGCGAAAAAATCGTCAAAAGCCAAAAAAATCACCAAAAACGAAGAAGAGCTGAAAAGAAAAAATCCAAAACAAATGAAAAAAAATTGTCAAAAATTAAAATATCCCAAAATAATAAATCGGTAAAACGAAAAATCGACAAAAATCTAAAAAAAATCGCCAAGAACGAAAAAATCGCCGAAACAAAAAAAAAACGCTTAAGCTAAATAAATCTCCATATATATTAAATAGAAATAAGATAAGATCGCAAACAAAAAAAATCGCCAAAAGACAAAAAAAGATCGCCCAAAAACGCCTACACTAAATAAAACGCCGGAAAATCGAAAAAATTACAAAAACGCATAAAAAAAATTCCAAAAACGACAAAAGCGCCAAAACTAAATAAATTTCTAAAACTTAAATAAAACGCCAGAAACCGAACAAATCACCAAAACGAAAAAAATATGCGAAACTAAAAAAAACTCCAAAAACCAAAAAAGAACCAATAATAGGAAAAAGTGTCAAAACCAAAAAAATCGCTAAGAAACGAAAGAGTTTTGGGTACTAAAATTTTATTTGAAAAATGTCTATATCAGGTAAAATATTCAATTATATAGGCTAAACTTCGTATAGTATTACATATGTAGTGTCCTTCGTGTGTGAGCTAAAGTCATATTTTACTGAATTTATTTGAGTTAACTAGACAAAACATATAAGCAAAATTATTGCATGATTTTTGGCACAACCTTTAATATTAATAATTTTTTCATTAGCATGTGCATATATTTTTTAATTGTAAGAAGAATCCAGTTTAATTCGTTGTGATACAAACCTAATATGAACATCCTTTATACTCGATTACAATTTTTTTCAAGTTTGGTGTTGCATCAATATTTTTTTTAATTTTTAATTTTTTTTTTTTCATTTATTTGATAAAATTTAATTTGCTTTCTTTTTATTATGCCAAATCATTAGAGATTTGTTTCCCTTGTATATAAAATCCTGTCTATAAATAAATGTATATAATGTTTAAGCATGTGCATTATGCCCAGCAGTTCTGACGTTTTGCTATATATGTATGTATAGACAAACCTTTAATCCCGTAATAAACAAAAATAATTTTGGTTTACAAAACATCTACAAAGCAAATTTTGTATGGAAATTTGTTTGTTAAACGTTTCTTTAACTACAATTATTTTTTTCTGAATAAGGCTCTTAGTTAGTATTATATAACTAAGTTTTTCTCGCAAAAGAAAGCAAGTATGTTCCATTATTTATTAAATATATTTAACTTAATACCATAGATCATATCCAGCCGAATTGAGCATAATGAAATTAAATAGCACTGAAGGACTAGAATATGTTTTATTGTTAATATTTAGTCAGGTTTAGCTTGACGCTGCTAGGACCTGATTCACATACATCAAGCTTTCAAGCTCAAATTTTGATTTCCCACTGAGAAGAAAAAAATTTTTATAAAGGCCTCTAATCTCTTTCCTATCAAATCATAATATGAGTATGTAAACTTGTTGTGCATATGAACCAAATGCAAATATATTATTGGGCATCAGAAATGTAGGGCATTTTTTATAGACTGCATGGTATACTCCTGTTCAAAAAAAAAACCCCCCGGATTTTCAATTGACTGCATATTCCACAACATGCTGAGATTTATGGCATAAAAGTACAACAACAACTAAAATAACAACAAACAGAAACTAAAGTACAAAAACAAATATTTTTAAATTCTATTATTTTCTAATTGTCAGACAATAGTTTTTAAATTGACTAAATATTCGCTTATGGGTTTTTTTTAAAGGAGATAAAGCAATTATTAAAGCGGTTGTTAGTTTATTCAATTTATGCGACCCAGAAAGTGCAGATTGAGATCTGTTTATTGTATGTTAATACGAATACTCTCTGTTAAGTTTATTTATTTAAGCTAGTAATTTGTTAAATATGTATAAATTGTTTTATTTTGAATTAAAAAAAAACGACAATGGCAAGACTGTTGTAAATTTAGAGATGGTAAAATTGAAGCTTCATTACAAGAAAGCTTTCAGCAATTTGTAACACGGTGAATCAAAACAATTCACATATTCCGTTTGCAATAAAAGCTGAGTACATAAAGCAGATATAACTAAACATCAACTGACACCACACACTGTAGACCAAACACAGAGAACGCTGATGATGAAGATATAGTGATCTTCGAAAACAGCTAGTTGTTCCGTTCTACTAAGTGTTTGCCAGAATATTTACAATTAACTTGTTATTGTTATTATAATCACATGTAATTTGGCTTACAAAGTGACACGAACCTTAGCCTGATCAAAGATGTACACTGAACTCGCGGTAATATGAACTTCAACAATAGTGAACAATCCAGTATTATGAGCACTTTTTTGTTATATGAACACTCTAGATAGTGAATTAAGTTTTGTTGCTCTGAATAGTGAACAACACAAAAAATTTAATTGTAATTTTGTGAACCGCAACTTGTTAATAATATGAAAGAGAAGAGAGGTGTCGTACGACACCCAGTTAGAGCTTTGCTGCTTAGCTACATAGATAAAAGAAATTGTATGTTTTAAATAATAATGCAATAAAATTATTTGCATTTTTAAACTGTTCAACTATTTGAAGCAAGTTTCAGAAAAGAACATCCATCTAAACGGAAATAGAATATCTTAATTTTTATATTACTTATGTTCCTTATCCTTTTAATACAAATAAATTTAGGTGATGACAAACTGTGCTTAGTTTATTCAACCACCATAAGATGTCATGGTTAACTCTTCCCATCAATGGGAAAATAAATTTACAATACACAAGTGGAACAAAACAACTTCCAGTCAACATTCAGTCCACAAAGTGCAAAATTTATTCTTGTCATACAAACAAATTAAGGATATTTTTTAAGATAATGCAGTCTATTCAAACAACATTCAACTGACAGCATACAACATATTTTCTAGTCACACAAGCAAATAAAGGATATTGTTTGATATAATACAGTGAAAAGTTTAGTTCAATAACAAAAGTTATTATAAAAAAACAGTTTGTTGGTCTTAGTCATTGACATTATAGGTAAATTTCATAGAACATATTGCACAGTTTAAGGAATTATCCATTTGAAAAAGTAAACTGAAAAATTATATTTAAGGAAATTGAGAAGAAATCCCCAAAAATGCCAAAGACAGTTTGAGCATTTCGCGCCTAGTTGGCTGAAGACTATTGATGAATTGGCATTGATACAAATGAAATACTGCACCTCAACAAGCTTAACCAATTAACCAACAAAAATAACTAAATATATAAACTCAATATTTTTGGCATAAGTTTTTAGACAAAAGTATAAAATAAATATAAAGGCTTTATAAAGCCTTAATAATTTTGATAAATAAGGATGTTAAAGCTTGTGGCGTTGGCTTTACTTACAACAAGCATTAGAGCTTTTACCCCTAAACAGTAAGGAAATAAATTTTGTTTCCGCTAGGAAGTGCCAGTTAATTGGATCGTGGGACCTAAAAAGTTATTGTCATATAATTCCCTAAAACTGAAAAGACAATTAACTCAACTCTAATTGCAAGTTATGCCAAAACTATCCTTATTTTTGGTTAAAATATGTTGCCAAGGACTCTAAATTATAAAAAGTTTCATTACAAATAATTCAAAAAACTTTCGTGTTTTTCAAATATATTTTTGAGACCAGCTGACTGTTTTTTTAATGTGGATTGCAAGCTTCAATAATTTTTTTTAAAGCTTTTGTCCAAACGGTAAATTACTGAACTAAATTAAGTGTCTTTTAAAAGGGACTCCCAAGCTTTGACAGTTGATTTGTACGTAATTAATTCATATTCTTATTAAGTACTTTTTACTTTCAGCAAAACATGTATGCAAATGATAAAATTGTTTTATCGCTTGGACTCTGCCAATTGTACGATACCGAGCACTATAGGTCAATGACTGTTAAGTTTATTTGGCTAAAATTTATGATATGGGCACCAGCTGCATCTTCTTTCAGCAGGATGGCGCTATGTACCACAAAGCTTTTGCTACAGTGGGCATTGTGTGCAAGCAAATTGAAGGTCTGGTCATCTCAAGTGAAAGTTATGTGAACGTGACATTTTAAATGGGAAACATAGCAAAGCTGTCATGGACATTTGCATAATGCTATATTCCCTACATAATTGCAGCAATAGTCTTTTCAGAGACACACTTTGTTTTATTTAAATTTAAAGATAGGAAGCGTTTAATGAAAGGCCCTTTATAAATTCATATAAAAGTTCTTTATTAAACATAAAGCAACTTAGTAACGTACTTTAAAAAAAAGGTGTCTCGAATACAAACTTTTGGTGGTTTAAAAATCGACTGAATGGAAAATATTTGGTTAAAAAAATGGAAAAACTTTTAGTAAAGTTAAAAGTTTCAAAAGGTTTAAAATTCAAGAGTTTTTAAGCTTAAACCACCAGAAATAGAAAATCTTAGAGAATAAATGTGAAAGAAATAAAGCTTAACTGTACAAAAATATTTGTTCAATTCACAAGCTTAGTCGCGTGTCTTACATAATATCCTATATTCCTTAATATAGAAAGGCCCCAACTCATTATTCTTTTGTAAATGAGAGTTTTGCATTTTTCGATACATCAGATGTTCTTTTATCGAAATATACAAATAAATTATGTGTTATTTGTAAATAAAAGCGTCATTTTTGATCGCAGAAGTGTAATATTTTGTCAAGACATGTAGTTTAATGGCATTCATCATAATCAATCAAAAACTAGATTTTGAATTTTTTATTAGTTACGCCTTTTTGCATTTTAGCTGATGATATGTATGTATATATGTATATGAATATATGTAAATTATAAAATTAAAATTGCTTACTATATATTATTATTTATTTTTAGGGGCAAGTGCTACAAATGGTGAATCTTTCGTAATACTAAGAAACCGTTTACTGTATATAAAACAATAGGGGTATTCAAACGGTAGACATAAAGGCCATACTGCCATAATGTTTTAAATAATTTGTTTTCTTTTATTTTTGCTTTCAAACATAAATTTTAAAACACTACAACACTATGACCTTTAAGACTATTGCTTGAATCCTACCGATATACTCATATAATAATGAGAGAACAATATACAAGTTCTTGAACTTTAAATATTTATCTTGTGCTAAATAAACCAAAAACTTCGAACACTTTACTTAAGCACATAAACTTGTCTCCATACAACGAAAAACTTGAAATCAGTTGTTCTAAAATAAAAACATCTTGCTGTTAGTGACAGCCTGAAGTAGAAAATATTTCTATACAAAAAGAGATACTTAACTGACTAAAATAAAATGCAAACATTAAAAGGGTTTGCATCATAGAAAATATAAGGACCTTAAAGCACATAGTACATGACATAAAATTGGTTGGTTAAACGAAAATTCCGTTAAAAAAAATATTTTGTTGTAGTACAATTTTAAGTTATAAAGGTTGGGATTTCTAAAAAAAAAAAGAATTCAACATCTGACAGTTTAGAGTTAGTAAAAATGGAGCGTTACACAATAGAACAGCATGTCTTCATTATTGAATAACATTTCAAAAATAATGAAATGTGAAGAAATTAATTAAAAACTTCAGGGAGACTGGAATATCGTAGAAGTGCGGGAGAGTGTCGGTGACAATTGAGGAACCTCAAATCGGTTTTGTGAACAGGAATTGCCGGATATCGCGACATGATAACACAGCTCTTTCAGCCAAAAATGGATAATATTGATATGGCCAGCATGTGGTTTCAACATGACGATGCCACATGCCATACAGCCCATGAAACTCGTATTGCGGCCCCCAAATCGTGTGACTTAACACCATTAGATTTAATTTTACGGGGTTATTTTAAATCACAGGTCTATGTCAACAAGCCCACATCTACCTGTGCGTTCAAGGTGGAGATTCAACGCTGCATTAGTCACATCTATGCCTCCAAAGCCGTGAAGCCTATTTAATTAAAATCTTACGCTAATGGGACCCCCTAGGATTTAATACGAGTATACACTAGAGTAGCCGTTAGTTCTATGGAGAATTTTTTTTTATATATTTATGATTTGAACAGGCTAAAGTTCATATCGCTTTGAAAGCCAAATTACATGTGATACGAGTAATTATGAATGAACAAATAGCACCAAAGCTTGTTGTAAATATTCTGACTAACAACACATATGTAGTTGAACGGAACAACTAGCCGTTTTCGAGGTTAGTGGCCTTAGTGGCCTTCATTATCAGCGTTCTTCTGTGTTTGGTCCACTGTGTGGTGTCAGTTAATATAGATTTCTGCTTTACATATTTAGCCATCATTGCAAATAGAATATGTAAATTGTTTTGATTCATCTTATTTCGATTTGCTGAAAGCTTTTTTGTAATGAAGGCTCAATTTTACCATCTCTAAATTTACAACAGTCTTGCCATTGTCGTTTGTTCTTTACTAATTATGTTCTTTTTTTCATTGTTGTATTTTTTTCATTGTTTTTGTAATCCTGATATTAACTGGAAATGAATGTGCCTTGTTTGATATTGAAAAAAAAAATTTAGCACTTTCCATTTTTCAGTGGTGTTTCACCATTTTATGGAATAACCCATACGTACATATGTATGTATGTATGTCCTTTCCATTTTGAGAAATGTTTGATCCGACCTCAGACAGGCTAGCAAGCAACTGTGCAGTTAAAGTAATTACTAACAACTTGTTAATAATTCGATAAAATCTTTTAATAAAAGAAGTAGAAGAGCACATCAGACTGAATAGAAACAATACCAATGTCATAACATACTATATTCTAATAATTATTTTTTACCCACTTTGTCTCGAAAATGGAACAGAAAATGGCACGAGACATACAAGACCACCCATTATTAAGAAAAGTCAAGAAATAAACTATTTAGAAGAAAATAATATTTACTTTAATGTTTATGACAGCAAAAAAAAAACAAACAAACAAAAAACAAAGCGTGAACAAAAGGATTGCAGGGTAATACAGAAAAATTTTGCCAAGTACATTTATATACAATTGGGTAAATAAATAAATCCAAAATAAGAGAAATTTCAGTGTCAATCAGGAATATAGGACTTTGAAAATAATTTACACCGTAATTTGTTTTTAATATTTCTTGAAATGCGATTTTTTCTGTTCGCTGGCGAAACGTGTAGAGAAACAAGTGGGATAGAAATTGAAAATTATATTCTCGGTGTTCTTTTCTCGCCTTCTTTTTACGCTCCTTTGTGTTTTTCTTGCTTAAAGGGCATTTAGACCTGCACAATAAAGGCAGCCTGTATACCTAAAATGGTGTGTGAACTGGCTAAGTTGTAGCTTTGGAAAATAAGCAGTTATAGGGCATTTTTACACATGCATAAAATCTGGCAGATTTTAATTAAAATCTTTTTGAAAATCTACACCGTTTACACCAACTTCTTTGACATTTCGTTGGTTGGTTTCTGGTTTGCTGCAGACAAAATGTATTTTTAATATACTGTGCCGCAAACCAGAAACCAACCGACGATTTATCAAGATTTTTTTTATCCAAAACAAAACCCAGCAACTGAAAATTTTCAAAACCTACAACCAAACAACTGCAACGCTGCCAATTCACACGCCTTTTTAAGCATTTCGCAGCTAATTCACTTATCTTTTTTCCAAAAATATGTTGTATAGGGTAGTAAAAAAAATTAATAAAAAATATTAGATTTTGATTAGATTTCTTACAAATCTACTGACCAAATAGATTTTGGTTTTTATGAGAAATCTCTTAAAAAGCAGCAAGATTTAGCTCAAATTCTTGTAAGTACTAGATTTCGAGACAATGTTAATACCGTATTAATGGATTTTGTTTTGGATAAGAAATCTTGATAAACGACATAGATTTTCATAAAGATTTTAGTTTAAACCTGCTAGATTTTGTGCACACAGGGAAAACAGATTCGTTGAGACAACCGAATTTGTTGCCAATCGAATTTTGGTGGTTGCACCAACTATATAGAATTCTGGTATAACGACTGCAATTTTCTTGTGGTACCACTATATTTTAATTATAACCCTTAAACAAATAGTTGCAGCAACAGAAAAAATTGGTTAAGAGTATGGAATTTGAAAAAAAGTTATTCTTTCTACCGAAAATGTGGTTAGTATAACTGAAACATTATCATAATTGGTACCTGTGAAAGAAAAATTGGCCTTCCTTGCTGAAATAAAATAAGCAATAAACGCATATAAAAATATACAATTTAAGAAATTTATTATTTAACATATTGTCATAAGCTATTTTTAATTGAAATTTATTTATTTCAACCACACATTTTGAACAGCCACAAACCTGTTATCTTATTCACAGACTTTCAAAAACCATTTGAGAATTCATAAATCATAATATCTTTGAAAGTCACAAAAGTTAATTTTTAATTTGCTGCAACGAGTATAAACTATGATAGTAAGCTCAACCTATAGTTAGTTGCAGCAACTGATAGAAAGTGTTTATTTTAACCTTAATATAGAACGACAATTTTTTATTTGCCAATACCAAAAGTTGGTAGTAACATCCAATTCATAATATTTTATTCGGTTGTGTTAACCAATCAATAAATTAGTCATGGCAAAAGCATACGCTCGGTTGATGCAATCAATTTA
Source organism: Tachina lurida (assembly GCA_944452675.1). NCBI lineage: Eukaryota > Metazoa > Arthropoda > Insecta > Diptera > Tachinidae > Tachina > Tachina lurida. Next base: position 11,616,092 of record OX101753.1, read on the forward strand.
AGAATTGTCAGAATCATATCTTTATTACAATTATGCCCTTATGGCAATAAACATGGATTGTTTTTTGGATTAACAGAAAATTGATTGTGTGAACTGAAATATAGTTTATGCAAATGATATTTTGTTGGCCTAACCATTTTCCAACCAATATTTTTTCTGGGTGCAGTTGTAAATGCCCCATTACTACAAATTTGAAGAAAACAAATATCATAGTTGTATTAGTAAGCTCAGAGAGATTTTAAGGAGATTGCGACAAAATTTAGCTACGAATTAGATTGTGCTTTGTATGGGAAATCTACTAGAATTTACTTAAAATCTCGTGAGTCCTTAATCTTTTTAAAATCTAAACGCACTATTAATATTATTTTTTTTCATCTCCTGGTGTAACAACATTGGTGTGATAAGAAGTGATGTGGGAAAATAGTTATTACCGGAAAAAAGGTATGAACTTTTTTATTAAAGAGAGGAAAAGTTGGTTTTTTTTTCAAAACTACACATTATTCTAATAAATGTGTAGGTAAAAAAGACTAATCAATTATATACTAAAATAATCAGCCCCAGAAATATGAGAAATAATAGTATATAATATAATAAATGCATTAATGTGCACAAATATTCAATGTGGCTCAGAAGAATATGCCGCAAGTTTCTCAATTCCTCAATACATTTTGCATTATAATAGTTTTTGCCTTATTGCTTTTCTTACGCAATCTCAAGCCTTTTTTCGTTCTGTAGTACAACAGTGATTTGCGTGGTATATCGACAATAAAGAAGTAAACAATTTCCACCAGACTCAATAGGGAACAGCCAATACATAGACCAGCCAAACCACCAAAACCTGCTGAAATGAAAGCAATTTAAATAATTTACAAGTTTTAAAAATATATATAACTTACAACTTACCCATTAGATCCACTAGTGTATATGTGACAGTAGTGAATAGTTCTATCAAAAATTCCCTTTGATAAAAAATGCTTAAGTCGACATAACTATTATTAAAGTCTATTTTCACATTGTTCATATAAGCAGTATCAACTCTCGGGTAATAAATCAAGGACTCACAATTATAATAACAGGCGCATTTCATGTCATCGTTGGGATGTGTGGTGACCAGTTTTCTCTCAATACTTTCACTAAAATAACGAACTTTTTCTAAAAATTCAAAAAATATGAAAACGATTTCTTTTTAATATTTACACTCTTGGTTTGTCATGTGAAAAGTTAACGTAAGATGGACAATTTCTATTAAACATCTTAGTAGATTTTATTCAATTAGAATTTTTATCCTAATCTATAACGCTTACAACAAGCTTATCTGCAGCTGCACAAAAATCTAGCAGATTTCAATTAAAATCTTTATGAAAATCTATACCGTTTACACCAAGTTTTTTTGACGTTTATCAAGACTTTTTTTATCACCTTATAAAGAGAATTGAAAATTAAGAAATATCCAAGGTATACTTGCGAAGTAAAAGCTTTGAGCCATTTTGATTTGATTGCTACAAATATTGATTGAGAAGGTCATTGTGGTATGCATTAGCATAGACACTAAAGCATTTTACAAAAATTATATACTGTTGATATAACTGAGTATGACCAGCGATTGAACTCGGACTTTCGAACAACGTCATTTGCTTTTCACTTTCCTTAATTAAAAAATGTTGCTGCCCTTTAAACCATAGTAATGATTAGTAATCGTAATGATTACTAATTTGATTACTTTTTTTAATGTGAAGCAATGATTAAATTACGATTTTATTCAGTTTCGCATGATTACTAATTGATTACGATTACTAATAATGGAAAAGTAGTCTGAATTACTTAAAATTTTTAAAAATAATTAAAAAGAATCAAAAGTAATCAAAAAGTAATCCGATTACTTCTAAGAATTACTTTTGATTCTTTTTGATTATTCATTAAGAATCAAAACTAATCTTTGAAAGTAGTCGGATTACTTTTCGATTATTTTTGATTATTTTTGATTATTTTTAGTAATTTTAAGTAATTCTGATTACTTTTCGATTATAAGTAATCGTAATCAATTATTTATCAGCAATTCTTTTGAAGGCAATTATATAATCATTACAATTCTTTTTAAAATTTAATCTAACTGATTATTAATTGTAATCGAAATTTAACAGCTCTGCCTTAAAAACATTTATTTCCTAATGTTTGCAAATACTTAACGTGGCTCAATATATGCCTTTATTTTTTTCAATTCCTCAATACATTTTCCATTATAACAGTTTTTGCCTTAAAACTTTTCTTACGCCATCTCAAGCCTCTTTTCGTTCTGTAATACATCAGTGATTTGCATAGTATATCGACAATAAAGAAGTAAACAATTTCAACCAGACTCAATAAGGAACAGCCAATACATAGACCAGCCAAACCACCGAAACTTGCTGCAATTAAAAACAAGCATATAGACTGTTTAAATTTTTTATTTTTTTGGATATATAACACTTGCAGTTCACCCATTAGATCCACTAGTGTATATGTCACAGTAGTGAACAGTTCTATCAAAAACTCATTTTGAAAAAATACACTTAGGTCGACGTAACTATTATTGAAGTCTATTTTCACATTGTTCATATATGCAGTATCAACCCTCGAATAATAAGTCAAGGACTCACAATTATAATAACAGGCACATTTTATGTCATCTTTGGGATGTTTGGTGACAATTTTGTCACCAATACTTTCACTAAAATAGCGAAATTTTGCTAAAATGCAAAAAAAAATTAAAAAGATTTCTATTTAATGTTTAAGAGATTGGCCTGTGTTGTGAAAAGTTAACGTAAGATGGACAATTTCTATTAAACATTTTATAAGACACGACATTTAGTAGATTTAATTCAATTAAATTTTTTATCACAATCTATAGCATTTACAACAAGTTTATTTTGATACGTATACAGCGTAAACGCATACACAAAATATTTATACTACATCAATATTGTTTCGAATTCTATGTCGTTCACACTAAGCGATTTTGGCCTTTTTCAAGATTTCGTAGCCAACACAAAATCCTTTATCTAACATTTATTTTAAATTACAATCCAAAAAGTGCCGACTTAGCTCATCCACACACCTTCAATAGAAATTTTTGTAGAGCTTAGCTAATGTACTCAACTTTTATATATATGTATACGTTGTACAGAATAATAAAAAATAAATAACAATATTAGATATTGAGTAGATTTCCTACAAATCACCTAAAAAAATGTATTTTGTTTTGTGTGGGAAATCTAGTAGGTTAGGTTAGGTTAGGTTAGCAGGCTGCTGGTAAGGAAGGGTGAAATTTAGAGTCCAGCTCACTTGGGTCCAATACAATGATCCCTTTGTGTTCCCTGTTAATTGAAGAGAAGATAGTGAGAGAGGGTGATAGGGAAATGATAGTGATAGAGAAGACAGGTGGTGAAGGAAGAGATAGAGGATAGAGGATAGAGGAAGGCTTCATTCTTTTACAACTCTGCTCTGCACATTTTTTGACAATGCAGTTTTGCAGCGCCATCTGGTGTGAAGCTATGTTTAGTAGCCATTTTATTGATTATTTTACTTCGCCAATTATTCTGCTACACAACGAAGGAGGGCGCTCTGATGTACATTAGGATTATTGTCTGATGAAGTCGGTATAGTTTTTAGTGACCAGTGCCTTATGCCTGCATCACTAGAACTTTTTCCACAACAACTGATACAAAGGACACTAATGCACATCAGACAAATGCGTGGTGTTGTTATTTTTAATGAGTGTCGGAGACTGAGCTCGAACCCAGGCTACAGGTTTTTGTAGTCAACGTGCTAACTACTTCAGCCAACGCCACACTCGGGGAATCTAGTAAAATGCAACTAAATTTATCTTGAAATCTCGTAAATACTAGATTTCGAGATAGTGTAAAAGCCCTATTATAAAAACCAATGCCGTTTGCAAAAAAAATATTTATCCAAAACAAACCCCTTTTACTGAAAATTTTCCAAAACTACTGCAATGTAATGAATTCACACAACTTTTTAAGAACACAAGCTGACTTTTTAGTACAAATTTGCAAAACTCCTATCTAGTTGTATAACTAAGTGCAACAAGTTTTTAATGTAGCACTTACACCTGCCCAAATCTAGTAAATTTTCATTAAAATCTTCGTTAAAATCTATACTGTTTACACCAAGTTTTATTTTTTTACACTTATCGAGATTTTTTTATCCAAAACAAAACCCATTAATTGAAATTTTTCCAAAGCTACAACCAAATAACTGCAATGCAGCCAATTTACCCACATTTTTAAGCAGACCGTAGCTAATTCACTCACCTTTTATATAAATATATTGTACAGGATAGTAAAAAATATATAAAGAAATTAGATTTTTATTAGATTTAGATTTATTTAGATTTCGTTTTGTATGCGAAATCTAGTAAAAAGCAACTTGATTTAACTGGAAATGTCGTAAGTACTAGATTTCGAGACAGTGTAAATGCCCTATAAGTAGATTTTCCAAAACTACAACCAAACAACTGCAGCCAATTATCACACCTTTTTAAATACACAGGCTAAATTTTAGTACAAATTTTAAAACCCCATATCTAGTTGTAAAATAGGCCATTTACACCTGCACAGAAAATCTATATCGCTTACACCAAGTTTTTTGACGTTTATCAAGACTTTTTTATCAAAAACAAAACCTATTAACTGAAAAAAAAACTACTGAAATGTAGCTGATTCATGCACCTTTTTAAGCTGACCGTAGCTGTGTCACTCATCTTTTTTTAAGAATATGTTCTACAGGGTAGTAAAAATAAAATTAAAATATATGATTTTGAATAGATTACCCACAAATCTACTGGCAAACTAGGTTTCGTTTGGTATGGGAAATCTAATAAAAAGTAGCTAGATTTAGCTCAAAATCTCGCAAGCGCTAGATTTCGAGACAATGTGAATTTCCTATAACTAAAAATCTATTAGATTATCCCCAAAATCTCTACTACTAAGTGTTTGTTGCTCGAGTGTAAACGTACTATTATCAATATTTTGCATTCAAAGCAAAATCCATTGACTTAAAGGTTTCCTAAACCACAACAAAATAAATGCAATATATTCGTAGCTAGTTTACACACATTTCTAATTACTTCGATTTATGTTTTAGTACAATTTTGAAAAAAACATCACTTTGTTTCATTAGATTTTAAGCAAAATCTGGTGACAAAGTAAAACGCACCTCCACTCGGAGACCCAGCTGGATCCATTGTGATATGGGAAATCTACTCGAAATCTAATATATTTTGTTCGAAATCACGTGAATACTAGATTTTGCTCATATGTAAGTGCACCACCAACAAATGTTCACATATTATTGTTACTTTCAATATAAGTTGTCCAGCGAACGTTCACTTTCGACATTATTACTTTAATTTATTTTATTACACTTACCGTGATGATAATACAAACAAGGATAATCTGATAGAAGACAGCTTCGAAATGGCCCGGGTGGAAAAAAGAGCGTAAGTGAGCAGTTGCAAAATTTTACCAAATACTCCAGTTGACATTGTGATCGACAATTTTCTAGCATGTAAGGACGGCCTGGCAAAGAATTATTCTTTATTTCGTTCTAGAAGGAGAAAAATAAAAAAGAAACATACACAAAAGATTAGTATGCGAGTGTTAGGAGATACAAATGGTCAAATTCAAAACTAGAACTGTCATGTAAAATTTTATCGAAATTGCACAAACATAGGCTGTATTGTTTCAATAAAGACTTTATTTCCTTAACTATCATATCTCGGATAGAGATTTTTGGGCATTCAAAATCATTTCAAGGCCTCAGATATGGAGAGCGTGAAGCTTATGAGTATAGGCAGCTGCAATTGTGAAAATTGTTTATGGAAAATCTCAGTAAAAGAATATGGTTTAACAAGGGTAGCCTTGGCGGCCTTGGCGGCCTTGGCATAGATTTTTTTGTCTCTTACTAAAAACATACACTCCTCTTTAAAACTGCATAAACATCTGATGATTTCGCTTCGGAAAGGTCTGACAGTACCTAAACAAATTTGTTCTTTAAATGAGTCCGTTAATACTCAAATTATTCATACATCCTTTAACCAAAGGATTTCTAGCAGAAGGCCGGTGACCAGTAAAATCTTATGAGAGATTCCCTAATGGCCTCGATTTCCAGCTTGACTGTGTTAAGTCCAATTTTTTGTGTGTCTCATCTTCTATACTTTTGGAAGTTTTCAGAGATGCTAATGATTATACTCGTTCGTTCACCCTACAATGTCGTATTGTGCTCAAATCAATACGAAATCGTGCGGTTGAATTTTAATAGGAAATCCTACGCAGTCCAGAAGCTATGATGATTTAAAGCTCTATACTAGAGAATGACAAGAGTATCATTACAGTGTTGGCCGTCAAACAACTATGAGTGCGTACAGCTAAAAAATAAAAAACACTCACATTAATTTGAAACATCCAACAACTAAGTTTATGCGCATTTTTTTTTAAATTACGCAGCACCAATGACAACAACTAAAATTTATAGACTGTATGACCTACAATCATATGCATAAGTATAAAAATACTCTGACTATTAATCGGCTACACATGCTTATATACAGGACTATTTTATTTATACACACATATGTCTAAAGCATGTTGTCAAACAGCCACATACACACACAACTACACATACACACTTTCCATTCCACTTAACATACACAAATGTATGTCTACGGTGGCAAATGGCAAATACATATCCCGAGTATCATGCGTTTATTTTTCTTGTCCGACTATAAGTATACTCCAACTATAAGTATGATAGAGAGTCAATACACGTGATACAAATGTATCTTTTCATTTATAGTTGTGGCGTATTTTAGTTTTTCGCATAAACAAAGTAGAGATGCTCTTTTATGTTGGAATCGGCTATAGTCATAGTTGCTTGAGAGAAAATATTTAAGCGTAAAAATTGTTTGCGCTACAATTATGATTATATGCAGTGAGTAAAATTAATGCCCTAATTCAGTAAGAAGATTTAGGACGTATTTGTTTGAAAATGCTTCTGAGTTCTTGTCTTTGAAGTCTCTAAATTATTTTCTTCAAAAATGGTTGTTGTATTTGACAATGAAAAATATAAATATTATTGCCATGTTTTTAAAACATAAAAATTCAATTAAATTATTATACAATAGTTTGAAAAATACATTAAAAAATATGTGTTGGATATAATGTTTAGCACAAAATCATAAAGCAAATACACGAACCTTCTAGCATAGACAATAAATAATAATCGTTTTAAAGGATCAAAACTGCTTCTTTTTTTCGTCCATAGACAAGACGATACATTCGTCGAACAGAATTAGGGCATAAGACTATTTACTTATTTGAAATGTTTGCTTGTTTTTTTTGGGTAAGCATTGTCAATATGCGTTTAACAAAAAAAAAATACAATAAATAATTTATATCAAATAAAAATACTTCGGTATTTCCAGCCATTTACTTGTGCATATTTTTTGAGCACTCATTGTCATTCTTGTGTCCATACTTTAAATACATAGGTTTGTTACATTAAAAATAAAACCAGCTTACCTCGAACAAACATTGCCTCGTTTCCACCGGAACAATGCGTGTATAGTTGCTATATGTAAATTTAGTAGGCTTGATGGAAATTGAAGTCTGCGCATGAGTATTAATTTCAATGGGACTGTTATACCACACAGTCGGTTCAGTTATCATGACCTGTAGTAAAAGAAACCCAAGCAAATATTTAATCACACAAAATTTTAACCCTAAAAATATTTTTGTGTGGCAATCAGGAAAAAGTGCTTAAGTCATACATACATATATTAACATTTTAAACTTTCAAATCAATTTTCGGATTTTTTTTATATTATAACTATTGCCTTGCAGTTAAAACATACCAAACTATAAACAAAATTAAACTCTTATTCCACATGAGATTATAAGTCGAGAAAAGATAAGTAGAAAGTCTTACCTGAAAAAATTGCTTAAAATATGTAATTGAAATTTCACCCAAGCAAAGTTTTTATATGAAGCTCACAAGGCTGCCATTAACTCAAACTTGGCTTATCTCGCCTTAAGCACTTTTTACTTTTTGCCGGAGATTTATTAAATGCCTACCATAATCCCCTTTTTGTTGTTACTCATTGGAGAATGGTAGCGTTCTCTTAAGTGAACCCTTACCCTCAAACCATTAGACCTGCCCTTATCTTTTGCACGCCAAGGCCAAAATGGATCTTGCTTTTGTTTCTCAGCGCCCTCCCAAGACTCAACAGTATTGAAAGCCAGACAAGAGCCCATTTGAGAGTAACGAGAAAAGAATATATCGCAACAGTTATACACTTCGTTGATCCATTTACAAGAGAAAAGAATTTCGTGACACCTCCAGGACATAAAATCTGATACGGAACCGAAGTCAATATAATTTAAGTCCCGTAGCAATGCAGGTGCTACATTGGTAAGGTTTTCAAATTTATAAAATTTTCCATAATCCAAAGTATCCAAAGCGTTGACAACTTCTTTGAACAGATCTTCATACTTCGGAGCTATTAAATGTTCTGGTTTCATAAACAACTCCTTTGCTTGCTCAAAACGCGACCAGTTGAAACGGTTCATATTGCAAATGGTAACCTCGGGAAAGGGTATACGAAAGACCGGATAATGGGTGTCAGAGATTACAGTCATCAACGGCTGGGTGTGATAGCTATGCGCCACTTGATAGCTAACATAAAAAAATGTCGATAAGCAGACCAAAAAGCCCACAATCCATGTTGTTCTGAAAAGCATTATTTTAATCGTATAGAAATTAAGTTTTTAGTATTTACCTCTTAAACTTGCTTAAGCTCCTTGAAAATATTCTATTCATGCCATGCACGCTAAAGTGGGAAACAAATTCATCAACTATTCCTTTGAAGTATTGCTTATATCCTGGTTCATTTCCTTTAAAATATGGAGGCCCTCTGCGCTGCTTAATAGCTTGTGTTGGAAAATATTGTAATTTACTTCTCTGCCTAGGCCTTAAATACTTAAAATCTTCTTGTATGTACATTGTTGTCCCAAAATTTAGGTATTCGTGGCAATTGAAGAAAGTGACTTTCTCGAACAGAAAAACTTTTCTATGAAAGAAACACATAAATTGCACTTATTTTATATGCTTGCACCACAAAATTGGTATTGATATTTATTTGAATATTTACCCAACAGGTGTATAATTAGAAGTATATTTAACAATCATTTGTCATATATTTTTTATATTTTTCGTACGGTGCCAGTATTTGCTAACTAATTAACACTAATTTGTTCAAATATTTGCCAAACATTAATGAGACATTGAATTTAACGATACTTTAGTGCTTCAAATCTGTAATAAACGCTCAATAGTGGCCAGCACTCAGCAAGGCAAACATATTTTCTAAAGGAAAATTTATAAATAAAAAATGTCCTTATTCAAGCACAAATCACCATTAGCATTCGTAGCACAGCAGACTAAAGTTTCAAAATCCCAGGAATCTGCTAAAAAGTTGGCCTTGGAATTTGGCAGAAAATCAACTATACACGCCATGAATCGCATATTTCAAGAGAATTCCCATTTATATGAGAGGTGTTTCTATTTTCCAATTAAGTAATTTAATGCAGCTCATCAAAATAAACTTCTTTTTCCAGACTATTTTGGCTAACTACGCTGGTCATGGCTTTCTTGGGCTCCATATACGTTTCCCTGATTATCTCTCGGCGCTTTAATGCTGGCAGCCTGCAAACTGTTGTGGACAGCACCAACAAACCAGTTTTCGAAATACCTTTTCCCGAAGTTAGCATTTGCAATAAAAATCGTTTGAACTGGCAACGCCTGGAGGAGGCTAAGAAACAATTCTTGCCCCATGAAAATAATACCAAGAAACTGCAACTTTTTGAACTTGTCATGGGTCTCTATGACAATTTGGAGTATGGGGCATTTCATGTATTCAATGCTCTCAAAGAACAGCCTATGGGTCTGGTTAACAGTATCAATTTTAGCCTAGTGTACAATTTTATGAGCTGGCGTTGTGAAGAATTGCTCAGCGACTGTGTGTGGCACTATGCCAAAGTAAATTGTTGTGAAGTTTTCTTGAAAAGTAAAGGGCTCAGTGGCCTATGCTGGCATTTTAATACACTATCAATAGAGGAGGGTAGACAGAAAGTGTTAGAAGACAAGAAATATCCTTGGAGAATAGGAAGCGAAGGACCGGGAAGTGGCTTAAATTTGCGTGTGCAAATAAATCCAGAGAAGCACTATGGCAAAAGCAACAAAAAGGGAGTTTTGGTGAGCTGCATTTTAATAAAAATCTTCAGTCATTAACGCTTCTATATATATATTTTCTAGATAAGTATATCGGAACCCAAAGTTTATTATAAAGAACCATATTTTCTACCCGCCAATACTGAGGCGGCAATAGAATTGGAACCGATAATATATTTTTATGACAATGGAACGAAAAGTTTATCTTCGGCTAGAAGGAGATGTTTATTTAATGTAAGTAGCATGCATGTTATTCGTATAAAGGCTCAGTTACCCGACTGTAATGTAAAGTAACTGCAACGTAGGAAACAGCTGATCGATATTTTTATATGAAAAGTAGGTTACGTTACATTACATCTCTATAACCATTTCCATTACTTTTCACATAACAACATCGATCAGATGTTTCCTACCGTTGCAGTTACTTTATATTACAGACCCTTGAAAGTGCTTACTTTACTTATTCTAGGTAATAATATAATAGCCCAATTCATAGTAGTATATTGATACTCACCACTAGGAATTGTTAAGTGATGACTATCAATATACTACACCATTTTGCACATGCTACGATGCAAGACCATTTGCACAAGTTTGTGAATTGGGCTAATGAAACATTTAAAAGATTTAGCAAAAATTTATATAATGAAACAACTTAGCAAAAGAAGGGCAAAAAAAGGCAACCGCAAATATACAATTGCGTGGTTTCGTAATTTTTTTTAGTGCATATTTCACATTTCAAAGCATGTTTTCCAATATATTTCATTCTTACACGCATATTCTTAGAATTGTTTCACATTTTTAGAACACATTTGACGCCTTTAGGGCATAATTTTATGCTTTATAGAAATTGTTTATCTGTTTTGAAAGTTTTTATTGCATATTTTTCCATACTTCACTTTTTTACAATTTTTTTTAGATATTTCAGTCTTACGCGCATATTTTTAGAATTTTTTCTAGGGTATATTTTGATGCTTTATGGAATCTGTTATCCTTTTGGAATTCTTTAGTGCATATTTTTGCATTTTTTACACTTTAATGCATGTTTCTTAATATATTTCAATCTTACATGCATATTTTTAGAATTTTTTCAAATTTTTAGAGCATATTTGATACTTTTAGGGCATATTTTGATGCTTTATAGATTATTTTATCTCTTACGAAAGTTTTGATTGCATATTTTTGTATATTTTACCCTTTAAAGCATTTTTTTGCATATTTCAGTCTATCACGCATATTTTTAGACTTTTTTTTAATTTTGAGAACATCTTTGACGCCTTTAGAGCATATTTTGATGTTTTTTGGATTTTTTTTTTTTTGAACAATATGCTTGCATATCACGCCTAAAATCCAGAAGGCCGTAAGTACATTTTTTACTTTTTTTACAGGAAAAGCAAGAAAACCTTAGAATTTTAAGACTATTTATTTGTTAGGTGACTTTTGTATTTAATGAATAAAATCGGTATTTTTGATCATATGTGAGTAATATTTTAAGGAAAGGTTATAATCAATCTAAAAGTCTAGTTTGAATTTGTTTGATTGTTACGGTCTTTTGGATTTTAGCTGACGATATGATTACACAATTTTTGATCAACATTTGTTCTATGCATGTGTAGTGTATATAGTGTATAAATTTCATGTCGAATTTAACTAGCAGAGACAGAAACCAAAATTTCTAACACAACATTTTAAGCACATAACAGAGCTCTGTTAGTTATTTAACAGAAGTTGCTAATGCCGGTCATATACTACATAAGTTAAATGCTCAAGTCTGGCACTGCGTAAACTAAGCTTTTGAAACACACTATACAAGTAAACTGTGCAGTTTATATTTTAATGCGCCATATTGCAAGTGATTCTTTGTATAATTCTAGAAACTATCTTCAGAATATTTTTTCTGCGCTTATTTCTTGTTTTGAACTCTTTGAGACAACTGAGCGTTTGCAACATACACTACACAAGTGCACTGTACAGTTTTCTAACATGAGGAAATATCAAAATAGTTTTGATATTTACTCAGCTCTCTGCGTAAATAGCACAACAACTCCCATATACTACACAAACGCACTGTACAGTGCTAGACTTGTGCAGTGAACTTTTTTAGTATATGGCTGGCATAAATGGATTAGGATTACAAATCCTTAAAACTGGAACGATATATGTAAATTTTTTTTTTTTGTTTAATTCTCTAAGAGGAATTTAATGAAATTATAAAAGCAAGATGTTGGAAAGATGTCTGTTAGAGCCAATAAATTAGAGTTAAAAATTTCATTGAAAAGATTAGTGGAAATTTTTGTCAAATATGCACCATACATTTACGGCAGCCTTCATGCTCCTCAGTGTGACCCAATTGGTCACTTTTCTGAAATAATTTTGGATATTAATAGAATCGTGCGTGTGCTCTTCCATATTTGACCAAAAATTTTATTGGATGGATAAATTAAAAATATATTTTTAATAATTTATTTTATTTTGTTTTTTCTGATGTACATTAGTATCAGTTGTTGTGGTAAGGTTCAAGTGATGAAGGCATAGTCACTGGTCAGTGAACTATAACGACTTCAGCATAATGTAACACCAGAGCGCTCTCCTTCGTATAAATAAGTTTTATATTACTTTTAACAGCATATGTTCAAGTTTTTAGTGCATATTGAATAAGCATAAAACACTTTTTTTTATTTACATCAGAACTACTTGCCATACAATGACTTACTTTTCTGATTGCCAAATTTCATTAATCGTTTACAAATCACATTAAAATTACACTAAAGCGTCAATACCTTTTTAACAACAACAAAACAAACATAGGTTGTTAGCAGCCAACTTCACTCCAATTGCAAAGTGTTGCCGTTGTGTTGTTTGGGTTTGCCTCACACCAATTGCATGGGCGCATGAGAAGTTGTGACAGCTAAAATACGCTTTGCGCTTTTGTTTAGGCATGGCTGTTTGATCATTTCTTTTATTTCAGCATAAAGGATAGAATTATTTATTCTTCGTTTCTTTTTTAGGGTGAAACCATCAACGAAGGCTACAAATATTTGGTCGACTTCCCTTATATGTTTGAAAACTGCGAGACACAATGTCGTCAAGAGTATTTGCTGAAATATTGTAACTGCACACTGGACCTCTTTTTTCCATATGGTTAGTCTGTGTTCACACAATGATAGAGTTGTTGATAAGATTTCTACTTTACTGGCGGGAGAAACTAGGGTAAGGAAACAAGCTCTCAGCTTCATATACAGTCAATACGTTTTCCTTTCTCATTCAATAATAAAACTTGAATTCTGTAAACACCGAAGGTAGTTCAAAAAATATTAGGCATGAATCTTAACAATAAGACTTGCACTGTGTGAACACAGACTAAAGCATTCACAACTCTCTAGAAAAGAACACTGTTCTTCAAACGTTAATTTGCTTTAATTTTGTTTTTAGATGGCTATCGCGCCTGCACCGCTGAAGATTTATTATGTTTAGCCAAAAACAATAGTAAGTTTCTTAACTAATTGATATATAAAAAAAATTATCTTATCAAAATTATTATTCCATTTATGATTTCTGTTTGGTTTATTTTTTTCTTCTTCTACTTTTAGATTATTTCCGTTCTACTCATCAATTTGGCGAAGAGAAGTATGTTAGAAGCAAAATAAAGGGTATGGTGTGCGAATGTTTTCGCAATTGCTATTCGCTTAATTATATAGGAAATGTTCGATCATCATTTTTGCCTCAATATCTACGTGGCAATCAGACATACGTTGACTTGGATGTGTATTATATTTTTGCTAAAATGATTGTATATCGCACCAGTTTGGTATTTAATTGGGTAGATTTAATGGGTAAATGCTTTGCAGACGTTTAATAATACTAATTTTTTTTTATTAAATACATTTTCTTTTTTATCTTTTAGTTGCTTTTGGTGGCATAGCTGGCTTATTTTTGGGTTGTTCTCTCATCAGTGGCATTGAATTGTTGTACTTTGCTTTTGTAGAAGTGCCCATGTTAATGTTAAACAAATTTAAATCTCAAGCAAAAATCCAAAGTCTTAATGAACAGCCTTATAAGAAATTTGATATGCAATATATATCCAATAAACGTTTAAAAAACCACAAAATCTTTGGCCAAAATATGCAACAAGATGATGAAGATATACATGAGAACAATATGAATGCAAACATTTTGCACTACAAAGCTTTTATTCAATAAACTGAAAGAAAATCCTTAAAGAAACTTCATTGTATATTTTATACTACTCGTAATTTATCGCTTTGTTCACGTAACTAATTAAGAAGCTATTTAACTTAATACCTTAGCATGAATGAATGAACAATCAACAATGTGTTGTATTTATTAACTAAAACAAATTACTTATAATTTTTATGTGTAATAGTAAATCCTTGCTTAATAAGAAACTTAACATTCTCCTAAATAAACACCGACACCAACTCTTCATAAACAATACTGTATCATTTTATTAAAAAGAAAAAACCATAAATGAAGGTAAAAAATAAATTAAGTAAATTGCTGTCAATTTGTCACTTGAACTCAACATTCTGTGCTCCAACTTCATTTTGAAGCAATTACTTGATTCATTCAACTCATTGTTGACAGGACATTTTGCTGCCTGGTGCTACCGTTGCTTTCGTAACTGTTGCAACTGTTGTGCTCTTGTGTGTGTGTGTGTGTGTGTTTAGTGCACAAAGATTAAGTTGGTAAATGCTGTCTAGCAAAAATACTTAATCAACAGTAAAATTTTCAGTAGATGCTCCCTTAAGGCTAATAAAAATAACTTCAGGGGAAAAGAGTTTAAATATATGTTGAGGTATTTGAAGTAGTTAAGAGCATGTCATGTAATTTTTAATTTGTTTATTCTAAATGAAAACTTTGTTAAATGAAATGAACCTTAAATATAATGATAGTTCTATGTAATGTAAATGATTTGTTACCTTCAATTACCTGAGTGAATATATAAAAATAAAATAAATAATATACGATATATACTAAAGAGCTTATAAGGACGGGTAGCAAGGAGATGCAACTCCAACACCTTCCAGACACAAGTAATCATCACTAGCTCAGTTGTATCAAGCTCGTTAAGAGAATTTAAGGTCTAAGGGAAGTAAATATATTAGATATTGTACATTAGACCGTATCACAAAAAAAAAGTTCTCCATACACCACCAAATATATAGGACATTTCAAAAAAAAATTTTTTTTACCGAACGTAGGTGTCGCCTTTTTAGTTTTTTCTTTATATCTTCCATATTTACATTCCGATCTTAGGGTTTGATATAGCGATTTTTTTTTGTCTCAGGACAATGTACATTGTACTTAATATTATATTTGAAAGTAAAAATTAAGTTTTTGGTCATAAAACATAATATTTCATTTATTATTGTTAGCAGAATTCAGTAAAGCTTTGTAAAAACTTCTGCAATTATATAGGTAATTATTTCGCTGAATTATATCGCAATTGCTGCAAAGACACGTCTAGCTTCCTAATGTCCTTTATTCAAGAAATTGACTTATAGTTTCAATTATGATCAGAATTCAAGGAAAGCAAAAAAAAAAAATATCCACAATCTAAGCCTTTAAGCTCATTACCAATTTTTTTTTCAACAGTAGCAAGAAGGATATCCCAACTTTCTGTATATCTTTAGTTTAAGAAATTTAATTTCAACTACAAATAACAGATCAAAATGGCATGAAAGGTGAAATATTTTAGAATTAGCTCTTGCATTAATCTTACAATAGTCAAAGTTCATTGTTTGAGTGTTACTTCTCTTAAGAAAAAAAAATCCATTATCCTTTTGTTTAATATTTGAATTTTAGCTACAATTATGATCAGAATTTTACAAAAACTTTTAACAACTTGCAAAATTGCACAGTTATGCTGTCCTGAAAGTTTCATTTCCATCGGTACGAGGATATGCAGACCGCCTTAATATCCTTTATTTTAAAATTTTTAAATAAGTGTAATAAAAGAGCAAGGAGGTTATACTATCTATGACATCATTTACAACAGATTTTAAACAAACTTGAATTCGGGTGCAGTAAGAACACACATAACATAATATATCCTTCATTTTTTCAATTAAAAAAAAAAATACATTTACAATCATAATGCACCAAAAAACTAAAATTAATTATAAAACGAAGCTTCCTGACGAACTTCGTTGCTATCAGCGCAAGGATATGACTACCTCCCATATATCCTTTAAATTAAAACTTTAATCTTAGCTTTAATTTAGAACAGAATGCAACACACATTTTTTATTACTTCCGAAAACATAAGGAAATGTTGTCTAAATAAACTGTATTTCCATTCTTGTGAAAAAACATCTTTACATGTAAGATGAAAATTTAATTTAAGTTGAAATTATAATCAGAATGCTTAGAAAATTTGTTAAAACTTGTAGGATCGTACTCTTAAGCTTTCCATAAAATTTCACATTAATTAGCTCAAGGATATGCCTTAGTGCCTAATATCCTTTATTTCAAAAATGTATCGCCAGCTAAAAAAATTATCAGAGTGCTAAAAAAAATAATTAAACGTTTTTTTGAAACTGAACACTTAGCACCCTTGCTAGCTTTTCTTTCGATAAAATTTAGCACTTTTCGACTTCCCTAATATCCTTAGTAGAAAAATTTTAATTTTACGTGCAGCTTAGAATACAAAGACAATTGTAAGTGTTTTATGAATCATTTCTTTCATTTATTTTTCTTTAACAAGTTTTATTACGTATTATATATGCACATGGATATCCTTTATTTTATTGTCTGCTTTGCAGCTTAAGTTTACATTAAAATGCTTCGAAAACTTGTAACTACTTGAAAAATACTCATTTATTTTGGCCTGGAAATTTCACTTCACTCTGCTTAGAGACACGCCTTCCTCCTTAATGTCCTTTATTTCACAAGTATATAATTGCAACCTTAATTCTAATCAGAATATAATGGAATCGTGCCAGAATTATACATTTAAGATATTTTATAAATTTCAATTCAATATTAAAATCTCTCATTAAAAAATCATTTCAAATCAGAAGGCTTAGAAAATTCATCATCAATGTGCAAATTTTTCCTAGATGACCTATTAAGGTAAACTTGTAATAAAAATAGCTTCAGGGAAAACGTTTTCAAAATGTTAATCAGAATGCTTAGAAAATCTGCGAGTTACTCTACAATTATAAATTTAATTTAAATATTTGTGAAATTACGTAAAAGAGATAACTATCTGCCATATATCCTTTACCTTAACTTGCTAATCTAATTTTCAATAGCACTCATAATGAAACAAAATTAATTTGTAAATCAAAATCAATAACTAACTTAATAGAAAATCAACCACACATCTTTATCTATCTACATCTAAGACAGGGATTGTTAAATTCAATTTAAATTTTGATATTACAAAAGATTCTATTTGTGGTTGAAAAAGATTAAATAAATTATCCATTTTTGCCTTTTAAGCTTCTTGGCACATTGATTTCTCTAAACAGAAACTCAATCGTGCATTACTAACGATTACGTTCGCTGCGTTATTACAGACTTCACTTAAAAAGGATTTCTTAGATTTTGTTTGGATTTTGTACTGTTTCCAAGCAGCAAATATACGAAACAATTTATGTTTTTATATCCAGTTTATTTCTCATCAAAAGCTGACATTATCTGCCAGCATATGTTGTGAATTTTAATAAACCCATCATCAGTTTATAATAAATGTAGCTGCAAGGGATACGTGAAAAGTGCCAACAAAAGAAAATTTTAGCTCATGTTAGCAAGAATTGAAACAAAATATAAAGCTTGGTTGGTTATAAAATTTAGAGGTTTGTTGGTACAAAAAAAAGGAAAAAATTAGAAACAAGTTGTACCGCAAAATCATATTAAAAATTCATGGCTGTTTATTTTTCATACGGTGTTCATAAAGGTAAAATGAACGTTGCTGCTAGCACATGTTTTGATATTTCAGCCAAAAAAAAAAGGCAAACAAAAATATACTCTGCAACATGCATGCCAAGTCCTGCTGCTACCTTATTTTAGGTGAACGGTTACTTAGGCTGCCATTATCATTAAACGTGACAGCTCAACCCCCCTCGAATTTTGGTTGTTAAATCTTTCCTGCCATTTTGGCCTTTTACTGTTTTCAGCAGTGATGTGCCACTATGGAGCTTAAAATCATGAACTTCAAACGTATGCGAATGCGAGTGTATTATAATTTTCATATTGTGATTTTTATTTCTTTGCGGCTTCCGCTTATTAATGTATGAACCGCACTTATTT
The DNA here is from genome assembly GCA_944452675.1 of Tachina lurida. Taxonomy (NCBI): domain Eukaryota; kingdom Metazoa; phylum Arthropoda; class Insecta; order Diptera; family Tachinidae; genus Tachina; species Tachina lurida. The sequence continues at coordinate 11,634,653 of OX101753.1, forward strand.
AGGACTTTGTTTGAAAGATTTAAGTCTGCAGGAAAATTTTTCAAATAAACATTTTAGTAGAATTTTTGTTTTTAAGCAGAATTTTCTTTTAACATTTTTTTTATTATTATTTTCCTAGTAGTATGAATGCGCCTTATAATTCTTCAGAGAAGAGTAAACATCAAGGCAAGGCGAATTCATACTAAATGCTTGCAACTGATTATGTGACTATTTTCGCCGCTCGTAATTTGAATATACGTTGGATGTCGAAACACATGTTTCAGTACAATTTTAAAGCGAATTGAGCTGAGTATACCTTACATCAATTCACCTTGCAACAAGGCATATTCATACGAGCTAAATTCGCCTCTAATCGTTGTTAATAATTTATACTTTTGATGCAAGGCGAATCCATACTAGATCCATCTACGTGGTTATTTTCGCTGCTTGTAAGTTGAATATAAATAAGTTGGTTGTCAACAACAGTTTTTCAGCACATTTTTTCGACATTAAAAGTATAAATTTTTCAAAGCGAGTTGAGTCGAGGATACTTTATATAAATTTGCCTTGCCTTTGAGGCAAAAAAATTTACTAAGCAATGTACGTCGACATCTAACGTATATTCAAATTACAAGCGGCGAAAATAGTCACATGAACAGTTGATGAAGCAAGTTCAAGTTTAGCTTAGCCTCTCATAATTTTTTGGGTTGGCTTAACACGAATCCATATCGTCGCTTGTTATTTGAATATACGTAAGATGTCGACGTACATTGTTTAGTAAATTCTTTTGAACCAAAAGCAAGGCAAATTCATGTAAAGTATCCTCAGATATCAATACACTTTTGAAGTACATTTTCTTAACATTCCAAAAATAATTTTTTTAAGCGAATTGAAGCGAATCTACTTTCTTATTATACTCACCTCAATTTGCTTTGAAAAATTCATACTGTCGATGTCAACCCAAGGCAAATTCATATAAGGTATAATCGGCCCAAATTGCTTTGAAAAGTGTATGCTTTTGATGCAAGGCTCAATTCGCTTTGAAAAATTTATAATTACAATGTCTGAAAAATGTACTGAAAAATGTGTGTTGACATCCTAAATGGTTGCGACCAAACTAGGGTTTGTATTGGCCTTGATGTCAACCAAATGTACTAAAAAGTATGTGTTGATAGACCTGGGCTGTCAATACCAGCTCAAGTCGAACCTTGAGCATTTCTCAGTAGGTCTTTCTTTGAGAGCCCAAGAACGCATTTTTTTAAGCGAATTGAGAATATGTCTTGGCATGAATCAGTAAAAAAAATTTCAAATATATGGCATATTTATATACAGCAGACTGGCCCCAATGTGCTTTGATAACATCATACTATGGATGTCAAAAAATGGGCCTGATTATGTGTGTCATATTCGGATTTTGACCACGACGATTTTGTAATAGATTAAAGCAAACATTTTTTAATGTTCTGCAGTCTAGTACGAAATCGTCGTAGTCAAAGTCTAAATGCGACATTCGTAATTAGGCCTATTGTTTACTGAAACTTATGTGTTAACAAAACTGGGGTGCAGCCTTGACATCCGAATGCATTTCTCAAAGCAAATTGAGGCGTAATTTTTTTTAAATAAGTAATTTGTAAATTGCTTAAAAATTAATCATAAAATCGTTCGAAAATCATCTAAACTTTTCAAACCAAATCGTTTACTAATAGTTAAATTTGCCTAACATGGTTGTATGTCTTCGAAAAATTTACTCAACATTATCCTTTAAGTCCTTTAAGCTGTCATACGTGTATGTATATGAGCAAAATCATATTTATGTCTTCAGGAATTTTCATAATTTTTTTTTACAACAAAAAAAAAACAATAAAAATAGTTCATGAAATTCATAAATGCCATTTAACCCTGTATTTATCATAAAAGGTGGTTTTTTTACTATCTCAAGTCTAGACTTCAACCTTGATAGACAAACAGTCAAATAAACAGTCACACACATACTTACACTCATGTATATATACATATACATACACACACATATGTACTCAGACATACCAGACGCTTGACATTGAATTAAATGCAACATTCTTTTTGCGAAATAGCGAGGATGTCAAGACAAAGAGACACAAGACGAGAAAAAAAATTATATAAAGAAATAAATAAAACTGCAATGTCAAGTTTAATGCAAAATTAATGGGTTTTCAACAACTGCAGTCAACATTTATTTATGAATTTAACTGCTAAAATAAAAAAAGAGACATTTAAATGTTGATATTGTACAAGGGTGTAAGACAATACAGAAATAAAACAGAATTACAGGGACACATATTTTCATTATCGGGATTTTAGTGTGAAGTAATTTTTACCATTCAAAGAACTAAAGCCATTAGAAAAGATATTAAAAGACCAAATATTGTGGGACCAATAGCAGCCAATATCTTCAAAAGATACCAAACATAAATTTCAATATTTAATAAATATTTAATAAAAGTAAATAACACTTACCATATCCTTTGCACGCACATTGCCCCAGCCCAAGGCAAAACAATTCGCCGGACTACTTACCGGCAGTAAAAATGTCAAGCAACTGGCCCAGGTTATGGGATACAATAGGGAAACAGCAGCAGCATTATTTGCCTCTGCAGCCTTTAGGCCCATATTCAACATTATTTCAGCCACAAAACTATTAGCACCCATTACAGTTAGAACTGTAGTCAATCCAATAAATCCCAGTTGTTGGGCTATTTGATTTTTAACATTCAATAAACCATCTCCCACAAATAAATGTAAATTAGCCAGTTTCATGACCAAACCAAAGGCCACACCGCTGCCATGTACGAAGATAGTTTTCCAGGGTGTAAGTTTGTTTGTCGAACCCCAGGGTAAAATACTTTCAGTGGTTTTATATTCCTTGGGAGCTTTAAAAATCAACACATCAGTTAAGTTTGCTAAATGGACTAGGGACATTTAGCTATATTTACCTGAGCAGCGAAAATAGTTGCAGAAGTCAAAATTTTTGGGTAAGACAAAATAAAAAAAGCAAAGCAGCATGGCATTGGCGGAGTATTTGAGAAGTCTGGAAAGAAAAGGAAAGCAAAATTTAAGTTAAGCAAAATTAGTTCTCAGTATAGTTTTTTAATCAACAGTTTTTTTAATTATATGTATATACAAATTTTTAATTTTAAAAACATATTTTCGTTGTTGATTCATCAATGGCGCGTTCTTATTTTTAAAATATGCATTTTTTTCGAAGGGAAAATGTTTTATTATTATCTTTTTGCTCTCAAATTGAGAAAGTTTCGTTAGTTATTCGACAAGGTATGATATTTTTATACTTAGTTTTATTCCTGATCTAACTAAATCAAGGCATATTCATTCATATAAGATAGACTTCACTCAATTCACTTGGAAAAATTCATATTTGGATGCCAAGCATATTCATATAAGGTATACACAAAGACAAATTCGTATAAGGTCTACTCTGCTCAATTTTTGCTTTGAGAAATTTATACGTTTAATGTCAAAAAGCTTACGGAAAAATGTGTTTTGATCCAACGTAAGTATCAAGGCAATTTCATATAAGGTATACTCAGCTGAATTGGCTTTGAGAAATTTATACTTTAAATGTCAAAAAAATGTACTGACAAATTTGTGTTGGCATCCAACGTATATTCAAATTACAAGCGGCGAAAATAGTCACCTGATCCCTTGCGAACACCTAATGGGTGTTTTTTATTGAGGTATAGAACTTTAAGTTGGCATCACTTATTTAACTGGCGGCCATTTTGTCAGCTGTCAAGTGATTAATATTTAGTTTGGTTTGCCATTTCATCATGAACAGGTTGACAAAAGAACAACGCTTGCAAATCGTGCAAATTTATTTCAAAAATAATGGTTCAGTTCGTGATGTTTACCGCAAGCTCCGTCCATTTTATGGTCGACATAATCGTCCATCAGAGCAATTAATTCGGTTAACCATGGATCGTTTTCGCACTACGTTTACTCTATGTGATAATACGCATCCGCAGAGACGTCGAACAGTGCGCACCGAAGAAACAATTGCCGCTGTAGAGCAAAGTGTTGTCCGTGCACAGCAATTGGAGCTTTGTCCATCAACTTTATGGAAGATTTTGATGGCATGAATGTGGATGAGTTGTGGTTCCAACAAGACGGCGCTACATGCCACACAGCGCACGTCACAATCGATTTATTGAAGGAAACATTCGATGAGCGCATAATTTCGCGGAATGGACCTGTCAATTGGCCACCAAGATCGTGTGATTTGACACCATTGGATTATTTTCTTTGGGGATATGTGAAGTCGCTCGTCTACGCCAACAAACCAGAAACGTTAGGGGACTTGGAAGCCAACATTCGTGGCGTTATTGCCAACATACGGCACCATATGCTCGAAAAAGTGGTTGAAAATTGGACCTGTAGAATTGGCTTTATTCGAGCCAGCCGCGGCGGCCACATGCCCGAAATCATATTTAAACATTAATGGCATAAAATTATCCTTCCAATAAAGCCAAATTGATGGACATTAAAACGATTTTCTTGTGTTTTATTTCAATTCGAAGTTCTATACCTCTAAAAAAACACCCTGTAGTATGAATTCACCTTGGTAAGTATGTATTTTCATATTACAATCGGCAAAAATAGCATGGATTCGCCCGGCTCAATTCGCTTTAAGAAATTTATAATTATGATGTCAAAAAAATGCACTGAAAAATGTGTGTAGACATCTTACGATTGTTGATTGTTGATTAGTTGAGACCACCTCACTTAGATTCACCTTGCTTAGCTGAAAATATCCCTTTGCTGTCAACACACAGTTTGTAGTACATTTCTGTAACCCTACGTCTCCACTAGCCATCGACTTGGGCATGACATGAACATGACGCCGGCAGAGCAACTGTGAAAAAACCATCAACTTCTTTATTGTGGTGAATACGTGCGATGTCCATGTTCAGGCATATCAAAGTATTTTGCGCTAGTGCAATAAAGATGGAATATTTACCAATTTTGTTCTGTCTCTTTTCTTTCTATTGAAAATGGTTGCGGACTGAGAATCTCATTGCAAACATTGTTGCTCAGACATATGTTCGGGCATCCATGTCAGAGCATGGACGAAAGTTGGACATGAGCGGTCTCCATTAGCCATTTGCGATGTCCGATATAATGCCCATACCAAGTTCATGGCTAGTGGAGACCGCTAGTAACATCCCAAGTATGAGCCAAGGCGAATCCACATTAGGTGGTTGCACCTGCTCAGGTGATTATTTTCGCAGCACACATTTTTCAGTACATTTTTTTAATCAAAAGTATACATTTCTCATAGCGAATTGAGATGAATATAAAGTATATATGAATCTGCCTTGGTGTGAACTTTTCAACGTGAATTAACGCGAGTCTTCCTTATAAAATAGGCCTACTTGCTAGTGTCGTATTTCGACTACGACTACGATGATTTCGTACTAGATTAAAGACACAATGTTGTTGTCGAAGTTTTGGAAAATTTATATTACTCTTAACATCAGAGGGATATTAAAATTCCAAGCAGCGAAAATAGTCACCTGAGCAGTTGAGACCAACCGATATGAATGTGAGATATATAAAAGGACTTAAATGACATCAAAACCTCTTATTTGCCCAATTCATAATTTTATGCAAATAGTCTTGCACCGTAGCATGTGCAAAATGGTATAGTATATTCGTACTCACCACTAAGGATTGTTAAGTGGTGTATAAAAATTATTTCATTTGTGTGTATGCACAGATACTTACATATTTATTTATTATAAATGTATAACATACATACATACATACTTCTATTTTTATGTGCATACTTTTTTGATTCCCATGACTATTTGATGTAAAATTCTGCTATAAGAATCACTTAAGATATGCTTGCAGACATACATACTTATCTGGCATCTGCAGACAAGAGTATTTAATTGGATTACCACAACAAATGTCAACTCAAGATCCATGTGCGATCTTTCCTGGCTACCGGACATCGGGTATTGATTGTTAAATTCATATTGGGCCTTATTACGAGTGTCGTATTTTGTCTTCGACTACGTCGATTTTGTACTAGACTAAAGGTCGTAGTCGAAGTCATGATATGACACTCGTTATTATGCAGAATATTTTTCTTATGCCTTTTTGATATTCTCAGAAAAATATTGGGCCTTATTACGAGTGTCGTATCACGACTTCGACTACGACCATTTTGTATTAGACTAAAGAACATTGCAAAATTTTTTCTTTAATCTAGTCCAAAATCGTCGTAGTCGTAGTCGAAATACGAAATTCGAGATAAGGCCTATTATTTTACTTGTATCAAAATTTATTAAGAATATATAATTAAAACTGTCACTCACTTATTGTCCACTTCCGGGCTGAGAACGGCGCACACTACTATACCAAGAACAGAACCAAAAAATAGTACTAAGACCAAAATCATGTGCTCATTTAAGGCTGGCAAATCATTCGCCACAACATCCAAATTTGCCTTGTTAGCTTCCGCATCGAAAATTATCTGTTGAGCTGTCTTGCTCTCTGTACGTTTAAAGCCCAAGAAAATAATTTCCAAATATAAAATGGTGAAAAGCAAAAGTAATAAAGAGACTGGCAAAGACATCAAAAAATATTTCAATTGGAAATTAGCATTGACTTGAGATAGAGAGGATTCACTGTAAATTATTAAAAAAAAAGAAAATAAAAAAATTATATATTTAAAAATAAAAACAAAACTTACGTCTTCATAAGATCCCTTAAAGTCATGCCACTATCTGAAGCCAAAGTTGTGGTTATGCTGCCAATATTAATGGCATAAGCTACTCCTATATAAAAGGCAATGGCCACTTTTGAAGGATAAGGTCTTTCATCATCTTTAAGCTGGATCTCCTCGTTAATGGCCTTACAAACATTGATATTATCCAAATACTGCAAAATAGCTCCTATAGTAGGCATCACAAGAGCACAAACAAAAGAAGCTGGCAAGAAAGCCGTTAGAATAAACGAGAAAACCATCAATATTATGAGAATCCTAGAGATATAAATTATTATAATCTGATATCTGTATTTTAATTGAATTATCTAAACGAACTTTCTAGGATCACAAGTTATATGAGCGAGCAAAAAATAAGCTTCACGCTTGACCACATTACAATGCTGCATAGTAACCGCTATAAAATTGCACAGTAAAAATAATACATTCGATTCTCGGGTATAGCACATGCAAATATCATTAGAGTCCTTGAATTGAAAAGTTTTTATATCATTAATAAAAATTAGTAAATGTTTAATAATCAATACTCACCATTAAGCCAATTACCGGTAAAACTATTATGGGAAGTATGGCGGTGGCTGCTAAAGGGGCAGCTTCCGCCACGTACCACATAAAGACCCATAATATAAGAAAAATAGAGCGATATTGCTAATAAAAAGAAATTAGTTGCAATTTTTCTATATGCCAAATGTTTTTCAAAAGCAATAAAAAGCCAACAGTTGGTTCAAGTGAAACTTTGATTTTTCATAAAAAAAAAATTTTACATGAAGAACACACTCTACGCCTTTTTTTTCTATCGTTTAATAAGAAATAATTACCAATGCGGGCTCAAAAAACACCAAAGGAAGAAGTGATAAAGGAGAGGTGAGGTAAAAGAAACCATTCCAATGGATTTGGCAGCAATTCTTAAATCGTTCACTGAAACTGAATGGAACCGAAAATAGTTACGTATCCATACAAATTACAGCACTTTTTGCCAAATGCTAAGACTTACTTCATTTTGATAGATCGGGAAGGAAAAGTTTTAAATTATTTATGTTATAATGAAATTTCTATTATTTTATTTATTTATTTATTTTTTTACAAAGAATTAAAATGATTTGGAAGAAAAGCTTACTGACAAATATTTCACAGCTAGGGACAAAATAAAAGAAGACATTTTCTATCAGAGTTACAAAATCAAAAAACTATTTACCATATTTTTAAATCAATAGTTTAGGATGGCTCAAAATTAATAATATTATGGCAGCCAAGGTGAATTCATACAAGGTGGTTGCAATCGGTCAGATGCCTTGCCTTAAGCGGCCCATCCATTATACAATATTATGGCACATGTTGTTCTACATTTTTGGCCATTTCACAGAGTTAAATTCCGTTTGGAAACGGAATTAAATCCACCCCATTTTTGTAGCAGATGGTGTCTAAAAAAGGAAACTAAAATACGGAAATTTCTCAAGTGCGTCCAGACTGTTGGGGGCGCTGGTATACTAACGTATGCTCTGGCTAGGGCTTGACATCTTGAAGTGTATTGAATTAAGTTTCCGAACGAAATTGAACTCTGTCACATGGCCGAATCGGCGCTTAGGCGCAATATTTGCAAAAAAAATATTGCACAATTTTCCGGGCTGTGAAAAAGTTAACAACATTGAAAACTCTTACCACCACATTGCACAATTGTCTTGAGTGTACAATAAAAAACAAAAGTCTTTTGATATTTGCCAATATATTGTGCCACCTGCGAATAGGACAACAACATTGGCGATATTATTGTACAATATGATAAATTGCACAATTATATCGCAAAGGGGTGGGCCGCTTTAAGCTGAACTTAATTTTTATATCAAGGGAAAATTCATATAAGGTATATTCAGCTCAATTCGCTTTGAAAATTTATGCTTTTGATGTAAGGCGAATTCATATAAGGTATAATCGGCTCAATTCGCTTTGAGAAATTTATACTTTTAATGTGAAGAAAAGGTACTGAAAATTGTGTGTTGACATCCGATGGATATGCAAATTACCAGCGGCGAAAATAGTCTCCTGAGAAGTTGAGACCATCTCATATGAATTCGCCTTCTCTTACCCTACGTCTCCAATAGCCATCGACTTGGGCATGACATGAACATGACGCCGGCAGAGCAACTGTGAAAAAACCATCAACTTCTTTGTTGTGGTGAATACGTGCGATGCCCATGTTCAGGCATATCAAAGTATTTTGCGCTAGTGCAATAAAGATGAAATATTTACTACTTTTGTTCTGTCTCTTTTCTTTCTATTGCAAATGGTTGCCGACTGAAAATCTCATGGCGAACATTGTTGCTCAGACATATGCTCGGGCATTGATGTCAGAGCATGAACAAAACATGGACATGAGCGGTCTCCATTACCCATTTTCGATGTTCGAGATGATGCCCATACCAAGTCCATGGCTAGTGGAGACCCCCAGTTATATAGAGGGGAAAAAGCAGTTCTATAGTATGAGAAAAATAAGAAAGACATATATAATATTAAACAAATGGTGTAGTTTCGATAGCATAAAGGGATTTACTTCGGCCTTAAAAAGTATTTTAATTTTGCAAGATTTTGTCAAACAGTGTTACGAGTCCTTAGATTCCTTTCCACTTTTTCAATTTTAACTTCAAATAAAAGTGTTTCTCTGTTGACCCATAACAAATTCGTTTTCAAAGACTCCTCCACAAAGAGTTCCATTTATTTTCATTTGGATACTTTGAGTATCATTTTTCTTTTCGCAACATAAATTTTCTTAAAGAACTTTCCAAAGTTTAAAACATCTATAAAATTATATACATATCGTTGATCTCAAGTAAAACGGCCATGAATCAAATAATTGTATTTTTACAGGAGAATGTAAAAACATAATAGAAACTGCAATATTCAAAATGAAAGGATTTTTTACGCACATTCAAATACTTGCAAAAGCGTTAATTTTTACACTAACTATTGCAATAAATTTTTGTGGATTTGTGTGAAATGTATCCCAATTGATAAGCTCAATTTGGAGAAAAAAGTTTAGGTCCTTTTTATTTGAGAGCATCGATATTTTTCATATTATTTACTGCCTTTGACCATATGTATTATATTTAAAAAACAAACATTATTTATTGGTCTCTATAAGCTTACAATAATAGGAATCCAAGAAAATCATAGATTTTGCATTTTTATTTTAACTTTTATGCAACTGAAGTGGGTGTCCATTTTAGAAAAATCAAACCAAAAGAAAAAAAAACATAAAATAAGTATAATATGCAAGCAAAGAAGGAAAAAAAATTTTTTCTGCATCATTTTTGCGGAAGGGAATTCTTTTTCTTTTTTTTTTGTCTTTACTTAACTTGCAATTTCATGCAAAATTATGCATAATATTTCGTCTTTAAATTCATTTACTTGTGTATATTTTTACTTAAATGTGAAAAGAAAGTGCCACAAAAAAAATTAAACTCTAAAATGATACATATTTTCATTAAATTGGAGCTGATGCAGATGTTTTCGAGATTTTAGCGAAAAATTTGTTTATTTTTTTGCAATTTACAAGGACATTTTCAAAAGTCTTGAGAACTACTTATTTAAGTTAAGCAAATTTTACACCGTTAAAAAGTTATATTTGTGTTTTATCAGTCCATATAATATCTGTGGCAATAAAGAAAAAGTGCTTAAGTCATATTTTACTGTTTTGTATGAGAACACTTTTAAGCTTTCAAGTAGATTTTCAGCAATTTATTTCTTTTGCAGTTAAATTTTAAAATTCGTTTTTAATTTAAATTTTTACCAGAAAAGATCGTTTAACACAATATAAATGATACATTCAATTTGAAATATAACAAAGTATAAGCTGAATTAAACTATTTATTATTCCTTATGAGATTACAAGTCCAAAAAATATAAGCACCAACTTATTGCGCTGTAACTTGCTCAAAAATTACACGAAATAATTGAGATTTTGCTCAGAGGTACTTTCAACTATTGCAGAGATTGCAGAGGTGCCATTAACTCAAAATCAGCTTATATGGACTTAAGCACTTTTTGCTTTTTGCCACAGATATATTGACTGCGTAAAAATTCACTGAGTGATATGGTATCTTGACTCGTACTCCTTAACTTTATTTAAAGAATACAGAAAGAACCGAAGAATTTTTGCGAAAATTTAAATTCGAATATTTTCACCAACCCTCTTACACACGTATTCTACGTTCTGTGACAAAATAAAAATTATAGCAAATGACAATTTTTACATTGCTTAAAACACAAAAATTGTCATTTGTTATAATTTTGTCATTTGTCACAAAGTTCAGAATAAGGGGGTTATTCTGAACTTTGTGACAAAAAAAAAACAAATGACAATTTTTATATGTTAAGCAATGTTGAAATTGTCATTTGTTATAATTTTTATTTTGTCACAGAGCTTAGAATACGGCTGTAAATATGTCATAGCTTTTTACAGCCTTCTTTATAAAAATTATTAAGACTTAATAAAGGGTTTACAATGCGCCTCATTGACACCAGAGGTACTGCAAAGGTGCAAAAAGCAGAGTTGTAAAGGAATGAAGCTTTCCTCTACCTCTGCTTTCATCACCTGACTTCTCTATCACTATCCCTTTCCTAAAGAACGTAACACCTAGTAATAATAGTAAGCATTCATTGCCTGAGGCTTACTTCTCTTCAAACAAAAAAAAAAGGTTTCATAAAACAGATTTTCATACAAAATTTTTTTTATGAAGAATTTATAAAGCCTTAAAATTTTTATATATAAGGGTTTAATGTTTTGAATATTTTTGCTTTTTGAGCAACCATATTTTCTATAAATTGGTGCTCTGTCAATAAGGCAATTATGAACATCATCAAAAACAATACAGTGTTGTTGTATAGGCAGCCCTCTTTTCTATAACAATAGTGTTCCTTACATAGTCAATCATAGTTTCTATAAGAAGAGTGTGCTGTGACGTATTATTTAAGGATGTGCTGTCACATAGGCAACTATCTTTTATAAAAGAATAGTATTGCATCGCATGGGCAAGCAATCTTTTTCATAAGATCAGTGTTCTCTTACAGAGCTATTCATCTCTTCTTTAATATTTCCTTATGTTATAAATTGTTTAGCATTACAGGTTCTATTATTACTGAATTGAAAATAAATACAAATACAAATACAAATTACTGTTCTCTCACACAGACAATCGCATTTTTTATAATAACACTCTGCTGTCATATAAATAACTAACTTTGCTATAAGAACAGTGTTCTCTTATACAGTCAACCATCTTTTCTACAAGAAGAGCATGCTGTTACATAGACAAACATCTTTTTGTAAAAATACTTTTTCTCACATAGAGAACATATAGGCAACCATCTTTTCTACAAGAAAAATGTTCTCTTACTCCGTAGACCATATTTTCTATTAGAAGATGTGCTGTAGTATATATAGAACCATAGGCGCATATTCATAGTTTTTATTCAAACACTATGTTGTAGTATAGGGAACCATATTTTTTTAATGACATTGTGAAAAAATTTTTTTAAAGAAAGACCACACTGTCGCATGATCATCGATCTTTCATTTAAGAATAGTAGCCTCCAAGATAATCAGTCATCTTTTTTATGAAAAGAGTGTGCTGTCATAAAGGTTGCTGGTAAGGAAGGGTAAAATTTAGAATCCAGCTCACTTCGGTCCTTTCCCTTTGTGGTACCTGTGAGGTGAAGAGAAGTTAGTGAGAGAAGTTAATAGGGAAGAGATAGTGATAGAGAAGACAGGTGGTGAAGTAAGAGATAGAGGAAAGCTTCATTCTTTTACAACTCTGCTTTTTGGCTCGTTTCTAATAATGCTGTGTGGCAGCGCCTCTGGTGTTAAATGAAGCGTATGCAAATTTGAAGCTGTGTTTAATAGCCATTTTATTGGTTATTTTTCTTTGCCAATGATTCTGCTACACAAAACCCTCGAAGGAGGGCGCTCTGATGTTACATTAGGATTAGCATGCGCTAATGCTGGTGTGTAGTTATGCCTGCATCACTAGGACTTTTCCTACAATAACTGATATAAAGAACACTAGTGCACATCAGAAAAATGCGTGGTGTTATTATTTTAATGACTGTCGAAGACCGGGCTAGAACCCAGGACCTTCGGTTTTCTAGTCAACGTGCTAATTAATTCAGCTAACGGTAACCATCTTTAAAAAAACAACAAGGCAACCATATTTTCCCAAAGAAATTGTTCTGTCATATAAGCAGCATTTCCTTAGAACTGTGTTTTTACGTAGGCAATCATCTTTTCTGCAAGTGTGTGTTGTTTCAACAAAAAATATGGTTGCCTATATGACAGCACACTCTTGTTATAGCAAAGATGCCTGATTGTGTAATTAAGTAAATGCACATATGCAACTGGCGCTATGTTGAATGTTATGTTGTCAACTGCTTGTATATTTAAATGTAGACATATTTAAAAAAAAAAGATTGAACTGTATGTTAAAAGTTTTCTTTGTTTTAAACCCCCAGACCTGCCTTAATATATTTTGTCTAAATTCTTGCAATTTTACTTACTAAAACTAGATTTTAAACAACAGTTTTCCTTCCATTTACATTTGTATTTTATCAAATATACTAACGCAAATACAAATAAATATTTAGAACACCCACACACACACACACATACACATACAAACTCATTTAGACTGAATAGCATATTCATTTATTTTGACAAAATGAACTCATGCTCTCTGAATACGAAACACATACCAAGAGTGTTGTCATTATTATTATTATTACACACACACACACAATTTGCCACTAATTACTAACACCAGCACAAAAGGTTACAGTTGTTTTATAAACATTTCTACGACTGCAGTACACAGTATTGGAAGAGTCATTTTCATTTCCATATACACACTAACTTATATGGGTGTGTGTGTGTGTGTGTATGTGTGTGTGTGTTGGCATATGTGTGGACATAGTGTTGCCATGGCACATGTAGCTAAAGATTTCTTATTTATTTAGAATTGATATGCATTAATTGTTGTGTACACTAACACAAGCATACATACGTTTATTTTAGTTGGCGCTTGTATGGCTGTAGATGTTTGTTTAACCATTTGCACTTTGGGGATTAAAGGGCGCTATTGCATTATCGGCGTGTATGTGCGTGTGCAAACTTTACAAAAATAATTTGCAAAATCACTTGTTATTTGTTTAGACTCTTGTTTTATGCTGTTGCAACATGTCTATCCTGCTGTTGTTTTAAATGTTTTAACGTGTTGTTACACATTTGATGCCTGCCTGTGTGACAAAATGTATTTTTTTTTTTATTTTCTTCTAGTGCATTTTTCTCTTGCTTTTATTGAGTTAAGTGTGCAAGAGTGGGTTTACTAAAAACTTTAGTAGATAAAATTTAGAATTAATTAAAAATCTTAAAAGACATGTAATTAACTTTTAAAAAAATTTAAATAATTTAACATTTACTCGAAATCTATAGTTTTTACCTGACTCCGCAACGCAAAGAAGGGTTTTGTGTTTATCACTCTATGTATGTATGTATGTATGTATGTGTGTATGTATGTATGTATGTATGCATGTATGTATGTATGCATGTACATATGGGTGTGCCTCTGCGACACTACATAAACCAAACGCGTGGACCGATTTTGATGATTCCTACGTCAATCGAGTTGTCTTAATACCAGGAGTATCAGTTGTCAAAATTCAATATGGCGGCCAACAGACGCCATTTTGTAAATACAAAAAAATTAAAAAGTTGGCGAACTATATCAAAATGGGTATCATTCGACGGGTATTTTAAAATCATATATAGGTTTCTTTTATGATTTTTCATTTCGAATGACCATTTAGGATATTTAACGGTTCAAAGTTGGTCGCATATGTGTTATATGATTTTTTTTTTTTTTTGATTAACTGATTTAAAAATTGTTTTATTTTCTTTTTTTGTTTTTAAGCGAAGTAACACTCAGGCAACGAATACCTACTACTATTTTTTTTTTTTTTTTTAAAGAGAAGTAACACTCAGGCAATTAATGCCTACTACTATTATTAGGTGTTACCTTCTTTAGGAAAGGGATAGTGATAGAGAAGACAGGTGGTGAAGGGAGAGATAGAGGAAAGCTTCATTCTTTTACAACTCTGCTTTTCGCACGTTTTTTGATAATGCAGTGTTGTAGCGCCATCTGGTGTCAAATGAGGCGTATTAAATTTTTGAAGCTGTGTTTTGTAGCCATTTTATTGATTATTTTACTTCGCCGATGATTTTGCTATACAACGAAGGAGGGCGCTCCGATGTTACATTAGGACTAGTATCTTCTGAAGTCGGTATAGTTAAGTGACCAGTGACTATGCCTTCATCACTTGAACTTTCCTACAACAACTGATACAAAGGGACACTAATGCACATCAGAAAAATGCGTGGTGTTGTTATTCAATGACTGTTGGATACAGGGATTGAACCCAGGACCTTCGATTTTGTAGTCAACGTGCTAACTACTTCAGCCAACGCCACCCTCAAATTTTGAGTTAGATGTGCGATGCGTTATCAAATCGGTGTGAGCTATGTATGAGTGCATTAGTGTAATAATATGGACAAGAAGTACAGAGAAACTTAACAGCTGCATAGAAATATACCCAACCGAATTTTAAAGCATACCTTCAGGAGCAATGTTAATTTTAATAGAAATTGCTTGTGAAGTGTAATAGTGTTGCCAGTGGGGATAATTTTGTTAAAAAGTTGAAATATATAAAATAAATAAAATAAACATAAACGTTTAAATAAAAGAGCGTTTTAAATGTCTAATATTTGTTTAAGAAATATATAGCAGTCCTTATAAAGAATTTATAATATTATATTATAACATATCTTCATTACGTACTGTTGCCTTACATTGAAGCTGGTGCACGACAATTGGGTAACAATCTCCATATCATGCCAATTATTATGGGTGGAGATTTTAATAAAAATTTTGCAAATCCACAGTCGCAAGCTTCATCAAAATTTTTATTTGACGTTTTCCACTTGCATATGAGCAATTTTCCACAACTACAGATGCAGTTTTTCATAGATTTTTGAATACAGTAGAGTCAAAAATTTATATAGCTTATTTTAGTTACCATAAGCCAATATTAAAAAAAAAAATACATTACTAGATGTTTATACATCTCCCCTGTGATTGGATTCATATTGATTTTTTTTAATAATACAGAGGTCCAGCGTCTCTGGTGTCAATGAGGCGTATTAAATTTTTAAAACTATGCTCAGTAGTCATTGTTATGATTATTTTCATTTTTATTTTGATTTTGCTACAGAATACCAACGAAGGATATGTTACTTTAGATTTAGTATCCGCAGAAGCAGGAGTAGTTCTGTGACCAGTGTCTATGCCTTCATCACTTGAACTTTTCTACAACAAGTGATACAAAGACGCACTAAAGCACATCAGAAAAATGTATGATGTTATTATTTATTGGCTCGAACCCAAGACCTTCGATTTTGTAGACGGCGTGCTAACTACTTCAGCCAAAGCCTTCTTTTAAAATTTTTATTCCTTTATAAAAAATTTGACCCATTCATATAATATTCATAGATTTTCTGATAGTGTCTACACAAATCTAGATAACAGTGCCCTATTTTAACGATATTTTTTGTAACTAATTGTCGGCGAAGTTAAGTAACTAATAAGTTTTTTTTAAACATTAATATAAGATACACCTAAGCAATCTCTTAGTATATGCTTGGGAACAACAAATAAATCCTTATATAAGTTAAAGCCTTACCCCATATTCTTAAAATTTAAAACCAAAATTTTTCGTAAAAAATTTTCCTAAAATAGATTTCAAATTCATTTTATTTTTTTATGAATATGGGGGTTAAAGTCTAAAAAGAAACCTTTCCTATTTGCAAACTAATTAAATTTCTGCTTGTGTACAAGGCAAATGAGAGACCTGATTAAGTTATAACTTTGTTAATATAAAAAAACACTTTCCAACTCATGAAAACTTTCTCTCGAATAACACACATTGGTTATGTCATAATTCATTATGCATACGTATTTTTTTACTATGACTTCATATGCCATTAAAATTTTACCATAATAATAATTTTGACATTATTGTTATAAGCAGCTAATTAAGGAATGGCAAAATGACGGAAACGGAAACGAAAACTACGTGTATGAGACAACCAAAAGCAAAAACCCCAAGCAAACCAAAAATGTGGCAAAAAAGGAAGTGGTGACAGGAAAACTTATATATATATATATATACATACATATATTAAATTATATGACAGTGATGTCATAATGACTACATGTCATCTATAATCGCCAAAAGACAATTTCCTTAATAAAGTAATTAAATTTAGCACAAAGCTTAAGACGGTTATTTAAATTAATTAAAGAAACACAAGCAATGATTGCAATTAAGCACACACGTTCTCACTAAATAAGGCATTAAATAAACGTGACAAAATTTGATAGTAATTTAATTATTTAAAAGTATAAATAAGAATTATTAGAAATTTTCTGATTAGCTTAAAGTGTTAGTTAAAGCCTTATTAGCTTTGTGCAAATATTTAATGTTAACTTTCTTTTTTTGAAATATGAATTTTATTTTTATAAAATAAAGTTTTATTTTATCACGGCTTAAATTGAAGTAAATTAGTTATTCTCTTTTATTCAAGCACGCCATAATTTATTTAACTCTTAGGTTTAGTTACATATATTTATGGTCAGTAATGAAGCCATTTGTTTTATTTTTATTTTTTTTTTTGCCTGAAATATTTTACTATATTAAACTGACTGACTGCTCGTTTATGGCAGCATTACCATAAAATGTCTACAAATTTATGCAAAATGCACTGAGCATAAACTATTAAGCTCGTATGGGAACCAAAATGTATTTCCAAATGCACATCTAGCGGGTAATCGTGTTTGCAATATGCTGCATATTTAATTTACATTTTTAATTACATTTGGTGGCACACACATTCGCAAGGAGGGACTCGCAGGCAGACGGACAGACTGGCATAATAAAGATAACACAAATTAGTTAGACATGCTTTTGGCCAAAGGTGGAAAATTACTGTAAGCACAAAACCTAAAAGGCATAAAGGATGACATTGTTTAGTTATAATGAAGAGTGCTAAATAAATTATTAATGGTGCACGAAAAATGGGTGGAGAGAGAGGGAGAGAGAGAGAGCACCTTAAACTAGGCAATGCTTTTAAATAGTAAAAATTGTAAATGCTTGTATATTTCATAATGTTTAGTATGTATTTAATTTACAATTTTAAATACTTTCTTCAGCAAAAACATTCTAAAGAAATGAAATGAAAAATTCTTTAATTTCTTTTACAAATTACTTAAAAATTTTCTTACCTTATAAAGTTGCAAATGTTTTCTATGAAATAAAAACATTCTGCCAATAATTCTGTGACAATAAGGAACAACTACTCAAGTCATATTTCACCGTTTTGCAGTAGAGCACTTTTAAGCTTTCAAGTCGATTTACACAAATTTATTTCTTTTGCAGTTTTATTGGGAAATTCGGTATTCATTAAAATTTTTTTAGAAAAACATCATTCAATACACTATAAATAATATGTTCAATGAGATATATTTAAAAGTATGAGATAAATTAAAATGCTGTTCTATATGAGACTATAAGGTTAAAAAAAGATAAGCTGCAAGTCATTGCGCTATAACTTCCTGAAAAATTACCCCAAATGATTGAAATTTTGTCCAGGGCTACTTTTAAATGTGGAGATTATAGAGGTATCAAAAACTCAAAATCAGCTTATCTCGACCTTAGCACTTTTTCCTTTTTGCCACAGAATTATAATGATCCATAAAGAAGGAACATAAGATACAAGACGCTGTATAAGTAAGCATTCAAAATATAATAACCACTACTATGTTATACATTCTGCTTATTTAAGAAATTTAGTATTGAAAAAAATACAACCACACAAACATATAAGCCAGAGCAGAGGACAGACACAAACAACTTTAACTATAATGCTTCTACAGCAATGCTTTCTACCGAAAGAAACATGAGAGTAATGTATTCGCGTAAGTTTATTAATTTGTAGAAGAAGCCGATTGATATTCGGCACTCTGGTGCTACTTTGGGCAGCTATGTTCTGCATTAATGCTCTATTGTTATCGTACATACGAGGATGGATCATTCTCTCAGTGACTTTTTGAATTTCCCGCCTCTTGATTGAATTGGCAACACTGTTTCTGTCAAGCGGCAACTGTCAGTTGACTTCTATCTAAATTTGCACAAGCTGTGTCATTTGGTTTGTGATTGGCAACTAATTGACCATAAACTCTCTCTATGCTCTCTATGCTCTCTTTGCTCTCTATGCTCTCTATACTCTCTATGCTCTCTATGCTCTCAATTGCCCACTGTGTGACAGCTTTAAGGGATTGTTTGGAGTTGTTTAACCGCAATGCGAATGAGTTTTTGTGGCGTTTTGTAACTGTGGAAAAAACATAGACCCATTACTGTACTCCGGAGACCAAGCAGGAGTCTAAACCTGCTCCGAAGAAGGCCAAGGTGAGTTTGTCGGCCAACAAGGTGATGGCAACATTTTTTTGGGATGCACGCGGGATAACCCACATCGATTACCTTCAGAAGCGAAAAACAATAAACGGCAAATATTATGCCAATTTATTAGACCGATTTAATGAGGATTTAAATAGAAACGACCCCATATGGCCAAGAAAAAAGCTATTTTTCATCAAGATAATGCACGAGTGCAGTCTCAATGGCAAAACTCTATGAATCCGCCATATTCTCTGGATTTAGCTCCTAGTGACTACTTGCTATTTCCAAACCTAAAGAAATGGCTTGGTGGAAAGAGATTTAGCTCCAACGACCTAACAATTGCCTATTTTAAGGAAGGGATACAAAAACTGGAGAAACGTTTGACTAAGTGTATTGAGTTAAAATGAGATTATGTTGAAAAATAAATTTTTGTTTCGCAAAAAAACTGTCTTTCATTCAAAATGTAATGGACTCATTGATCCGCCCTCTTATACCAAACCAACAAAGCGATTTGCAACATGATTTAATGACCTGGTCCAAAGCTACCATTCAGAGGCTGTTAAATGTGATTTTCTGGATGTTGTTAATATTCTTCTGGCAGCTTTATGTTAAATATCAAAAGAGAAAGGTGTCAGCAAAACGGTCAGTCTTATGTAAACAACAGTGAAGTTAACATTCGTGAAGTTAACATCGTGGTATTTCAGCAATGACTAATTTATCATTGAACTTTTGAAAGCTATTAATATTAATATTGAATAAATAAAGTATTCTGATTTGATAATAATTGTCCACTAGCAACTCTTTATTTAGTTGTAAAGGTACAAACTCTACACAAAAAAGTGTTTAAAAGATAAAAACGTAAGAATATTAATGTTTGGTTAAGAAAGCTTGCAAAACACTTTCAGTAAACCATTTATGATGTAATTGTTACTGCTCGCATAACTACAAATCTTTGTTTTACTTACACATTTTTTGTTTTAGTTCCTAAATTTAGCTTTCTACAATTTCCTTATTTTTCACTAACATTTTTTTTTTACCTCTACTTTGTGTTTTACTTCAATTATTATAAACCAAGAGGTGAAAAAAGTTCTGTCTTTCTATGGTTGCCAGTTTTGAAATGGGCTACTAAATGGACTTAACAAAAGCAACCCTTATATAGTAATAAAACAAAAAAAAATATAAAAATCCACACAAATTCGACATCTCAAATTTAGTTGTTCAGGCAACAGCAACTATGACAACAATAGTACAACTAACTACTGTGTAAATGTCAGCAATTAGAAAAGCCACATAAAAACAACACCAGCAATTGTATGTTGCGTGCTTGTAAAAAATCATAAATATTGTTAAAGCCCCATACTTTTTTTTAAGCAATAAAAATTCTACAGCTTAAAATGTCCCCTAAAACTATGCTTTAGGACTCAAATCTCCTAGGACTGCTTAGAGTATGCTTCAGTTTTCAATTATTGTTATTTTTCGTATTCTAAAGTATTTTTGCACTCAAAACTAATTTTATTAATTATCACATATTTTGTTATTTTTCCATTTCCAACATTCCTTTTTGGAAATCTTGCTGCTCTAAACTAGTTGGCAATTTATTGTACTTTTTGCTTATAAATGACCCTCCAATAGTGAAGGACTTAAACAAGAATGTGCAATCAAGAATTAATTACATTCAAGTAGTAACATAAACTTTGTTGAGTTTTCTTGTTTCTTTTTTTATGCTTAGATATGTCTTTGTCTTTAAATATTAAGCATTTGTCAGGCTTAAGCGCAAAGGTTTAGGAAGAAGATGTTATTTGTATTGTAATCTCTTATAGCTTGCTGTACGTTTTTAAATTTGAATGGTGTCATTAACAATTGTGAAAATTTTAGAAATTTGTAATTGAAATAAACTTTTGGTAGAGATAATCTTCAAAGGAAATCAATTTGCTTTAGAAAATTCATAGCATACTTTAGGGAAGTATAAAATGAACGAAGCATGAGCAGAATTAAAGTAAATATTTCTTATTCCAAAAATATATTAACAGGCTATTGTTGTGCGAAAAAAGCAGCCTATTGTAGTGAAAAAAATTCATATGGAAAATAATAATAATCACGCAAGTAGTGGGAATTGAATCGTTTTGTAAAGTTTCGGGGAATTTTAAATGAATTTTTAAAAAAATGTCTGCCCAATTCAAGCTTAGTTACTTTGAAAATGCATACCAGGAAATAAAATAAAACAATATAGAAAATTTTTGGAAAAAAAATATAGCAAAAATTTTAAAGAAATAACTATTTTAAGATGAAAAAAATTTATAATTTCAAATCAATTCGCTTTTACACATTATTCATTCATTCCAATATCAGTTTGAGAACTAAAACGAGTGTTTTTTGCAGCCATGTTGTTGATGCTACATCTATTGAATTGGAAACCATTTATTTAGCCTGTTGTGCGGAACCACTCTATGGAAGGATACAGCGTTCAATAACACGTGCAAATAATACAATTGTTTTATAAAAATGGTTTTTGTTTGTTTAGATAACGTTCTACGCACTTCGTCCAAAGAAGACTTTCGCAGTGTGCTTGACACTTTTCTGTCTACTGGTTTAATAACAATTAATTAACCTGTTAACCGATAAAAGATAACGTCTGCCAAAATTATCTCGTTTAACAGCACTCGCGAATGATAAAATTCTTTTAGGTAAGTGAGTGTCCAATTCGGGCTAAATTTTGCAATTTCTCTATTTTACGGTCTTCATAATCATCCGTACAAGACAATGTTTTGCTCTGTACGTCGAATCCGCTTTAGCGGAATAAAATCAAATTATTGAAAGCGATCCAAGTCCCCGCACTGATTCTAAACGCAGCTAGTCTTATTCACTTCATTTTACTGAAAATATCGTATTACTGAAAACCAAAAGCAAGCCCACAACTACGTTTTGTATGAAACTTACTTCGCTTTAGTGAAAAAATAAACAATGACAAATTTATTTATTAGAAATCGATTGCATAACTTTAGGCTGAAATAATTGTGCATGTTTTGTCCGTTAAAAAATTAAATGGCAAAAAGTATTTGTCCTTCACGCTCTTACAATTTACGTTAAATTGACGTAAAAAAATATACAGATTTGATATAAAAAATATTGCTTTACTGATTTTAAGCATTACGCTTAACTGTAACAAGTTTCAGTAGTCCGAACTATGTTATTTCCAGTATTTGTATTAACAAATTTTATTCCACTAGTTCAGTTAAAAACCCAAGGCGGCGAAATGCAAGACCTGCGAAAAAACATCGTCGATATCCATGAGAGTTTGGAGGATAGTACTGTCTCTCTGCATTTTGCAGACCACAACTTGGGGAATTTTGTGTCCTGACTGGGGTTTGAACTCGTATAAAATTCAATTGACTTAGGAGCTTAAAGCCACAACGTGTGTTCGCTGAATATACCTTTTTACCGTTGGAAACTGATTTTTACCAAAACATCTTATTTAGCGATAAGACGCATTACTGTACGACTGGATACTTCAACAAAAAAAATTGGTAAAGTTGGGACGATAGCAGTCCAAATTATATCCTAGAGCAAACAATGCATCCCGTAAATATCACTATTTGGTATGGATTTTACTAGCGTCATCCATCTATATTTATTTGAAAAAGATGTCGGTCAGGTCATCGCCTTTTAATGTTGAGCGATATAGATCGGTGGTTATCAATTTTTTTTTTGGTCAGAATTAGGTGATATAAGGACCATCATATTGTTTCATTAGGACGGTACTATGAGTCATAAAGCCCATGCTACATGGAATATATTGTACAAGCATTTGAGGAGGTGGAAGTGGTATTAAACGGACATTTTGGATGCGTCTTGCCAAGCTGCGGTTTTGAACGATGTCATATGCCTTTCAAATAAGTTAAAAAAACGATGATATCTCACAAACACTTCGTTTTATTTAAGTGTAATGAAAGCTCTTTATTTCAATCTAAATAATTTTATAGCAACACATTAACACTTTTAAGTCTTACAGCCAATTATCACTTTAGAAAAAATCAAACAAGCAAACAAACACATTTCAGCCCTACCGTACATTCATTGGAAGAGTTTACCTTCTAACAATTTAGCTTTTAATAGAAGAGCTTGTTGTTTTACAACCAACAAAAAATATATGAATATTGTTTGGTTAAGCTCAAAGAGCAAGTGGCAGGTAATGGAAAATAGAGAATGGAAACATTTTAAATGCTCGTTATTGTGTTAACGGCACGCAATAACAGTTACAGTAAAATTATATTACAACATTTCAAAGAACACAAGCAACTACACAGACAATTGCATGTAATTATACCGTATATATAGAAATATGTATGCGTGTGTGTACTTGTAAATACATATTTGCACGCATATTTATGGCTATAACCCAACAAACAAAGGGTAAACTGTTTGAAATGTTTTAGGCTATTAGAGGTAACAGAAAAGTAAAACCATAAAAAAACTACAAATCAAGTCAAATAGCTGAAACAAATAAACCAGGATGACTCTATGAAAAACAGACCTTCAACACTTCTGCTTACATATTTGATATATTTATGTTTATGGCCAGTTGGCTTCAAATTAAAAATTTTTGAACTTGTATTTTTCAAATGCAAGGTATAATTAAGTCGACTCAGGAATTTTGTTAAAGTCATCTTTCAGAAGGCATCATACACCTGCTTCTAGCATACTGAGTATGAAAGGTCAATATATATATAGATACTGGTACGCCATTGCCTTCCAATTTTAAAGCGTTTTTTGCCTCATCATCCTTTGAAATATGACTTCTTGTCTATGAAACTGGCAGTATATAATAATAACAATAACTGCTCCCCGCTATCATAGTGAAGTATGAGCGTCATTGTATAAGGTTTTCTTTACTTGGCAGCAATGCCAGTATACTGCCAAAAATCTTTGGAATAATGAGGAAAAATTAATCTTATTATATTAAAATAAAGTCGAAGAATAGCTACCAAGCGTTTAACCCATTTCAGCCTTTTGTTTTTCCACAACTTCAATATGCTTTGTATGATACAGATATAATAATGCATAATTCTTAGGAGAATAAATGTTATGAAAACAAAGTTCTTGATGTTGGAAAAAATATTCACCTTCACGACTTACTATATGTTTGCTGGGTAAGCGCAACATAGGGAATCGTAGTGATTTCCAATAACATTTAAAATAACTAAAACTAAACTCATTCGTGGTAACACACACATACAGGTATGACGAATACAAACGCGAATGTGTATGAGAGAGAGAGAGATGGATAGGGAGAGAAGATTTTGTTAATGAATACTAAGGAGAGTAACTTAAAATTCATTTTACATTTATTTACATTTTTACAAAATCTATATATTTCTATTTTAAAACTCTCCCACATATTGCTGCTGTAAGTGTGGACGGCGGCTTATAATTATAACAAATTGGCATTCAATATCGAACAAAATTTCAAAATATTTCCATTTACACTCTAATGAAAACTTTTGGAATTTCGCTCGATATCGAATGTCTGTCTCCTCGGCTTTGTAATGAAAACAATATTACTGTGGCAATAAGGAAAGAGTGCTTAAGTGGTATTTTACTGTTTTACAAGAGAGCACTTGTAAGCGTACAAGTAGATTTTCAGAAATTAATTTAGTTTACAGTTAAATTGGAAAATTCTCTGTTAACCTTTATTTTTTATAATCAAGTATCATTTTGCACACTATAAATAATACATTTTAATTGAAATGTACCAAAGTGTAACCTAAATTGAGCTATTACTCCGAATGAGATTAGAAGTCTAAAAATGAGAAGTCGCAAGTCATTGTGCCATAACTTTCTTAAAAATCACACCAAATAATTGAGATTTTGACCAGGGATACTTTCAAATATGCAGATTACAGAAATACCATTAACTTAAACTCTGGTTTATCTCGACTTAAGCACTTCAGCCTTTTTGCCACAGATATAATTTAAGAAGAGCAAAATTGAATACTTTTCACAATTTAAAGATATCTGCCAATTAAATGACGACAATTTAAGATACGGCAGAATCACTAAAATAATTTGATACTATGAATAATAAATAATAAATTGTTTATTTATACTTTGCAAGACACCGCAAAATTTTGTTTCTTTTATTGTTTTTAATTTCAAACGACTTAAATGACATACCTCGTATCAGCACCTGTGTGCATGCAAAATAACCTGCATGGTTTCTTATGTGATAATGTGGCTTTTGATAGCTAGTGCGTGTCACCTTTGACAACATCAAAAAATTTATAATAATTTTTAGAAAAAAATATAGATATATACATATATTTCTGAAAGAAATATTTGGCTTTTGCATGCCCGTCTAAACAATACATACATATATACACATAATTACATTTATGCATAAATATGAGAGATGAAAGTTTCTGCTTTCCGGTTTGGCTTAACTTGTGTGCCATAAAGGAAGCACAGAAAAATGTGACTTAAAAACAAACAATTTAAGTTAAGTTAATGTTTAAGGATTTCTAGAATGTGCATTTAAATGTTAGTAAAAAATATGAACCCGAGTTTCATTTTTAATAAAAGTTTTTCAATACGAAAGGAAAATTGACAAATACTAGACTTGTGTCGAACAGTTCTTTTTGAACTAGTTCGTTCAGTTGGACACAAGTCCGGCCAAAACCATCAATGTAAATTAAATGGGTTTGAAACAACTTTTAATTCAAACGCTCTCAAACTAGTTCAGAAAGAACTGTTGGAGACAACTCTACCCTATAGAGATGGGTCCAACTTGTTCATTTTTGACGCAAACCTTTGATCAAAACCATTTAATTAATTACTTTTAATAAAGGGTAATGTCAGAAGATAGTGAAAGCAAGTGGGTTCTGCCGGTGGAATCGGAATTAACAACCGATAACGATAAGCTAAAGCTTATTAATAAATTTATTATTAATAAACGATCTGCACAGCACAATATAACGTAAATATTGACGCGCTAAGTATTGAACATGTAGCATACGCTCGTAATCCATCAATCCATTAAAATGAATCGCGATCCAAATATCACAATATATATTGAACGTGTAGCAGTGCCCTAAGAATCGTTCTTATAATTTTTGCATAAAATTTTGTCAAGCCATCCCTCTGTGCAATATTTAAATAAACCTGTAACTCGTTCCTGTAATTTGAACGAAGTTTCCGAATGGAGAAAATTTAAATAATTATATTGGTTGTGTAACGACACGATTCCGCTCTTAGCTGGGGTAGACTCAGCGGAGGCCAGGATCGTGTGTGGAGTAAATAAAAAACCGATCTGATTTCCTTTACGTTACAAAAATTCACTTTATTTACAATTTATATTGAAAATTTTATTGCCAAATGCAATTTACTTAAGCCAAACTAGATTTAATTCTAAAATACAATTTCCACACTTTTGGTTTATTCTTTAAATTCAAATATAATTACAACAATTTAATTAATGGCAGAAGGCCCTAATTTACTAGTGTGGGGATTCGTCTTGGAGCCCGGAACCGGGTCACCAGAGACAGCCTCCTCTTACTCGTAAATTTTCTAGTGATGAGATTCGTCTTGGAACCAGTAGCCTGGACACCAGCGACAGCCTCTCCTCACTCGTGGAATTACTAGTGATGAGATTCGCCTTAGAAGTGTGTATTCCAAGGTAGCCTCCCTTCACTCCTAGTACTGGACCTTATCGAGAGTTTACTCCAGGTTGTAGAGATTGGATTCGTAGCCGAATTCCAATATCTACTCTTGCTCCAATGTGGCTATAGAAAGTCAAAATATTAGACAAGTAACCGTCGTCCAATATTCGTCTTACCGTAGCGAGCGCTGCAAGCAAACTCAACTTTGTTCTGTCTTGAGTCGCTTGTTATACCATTTCTATACCATGCACAACAATACTACAATCACACAAACGTTAACCAGAGTGTGTGTTGAAAATGTGGTGTGGTGACTAACAGCCTTTTATGCTCTTTAAGTACTACACATACAAGTATACACCCATACGAACGTTACAAGCAGAGAGCGTCTGTGGTGTCTCTTGTTCTCATTCTATGTAATTAATATAGGAGATACGTAGACAATTCATTGCTTGTTTAGCATAAAAGATAATAATGAAATTAAGAGTA
Organism: Tachina lurida; assembly: GCA_944452675.1. Taxonomy (NCBI): domain Eukaryota; kingdom Metazoa; phylum Arthropoda; class Insecta; order Diptera; family Tachinidae; genus Tachina; species Tachina lurida. Next base: position 11,662,112 of record OX101753.1, read on the forward strand.
TAAATGTAATGATAATTAAAACCTGCTTCTTGCGGTTGAATAAAAATAAATAACAGAATTAAATATAAAATTCATTGCTTATTAACGGGTAAGGTAATAATGACAATGCACAAAAATCAGTATTAATAATAATAACTACATAAGTAACGAACTTCAGTGGTTGTGGGCCAAAACGAGCTTGAGACTTTGGCCGTCACATTACCTCCCTTCTTCGAGTGGCGTTTTGAGACATGGGTTGAACAATTGTATACGCACCTCCCCAGTTCGCCTGATGATAATCCGGTATCGTTGCTCGTTCACTACCATTAGCCACCGGAAACCCTTTTTTCCTCTGGCCCGTTCAAGATTCTTTCTTATTTCCGCCTGCACAGTTTCGGGGGCCTTGTTAACGGGGATGTCCGTCGGTCCCGTATTTGCCGATGTGGCCAGCGACGTTACTTCGGAAACGTCAGGGGTGACGATGTCGGCCTGTAGTGTTGCGGAACGACTTTGTGTCGGCATCATGGATTGTGTGGCGGGCGACCGCCCCGGACCCTTGATGTAACTTGTTGTCTGCCGTACTTCACTTCTGTCGTAGCAATCGGGTGAACGGTTGTGCCAACCTCGCCCCGGGATTACGGATAACGGTACTCCAGTTACGATCTCGTTGATGTCCAACGGACTCGGGGATTTTGATACACCACGTGGTCCTGCGGACTGCCCTATTAACGTCTGCTGTTCCTGGTGGCCGGTTATTCTTGCAGTGGGATTTTGTGACGCATAACGTACCTTGATGGGTCGTTCGTCTTTCATCACTATGCTATGAGTTGCGGCGCAGGACCGTCCTTGCATTTTCTGAAGTTTTGATAATTCTTCGTCACGAAACTGTTTAATTTGTCGTTGTGGACTCATCTGGTCGATACGACGTATGGCAACCTTTCGACGACCACTTATTCTAGCTTTATTTTGGCTTACATTTTTCTTTTCCGCCCTCTTGGAGTTAGCATGTGCGGCTCGCCCAGCACATGTCACTGTGGTGTTGAAGGACTTCAAGAAATCTACGCCTAAAATCATGGGTTCTGTTGATGATTCCATTACCAAGAAATCGTGGCTGCCAGTTTTGTTGCCCAGTGTTACCCGGCACTGCACTGCGTCTTTGATGGTGGTTTTAGAGCCATCAGCCATGCGCGCATCGATTGCTACGGGCAGAAACTGGGGTTTGTTGAATAGTTTTGTTACCAACCCTGGAGTGACGAAACTGCGAGTTGCACCTGTATCTATAATGGCAGTTGTCAGCTGATTCTCCACCCTGAGAACTGCTTTTAATTTGTCTGCTTCCCATGTTAAATATGTTGCGTCACCATTGGCCCTTGAGACACGTACTGCGCTATGCTCTTGCTGTGGTACGTTCCCTTTTACTTGTGTGGTGTTAGTTATCATACGGTGCTGTTCTCCACGCGTATGCTGTGGGCCACTCGGGATACTCTCTAAATCGGCAGCAAGTGCCATGAGTTCATCCAGAGTTGAAAAATCTTTCCGCCGGATGTACCATTGGTAATCTGCATGGGCATTGCGGAATATGCGCTCCAGTTTTTGTTCTGGGCTTAGCTGAGCGTGGCGCATAAGGTCTTGTAGGGCTAGCATGTAGTCCTTGAATGCCTCACGCGGCCGCTGAACCCTTTTCCGAATTTCGTCCTCTAGTTTCTCGAAGTATCGGGTTGGGAGGAAAAACTCGTAGAAGTTACGTTTGAACTCTGACCACTGCTCCCATTGCTTATTGTTGTTCCGATACCAAATGAGAGCCCTGTCTCGGAAAAGCTCGGTCATGACGCGTAGTATAAGATTTAGGTCGAGCTCGTACATGCTGGACAGTTCTTCTACCCGCTCGATGAATCCTAGTGGGTCCTTCCCTCCATCATAACGTAGCCCCCATTTGCGGACGAGCTCAATAGCTGCTACTCGGGTTTCCGTGGTTGGCCGGCTTATAGCTAGTGGTGCTGTCGTTGGCTCAGGAATTTCTGCTTTTGATGGTGTGGAAACTGTTTTGGTAGTGTCAGTTTCTGGCAGGGATAGGCAGGTGTTTGACGTACTCGGAGCATGAGAGTCGTGTCTGGCCTGCCACTCGAGGAACCTTTTAGTATGCTCTTCGTCGTGGTCTAGGCTCAAATATTTCGCCAATCGTTTTCGTAATTCTTCTACAGTGCCGGCTGTGCTTTGCTCGCACTGGTTTAGGTAGCTAACCAGCTCTTCCTTTTTCAGGGAGTATACCCACGTGGTTTTAATCATGTTGGACGTGTACAGAAAAATGGCAATCTTACAGTTCGTAGCCGTGTGTATGTGCGTATTTTATAACGTTTAGATCAGTACTTTTATTAATGGTTAGATAACAATCAAGATGTTGCCTTTATAATTTGGAACAAAATAGTCCCTGCTCGGGCGCCAATGTAACGACACGATTCCGCTCTTAGCTGGGGTAGACTCAGCGGAGGCCAGGATCGTGTGTGGAGTAAATAAAAAACCGATCTGATTTCCTTTACGTTACAAAAATTCACTTTATTTACAATTTATATTGAAAATTTTATTGCCAAATGCAATTTACTTAAGCCAAACTAGATTTAATTCTAAAATACAATTTCCACACTTTTGGTTTATTCTTTAAATTCAAATATAATTACAACAATTTAATTAATGGCAGAAGGCCCTAATTTACTAGTGTGGGGATTCGTCTTGGAGCCCGGAACCGGGTCACCAGAGACAGCCTCCTCTTACTCGTAAATTTTCTAGTGATGAGATTCGTCTTGGAACCAGTAGCCTGGACACCAGCGACAGCCTCTCCTCACTCGTGGAATTACTAGTGATGAGATTCGCCTTAGAAGTGTGTATTCCAAGGTAGCCTCCCTTCACTCCTAGTACTGGACCTTATCGAGAGTTTACTCCAGGTTGTAGAGATTGGATTCGTAGCCGAATTCCAATATCTACTCTTGCTCCAATGTGGCTATAGAAAGTCAAAATATTAGACAAGTAACCGTCGTCCAATATTCGTCTTACCGTAGCGAGCGCTGCAAGCAAACTCAACTTTGTTCTGTCTTGAGTCGCTTGTTATACCATTTCTATACCATGCACAACAATACTACAATCACACAAACGTTAACCAGAGTGTGTGTTGAAAATGTGGTGTGGTGACTAACAGCCTTTTATGCTCTTTAAGTACTACACATACAAGTATACACCCATACGAACGTTACAAGCAGAGAGCGTCTGTGGTGTCTCTTGTTCTCATTCTATGTAATTAATATAGGAGATACGTAGACAATTCATTGCTTGTTTAGCATAAAAGATAATAATGAAATTAAGAGTATAAATGTAATGATAATTAAAACCTGCTTCTTGCGGTTGAATAAAAATAAATAACAGAATTAAATATAAAATTCATTGCTTATTAACGGGTAAGGTAATAATGACAATGCACAAAAATCAGTATTAATAATAATAACTACATAAGTAACGAACTTCAGTGGTTGTGGGCCAAAACGAGCTTGAGACTTTGGCCGTCACATTACCTCCCTTCTTCGAGTGGCGTTTTGAGACATGGGTTGAACAATTGTATACGCACCTCCCCAGTTCGCCTGATGATAATCCGGTATCGTTGCTCGTTCACTACCATTAGCCACCGGAAACCCTTTTTTCCTCTGGCCCGTTCAAGATTCTTTCTTATTTCCGCCTGCACAGTTTCGGGGGCCTTGTTAACGGGGATGTCCGTCGGTCCCGTATTTGCCGATGTGGCCAGCGACGTTACTTCGGAAACGTCAGGGGTGACGATGTCGGCCTGTAGTGTTGCGGAACGACTTTGTGTCGGCATCATGGATTGTGTGGCGGGCGACCGCCCCGGACCCTTGATGTAACTTGTTGTCTGCCGTACTTCACTTCTGTCGTAGCAATCGGGTGAACGGTTGTGCCAACCTCGCCCCGGGATTACGGATAACGGTACTCCAGTTACGATCTCGTTGATGTCCAACGGACTCGGGGATTTTGATACACCACGTGGTCCTGCGGACTGCCCTATTAACGTCTGCTGTTCCTGGTGGCCGGTTATTCTTGCAGTGGGATTTTGTGACGCATAACGTACCTTGATGGGTCGTTCGTCTTTCATCACTATGCTATGAGTTGCGGCGCAGGACCGTCCTTGCATTTTCTGAAGTTTTGATAATTCTTCGTCACGAAACTGTTTAATTTGTCGTTGTGGACTCATCTGGTCGATACGACGTATGGCAACCTTTCGACGACCACTTATTCTAGCTTTATTTTGGCTTACATTTTTCTTTTCCGCCCTCTTGGAGTTAGCATGTGCGGCTCGCCCAGCACATGTCACTGTGGTGTTGAAGGACTTCAAGAAATCTACGCCTAAAATCATGGGTTCTGTTGATGATTCCATTACCAAGAAATCGTGGCTGCCAGTTTTGTTGCCCAGTGTTACCCGGCACTGCACTGCGTCTTTGATGGTGGTTTTAGAGCCATCAGCCATGCGCGCATCGATTGCTACGGGCAGAAACTGGGGTTTGTTGAATAGTTTTGTTACCAACCCTGGAGTGACGAAACTGCGAGTTGCACCTGTATCTATAATGGCAGTTGTCAGCTGATTCTCCACCCTGAGAACTGCTTTTAATTTGTCTGCTTCCCATGTTAAATATGTTGCGTCACCATTGGCCCTTGAGACACGTACTGCGCTATGCTCTTGCTGTGGTACGTTCCCTTTTACTTGTGTGGTGTTAGTTATCATACGGTGCTGTTCTCCACGCGTATGCTGTGGGCCACTCGGGATACTCTCTAAATCGGCAGCAAGTGCCATGAGTTCATCCAGAGTTGAAAAATCTTTCCGCCGGATGTACCATTGGTAATCTGCATGGGCATTGCGGAATATGCGCTCCAGTTTTTGTTCTGGGCTTAGCTGAGCGTGGCGCATAAGGTCTTGTAGGGCTAGCATGTAGTCCTTGAATGCCTCACGCGGCCGCTGAACCCTTTTCCGAATTTCGTCCTCTAGTTTCTCGAAGTATCGGGTTGGGAGGAAAAACTCGTAGAAGTTACGTTTGAACTCTGACCACTGCTCCCATTGCTTATTGTTGTTCCGATACCAAATGAGAGCCCTGTCTCGGAAAAGCTCGGTCATGACGCGTAGTATAAGATTTAGGTCGAGCTCGTACATGCTGGACAGTTCTTCTACCCGCTCGATGAATCCTAGTGGGTCCTTCCCTCCATCATAACGTAGCCCCCATTTGCGGACGAGCTCAATAGCTGCTACTCGGGTTTCCGTGGTTGGCCGGCTTATAGCTAGTGGTGCTGTCGTTGGCTCAGGAATTTCTGCTTTTGATGGTGTGGAAACTGTTTTGGTAGTGTCAGTTTCTGGCAGGGATAGGCAGGTGTTTGACGTACTCGGAGCATGAGAGTCGTGTCTGGCCTGCCACTCGAGGAACCTTTTAGTATGCTCTTCGTCGTGGTCTAGGCTCAAATATTTCGCCAATCGTTTTCGTAATTCTTCTACAGTGCCGGCTGTGCTTTGCTCGCACTGGTTTAGGTAGCTAACCAGCTCTTCCTTTTTCAGGGAGTATACCCACGTGGTTTTAATCATGTTGGACGTGTACAGAAAAATGGCAATCTTACAGTTCGTAGCCGTGTGTATGTGCGTATTTTATAACGTTTAGATCAGTACTTTTATTAATGGTTAGATAACAATCAAGATGTTGCCTTTATAATTTGGAACAAAATAGTCCCTGCTCGGGCGCCAATGTAACGACACGATTCCGCTCTTAGCTGGGGTAGACTCAGCGGAGGCCAGGATCGTGTGTGGAGTAAATAAAAAACCGATCTGATTTCCTTTACGTTACAAAAATTCACTTTATTTACAATTTATATTGAAAATTTTATTGCCAAATGCAATTTACTTAAGCCAAACTAGATTTAATTCTAAAATACAATTTCCACACTTTTGGTTTATTCTTTAAATTCAAATATAATTACAACAATTTAATTAATGGCAGAAGGCCCTAATTTACTAGTGTGGGGATTCGTCTTGGAGCCCGGAACCGGGTCACCAGAGACAGCCTCCTCTTACTCGTAAATTTTCTAGTGATGAGATTCGTCTTGGAACCAGTAGCCTGGACACCAGCGACAGCCTCTCCTCACTCGTGGAATTACTAGTGATGAGATTCGCCTTAGAAGTGTGTATTCCAAGGTAGCCTCCCTTCACTCCTAGTACTGGACCTTATCGAGAGTTTACTCCAGGTTGTAGAGATTGGATTCGTAGCCGAATTCCAATATCTACTCTTGCTCCAATGTGGCTATAGAAAGTCAAAATATTAGACAAGTAACCGTCGTCCAATATTCGTCTTACCGTAGCGAGCGCTGCAAGCAAACTCAACTTTGTTCTGTCTTGAGTCGCTTGTTATACCATTTCTATACCATGCACAACAATACTACAATCACACAAACGTTAACCAGAGTGTGTGTTGAAAATGTGGTGTGGTGACTAACAGCCTTTTATGCTCTTTAAGTACTACACATACAAGTATACACCCATACGAACGTTACAAGCAGAGAGCGTCTGTGGTGTCTCTTGTTCTCATTCTATGTAATTAATATAGGAGATACGTAGACAATTCATTGCTTGTTTAGCATAAAAGATAATAATGAAATTAAGAGTATAAATGTAATGATAATTAAAACCTGCTTCTTGCGGTTGAATAAAAATAAATAACAGAATTAAATATAAAATTCATTGCTTATTAACGGGTAAGGTAATAATGACAATGCACAAAAATCAGTATTAATAATAATAACTACATAAGTAACGAACTTCAGTGGTTGTGGGCCAAAACGAGCTTGAGACTTTGGCCGTCACAGTTGTACTATTTTACACAGCGCTATTCATATAAAAACGTAGAAAAACTTTTAAAAAATATCAAAAATTGGAGAAGTAAGAAGAATACTTATCTTGTGTTTTACAAGGTGATATACATATGTAAGTATTTCAACCTTAAAAATTCTCACATTCGTTACAGAAACGAGGCACTGGTCTTAGTAAGATTAATCCTTTAATTTTTAAAATTTTTTTTCTAAAATCCGCAGCTTAGAATTGTATTAGTTTCCTTAATTAAAAATATTTAAAATAAAAAACACACTATTTTAATCAGCTCCTTTGAGTTATATTTCTTTGAAGCAATTAATCTTGTTTTACTAGTTTCCGACACGTACAGAAATTTATCTAATTTTGTTTAAAACCAAAAAAATTTAACACAAAACTTTAATTTAAAGTTTTATGTCATCACTCTTGTATGTGCTTCACACACACACACACATTTAAAGAACTCATATAAAAATCATTTTCATCACCAGCAACATATGAACGATGTCCATCAACAGTTTTATCTGCAAAGCAAAAACAATAGTAGTAAAATTATATAATACACATACTTACACTTAATACCACTAGTGGGATATTTGATGTTAAAAGCAGTATTATATTAAGCAAATGTAATGTTTGCAATTCAGCAGAAAAAAATCTCTGCTCTGTATGGCAAGTATGTGGATGTATGTATGTGTGTGTGCTTGTGTGTGTAAGTGTGTTAATGTGTTTGCGCTTTAGTTCTTGGACATTTGTACGTGTTGATGCAACTAAAGTCTCAAATGTAATTTAAAATAATATTCGTCATTACATGTGATTTGGTTTTATTTTGTACGTTCGTTCTTCTTGCTTTGAGTACGAGTATAAAGTTTGTGGTCAAATGGTATTTTCTTTTTTTTCTCTCTCGCTCTAATATATCAAGTGCAAACATGTAGTCGGTGACCCAAAATTACTATCTTAAACGTATTCATATAATACAATTCAAAAGCAGACGTTGTCAAAAACAATATTAATTTGTTTCAAGCTGGGACTTAAGCCGTAAAGACACAAAACTTTTAATAAAAAATAAATTTTCGGTTGCGTATGAGTAATGTACAGATTTTTTATTAATCATACGCGCTTGAAGTGATTGTCAGATGATTGCATTGTGCAACAGTGCAAAATACACACGGACTCGATTCTGCTAACTACCAAAGCGTAGTAAGACCCTATACTCAGTTTGGCTGTTTTGATGACCATATTTTTAAGGGTCTTTAAGAATTTTGAATATCAGAGCTCACCCCCCACCTCCCTCCTCCAAAATGGTATCATCAGTTTTTGGCCACCAGCTAATCCGGACTTGGTGATATCGCTTAACTACATATGTATATGTATATGGCCCTAAAAACACAACTTAACCCTGGAGTTAATGTCGACGTCGTCGACGGCGTCAAATGTAAAAAAAAAAGTTGAATCGTATGAAATTGTATGAGAGCAGTTAATCTCAACGCGTTGCAACGCCGTAAAAGTTCAATATGTTTCAACTTTTTCGACGTTGAAACGCCGTCAACGACGTCGACATTAACTCCACTATAAGAGACAAAAATGTTAATATAAATAAATTTGTTGGTTGCGTATGATTAATGTGCAGATGGTTTCTTTTATTAATCATACGCACCAAAAGTGATTATCAGATGATTGCACTGTTGCACAGTGCAAAATACACACGTACTTGACAGTATGAGTTCGATTCTATTACCAAAAAGTAGTGAAACCCTATAATCGTAGCCCCCTCTAAAAATGGTGTCATCAGTTTTGGCCAACAGCTAATCCGGACTTGATGAAAGCGCTTAACTAAATATGGCAATAATATAGCTAAGAGTCTACCAAGCAAAACTTTTAAACATTTTATGCCCAAAAAATTATTTCTTCACGTACTTTTAATTTGGAAAATTTAAGGAAAATATAATTTATTTTACTTTTTTCAGAATAACTTCCAGGGAGTCCTCATTTTTAGCTGGCTATATTTGGCGAAGTTGCAAATACGGTAAAGCTGAACAACTTTTGGAAATATACATTTAGGGAAAAGCAGCAACTAAAATATAAGAACGCGTAATTAAAATAAATAAATTAATACTGAAAATTAATATTTTTCCATATTGAAATAAAAAATTTCAACATGACTAGACTTTTGTTAATGTTTCTTATTAATTAGATATGGTTTTTAGGGATTTTAAGCTGTTTTTTCTCTGGATGTACCAATATAATATAAATACCTCATTGAGGCCACTTTTTACCTTAAAAATTTGTTTCCTTCGCTTTTGCAAAAAAAAAACTGTAGGCCAAAAATTGATTTATTTGAGGGTGCACTGTCTTTCGAACTCCTTAAAGGCCCAAAAGAAAAATTGGTTACCAAACTAACTTAACTGAGCATAGGGATTTTTTACATTTTGATACTGCTATCGCACCTCTACTGTCCAAAAGTCTTCATTTGTCGCAAAAGTCTTCATTTGTCGCAAAAGTTTTCATTTGCGTACCCATTCCTTTAATTTCAGACTGAGAAGAGCAAACTATTCGTATGTGTAATCCAAGCAATATTATCTTCAAATTATTTTTTCTCTAGAATGATTTTTTTTGCCTAGTTTTGTAACTTAACTAATTTTTCTATTTTTTTCAGGAACGAATTTTTTGCTGTCAACTTATTGTCAGCATATTTTTGCAATTTATATATTAGTTAAATGCATTAAATATACTATATTGTACTTATAATTATTTTGGTCAACGAAACGGATACGCACTCTTGAAAAAGCTTAATGCAAAATAATAACGAAATCTGTTGATTGTAACTAACTTAAATTGTTAATTTTACTGCAAATAAAAGTTGTTAGTGATGCCACGTCAAATAAGCTATTTTTGCTATTTATTCTTACTAATTTTAATTGTTGATATTAAAATAATAAGCCTAAGTTTCTAATATACTGTATTGTTCATTAAAATGTCCCTGTTTTATATTAATTTTTCTATTTCTGCTATCAAATTTTTAAGTTTCGTGTAGTGGCTGAGGTAGTAAATGAATTTACTTACAAACATTTTATTTCACGGACTCGTAAAAAATTTTATCATCGAAAGTGTTAAAATTTGGTTATTACTTATTTTCTGTGTATCTTAGGTCATACTTTAAATTAGTCCCAGCTAAGACTTTTATATCTTTTTATTATAAAAATTTTTAATATATTGGATAGTGTGAATAAAAAAAGTATATGCTTCTTAGATAAAAATTTTAAAAATACAAAAAATACAGATGCAAATATTTGGGGCTTTATAACAAATTTTTAAGTAAAAAGCAAATCCTTTTTTTATTCACACTACCGAATATGACAGCAATATATGCGTAAAAATCAAATGCTATTATAGCTATTTCCTTTCATGTGCAAAAAGTTCGTCTTTTATATCAAATAAAGAGCAATAATTTTATTGATTTTTTACACTAAGAAGTCTAGTCATAGATCTTTAGATTTTCATTAACTTTAAATTTCATACGTTACATAATAAATTTAAATTGAAGTTTGAAATACTATTTTGTGTAATAAAACACATTCCATCACTTCCAATTAAGTCAATTATGATTTATATTTAAGAGAAATACTTGTTTGCCAGTCTGTAAATTTAATAAAACACTTGCAGTAATTTAATATTAATTAATATTTCCAAGTTACACACATGCCTACAAAAGTAAAATTTGCAGTCATTTACATTCGATTTGTTTGTGGACTTACACATTTTTCGCATACTCGGTGTATTGAGAGAAAAAAATGCAGCAAAATAAAAGCAATTTGTAAATTGAGAAGTACTCTAAGGCCAATATGAAAACGTGTTAAAGGAGTTTATTTTCCTATTACATGTATACAAACACACACTTGCACACATACACACCCACTTCGCTGTACAATTGCTTATGCAGTTAAATGAAATTACATTGAACCTAATAAACTTCAAGAGCTCTTGTCTTTGGAAATAGCAATTATGTATTTAACAATATTTCATACTCCAAGCAAATCTCTATAAAATTTCACGTTTACAAGAAACGCACACACCCCCACACACACAAACACATTTAAGGCCCAGTTTAATATGGTTTGTCGTTTGGAAAATGTTGTTTGAAATTATAATGCCATAATTAAGCACCTTGTTTGTCAATCAAAAGGACAACTATAGAATGCATGAGCACATACATGTGCAAAGCATTGAACCAAAAAGTTTCTTTGGGCTTATTAGTATAGACTTTAACTACAGCTTTTTAAAAGAATTTTCCGTCAGCCTTGAGTTCTTCTTTCAAACACTAAATTAGTATTTGCATATCCATCAATATGAGACAATTTGAGTTTACAAAATTTGTTTGTGGCTTTTTGTTTCTCTCTTTCCTTGTATACCTTTTAATTTTCATTGTCAAACTCTTATATAAGCTTAGGCTACTACTCAAGCTACTTGAGTTTTCAATAGGTTTTTCATTTGCTCTATAAATTCTACTGGCAACGTTTTAACTATTCAAATACTATTGAATACACATTTCACAATTTGCTTGCACTGCAGTGATTTAGTAGTGCTCAAGATTTAGAATTTCTTTCGTAGACATACATACATATTTTCCATAGATGGCAATTGAAATAGAATTCGGAGAAATTGTGCATTGCTTTTGTTTTAGGAAGAATTAAATCAGCCACAGCGCCTAAAGTTTAAATAGTTGTGTGTGTGTGTGTGTGTGTAATTACGTTTAATAAAAAGTCAGTGTAAAATATTTAGAGCACTATTCTCAAAGACCCACTGTGAAACTTTTTATTTAAACCTGTTTAAAAAAACTTATGCTCTAAGAGAGCAATAATTATCATCAGTTTTTTTGATTACAGGAAAATAGATCCACAGGTGTTGATGGAATTGTAGCAAAGCTATTGAAATCTAACCTGAAATCTGATTCCACCAACTGGCGCAATATTCCTCTGACTGCGTGAATAATAAGTTTCTGGAAGGATTCCCAATAGGGTGATATTAGGTTTGAGATAAGAACAAGCTGAATTGTAACCTCATAAGTCTACTATTGATCATACACAGAGCCTTCCTATTATCGTGGACCAGTCTGTGGAATAAAGTTCACGACTCTATTTAAGTTTTATAGATTTTGCCAAAGCCTCTACGAGACTGCATAACGATATAATTTAAAGCATATTGTAATGTAAAAGAATCAATCACAAATGTGCCTTATTGAAAGTCTATAGCACTACATATCATGTGGATTATAATGTATGTCAAGAGTGTATACGTTCACCTTTTTTATGTAATATAGTTTTAGACACAACCTTTGGGAAGTCCCTCGACCTCGACTGCAAGGCCGCTTGAACGATCCTGATTACACAGATAAAACTGTGTCTTGCCTCACAGATTCTCAGATTTTACAGCAAATATATAAAACAGAGGAATCAGTTAGTCTGCGATTAATGTCGCAAGGACCAAAACTCTCTATATTAATGCAAAGTTATGGAAATTATTTGTAATTAGCAGAAATGAAATAGAGGATGATTAGCAATTTTGTTATCTTGGCAATATTGTATTCACAACAGAGAATCAAATAATATACTTAATTAAATAGTCTTAATAACTGCGTATAATCATAATTGTAGCAAACAATTCATACGCTCACATATTTTCTCTCAAACAACTATGAATAGTCGAATCCAACAAACAAGAGCATCTCTACTTCGTTTATGCAAAAACTTAAATGCGCTACCACTAAAAATAAAAAGTCATATGCGTACAAGACGCATTGACTGTCTCTCTCTCTTGCTCTTCCACTCTCTCGCTCTAACTTACAGTCTGAGTATCTTTATACTCAGGCTGTGGATTTAATCGGATAAAAAAATACTCTCATATTCGGGATATTTATTCGTCATTCAACACCGTAAACATAAAAAAATAGAATGGAATGGAAAATGTGTGTGTGTGTGTGTGTGTGTGTGTGTGTGTGTGTGTGTGTGTGTGTGTGTGTGTGTGTGTGGCTGTTTGGAAATATGCTTTATGTGTACAAATAAAATAGCCCTGTATATACGCATGTATAGCCGATTAAAAGTCAGAGAATTTTTGTACTCATGCGTGTGATTGTAGCTCAGACAGTTTATAAATTTTAGTTATAGTTGCGTGTGATGCGTGATTTAAAAAATGTTATAAACATAGTTATTGGATTTCTATAGTTGAACGTACTCGGTTTAAAATTAATGCGTGTCTTTGTATATGATCGTGTTTCAAAAATATTTAAAAAATTGATAGTCGTTTGCAGAAAGCAAATCAGATATTTGATCGTCTGAGATCCATCTTAAATTCATTATCCCTAATCCTTTATTTCAGATATAAAGAACACATGGTTTCATATAACAATATGCTACACTAACAGGCCAAAGAGAAGTTAACTCTGACCCCCTATAACAAAAAATTCCCAACGAAGACGTTGTCCATTGTCAGAACTCTGTAAGTTTTTTACTTTCATTTTGTACTTTATTACTTATCTTTACAAAAATTAACATTAATGCCATAATTCTGTTCAACGATTGTATCGTCTTGTCTATGGACGAAAAAAAGCAGCAGTTGTGATTATTTAAAACAATTATTATTTATTGTCTGTGCTAGAAGGTTTGTGTATTTGCTTTATGATTTTGTTCCAAACATTATACCCAACACATATTTTTTCAAGCTATTGTATAATACTTTAATTGAATTTTTATGTTTTAAAAACATAGCGATATTATTTATATTTTTCATTATCAAAGACAACAACCATTTTTGAAGAAAGCAATTTTAAGAATTCAAAAACGAGAACTCATAAGTATTTTCAAACAAAAACGTCTTAAATCTTCTTACTGAATTAGGGCACAAGAAAGGTCTGGGCTTATTAGCTTAATTTTTTCTCTATTAAAATAATTGTTCTTACTATTTTTCTAAGAAAAAATATACTCGCACATTTCTTGCAAAATGCTCAAAAATTATTTACCAAATCAAGCATCCCATCTCTGTTGAGAACCTGCAAGACACATGTAAATTTTCATTGTATTTTCCTAGCACTCAAGAAGGTATTTTGACAGTTTTTCATTAACTTTCATTCAATATGATTCTGATGCTTAACGTAGAAGTCTTAAATCTTCACTTAATTGTTAGTAATTGAAGTAAAATTACAAGTATGTGACTTGTAAAGTACTCGAGAAGTAACAGCAATTATTTAAAACTAAAATTTGAAGCAATGCAAAAAATAGTTTAAAATATTTTCCAAAGATTAATTGCCGAATCGATTATAAATAAAAAAAGTTTCATTCATTAATTTTTCGAGAAATATTATTATATTGTTCGGTTTGCTATTAAAAAAACTAGAGAGCAGGATTACATTAAAACCTGACCTTGCCTTGAAGGCTTCTGAAACAATTTTAATAATTCGGTTGCTCTGTTTAGCTCCACACCTTCTGTAAAAACAAAGTTTAATGCATATAATTTATTTTTATTTTACACTAAAGCCTCACTTTATTGTTTTTCTAACATTAATGAGGCTGCAAGCCTCAAAATATTTTATTTTTTTTAGGAAAATATAAATAAAGACAACTTTTTAGCCCAATGACCTAAAATTACCTACATAAATATCTTTCCAACATTATGTTTTTTAATAATACAATAACCTTAAAGATAGTAGTATACCTATATATAGATATGCCTGCTATGTATACGCTGCTTTAAATAATCTTTTTCCTCCCCCACACAGTGCATTATACAACTTTCAAAACTCCTTAAAAAACATTCACCTAATGACAAGGTATTATTGCTGTTATTGCCTCTATTCCCTCAACAATCTCATCTTTTTCAATTTGTACTTAAAAATAATAACTCTGCATTAATGGCTCGCAAGGATACAGTCTATAGAGGGGGGAAATAAATAAAATACGACAACATATTAAGAAGCAAAATTGACATTAACAATGATCATAAAAACTTAACAAACTGCCATAAAGGAATTCAATGACTCTCTTAGCCACAATTGAAATGCCAACAACTACCAGTGGTAATATGCCAACATTTGCTTTCAAAACAACCGGCTATGAAAAAGGAAAGGAAAGGAAAATAAAAAAATAATGAAGAGGAGAACCAAACACATACAGACCCAGGAAAACCATTCTAATGAAATACGAGTTTTCTTTGCTGCTTTTTAATATTTTACCACAATTATGTTTGCTAAGTAATAGAATTTCACTATCTAAACACAACACACAAATCAAGGCATGCTCACACATACATATGTACATTCATACATACACACCTATGCTCTCATATGTACTCGTATGTTGTTTATACAACAATACGAAACTAACAACAGCATACAACAACAACAAAAACACATCAAATAAAAGTTTCCAGTTAAGTGATTTCATAGCAATTTGCACTTTTGTTCTAAACGTTATTATATTCAAATGGCAGCAATAACAACATCAACAAATAGAATATCAAAAAAAAAAATATGTAACAGCAATGTCGAACAAAAGGAAAAATATTAAGTAACAAATAGCAAATATTTACCAGCAAAAATAGTTGTAGTAATAACACATACTGAATAAAAAACAAAAAATAGGTACAAATTACGTTAACATGCTCACAGCCACCTGCTCTGTACAGGAATTTTTATGGTTTTTCCAGAATTTCTTATTTAACAGTGACAAAATAGGTCTCAGGTAAGGAATAAAATAAAATAAAATAACACAAAATAACAAAAATTGAAAATTTTAAAAACCCCCGATATATCTAGAAAAGATTTCATATCTTCTAAGTGGCTGGAGCGATTTTCTTCAAACATAGCTTAGAACCCTCTTGATCAAGTCACCTTTCAAACAGAAAAACTAAATCAAAATCGGTTTAGCCGTTTGGTCTGTACTTGGACACGGACAGACACACAGATACACAGACACACACTACAAACTTATAACACCCCTTTTTTTTGGTCGGGGGTTAATAAAAATATATAAACAAAACTTTCTTTGTCATTTTTCTATATATTAAGCAAAATCTTTTAGTTAAAGCTTACTAGTACATTGCGAGTATTGAGATATTATTTATTCTTATTTAACGAAATTAAGAACTAAATATTTTCGAACATATATTTTGCCCACTGTGCAAAGAAAAATTATCATAATAATATGTTATTTAGCCCCAGTTTCTACAACTATTAAAAAACTTTATTCATATAACGAACAAATAAGAAACTTAGTTCGAATAAAATAATTTTATTCGAATAATATATTTTAATTCGAATAAAACAACAACACAAAATTTAAATAAGAGATAAATTGTTTGTTGAAATAATAAAAAAAAACATTTCTTGCAATAGCAAATAAAAAGTTTTATTCGAATAAAAAAATCATTCTGAATTAAAGAAAACCATGTCTGAAGAAAAATACTTTTTTGTAGGACTAAGAAGTAAAAATTGTATGAAAGCATTAAAAAAAATATTGATGAATATGGAATAAAATTCTTATTACATGCAGAAAAAATTTAATTTAATTACGGCATTAAAAAGTTTATTTGATTAACAAATTTATTTCGTATAACGAATAAAAAAAATTTACTTTTAAAAATGAACTCGGCACTTGTTGAAAAAAATTTATTCAGTATTAAAATTAAATTATTCGAACAACGCATAAAATATTTATTCGAATAACAAATAAAAAATGTATTCGATTAACGAATAAAAATATTTATGCATTTCAATAACGAATAAAAAATTTATTCAAACAACGAATAAGAAATTTATTGGAGTAAGGAATATATAATAATTACATCAATATTTTATTAAAATAACTAGTAAAAATATTTATATTTTATTTAAATGACTAGTGAAAAACTTTATAAAAAATTTTAAATTTTTTTCAACCAACGTATAAAAAAACTTAGTTCGTATAAAAAAATTTTAGTCGAATATCAAACTAAAATTATTCAAATAATAGATAAATGGACGTGTCAGAAAAAAAAAATTAAATTCAAGTGTTTTTGAGTCAACGTGCACTTGAAGCTCAAATTATTATTTTTTGGATACCGTAGGAAATTGTTTGTTGAAATAGCTAACATAAAAATTTTGTTCGAACAAAAAAGTTCCAAACTCGGAAGAAAAATAGTCAATTGCAATTTCTCGACTAAGAAGTGAAAATTTTATTCAAGCAGTAAAAAAGATATTGATAAACATGCAATAAAAAATCGTATTACATGCAGAAGAAATTGTATTAAATTGCGAGTAAAAATTATATTTGATTAACTAATTTATTTCGCTAAATTAATAAAAGGATTTTTCTTTAAAACTTAACTCAGCTTTTTTTGAAAAAATTTATTCAGCATAAAAATAAAATTATTCGAATAACGAATAAAAATGTATTCGAATAACTAATAAAAGATTTATTCGCATAAAATAAAAATTTTTCCTTTTAAAAATAAATAAAAATAAAATTATTTAAATAACGAATAAAAAAATTATTCAAATAACAATTAAAAAATTTATTACAGCAACGCATACATTTTTTTCCTTTTTTGGTAAATAAAAATATTCATAATAATAATTTTTCATTCGAACAAAATTATTTGAACAACGAAAAAAGAATTTTCGAATAACGAATGAAAAATTGTTTACATAAAAATTATTTATTGCAGAGAAATACGCACCCAAGGTGAGTAAAACTTTTATCAAATACGAATTACAAATCATTGTTGTTTGTTGTTTTAAACAAGAAATTGTTTATTTAAGAAACTTATTATTCGACATATTGTCATAACTTTATTTTAACTTGAAATTAAAACAACATTTTTACAGCAAAACATATGCAGAAAGCAAAAAAAAAACCTGTTGAGCGTAAAGCTCTTTAGTAGCAAATATAAAAATATTCGAATAACAAATA
This sequence comes from Tachina lurida, assembly GCA_944452675.1. Classification (NCBI taxonomy): domain Eukaryota; kingdom Metazoa; phylum Arthropoda; class Insecta; order Diptera; family Tachinidae; genus Tachina; species Tachina lurida. The sequence continues at coordinate 11,679,923 of OX101753.1, forward strand.
AAAAATTTAATCACAAAACAATTAAAAAATTTTGTGCGTAAAAATAATTTATTGAAAGACACACGGCAAGGTCCGTAAAAAACTTTTATCAAATACGAAATATTTAATTTTATTATGTTAATCAAAAAAAATTGTAGCGAATATATTAAAAAAAAATAATAAAAAGCTTACGAAATAAATTTATTCGAATAACGAATAAAAAATATTGTGCATAAAAATTATTTATTGAAGACTTTATCAAATACGAAATAAAAATAATTTTTTTATTCCGCAAGCGAACAAGAATTATATTTTTTTTTTATATTTACTGCCTTATCCATAAAAAATATTTCTGTTTTATAAAAGTTTTATTAAACAAATATTATTTATGAATTAAGCCCTTACTTAAGGATAATATTTAAGGATAATAAGGGAATTTGATAAAATAAGGGGAAGAACAACTTAATTGTTGTACCCCACTGAGAACGACAACAAACTACTTCAGTATTTTATAGTTTGTTGTTGTTATATTTGAAAAATTAATTTAAGAAATTTACTTGATCAAGTAAATTTACTTTACAAAATTAATAAAAAAATTTTAAGACGAGTAAAGGCTTGTATTCGATCTACATTTAACGACTATAAATTAAAATAAAAATATGTAAAGAAAAGCTCGTACATAGTCGATTGAACGTAGAATAAAAATCTTTCTCTACCAGGGAATAAGACAGAATTTATTTATTTTGTGTAACGATTCAAATAGTATATATATATAAAATAATAAATATTTTCTAATAGTAAATAATAAGTTATTTGAATAGCCAAAGAATTTATTCTGACATAAAATTAATTTAAAATATTTTATTCGAATAAAATTTATTTTATCAGCTTATGGTACTCCCCATCTCTAAATATCTCAGTTTGCTCTGAAACAAGAAAAAAAATTGTCCCACTGTGCACAGAAAAAAACTAAATTTATGTACCATATTTTGCAATTGTTTCAGCTTCGTTCACTTTAATGTAGGAAGCGTATGTACAACTTTTGTATGTATGTATGTGTGTGGGTGTGTGTGCAGTACAAGCCATTGTACCTTTATATGTATATATTTCTCTTCATGTGTGTGTATGTGTGCACTTTGATTCTCTCACATTGTTTACCTTTTATTCTTGTGGTTGTATTAAACATGTAGATAACATTATGAGTTTCCGTGTGCGTGTGTTATTTGCTCTTCATCTATTCTTTTCTATTGAAGGATTTGTAATGGCAAAAAGTCATTTTATATTGAGGGCACATTCATACAAAATAAAAATTAAAAAACAACAACTAAAAATAGAAAATATAAATAAAATTAAATATTTCTTTTAGCAACATTTGTACAACTCGTGCACACAAATACTCAATTTAATTTTTTACAGATGTAGAGTATTAGTTCCTTTTTTTTGTAAGCCGAAGATCAGTTGTTAAGTGGTCTTAAATTAATAAAATATATAAATATGAATGTACTTCTTTGAACTCCTTAGATTAAGAACTATTAAACGAAACTTAGAAAAGCATTTGTTTTACTTCATATTTAAGTGAAGCAAATTTCAGGACTAATCACAAGCTAAGGATAATATTTAAATATTTAGATCAAAATGTATTTATTTGAAGTCTTGAGATTAAGAACTATTAAACGAAAATTAGAAACGCATTTGTTTTACTTCAAATTTAAGTGAAGCATATTTCAGGACTCACCACAAGCTGAGGATAATTTTTGGTTGCTTTATTTTGGTTCTCGACCTAACAAATTTTTGAATTTGAATACATTTTAATTTTATTTTTAATAGTAAGAAAAAACCTAAATATTAAACATACATCAACTTATTTTCTCTTCTCGTTATATATTTGAGAAAAATAGTTCCCCACACATTAGTTCTAAGGATGGTTTTTTCCTATAGTTGACAGGGACAGACAGAGCTGGTGTCGTTATCTTTGAGATGGACATTCGTAGTTCTGGCGATACTCAATGCTGGAAATGTGGCTGAAGGCGGAGAAGTGATCTATTATATTCACAACCAAGCCACGATAAAAGGTTTTAAGACACACAATGCCAAATCGAAACTGGGCATTGTATATTGAACGACATTTGAAAATATTACCATTCAAATATTTTGAAATTTCGATCAAAATTTTTCCCTGAACTTGTTTATTGTGTCAGATTATGTTGAGTTCCTGTTCACTGCAATGTTGAGGGAAACGAAATTGTCCATGAGTTGGCAAAGATTGGAGTCGACCTTAGGTTAAATTATTGATGGGATTCACTAAGTGGGTTTTGAAAAGGGCTAACCGTTATGGAGGGAGAAGAGAACATTGTAGAGTCTAAAGGGCTATGTGTCTAAGACTTGAGGCAGGAACATTCAAGCTGCTACTGGGTATAAATAGGAAGGTTCTAGGAATCTCGACTGGAATCTAGCACTCCAGATTTGAAAAGTAACCCAAAACCATTAAGCAAAGGTTGGAACGCCTTAAGCTTGGATGTGCTGAGCAGACGTTTCCATGAGAGAAATAGTGCAAAGTACAAAATGGAAGATATATTCATACTTCATCATGGGAATTGAGTGGCTTACTGGCAGATAATGGGGTTTTTGTGGACACAAGGGGGACTAGTCTTACTAATAAATACAAATATAAGGAAATTGAAAAAGATTTAATTGGGTCTATGAGTAGATGTGTGACACAATACTATCCTGCCTAATTTAACCTTCTATATATTTTTACACTTTCTTTGTGATTTTACATATTTTTTTCAATTCATATAAGCTATTTCTAGGTCTGACTTCGCTATTTGCTTTTATACAAACAAACGCCTGTTTGCTAGTTGTACGACAACAATTGCAAGCAAAAAAAAACATCCTGCCACTTGTGTAAATTCAATTTATTTAAAAGCTTGTCAACACCGGAAGTAAGATGTTTTTTGTCTCTTCCTGCCTCTTTTTTTCACATGTTTCGTGTTACAATATTCTTTTTTTTTTTCTTTTTAACTTTTGCCTACCTTAAAATCCTCCTCTATCACATTTATTATCTCTGCTACAGGCAAGTCATTCAATGTTGGAGTATAATGCTTAAGAAACAGATTTTAAGAAGTAATATTCTAGAATTGCTTGCCTTTTTCATTTGCTTTACTCTGGTTTGTTATGAAGCAATAAAAGTGATTTATTTGCCTTAAAGGTGAGCTTTTCGTTTTCATACGTTTTCTTATTTTTCCTTTTTAATTTTTTTTTTTTTGGCGCAAGTAAAAGTATATTTAGAGGAAGAAAAAAAAAGAGATAATAATGCATAGAAAAAACGACGGAAATAATTGATGGGTATTATTTGATAAAGCAAGAAAAAAATAAAATCTTTTTATATACAAACGTGTATCAGAAACAAGATATATGTCCCTTATATATCAACAAATTGTTAGTTTTAAATGTGAATTAGTCAAGGAGAAAAATATTCAAGATTTATTATTGAGTAAGAAAATTATGAATTATTGCTATAATAAATTGCAAACTGACTGATTGGATAAGCTTTGCTTTTTTTTTTAAATGTGTAAGGGAAAGGGGGCAAATTTAATTTGAAAAAAAGGAAATATGCTACGAGTAACGCACTATCGGCACAATGTACCAATTCTCGTGGACTTACTAAAATAAATTCATTTGCCTTATTTCTTAACTAATTAAAATGTAAGATATAAAGACTCATTAAAAATTAGTTGAGTAATAATGAAATTTTGGCTAATATTTTATAACTTCATTGCAGTGAGCCGACGAAAATCGGTATTTTGTGCCCATAGTGCAATCCAGGCTTTAGACGTTACAGTATAATTTTAAGTTAAGTTTACTGAACCAGAGTTTTGTATGCAGTTGATTAATTTTTTACTTTAAAATTCTTAAAGTTTTGATTTTATGTTACAGCATTTAATTTTTTGCATTTTTTTAAGACCAATAAAACTCTAAATTGTAGCTGCATTCTACATTTAGATACACTAGGCTTTAGAATAAAAAAAAATATTTTGGCAACCCTGGCACGCCGGGATGTCACTTTTTTTACCATTTTCATTGATATTCAGTTGTGAAAAATCCTAAGACATCCGTGCAAAAATTAATAAGCCATATGTCGGCTTAAATCGAGCTATTTTCAATATCTAGACATCTTAACAACAGCATAAATACATCCAGATATTTCAATTATTTTTAAATTTATTAATAAATTTAAATAAGAACAAAGAATTCTTAGTTTAATTTGCTTATATTTTTATTTATTAGTTCGATGTTTCTTCAGGATAATTTTAATTTTTGGTTTCTTTTTGCATTTAATTTTTTCTTTTGCCTTTCCTCCTTTCAATTACTAATAGAAATAAATAAATAAAAAAAAATTATGGCAAGAAAACACTTTAAAACTTAAGAAAATAACTATAAAAGTAGTCTAACTATTATTTTTATGGTTTCGAGATGTTTAATAGATTTAATTTTTATACTAATAAGTCAAAACAACATTATATAATTATGCTATGCAATATTTGAATATAGAATTGTATAAGTTTCGATTAAAGAAAATTAATTTAATATTTATTGAGATTTATATGTAAGAATTATTAAATATTTCAGAACAAAAACGAATTTAACTAAGATCACTTCCACAATTATGGGCAACATTTTCCTCATTTTAAACCGTGTCCCAGAATCTCACTAAAAATCATATTTAAAATATTTTATCTACAAATGTAATGTTCGCCTTAGTCGTGTATTAACTTAATATTTTCCTTAAACTTACACTAAAAGAGATATGACGACAATAATGAAAGATAATACACGAAACATTAAATGGAACTCTTCAGCAGTACGTCAAATTTTCTATTTAATTTTTAGCTTTTTTACTAAAAACAAGGCAATGAATGACTACTACGATTACTGGGTGAAAGGGATAATGATAAAGAAGACACGTGGTGAAGTAGAGATATGGGAAAGCTTCATTCTTTTGCAACTCCGATTTTTTTTTGGTACGTTTTAAATAATGCATTGTTGCTGCGCCTCTGGTGTCAATGAGGCGTATTAAATTTTCAAGGCTGTAGCCATGTTATTGGCTATTTTACTTCACCGATAATTTTGCTACACAGCACCGACAAAAAAGGTAGCTCTGATGTTACATTAGCATTAGTATACACTGAAGCCGGTGTAGTTCAGTGATGCCTTCATCACTTGAACTTCCCTACAACAACTGACACAAAGGGGCACTAGTGAAATGGTGTTGTCATTTAATAACTGTCAGAAACCGGACTCGAACCAAAGACCTTCGGTTTTGTAGACAACGTGCTAACTATTTAAGCCAACGCCAGCCTAAAAAAATTCAGTTTACTTTCAATATATTTCCAATGACCAAATGATGAATTTTTTTTTTTTTTTTGGAGTCCTCAAAATTTAATTTACAGTATTAAAATAAAACTTACCTGCATATATGTATCTGATTTTTAAATTTCCTTTCCTTAAACAAAAAATAAATAAATTCAATTTTCATTTCTAATACACTATAAGTATTTATAAATTTCTTAAAATATCTTCTGTTAATTGCTTTAAAATTGATTTTATTTCAAACACAAAAGCACAATTAAATTATAGAAATTGCATTGAAAAATTTATATAAAACAAAAAGATCAAGATAAACAGACATTGTCTTCCATTTAAAGAAATCAAGAAACAAAACCAAACTTATCTCTTTGGTCGATACGGAGTTAAAACCAAACCAGACAAACAAATATTTAATATAATAGTCAGACAGAAAAATAAAGTTTTTGCTGCAGAATATTAAAGAAATTAAAAACAATTTTATAAAGACATTTTATTTAATTCAAAAAGTAACAAAAAATTCTAAAATATACTTATGGGCGTTTTCACAGAGAAGTGATATTTGTTGATTTCCTTAAATACTTGTATGGACTGTAAGTAACTTTACGTTTGGTAAAATATAAATAAGGAAAAATTTAATGAACGGTGTGCATTGATTGGTCATCATACGTGACAAAAAGTTGACATTTCTGTAGAATCGCCCATATGTCTTATGAACTTAGAGTTACAAAAAAAAGATATACTAAGAAATTCTTTAAACAAGTAATTTTTAATTAAACTATTTAATTTAAAACAAAACAGATTCTATTAAATATATTAAAAAATTCCTTGTAGAACTTCAGGTATAATAATAATATGAATTAAAGAATTTCATAAAATATTAAAAAAAAAAAACAAGCTTATTTTATATTATAAATATATTCTTAGAATATTAACGAGCTTTTTTCCCTGGAGTTCTTTTACACTAAGAGCAGAAAAGAGAATTTAATTCAAAACTTATTTATATGTTGCATGATTTTGTTTATTAAATATATAAAGTTTGTCTTGGTAAATATTTAAACTGCAGCTATGATGTTATGAAAACAGTAATGTTTTACAAGAAAGCACTTAAAAATATGCAGAACAACTCAAAATATTATGCAAACACTTATTTTGTAATGAATATGATAATATAATATAACTACGTATCACGATAGACAATAAATGTAACTTCCTTTTCTATAGAAGGATGTTATCGATTAAGTTCCACTGTCTCACGAAATTTATTCTGTGACCTGGCTGACTACTTACTGCACTTGGAACAGTTTTCTTTCATCAAAACTTCTTTTTTTCTAATTGTGCTATTTTTATGCCCTCCCGTCATTACATATTTGTAAAAAGCTTTGCTTTTTTAAAACATGCAACTCCTAAGGGAGTATCTGTTTATAAATATAAAATTTACTAACAGCAACAAACTCCTGTTTCCTACATATAAAACTCATCCATTACAGCCACAAGCAACAACTTCAATTGCAATAATTTTGTAAATGCAACAGAACTAAAAATTATTAAATGAAAGGAATAATAAACTAAGCGATGGAAATAATAAAAAATCAATAAATTGTCAAGAGTAGAAAAGTTCCCTGTAACTAAGAAAAATTAAATATATTAATCTATCAAGAAGCACTACTAATGTATGTTTATTAAAGCTAAACAAACACAAGTGCACTCATAAAACTGTTTACACAGATAGCAAAACTCATACAAACGTATTTGGAAAATACTCATTCTTTTATTTGCTTGCATGAGCGAGTGGGTTCGTGTGTCTATGTGTGTGTTTACACTTCCGTGTATTTATAACTCAAATACCCAGTAGTGCTACTTTCTTGTCGCACTCAATGCAAACTCTACTAAATAAAAGCCTTTGGCGAATTGATGGCAAGCTAAAGTTGGCTTTTGAATTATGCAACTTAATGCAGAAAATTTTGCTTAACAATAAATTTAATTGAAATTTAAAGTTATTTTTACACAAAGTTGTCGCTATATGAAACAAGACACTCACACAAAAAAATTAAGCAAAAATTAAACTTAAGATCTAACCAAATTTCAAAAGTAAAATAAGCTGTTTTAGAGAAAGTTGAATTTTGTATACCATCCACTTCTATGTGTGGACAGACTAGGGTGGAGATTACTTACGAAAATCAATTAGCAAACAGGAACTTTTTTAACAAAAAATTGCTTTTTAAGTACATTTACAGCAAAAACTGCGTTTTTTTTAACAAAAACTACCTTTTTACCAAAAAAAGATCGTTACTTGTACATTTTTAACAAAAACTACCTTTTTACCAAAAACTACCTTTATACCCAAAAATACTTTTTTTCCAAAAACTACCTTTATAACAAAACCTACCTTTTAAGTAAAAAATATTTTTTAAGCAAATGTTATCTTTTTAAAAAAATACCTTTTTAGCAACAAATACATTTTTAGCAAAACTACCTTTTCAGCAAAAACAAATTCTTTTAACACAAACAAATTTTTTTAACAAAAACTACTTTTTTTTAACAAAAACTACCATTTTAACAAAAAAAAATTGTTACTTGTAAATTTTTAACAAAACCTACCTTTTTAGCTTAAACTGCATTTTTACCAAAAACTACCTTTTCACCAAAAATACTTATTATTATAAAAACTACTTTTCTAGCAAAAACTACTTTTTTGAAAAAGTACTTTTTTAACAAAAACTAACTTTTTCACAACAAGTACCTTTTTAGCAAAAACTACTTTTTTTAGCAAAAACTACTCTTCTAGCAAAAAGTTTTTTTTTACAACATCTACCTTTTTAACAAAAATTATTTTTTAAGCAAAAATTATCTTTTAAAAAACTACCTTTTTAGCAACAAATAGCTTTTTCAGAACAACTATCTTTTTAACAAAAACTACTTTTTTTAGAAAAACAACCTTTGTAGCTAAAAGCTCTTTTTTAGGAAAATGTAATTTTTTAACAAAAAACTACCTTTTTAGCAAACACTACCTTTTAAGCAAAAACTACTTTTTTTTACAAAAACTACCTTTTTAGCATAAACTACCCTTTTAAAAATAAGTATTTTTTTTGCAAAAACTACTTATAACAAAAACTACCTTTTTAATAAAAATTATTTTTTAAGCAAAAACTACCTCCTTACGAAAAACTACCTTTTTAGACGAACAATTTTTTTTACAAAAAAAAACTACCTTTTTAAGAAAAACTACATTTTTAACAAAATCTATATTTTTATATTTTTTACAAAAACTACCTTTTTTTTAAAAAACTATATTATTATCAAAAACTTAATTCTTACCAAAAACTTGCTTTTCAGCAATTGTTACTTTTTAATGTATATTTTTAACAAAAAGTAACTTTTTAACAAAAAAAATTTTTTTATCCAAAAAGTGTTTTTTAATAAAAAATGGATCGTTCACTTAAATTTACGTTTGAATAATAATAATATATTTTGAGAAAAAATTACCTTTTCAATTAAAGGCATTCTTTTCTTATAAAAAGTACCTTTTGAATCGAAATCTCTTTTTAACAAGGAATACTATTTCAAGAATAAAAGGATTTTCTAGGAGCAACTTTTAGAAATAATGTTCCTATATATTTTATAAAAAAAAGCACCTTTTTACAAAAAAAGGAGCAAATTCTCCTTTTCAACAAAAATTAAATTTTTAGCAAAAAGTATTTTTTGGAAAAAAAAATAATTAAAAAATTTACTTTTTTAACAAAATTGTTCCTTTTTTCAAAAATTTTAAATTTTTTGGAAAGTACTTTTTTATCCAACAACAAAAGTGCTTTTAAAATATAAATATAAATATGTCCTTTTTGAAAAAATACTCGTAAGTACTTTTTTGATTTTGTTAAGTGCCCTGCAGACAATCAAATAAACCTATCAATCACATCGTTGTGTGAGTGTAATCATGTATTTTCGCCTTTAAGTGCGAAAAAAAAAACATAATACACATAATGTTACGTATTCTGTTACTATTACCTAGAAATGGATGGGCCTTGATACGGGTACTAAATCGAATATATATATGAACTTTAATTGAAAATTTATATATTTAGTCTACTGGGACTCTTGCATACGAACGATTATAATCCAGTTAAAATAAAGATTTATGAAGTGTTTAAGTACACAAACAACGGACAATTTTGAGCACACTTAATGCCCTGCATCTATAAATATTGATATTTTTATGTGGAATAGAAAGAACAGAAGATGTAGACAAATATTTGTTGTAAAGTGGCACAAATTAAGTGGCCATAAATAAAACAAAGTCAATGTACTAGAAAGCCAAAGAATAAATAATCTAAAATACTGAACAATAAAATCAATGCTGTTAATGGCAAATTAAAGCAAAAAGACAGAAAGAAAATTTTAGTAATTTAAATTTCCTTGTCCCCAAAAGTATGCTACGAAAAACTCATATTTTTAATGTTGCTGTTGCTTTAACAATTTCTTTTTTATAGCAAAAAAAAAAGTTGTAATCTGTGAATAGAAAAGAAATCATAAATAATTTATGGCTTTAGCTAAATTAACTTTTCTCCTTCTCCAGTAAAGAAATCATAATTCATTGAATATATTTTTTGTTTGTTTCTTTTTCTTTTTTCATTGAACACGTCAAGTGTTCAAGGCAAATGGTGTATTTTTTTTTGGAGCCGCTTTCTCAGGTAAAACTATTTACTTATGCAAAGCACATTGACATTATGGTCTTAGTTTGGTTTATTTCACTTATTTCGTTTCTTTTACAAAGTTTTTTTTTAATTTTTGTTTGCTTTAATATTTTATATATTTCATATTTATTTTCCCTACCTGAGTTTTGAAGAACGTTGGGGCAATATTAACACTTATGCAACAATAATTTTGAAGCAGCACGATTTGTTTGCTACAAAACTTCATCCTAGAAGTCAGCTACAGCGAATAAACAGTTGACATTTAGCCCCCACTTCATGTCGTTTTAGGTGTTACCTTAAAAATCTCAGTTTTTATTATTAAATAAAAAAAAATACCATAAATTTTATTATATGTAAATGTCTGCAAAGCGAACCAAGTGTGACGGCGAGACTTTTGGAAAATGTTGCTTGGCAATTTTAAATTTGAATTATTTAAACAAAATGTCTGACAAAAGATAAAATTTTGCTTGAAAAAATGTTCACAAGACGTAATGTGTTTATTGCGCAGTAAAATAAACATAATCCTTAGCTTTCAAGTTTTACTTTGAGGTTTTTTGCAAATAGAACTGACATTAACAAAAAAGAAATAAATAAATAATATGTAATAATAAATATGTATATAAAAAGTCAGTGGTTGAAGTAAAAGCTCTTCATCATCTTTTTTTCCAATCTAAGCTGTTTAATTCTAGGGAAAGAGATTACAAATATTTTTTTGCACCCAAAACCGAAAGCTATAAATAAAATTCGTAACGTGGCCTAACATGAAAGTAATCAGTGAATTGTGTATAATTTCAGAGATTTGAGGAGAAGATTTTCCAATTTGTGGGTACATAAGGAAATATTGATGTTTTCTTATGTTGGAAAGGTACTTTTTACTTTTAGTTTTAGTTTTTATTTTATTTATTTTAAGATTTGGTAGGAAAAAGAGTTTTCTTACTTAAAATGTACTTTTAACTAGAAGCTTTATTTATTTTAAGGCATCTTTTATTAAAAAGTATTTATATAGCTATGCTATTTATTGCGCGATACGGAAGCTAGGACGTGATTTTCGTAACAAATATAATCGACACTATTACAGTTATAAATTTATTTTTATTTTGATTTCTTTGTACTTAAAAGCAGAATACGAAAATAAACGAAACACATTGTTTGATTTTGTTCTGTTTCGTTTTTTGAAGTGAATGAAACAAAAAAAAATTAGAAGGTTTGCTCAATTTGTTACTGTATTGCTTTTGCACATGACAACAAACCAGAGAACACATACGATCGGCCAGCTAATAGCCGCCACCGGCTACAAACAATATATTAATTTAATCGTACGGCGCTATAAAAGAAAATAAATGGCAACGTTTTGAAATATTTGCGGCGAATTTGACGTCATCATATAATATAATTTTATTGCAGTGTTATTTAACACATTAAGTTTGCTTTATATAGCTAAACAGCATAGCTATAACCAGGTGTCCTAAGACACCTCTCTCTTTTTTTTTTTTTTTTTTTTTTTTTGTTAAATTTCATTTTAATTCAAAATTTATTTTTTAGCAAAAAAACTTTAGGCAAAAATTTAATTTCGAACAAAAAGTACTTTTCTAACAAAAAAAAAAGTAACTAAAGCACATTAAGAAAATACAAATAATGCCTTTTTGCTTCGCAAAACTTAATAAAATAAAAAATTATGTTTCGGTAAAAAGCACTTAAAAAGTACTTTTGATAAAAACAATACTATAAAATTATTTTTTGTAAAAAATACGTTTTCATAAAAAATATTTTTTTCTTAATTTCTTGCCAATTTTTTAAAGTACCTTTTTGACCTTATTTAAAAACTAACTTTGCCTTTTGGCTAAAAAGAACTCAATTTAATAAACGAATTTTTTTTTTGTATATTTTTCTAAAAGCACATTTTGTTAAGAAGAAAAGTTGCATTTATTAAAAAAAAATTATTTAAAATCATTTTATTTAAAAAAAGTACTTTTAGCTAAATGCACAAAAAGTACTTCTTGTGAAAAGTTATCTAAAGTCTTCCAAATCTACATTGTGCTAAAAAGTATTTTTACACAAAAGTTATTTTTTTGTGACAAATTCCCTCCATTTGAAAAAAAGTTACGCAAAAGTTTCTACTTTTCAAAAGTACTTTATGCTTAAAATTATCTCTTTTACTTTTTGCTTAAAAGTATTTTTTATTAAAAAGTACTTTTTGCTTATTTCAAGAAATAAATTGCCGTTTTTCTTAAAAAAATTGATTTAACAAAACCTTTTTTAATTATGTTTTGCTAAAGATACATTTTGCTAGAAAGGTACTTTTGTTAAAAAGTACTTTTTGTTAAAAGTGATTTTTGGGAAAAATCCTTATATTACAACAAAATATTTACTCAAAATTTATTAAATCTAAAAACAGTTATTTTTCTCTAAAGCATTTTCCATTCAGAAGTACTTTTTACGTTTTAAGAATTAAATTATTCCATTTTGCTAAAAACAAAGTCTAATTAATAAAAGCTTTTTTCTGAGTATATTTTGTTAAAGCACATTTTGCTAAAAACAAAAGAGCAAGTACTTTTGCTAAAAAAGACTTTTTGTCAGAAGTACTGTTGCTAAAGGCACATTCTGCTAAAAAAAACCAAACAGGTACTTTTGCAAAAAAGTACATTTTGTAAGAAGTGCTTTACTTTTTAGTTAAAGGTACTTTTTGTAAAAAGTACTTTTTCAAAAAGAATTTTGTGAAAATTTCTTTTAATTTAAAACAAATAATACAAAATTAATTACATTTTTATTAAAAAGTATTTTTTGCTAATATTACTTTTATTTCACAGAGATGTTTTTTTATACAAGAACTACTTTTGTCCAAAATTTGCTTATTATTGTACTGTCATATAAAAGATTCTTTTATTTAGATTTGATACGTATTAACTATTTTCAGTTAATATTTGTTATAATATAATTATTTATTTCGCCAAATATTAGGACCAAACACCCCCTTCAAATTATTCTAGGCAATTAATCATCAAAAGAAGCAACAAGTTCACTTTTTTAGAAAACTAATAATTCAACTGCACTTTCAACTTTTATCAGAGTATCACATATATATAAGTTGTATATATGTCACATCGAAATATACATATCTAATAATTTTATGTTGGCAAGATTTGATTTAAGTTTTAATGACAGCGGTCCCTTTTTCATATCTAAAAATCGTAAGTTTATGCTCTATTTTAATACTTACTCGTACATCAAAGACACGTTCTTCTTATACAATGTTTATATATTCGTTAAACACAAACCCAACAAATACTTAAACATCAAAAACATTTATAAAAAGAACAGATAAGTAATTTACACATATTAATAGAGAATAACAAACATACGCAGTGTACACAGAGAAACAAGCGCCTGAAGGTATACAACAATGATATCTGTGTTTGCGAACATTTAGCAAATGAAAACCAAAATAAAAACCCAAAACAGCAAATGTAATAAGCACACACACACACAGACACACATACACACACACGTACGAAGGCATCAAGCAAAAACTACCACATTCAAACTTTACAGTCTGGGAAGCCGGGGCATCATGGGAATGAAATAAAAAGCAAAGGTTACCATATTAAATGAATCACGCAACAGAACTACTGCAAAAGATATTCTTTCAGTTGCAATGGCATTCAAAATACTCTAACTAAAATTTTTGCTTAAAATGTTTTACTAAAAATCGTTAATAAAAATACATTTTATTGTATAAAGCATTAAAGATATGGATACTTTTAGCTTCCAATACAGTTCTTGTTAAAAATGTACTTTTTGTTCAAAAAGTACTTTTTTCTAAGAATTTACTTTTTTTATTTTTGTGAAAACGGCATCTTTTTTAAAGTACTCTTTCTGTTAAGAAGGAACTTTTTAATTATTAATTTATATACACAATAAATAAAGGAACTTTTTTTTTAAAGGGTACTTTTTCAGAAGAAACTTTTTAATAAAAGGGTACTTTTTTCAAAAGACTGGTTTGGCGTAAAGATAAGGATAGTCCTTGTTAAAACCAGTAATGTTAGTTCAAAAAGTAGTATTTGTTCTGAAGGTACTTTTTACTTAATTAATTTAATTTTTTGTTCAAAAGGTACTTTTTGATAAAAATTTAGTTCTGTTCAAAAATTATGTATTGCTAAAAATTCACTTTTTGTTAAAAAATACTTTTTTCCACAAAAATTAATTTTTTGTTAAAAGTGCACTTTTTGTTAAAAATTTAATTTTTATTCAGAGGGCAATTCTAGTACAAAATGTATTTTTTGTTAAAAAATAATGTTTTGCTCAAAAACTATTTATTGGTCGAAAGGTTTTATTTTTTTAATAACGAACTTATTTCTAAAAGTGCACTTTTTACTAAAAAGGGACTTTTTATTTAAAGCGTTATTTTTGTAAAAAAAAAGATACTATTTATTTTTTGTTCGAAATGTGATTATTGTTAAAAATGTAGTTTTCGTTAAAAATGTACGTTATGTTCAAGGGCTATGTTTTGCTAAAAATGTACTTTTTGTTAAAAAAAAAAGGTACTTTTTATTAACAACGTACTTTTTGTTAAAAAGGTACTTTTTGTTAACAAGGTACTTTTTGTTAAAAATTTAACTTTTTGTTTAAAAGGTAATTTTTGCTAAAAGGGAATTTTTGTTAAAAAGGTACTTTTTGTGAAAAACTATCTTGTGTAAAATAAGGTACTTTTTGTTAAAAAGTTTTTTTTTTTTAAAAAGGTACTTTTTGTTAAAAGGTACTCTTTACTAGAAACGTACCTTTAGATAAAAATTTACTTTTTGTTAACAAGGTACTTTTTGTTAAAAAAAAAATTTACTTTTTGTTAACAAGGTATTTTTTGTTAAAAAGGAACTTCTTGTTAATAAGGTACTTTTTGTTAAGAAGGTACTTTTGTTAAAAAGATAGCTTTTGTTAGCAAGGTACTTTTTTTAAACACGTACTTTTTGTTAAAAATTTACTTTTTGTTGAAATTGTATTTTTGTTAAAAATGTATGTTTTCTTAAAAAAAAGGAACTTTTTGTTAAAAAGGTA
Organism: Tachina lurida; assembly: GCA_944452675.1. Taxonomy (NCBI): domain Eukaryota; kingdom Metazoa; phylum Arthropoda; class Insecta; order Diptera; family Tachinidae; genus Tachina; species Tachina lurida. The sequence continues at coordinate 11,695,006 of OX101753.1, forward strand.
ACTTTTTGTTTGAAATGTACTTTTTGCTAAAAGGGAATTTTTGTTAAAAAGGTAATTTTTGTGAAAAATTTCTCTTTTGTAAAAAAGATACTTTTTGTTAATAGGTACTTTTACTAGAAAAGTATCTTTAGCTAAAAATTAGCTTTTTGTAAAAAATAAACTTTTAATTAAAAATTTACTCTTTGCTAAAAATTTACTTTTTGTTAAAAAGGTACTCTGTGCTAGAAAAGTACTTTTTATTAAAAAGGTAATTTTTGTTAAACATGTACTTTTTGTTAAAAAGGTATTTTTTGGTAAAAGGGTATTTTTGGTAAAAAGGTAATTTTTGTAAAAAATTTACTTTTTTTTAACTAAGGTACTTTTTGCAAAAAAGTTACTTTTTTGTACAAAAGTCCATTTTGCTAAAAATTTATTCATATGCTGCAAACGTAATTTTTTGTTCAAAGGGGCCTTTTTTGTTAAAACAGAAACTGTAGTTTTTTAAGGAACAGTTAGTTATTGGCCCTTATTATGAGTTGCGTTCGATTTTCGATCTTCGCTGGCTATCGGACATCGAAAATCGAATGTTCAAGTCATATTATGAGCATCGAAAATTTCTTTGAGCAATAAATTCTCTATCGAACAGAATTTAGCTTTCGATGAAGTATTTTAATATGAAAAATTATTAAAAACGATTAGTGTTTAATGCTAGGTAAAGTTGTTGCAAATTTTAAAAATTACTCTGAGTGATATTCACAATAAGGACATTCTTTGTCAAATGTTCGTCATAATACCATACTTTATTACATTTTACTTCTTGTTATAATATTATTATTTAAAAAAAATAAGTTTTTATGTCATATATACATACATATCGAGCCATAACTGTCAAAAAAGCTTAAGCGACATAAGGACGAAAATATATTGTATGCTTAAAGCTACTTTTTATTTAAATTATTGGGAGATAATTTTTCTCTGATCTAGTGCATTCACATGTTACAAAGATTATCTCAAACTTATAACACCGTTTTTTTTTTTGGATTGAGCATATAGTACAAAAAAGCGACATTTTGGATAAAACTTTGCAGACAAAACACTTTAGTTTATAAATGAGTCGAAAGTCCCTGGAGGCAACAACAATAAACAAACAAATAATATCATACATAAATGACGACGACCTGTTAGGTACGAGAGTATTTTCAGTTTGAAGGACCTTTTTGGCTCCTGCAGTCTGTATTTATTTGAACTTGTGCGTCCATGTTAAATGCCATACTAACAGTTGTAAAATGCGTAAAATGTTGAGCACCTGAATTAAATTGTAATAATAGCAAGTTTGTGATTTGGTTGCTTTTACTGAAGAGACACAGAAAATTAAAAAAAAAAAACAGACACAATCATACTAATAAAAGCCTTAAACAAAGCAACTTAAACGGTAGACACAGACACAGGCTTTGTAAAAGAAATAAAATGTCACAACCAAAAATTTTATATATTTTTGTATTGCAAGGGACAGCATAAAACTCGTTTGTAGTTTATTAAATGGAGACCGGAAACGGAAACAATTTTCTCTTCCTTCTTTTAAAATAAACAATTTTTTAATAAAGTAAAATATTTTCTTTATTATTTTCTTTTTTACTTTTTGGGACTGTGATGTGATATAGTTTAAATTTTTCATTTGATTGACTTCTTTGAGTGTTTCGCCCGCCCTGCTTGTGTATTTAGGGGCTGAATACTTAATGAAGGCAATAAACAATTGTTTGGGAAATCGAGCATATGTTGTTTCTACAAATACTTCGTTAAGCAGTTTGTCCAACAAAAAGCTTTAAAAATTTTAAAAACTTTAAAAGGTATTAATAGCGGAGGAGGCTTTAAATAAAGGAAAGTTTTAGCAGCTTGTTTAGGTTTATTGTTTTGAATTAATTTTACGCACCTAAAATTATGCAATCATGTTTGTTTTAAGGCCTGCGCCACGATGTCACCAGCAAACGTTCGAACGTCAACTTGTAGTGCAAACAACAATAATTGTTGTTTTCAATATAAGTATTCGATCGAACGATTTCTGGTGACATCGTGGGAAAGTTCGTTATGGGTTTTATGTCCCACGATGTCGACAACGTTCGACTTGTCAAACGCTTAAATTTTAAACATCAACAAAATATAAAAAATTATTTTTGTTTTGAATATAAGTGTTCGACAAGTCGTACGTAGTCAATGACGTGGGATTGGCCCTTAGTGAAATAATTTTAAGATGTATGTGCTCATTTTTAGTTGAGTTCTTATTGTTGACAACTTAACAAAAATTTTGCTTTTATAATACAATTGATATGTTTTACTTTACTTTGTAAAGAGAGTATATTTCATATTTTAGCCAACATCTGAATATTTGTAATGGTAAGACCAAAATGTATGGGTGTAAATAATAATTCATACTTAAATTTAATTTAAAATTTGTATTATAAAATTTCACTAGACATTTCAAGTGCAACAAACTAAAATTAAGAAATAAATTCTTGAACTGCCAACAACTATTTTACAAATCAAAATCAACCGATAGAATTGTTAAAGGTATTTATTTAAAAAAGGGCAAACAAACTTGACTATAAATAAAAGCCAAGTTGAAATCAACCTAAATACTTGTGTAATCATTATAATGGCAGTAAATATTACAGAAAATTTTAGACAAATACATGTTAACAAACTGAAACAAGTGAACAATTGCACTACAACGAGTATGTGCTTCAAACGTTTAGTCAAGTGGAGATGGAGCACGAATTGTGAGAGGGTATTACAAAACGGAGTTTTCTAAAGTGCTTTATTTATGATAATAAAACAGTTTTGACTTTTAAGCAATTTTTACATTATAAAACAGCACACCCTGTTACTCTGTCCTTTCGTATACCAGTAAACTGTGATTGTTTTCAATAAATAAAGCATACTTGTACTGTGTAGTATAGTCAGTCATTGTAATCCTTGCATTGTTAACTTTAGTTTTAGTTTGTTGTGTTAACAGTTGTGCAAATTTAACTAAACTTTTTATTGTTGCATTATTGTTATCCTTGTAGCGAATGCTTAAGTGCTGGCAGCAGTAGCAGCAGCAACAGCATCCTTGCAGTATTAAAAACTTTTTGTAATTGTTATACTAATAGCAATCAGCACCAAATAGTTAAACTTATCTTTTGGCGTTACTCTTTAAATAAGACCAATAACGAAACAGATTTAAATTGAAAAACAGCACGAATAGTGTTGAGATAAAAATGAAATAATTTCTGCTTTTATTTCGTTCAAAACTTTATTAATACAAAAATACACACGTTTCTTTTGATTTATTACTTTAAGAAAATTTACTTTTAATTACTTTCACAGTCTGATTTGGTTGACAAAAAAAAGATACTCGTATAAAAGAAAAACTTTAGCAAACTTACTTTCATTTTCTGTCTAGAGTTTTAAACAATCATTGTTCCAATTATTGTTTCGCCAAATCATTGTCAATTAAATGTTTTTTAATGTTTTCCTGTATTCAATGACAATTTTCTGGATAAGAAAATGTTCAGTTTGCTACAATAATGATTATTAAGGGAGGTATTTTAAGAAACTAGTAAAGAATAAATTTAAATCAAGTTATTGTACATTTTATAAATAAAATAAAAGAATAGAAGGAAATCAATTATTTTAGGCAAATAACGTTTTTTTTTTTTTTTATATCATGAAATACTTCATAAAATAGCGTGAAATGTTCAGCACATTTAAATAAAATTAAATAATATATTAATCGTTACCTTAATATAGAAACGCCCTTACTCATTATTTTTTTTTTAAATAGAATTTTTGGCATATATCGTTAGACTAGAGGCTAGAACATGAAAATATGAAAATAGCTAGGTTGGGTTAGATTCCCAGTAAAAAAAATTGGAAGTCATTCTAGAGGAACTACATTTTCATTGCTTCCAAAAAATCGATATTTTTAATTGGCCGATAGTTAGTAGAGAACCAAGTATAAGTTTATTTTAGTCATACAAAACCTTGTAATTCCTCCATAGCTTTAGAAAATACTCACCAGAATTTAAAAGAAAATCGATTTTATTGAAGCAACTTATGAACTAATTTTGGTCTAAAATTTTGAAGTTATTTGCTTAAATTTACATGAAAATACTGCTTCGCGCTTAAATTCCTATAAAAAGAAACTAATTGTTAAAATGGGTAACTATTTACCATTTTTCCTATATGAAAATATTATCATAGAACACAAAAAAGGAAATTTTTCTTAAAATCGCTTCCAATTCGGTGACCAGGCATCGAAAAAGAGAACTTCTTGCAATGACAACCCTATGTTAAAATCATTAGATTGGATCGAAATTTGCACTACTTCCAGATCGCAAACTCTACATTTTCATGACTTTTTTGGAGTATCTTTTTTTACTGGGTTAGGAAGGGTGGTGCTATACCGCACCTCCACTCAGAGACCCAATTGAGTCCATTGTGATTCCCTTTTACTGCCCAAAAAACTAATATTTATCCCCCCATTTGTAGCCAGAAGTGGGTCTATTATCCGTCATTAAGCCACTGAATTCCCATGATGAAGCTCCTAATGTCCTCTAGTTTACACTTCCCGATATCAGTAATGCTTTCAGAGAAACATCTGCTCAGCCATGTAAGCCTATGACGTTGCAGTTTTGGGCAGTGACAGATAATATGTTCAATGGATTCTGGTTTCTCTTCGTAACCGCAAATCCTACAAAAATCTGGGGTCCAAGTTTCCCAAATAATGGTTCTTGCTCTGACCAAGCAGCGACCTGTTAACGCGCCTATCACGATCCTCATTGCCTTCCTATTCATCTTCAGTAGCAATTTGGATCTTCTTGAGTCAAGTTTTGGTCACATAGCCGTCGAAACTCTTCAATCCTCCTTACCTAGCCATGAACTCTTGGTGCTGCTTTCTACCCAGTTGCTGAGTCCCCTATAGTAATGACCTATCGGTAGTTTCACCGATCTGTCATACATTCCCTCATCTAAGGCCGACCATATTCTTGCCAGTTCATAGGCAATTTCATTTCCGTCAACACTGCTGTGGCCAGGAACCCAACATATTCTGACACTATATTTATTCATAAGCAAGTTTAGGGCTCTCCTACAGTCACTAACAATTTTCGATTTGACATTGTGACCCTTTAAAGCTTTTAGCGCTGCCTGGCTGTGGACATAGAAGGTTACCTTCTCACCTTCAGCTACATTCCCTGCCACCAGTTCCGTGGCCCTGAGAATCGCCAAGATCTCAGCCTGGAATAGCCGCAGTCATTTGGCAGTCTGAAAGAACTACGAATGTTCGTTCCCAAGATATAGACACCAGCCCCTGTGCCTTTCCTCCATTTTTTATCCACCTGTAGAGACTGCACTATCCTTATATAGCTTATTGGATTTGACCCAATAGCCCCTATCCGGAATTGCAAATGAGGGTGTTCCACTAAAATCGATTTCAACGACCTTATAGTCTGCAAACCCAGGGGTTACGGATCCCTGATCACTAAAGCAGATCTCATATAAGATCGATGCGTGACCTGTTATTCTTGTCCTCACTAAACCTGTCCTCACTAAACCTGTTTCTTGTCCTCACTAAATCTGAGTTCTAGTCGCCGTTCCCTCTACAAAGTGCTCTAGAGGAAGTAGATGAAGAACGACGTCCAAGGCAGCCAGAGCTGTGCTCTTTTACGCAACTGTGCTGCCCATTGAGGCACATTTTTGAATCCAGTAATCTCATTTCCTAAATGCTTCCCACCATACCACACAACCATAGGAAATAACCGGCTTGACAACCGATGTGTAAATCCAGTTTCTTATCTTTGCTTGCAGACTCCACTTATTTCCTATAGAGTTCTGGCATGCTTAGTAGGCATTGAGCCCTTTCTTTAGCCTCCTTTTTGAAAATAGCTAGGTTTGAAAAAAATAATGAGTTAAGATGTTTGTAAATTAATGTGTAGCGACTTGCCTAGAAAATTTTTTAAAGGAATCACTAAAAAAAAACAAATTTATGTGCAGTTTCCACAAGCCAAGCAGACAATTCGTCTAGAAAGTTTGTATGAAAATAACTCAAAAATATCAGTGCTTCCAATATTAATTTTATACTCAAGCCGACCGGCTGGGTTGTAGAAACAAATATTTGTTTCTACCCAATTAGCTTGCTTGCATTGTATAGACCATCGCCCATGCAATCCAAATCGATGTTTTTGTATAAAACTTTTCCAATCCCAACAAAAATCTTCAAGCTTTGTATAAACATTTTCTAGAAGAAAAAAAGACTATTGCCTGTTTTCACCAAAATCGGCCACGCCCACCATCTGTACAAAAGTATAGTGATTTTGTTTAAGCTTTAAATTTTTTAAATTAGATTAATACATTAGACATTAGAGTGGTAGGAATTGAGATCACGTGAGTAAGTACTGGAATGAGATACTTGAGGTCAATAGACCGTAAAGAAAACCATTGATCGTTTTGAGAGAACAACATCGGTATATCATAATTTTAGATCCGACTGTAAGTAGCGCAAATAAATAGTTTGCAAAATAGCCTCTCATATATACACACATACATTCTTATGCACAAACAACTGCGGCTCCTTCATGTGTCCTTTTCAATTAAGCAATTCATCTTATTTCTTTGTGGAAAAAAAAAATTTACTTTATTGAAATAACATTGCTTGGTAACATTTGTATGCTTAAAATATGCATTTAAATGCATTTTAACTTGTCATCGCTGTAGTCAATATTAACAAGCATTCAACATTAATAAAATAATTTCAAATATTACCGGTAAATACGACGCCTGGTAAGCACGTTTGTGCATGCAACTCTTTTTGTTTGCAAAGCACGTTCACCAAGGTGTAGATATGTACATACATGTATGTATGTGTGTGTGCAATAAAGAGTAAAAATACATTCAGAGAGAGGGAAAGAGATAGATAAAACTTTTGAGTCAAGACTTAATGCAACATCGATGTCATATAAAATTGTTTTACACTTTTCATGCAAAAATACAAGCAAACAATAAAAAAGCGTGAAGGTGGAAATGACAACACAAAAAATAAGTTTCATACAAAAGAAAACAAATAAAAGAAACACGAACAAGGAATTGCAAGTCACGTACAAAAGTGTAACAGCACTAATGCGTTGCTAAAGCTAATTGTAAAATCAACTCAAATAGAAAATTAGGCTAGAGTGAGTGCGGGCGAGGGGAGAGATTAAGAGAATGAGAGAATAAAAGATATATTGCTTTTTTCGTTTCCTATAAACTTAAGCAGGTACAAAATACATATCTACATGCATACACATGTATGTATGTACATACAAAAGTTTATAAAAAGTAAATTAAAATTTTAAATTCTTTCTTTAGAAATGAAAATGCCAACAGCTTTTTGTATGTAACAACACTCTTTTTCTTTTTCCTTTATGCTGAAAGCAAAAAACTATTATTTTGTTTTTTTTTTTAATAAACTTTAATTAAGTGCTACCAGCCTCCTTTAGCTATTTATACAGGCTGGCAGTTTTTTGTGTAAGAGTAATTAATTAACACATTTTTTTTGTATGCTAAGACTTCTTCAGCATCTTTATTAATAACTTTGAAGGGAAAAAAGCAAAGAATTTGTAAAGAAAACTGCTGGAAGGAAATTAATATTATAAGATTTTTCTATTATACCTTGCAAAGAGCATAAAAATCCTTTTGTTTGTAGAAAATACTCGAATGGCAGAGCAGTTAAAACAAAACATAAAGGCGGTAAAACAAACAAACTTTTTTTTTGTTTGTTCAGTGTAGAGGCTGTTTGAAGATTAATTTCTGCAGGTGTAAAAAATTTTAATAAATTTTCTTATTAATTTAGCTGTGAGTTGCAATTGCTAAAATAGTATTGCAAGTATCATATCTTATTCGAGTTTGCTGGTTTTTAGGGAAACTAGAAATTATTCGAATCGCCGAATAAATTGTAAGTTTTATTTGATTGTCATTATTATCAACCAGTTTAATATTTTATTTAAGTAACTTCAAAAAAAAAACTATCGGCCCTGTTCTGTAAACCGAGTCCGAGTAAATTTCTCGTTTTCAAAAATGAATAATGGTCCTGCAGACGTGTTTAAAATCATACACGATAATTTACTTTCAGATATGATATTTGGAAATCTATATAATAAAAAAATTTAAAAATCGATCGGTTTACAGAACTATGTATGTATAAGAATTTTTCATATAAACTATAAAATATTTAGTTCATATACAAATAAAACTATTCGATTAAAAAAATAACAAATTAAATATATTACTAAAAAATAAAACATTGAATAAAAAGGATTATTCGAAAAAAACTTTATTCGAATAAAAAGTAAAAATTTTCTAATAACAAATTAAGAATAATAATAAATAATAAAAAAAAATCAAGAATAAAAAATTTTATTCGAATAAAAAAATTATTCGAATAAGAAGTAAAAAAATAAGGAATAATAATAAATAATTCAAAATAATGTTATTCGAATAAAAAGAATTAACGACAGCAAATAAAGACAAAAAAGGTTATTCGAATAAAAAAATGTATTCTAATAAGAAGTAAAAATTTTCTAATAAGAAATTTAGAATAAATTACATAACAAAAATATAAAGAATAAAAAATTTTACTCGAATAAAAAAATTATTTCACTAAGAAATTTTTATACAAGCACTGAAGAAAGTGTTTGTGAACGTTTAATAAAATTAATGACTTTACAAGTAGAAATATAGCATCCAATAAACGAATAAAAGTTTTATTCGAATAAAAAAATGTATTTAAGTAAGAAATTTTTATTCAAGTTGTGAAAAAAATATTGTGAACATGTATGTAGTAAAATACATTTCTTTCAACCTAGAAAAATAGCATACAATTAACGAATAAAAATTTTATTCGAATCAAAACAATTTATTTGTGAAAGAAATTTTTATTCAAGCAGAGAAAAAAAATTTTGTGAACATGTAATTATATAAATTTTTTTCACCCAAAAAAAAATAGCATTTTATTAACGAATAAAAATTTTATTCGAATAAAACATAATGATCGACTAAGAAGTACTAGTTATATTCCAGCGAGGAAAATTATTTTGTTTAACATGCAATCAAATCTTTTTACATTAATAAAAATCTTATTCAAACAACGAATAAAAATGTTATTTGATTAACCAATTTATTCGGTATAACGAATAAAAAATTTTATATAAAAATGAACAAAAACTTATAGTAAGAAAACGTTATTCAGCAACAAGAAATTAAATTAGTTGAATGACGACTCAAAAAATTATTCGAATAACGAATAAGTAGATTAGTAATGGTGGCGGACGACATGTTTTGGGAATTCAAAACCGGGAAAAATCAAAAAGGGTGGCAACCCTGTTACAAATGGGGGGATTTTGGGGATTTTCATGCTGAGATTTTCTGGGCTATGTGTGTGTGTGTGAGTGTGTGTGTATGTGTTTATGAGTGTGTGTTTTTGTATTTACTTGTGAGTACAGCTTTTGTTGTTATTGTAGAGAAGCGTTGTGCTTACAGTGTATGGATGTATGCATGTATATATATATGTGGGTGTGTGTGTGTGTGTGTGTGTGTGTGTGGGTGTGTATGAGTATGTCTTTTGTATTTACTTGTATGTCTGCCGGTGTCCGATACTTTTGTTGTAGTGGCAGACAATTATTATACCCAGTAGGAAATGTTGATGGTGAAAATGTGCTGACTAGCTTTTGACTAGCTTGTCACCAGTACTACTATATAATTATACCCCATACAATACTTTGAAACCCTACTAATAAAAATACAATTCACTAGGTAGTGACTACGTAGTTCTTAGGGGGTCATGAGACATACTAACCAGACAGTTATTTACTGATACATTTCTATAATTTACGAACATACAAATGTATGTGTATTGACAATTCCACCTCTCTCCTTCTTTTATAGTGACGGATAGAACAAAACTTTTTATACCAAAGTTTTAACCAGAATTTTAGTGTTGACACAAAGACACTTGCTCCCAGTCTGACTGCAGGGTAGTTACAAGCGATCTATGTATTTGTATGTATGTAGTGATTGTTATCGTTGGTATGCTTATGTAGGGTTATTGTATTGCATTTATGTTTGCGATCTCTGGGGAAATAATCTAATAGCTACAGAGAGTGGCAACCATGTTGTCAATGGAAGTGGGTAGGGAATGTATTTGGTAATGTATGTATGTATATGTTGTTGTATTAATGTATGTGATTGTATCTATTTTTACTTTGAAGAATATCATTGCTTGTGTGTATTGTTTGGCCTGCGAGAGTTTTTCATACATATTTACAAATGAATGTGTATATGTTTTGTACGCTATTGACGTTGCTATTCTTATGGAGATAGAAAATATTGTGTTGGTATATGTTTTATATGTACAAGTGAATTTTAGATGTTAAATATTTTGAATCAAATCAGGTTGATAGCAGATTTTTTGAATAGGGGTAATGATATTTTTATTTCAGTAGATTTTACTTTAATGTAACAATTATAGGAAAAAGCTTTTGGAGACATACACCAAAACTTATAGAAGCATCTACTTTTACGTGCCCCCGATTTTTCTCGTGACTTTGTATTACAAACTGATGCTAGCGATTTTGATCTGGGTGTTGCTGTGTATATGAATTTCATCATATATCGTAATACCATCAGATAAATTAGATTTGCCGACTACTACACGATTATCATATGAATTATGGGAATTTATATGTATGTGTGTGTGTGTGAGTATGTATGTATGTGTGTGTGTGTGTGTGTCTGTGTGTATGAATTTCATAATATTATAAAATTTCATTATGTATGTTTGTGTTTGTGTATTACGTCATCACCTCTTTGTGTGTCATGCCAGACATTTAGTAGTATAAAATATTAGCATATAGGTATCAGAACTTTTTTTTTTTTTTTTTTTAATCGTAGTATGTTTTTATACTCAAGATTGCTGGGTATTTTGTCATGCTTAAAATTGTCCAGCTTTAAAGTCTGCCTGCGAAAAATTTGTTTATATTACAGATTTTGTTTATTTAACTACGTCCGGCTTCTTTGGCTGAACTTCTTTTCATACGATCATGGGAATTTATAGTTTCTCTGTCCCTAATAAGTTCGTTTAGCTTTGGTATATGCTTTGAATGTAAGTGTGATTGTTAAGATCTAATAAATACTTGAGTATTGATAAGAAATTTGATATTATGTGTACATATGTATGTACATATCTACAAATTGATTTTATTCGTTTGACTCCGTGCTTGAATAAATTTTTTTGTTTTTGTTGTTGTTGTAAATATTCACCAGGTTTTTTTATGTATAGATGTGAAATATCTTCATAGTTTTTTTATTTGAAATTAAAAAACGTTGTTTTAATTTTTATCTGTGTTTACTTAAAAGTTTGTGAGGATTTTCTGTTTTAAGTAAAACTGAATTCCTTAAGATACATACTTTATAGTAAAAGTAACTATAATAGAAATATTTCCTTTATTTAATTTACATTTGTTTAAAGTTGATGCAACCTAATAGTCATTCTTAGAAATATTTTGATATAAAATTTTATCCAGCCGTAGGGTTTTTCACCACCTTTTACATTTATTTTAGAACATCTTGCATTGCCTTTTATACATTTACAAAAATTTTTAAATTAAACTAATCCGGCAGTCCAGCTTAGGTAATGTTTTTTTTTTTTTTTTTTTTTTTTGCTAGCCAGCTTGCTTCTTTTTTTATTTTTTATTTTTGTGGATAAACATTTAAAATCAAAAAGGAGTTTAATATTGAAATTATTGTATTCTTAATTATTGAAAACAATCGCTACTTCTTTTGCGATAAAATTATTTGAATTACTTTTGAAACCTTGTACATGTATAAAAATTGTGTTATTTTCCATATTGCTTAATTTATAAGACTTTTAGAATTTGACCTTTGATGGGTATATATTCTAGTATATGATCATGAATAAGAATACCGTAAACTGATTTCTTTGCTTACTATTTCAAATTAAAATTTTATTCAATTGCCCCGCTATAGAATAAAAGGAGCTTTTATCTTAAACTCTGGTTCAGGTAGAAACGCATGAGATTCTTTCATATACTACCTTTGCTGGAATCTTAGATAAATATAATAACTATATAGAATTGCATTACGTTTATTTTTAAATTTTATGTTAGGATTATCATCATAAGGATATGAGACTAAACTTAAATGTACTTTTAAATTAGTTAATTCATAATGAACAATCTTATTTTCTTCTTGAATAGCGAACAACAGAAGACGAAGTCGTTTTCTTACAATTTAGGTCTAACCTCTCAACTGGTCCTCTAGTAAACAATATGACTTTGTATGTCAGCATTTCTGTCTCCTCTTTGTCAGCGTTATGGATAATTAAATTTTAAACTTTTTATTCTTCAAATTGTGTTACTTCATACTGATAATATGTTTAAATACATTAATAATGTACGAGTATATGTTTATTTTATGACGGGTGAGCGCCTATGGCTTTTATTTGATGTTCTGGATGAAGTGATTTTTTTTTTTCTCATTTTATTAAAGTTTAGCGTATTGCGTATATATTTCTAATATATTTAAGTGAGGTTTTTGTATCTGTCAGACAGAGTGAACGTATCAGTTGGTCAGTCAGTCTCTCTTTTTATTTTATTAATTTTTTCTTCTAATGTGTCACTACTATTTTTTCAGATTTTACTACTTGAAATAGAAAATATTTATATAATTTTAAAAGTATTAATATATACATACATATAGGTAAATATATGTATGTACGTAAAAATTAGTTCATATACAAAGAAATACATCTTTAATAATCAACTATTCTAGAAAATCGATCTAAAATAACACATTTACCTCCATCATCATTTCACCGTCAGTGTTTTCATAAAGTGTTAGAAACATTGGAATATCTATGTTTAGGAGAATTTTTACTTCAAGTGTTTCTATATAAGATTTGGTGTTTGACCCCTTGACGTTATTGTGGTTAACGTAGGCTGCGTTGTATCACATTCAGATCTAATAATTTCTCACTTAGAAAAGGTCCTCATTACCATCAATCATACCTGTATATAATACATTCATGAGTTGAGTTGATCTAGATACAATTGCTGTCTATAAATTAATGATTAGAAAAAGCTTTCTCATCACATTCTAACAGGTTTAATATTTTGCTAGCATGCATGCTTTAGCATGCTATTCTATCAATAGTGAGGCGAGAGTCCGACATTTAGTGGTGTTTCAATTAAAAATCTATACAATTAGAATTACGAATTCACTCTTTTGAATTTTTAACAAAGTAGATACATATGTATGTATGTATTTCATTTGCCACAAACTCTTAAAATTTCTGTACTTATAAAAGTATGATGTCAGGAATTTTTTTAAATCATACATGCCTCGGCATGCTTCCAATATTTTTCTCGGTAAATTTATTTCATACTCATACAGATACAGATATAAAGTAAGATCTGTTTACATTCCATTTTACAATTTATGCATGCCTTAGCATGATTCTAGTTGAAGTCTGTATTTATTTAGTAAGTTTGTTTGATACCCATTCATACACATGTACATTGTTAAAGATTGGATATCAAAATCCAATTTTCTTAGTTTATCTAGAAATGAACAAAGTGAATATCTTTTATAATAACCATATTACTTTAAAATTTTGTGTGCTAGAGCTTTCGAAATGGAAAATGTACACCTTTTACTACAAAAAGTGATAATATGATGTGTTGCTGAATATTTTGAACTCTTAAGTTTTCACAATATTTCATACAGACCATCAAGTTTAGAGAATTCTAGTATATTAAGCTATTTATCTTCCCTGAGACCTAAAATTCCTAATCAATCCTTCAAAAAACCAATACAAACTAGATTTTCCCTTTTTAATTTTATTTATATTTTCCTTAAATTTCATCATTTTGTACATCTTCAAATTACTGTATACTGTATTTTGCACCTTTTTCTCATTCGTAGAGTTAACTTTAATCACAAATATTTTAGTTTTCCGGTTAAAAGAACTTTTCTATTTCATGCACTGAGTAAATCTTTATATATGTATATCAATCCACTTATATGAACCATTAATTCCAAATTCTTAACACATAATTCCTCTTAATGATCTATTAAATCAGTCTACTATTGATGTTGTCATATTAAGTAATTTTTAATCCTCTATTTATGCATGAATTTTGCAATGTTTATTAAGAAATTCTTTACCATCATCTATTTGTAAGTTTTTTGGTACTCGTACCATTTCAAAAATATTTTCCATTGACTAGTTTTTCCCGAGTGCAGTTTTTATTTTCAGCGGCACTGACCATATAAACTTTAAGAATGTGTCAGTTACAGTCTACAAAAATCAATAATTTCTATTTTCTCTAGAATAGCTACCTAAATCAGCTCCATAAAAGATCATCTATTCCATTCATTACATCACTACAATACACAAACAATTTTATAAATTTATTATGGATTACGTCTACTAAATTTCTTTTTAAAGACATTGAGTTGATTTACAGATTGATAGAAGAGTCTTGTAATCTACCTTATGTATTTTTCAGATATTTATACTAAAATGTAGTTAATTTTCCAGTCTATAAATTTTATCGCTCAGCTGTTCTTTTTTTCTTTTCAGGAGATAATTTAGTTTTTAGAATTTATTTTTCAATTTTATACCTATCTTATATCTGTAATTTTATATCACTTTGTAGTCCATCAATTTGTTTGTCAAAAAGATGATTTAATTTTTAGAATGTCTTTTTCAATTTAATGACTGTCTTCTATCTATAATTTTATATCATGTTGTAGTCTATTAATTTGCATTTGAATATATCCTTGAATTATATTAATGCCTTAAGCTTTATTAGTAATTCATCCTTTAGTTTGTCGATTTGAGTTTCTAGAAACAATTTACTGATAACATTGTTCTCCGTCAGTGAACGATGATGAATATGTATGCATGCATTAGTAGATATTATATATTTTATTAAGTTTTCAAATTAAAATTTGTAATAGTTTTTAGGTGTTTTATCAATCATTAAAGAAAATAAACTCACTTTTAAACCCCATATTTGACCATCAAATTGTATTTTATCTTCATACAGTTTTAGATTTCTATCACCAAATTTCCATTCATTACTGAAATCTTTAGGTGAGCCATAGTTTGTATCTAATTCATTTCTTCCTTCCAAGACTGATAAATCAGTATAAGTATCTTCTGTATTGGAAGTTTGTGAGTAAAAATCATCTTCATCATCATCATCATCATTTTTAGAATTAGTATCATTAAATAAGGTGGTATTATCAAATATTGTTCCTTCTGCTAATTTCTTTGGTGTACTTGTCTCTATCTTGAGTGATGGTTTTTCAGACTTTAAACTTGTATTATTTTCAAATTCTGTCTTCATTTTATTTTCTTCTTTAATGGGAATTCTTTTAATTTTTTTAGAACTATTTATGAATTCTTTCAGTGGTTCTGTTATAGGTTTAAATGTATCTCTTAGTTGTTCACGTGTATCTATTTCACCAGTTTTTATACTAAGAAGCTTTTTCTTCAAGACATTTCTTGTCAACACCAACTGTTTTAAAATTTTCTCATCCATGTTTAATAAATAAAAGGTATCAGCTATTAGATCAGGTATCAGCTATTAGATCAGCTTTTCAGGACCTGGTCTGGTTTTCAGATCAGCTTTTCAGGACCTGGTCTGGTTTTCAGATCAGCTTTTCAGGACCTGGTCTGGTTTTCAGATCAGCTTTTCAGGACCTGGTCTGGTTTTCAGATCAGCTTTTCAGGACCTGGTCTGGTTTTCAGATCAGCTTTTCAGGACCTGGTCTGGTTTTCAGATCAGCTTTTCAGGACCTGGTCTGGTTTTCAGATCAGCTTTTTAGGACCTGGTCTGGTTTTCAGATCAGCTTTTCAGGACCTGGTCTGGTTTTCAGATCAGCTTTTCAGGACCTGGTCTGGTTTTCAGATCAGCTTTTCAGGACCTGGTCTGGTTTTCAGATCAGCTTTTCAGGACCTGGTCTGGTTTTCAGATCAGCTTTTCAGGACCTGGTCTGGTTTTCAGATCAGCTTTTCAGGACCTGGTCTGGTTTTCAGATCAGATTATCTGATTCAGATTGAGTTATCAGTTTACAAGTAGCTAATCATTTATAACATTTATATGAATGAAGTTTCAGGTCAGATGAAATAACTAAAGTCAATCCTTTATGAGCAGTAATTTATATAGTTATTAAATAGTCAAATTGTTTTCTAAAACGAACATCATTTAATTTATCATCAAAAATCCATATTTATCCTTCCAACACTATACAAATTTTTTGAAACTTTTCAAAATTCATATTACTGACAACATAATCCCTATAGACGAGCTTAATATTTTTCTCATCTTGCTTAAACATTATAATACCATTGGGATTCTCTCTTATTAAATGCTTACAGCCGTATTCATAAAAATTTTAAACAACATTTTGAATGTTGTTTAACCAAAATTCACTAAAATTGTATTCATAATAGAATTTTAGCTTAAAAAACGCGTTTTTATTTAAACCTTATGTAAATCATCAAATCTTAAAAATTAACTTCAGTCATACTTAAAATAATTTTGAGTTGACGTAGTTGTAATTTTGCTTCATGTTTATTTGCATTTTTAACTTTGCCTATATGTATGTATGTATTTATATGTATGCATGTATGTATGTATATGTATGCATGTATGTATGTATATGTATGTATTAGGAATTATGTTATAAGTTGGGCACAAGTAGAATGAGTCATCATTCTTCTGTCGCCCCATACAAAAATATACACGTACATATGTATGTATATTATTCTGCTTTTCATATGCAGCATCAGCAAATATCGTACTTGAAATTCTTTTAGCTTCATTACGAGAAAAAAATAAATGTATAATATACTATGCTTTTAATTATGAAATTAACTTCTTCAGATATTCATATTTGACTTGATATAGATAATTTTAGTATAAATATATGTTTTTAAACTTGAGATAGTAGTAGTGAACTGCCATTCCTGCGTAGATTAAAATTTTAAAGACCGACAAAGGACCCCCACAAATTATTACAAACCCCCAATTCCCTGACAGACTCGAATTCCCATAGACAGACAGACATCAACAAATTTTTCGTCGGCTTTAGAAACATTTTATTTTCACGTTTTTCCCGTCCTCATTATGAAAAATCAATTTCATGATTTTCCGTTGGAATTATGAAAAATCATTTTCATGATTTTCCCGTAGACATTACAAAAATATTTATTTCCACGTTTTACCCGTCAGATTTACATAAATATTTATTTTCACATTTTTACAGTCCACCTTACGAAAAATCATTTTCGCATAAAACGGACTTATTAATCCACCCTCGTATGTAGAAAACAAAAAAAAAACAAAAACAAAATAAAAATTCCTTATGTAAACAAAAAGTTGGACGGACTTATTGACCCACCCTCGTAGGGTATCAAATTTCACAAATTTCCAAGAATTTTAAAATTTGGGTAATTAAAATTTTAAAATTTCAAAAGTTTAATTGGGGCCGGAGGAACAGTTCACTACTACTATCTCAAGTTTAAAAACATATATTTATACTAAAATTATCTATATCAAGTCAAATATGAATATCTGAAGAAGTTAATTTCATAATTAAAAGCATAGTATATTATACATTTATTTTTTTCTCGTAATGAAGCTAAAAGAATTTCAAGTACGATATTTGCTGATGCTGCATATGAAAAGCAGAATAATATACATACATATGTACGTGTATATTTTTGTATGGGGCGACAGAAGAATGATGACTCATTCTACTTGTGCCCAACTTATAACATAATTCCTAATACATACATATACATACATACATGCATACATATACATACATACATGCATACATATAAATACATACATACATATAGGCAAAGTTAAAAATGCAAATAAACATGAAGCAAAATTACAACTACGTCAACTCAAAATTATTTTAAGTATGACTGAAGTTAATTTTTAAGATTTGATGATTTACATAAGGTTTAAATAAAAACGCGTTTTTTAAGCTAAAATTCTATTATGAATACAATTTTAGTGAATTTTGGTTAAACAACATTCAAAATGTTGTTTAAAATTTTTATGAATACGGCTGTAAGCATTTAATAAGAGAGAATCCCAATGGTATTATAATGTTTAAGCAAGATGAGAAAAATATTAAGCTCGTCTATAGGGATTATGTTGTCAGTAATATGAATTTTGAAAAGTTTCAAAAAATTTGTATAGTGTTGGAAGGATAAATATGGATTTTTGATGATAAATTAAATGATGTTCGTTTTAGAAAACAATTTGACTATTTAATAACTATATAAATTACTGCTCATAAAGGATTGACTTTAGTTATTTCATCTGACCTGAAACTTCATTCATATAAATGTTATAAATGATTAGCTACTTGTAAACTGATAACTCAATCTGAATCAGATAATCTGATCTGAAAACCAGACCAGGTCCTGAAAAGCTGATCTGAAAACCAGACCAGGTCCTGAAAAGCTGATCTGAAAACCAGACCAGGTCCTGAAAAGCTGATCTGAAAACCAGACCAGGTCCTGAAAAGCTGATCTGAAAACCAGACCAGGTCCTGAAAAGCTGATCTGAAAACCAGACCAGGTCCTGAAAAGCTGATCTGAAAACCAGACCAGGTCCTAAAAAGCTGATCTGAAAACCAGACCAGGTCCTGAAAAGCTGATCTGAAAACCAGACCAGGTCCTGAAAAGCTGATCTGAAAACCAGACCAGGTCCTGAAAAGCTGATCTGAAAACCAGACCAGGTCCTGAAAAGCTGATCTGAAAACCAGACCAGGTCCTGAAAAGCTGATCTGAAAACCAGACCAGGTCCTGAAAAGCTGATCTGAAAACCAGACCAGGTCCTGAAAAGCTGATCTAATAGCTGATACCTGATCTAATAGCTGATACCTTTTATTTATTAAACATGGATGAGAAAATTTTAAAACAGTTGGTGTTGACAAGAAATGTCTTGAAGAAAAAGCTTCTTAGTATAAAAACTGGTGAAATAGATACACGTGAACAACTAAGAGATACATTTAAACCTATAACAGAACCACTGAAAGAATTCATAAATAGTTCTAAAAAAATTAAAAGAATTCCCATTAAAGAAGAAAATAAAATGAAGACAGAATTTGAAAATAATACAAGTTTAAAGTCTGAAAAACCATCACTCAAGATAGAGACAAGTACACCAAAGAAATTAGCAGAAGGAACAATATTTGATAATACCACCTTATTTAATGATACTAATTCTAAAAATGATGATGATGATGATGAAGATGATTTTTACTCACAAACTTCCAATACAGAAGATACTTATACTGATTTATCAGTCTTGGAAGGAAGAAATGAATTAGATACAAACTATGGCTCACCTAAAGATTTCAGTAATGAATGGAAATTTGGTGATAGAAATCTAAAACTGTATGAAGATAAAATACAATTTGATGGTCAAATATGGGGTTTAAAAGTGAGTTTATTTTCTTTAATGATTGATAAAACACCTAAAAACTATTACAAATTTTAATTTGAAAACTTAATAAAATATATAATATCTACTAATGCATGCATACATATTCATCATCGTTCACTGACGGAGAACAATGTTATCAGTAAATTGTTTCTAGAAACTCAAATCGACAAACTAAAGGATGAATTACTAATAAAGCTTAAGGCATTAATATAATTCAAGGATATATTCAAATGCAAATTAATAGACTACAACATGATATAAAATTATAGATAGAAGACAGTCATTAAATTGAAAAAGACATTCTAAAAATTAAATCATCTTTTTGACAAACAAATTGATGGACTACAAAGTGATATAAAATTACAGATATAAGATAGGTATAAAATTGAAAAATAAATTCTAAAAACTAAATTATCTCCTGAAAAGAAAAAAAGAACAGCTGAGCGATAAAATTTATAGACTGGAAAATTAACTACATTTTAGTATAAATATCTGAAAAATACATAAGGTAGATTACAAGACTCTTCTATCAATCTGTAAATCAACTCAATGTCTTTAAAAAGAAATTTAGTAGACGTAATCCATAATAAATTTATAAAATTGTTTGTGTATTGTAGTGATGTAATGAATGGAATAGATGATCTTTTATGGAGCTGATTTAGGTAGCTATTCTAGAGAAAATAGAAATTATTGATTTTTGTAGACTGTAACTGACACATTCTTAAAGTTTATATGGTCAGTGCCGCTGAAAATAAAAACTGCACTCGGGAAAAACTAGTCAATGGAAAATATTTTTGAAATGGTACGAGTACCAAAAAACTTACAAATAGATGATGGTAAAGAATTTCTTAATAAACATTGCAAAATTCATGCATAAATAGAGGATTAAAAATTACTTAATATGACAACATCAATAGTAGACTGATTTAATAGATCATTAAGAGGAATTATGTGTTAAGAATTTGGAATTAATGGTTCATATAAGTGGATTGATATACATATATAAAGATTTACTCAGTGCATGAAATAGAAAAGTTCTTTTAACCGGAAAACTAAAATATTTGTGATTAAAGTTAACTCTACGAATGAGAAAAAGGTGCAAAATACAGTATACAGTAATTTGAAGATGTACAAAATGATGAAATTTAAGGAAAATATAAATAAAATTAAAAAGGGAAAATCTAGTTTGTATTGGTTTTTTGAAGGATTGATTAGGAATTTTAGGTCTCAGGGAAGATAAATAGCTTAATATACTAGAATTCTCTAAACTTGATGGTCTGTATGAAATATTGTGAAAACTTAAGAGTTCAAAATATTCAGCAACACATCATATTATCACTTTTTGTAGTAAAAGGTGTACATTTTCCATTTCGAAAGCTCTAGCACACAAAATTTTAAAGTAATATGGTTATTATAAAAGATATTCACTTTGTTCATTTCTAGATAAACTAAGAAAATTGGATTTTGATATCCAATCTTTAACAATGTACATGTGTATGAATGGGTATCAAACAAACTTACTAAATAAATACAGACTTCAACTAGAATCATGCTAAGGCATGCATAAATTGTAAAATGGAATGTAAACAGATCTTACTTTATATCTGTATCTGTATGAGTATGAAATAAATTTACCGAGAAAAATATTGGAAGCATGCCGAGGCATGTATGATTTAAAAAAATTCCTGACATCATACTTTTATAAGTACAGAAATTTTAAGAGTTTGTGGCAAATGAAATACATACATACATATGTATCTACTTTGTTAAAAATTCAAAAGAGTGAATTCGTAATTCTAATTGTATAGATTTTTAATTGAAACACCACTAAATGTCGGACTCTCGCCTCACTATTGATAGAATAGCATGCTAAAGCATGCATGCTAGCAAAATATTAAACCTGTTAGAATGTGATGAGAAAGCTTTTTCTAATCATTAATTTATAGACAGCAATTGTATCTAGATCAACTCAACTCATGAATGTATTATATACAGGTATGATTGATGGTAATGAGGACCTTTTCTAAGTGAGAAATTATTAGATCTGAATGTGATACAACGCAGCCTACGTTAACCACAATAACGTCAAGGGGTCAAACACCAAATCTTATATAGAAACACTTGAAGTAAAAATTCTCCTAAACATAGATATTCCAATGTTTCTAACACTTTATGAAAACACTGACGGTGAAATGATGATGGAGGTAAATGTGTTATTTTAGATCGATTTTCTAGAATAGTTGATTATTAAAGATGTATTTCTTTGTATATGAACTAATTTTTACGTACATACATATATTTACCTATATGTATGTATATATTAATACTTTTAAAATTATATAAATATTTTCTATTTCAAGTAGTAAAATCTGAAAAAATAGTAGTGACACATTAGAAGAAAAAATTAATAAAATAAAAAGAGAGACTGACTGACCAACTGATACGTTCACTCTGTCTGACAGATACAAAAACCTCACTTAAATATATTAGAAATATATACGCAATACGCTAAACTTTAATAAAATGAGAAAAAAAAAAATCACTTCATCCAGAACATCAAATAAAAGCCATAGGCGCTCACCCGTCATAAAATAAACATATACTCGTACATTATTAATGTATTTAAACATATTATCAGTATGAAGTAACACAATTTGAAGAATAAAAAGTTTAAAATTTAATTATCCATAACGCTGACAAAGAGGAGACAGAAATGCTGACATACAAAGTCATATTGTTTACTAGAGGACCAGTTGAGAGGTTAGACCTAAATTGTAAGAAAACGACTTCGTCTTCTGTTGTTCGCTATTCAAGAAGAAAATAAGATTGTTCATTATGAATTAACTAATTTAAAAGTACATTTAAGTTTAGTCTCATATCCTTATGATGATAATCCTAACATAAAATTTAAAAATAAACGTAATGCAATTCTATATAGTTATTATATTTATCTAAGATTCCAGCAAAGGTAGTATATGAAAGAATCTCATGCGTTTCTACCTGAACCAGAGTTTAAGATAAAAGCTCCTTTTATTCTATAGCGGGGCAATTGAATAAAATTTTAATTTGAAATAGTAAGCAAAGAAATCAGTTTACGGTATTCTTATTCATGATCATATACTAGAATATATACCCATCAAAGGTCAAATTCTAAAAGTCTTATAAATTAAGCAATATGGAAAATAACACAATTTTTATACATGTACAAGGTTTCAAAAGTAATTCAAATAATTTTATCGCAAAAGAAGTAGCGATTGTTTTCAATAATTAAGAATACAATAATTTCAATATTAAACTCCTTTTTGATTTTAAATGTTTATCCACAAAAATAAAAAATAAAAAAAGAAGCAAGCTGGCTAGCAAAAAAAAAAAAAAAAAAAAAAAACATTACCTAAGCTGGACTGCCGGATTAGTTTAATTTAAAAATTTTTGTAAATGTATAAAAGGCAATGCAAGATGTTCTAAAATAAATGTAAAAGGTGGTGAAAAACCCTACGGCTGGATAAAATTTTATATCAAAATATTTCTAAGAATGACTATTAGGTTGCATCAACTTTAAACAAATGTAAATTAAATAAAGGAAATATTTCTATTATAGTTACTTTTACTATAAAGTATGTATCTTAAGGAATTCAGTTTTACTTAAAACAGAAAATCCTCACAAACTTTTAAGTAAACACAGATAAAAATTAAAACAACGTTTTTTAATTTCAAATAAAAAAACTATGAAGATATTTCACATCTATACATAAAAAAACCTGGTGAATATTTACAACAACAACAAAAACAAAAAAATTTATTCAAGCACGGAGTCAAACGAATAAAATCAATTTGTAGATATGTACATACATATGTACACATAATATCAAATTTCTTATCAATACTCAAGTATTTATTAGATCTTAACAATCACACTTACATTCAAAGCATATACCAAAGCTAAACGAACTTATTAGGGACAGAGAAACTATAAATTCCCATGATCGTATGAAAAGAAGTTCAGCCAAAGAAGCCGGACGTAGTTAAATAAACAAAATCTGTAATATAAACAAATTTTTCGCAGGCAGACTTTAAAGCTGGACAATTTTAAGCATGACAAAATACCCAGCAATCTTGAGTATAAAAACATACTACGATTAAAAAAAAAAAAAAAAAAAGTTCTGATACCTATATGCTAATATTTTATACTACTAAATGTCTGGCATGACACACAAAGAGGTGATGACGTAATACACAAACACAAACATACATAATGAAATTTTATAATATTATGAAATTCATACACACAGACACACACACACACACACATACATACATACTCACACACACACACATACATATAAATTCCCATAATTCATATGATAATCGTGTAGTAGTCGGCAAATCTAATTTATCTGATGGTATTACGATATATGATGAAATTCATATACACAGCAACACCCAGATCAAAATCGCTAGCATCAGTTTGTAATACAAAGTCACGAGAAAAATCGGGGGCACGTAAAAGTAGATGCTTCTATAAGTTTTGGTGTATGTCTCCAAAAGCTTTTTCCTATAATTGTTACATTAAAGTAAAATCTACTGAAATAAAAATATCATTACCCCTATTCAAAAAATCTGCTATCAACCTGATTTGATTCAAAATATTTAACATCTAAAATTCACTTGTACATATAAAACATATACCAACACAATATTTTCTATCTCCATAAGAATAGCAACGTCAATAGCGTACAAAACATATACACATTCATTTGTAAATATGTATGAAAAACTCTCGCAGGCCAAACAATACACACAAGCAATGATATTCTTCAAAGTAAAAATAGATACAATCACATACATTAATACAACAACATATACATACATACATTACCAAATACATTCCCTACCCACTTCCATTGACAACATGGTTGCCACTCTCTGTAGCTATTAGATTATTTCCCCAGAGATCGCAAACATAAATGCAATACAATAACCCTACATAAGCATACCAACGATAACAATCACTACATACATACAAATACATAGATCGCTTGTAACTACCCTGCAGTCAGACTGGGAGCAAGTGTCTTTGTGTCAACACTAAAATTCTGGTTAAAACTTTGGTATAAAAAGTTTTGTTCTATCCGTCACTATAAAAGAAGGAGAGAGGTGGAATTGTCAATACACATACATTTGTATGTTCGTAAATTATAGAAATGTATCAGTAAATAACTGTCTGGTTAGTATGTCTCATGACCCCCTAAGAACTACGTAGTCACTACCTAGTGAATTGTATTTTTATTAGTAGGGTTTCAAAGTATTGTATGGGGTATAATTATATAGTAGTACTGGTGACAAGCTAGTCAAAAGCTAGTCAGCACATTTTCACCATCAACATTTCCTACTGGGTATAATAATTGTCTGCCACTACAACAAAAGTATCGGACACCGGCAGACATACAAGTAAATACAAAAGACATACTCATACACACCCACACACACACACACACACACACACACACCCACATATATATATACATGCATACATCCATACACTGTAAGCACAACGCTTCTCTACAATAACAACAAAAGCTGTACTCACAAGTAAATACAAAAACACACACTCATAAACACATACACACACACTCACACACACACACATAGCCCAGAAAATCTCAGCATGAAAATCCCCAAAATCCCCCCATTTGTAACAGGGTTGCCACCCTTTTTGATTTTTCCCGGTTTTGAATTCCCAAAACATGTCGTCCGCCACCATTACTAATCTACTCGAATAAATTATTTTACGCATAAACATTATTTATTGGAGCGAAAATTATAATCAAAAGACAAATAAAAAAATTTTATTGAATAAGAAATAAAAAATTTCATTACATTGAGCCAATAAAATTGTAGTGCGTAAGCGAATAAGAATTTAATTTACTTTAAGAATTTAATTTATAAAAAATTATTAAAAAATTTATTAATGGAATAAATTTTATTCTTTGACCCTGGTATTCTCCCTCTAACAGTCATACCTAAACAAGAGCTTTGAGCGTACTCTGGAGTATGAACAGGATATTAAAAATGTATTTAAAGTACGTACCCTGCTGCAAAATTGCTTTAAGGCGTATGATTATTATTGAACTCTTAGAAAATATCACTCATACGCTTGTGATTTGGATTTGTTTTGCTACAACGCTTTTTTTAGTTTAATAAAATTTAACTACTAATTCCATTTTTACGACAGCCATTACTATTTATAAGAAATTTATTTCCAATTTATGCAAAAATCTCATTTCTAGGCAATTGAATATGTTCCTGTTTAATCTTCAATTCAAAGATACTTATAACTAAATAAAAACATTTTAATGTTAAATCTAAAATAAAAGGTCTTAGTTATATTTATGCATTCAAGCAGCTCCTGTTTTGTTTTAATTTTCCGCAACATTAAATTTTTATTAGAAAAAGTACACACTTTTTAAACAATTTGTGTTTGTATTTGCATTTGTATTAGTTTAAGAAACTTAAAAGAAAATGGATTTGGTATACACTTTCTTTGGGCGAGGTTATTTTGAAAATATAAAAAAAAAATCTGTTGCCAAAATTTTATTTTAAACATACAATTACAGCAATCGATTTTTGTGTCGCCCTGAACTTATGAAGACAGAGACTTTTAAATTTTTATAAAACAATAGCACTGCTGTGTTGGCCAGCTGGACATAGTGATCTCTTGGCTACAATTTTTTTAACTTAGTCAACAATACTTAAGTCAACTGCAAGCAATAATTTACAGTTTCTCTTTGCTGCAATCTAGGCAAAAATTGCAGGTCTGATTTCTGATTTAAAAGAAATAAATATATTTTACTATATATGCTTATATGCATAACATTTCCTTTCTAGTATCCATCGATTAGTTAGTAAATCCTTAGAGACATTTTTAACTAAACACATACAAGTGCTTGTCTTGCTCACAAATACTTGCGAGTATAAACGAATTTGCAAATATGTTTGTAGCTGTTGCACAACTTCAATTCAATTCCAAATGCATGTCATGACCCAGGTAATATAATGTCAATTTTAATGTCCTGCTGAGAGTTGTATGTTAAAGTTAGAAAAAAAAGAATCCCTAAATGTGTTTGGCTAATGCCAACATATGAGAGTGTAATTTTGCATTAGTTTGGGTCATGTGCACACATTCAACTCTAATACTGCTGCCTTAAATATTACAATTGATTGGCTAACATCATGTTCTAGTTTTATACTCCAATCATGTTTGCATGCATGTGCTTGCACTTGAATATTTAACACAAAGACACATACACACATACACATACACACATTTAATGTGTCGTTCCGAACGTGCTAATATTAAGTTAGTATTTAATGGTCATAGCATTTCGTAGATGCATCTACATACATACATATGTGTGTTTGTGTGCGGGTACAGAGATATATTGACATTTTTATTTAGAAATTAAATGGGTTATAAATATAACCACTGGCTGGCTAATAAGTGCTATTTAAATGCATGGATTTAAAAATTGGATTTACAAGTCGGAGAGAATGCAAGCTATTTGAGTTGAAACATTTCCAATGCCAATAGATAATTTTTAATAGTTTTCAATAAAGTTGGAACATTGTATTTATATAATTAAGTTAGGCATTGACTTTAAAACTAAGCAAATGTTAATGGATGACTATTGCAAGATGTGGCCTTAAATACATTGACAATCGACTCAGTATACCGCGAAAAAAAATGTTAAAAATGTTTTAATTAAAAAAGCTAAAAATTATATTCACACATTAAAACAATCTGAACACTTTGCTAATTTTGTTTTCAGGGTATGATTATTATTTAATTTTCCTAAAATATTAATCATACGACCAGGGTTAGCATATCTATTGCCAACTCAGTATGAACTACTACAATTGAAAATTAATCGAATAAAATTTAAAGTTAAACAATGCTCGATTAATAGAAAAATATTCATAGGCATGCGATTAATCGAATAAAAAAATTATTCGAATAATAATATAAAGGATGAATGAACTGTAATAAATAATAAATATGTATAAAGCAAAAACAAAAAATATTCGATTAATCGATTCTAAAATATTCGATTAAACCAAGAAAAAAAATTTTAGAATAATGATTCATTACAGATTTAAAAATAAATTAATAATCGAATAAATTTCAAAATTATGCGATTAAGCTAACTAAAATAATGTTATATAGTCGAATAACTGTCCAATTAATCGATTAATCTCGGAAAAGTCTTTGAATTAATGATATATAGCTGTTATAAAAAATATTATAATCGAATAAATGTTAGAATTTTCGATTCGATTAAAAAAACATATCGATTAAAAAAACTATTCGAATAATGCTTGAACCTTAGCAAAAAAAATGGTCTAATGATACAATAAATTCGTAGATCGTACAATAAGTTCAATAAAAAATTATTGAAATAGTGATATACTACATAATCGATTAACCGATTATTAACTAATTAATCCAGCACAATATCATTCTAATATTGATACGTATATCAGATATTATAAATATTCCAATAATTATACAAATTATTCGAATAATAATATAAATAAGATATGAAAATTATTCCAGTAATAAAAAATTGTATTCGCATAGATATATATATCAGAAATAAAAGATTTATTATTAATCGAATATATTATACGATAATGCAATCAATTGAAAAATAAAACAAAATAATTCAAATAATGATATATAATATAAATTAAAAATACCCGAGTAATCGAATAAGTTCCTAATTATAAGTCATTGAAATAATAATTCATAGCAGATATGCATAACAAATATTCCAATAATCAAATAAATTTTAAAAACATAAGAGTAATAGATTAAAAAATTTTTCCTATTAATGATATATAGCAGATATAAAAAATATTTTAATAATCATTGAAATAATGATATATAATAAAAATAAAAATATTCCATGAATCAGATAAATGTTAAGATCATATGATTCATCGAATAAAAAATTATTCGAACAACAATATATATCAACTATGAAATGTTTTTTAAAAAGCAAATAAATTTTATGAACATGTAATTAATTTAATAAAAATAAATTCGAATACTGTTATATGTGAAAAGTAAGAAAACAATAAATTTAATTAAAACAAAAATACCCGAATAATGTTATATGTTAAAGGTGAAAAATAGTCGAATAATCGAATAAGTTGGAAAATTATTCGCCTAATTTAAGACTAAAATCATTAAAATAATCGTGTTTAGCAAATATAATAAATTTTATAATAATTGAATAAACTTTAAAATTATGCGATTAATCGAATAAAAGAAAATTATTCGCAAAATGATGTATAGCAGGTAAAAATATTTTAATAATCGCATAGAACATATCATTAAAATAATGATAACTGAACTCAAAAATATTCGATAAATTGACTAAGTTTCAAATTCATTCGACTAAACCAAGAAAATCATCATTGGAGTAATGATATATAGTAAATACAAGAAAATATAATAATATTATATGGGCATATGGACTTAGTTAGTCCGCCCATATTTGTGCATATTATGCAAATTTACTTTGTATAATTTGTTAAAATAAATAAATAAGTAATATATTCTAATAACAGATTAATTTTAAAATCTTGCGAATAATCGAATAAAAAATGAATCGAACAACGATTTAAAGCAGATATAAAATAATTTAAGTTCAACGAATAAGTTTTCCGGACAGGTGAGTGAACGAATAAAAAAAATTTATTATTATAGTGTTATATAACAGAAATAAGAAACATTCGAATAATCGAATAAGTTTCCAAATCATTTCATTAACCCAAGGTAAAAATCATTGAAATAATAATATCAAGCAGATATAAAATATATTCTAATAACCGATATAAAGATCATGCAATTAATCGAATAAATTTTATAATCGTGTAATTAATCGAATAAAAGAAAATTATTCGAATAATGATATATATCTGATATAAAAAGTTTTGTTATAATTGAATAAATTATCATATCATAGACATAAGAAATAATCGAATAATCGAATAAGTTTCAAAAGCCTTCTATTAAACCAAGATAAAAATCATTGATATAATAATTTATAGTAGATATAAAATATATTCTATTAATCGGATTAATTTAAAGATCATATGATTAATCGAATAACAGAAAATTATTCGAATAATGATATACATATATCAGATATAACAGGTTTTGTTATAATTGAATAAATGCTAAGATCACAGAAATAAGAAATATTCGAATAATCAAATAAGTTTCAAAAGCCTTCCATTAACCCAAGACAAAAAGATCATGTGATTAATCGAATAAATTTAATGATCGTGCAATGTATCAGATCTAACCAGTTTTATTATAATTTAATAAATTCTAAGATCATGCTGTCAATTAAATAAAAAAAATATTGAAGAAATTTTATATAGCAGATATATGAGAATGCCTTAATAAAAAAAAAAATTCGAATAATAATATGTAGGGGAAAATAAAAAATTAGTAATAAAACATAGTTAAATAATCGTTAGCAGTAACAATAGAAATTTCGAATAACCGATTAATTTTAAAATCATAAGGGATACACAAAAAAAATATTCGAATAATGATATAAAATACAAAATAATAATAATTTATTTTCAAAAATTAATTTTCACAAAAAAATCTTAAAAGTACAACTAATTCACATCAAAAATTGCAGTAAATATTAATTAAACTTTAAGTTGGAAGAACTTGTATCTGTTGTCATGGTGTTTTCATTCAAACAAACTGTATTTGATTATTTCAAACTTTGTTCAGTTTATATACTCGTACACAATAATTTCCTTTCACTCTGAGCGTATTTACAAGTTCCTTTTAAAACCCCTTTTTAATTTGTCAACTTTTATATACATTCATCTTATCTTTAAAACTCTTCGTCTTCACAATACCTAATCCTTTTATACGCCATTAATATTAAAATAAGTAAATACACAAACGCTACAAACAAAGTAAGCACAAAATATTTATAATAAACGGCAACAAGATTATGAATTTAAGAGGAGACTATAACGTTAATACTTGTAATATTTATGATAAATGACTAAATTCATTATTTATTTATGAGCACTTTCGTAACTTAAACCACATTTTGTTAAGGCAATGCCTCACATATGTGTGCATACATGCATACAAAGTCTAGTTAGTTAGTGAGTTTTTGTTAAACCAAATAACCTCAAGCAAAAAAATTTCGACAAAAACAAACAAGTCATTTTCCACACAAAAATAAACAAAAACCTTATAACTATAAGAAATTCTAGTTAAAACACATGTAAATATATTTATGTCTATTTACAGTTTGTGCAAACAAAAAATAATTTTTCATAGATAATTCCAAGTAGCTTCTTTATAAAGCCACTTATGAAACTAAACTACTTAAATGAATAGAGCAGACATAAAGTTATAAACAAAAACTTAAGCATATCTATAGGGAAAAAAGCAACATAAACACACAAAAATCACATACTGCTAATAAGCACACATGAGCACACGCACACGCACACACACACACACACACATGAACATCAATGTAATTTATCATAAATATGTATAAAAACCAACAACAACAACAACAGTTCACACTTTTTTCCATCTTCAAAAACAGCAACAAGAAAGTCTAACGTGTCTTAAAGTGCTTAAAACAAAAGCATACAAACAGGCTGAAAGTAAAAAAGAGGAATTAGCTTTTTGAAAAAGTGTTTTCGTGTATATACTCACACATGTGTTTTGTTTATTCGTCGGACTTTTTGTAGCCTTTAGTATATAATAGAAACAGTGATAAATGTTTGCTGTCTTAAGTTTAATCAGAAATGATATATTTCGGTACTTTTGGAAAAAGTACTTTTTTAAATCTGTTTGAAAAAGTAGATATCAATTAAGCAAAAAATAAATTGCTTTTTTAACAAATATTGTAAAAAAGTAAATCGCGATTTGCTTACAACAAAATTTCCTCCACATATCGCATATAATTTCGTCATTTATCTTAAAGGTACTTTTTACCAAAAGTACTTTTTGTACAACATACTTTTGAAAACGTACATCCCTAAAAAACACTTTTTCCAAAGGGACTTTTTTTATATGGTATTTTCCCTCGAAAGTCATTTTCTTAAAAAGGTACTATTCGCAAAAAAAAGTGCTTTTTCTAGAAGCTACTTTTTTAAAAGGTACTTTTTTCATTACTTACATCAAGAACTAAGTTTTCAAAATTGACTTTAATCCAAAGCCTACTTTCATTCAAGAAGTACTTCTCAGAATGTACTTTTTCAAAATAAAAATTTTTTCAAAAAATATTTTTCCAAAGAAACTTTTTGCAAAAGGTACTTTTTAAAGAAATGCTTTTGAAGAAAAATTTTTTAAGAAGTGTTTTTCCAAAGACACTATTTGTAGACGTTTTCCTTAAAAGGTATATTTTTACAAAAATAATATTTTTATAAAGTACCTTTTAAGAAAAGTACATTTTGCTAAGAGTCCTATTTACCTTTAAGAAAAGTACTTTTTGGAAAAAGTAATTTTTAAATCTTTTTTAACAAAAGATGTTTCTCCTAAATTTACTTGTTACAAAAAGTACTTTTTCAAAACAAAAGTACTTTTTTTTTTTGTATATACATATATATTATATTTTTTATAAGGTAATTTTTTTGCAAACGATACTTTAAAAAAAAGTACTTTTTGTAATAGGTACTTTTTTTTAAGCAAAAAGGAGTTTTTGCAAAAAGTTTTTTTAAGAAATTCTAAAAATTTTTCATCAAATATATTTTCTAATCAAAGTTTTTTCAAAAGGTTCGTACTTTTTTAAAAAACGTTTTTTCAAGAAAAATTTTTTAAGAATTATTTTTTTCGATATTTGCATTTTTCCAAAGATACTATTTGTAGACGTTTTCTTCAAAAGCTATATATTTAAAAAGATAAATCTTTTAGAAAGCGCTTTTTAAGAAAGAAAAGTACTTTTCGCTAAAAACTAATTTTTACTTTTTCAAAGAAGTACTTTTCTAAAATCTTTTCGAACAAAAGATGTTTCTTCTGAAATTATTTTTTTCAAAAGATACTTTTTAAAAAAAAGTACTTTTTGTAAATGATACTTTTCTTCAAAAGTTCTTTTTCACAAAGATATTTTTTCCAATAGGTCCCTTTTTCGAAAAGTACTTTTTTATTATGTTCTTTTTCAAAATATACTTTCTGTAAATGTACTTTTTCGCAAGGTACTTTTTCGTAAAGTACTTTTTTAAACAGTACTTTTTCAAAAGATACCTCTTTGTAAGTGTACTTTTTCATAATAGGTCCTTTTTCAAAAAGTACTTTGTTATAAGGTCCTTTTTCAAAAGATACCTTTTGCAAAGATACTTCTTCAAAATGTACTTTTTCGAAAGGTACTTTTTTAAACAGTACTTTTTCAAAGAAAACTTTTTTGTAAATGTACTTTTTCCAAAGATCCTTTTTTTAATGGTACTTTTTCACCATCCGTTTTTTAAGGTATTTTTTTAAAGGTACTTTTCGCACTAGGAAATTTTTCAATATGCATTTTCAAAAAATATTGTTTTGCAAAAGGACTTTTTTCACGAATTTCTTTTTTCCTTTTTTTAAAGGCACTTTCTTAACAGCTATTATTTTCAAAAGTTCCTTTTTATAATGCTGAGTACACAACTGACTGTTCTTGTGTTATCTTTTTGTGGTCGCATTTTCAAAAAGTGTGTAATTGGCATGAGGCTCATCTTTACAAAAATTACTGTATCCTAAAAGTACTTTTCTACAAAGTACTTTCTTAAAGTTTACTTTTCTTAAAAGATTCTTATTTCAAGCCGTTACATTTTTTGGAAAAGCAGTGCATCGAAAAGTACTTTTTGTAATAGGTACTTTTTTTCAAGAAGTACTTTTTTAGAAGGTACTTTTTTCAAAAAATAATTTTAATAAGAAGACACTTTTTTCAAATTTAAGTTTTTTAAACGTCCTTTTTTAAAAGTACTTTCATCAAAAAATAACATATTTGGAAAAATTTAGAATTTCAAGCAGTTTTTACTTTCAATTTACATTTTTTGGAAAAGCACTGGATCCAAAAGTACTTTTTGCAATAAGTACTTTTTTCAAAAAGTACTTTTTTCAAAAAAAAAACTTTTTTCAAAAAGCACTTTTTTCAGAAGGTAATTTTTTCAAAATGTAATTTTTTCAGAAGCCACTTTTTTCAAATAGTAGTTTTTCAAAATGTACTTTTTTTCAAAATTCCTTTTTTCATAAAGTACTATTTTCAAAAGTCCCTTTATTAACAGGTACTTTCTTAATATGCAATTTTAAGCAGCTTTTTTTTCAAAATGCACCGTTTAAAAGAGTACTTTTTTCCAAAAGGTACTTTTAAAAAAAAAACTATTTTAATGTGAGATGCTTTTATTAAAGGCACTTTACAAAGAGTACTTTTTCAAAAAGGAGCTTTTTTTTAAAAACTTTTTAAACTTTAAAGTTGACTTTTTAACAGTTTCTCTGTTAAGCAAAGTTTCTTGTTTTAAACAGTTTTTGTTTTAAGCCTATATATGTTTGAAAGGTACTTGTTCTTATAGATACTTTTTTAAAAAGGTATTATTTTTTCAAATAGTACTTTTTTTTCAAAAAGTTCTTTTTTCAAATAGTACTTTTTGTTCATTGTTCATTGCTCATTGTTAAATTTCCAACCTTTACTATTTAAAAATGTTCTTTTTTCAAAAGGTACTTTTTCCTCAAGAAACATTTTGTTTTCAAAAAGTAATTTTTTCAAAATGCACATATTTTGCCAAAAGATCCCAAGGGAAGTGATTCTTTCATAATTTACTTTTCTCAATCCTTTCTCGAAAGAATATTTTCATCTAAAGGTAATTTTTCAAATATATTTTGCATAAGACTTACTTCTACAATAGTAATTTTCTCGGATAACTTTTTTATAGCGAGAGGTCATTTTAAAGGATATATAATAGAGTCAATATTATCTATTTACTGTTAAAGGCACCTTTTCATAGGCCTCTTTCTGAAATGCATAGATTTTTTTATGGGACTATAGCACTTTTTTGAGATATTTCTTCTATTAAACAGAAATGTCTGCACTGTATTAAAAACATATTTAAAAACATACACCCTTATTTATAAAAGTTATTAAGGCTTTATAAAGGGGGTTTTAAAACAAATTTTCATAAAAAAAATTTTTTTTTAATCCTTTATAAAGCTTTTTTAATTTTTATAAATAAGCCTGATAAAATTTATGTTCAATACAATTTTGAAACAAAAACTTAAAATCCAATTTCTTATTCCCACTGTTTCACAATTTTTTTTTTTACGTTTCATTTTGTGCACTACACAAATAATATGATTATCTGCTGTTAAATTCATGGAAATTATTATGAGTTCTCAAATATTCATATCATACGGCAGCCATATGCCAACATTTAGGAAGTGATTTTCATATTTTAATAATTTCATAATCATATTTGCATATGTGAAATATATTCTATTTCGTTTTGCTGCCATTTAACACAATTTAATGCTTCAACGCCTTCGATTACACTATACTTAGTACGATGATTACATTTTGTGCTGAATGCAGAAAGATAAAATAAATATTTTTAGCTAAAACTAAATTGAATTTCTTGAAGAGGCTAAGGAGGCTCGCAAATCATTGGAATATTAGTTAATATTGGCATACTTTTAGGGGCTCTTTTGGCAAATTTCAAAATTGTTACAAATATTGCTTAAATGCCATCTTCAGTCCTAAGCCCTGTTGCCTTTACTTTATTAAGCTTCCCTTAGCCTTTAGTTTGCATTAAAAATCTCCTACCAAAATTCACTTAACACATGCAGACGAAGTCATTAATTTTGTTACTTAATCCTGCTGTTTATTTTTCCAGCTGTCATTTTGTCTTTGATCTTTCTCTTTTGTCCTGCTAGACTATTAAATGCATTTTTTCGGGCTTGTTAATTTATTTCGTTTCGGTCTCTAGTCGTTTTCTTTTATTGTAGATTAACGGATATTTGTAGCAATGATTGCGACTTTAAACGATTTAAACGCAGACTTACTCACTCTTCAAATTGTAAGTATTAAAAATTAAAAGGACATTTTCTTACACCAGCATTCCTTGTCAGTTCGCCTTTTCATTGTGTATTTCTTTTATTTTATCCAGTATTTACAGTTTATTTGCTTTGATTACCGTTGACAAGTTTTTTTTTCTCCCCATTTCGCCTTATTTCAATTTACCAGTTTCTTACTTAATGTTGGCTTTCAATTCACAACATCCTTCATCAGTTTCATTATGGTTTGGTGTGGGTTTCTGTTTTTTAATAAATGATTGCTGTTTGGTTCTTTCTGTTGTTGTTGTTTTATTTTTTTCTTTTTGTCGCTGTTCGGTTTTTCTTATGTATTTATACGTAAAGGATATGAATTTTCTTGAATTTGCTGTATATTTTATTTATTTATTCATACGCTACAATAAATATCTTATTGCTATCAGCACAATTCATAAGAATTGATGATTATTTACATAGGATTTTTTTTTCTTTTTTTGGGATTTTATTTTAATTTTTATTGAATTTTGCAAGAGAAAAAAAATTCATTGTCTGGGGATTTCTTTCCTTTGGAGGAATTTGTACTTTGGCGATGAAAATTTTTTTAATTAAATGAGAAATATTCCTTTGCTCTAAGTCAAATAGCTTAAGAGCTTGAGATTTTCTGTAGTCTTAAAATAGAATTCATCACATTATTTAAACGTTTCAAAATAATATAAATTTCAAAGGACCAGACTTTGCATTAAATCATGTCAGTAGTTACTTTGATTTGTAAAGCCCTTAAATTACCTGTTCACTTGCATTAACTGCATGTAAGAAAAAAATTCATATTTTTTAATTCGTTACATTTCACTTCTTCAGTTTACACAGAAAACAATATTCCGCCAATAAATAACTTCAGTTGAAAATAAAACCAAAAATCAATTAAAAATATAATTAAATTATTTAAACTTTGTAATTAATTAAATTTGTAAGCAAAAGTTTAATTGACTTAAAAACATTTTTAATTTTTAGTTTAATTTAATTTTTGGTTTTATTTTCAATTAAAGTTGTTCATTGCAGGCGTATTTTTTCTGTGTACGTGTGTTTTTTTAAGGTTCAATCTACAGAACAGCTGTTCGAACCAAACTTATGGACAACACTGTATTTGATTGTAGGGGACTCGCCATAATGCCATCACCATAACCATAAGCATAGAAAACAATTGAATTTTAGCTTTTCGGCGCAACCATAAATGAATGAAATGAATAAGTAAATGAAAACATAAACAGCTGTTTTTTGTTATGGCAGCACCACTAGATAAAGCAAATATATTTATGGTTATGGCAATGGTAATATGTTATGTTATGGCTATGGTATGACACGTCTTATGGAACCTTTAGGAAATATCATATGCCTTGTTTTAAGCCAGTGGTGTCAAAAATAAAACTATAGTTGTATGTGTGAGAAAAGTTGTCTCATTCGTCTCTGAAGTACATAGGAAAAAATAAATATTTGGAACAAATGCAGTTTAGTAAAGCAGCTAAAAATAAATAAAAAGGAGCCTATGTGATAGAAAATTAAAAAATAAGATGAAAAAATTAAATAAAAAAGTTGGCGGCGACCCATATTTTTCAAGTTATCGGGCTCTGAACTTTTCATAGGAAACTGAAAAATCTCAAAAAAAAGAATTTTTAAATAGCTTATCAGATAGTAATGTGAAAAATAAGAAAAAAAAAGCTTAACCAACAAAATTTGCTGCAGCCCATATTTCCCGAGTTATTGGTCTTAAAGTTTAAATAGAAAGTGCAGTTTAGTGAAAATGCTTCAAAAAAAAGTCAAAATGTCTTTTAAATACATATTAATTTCTTTCCTTAAACGTTTAACAACATCAAACACATTAAATATCGCGAAAAGCATTGGTGATCATAGAATATATTTCGCATACCACTTCTTTTCTTTCACTGTATCTATAAACAAATCAATACACCCGCAACGCATGTGTTCTCGTCGCTGTCTCATCGACGACTAAATGGAAGAGCATAAGAATGTGTGTGATTTTACCTACCACAATTGTGCTATGAAACTGACATCAATGTTTTAAGCTCACCCCTCCCCTCTCTCTCTCTCACTCTCTCGCCCGCTCTTTCTGCATGCCCGTCCCTCTCTCTCTCCCCTTCTCTCTCACTCTGTTTCTCTCATTCTCTCTCCACCTAAAGCATTATCCCTAAGCTCGGTGTCATTTTCATTTAAAATATTAACTTCTATTTTTAAGCTGTATAATTTTCATGTTAAAAACTTTGCATAACCCTTTTGCTAAGGTTTTAAACTTTACTCTCTGTACTAGCAAAATTGTAATTAACATTGCAATTTTAATAATCAAATGCAATTTATTTTTATTGTGTTGCCCATAAATCAACTTTTCAATTACGCACACACGCACGTACACTCGCCTTAGCCTTTTTTGCCAGTGCAAACCTTGTGATATTATCAAACTTATTATCTTCAAACTCTTATCTAACACAATTCATAACAAAACGCTGCATTAAATAGCAAAATCAAAAGATGAAGGGAATTTCACGCTGAAGCTATAAATTATTAAGCCACCCCTGAAAGAACACGCTGCACAAAAAAATAAAGTGTGCGAAACGCAAGATTAAAAGATTAAAATCTCACATTTATAAATATTTAGTTGCTGTGTAAAAAAACCAGCAACTGAAAATTATTATTTATAGAAAACAAAAGAAAAGCTCTATGATACAAAAACCTAAAATAAAGGGTATAGTAAAAATAGAAATAATTATTTTAATACTCCGCTGCTAAATAAATCGCAAAAGGATGAGATCATGAAGTCACAAAGTCAACTTAAATTATAATTTTATATTTGCCAATATACATACATATATGATAGAAAGAAGAGCCAGTAAGAAGAAATTAAACCACGTTAATGTTTAGCATATTTAAAACAAATTATTGTATTTTTCTAACAGCTCTTTCTTACTAAAATAATATGATTTTGATTTTCTTTTTAAATGTATATGTTGTTCTTTCAGCATTTCTGTATGCATTTCGTTGCTGCTAGCCAACACACAATTCAAAAAAGCTAACAAAAGCTAAATGCTTATAGACAAACTCTGAATAGATTATTGAAAATTACGAAACTTGAGAAACTTTTTTGAAAAACATGATTCCAGTTTTATATTTTTCAATCATCTGCTGAAAGTTTATCTATAAGCATTGAGCTTTTGTTATCTTTTTTGAATTCTGATTGAAGCAGCAGCGAAATGCATCTAGACGCGCTGAGCCAACAAAAAATATTTTTTTTTTGAATCATAGTAATTTTGACAAAATATTGAAATAATACGACTACACTTATGTACATATATACAGAAATTTTACTTCCATGAATTTTCCACAATATTCCTTTAACAAGAGTTTATTTTACAAAATTGTTATTATAACACGAGAGAATAGATGGAGTTGAAGAAAGCCACGGTTGAAATTAGCACATTGGAGATGGTTTGTTTGTCGTATCGAATGAAATGTGGAAACTTATCGAATGTATGGATGATTAATGCATTCGATAGCATTCGTATCGAAATTTTAAGAATTGCACCAAGTTTCTTTTACTTCGGTTGCTGAATCCACTGGACAGTTTGTATTAAATTGAAAAAACATTTACAGAATGATTTATAAAAGTTATTAAGGCTTTATAAAGGCTTAATAAGAAAAATTTTTTATGAAAATTTGTAGCATAAACCCTTTATAAGGCCTTAATAACTTTTATAAATAAGGCTGTTAGTGTTTCTTTCAGCTAGTGCAACAACCGAAGTCGATTCGAAGACTGTAATAAGGTTCTCATGTGTTTTTTTTTTTGCAGAACATCGTTTTATTGACGGTGGATGTTTTCAACATTAAATTTTATTAATATTGATAGTCTAATATGATTAAAGTTTTGTTTATAGAAACTCGATAGATGTACTATGTATTTGTTTAATCGATGTCAAATGCTGTCATCTTAAATTACGATAGTTTTCATTAGATATCGTATGCAGTTATGTCAAATTGAAAAAAATTAGTATAAATTTAACCAGATATCGTATGCGGTGATTATACTCTGTGCTTTCTCTCCACTTACTTTTAATTTTTTTGCTATAATCGTTAGACTCTGCAAACTAAAATTTCTGTGTGTAAATGCAATCAAATTTCATGGAAAAACAATTAATTCACAATTTCTAAACAAATAATTTTTTAACCCCGTATTAAAAATATAATGAATTTGAGATCCATTTTAGGGAAATTTTTTATGAAGAATTTTAAACAAAATACATTTCAAATTCATTTTTTAGCTCAGTTTTTTTGGTTAGTTTTTTCCATTGCAATATTTTTTTATAGAAAAGAGGTAAAATAATTTTAAATTAAAAATTTAGCTAATTTTTTCTTTTGCAATGATTCATTCATTTTATCACAAATCCCCACCCATGATAAGAAAAATTAAATTTTCCAAATAAAAAATATTTATGAAGAATTAAATACATCCTTACCTTTTTGCTTAAAAAACTCATTAGAAGACTTCGACAAAAAAAAAACTTTAGAGAAAAGCTGAAATACTTCACATGTTTATAGAAAAACTCTCACAATATTAATGAGAATTACGTACATAAACATAAAAAGTTGAAAAGTCTTAAACCAGCTACGTCCAAGTCATATATGTATATGCAAATTAAACAAGCTTTTACAAAAGAGCTTTAAGCTTTCACACCGGCGAGAGTACAATGGCCAATCTGATCTCGGCAAAAATAATGCTTGTGCTTACTTTGCAAAGAACCAAGAATAAATTGTAAAAGCTTTCAAAGCTTTTTAACTCAAATGCAAATATCAGAGTATATCGGGACAATTATGAATAAAATTCCGCGAGAAATTTCTCCCTTTTCCAATTAAAATTTTTTGTTTTCCCTATTGCTTGCCATTAGTTGGAATTATTCCCCGAGGAAAATTTCTCACGGAATTTTATTCATAATTGCCCTCTATATCTTTGAACGTATGTAGCTGCCTTAAAGAAAAATTTTTAAATTCACTATAAAAAATTTTATTTGATTTTTAATCTGTATCCACTGGAAAAAATATATATATTTTAATGAAATTATATTAAACTTATATAAAGTTTTAATATTTTTATCACACTTTTCCGCAAAATTAATATTAAGCTTGAATAGTAAGATATTAATTGCAAAAATAAAATGAAATAGATTATTGAGGGATTAGTTGGATGCTATGCGCATGGGAATATTGCTAATGCAGTTCATCAGGGAAACTTTACCTAAAAATGTCTACAGATATTATGTTAAACTTTCATTTAAACAAATGAGAAGCTCAACAAATAATAAAGTTGAAATAAGAACTCAATAATTAAAATGTTTTTT
Source organism: Tachina lurida (assembly GCA_944452675.1). Classification (NCBI taxonomy): domain Eukaryota; kingdom Metazoa; phylum Arthropoda; class Insecta; order Diptera; family Tachinidae; genus Tachina; species Tachina lurida. The sequence goes on from OX101753.1 coordinate 11,736,027, forward strand.
ATTTTTTTACTTTACCATTGCCACATTGACTGACTTTTTTCAGCTCGAATTGTAGTTGTAAGGAGTATGTAAATGAATAACAATTATTTATTGCTTTCGCAAGAATAGAGTGTTGCCACACAAGTATTTTTAGGATTTTTTTATTTTATATTAAGCAGAGCTGTTAAATTTCGATTACTATTAGTAATCAATTAGATTACATTTTAAAAAAATTATAGTGATTATATGATTGCCTTCAAAAGAATTGCTGGTAAATAATTGATTACGATTACTAATAATCGAAAAGTAATCTGAGTTACTTAAAACTACTAAAAATAATCAAAAAGAATCAAAAGTAATCAAAAAGTAATCCTCAGAAGTAATCGGATTATTTTTTGATTACTTTTGATTCTTTTTGATTATTTTTAGTAATTTTAAGTAATTCAGATTACTTTTCGATTATCAGTAATCGTAAGAAACTGAATATAATCGTAATTTAATCATTACTTCATCTTTAAAAAAAATCAAATTAGTAATCATTACGATTACTAATCCTTACTTAACACCTATGATATTAAGCTTTTATATTTTTATCGCACTTTTTTCCCAAAATTAATAATTAACATGTTCAGTAATATATTAATTGTTTCTTAAAAATACATAGAATTTTTTTGCTTATTTCCATAAAACACCCTTTACCTTAAATTATTATTTTTCACTTTTGGTATAACAGCTAAATCGTCAAAGCTTTCGTTTATATATTTTACTTTACTCCAACGTTTCGCACACTTGATTTCCTATTGCTTATAACAATTGTTGCTGTTAGGGGTGGTTGCTGGGCATTAGTTAGTTTATGGCTGTATAAGCATTTGTAACCGGAGATTTATTTTTCTTGTTATGCTATGCAAATATTTGCAATGACACGTCCCATTTACACTATTGCATTAAGATTTAATATTAAAGATAATAAATAAAAAGAAATAAACAGCGTTAAAGCTTTCGAAAAAAATAGAAATAGAAACAAAAATTACATAAAAGGATTTTTTAATTATAGTTGTGGTAAGGGTATTGATATTAAATGTTTTTCCTTTCAAAGTAAATAAATGATTATAAACAAATATTTAGTAATTAATTTTAGCTTTTGCATATTTAAAGAGATACACAGAGTGTGAAATAGTAAGAGATGTAGAGAGAGAAAAGGAAAAAGTTAGGGTGCAGAGAAACAATAATAACTTTATAATTGTTGGCTTTATTCTAAAACATTAGCATACTTTTAGGTAATCTTATTGGCTTACCTATGTATGCGTGTCAATGTTAATTACCGTAAACAGAAATATTATTTTTTCTTGACTTTTGTTTGATCATTATTTGCGGTTAAAAGTATTGCATGTGTGGTATAGAATTATTTGTTTGCTTCACTGAATATATTAATTATTTCACTACATTATGGTAAATAATTTTGCAAAAATATTTTAAGCAAATTATTTCTTTAAAAAAGTTAACCATTAAACTCATTCACCGCAGCAAGCTACCGACTTCAAAATGTCAAGAATAGTATACACATTTTTATATGAGAATGATTATTTTGATGGCAACAAGGCGACAGGCTGCAGGTTATTGTACCTGCTAAATTTGTCATTGTAGCCAAGTTAAAAAAAATTCTATTTTTGATGGCTACAAACAGTGTAGATAATATGTACATAGTAAAATCTATAAATAGTAAAATTTGCAAGAAAAAAAATATCAAGAAATAAATAAGCTATTTTATTTCTATATAAGATGCTGCTGCCGTTTTAAAAATAATTAAGTATTTGAGTACCAGGCAGCACTTGTAGCCGTGTATCCGTGTAGCCATGTAGTCTGCAGTGTTGAATGTGTTTAATGGTTATAAGTAAAAACAATATGCTGCAGTAGCTCTTACATATTTTTTCGTTTATTTTATTCGTTAATTTATTTCTTCATTTATTTCTTTGCTTTTTTATTAATTAATAATTAATGGCCTTATTTATAAAAATTATTAAGGCTTTACAAAGGGGTTTTAAAATAAATTGGTATACAAAATTTTTCTTATTAAGCCTTTATAAAGCGTTAATAGTTTTTATAAATAAGGCTATAATTATAATTATTTGATTAAGTATTGTTGAGGGTTCCCTAGGCTATTTATTTCATTATTCATACAGTTTTTAGATAATTTTTTATGTTCGTTAATTTATATATTTATAAATTTTTAATCAACTTCAAAAAAGGAGGAGGTTATCAATTCGTGTGTATTTTTTATTTTTCTTTTTTCTTAACATTGTTACTTCATAGCTCCGATTTTAAAAACTGTTTTTTTTTAAGAGGATATAGCTTTCAATTGGTCCCATTTAAAAAAGTGGGCGGGGACACGCCCACACATTTAATTTAATTGCTTCGAATTACACAATTTCAATTCTTGCAATTACACAATTTTAAAGTTGAAAAAATGGGCGAATGTACGCCCATTAAAATTTATTATTATATTTCACGTGGTTCTACTTCAGCGTTTTTACTAAACCTACCATACCCTTGAGCTCTAAAATAGACACAATCTTCCATTTAAAAATTGGACGGGGTTATGCCCATTAAAATTTAATATTTTATATTTAAGTGCTTCTACTTTACCGATTTTTAGAAAACTTAATAAACACCCTGAGCTCTACAAAACACACAATCCTGCATTTAAAAAATGGGCGCAGGCACTCCCATTAAAATTTTGTTTTATATTTCACGTACTTCCTCTCAAAAAGACTATTTTTCTGAAAAACTTTACATTAATTTTTTTCGAAAATGTTCTATCAGATCTTTGTATTGAAGTCAATTTTTTTGTTGGAAGAATTATTTATTTATATATTTACTTATTAATTTCATTCTTTATTTATTTATCTATTTATTTTCATATCTATTTATATATTTGTGTATTTATTTAAACTTTTTCACTTCCACATTTCATTTTGCGCTGGAACTCAAAAGTAAAACTTTTGAAATTCTCATTTATTTAAATTAAAATTTAACAAAATATCTCTAGTTGTTTCAAAAAAGCTTTTGGTTCAAGGTCCCTAATAACTTGATATACCCTGCAATAATTAATCTCTGAACTATAAGAGCTGAAACTTTCAACACATGTTCTGTTGAATACCCGGTAGATTTTCGTTTTATTTTAACCCCACAAGTGACCACAGTGTAGAGTAATTTGTAGTTAAAAATAATAATTGATAGTAAGAAAATGTTTGTCGGGCTCAGCTATTATATTTATAAGAATTAATTCACATTTTGATCAAAAATAACACATAACATACTTTTTGTAAAAAGCTCGATTAAAGCCCGGTACGGAGTTCATACGGAATTTCAGGTTCTCATACAAACGTAAGGAAAAAAAAATTACGGAAATTCAGGTTGATAAATTTCATAAAGAAATTTCCATTTGCTAGTACGGACTTTCAAAAGAAAAATACACAAAATTTTTTAAATTTATTGCCTATCTTAGGAATTTATAAATATAAGTGGAGAGCTTTTTCAGTGAACTGATACAAAAATTAATGTTCAAACAATTGTTTGGTGACGGAATTTTTGACATTTCTAATTTTTTATCAAATTGTAATCATTTTTAGTATTTTTGTGTCTTTTAAACTCAAAAATAAACGAATTTGTGTTTATGCAAACATAATTCTACACAAAAGGCTACACGATTATTTTTCCGTGTAGAAATAAATGCAAATTTACAAACCTGAAATTCCGTAAGAACTCCGTACTGGGCTTAAAATATGAAACTTCCAATTTTATTATTTTGTATTTTTCGTCATTATTTTGTATTTTTCGTTATAACAAAATTTTCAGAGAAACTTTCATTGTTCACTTAAATCCTGTAATATCTATATGTTACCTAACTGATTGCAATTCAAACAAACTATTCAAATGTATTGTCTGCTAAAATTTAAATATTAGCCAATAATAATTCTTTTTAAGTGCTCTAACAAACACTCCATAGAAACCAGTTATTTTTTTCCTCAGGGGACAAGAAACTAAAAAGTATTTGTTTTCATTTAAGCAAAATTCAATTAGCAGGATAAGAAATTGTTTTTATAATTGCCACAAACTCATACTCTTTGGAGTCTATGGAACTACAAGATTCTCTTCCTCAATCTAATAAGAACAATGAATTAAAATACTGTGTCAGAAAGCAAACTGGGGGAAAAAACCTTGACAGTTCCTAAGAGTATGCTATAGTTTTATGCTATAGTTTTAAAAATACTTAACACACACATACACACACACAAGGAGAGACAAACACTTTTCACAGCACACCTCTGAGCTACTAAATACTCTGTGTGTCAAAACCAAACAAATTTTTGCATAAAAACCTTGCACATAAGTACACACTCACAAGTTGGAAAAATTTATACAATTATTTTTATATAATACGAGTAAAATAAGGTATGTAAAGATATGAAGGAAACTAAACCGAAAACCATTATGCATTTAACAAACAAATAACTATAAGACAGGCTAATATATGCACCAATACCTGCACACACACTCACACACACACAACTACTCATATACATATATACATACGCACCACATTAAAATTAATACTGGCACATGACAGAGCAGAAGAGCAAACACCAAGCAAAACAGAAAATCTCTTCTATAGAGAGCTAAAGTAACCATAAGCAACTGGTGTTTTATACAAAAATAAACCACACGCACCCACACACAAACACACTTTCTCACTGACATTTTAACTGGCAGCAAACCACTGTAGTGTTAATATGCAAGCTATACTAAAAAGGATACGAAAGGTATTTCTGTTTCCCTCTTTCGCAAAAAACCAGAACAGTAGGATTTCATAAACTTCATATGAATACTGTATATTGTTTTACCATAGAATAAAACCACTAGTACAAACATGGAGTATGGTTTTCTATATTAAAGTGGTTTTGCTGTGACTGAACGGAGCCAACCACTCAAGGTAACAATCCGGCTTAAGGCTGACGACAAAAAAAATGTAATTGTAATCACATTCTAAATAAGTTTCAAGAGCCGGTTCTTTTTATGCTTAAACAAATTAAAAAAAAAGGTAAAGGTATAAAAAAATTTCCCATAATAGAGCGAGTATTTTTTGCAAGAGTAAAAAGCTGTTAAAAAATTAGAGAGAAAACTAGTGGCATAAAAATTGCAAGAGAACTTAAAAGGATTTGTTGCTCATTGGAAAGAAAGGCAGTTTTGCTGGGGAAATATTTCTCCTTTCAGAATGACGTCATAAGAAGGGAAATTCTAAGAGCAGCAGGATAAAAACAAAAGATGACTTGTTTGGCAAAACGAAGGTTAGTTTTTATGAAATTAAATGGTCTGCCAAAAGAATTTTTCAGGGCGAGTCTGGAATGCAATATTTTAGGTTTTTTTTAATCTTACGAAGGCAAAGCTCTGCGGCTTTTACAATTAAACACCAGGTTTTGGAAAAGAAATCACTTTTTTTATTCAACTGAATGTCCTTTGAAATCTATACAATTTGTCCAAAGTATCTTAAATTTTGTATCATTTCCAAAAAATAAGATTGGATTTTGATTAATCAAAATAGGTATTTATTTGCATCATGATTTCATCGTTGGATTCAAAGCTGTTTCCACCGAGCCATTTCTTCAGATTTGAGAATAAGAAATAGTTTCTTTAGGATAAGTCTTGAAAAAAGAGCGGATGAGAAAAAACTTCGTATCACAATTCATGGATTTGTGATGGAAGCTGCACATACCTTCAGCCTCCTGGCATTGTCCTGGCGGAAAAAAAAACTTTTTTCTTCGACAAATGTTCAAATACTCATTAAATTGTCCCAATAAATTTGCATTACATTCGTCACTGACTGTTTTACTCTTTCGAAGGTAGTCAATATGGATATCGTGGCTTCCCAAAATGACTTCACCGATTTACTTTTCCCGAATGTCCGTATTTCTAAAATTATTTCAGCAAAATACATATAATAGATCCTCCCAGCAGGCACTGTGTATTTTTAGTGCCGTTAAATTTATTAGGGCAGGGAGATGGGGCTATGAGGTCCTCATGCCTAGAAAATATTTATTATAATTTTATACCCAAGGAAAAATTTTTGCTTCTCTCTAACGATCACAACAACTATGAAATTCATACGATAGATAAATCTGCACCTAAAGCCCAGTACGGAGTTCTTACGGAATTTCAGGTTTGTAAATTTACATTTATTTCTACACGGAAAAATAAACATGTAGCCTCTTGTGTAGAATTATATTTGCAAAAGCACAAATTCGTTTATTTTTGAACTTAGAATGCACAAAAACACTAAAAATTAATTACTATTTGATGAAAATTAGAAATGTCAAAAATTCCGTCACCAAACAATTGTTTGAACATTAATTTTTGTTTCAGTTGACTGAAAAAAGTCTCCACTTATTTTTATAAATCCCTAAGATAGGCAACAAATTTCAAAATTCCGTGTACTTTTCTTTTGAAAGTCCGTACTAGCAAATGGAAATTTCTTTATGAAATTTACCAACCTGAATTTTCGTAATTTTTTTTACATACAGTTTGTATGAGAACCTGAAATTCCGTATGAACTCCGTACCAGGCTTAAAAGTGTACACAACTTTTAAATTTTATTTAAACTAGGACCAAGAGTTGGAAGGGGGCAATTTCTGCCTCCCCGTAACTATCCCACCGATATATATGAAATTCTAATAGAATTTCCAGTTTTTAAGATTTGTGGCCATTATGACAATTTTATCAATTTGACAATTTTTTCAATTTGACGATTTTTCTTACTTTGAAGATTTTTTCAATAAAAAGATTTTCTCAATTTGGCGACTCTTTCAATATAACGATTTGTTCAACTTGACGATTTTTTCAATTTAACGAATTTATTTAATTTGACGATTTTTTCAGCTTGACGATTTTTTCAATTTGAAGATTTTTTGAATTAGACGATTTTCTTAATATGAATTTTTTTAAAATTTGACCACTTTTTCAATTTGACGATTTTTTCAATGTGACCATTTTTTCAATTTGACGATTTTCTAAATTTGGCGACTTTTTCAATTTTCCGATTTTTTCAACTTGACGATTTTTTCAATTTGACGATTCTTTTATTTTGGCGATTTTTTCAGCTTAACGATTTTTTCAATTTGAAGATTTTCTCAATTTGACGATTTTTCAATTTGACCATTTACCAATTTAAAGATTTTGCTCAATTTTGCAATTTTTCAATATGACAATTTTTTATATTGACGATTTTTCTAATTTGACGATTTTTTTTTTAATTTGGCGATTTTTTCAATTTTACCATTTAATCAATTTTGCCATTTTTTCAATTTGACGATCTTTTCAGTTTGATGTTTTTTTCAATTTGGCATTTTCTTACTTTAAAGATTTTTTCAATTTGGCGACTTTTTTAATTTGACGATTCTTTCAATACGACGATTTTTTCAACTTGACGATTTTCTTAATTTGAGGATTTTTTCAATCTGGCGATTTTCTCAATTTTAAGATCTTTTTCAATTTGACGATTTTTTAAATTTGACGATTTTTTAATTTGACGATTTTTTTAATTTGATGATTTTTTCAATTTGACGATATTTTCAATTTGGCGAATTTTCAAATTTGGGGATTTTTTCAATTTGACGATTTTCTCAATTTTATGATTTTATAAATTTAAACTTTTATTTTTCAATTTGATCATTTTTTCAATTTGACGATTTTTTAATTTGATTAATTAATTATTTCCGTTTGACCATTTTTTCAATTTGACGATCTTTTCAATTTAATGATTTTTTTTCAATTTGACAATTTTCTCAATATAAAGATTTTTTCAATTTGGTAATTTTTCAATTTGAAATTTTTTTTTCAATTTGACAATTTTTATCAATTTCACGATTTTTCAATTTGACGATTTCTTCAATTTGACGATTTTCTCAATTTGACGATTTTTTTCAATTTGGCGACTTTTTAAATTTTGACGATTTTTTGAACTTGAAGTTTTTTGCCCAAAATGATAATTTTTGTTTATTAAAGCGTCTTTGAGCCGTTTTTAAGGAACAAATCAAAACTAATAAATTAACAAAAATAATAAAACGAATGTCCTGAAATCCAGCAACAAAGTAAAATATATTTGCGTTGAACGTCATTGTCACGCAAAGTTTCTATATAAATGCCGTGCAGCTGTTTATTGCTCACTCGTACTTATTTTATGATTCTCTTTTAGCTTAAGATATTTTTCTTGTTTTCTTTGGCGTGATTATTGAAAGTAAGATAATAAAAAAAAAATGAAAACTTTTATACTGTCCATTGGACTCTTCAAACGTACAATCGAAACTGTCATTTCCATTATCGACAAACACCGAAATAACATTTATATTTATAAAAAAAAAAAGTTTCTTTCAAATACAAACTTTATTTTTGCAATGGCAGTTTGCCTCATTGTTTGTTCTCGTCAATTTATTGTGACATCTCATTGAAGCACATTGTTGAGCCATGTCCTGTGCCCATGGTATGAATGTTCGCTCGCTCCTCCACTTTATATTGTTGTTGTTGCGGGTTGCTTGTATTTTAACATCTTTGTATAAATATCTTCCACTTTATCATGTTTTGTAGAGACAAGATTGATTTTTAATGCCAGCTTGGTTTATTGTTGAACCAGCAACAACAACAACAATCATATTTTTTTAGTTTTTATTTTCCAGCTGATATTCATCGAGTCACTTCGTTGCTTTGTCAAGGGGTCAATTTACATTTCTTTTGCATGAATACATGCAACTTAATTAACTGGCTTTCGTTGCAAATATTTTTCCGGACTTTGTCGTAGTGCCAATGGCAAAAAAACATGATAATGAAAATTAAGTCAATACTGCTCTTTATGAGTTACGATAATAAAGTCGAAGTAAATTTAAGAGTGTTTTTTTTTTTTTTTTTTTTTTTTTGCATAACATTTATTGAATATTAAGTAAATACAGATTAATGCAGAGAAAAAATATTGAAAATGAATTTTGTTTTTCACTGATACAATATTTGCTTTGGTTGGTAATCAATAGTGCAGCTCTTTGATTATGTTTTTTTTGTAGAGTTGGAAAAAAATTTAGAAATTATATTTTAATGAAAATTTTTTCTCCAAAGGACTACAATTCTTTGTTTGCTTAAGCCTGGTACGGAGTTCATACGGAATTTCAGGTTCTCATACAAACTGTATGTAAAAAAAATTACTGAAATTCAGGTTGGTAAATTTCATAAAGAAATTTCCATTTGCTAGTACGGACTTTCAAAAGAAAAATACACAAAGTTTTTTAAATTTATTGCCTATCTTAGGGATTTATAAATATAAGTGGAGACTTTTTTCAGTCAATTTATTAATTTAATTTACGACTTAATTTATTTATTTAGAGAGACTTAATTTTTTCTACATAACAAGATTAGCCAACATAATTTTATAGGAAACTTAAAACTATTATGTATTATTTTAATAACATTTTCTGATAATGCAACTTGCTTATTTGAATAAAAAGAATTAACATTTACATAATAAATTAACATCAGTTTTTTTTTTAATATAGTGCCTGCTCCCAGCACTTTTCTTAATTAGTAGAGTTATATCTACAAAAATAGAACTTAAAACTAATAAAAAATTAAAACTAAATCTTACACCTAAGACTTACACTAAATTAAACAAAAACATAAATAAAAAAAACATCCATAAAAAAACAAACAAAATTAATAAAAATAAAAAACAAAAAACAAAAGTTAACCTCTATGTATGCCGGGAGTAACATGTGAGTAAAAGTTTTGACCAGGATAAGTATTGCAAGGTTCTTTTAATATTCCAATGCTGGAAATATATTCAGTGTTTGACCAACTAAAATCTTGTTCATGAGTTAAAATGTCCTTAATAACACTCCCTTCAAAATAAGATAGTTTTTCTACAAACTTTCTCATCAAATCCAGGCCATAAAAAGGTATCGGTGACAATTTAGATTTTTCATAAACGAATCTATTTGAAAATCTTTTGTGCAAGGATTCATAATTCTTCTCTATGCACTTCCGAACAATATGACGTTCGAAAATTTCCATTCGCTTGAATGCCGTTTTTGAAATACTAAACCAAATAGGAAATGCATAAAGAAGAATTGGTCTGATGCTTACTTTATACAAAAGCAATTTAGTTTTCTTTGGCAAAAACTTATTATTAAATAATCTTCCAAAGGCCCCCTTAACACGATTTGCCTTTGCCAAGTTGTACACAACATGATTATTAAACTTCAAAAGCTTATCAAAATTCACTCCAAGATATTTAATACTGTTTTTAAATTCGATTTCGTTGCCATTCAACGTAAGTCTCAAACACTTGCTTTCCGGAACAACAGTATACTTGCACTTCCCGGAGGCATTGCGTATACAAATTGCATTACTCTTTGCGGCATTAATTTTTATACCCCAACTGGAATAAAACTGATTCGTCCTTTCTAGGTGTGATGAAACACGCTGAAGAGCAACGCGAGGAGATTCATCATGAGCATAAAGAAGTGAGTCATCAGCATAAAGTATGCTCCTCGACTCGTTAAATTCATGAGGAAAATCATGAATGAAAATGTTATATAGATGAGGTGCCAGAACAGATCCTTGCGGAACACCACAAGAAACCTCAGCTTGATCTGATACCAGATCTCCAATTTGTACGCAAAAACTCCTGCCATCAAAAAAACTTTGAAAGAGTTTAACGATGGACGCTTTGAATCCAATTCTTACCATTTTATATAAAATGCCCTCGTGATAAGCTTTGTCAAATGCCTTTTCAACGTCAAGAGATACAGCTACAGTACACCTACGTTCTCTTAAATTTCGAATTATATCAGAGTGAAACTTCAAGAGAGCATGCACCGTAGAGTTACCCTTTTTGAAGCCAAACTGTTCCTGAGGAATATATGAACCATTCAATCCCATATCCATTTTTTCCCTGATTATCCTTTCAAATAACTTTCCTATATTGGAAAGTAATGAAATTGGCCGAAAGTTGTTTATGTCGCAATTATTCTTTTGTTTAGGAATCGGTACTATTTTAGCCATTTTCCATTCACGCGGAAAGTAACAGTTATTCAAACAATTGTTGAACAATATCGTAAGATACTCCAAAGCTTTTATTGGAAACTTTTTTATTATATAATTGGAAACATTATCTAAGCCACACGACTTTTTGCTGTTAATAATCCTACAAATCTCTGACACATAATTCAAGGTAGTAAACTCTACATTGTTCAAATTATTCAATGATGTGTTATCATCATTAAATGATATAGGATCACCAGCTTGAAATATTGTATCATTAATTGCCTCAGCTATCTCCGACACATCTCTATTAGGTGAAGTACCGTGAAAAACATTGGCAAAATGGTCCATAAAAACTGACAATTTGTTATTCGCTTCGGTTATTTTCACTCCGTTAATGGAAACGTCTTTAACATATTTACGATTCCTATTCCCGATAATCCTAAATACCTCTTTATAAGCCCAAGGGCCAGGTTTAATGCCCTTTAATCTGTCATTAAAAAATAATGCCTGCTCCTGTTCAATTTGCTCTTTTATAAGGATCTTAATAAGTTCAATTTGTTTCGAAATCAACAAATACTGGGGATGTTTTCTATTTAAAGTCCTCGCATATATCGTCTTTAAATCTTTTTGCCAGCTATATTTAATCCTGAGCATTATTCTCAATTTATCAGAGGCAACAAACTTTTGTCTCTTACACTCTATTCTTTTGGAATGAGTACGCGTGACAAAACCAACTGTATTATTAAATTCTCTAAGAAAATTATCTATATCATCGTTAGTCAAATTTATATTTTTTGGCGGAAAATGATTCAAGAGGGTGTTAGTCACATCCAATTGAAAAGCATTCCAATTCACATCTCTATAAGATACAAAACTATCTGGAGTATTTAACATAAAGTTAAAAAGTGACAAGTTCAACCTCAAACCCAGTGGAATGTGGTCAGAGAATGTAGGAAGTGTATATGTCTCGTAATTTGGAAGGGACATATCTAAAATGTCATTGGTTACTATGAAGTGATCTAAATGCGATATTTCCATTTGCTAGCACGGATTTTCAAGAGAAAAGTATATGGATTTTTTTTAAATGTATTGCCTATCTTAGGGATTTATAAATATAAGTGGAGGCTTTTTTTCAGTAAAAAAAAATTACGGCCTTTCCCACGATGTTACCAGAAATTGTTCGATCGACAACTTGTATTACAAACAACAATAACAGTAGAAAATTTGTGGTTGTTTTCAATATAAGTATTCGATCGAACGAATTCTGGTAACATCATTGGACAGGCGGTTAATGTTCAAGCAGTTGTTTGGTCACGGAATTTTTTACATATCCAATTTTTATCAAGTTGTAATTTTTTTTTTACAAAATCGGCCTATAAATTGTCGCAGAAACACCATTTTTCTTTCTAAAAATAAATCAGGCAGCAGTTCATGCTTTAAGGTATGTGAAGTCTTAGTAAAATTAAGCTGATACTTCTCTAAATAAATAAGAATTGCCATATAACTAGAACTCAAAAGTTAATAACTTCCGGGGGATAAACTTTGGACAACACAGGCATATAATAGCCAGAAATTCAAATATAAAATGTTTAAGGTTTTTCCTTTTTATTTGCTCATTCCTTCCTCATTTAAGTACGCTTCTTCATTTCATTCCTATTTTACATTTAATTTTTTTCCAATTTGCTTAAAAATGTTTTTAAGCGCCTGTAGATATGCTACATAATCCAAAACTTTTATTGAAATAATAACAAGCGATTAATGTTTTCGAAAAAATAAAAAAAGAATATGCTACATCTGCATCTATAGAAACGTTAAGTAAAATTAATTAAAAAAAAAAAATAAAATATAAATCTCATCAAAAAAAAAAAAAAAGAAAAACATCCAAACGAGTAAACAATATTGTCATAACAACAAATGAGCAGCAGCATCAAAGTGAACTAAAAAAAAATCAAACCTTGCAGCAAACCACACAAACGGACATACCTGGACGCGGAAACAACAACTTTAATAAAGCTGTATAAATGAACAAATGATATTGAATGAATAAATGGATGAATGCATAGCACAAAGGGATGGGCTACATGTATGACTGACTGTATGGCCAACAATAACAACAACTATAAATGAGTGAATGAATGGCAAATGACTGATAAACCATGACAACAATTCCTCCATCTTCAATTTTTATTTGAATGTTTTTTCTGCTGAACTGCGATACTCCAGGTTACAAAGCATACATACACTCATCCATATATACATACACAAACAGCAAACAGTTGTTAAGGATTAAAAGACAAAGGAATTTTAAAACATAAACAGCAGCAGCAACAACAACTTTATATCATCGAATAAGCAAATCCACAACTATTCCAAGGCAAAGCAGTTGCCGTATAAATGCGTGGCCAAGGCCATCGTAACCATGTCCATGCAGGCAATAAGGATAATTGAGAATTTAACGAACAAACAAGGACAAAGTACTCTACAGCTACTTCATCAGCTAGTGAGAATTTGTAAATAAACTGCAATTGAGTGTGCCGTAATAGAACCAACAAAAAAGAAGAAATAACGTACAATTTCCACAGCACATGTTTAAGAGTAAGTGAATGTATATAACACAAACAAATCGAAAAGAGTTGAAACTTTTAAATTTGATTTTGGTTACGCAGCCAAAATGCCACTTTTCAAGTTTCTTAAATAACCATTTCGAGACTCATCTATCCTACTGTGCATAGCACATTTAATGTCTTAACTCCTGCAACCGTTATAGCTTATTTAAATGAATAGAGCCGGGAGTTAGTATTTCAACTCCTTTTGATGTATGAACGCCAGACACAAAATGTCACATTGTCATTTTGTGCAGTTACGGAACCGGCGTGTACATGCTCTTGCTGAATGTTGTTGTTGAAATGAAATCAATTATTCATGCACTCAACTCTTTACTCCCACTCTAACTGAAAACAAAAACGAACAACAACGACAAAGCTTTGGCCAACGTTTGTTGTTAAACGCATCTAAAAGTATGCAAAGTATTTTGTTTGCTCCAGTGTGTTTAAAGGTATGCAACAGTTTTGCCCTCTTACCTTGTTATTGTTTTTGCTTTTTTTTTTGCTTTTGGTTAATAAAACAACAAACGAGTTGTCTGTGTGTCTGTGTTAGAAGTATATTTAATAGCACTGTATTTAAATTTTATGCTATTTTTAAACATAAATACATGCATGTTGCCGGCCTGCTGATTTAACTGAGGTTTAATTTGTTAGAATTAATTTTTAAACAAAAAATTTACAACATTACAGACTGAGTGGACTGACTTGACTGGCTGATCGATAATTTAAGGGTTTAAATGAAATGGCTGGGGGAGAACCAGGCAATAAATAAAATTAAAATCAAAAATAAAAGCAAATAAATTAAATGGATGAAAGTGTATTTGGCTTTTCTGAAAAAAGATATCAAAAACATTTTTAAATTTAAAGACCGGTACGGAGTTCTTGCGAATTGTCTCCCCTTTTACTCCCTTTTTTGGGGATTTTTTTTTAGAATGATTCATGTATTTATGACTATGTAGCTATGCTACATATAATTAATTAAGAAAGAAAAAGCCTTTGGTAAATACGAATAGTATGTAAGGAAAATAATAAGAATTGTTAGTTTTTAAGAACTATTTAAAAATGTAAAAAGAATGGGAAATAAAGAGAGTTGAAGTTGAAGTTCTTGCGAAATTTCAAATTCCCATAAGAACTGTATGTAAAAAAGAAAATACGGAAATTCGGGTTGGTAAATTTCATGAAGAAAAGTACGCGCTACTTTTGAAATGTATTGCCTATCTGAGGGATGTTATAACTATAAGTGGAGACTTTTTGGTTTGGTCACGGAATTTTTGACATTTCTAATTTTCATCAAATTGTCAATGTCAAAAATTCCGTGACCAAACAATTGTATGAACATTAATTTTTGTTTCAGTTGGCTGATAAAATTATTCACTTATATTTATAAATCCCTAAGATAGACAATAAATTTTAAAAATTCCGTGTATTTTTCTTTTGAAAATCCGCACTAGCAAATGGTAATTTGTTTATGAAATTTACCAACCTGAATCTTTGTAATTTTATTTACATACAGTTTGTATGACACACAGATATAAACCCGCTCTTAGTTTGATATCACAGCGTTCATTTAAAAAGGCAGTCACTAAATTTAAACTTTACTTTAGCTCATTTAAAATATTTGATGTTATTAAGCAACTCTTTAAAGCTGTTCCTTCAGAATCGGTGGTGCATCCCATATCCTTCAAAACAAAATTTTTTTGGGAATCTCTGGTGCCTCCAATAAAAACAAAAAACACTAGAGTTTCTTCATCGACTTTTCATGCGAGGTCACACACGTCACATTCGTTACATTTTCTAATAAGTTTTTATAATTTTTTTCCAGACAGTTATTAATCCACTCTTGATTGTACCATAGATTCTGCAAGGAGGACATATTTATCCTTCAGAATCTGTGGTACAACCAATTACCTTTTTAAAACTTTTTGAGTTTTCATACAGTCACACCAGTCACATTTTCAAAAAAAAAGTTTTAGTGAACAATATCCTACACCCAAATTACTGGTGTGGTCTACGAAAGATTTTAGGAAATCTAGAATGCTTTAAATTTAATCTGTTAAACCGTTTTTAAGTTATGAAAGGTTAACAAACATACACATACACACATACACATACAGGGTGTTTTTTTTTAGAGGTATAGAACTTCGAATTGAAATAAAACACAAGAAAATCGTTTTAATGTCCATCAATTTGGCTTTATTGGAAGGATAATTTTATGCCATTAATGTTTAAATATGATTTCGGGCATATGGCCGCCGCGGCTGTCTCGAATAAAGCCAATTCTACAGGTCCAATTTTCAACCACTTTTTCGAGCATATGGGGCCGTATGTTGGCAATAACGCCACGAATGTTGGCTTCCAAGTCCCCTAACGTTTCTGGTTTGTTGGCGTAGACGAGCGACTTCACATATCCCCAAAGAAAATAATCCAATGGTGTCAAATCACACGATCTTGGTGGCCAATTGACAGGTCCATTCCGCGAAATTATGCGCTCATCGAATGTTTCCTTCAATAAATCGATTGTGACGTGCGCTGTGTGGCATGTAGCGCCGTCTTGTTGGAACCACAACTCATCCACATTCAAAATCTTCAAAATCTTCCATAAAGTTGATGGACAAAGCTCCAATTACTGTGCACGGTGGCGAATCGATTCATTCGGGTCCTCTTCAACACTTTGCTCTACAGCGGCAATTGTTTCTTCGGTGCGCACTGTTCGACGTCTCTGCGGATGCGTATTATCACATAGAGTAAACGTAGTGCGAAAACGATCCATGGTTAACCGAATTAATTGCTCTGATGGACGATTATGTCGACCATAAAATGGACGGAGCTTGCGGTAAACTTCGCGAACTGAACCATTATTTTCGAAATAAATTTGCACGATTTGCAAGCGTTGTTCTTTTGTCAACCTGTTCATGATGAAATGGCAAACCAAACTAAATATTAATCACTTGACAGCTGATAAAATGGCCGCCAGTTAAAAAAGTGATGCCAACTTAAAGTTCTATACCTCAATAAAAAACACCCATTACAAGCACACATCTGAATGAACAATATCGTAAAAATAGATTCTCAAAATATGCAAATCTGATGAAAACTTAATTTTCGAATATAAGGATGATATCAGTAACTTTTTATTTTTGATACCAAGAAGTAAAACAAACAAATTTAGTGCCAAATTCGGATTATTGGCCGATTAAAAATTGTAGACCAAATCCAAATATTTTTAATTTGTACATAAAATATCGCATATAAAATTATTTATATATTAAGTTTATATAGTTACTTGGGAACCTGCACCACAAGAGCAGAGAGTTTCTCAAATCTATTAACAAATGTCACAATTTGGAATAAAAAAAGCAAGAAATAAATTAATTAAAATAATGTTTTTTGAAGTTTTTAAAAGCACCAGCGGCAAGCTCTTCCGGAATGTTACTTAAGAGCTCCAATCCTTATTAATTTTTCCCCTCAGCTTATCTTTTATATTTTCCTATGGCTTTCATTTTAAATAATTCAATAATGTCTTAGCTTCATTTCACTTTTCCAGACTATTTGATCCGCCATTTAAAAAAACAGAAAACAGAAAAAATCAATCATGCTATGCAACACTCCAGCTTATTGTCAACATAAATTACATAGACTCAACTAACTAGACATGTATCAAAAAATAATAAAAATAAGATAATAATAATCTTGTTATAATATCATATCATATCTAATCAAGATAACGTAATAATGGTGCTCATAGGTACGTTTTATTTATAATAAGCAACCTGGTCATATGAAAAGTAAAAGGAGATGATTTTCTAATACTCACCCTCCTCTTTAAAAGAAGAAATAAGACACCCTTCCAAATACATATTTTTTTACATAATACAATGCCCGCCTTAACATATGCTATAGTTTACTTTGCAAAATTAAGATTTTGATAAGCAGAGAAAATAGAACAGCAGAAGAAGAGATTAAATAGCATATTATATGACTTCAAATTGATGGATGATATTATAAAGGTTAATATATTTAGCAAAAAATAAATAAATTAATAATGATTTTTCCTGCAGGTTTATGTTGCTTCACATGCAAAGAAAGCTGATTATTTATTTTCTCCATATTTTGTCTTCCCTTTCCTTTTCCTTCTCACATTTCCTATAGACATTAAGCCATAGAAAATTAAATTATATAGAAATTAGTATAGCCAATATATTGCTTCTTAAGCCTAAAATATTAAGATTTAAATAACATTATTATAATTGAACTTTTTTCCTTGTAATTTTTCCTCTGTTACCCAAACCCTCACTTACATGGCAAATATTTTCTTTTAGAAACTTCCCTTACTCTTAAAACAAACGTCATAGAATTATATAATTTGTTTTTTTTTAATCAAGCTCAAAAATTTCACCAATTTCCCCCAAAAATGTGCGTGTAATTACACAACAATATACTCGCCCCTTAAAGTATGCAATGCATGCTTACGCTTTGAGCCACAAATGCATTAGGCAACAAAAACTGATTTTGTTGGAAACATAAATGAGAGAAGAGCAGATTAGAGCAGGATAAGGGCAGCTTTAAATAATACCAATTAATTACCATAAAATGGAGAGTAATGAAATGTTAACGCCAGTAAATGAGTGGGTGATATTAAATGCCACAGCAAATAAAATTAGCAGTAATAAATTATAGCACACTTTGGGTAATTAAAGGAATTAAATACTAGATTTAAAATCACAACTGCTGTTCGTAACGAAAAATTTAAATCAAAGCAAAAGATATCAAAAATTTATTATCACAGCTCAGGCTTTTGTCTCGTCTTTCTTTTGTCTTAAACAAATGGCTAACAAAGTCTAACACTTTACGCTTGATTGTACTTTAATTGAATTGGCAAATAAACAAAGCAATAACAACAACAACAGCAAAAAAGCAGTTTAAATGAGAGTTATAAAGATAAGCCTTTTTCATTTTTCCAAGTTTGCTAGCTATTGCAAGTACACCTAAAAGTATACTACACTTTCCCTGCACCTCTGTTATCAATCATATTTTCTATATCTGTCCTTGCTGACTATTTTTGTTGTTGTTGTTGGTTTTGTTATATTAATGCTCTTCACCTTATTCAAATAATAAGGACATACTCTTTCAATGGCCACTTGTGCCATTGTTTTTCTGGCTAGACATCAAGTTTTATTTGTTGTCTATCCATCTATACATGATAAACATCATTTCATCACTTGACAAAAAAAAAAACAATAACATCACATACATCATCATTGTTAGACTTTGCTGCTTGTGTTGCTGAGGTAACTGGGGTCATGTTTTCAACATGTAATGTCTGTGAAAGGGAAATTTATTTACTTATTTACAGTCTGTGCAATTTTTGAGTTTTCAAAACAATAGCAAAGGGGCACAAAATATTAAAAAAATAAACAAAGACCACAAAAACAAATGCATACCTTAAGGATTAAGAGACTATGATGAAAATTTTATGGCATAAATTAGGGGATTGTGGTGGCTTTCCTGTCAAAGAGTTTTGTTTGATGTTAAATCCCACAACAATATTTAATAATTTTTAACATTTGGCGAATAAGTGCACAAAATTAAACTCAAATAATTAATTTTTTTCTATTGAAAATTGAAGCTGTCATTATATTTTATTTTTCTAATATTGAAACAACTAAAATTATTCCAATAAACTAGAACTTATACAGTTTCTCTACAACTTCTATTTCACATAAACTTGCTAAAACACTAATAGATTCCTTTTTTCTTTTAAAAATTCTCTACTTAGCCGAATTTGCTTATTTGAAAATTTTATAAATTGTGTCTAAACTATGTGTTTATTTTAAAGGCATACGGAACGCATTTTATCTATTTCCTAATTACCAGTTTGATATTTATTATCCACTTGCACTAAACGTTAATACCTCCTAAATATATGCTACAATTTCCATTTATACACATACATATAACCAAATAGCATATGGGGAAATCACTAAAATTTTATCACTCCATTAAAAAGAGCTAAAAGTAAACAACAGATAAAAACTAAAAACCAGACAAGCATGCAACTATAATTCAGAGTGGCAGCAAAGATTTCACTTGTACACGTTAAGCAATAGCAGGAAACCAGCAATCAAGCAGAAGCACAAAAACTAAAAATAAACAAGCCAAACTAAACTAGAAAATAGATAGATGAGCAGCATATAAGCCAACCAACACGAACTTTTTTTTGCATGGAAACATCAGGTTTTTAGAGTATGACTTTATAAGCCGAATGTAGCCTGCTGTCACTGTGTGACCATGTTTTAAGTTTGTCACGGTTAAAATCCTTTAGAGTCTTAGCTACTAATCTTAAAACTTGCCAAAGTCTGCAGTATTCAGCATGTATTTAAAAATACACCATAAAGTATGCAACGTATTGTGCATAAAAAATAAAAACGCCATATAACATAACAGTACATGGCCAAGGCCTTTTCCTGTCTTTTCTTGTTTTTTGTGTAAACAGAAACAGTTAATATCGGCCAACAAGAGCAACTACAATAACACACAGTCTTATGATACATATGCACAACATTTATCGACCAGGATTTTGTTTTCGATGTTCGAGTTTTTAAGTGCTGGCTTATAATGTTTGATGCTGCCTTGTGTAGCACAATATAAATTGACACAATCTTATTTTTTTTACTCAAAAAATTCGTTAAAGAATAGCCATAGTTTTCTACTGCCATGACCAGTTTTTAAACTTTTTTTTTGAGGTGGAAAGTTGTTGTTATAAAAACTTATATTTTCCATAAAAACAAATATTTGTGTTATCATGAAGATATCAAGGGAGAAGCTGCCGAACAACACCAAAATAGTCCTGTCAACTATTTTTTACAGGGCCTGCAAATAACTGAACTATCAAAATAGAGGCTAGCAGGGAAAAGTCAGTTTTTGTTATTTTTTTTAAAGTAGGATGGAATTGGTTTTAAATGGAAATAATAGGTACTTTTCTTAAAAGGTACTTGATTTCATTGGTACTATTCAAAATGTAATTTTTTTGAAAACGTACGTTTTTCAAAAGGTACTTTTTTGAGGGTATTTTTTTCAAAATGTAATTTTTTCAAAAGGTACTTTTTTTAAAAGGTAATTTTTTTAAAAGGTACTTTTTTTAAAAGGTACTTTTCTTCAAAAGGTAGTTTTTCTGAAACGTACTTTTTCAACAAATACTTTTTTTAAATATACTTTTTCCAAAGGTACTCTTTCTAAAGCTATTGTATATTTCCAAAATGTACTTCTCTCAAAATTAATTTTTTTCAAAAGGTACTTCTTACAAAGGGAAATTATTTTACTATGCAATTTTTAAGGATTTTTTTTTTTAATTTCCTCAATGGAAAGGTACCTGTTTCAAAAGGTAGTTTTTTCAAGAGCTACTTGTTTAATGTTCAGGTACTTTAATCAAAAGGTACTATTTTAGGTAAAGTACTTTTACCCAAAAGATGCCATTTTCAAAAAGTACTTTTTTCTACTACCAGTTTTTGGAAAAAAAGTACTTATTTCAAAAAATAATTTCACAAAAGACGCACTCTAATAACCAAAAAAAAATAACGTGTGCTTCAAGTGTACGTTAAAGCCAGTTTTTGCATGGAAATTTTGTTTTAACGTACACTACAAGCTCAAATTATTTTTTTGCACTCTTTAAGAGTTATTTTTTTCAAAGATTTTGGATTTTTTTCCAAGTTGAACTTCTCTAAAAAAGTATTTTTTAAAGGTAATTTTCAAAACGTTCTGTTTTCAAAAGGTACCTATTTCAACAGTAAGTAACTTTATTCAAAGGGCACCTATTTCACGAGCAAAAAAGTCAGCCAATGTAGCAATGGTAAAGTAAGAAAATAAAAAAACATGTTGATTATTGAGTTCTTGTTTCAACTTTGTTATTTGTTGTTAGGCTTCTCATTTGTTTAAATGAAAGTTTATAATATAATAACTCTAGTTGTTCTAAGATTTTTGGGTAAATGTTCCCTGGTGATCTGCATTAGCAACAGTGAAATGCGCATAGGATCCAGCTAAACCCCTCAATAATCAATTTCAATGTATTTTTAATAAAAAAATATTTTACTTAATATGTAAAATAATAATTTGGGATTATTAGTGCGTTTAAAAATTTTAAACTTAGAACTTATTTACTTTTACTAAAAGGTACCTTTGCAAAAGTAATAACTTCAAAAGTAGCCTTTTCAAAAGATATTTTTATTAAAACGGCAATGTTTTTAAGAGCCAATTTTTTTAAAAGAGGATGTTTAACAAAGCGCACTTCAATAGGTGTTTTTTCAAAAAAGTTTTAATGTTTTCAAAAGGTACTTTTTCAATAGGTACATTTTTAAAATATAGTTCTATTGAAAGGTACTTTTGAAAAGCAATCTTTTCAAAATGCACATTTTACGCACGGTTTTTAAATGGTACTTGTTTTAAAAGGTACTTTTTTAAAAGGTACTTTTTTATAAGGTATTTGTAATTTTTTTAAAAAGTTTTTTTTAAGATACTTTTTTTAAAAAGTTACTTGTTTTAAAAGATACTTGTTTCAAAAGGTGCTTTTTTAAAAGGTACTTGTTTTAAAATGTACTTTTTTTAAAAGTTACTTTTTTCAAAATGTACTTTTTTTAAAATATACTTTTTTTAAGGTAATTTGTTTCAAAAGGTACTTTTTTAAAATGTACTTTATCTAAAATGTACTTGTTTAAAATACTCCTTTTTTTAAAGTCACTTGTCTTTAAAGTACTTTTTTACAAGATGCTTTTTTAAAAATGTACATTTTTAAAATGTACTTTTTTAAGAAGTACTTTTTTAAGACGTACTCTTTTTAAAAGGTACTTTTATAAAACGTACTTTTTTACAACAGGTACTTTTTTAAAAGGTACTTTTTTAAAAGGTATTCGTAATTTTTTTAAAAAGAACTTTTTTTAAAGATACTTTTTTTAAAAGTTACTTTTTTTAAAAGGTACTTTTTTAAAAGATGCTTTTTTAAAATGTACTTTTTTTAAAGGTACTTGTTTTAAAAAGTACTTTTTTAAAAGATACTTTTTTAAAATGAACTTTTTTTAAAAGTTAATTTTTTTAAAAGGTACTTTTTTTAAGGTACTTTTTTTAAAAGATAATTTTTTTAAATGTAAATTTTTTAAAAAGTTACTTTTTTAAAATGTACTTTTTTAAAATTTACTTTATATAAAATGTACTTGTTTAAAATATTCCTTTTTTAAAGTCACTTGTGTTTAAGGTACTTTTATAAAAGATACTTTTTAAAATGTACATTTTAAAATGTACTTTTTTAAGAGGTACTTTTTTAAGATGTACTCTTTTTAAAACGTACTTTTTTTACAACAAAGTACTTATTTTAAAAAGTAAATATTTTAAAAATTAGATGTTTTTAAAGGTACTTTTTTCAAAAAGTACTGTTTTTGCCAAAGAACATTCTCTCAAAAGCTACTTTGTTCCAAAAATTGTTTATTTCAAAAAATACTTTTTACTTTTCTTCAAAATGTGTTTTTTCATAAGATTATTTTTTCAGCATTACTGAAACCAAAGTATTGAGTGCTTATTTGAAGAAATAAAAATTTATCACATAATTTTTTCAAAATCATTTTTTCAAATAATGCTTGGTATCGAATGGGCGGGGGGGGGGAACAAGTCACGGCATTCGATATCTAACAAAATTTTTTTGTTGTTTGTTCTAGACTTGTATCGAACTCTTTCACTAGCTAGTTTTATTC
This sequence comes from Tachina lurida, assembly GCA_944452675.1. Classification (NCBI taxonomy): domain Eukaryota; kingdom Metazoa; phylum Arthropoda; class Insecta; order Diptera; family Tachinidae; genus Tachina; species Tachina lurida. Next base: position 11,759,419 of record OX101753.1, read on the forward strand.
ACAAGCCCATAATCAACCAAATGTAATTTAAATGGATTTAAATATAGGTTTGTGACTAAAACGAGTCTAATTTGCTCTCAAACCCTTTAGAGTTTTGTCTCGAATTAGTTCCTTTTAAGAGTTTACACTTTTTCTTAAATAAATACGTGAAACGCAAAATAATTTTAAGCACAAATATAGAAAAAAAACATGAACTTATATTGGTGTATTTATACTTATATGTATACAATAACTAGCACATACAAATAATGTTTATTAAAACCATTTAAATTTTCTAAATTAAAATTTAGCTTTTCCGTTTAAAATTTATGGGCCTTAGTTATGACTGCAAATTGCAAAACATAAAAATGTCACACAGTCGTTTTGTTTTTGTCATTTTTATAACACAGGAAAACATTTTCCTCTATATTAGTTGCGATAACTTACCACTAAATAAACTAGATACTTTCCCCCAAAATTGCAGACACTTTCAGCAGGCTTGTAGCAGAGCCAGCAGACTTTATGGCACAGGGGTGGGAGCAAACATTATTTAACCTTCATCATATGACAATAATCATAAAAATAAATATTTTAACTGTTGCAGACACATTTCTTTTTATTTATTATTTAACTGAAATTTCCATACGCTTTTAGTCGCAGTTAAAAAAAACCAATTCGTTTTATTTTTGTCATATACTCGTACATATACGATACATATTTTTGTTATAAGAGTTTTGATAAAATAAAAAAGCAAAATTGAAGTTTTTATGTGAGTGTCTATGGTTAAATGTTTTATACTCCAGCGTATTTACAATTCTTGTATAATAAAGTTACAAACAAAAACGAGGGTTTACTTTTATGATTTTTGATATAGCAGTAACAAAATATATACAGCATATCATTGAAGTCATAATATGAAATGTTGCTTAAAGTATAATAATGTTAATAAAACTAAAACATTTAGAAAAGCTTTTGTTTTAGTTTTTCCAAAATAATAATAAAAAAAGTAAACCACCCTCGTAGCGGTGGCTTCATTTGTTGAACAATAAACTAAGAAGTAGCGTTAAATTTTAAAGTTCTTTACTTTTTGTAACATATAAAAGCACATTTGTATTTACATACACGCATGTGCTGAAAACATACTCGTACATAGGTATTGACGAAAAAACACTTGCCCCCAAGGTCCTCTTTATCTTGACTCATAAATAATGTTTTTCATATGCGATAATGTAAAGGAAAATTTTTAAGCAAAAGAGTTATTGGAAATTCGCTTATGGGAAATTTTCCTTCTCCCAGAAATGCTAAAAACAAACAAAAAAGCGCATACCTATTCAGGACAAATAATTAAGATATTATTGGAAATGTTTAATTTTTTGTAGTATACTTTAAGGCTAAGCTTCCTTTAACGTGTTACAAAAACGTCAAGATTTGCATCGTCAACGTCTGACACAAACAGGCTATAAGTAGTCTGTTAGAAATTTTGGACTTGTTGTGAAATTTGGTATCGTTATTGAACTATTTTCAATGTTCAATATTTTAACGAAGGAATTATTTTTTAAACCGACTCACAGAGGAGTATTTGAGCTAAAATGCTGGCCACTATTGTTTTTTAGCTTAGATTGCTTGTGAAAAGCTATTGAGCGCCACTGGATCATTGAAACTTGGCAGGAATATGTCTCATAGTTGTAGGCTGTTAAACTTTGAAAACAAGAAAATTAGGACAAAGGGGAAAAAACTTCCCCTCAGAGGAACTAATCCCAACTCTGAAAAATAAAATTTTTTTCTTAACTTTTTTCATACTTTTGTTTAGGAAATGCAACTTTTAACGTCGGCGAAAGCTTAAAGCCCTAAAATTTAACTCAGGAGACCGTAAGATGCCATTCTCGTTTCCACTTCCTTTTATAAGCGGGGCAAAAATTTTATTTGCAAAAATACTGTAAATATTAAAAAAAATATTTCTATTTATGCCTTAATATCATAAAAATTAAAGTTATAAGCTTTTATGGGCTTGGGGGAGTATCTCTCCCCTCAAAGCCAAACATTTCATAAAGGTTTCTTACTCATATTTATCCCTGCGAGATGAGCAAAAGCAGAAAAAAAGATGCAATTTTCAAAAAATTACCAAAAAAAAAACTGGCTCAAACCTGTACAAACTTTTTTTCTTGCGTCTAAAATTAGAGATTTTAAATTTTATTGTGGTATAAAACATAATTTTAAACTACCTTCACTTTTAAAAATCTTAATCTTGTTTTTTGTTTGCAAAAAAGAGGATAAAACTTTTTTTATAATTTTTAAACGAATTATTTCAGCATTACTATTCGACATAATTTTTTTGTTTTAATACTAAAAATAGGGTTTGATCAAATCTTTTAGCAACGAAAAAATACAACGTAATAAAATATTATATAAACATGTTAAAAGCGAAGAAAAACATTAACAACTCATGTAATTTTCTTCACTTTCCTGACTTTAGCAGTGTATCAGAGCTACAAATCACAAGTTAAAATCGTAAAAATTTACAACACGAAGTAAAATTGTGTTGTGTATCGAACTGCTTACTTCGTCCTTAAGATTTCTTTAAATTCATTTTTGCTCTTTTGGACAGCTTTTAAGCTAAAATACTCCTCTGTGCGAGGAGGTTTTCAATTTGTCTGCACTGTTACTTCATAACTCGATACATTTTAAAGCGATTGTAAAAATTCTTTTTTTTCCTGAGAGAGTATAGCTTGCATTTGGTCTTATTGTAAAAAAGTTGGCAGGGACACGCCTAATAGAACCTAATATTATATTTCACATGTTTCTATTTAACCAATTTTTAGGCAAATTGGCACACACACTGAGCTAAAAAAACACACAGTCTTGTATTAAAAGAGTAGGGGCGGGGCCACGCCTATTAAATTTTAGTATAATATATTTCACGTACTTGTACTTAACCAATTTTTATAAAACTTGGCTCAGGCCTTCCTGGAACTCTTAAAAAGTTGCAATCTTGCATTACAAAAAGTATAGTAAAAGTATTATATTTCACATGCTTCTACTTTATAAATTTTTACGACTCTTGACAAACACCTTGAGCTCCACAAAGATACCCAATCATATGTTTAAAAAAATGGGCGGGGCTACGCCCATGTAAGTGTAGTATTAAATTATGTGTGCTTATGCTTACCCGATTCCCAAGAAACTTGGCAAGCCGTTTGAGCTCCTAGAACGACATAATATTGGACTTAAAAAAGTGGGCGTAGCCTCGCCAATTGCAAACTACAGTTATATTTCACGTGCTTCAACTTGATCCATTTTTATGAAACTTTTGCACACGCCTTGAGCTCTAAAAGTGACACTATGTTCGATTGAGTGCTTGTTTCTGAAGTCGGTTTAATTATTTGTTTAATTTTTTATGAAATTTTCCTTTTATGAACAAAACCAAAAAAAAAACTAACTTCTTATAATACCAATATAGAGCGTTTTTAGTAAGCGTGCAAGGACGACACTCTAAGATTAACAGAACCTCAAATAATAGTATGAATGATATAAATATTTTGTGTGAAATCAATGTTTTTTTATGAATTGTCTATATTTCGTTATTTTAAAATTTTTGCGGAATTTTGTGTCTTATTTAAAATTAAATTTTCTAGTTTTTTTAACAGTTTTTTTCTCTGACTTTAAGTCTGCTGCCATAGTTACCCACTTATAATCGAATATCTTGCTTTTATAAATAAATGAATATATTATTCCAATAACTCTACCAAAATAGAGTAAAAGAAAACAAGTAAGAATGTTATATTCGGCTAAGCTGAATCTCATATACCCTTCACCGACATACGTATGAAGCATATATGTATGTACATACCTACATACATAATAAATATAAATAAAAATTTTACTCTCGATATTATAAATACTCGTATGTAAGTATTTTATTCTGCACTCTACATTTAAGAAATGTTTTACATTATTAATATTTTCTGTTTTTGAAATAACTGAAGAGAAATTAATTGTAGAGGTCGTCAACAGTCAGTCAGGTATTTCCGATGAGGGAGAGAGAAGGCAATATATACAGAAGTAAATGGATGTCTAAGATCTGCCTAAAACTACTCGTTAGTTTTAGTTATTTCCTTTTTGTACTAACAAAAGTATTAGTTTTCCATCCCTGGAGCCATCTTCTTTACTTTGTGGATTTTCACTACAATCTATTTAAGACCAATTCTCACACATCAGTCCAAGACCGAAATCTCTAGCGATTCAGAGGTCTTTGGAAAACCAATTTTATGCACAGACAGACGGACGGACGCTAATTCGGATACCCTATTCATAAGGACACAGATTATACACACTTTATGGGGTCGCATATGAATATTGCGGAAATTACACACGGAATGACAAACCTATATATTCTCTTACTGAAGGGTATAAGAACAGAATTAAATAACATGAGATTTGTTTGAAAAAAAAAAAACAAATGATGTGAAATGAATTTTTGTATGCATGCGAGTAATAGATGCTTCAATGCTATAGTTCATATTACTGACATATCCCAGTGGCTCATGTCTTCAAGACATCTTAAATGATGGCTACACGGCTCTAGTTAATCGTCAAAGGTAAAATGAGGCCAGTGCAAATATATCGTTGTTGTAATTTTCATACAAATATTTGCCAAATCGCTAATAGCGTCTTCGTTGAGTGTATGGTTATGTTAGGTTAGGTTAGGTTTATCTGGGTGGTCCAAGGACTTCACATAGACCGGGATTGATCCTTACCAGCAGATGAGAAGAGAACATGTAAGTATGGCAGCCTAGTTTGTACCGAATGACTCCCACACAGATTTAACAAATTTTAGCAATCTACACATTTCTACTCTCGATACCAGTTCAAGACTACGAAAAGTGTGAACACCAAGATAGTTGTATCTAGTGCGGCTTAGAGCCGGGCAGTGACACAGTAGATGTTCCATTGCTTCAATTTCCCCGGGTTCCTTACATTTCCTGCAGGTACCGTCAAGTACTCGTCCTATTTTGACAGCATACGAAGCCGTCCAGCAGTGCCCAGTTAATACCCCCACTATTAGTTTGCAGTTGCTTTTAGTTAGTGATAAAAGGAACTTATTCAATTTGGGATCATAGGAGCTCCACATGATTTTAGAAATTTTGCAAGTTTTCGTCGCCCGCCAACATTTCTCCGCTTCTTACCTCATATTAGAGTCTATGATCTCTTTAAGGTGTTGAATTGATATTCGGATATATACCGTTTCCTCAGCTGGGAATTGAATTCCCCTTTTGGCCAGTGTATCAGCCATTTCATTTCCCTCAATTCCCATGTGTCCCCGGACCCAAAATATATGTACTTTTCTACCAGCACATAACATATTTAGGGCCTTCCTACACATGAGCACAACTGAGGAGTAATTGCAGTCAGCTGACTTTGCTTTTATAGCTGCTTGACTGTCTATATACAAATTTACACGCGCATTCATAGTTAGAGAGGTGAAGGCTAACTCTGCTGCCATTTTGACTGCATATATTTCCGCCTGGAAGATGCTACAGTGATCAGGAAGTTTATGAGATTCCTCTATACCGAGCTGCTGACAGTAAACCGCAGCTCCCACTTCTCTATCCATCTTTGAACCATCAGTGAAAAAGTTGAAACCAGAACCACTATGATTAAAACTTTCCAGATAGCCTTCTTCACTTATAGTGATCTGTGGTTTGGCAAAAAAGTCGAGTTGAGTGTATGAAATAATCCTTGTCATTCTTGCTGGTCGTTTTTAGACGTTTTTATTTTGTCACCACTAGTTAAAGGTTCAAAGTTCGTAAAAAACCATGAATATCATTTAAAATAATTTGATCAATTGGGTAATCTTTGCATACACTCACACATGGATACATATTTAAAGACTTTTCTATCAATGATGAAAATCTGATTAACTGTCTTGTAGACTCATTTCCCAAAAATATACGAATACTATACGAGTGAAGTCTTACATTTAGTTATACTTAGTCGTAACAAGAACGAAAGCAGCTTTAACAGTCTAATGATGACATATAAGATGCTCATTTAAGCAGATACTTCAGGTATGATTTAATGATTATTGATTTGTTAAGAAGTCAATAATATTTATTTAATTAGTTTATTTTCCATTCCATTGTAGGAAGCATAAATAAGCCCTTTAAGTACAAAAGACGAAAGGAGAATTGAACAAAGAACAAAAATATAAAGCAGAGTACATTGCCGATGAAACGCTGTTTGCATTATAAATATAAGAAAATGTATTTTAATTTTCAGCCACATCAAGTTGCTTTAAAAATATTTAATATTTTATCACTAAAATTGTAAAAGTATTATTATTATTTTAGCATCCTTCCAACAGTGTGTCAGATTTCATAAAATTTATGCATATTATTTAAACAAATAAAAAAAGAAAAATGCAAAAACATCCTTGCCGGCAATGGTCCAAACATTTACACTTTTTAATTGGACATGAATGAAAAATGAATTAATAAAAGCACTTTCGCACAAAGTAAACTATTGTATTACAATAATTTCCATAAAACATAACAAATATTTAAATACAAGTTCTCGTTAATGTTATACAAAGCCACCAAACATGTACATATTTCAGTGCAGGATAAAATATATTTTATTTACAAAATATTTATTGAAACAGATACATTTGAATACATATATATTTTTTTTCGTTTTGATAAATTTATTATTAAACCTGCATTAAATTAAATTACAAGTAAATTAAAAAAAAGGTAATAAACTATTTTATAAAATTAAAATTACAGCCAAGAATTTGATTTAAATAAAATAATTTTCTCTGATTATTTTTAAATAAAATATATTTTTCATAAAGTTTGTTTGTGAAAATTAAAATTACAACCAAAAATTTGATTTAATTGAAATATTTTTTTAAAAAAGTTTAATTGTTGACAGTTAAGTACATCTAAAAGGATATCGTTGTTGCTTAAGCAACTCATCCAGAAATCAATTCAAAAAACCGTAATTCTAAGGTATTAAAATTAATTTATTTTAATGTTGATTAAACGAAAATTTTCAAAATAGTTTCCAACAAATTTAAAAGGATGCAAATATATATCGTCCTCCAGAACAACTTCCAGTTCTTCGGACTTTCTTTTATAATGGTTCTCATGAAAAAGGACAATTTATTAAAAGTCAAAATTGTCAAAATTGGGTTCTGTAAAAAGTTCTTTTCACAAAAAATATCTGTAGTAAAAATTACTTTTGTAAATACTATACAGTCTTATTTATAAAAGTTATTAAGCGCTTATTAAGGGTTTTTAAAACAAATTTTCATATCAAATTTTTCTTACTAAGCCTTAATAATTTTTATAAATAAGGCTGATATTTTATAAATAGTACCTTTTGCAAAAAGTACTTTTCATAGAAAGTACATTTGGTATCAAAGTGAATTTTCTAACAATATAATTATTCACAAAAAAAAATTTGGAAAAAATACATTTTGTAAAAAGTACCTTTTTTGTAAAGTTTTTGTAAAAAGTATCTTTTTGTAAGAAGTACCTTTTTGTAAAAAAATTTCTTTTTACTTATACTTTTTGTAAAAAGTATCTTTTTGTAAAAAGTATCTTTTTGTAAAAAGTATCTTTTTGTAAAAAGTCCCTTTTTGTAACAAGTACATTTTTGTTAAAAGTAACTTTTTGTATAAAGTACCTTTTTGTAAAAAGTACCTTTTTGTAAAAAATATCTTTATGTAAAAAACACTTTTTTGTAAAAAGTTCCTTTTTGTAAAAAGTATGTATTTGTAAAAAGTACTATTTGTAAAAAGTACCTTTTTGTAAAAAGTACCTTTTAGTAAAAAGTTTCTTCTGTAAAAGTACCTTTTGTAGGAATTGCCTCTTGTAAAAATTACATTTTGTAAAAATTACCTCTTGTAAAAAGTACGTTTTGTAAGAATTACCTCTTGTAAAATGTACCTTTTGGAAAAGCACCTCTATGTACTGAAAAGTACCTCTTAAAAAGTGTATTTTGTTAAAAGTACCTTTTTTAAAAATTCTATTTCTAGAAAAGTGCCTTACTAAAGTTTTCTTTAATATCTTTTATAAAAAAATTACTTTCGTTAAAAGTACCTTTTATAAAAAGTGCCATTTGTAAAACATTAACTTTTGTAAAAAGTACCTTTTTTAAAAACTACCTTTTGTAAAAAGTACATTTTGTAAAAAGTACCTTCAGTAAAAAAGTACATTTTGTAAAAAGTACCTTTTGTAAAAAGTACCTTTTGTTAAAGTTACTTTTTTAAAAAGTACCTCCACATTGAAAAGTCCTTCTAGTAGAAAGTGTCTCTTGTAAAAAGTATCTTTTGTAAAAAGTACCTCTTGTAAAAAAAATGTTTTGAAAATTACCTCTACATTGAAAAGTCCTTCTTGTAAAATGAGTCTCTTGTAAAAAGTACTTTTTGTAAAAATTTTCTTTTGCAAAAAGAGCCTTTTTTACAAGTACTTTTTAATATTTTTAATATCTTTGATAAAAAGATATACCTTTGTAAAAATACTTTTTGTAAAAAGTGCTTTCACTACAAAGTACCTTTATATAAAAATAATAATTTTAATAAAAAGTAGGTTTTGTAACAAGCATTTTTAAGAAAAAGTACCTACTTTAAAACGAACCTTCTTTAAATTATCTTTTGTTAAAAGTACCATTTTCAAAAAGTAACTTTCGTAAGAAGTATCTAGGTATATTGCAAGGTATCTCTGTAAAAAAGACTTTTTTATAAAAAAAAAAGTATATACATATATTCAAAAGCATCTATGTAAAAAGTTCCTTGCTTAACAATATCTTTCACAAAAAGTACTTTTTGTTCACAGTACCTTTTATAAAAAGGATTTTTTGTAATAAAGTACCTTTTATAAAAAGTCAGTTTTGCCTTGCCCGTAAAGTACTTTTTTACCCCTATCTTTATAAAAAAAATTAAATGTGTTTGAAATCCATTTTAAAAAAATTTTTTATGAAAAATTTTAAATAAAATACATTTCAAACTCATTTTAAATTTTATGAATATGGGGGTTAATCTTTTATAAAAAAAACTACCTTAGCAAAAATAACATCTGTATAATTAAATTTCTTTCAATAAAAAGTACATTTGGTACAAAGTACCTTTATAACAAATAGCTTCAATAAAAAATATATTTTGTAAAACTAACTTTTTTATTCAAGTTACACTCGGTACAAATTACCTATTTGAAAATATATTTCACAAAAAGTGACTTTCTTTAAAAGTACCTTTTGAAAGAATTAGCTTTTGTAAAAAGTACCTTCTGCAAAAAGCATCTTTCTTAAAAAGTACATTTTGTAAGAAGTAACTTTTGTAAAAAAGTTTTTTTTCGATCAGAATTTTTTGTAAAAACTAATTGGTTTTAAAAAGTACCTTTTTTAAATATAAAATGTACCCATTTCTTAAAAGTTACGTTTGTAAAAAGTAGTTTTGCTTAAATTCCTTTAGCAGAAATAAGTTTTGTAAGAAGTACTATTTGTAAAAATTACCTTACGCGAAAAGTTCCTGTTGTAAAAAGTACTATTTGTTAAATTTTTTTGTAAAGAGTACTTTTTGTAAAAATTAAGACCTGCAAAAAGTACGTTTCCGCCAGTGGAAAGAAAAAAAATTTTATCGACATGTGCAAAATTTACCAGTGTGTCCTTTGTATGGAGTTAAATTTCAAAAGTCTAGTCGTAATATAAAACCAATTGTAATAAAAATTTATTTATGAAGGATTGTATGCACAAAATCAAACAAACATTAATCACTGTAATTTAAAAAAAATTTGTTTTATATAAATATTCTTAATGTCAAGATTTTTACATTTTGCACTGGTGTTGCAACATAAAACAATCAAGTGACGTTTGTTTATCTATATGATTTTTTTTTTTTTTTGTTCTTTTTAATTTTTTTTACAATAAAAAACGTTTATTTTATTAACTTTATCTACAGTTGCAGTTAAAATATGTGCTTATGGCCATCAAACACCTGACCAGGTGTAAGAGAATGTTGTTCATAAATCTGGCAAATGAAACGTAATGAAATCACCATCATTCTTGCATGCAGGATAATTTTTAAATATTCAGAATATTTAAAAAGCATTCATGTGTATAATAACCGAAGAGACAGAATTCGATTACATGGAATGCTAAGTATCCTTATATGTATATCCTTTTATGTATATCCTTATATATATCATAAATATAAGATATTTTATGATATACAACGCTCATGATAAAATATTAAAAGTGGTTCGACTTCGTTTACACACATCCAGTTTTTTTGCTCAAGATTTGATTTTATGCTGAGCAAGAAAAAGAAAGTTATGCGAATAATATAAATTACTTTTCCAGCTCTCTCATACAAAATCAAAAAAAAAGGCATAAGGCACTGCTCACTAAAACTACACCGGCTTCAGCGGATGCTAATCCAGAATCATCAGCGAAGTAAAATATTAAATAAAATGTCTACTAACTACAGCTTCAAAATTTAATACGGCTGATTGACACCAGAGGCGCTGGCACGCTGCATTATTAAAAACCTGCAGAAAGCAGAGTTGTAAAAATAATAAAGCTTTCCTCTATCTCTTCCTTTACCGCCTCCTATCTTCTCTATCACTATCCCTTCCCTATCACCCTCTCTCACTGTCTTCTCTTCAAATCATAGGTAGCACAAAGGGATCATTGTATTGGACCCAAGTGAGCTGGAATCTGAATTTCACCCTTCCTTACCAGCAGCCTGTTAACCTAACCTAACCTAACCTAACCTAACCTAACCTAACCTAGCCTAACCTAACCTAACCTAACCTAACCTAACCTAACCTAACCTAACCTAACCTAACCTAACCTAACCTAACCTAACCTAACCTAACCTAACCTAACCTAACCTAACCTAACCTAACCTAACCTAACCTAACCTAACCTAACCTAATCTAACCTAACCTAACCTAACCTAACCTAACCTAACCTAACCTAACCTAACCTAACCTAACCTAACCTAACCTAACCTAACCTAACCTAACCTAACCTAACCTAACCTAACCTAACCTAACCTAACCTAACCTAACCTAACCTAACCTAACCTAACCTAACCTAACCTAACCTAACCTAACCTAACCTAACCTAACCTAACCTAACCTAACCTAACCTAACCTAACCTAACCTAACCTAACCTAACCTAACCTAACCTAACCTAACCTAACCTAACCTTACCTAACCTAACTTACTTAAACGTTCGGATTGACGAAAATATTTTTTTCAGTAAAGGCAGTGATACACTATCCTACACAATCGCGCAATTTTTGAGAAAATACAACCCTGGTATGATGAAATTTATGAAAATTGTCAAAACACTATAACAATTCATCAGATCAGGGTTGTATTTTTTCGTAGATCGTGTGATTCTGTTCGATGAGTCATGGCCTTAAATAAACAGTTCTTCTTGTATTTTAATAACTTTGCGAATTCTTTGCCATAGTGCGTTTATATCTGAGCAAAATCTAGTACTTACGAGACTTGGAGCAAAATCTTGTAGAATTTCCATATAAAACAAAATCCCATTCGTTACAAGATTTTGTCGAAATTTACTAAAAATCTAGTAGAATTTATAGGGCATTTATACTTGCACAAAATTTAGCACATTTATACGTTTCAAAAGGTCTGTGAATCAGCTATACTGCAGCTGTTTGGTTGTAGTTTAGGAAAAATTTGATCAATTGTTGTTGCTTTGGATACGAAATCTTGATAAATGTCAAAATAAAACTTGGTTTAAATGGTACAGATTTTGATAAAAATGTTAGTTGAAATCTAATCGATTTCTTGCAGTTGTAAATGCTCTATAAGGTAAAATTTTAACATAAAGCAAGGAATATTTCATATATAAGGCAAATGGAATTGATATCTGTGGCATATTTAAATTACAAGTGGTAAAAATAGTTAGCTGGGCTATTGAGACCACCTGATATTGATTCACCTTTGTATAAAGAGTTTACAATGACATGTCAAACTTATTTATTTCTCTTTTCGCATTATATGAAGCGTATAACAATACAAAACCGTAGGATTTAAAGTAAATAATAATAATTAAGTCAATGTAGTGAGAAAAATTGCACATGAGTCTCTGAAGGTATAAACTATAAAAGTATCTTTAAAATAAAATATACACATCAGAGATTGGCAATGAATCATGTTTTCGCTATTCATACTGACTCATAAAATTTTAAATATAAGTGAGTGAGAAAAATTTTTTTTTAGATTTTTTAATTGAACTGTAGTGAGTTTTAATCAGAAATACTTTCTTAATCAGGCTTAAGTTCAGTAATTTCAATTCTTACCGAATGAAATATTTTTATTAATTAATGTGAGTTTTTAAAGAAGAGAAGAACAATTAAACTAGACTTTATTAGCTGGGGGAAATACCGATATTTTTCAGTGCAGCCACGCACTTCATCAGCACCCATGTCTATCTAATGGGGTAGAGAATGAGTAGACATCATTTAAAATTAACTACTCTGATTTATGCATACTCACCATGACATTGATTTATAGGTATACGTTGAAATAAATATGAATGCGACGTCGCCATCATAGTTATACCACACTCACACTCATAAATCAGCTCAGTTTGATTCATAATTTCAGGAAAATACTTATACTACTCATATTGATTCAGCTCACTCAACTCATGCATGTATGTTTATTTAAAGTTTTAGTCATTAAAGAGTTTGCAAGTAGTATACAATAGTAGTAAATTGCGTTTTGTTTTTCAATTCATGAAAAAAAAACAAAAAAAAAGCAAGAGAGGAAGACATAACCCAATAATGAGAACTTTAATGCTCGTATGCGAAGTTAGCATTGTGAATCATACTTATTTTTTTTTTTTCGTCCATAGGCATTGAGTTAAGGAGAGTCGAAATCAACAACGTCATAAATATTGCTAAGTATGAGTTCGATGCGCACTTCAAACTTTCGAGTGAATATCATTCATAGACAACATGGCAATAAGTATGAGTGCGCATAAGAACCAGAATTTATAAATCATGATTCAACTCTACTCGCTTTTTCACTACTCATTGCGCTTCTCTGATACACATGTATATAATGGGGAAAACACAAGCAATTAGAAATAAAAATGAGCAAAAAAAAAATTAAATACTATGAGTATCAGCAACCTGCCTATGGGCAGGCTATTTTTTTTTAATTTTAAAGCAAAAGGAAAAGTAATAATTTATTAAAATTTTTGCAAAATATTTGGAGGATATTATTTGCCACATCTCACCTTACACTTCCCTTAAAATAGGTTTTCAATATGTGCTAAATAACCACATTAATTTTTGAACACATGTTTGCATTTATAAACACATTATTTATAAAAATTTTTTTGTGTACGGCAAATATTTTCGGCCAAAAAGGGTATTAACTTAAAAATTTAAATACATTTTCAGTCCGATTATTTTTCCAAAAAAAAAGATAAGTATAAAATTGTATTTACAATATTACTTTGCAAAGCATATATAACTAAATATTATCTAATAAATATATATATATTTTTTAAATTCATTAAATTTGAGTTAATATTCCTATTGTTTAATAGCAGCGTTATTTTATTGTTTTCATATTTTATGCCACCAAAAAATATGGGCATAAATTTTAATCCTCCATAACTAAACAAAAGGTGAATTTAAAACAGAATGTTTGTTTGTTCCTGTATTTGCAAATAGTCATTTATTTATTTTGTTGCCGGCCACAGAAAATAAATAGAAAATCATTATTAGTTAGACTTGGCTCTATAAACAAGAATAATCATAACAATAATTCAACAGCATCCACGACAATTGAACTATATGTTCATATACACATGTTTAGATATAAATATATATGAATATATTGCTCATTTATTTCAATAGTGGCACAACTAAAAAAAAACAGTTTTGCAGAAAACGCGTCCCAAGTTTTCAATTTGCATACAACTCAATGAAGCCTTGAACTCTTTCAGAAGTTGATGGTACAAGCACATTGATATGAAATTTTTACACAAAATAATATACGAAATGCCGCATTATAATTCAAAAAACTCAAGTTTTGAGTTATGACACTATTGAAGTAAATGAGCGATATGTGTGTGTTTGTTTAGCGAATAAGTTAGATATTACATTGATAGTACTACGAGTAAATGGTTTGACATTTGTAAATAATAGTAGTGCAGCCACAATTTAAGGATTTAGTATACAAACTTGTAAAATATTTACATGAAAATTATAATAATTTAGTATTTTCGTTGCGCTATTTAAAACAAAAAAAAAATGTTTCAAGTTATTTAATGGATCCTATGCGCATTTCACTGTTGCTAATGCAGATCATCAGGGAATCTTTACCAAAAAATCTGAGAACAACTAGAGTTATTATGTTAGAAACTTTCATTTAAACAAATGAGAATGATTTTAAATTGTAACAATTCCCATAAATAAAACACTAATTACAATTTTCTTTCCCGGTTAAACGAATTACGGATAAACGACTCCTTACTGCATTTTTTGGTTTTTGTTTTAAATTTCGTAATAATCTGGCATCCATAATATAATATTAATCATACGTCTGAATTCATATTAATCATACACATCACACAGTGGGATGGCTTCATACATTTTTTGGCAAAAATTATTCATAAGGAAATTGTTCTAGATAAAATAAGAAAACAAATGAAATTTCGAACATACAATTCAGCTCGTCCCTTGCACATGAAATTTTTTCCTATCCAAGCAGAAGTCTTGAAATTTGGTTTTTGAAGACATATTGACCAATGATTCTACCGGCCCATAAAGCGCACCAAGCAGAAATTTTCTATGAATGTAATGATTTATGAAGATAATATTTACTCCAAATATGACAATTTTGCTTATTCATGAGCACATTGACCCAAAATTGCCTTCACCACTGAACAAAATAAAAAATCGAACAGAGCTTTTATAGTGATAGAAAATTTCAGCAATTTGCCATTGTTGCTCTGCGTGATAAAATGAGAAACCAAACTAAAGAAAAAGTATACATCAGCTGTTAAATCAGCTGTCAAAGAAAACAGTGTTACCAACTCAAAGTGCTTTTTGGGGAAGTGTTAGAATAATATTTTTATAAATTTTTCATTCGTATTGTAATCGATTAAAGAAAAGTGTAGTTTGTTTTATTGCATCAACTACAAATAGTTGAATTTGAATTCGAAAACGCCAACCACGATAAGGCCCAATATTTTACTCGTTCATTAAAATATTGACCGTTTCTTAAAAATACATTGAAATTGATTATTGGGAGGTTTAATTGTAAGCCTAAGAAAATATCCATTAAAAGATTCAGGTAGAGGAAAAGTAAGAGATGAAATAAATTTACCAAAAGAGTACAAGCACTATTTAATAAAATATTTATTTATGCAATCACATGTGAGATATTAAAGTATTATATTGTACATATTGAATTTTATTATGCATACAAAGAAAAAATGATTGTCCAAATTAATGTTTCCAATTGAGAATTTAATTGATTCGATTAAATTTTTAATTGTATTAACTAATTTGAATGCGAAAACTTAATTGATATTATCAATTTAAAAATAATAAATAAATTTTTAATTGATATTACAAAAATTTTAATTGATATTAGAAAATTATTCATATTACTTTTTGGTGTGTACTTTAGTTCTTCAGCTCCAAACAGACGGAGACATAGATGGGGAGGGGTAGTGGGTAGGAGGGTAGGAGGGTAGGAGGGTAGGAGGGTAGGAGGGTAGGAGGGTAGGAGGGAGGTGGACAAAGAGAGAATCAAAATTATTTATGAATGAGTCTTTATCTCCGTGAAATAATTTTTCTATCTGACCTCTGCCTTAATTGTGAAAAACTTTTTTACACAATGTCTTGTGTTTTATATCTAAAAAAAAGAATATTAACCATTGTTTTAAAACTCCAAATTTCATTTGAACATAAACATAATTTCATTTAATCCAATTAAATTGAATTCCATTAATGCAAAATAATAAAAAAAAACTCACTTAGCTATTATTATAAAAAAGTTTAACTCGTATTCAAATATAAGGAATCCTTTCAAATTATTTTCCTTTTGCAGGTTCTTTAATAACAGAAGCACATAAATACTCAAGCATCTAACCGACTCGTTTGTAAAGAAGAGCTAACACACAAGAAAGAGAAGAACAAAAAAAGCAGACGAGACAAAAGGAATAAAACTTATTTTTCTAATTACATTTCAAATTTATGTCACGATTTTGTAAAAAAAAATTATTTCGAAACACTGAATAAACTTTATCCTGTACAAATACTAAAATGTAAAACCCACACATAAGCAAAAGACATACATACATACATACAACAGAAAACTTACTAAAAAATTGCAAGGCAACATAAACTTTTTAAATAGAAAAAATTATTATATATTGTATAACAACAAAGGAAATAACAAACATTATTTAAAAAAACATTAATATAAAAAAATTACATACTAGTATTATATTGAAAAAAAATCTTTTTAAATTTTTTGTAAATAAAGTTTTCTCTAAAATTTACTGCGAAAAAATTCGAACTTTAAAAAATGTATTTCTTACTTTTCCAGGGAAATGTTCAGAGACAAAAACCTCTCAACCGGCCTATACGCGAGAATTAAGTAATTCGCCTTCAAAGACCAGCTTTTTAATGCTCTCCTGAATTTTGTAGCCTCATTTTTCAATTGTAAAAAAGGTGTTTAACCATTCACCCTTATTCCAGTTGTCGACATCGATATCATTTTAATGCAATACCAAGTAATTGGAGTTTTTGCAAACGTTGTCAAAAACAACTGACTCCTGTTGCCAGGAACGGAACGGAAATAGATTGTTAGTAACACAAAATTGTACTCGAGAGCGAGTAAACAAGCTCCAATTTTTTGGCATTGTGTTAAAGTGACGTCGATGTCGATGTTGACAACTGGAATAAGGGTGCTTATTTTTTCATATAATCGATATTATGTACTAGGTTTTCATTTTAGCAGATACTGATGAAATTCTTTCGGTGTAACTTGACTGATTTAATGTGTGGTTTAAAACGACGGGTATTTTCATTACACTCCAATATAGCCCTCAATTGCATTTTGGTTTGTGTTAACTAAACTTAAAAATGCAAAACTTTTTAAGTTTTCAGCTACAGCTATTTGAACTGGTATGTTATGTTGAGTAAAAAACCTTGTAACACTTGCTAAAATAAGCAGGGACATTGAGATATTGTAGGATTTTTGAATGATTCTGGTTTCACTTAAAAAAGAACAACAAAAAAGAATAGTATTAGTTGCAAAAGTTTTACTTGCTTGTTTTTTTTTCGCTCATCTGATATTCAGTTAAAATTTTCCTCAACACGACCTTTAGAGTTTAACAAGACGTCTTACGCCTTAATAATCCTATACAATAAAGAAATATACATACATACATACATATGTATGTACACTAGGTACAGCATGTCAAGAATGTGTTTTCACATTAAAGAAAAATTTACTTTTTGTTTTATTTTATTAAAAAAAAAAATTTTATTTAAAATAAAGCTTTTTTACTACAAAAATCTAACCCGGTTCATATTATTTCATAATATTAAAACGCCCAATTATGAATTTTCCCAGGGAATTTTTTCTCCTCCCAATAATTTTTTTTCCGGGGAAAATATCCTAATATTCTAAATAGCCGTGGGAAATGACGGGAGAGAAAAAAGGCTGGATCAGCTGTTTTTATTTACATTCTATTCTGCACTAAAGCTATGCACAGACGTTTGTCAGATCTTACAATATTGGCAGTGAAATGTGCTCAAAATTTCTTACAACCGTGTGAACTGGGAATTTTTGTTTTGACGAATATTCGACTCGACATACGCAATATGGGTGATTAATTAATAAAAGTATTTCATTCAATAAGAATTGAAAATACTGAACTTAAGCCAGATTAAGAAATTATTCCCAATTAAAACTCACTTTAGTTTAATTAAATTTAATATTCAGCCTCTTTTTTCGATCTTATCGTAAGCGATATTAAAGAATTATTCCCAATTAAAACTCACTTTAGTTCAATTAAATTTAATATCGAGCCTCTTTTTTCGATTTTATCGTAAGCGACATGTTAGCGAAAATTTTATTGAAATTAAAATTTTATGGGCCTATCCATAGTTTAGAATTATTAAAATTCCAAAATTGTTTATAACTTTTTAGATACGAGCTGTATCTTATTAAACTTAAATGAAATAAAAACAAGTAAGAGTGCTATATTCGGCTGTGCCGAATCTTATATACCCTTTACCAACGTACGTACATATATATATTTTTTGTAAGAAAATTTATAATTTTTTTAAAGTTTCCATCTATGGAGCTATAATTTTCATTTTTCAAATTTCATACGCCAAACTTTTCTTTCAGAAGCATAAAATATATTCAATTTATAAAGAAAAAGAAAAAAAATTTTAGACCTATTTAATTTTACATAACCCAAAAAGTGTGAGTTTTCCAACCCTGGAGTCATAATTTTGGATTTTTCTGATTATTGATACCAATCTAGATCTTTAAAAAATACATACAAAACCGAAATAAGAAAGAACCTAGTTTCATTTAATTCCTTTAATATTAAAAAATTCAGTAAAGTGCGACTTTGAATCGCGCACGAAAGGTAGGCTTTTTTGTTTTTTTGAATTTTTTTTCAGCTTAAACGATTTTTTCAGTTTTGTCGCTTTTTTCTCGTTTTGGCGATTTTTTTCTGTTTTTGGAGGTTTTTTTCATTTTGGCGATATTTTTCTGTTTTTGGGCTTTTCTTCATTTTGGAGATTTTTCCCATTTTGACGATTTTTTTTCATTTTGGCGATTTTTTTTTGTTTTTGGGTTGATCGCCTGAATAGGCGATTTTTTTCTTTTTTTTTTGTTTTTTTTTTAATTTTGGCGATTTTTTTGGGGTTTTTTTCGTTTTGGCGATTTTTTTTCATTTTGGCGATTTTTTTTTCCTTTTGGTGATTTTTGTCTGTTTTTAGGTTTTTTTTTCGTTTTGGCGATTTTTTTCATTTTGGCGATTTTTTTTCATTTTGGCGATTTTCTTTCATTTAGGCGATTTTTTTTTTGTTTTTATTTTTATTTAGGCGATTTTTTTGTTTTTTTTTTTCATTTTGGCGATTTTTTTTTTCATTTTGGCGATTTTTGTCTGTTTTTTAGGTTTTTTTTCGTTTTGGCGATTTTTTTCATTTTGGCGATTTTTTTTTCGTTTTGGCAATTTTTTCTTTGTTTTTGGCGATTTTTTCCTGTTTTGGGTTTTTTTTCATTTTGGCGACTTTTTTCTGTTTTTTTGGGTTTTTTTCGTTTTGGCGGTTTTTTTTTCATCTTGGCGATTTTTTCATTTTAGCGATTTTCTTTCATTTTGGCGATTTTTTTTTTACATTTTAGCAATTCTTCCGTTTTATGCGATTTATTTTAGCTTTAGAAATTTTTTTTAATTTGGTGCTTTTTTTCGTTTTGGCGATTTTTTTTGTTTTTGGCGATTTTTTTCGTTTTGGCGATTTAATAATTTTTTGTTTTTTTAGTTTTACCGTTTTTGAAAATTTCAAGAGTTTTGCTCTTACGGTTTCCAAGATACAGCAAGTTGTAAAAATTGCATAGTCAAAATTGCATTAACTGATGGAACACCCTTTAATTTAAAATTTTGGAAATTTTAGTGTTAATTTTTGTAGTCTGTATAAAAAGTGTATATACATATAATTGTATGTATATTACATGGGATTTTAACATTTTTCGTTGCTCGTTTTGGAACACCCTTTAATTTCCAATTCTCATGTATTTGTTGTTGTAGCGGCCAAAGGTCTACACACTGTGTCCAAATTTCAGGTCTGTAGCTCTTACGGTTCTCGAGAAAATACTAATATAGTTTTAGACATAGTTAATTTTACATAATACAAAAAGTTAAAGTTTTCCAACCCTGGAAATGTCTTTTTAATTTTTTTCATATTTTTTTAATCTAAAATTCCAATTTTAGTCATACTGAAATGTAAAATAAATTTATTTATTAAAAAAAATAAAAATTTGTTTTCGGTAGTTACTTTTATATGGCAAAATAAAGTTTAAGTTTTCCAGCTCTGCAATGGTCTGCTCGATTTTGCTGAATTTCAATACCAATCTATTTTGGAAAATTTCTGACACACCAGTCCAAGAACGAAGTCTCTAGCTTTTCTGGGAGCTTCGGAAAACCGATTTCACGTACAGACAGACGGACAGACGGACAGACGGACAGACGGACAGACGGACAGACGGACAGACGGACAGACGGACAGACGGACAGACGGACAGACGGACATCGCTTATTCGTCTTCCCTATGCATAAGGATCCAGAATATATATATTTTATGTGTCGCTTATTGATATTATAGAAATTACAAACGGAATGACAAACCTATATATACCCTTTTACCATTTTTGTTGGTAAAGGGTATAAAAAGTACGATTGCTTTACAAGATTTTTTAATTTGATATAAAATTTTTTAATTATTTCCCTTCAAACTGTTTAGGGAGAAAAGACTTAAAAACTCCTCCCCCTTAATTACAGTACCCACTTTTTCCCCGGAATTTCACCCAGGAAATTTTACTTCTTAAAATGAGTGGCACACAATTTTTTTTTAAGTTTAAACATTTTCAATGTGCAAACTCTTTCTCGGCAAACTGTATGTAAGTATGTTCACATGTATGCGTGTACGTTGTAAGTAAAACAATACAGCTATGCACGCTCTAACACACAGATAAACAACTGCTTATTATGTGCTTGACACAAAGTTAACGCAGTAACAAGTTCAGCAAACTATACCACCAACTTCAAACCACTAAACTCTCGCCCATATTCTCACACTGCCCCCTTCCAATCCTTTTGAAAGGCATATCTATGTGTTCGTTTGCTTTTCAAGCTTGTGCATGCATTTCCCTTGATTATGCCTGATTGTGTGTGCGTGTGCCTGAATCTAAGGTTTCTCGTCTCTATTACAGCCCTTTGGCTAAAATTAATGAGGTGATAGATTCTTATTTAAATATGTAAAAGCGTATAAAAAAAAGTAATTCAAAGTAGTATTTTTAAGACTATTTGGTTGGGAAAGAGAGAGAGAGAGATAAACTTCTTTTATTGTTTTAAACTACAAAATGGCAGGCAAATTTACAATTTAGAAAAATATTACTGACTTTGAATTTGTGTTTATGGTTGAGGTTTGTTATGCTGGTTAAGTCTACTGCTGGTTTATTTAACTTAAATTTGTGTGACTTTTCCATAATAAACTTACTTCTAATTTGGTTTTTAAGTGAATTTAGAATTTTTTTTAATAAAAAGTTTATGTTTATGAGACAATAAAGTCTTCTAAATCTTAGGAAAAAAAGCACTAGTGAAGTCTGCAACAAATAATTTTTTTTTTATAAAAAAAATATTTTCTATAAGGCTGAGCTCACATAACGCACATTTCTGCATTATTTTCTATAAGGCAAGAGTTAGCCACCTGGTGTATGCAGTTAAGTTCTTTTAAATTGTATAATCAAATTTTTGTTTTTTTTTATATATAAAGTTGCA
Organism: Tachina lurida; assembly: GCA_944452675.1. Classification (NCBI taxonomy): domain Eukaryota; kingdom Metazoa; phylum Arthropoda; class Insecta; order Diptera; family Tachinidae; genus Tachina; species Tachina lurida. Next base: position 11,780,987 of record OX101753.1, read on the forward strand.
TGTTTTAAAACTTATTATGTTTGTGTATTGTGATTCTCAATAACATATTAATACAAGCATCAGAGAACAGCAATGAGTAGTAAAAAAGTGAGTAGAGTTGAATCATGTTGTATATGAATCATATTCATTCGAAAGTTTGAAGTCCGCATCGAACTCATACTTAGCAACATTTATGAATTTGTTGATTTCGACTCTCCTTAACTCAACGTCTATGGACGATGCAAGATAAGTATGATTCACAATGCGAACTTCGCATATGAACATTAAAGTTTTCATTATGTGGTTATGTGTTTCTATGTTGCTTTTTTTTTGTTTTTTTTAGTATACTATTGTATACTACTTACAAACTTTTTAATGACTAAACTTTTAAATAAACATATATACATGTGTGAGTTAAGCGAGCTGAATCAATGTAAATAGTATAAATATTTTCCTGAAATTAGAAATCAAACTGAGGTGATTTATCAATCAATGTCATCGTGAGTATGCGTAAACCAGAGTAGTTGAGTTTAAATGAGTCAATATAAATAGCGAAAAAAAAACGGTTCATTGCCGATCACTGATAAGCATATGAAGTTTCTTAGCATATTTCAAGGACTTTTGGGTTGAAGTTTACTGATGAGTTCCATAATCTGGAACGAAATGTGTATATGTAGATGTTGCTTAACCGCAAAAAAAATCAAAATTTTTTGCATATAATTGTAGTAGATAGAACAAACTATATTATTTACTCGCATATTGCAAAAAAAAACTCGACTTTTACAACAGCACAGCTAGATTTCTTTTTCAAGGATTTGCTTAAACAAATGACAAATTCTACAAGTCACTATTGTAACTTTTAATATTGATAAATTCTAAATCAAGTTAAGCTTCTGGCGAAATTCAGCTTGTAAAAAATTCACTTTTTTATTAAAAATCTGAAAGATTTAATTTATATACCACTTTATGCAAATTATATTCAAAATCTTAATCAGTAAAAGTAAAAGTATAAATTGTGCGTTTTATTTTTGTATGTGTTTGTCAAAACCAAAAAAACTCAACAAAAAATTAAGTAGGTCAGTTGGGTTTGGAACACACTTAACTAAAGATTTATTAATACATTTTTTAAAAGACATACTAATAATTCTCATTTAATATGACTAACACGAAGTAAGACTTCTGGTAAAACTAACAGTTTTAGTACAAGAGCTTTTAACATAGTGTTAACTGAATAATAACGTAGTAATAGCAGTGTACTGTACAGTGCACAGCAGTTTGTGAATTACTCTTAAGAAAATGACACACCACCATTGTGAATAGATATAATAAATATAGTTTTTTTGCTAAGGTAGTATTAAGTTAATTTTACAACCCCCTTATAAAGAAACCCTTAACACAGTTATGAAAAAGACCCTTAGTCTTGTACCAGCAAGTAAATACGAAAATTTGATATAAATACATATTTATGTTTAGTTTATTTATAGCAAGTTTTTATAGATAAACCAGTATTCGAGTAAACCGTTTCACATACATGTAATTCGGAGTGAAGGTTGTTTATATTATATAATAACGGATAAATTTCTGGTAGATATAATAATTATTTTATTTCGAATGATAATTGTGAATTACCACACAGAAAGGTTTTCGATTTCAATATCTATAAAAAATGTTATGCAAAGCAGTGCATGCAACAAAAGTTATGTAATAATATGTATTACTTAAAAATTAATACAGTCAACTCTCGATAGTTTGAAACTCAAGAGACTCAAGATGTTGAGCAAATTATCAAAAGTTGTAAATCAAAAGCAGTTAAAATAATCCAGAAGAATTAAAAAAATTTAAGTGAAAACAATTTGTTTTAATTTCAGTTCTGGATCTAAAAAGACGTACAACTAGTGAAGGGGGCTCTTATTAGAAGTTGCATTCGATGTTTGATCTAATAGGCATGAAAAATATTATCAGCTATCACATCTAGAAAAGATGTGATATCTTCTAAACGGCTGTACCGATTTTCTTCAAACATAGTTAAGAACCTTCTCGATCAAGTCACCAGGGTGTCCCTGTGGCTGAGTGGTAGCGATGCTATCCTCTCAGTCCAGAGGTCGTGGGTTCGATTCCCACCATAGATCCTGGGTGTTTTCCGCAGACAAGCTAATCGCTTTGCGGGTTGTGTTTGTTCTTAAAAAAAATAAAAAAAATAAAAAATATAAAAAAAAAACTAAATCAAAATCGGCCAGCCGTTTGGGCTGTACGTGGACACGGACAGACACACAGATACACAGACACGCACTACAAACTTATAACACCCCTTATTTTGTTCGGGGGTTAAAAATAAAATAGAATAAAATAAAATAAAATAAAATAAAATAAAATAAAATAAGATAAAATGAAATAAAACAAAATTAAATAAAATAAAATTTAATAAAATAAAATAAAATAAAATAAAATAAAATAAAATAAAATAAAATAAAATAAAATAAAATAAAATAAAATAAAATAAAATAAAATAAAATAAAATAAAATTAAATAAAACAAAATAAAATAAAATATATAAATATATAATAAAATAAAAAAATAAAATAAAATAAACTAAAATTAAATCAAATAAAATTAAAGTAAATTAAAACAAAATACGATAAAATAATCTAATAAAATAATCTAATAATCTAATAATAAAATAATTTAATAAAATAAAATAAAATAAAATAAAATAAAATAAAATAAAATAAAATAAAATAAAATAAAATAAAATAAAATAAAATAAAATTAAATTAAATAAAATAAAATAAAATTAAATAAAACAAAATTAAATAAAACAAAATAAAATAAAATAAAATATATAAATATATAATAAAATAAAAAAATAAAATAAAATAAACTAAAATTAAATTAAATAAAATTAAAGTAAATTAAAACAAAATACGATAAAATAATCTAAAAAAATAAAATAAAATAAACTAAATAAAACTTAACTAAAATAAACTAAACGTAAGTTTTAATTGATGGAAAAAAGTTTTCATTTATTTGTATTTGAAAAATACCGAAGTAAATTTATCTGACGTTAAGTCCATAATACATTAACATAAATAATATTTGTTTCTTCTTGCTTAAGTAATGTCTATATAAATTTCATTTCTGCTTAAGAAACTCTCGAAATGTTATTGAGAATTACGTGCAAAATAATAACAAGAAATATAAAACTTGTTTTTAATAAACAAAAAAGCAACACAAATATAAAAGAAAAATGGAAAGTTAACATAAGACTCAATTAATTTTTTTTAAAGAGATTCGATTATTTAAAATGTATGTGTCATATCGAAAATATTCTAGCCAGATTTTAATTTAATTGACTTACATAAATCTGTTAGATAAATAGATATACATACATGTCTTACCATAAGTGCTGTCATACCATCTCTTATGCAGAATTCTTGGTCAGTGACCATTAAAAGCAGAATTACAATGTAAGCAGTATTAAAAAATGTTTAATGTCAAGCAACTGCAACACACATGACGTAAAACTTCAGAGAAACTCCTGAAGAAGAAGCAGGAATTGTATACAAATTAATTTATTTAAGTTTTTTACCGCGTTTTAAGCTGCATTGCGATGTGTTCAGAAGAGCTAAGTAAACATTTACCTTTTTCTAAAGAAAGAATTTTCTTTGTCTCTAGAGATTCCTGTACGAGTATGTTTGTAAAATGTGTGCATAAAGCATTGCATTGCAACTCTTTCAAGCAGGCAATCATGTACGACGTATTTCGTTTTCATTTCCGGTTCTGCTGACAGTTGTTCGTTCCATTTAGCGGTAGTTTTGTTTCTTAATAATTAAACGGTAAAAAAGATAAATATGTTTACATAATACAATCAAAATAAAACGTTTTTAAAACGTTTATTTTAGAAATTTGATGAATATGGTTGCGATTTTTTTTTCGTAGACAATCGAGTTTTGTAAGTTGCAAGTCATTGAACTTGATTTAAATTCACAATAATTTTAAATAAAAATTATTATTTTATTGCACTTTTTTTTTGTTTTAATTAGTATTGTTTTTTCTTTAAGAAAAAAAACTGGTATAGACTACAATTAAAAAAAAAATATTTATATCTAAATCTAAAAGAATAAAATGCTTATTAAACCGAGAAATTACAAAGTAAATCGCTCATGATTTCGTATAAGTTTTTACTTTCTAATTTTTTCATTTTAGACTTAAGATGTTTTGTCACCTACACACAGTTGTAACTTAAATTAATTTATATTAACGAATAAATTACAACAAATTACATATTATTTACGCGTAAATTTTTCAATTTAAAAGTAAAACGTAAATTCACTTGTTTGTTTGCGTTATCATTTAGATACGAGTATTCCTTATTTGTCAAACAAACCCGCTTTTTACTTCAATTTACTTAATGGGGAATCGTCCCCAAATGAAATGAAACAAAGAATAAAATAAATTGTGCGTGTTTTGAATATAAATTTTATTGTCAGTACATGTGATTAAAAGATTTATTGTGGATTTATTACAAAGAAAGAAATTTTAAAAATTTAAATAACAAATGTTTATTTTTATAAGCGTTTTTAAATATTAATAAGATTAGCATATGAGAAATTAATTATTACATTAGCTTTTAAACCATGTTAGTTAGGAACTTAAACAAAATCGCTGGAACAGAAAATTTTTATTGAATAAAAGTAGACAGACGTATATAAAAATAAGTCAATCATATAAGTTTTTTTATTATTTAAACAGTTTTAATTACTGATCATCAATATAATATTTCAAAGGCAGCTTATTATTATTATTTTTGATTTTACCTTATAAGCCACTTATCTTACAAACCAGAAGTTACAGAATGAAAAAGTATTTAAATTTATAGAAACATTTTTAAGAGTATTGTTGCAAAATTTTTCGTAGCATTCTTTAAAATAAATGGAACTTTTTCTAAAAGTAAATAAAAATAGGCACCAAAAAGCTCAAATTAATTTAGTTTCATTTAAAAAAAACATTATGGGTAGGTACGTTCGTATATTTAGCACATTTATGCATTTGTGCAGTAGTTCTGTCAAGTTTTACTGCGTATGCATGATCAGCTGTTGCACATGCTTTGCAACTGTTCAACATATGTGCACAGTGGAAATTTTTGGACGAACTGCGAAAAATTTTTAAGGTGGCAATTAATTTTATTTTAGAAAATCTTAATAACAATTGTTCATATTAAGTAAAATGTGTTTTTTATGCTTCCGTAAACGAAAGGTGAAAGGGAACCGTATTGTTTTCTCTACTATGTCCGTCTGTCTGTCTGTCACAGGCTGTTTGCTCGAGAACTGTAAGAGCTATGGATTTGAAATTTTCACAGAATATGTAAAACTTCAGCTGCTACAATGAAAAAATAAAGGGTTTTCTAAAGCTAGCAACGAAACATTTTGAAATCCTAATATAACAGACAATTATGTTTACATATGCCCTTGTAATTTTCAAAGTTAGTGTATTTTTATGCAGACTACAATACTAAAATTTAAAAAATCAAAATTAACGGGTATTTAATCAGTTAATGTAATTTTTACTATGTAATTTTGATAACTTGCTGTGTCTTGCAAACCTTAAAAGGCAAACTCCTGAAATTTTCAAAAACGCTAGAATTAAAAATTCGCAAAAGTAAAAAATTGCTAAATTAAAAAATTACCGAAACGAAAAATCGCCAACATGAAAAAAGCGCTTAAATGCAAAATGTCAGCAAATATAAAATAAACCGCTAAAATTAAAAAAAAAAAATCACCAAAAGTAAAAAGGTCGTCAAAAAATAAAAAAATCATCAAAAACAGAAAAAAATTGCTAAGGCCCCTATTATGAGCAACTTTCGATCTTCGACTGTAGTCGAAAGTACTGATCGAACGAATTGTCATTTGGTATTATGACGAGCATTCGACAAAGAATGTCGTTATTGTGAATAAAATGGACAAAAAATAGATTATAATTCTTGTTTGTGTACTTAAAAATAAAACTTGTTTAACATTTAGATTTTTAAACAAAATTTCTCATTAAAAAAATTCATCGAAAGCTAAATTCTGTTCGATAGAAAATTCGTTGCTCAACGAAATTTCCGATGCTCATAATATGAATTTAACATTCAATTTTCGATGTTCGATACCCAGCGAAGATCGAAAATCGAATGCAACTCATAATAGGGCCTTAAGACGAACAAAAGCGCCAAAACTCAAAAATCTCTAAATCTAAAAAACAACCGAAAAAATTGCAAAAAACCAAAATATCGTCAAACCGAAAAAAGGACCAGCACTTAAAAAACGCTAAAGCTAAGAAAAAAAACACCAAAAACCCCAAAAAAATCTGCAAAACATAAAAAGCGCTAAAACTAAAAAAAAACGCTAAAAGAAATTCAGGAAAATACTCGATTATATAGGCCAAAGTTTGTATTGTAAAGGGTGTTTTTTTATTGTGTCTGAATTTTGAGTTGGCATCACTGCTTTATTTGAGCACCCATTTAACAGCTGATAGCTGCTTTTTGTTTAGTTTGCATTGAAATTTCATTTAGAGATGACTTACACTAGGGCCAATGGGCTGAAGCACAAATTGATATTGATTTGGAATTTCCATTAAAATTTTTTTTTATTTTTTGAACTCCTGGAAATCAACATTCGAAGAGTTATCGGCGAAATACGGCCACAAATGCTGCGAAAATTTATTGAAAATTGGTGTTCCAGATTGCGCCTTCTACGCGCCAGCCGTTTCGGTCACATGGCAGAAATCATATTTAAACAATTAATTTCATAAAAGTTTCTTTCCAATAAAGCCTGTTTCATTGATATTAAAATTATATTTCTTTGTTTTATTATGACTTAAACTTGTGTCAGCTTATAAAAATCACCCTTTATTACATACATATGTAGTGTCCGTATGGAGCCCTTCGTGTATGAGTCAAAGTCGCACTTTACTGAATTTATTAAGGATTCATATCAAGCTCATGGACACTAACGTATATTTATTAATGAAACAATTGCCACTACAACTTCCCTAGATCAAAGAAAAAATTTACAAATTTCAAAAAATAGGAAAATAAGATAATGTATGGGCAATTCCACAGAATGTCACGTACGATGTCACCTACATTGACCAATCAATTAAGCTTGTGTTTCAGATCAATACGGTTAAATTTTTCCTTATATTTTACCAAAGGTGGAACTACTTACGCTCCTCAAAAGTACATAAAGAAACATTTAAATTTTCTCTAAGATACAAGCTTAATTAATTGGTCAACGTACGTGAGATCGTACGTGACATTCTGTGGAATTGCCCATATACGAGTACACGTACTCATGTCATTGCTTACAACTCATAACTTCAGCTAATCACGTGAGCAGTGTTAGCTGAAGTTTGCAATGGTATACTCAAGCATATTATGCTGTCTAAAGTAAAATATAAAAATAACAATAAGGAAAAAGTGGGATCGTCTTTAGAAGACCCAAATCACTACACAAAACTTTTTTGAAATATTTACCTGTCCGTCTATCAGTCACAAAGAGAATCATGCAAAATCTAAATAGCGTCCATGTGGTCAAGAATTCTCTTTACTGCAAACAAAATATAACTCATATCTAAGAGACACTAAAAAAATTAGCACAAATACTCCACTGTAACGTTTCATGCGACAGAGAAAAGTTGGTGCTAGAGCACTTTCTATTTTTTTTTAATTGGTTGCAGCTATTTCAATAACACCATTTATTATTTAAGAGCTCCAAATAAATGGCTTTCTAATATGAAAAAAAAATCCAAGGCCTTAAAGAAATTTCTAAAATTAAAATAAAAACTTTAAATTCAATTAAAAAATATTTTATTAATATAAATTATCCCCCATATTCATTTTAAATTTTACGAATATGGGGGTAAAATTTTCTTCAAAATAAGAACAATTTATAAATTATTTTATTGCTTATAATTTTAAAATGTTATCTTAAACTAAATAACTTAATTAACTACGCAGTCCATTCTATTATACTCGTGCCTTAATAGAGAAGCAAAAAATAAAGAAAAATTATTTTTTCTATCAATGCAAATCAACGCTTCCTTAATAACCCTCTATTTCCCGGCAAACGCCATAGCTATCACGTCGCTTGCCTGGAGCGCAACGTTCTATGCCATCGCTAAGCAAAGCCTTCGCCTCGCCTTCCAACAAACTGTCATCATTAAAAGCCAGTTCCAAATCATCCTCCAAAGGCAGATGGGCAGGAGGTACAATATACTCACTGTAACCCAAATCGGAGTCTAGGATCTGTTTACTGTCAATTTCATCAGCCAAGGAAGAAGACTTTGAACCAAAGTTGCGTGCTGAATGAAAGCTAAAATGCGGCACATCCAAAGGGGGATATAATTGGGCAGCTCCCATCGAGAGATCCGAACGATATATGGGCAGCTGTTGTCTTCTAAACGTGGAAGGCTGGGAACCTAAACGATTGGAAGAGGTAGCACGATTTGAATCCAAAAAATTATCTCCCCTTATGTAGCGGGCAAAGCGAAAGAAGCCAGAATTTGGGGAGGAATTAGATTCTAGTTCAAAAATTTCAATAGTTATAGTAAAGGAAAAGGGAAAATTGTAATTAGCTTTTATAAGTTTTACCTGCATTACTAGTTTCCGCAGGTGGCAGCAAAGAGGACTCAGCTTCCAAATGATAGGGCTTCATGAGATGTTGATAGGCCAGAGGATATGAAGGTGGCAAAACATCAACTTGTCTATCGGGATTCAAACGTGGTTGCACTTCGTCTTCGTTTAGTGAACTAATATCCACATGATAAGGAGTACGACCGTCTATGAACTCCCCAGGTCTCGAGGAACCGCTGTAAAGCTGATTATTTGCTCGCAAATAATTCAGATGCTTTAAAGCATCTGGCTTGAAGGCGGCAGCTGATGAGTAATGCTTCTTTTTCCCCTTCGAACTGTGAGAGGTTTTGCGTAGCGAAGACTTTGTCAGCAAGTCCAATAGATCTAAGCCCTCTGAGGGCCCAGGAGGTACTAAAATAATCATAAAATTATCCAAATCAGCTCGTATATTATATTGACCCTCCTGGCGCTGATCGTAGGTAACAACACGGCGGTTGGGTAGATTTGGTAAATCAACCTCCTCCAAAATGGGAGGCAAGGACACCGGCAATTCGGATACCACTTCTTCTATCAAATTCGACTGGCTGGAAGTGGCTTCTGTAGTGGCAGCAGTTGAACTGGATGGTTCTTCTGCTGTTGTTGAAGACATTTCCAATCTTAAGGTGGTAATTTCTGGTTGCAGCGAAGTAATAGCCTTGCTTAGAGCTCCTGACTGCGCGGGCGACTTATAACCTGCCACAGCGCTTAAAAGCGCTGCATATAAAATCAAGCTTTGCATTTTTTGCTTGTATTTTTTTCTTTAATAAAACAATTTATTTATGTGTGGATATTTTCGAATTTTGAAGAAAAATTTCTCTTCATTTAATTTAATTTAACTGGCTTTCTTTTACTTTCGCACCTGCAACTACTCGTATACAAACAAATATAAAACGTTCTTAACTCGCGCTCAAGCTGTTAACTACTGAATGCTTTTAACTGTTGTTAGCCAAGTTAACACTTCGTTTTTAGCGTTCTATACTAAACGCAAATAAAAATATACTTTGTTTTCTACATACAAACACACGCAATACACTCACTCGCTCACTCACTAACTCATTCATTTTTGTCAGTTGCTTTTACAAAGTGAGTTATACATACAGACACACTTACAATGAATGTGCTTGGCCACTAACTAAAAATTATCAAGAAAAAATATGTAAGTATAGTTATGAAAACTTGACCATTTTAAAAAAAACTACAATCATCATCATGAGCATCTGCTTCTTCAAGTTTAGGGCTTGCATTGCAATGGAAAACACTAAAGCTTATAATTTCTGATAGAGAAGACCCAAACAAAACACAGTTGTTTGTACATATCTTCCGAACCGACTTCAGAAATACTTATGTACTACAAAATTCAAAATAATAAAGCTTCAGTTATAATAAAACATTGTTTTTTGAATGTCGGTGCCAATCAGGTTACCAAATTATCCATTTACATATTTAAGCGTTTACTTATTTTTATCACCCACTTCCATAGCACAATAAGTAACGTTTAAAAAAAATGTTTCATTTAACTGAATCTAAATTATTTTGAACTTTTTAATGCTTATTTCAGTTCAAAGCTCTATTTTTAACTTTCTTGTGATAATTTTACATTTTCAGGGGCGTGGTCACGAACACTTTTGCTAATATTAGTCGTTCCACTCACTTTTCGAAATGCAAGATATTGCCACTTTCAGAGCTCAAAAATTGGTAAAAGAAATAAGCAGGTGAAATATAATATTTTGTTTTAATGGGTTTAGCCACACCCACTTTTTTAAGTTTAAAATTATGTCATTTCAAAATCCCAAACTACTTGCAAAAGTTTCATGGGCAACGGATAAGTAGAATTTAATACTAAACTTTAATGGGCGTATCCCCGCCCTCTTTTTGACATGCAATATCATGTCGCTTCCAGAGCTCAGCGAGTTTCGTAAGAATTGGTTAAGTAGAAGCACGTGAAATCATAATATTAAACTCAAATGGGCGTGACTCCACCCATATTTTTAAATTAAATTGTGTAAAATTGTTTACCCAAATTGTGTGATAAGTTTTGTAATTTGATAATTAAAAGTATATAAAATCAAAGAAAAAATTTAATGGACGTGATACCGCCCAGTTTTTGGCAATGTAACCAAATGGAAGGTGCACCCTTTTAGACAAGAAAACAAACAATTTATAAAATCAGCTTAAAAATTATGCACGAATTGATAAACTTCTCTCATTTTAAAATCGGTTAAAAAATTTAAATGAAAACTGCCGACTGCGAACCCTACACCTGACAAGCAGTGACTATTTATTGCTTTTGCTGTTAATTTTTACTTCTTGTGATATTTACAACAACATCGACAACAACAATAAGCGGCATACACATGCATCAATTCTGTTTGTTTTTTATTTGATTTTGTTTTGTTTTGTTTGCTTTGCAATGGTTTGTTTTGTTTTGTTTTGTTTTGTTTTGTTGACTTTCGCCGAGTTCTTGTTGTGGTTGTTGTCGATGGGAGCTGCACTGTCTGTTAACTGTGTTTTATTTAAATTATTTTTTTTTGTTGTTGTCACACAACTCATATTCACGCTCGCTCAGATTACATGGGAACCTACAAACAAAGTCTAACGTTAAAACTTTATTAAGACTTTCTTTATACTTGTATGTACGTGCATACATACATACATACATACCCACGAATCTTGGTAAGATTTTATTTCTTCTTTATCATCTGCTGGGATACTGGAACTTGTACTCATTTCATTACAAATCTTATGGTTTTGTTATTAAAATTATGAGTAATTATGAATGGTGGTTTAGAGGTGTTTGTAGGCAATTTAGCGATCTATAAGAAAAGTCGTTTTACAGAGTCAAAGGAAATATTTAACACACACGATTTGAGTGATTCAAGCGTGATCGGGGGCAATGCTTTCCCATAATTGCGTGAGTACATATAGCCAAAGTAGGAAAAAGCATGGACGAGTACCTATAAGTTTTTAAAGAGCGCAAATCATCGTGTAAGAAAAAGTATTTACTGCCCTGCCCTATATCACCAGTCGAGTCTACATACTTACATACATACATATGTATGTACATATGTATATATTTTCAATAATAAAGCATTACAAGTTTTTTGGCATCTATACACTACTTCATGACAGAAGTCTATCACCAGGAACGACTATCAAACGATTGGACAAGATAATAAAACTTTCCTAAAAACGTGCCCTGGCGGACTGTAATAAATGAAGGGGCAGTACGCTCCTTAAGACAGTCTACAAAATTATGGCAGCTAAGTTTAAGTTTAGTTCAACTAAACCAGCGTTTAAGCTTGCACTGATTTATTAGATCTTAGTACATAGTTTAAATTTTGTACAATTGATTTACTCAAAGAAATTTTTGATGAAAAAACTATTTCACGTAATGGCCCAATTAATTGGCCACCAAGATCGTGTGATTTAAACCGATTGGATTATTTTCTTTGGGGTTATGTTAAGTCACTTATCTTCGGCTGGAAATCAACATTCGAGGAGTTATCGGTGAAATACGGCCGCAAATGCTGCGAAAAGTTGTGGACAATTTGTGTTCCAGATTGCGCCTTATACGCGCCAGCCGTGGCGGCCACATGGCAGAAGTCATATTTAAACAATTAATTTCACAAAATTTTCTTTTCAATAAAGCCCGTTTCATTGATATTAAAAATATATGTATTTCCTTGTTTTATTATGATTTGAACTTGTGTCACTGTATGAAAAAAACACCCTTTACATATGTACATAGAAACATACATACTAAATTGTCGAGCGAAAGAACGTTTTGCCTTGATATCCTGCATGCTTTTCTACATGAAAAGAATTTTGAATAAAAAATTTAAAATTTTATTTAAATAAGAAAAATTAAGTAATAAATAAAAATAAAAATAAATAATATAAGAACTTCAATCATTTTTGGCAAACAAATATTTATTTTTACAATTATTTTCTCCTGGTGTATTCTGTAAATTCCTAAACCAATCCCCAACTCATCAATAACATTTATTTGTTTTTTTTTATTACTTCTTAAGAAAAATAAACTATTCAATTAAGATAATTTTATAACAGTCAAAAGCAATTTAAACGTTTTGCACCAAACAAACCAATCGATCGATCGGCTAGAAAAATCAAAGACTCTCGTAATTGAAAAAAAAAATTATTTTACAAATTCCAAGACTTGTGAAAGAACAAAAAGTTCACTGACTTGCAATATCTGCGATTACCAAGACATTGTACTTGGTCATTCAAACGTTTTTATGAAACTCACTTGCGCCTGGGAAGAAAATTGAGGAAAATTTTTATTTTCAAATTATACATTCACCGCATGCTCAAATGATGAATAGAAAGAAATGTTTGGTTTTTCTGCAGAATTAATATTTAAAAAAAAAGAAGAAGCATTAGAGTAACAAATGCCAAAAGACAAGTGGTTTAGAATATGAAATGAACCAAAAAAAAAATAATACACACACACACACACACAAACAAGTTTATTTGGTCATGATCGCAATGGAACGTGAAAATGCGGCATGAAAAAGTGGAAAATTTATTTTAGAATGGAACTGGTTGGCAAGTTGAAAATGATGATGGTTCTTGTAAAGGAAAGAGGGGGAATGATGCCTCAACTGCTAAAATGTAAAGAAAAAAAATATAATTAGGATATTCTACAGAAAATATGATTAATTTTAACGAATAAAAATTTGCGATAAAGAATATTGAATATTAAAAATTTTGATAGAAATGGTCCAGCAAAGAAGACTCTTTAATGGAAATGCAAATCTTTTTTAATAAGAAATTTTTCGTATAAAAATTTGTTTGAGCTCTGGAAATTAGCAAGGCGTATATGCCAAAATTCAATTATCTAGTTTCTATGGTTTTGATTATGGCTATAGCGTTATGGCCTATAAGGAAATACAGTTTTGCGCATAAGTTTGGTTCGAGCAGCTGTTTTATATGGTTACGGTTACAATTGTATAATTTTTAGGTGAAAAGGAACCCTATTGTTTTCGCTACGCTGTCAGTCTGTCCATGACAGGCTGTTTTCTCGAGAGCCGTAAGAGCTACGGACCTGAAATTTTTACAGAATACTACAACAAAAAATATATGACAGTTAAAAATTAAGGGGTGTTCCAAAACGAACAACGAGAAATTTTGAAATTCCATTTACCATACATACAATTATATATAGACACTTGAAATTTGCAAAGTTAATGAATTTTTATACATACTACAAAAATTAACACTAAAATTTAAAAAAATCAAAATTAAAGGGTGTTTTATCAGTTAATGGTATTTTGACTATGTAATTTTGGCAACTTGCTGTATTTTGGAAACCGTTAGAGGCAAACTCTTGAAATTTTCAAAAACGTTAAAACTAAAAATTCCCAAAGTTATAAAATCGCCAAACCGAAAAAAACGCCAAAATTAAAAATAAGCGCCAAACTAAAAAAATCTCTAAAATGTAAAAAAAATAAATCCCCAAGACCAAAAAAAAACTGCTTGAATGAAAAAAATCGAAAAAATTAAAACAAAAACTAAAAAAATCGCCAAAACGAAAAAAGCGCCAAAACTAAAAACGCCAAAAACCGAAAAATCCCAAAAACGAAAAAAAATTCCAGAATTCGTATAGTATTACATATTTGGTATCCCTCGTGTACGAGTCAAAGTCAGACTTTACTGGATTGATTTCTAATTGGAACCACTGTTCGCCACCTTGTACCTTGAAATAACTTTGATTCAACATTATTCTTCATTTTGTTTTAAAGTTACTGGAATGTTAAATCAACATGAAATAAAGTTATTTTAATATGTAAAATTTTCTTTAAAGAGTACTGTAAATCATGTTGAAATAATATGAAACACATATGAAGAAAAATCATTGCTGAAAATATAAAATAAACTTTGTTTTCTTGCAGCCTTATTTATAAAACTTATTAAGGCTATATAACGGGTTATTAAAACAAATTTTCATAGAAAATTTTTCTTAAAAAGCCTTTATAAATCCTTAATAATTTTTCTAAATAAGGCTGTTAGATTTTAATAAAAATTTTTGTGAGTGGACTAACGGGCTACTCCCGAATACGCTATGGCAAAATTTAGCACGCACAATTTTCTTCGGCGTTAAAATCAATATTTACAACTTCACTTATTTTGCCTCCAATAAATCAAAATCGCCGGTCATTAGAACTTTTCCATTGCTTTAATAAATTCGGTTCCATATTTTTGTTACTCGTATTATTAAAATAATTCACTGTGCACCTTTGATGTTACAACACACGAGAAAAAAATACCAATGTAAAATCACCATGCAAAAAGTTTGATTTAAATTCATTCAAGTCAAAGTATTTTGTATTTTTTTTTTAACTAAAACTTATCAATGTAATAATTATGAATTACAATTTTATTCATGATGGCACATATATACATATTTAGTGTATATCTAAGGAATATTTAAAGTTGTTGTGGCTTCAGGGTTAAGCACGTTGACTACCACGCGATGCGTTCGGAGTTCAAATCTTGGCCCAGGGAAGGCAATTTATATATAAACAAAAAATTTTCTGATGTCTATGTCAACCACACGTAAGTTAATTAATTAATAAAATACAATTACTACATTAAATTAAATTCATGTTGTTGCAATTAGAAATAAATCTGATTCAACAATATTCTTCATTTTGGTTTTAACAGTATGTAAATATTAAATCAATGTGAAATAAAGTTATTTCAAAAGCAAAAATTTTCTTTGAAAATTACTATAAATCATGTTAGATTAACATGAAACACATATGAAGCAAAATCATTGCCGAAAAAGATTAGATAGATTAGCCTTGTTTACGTAGATTTTAAGTTGAAATTTTTCTGTGTGAAATGTCTTAGCCTAGGTCATGTAAACAGCTGTTTAATCTTAACGCTCTACGTGGAGGTTCACTCAGAAAAGAAAAATTATCCCAAAATGGAATGTAAGTCTTTTGCACTGGTAGCCTTCTCCAACTTAATATACGAGCTTCTTTTATTAAAGCTTTTCCATGTACTTCTCCAGAATCAATTTTATTGAACGAAAATATATTTTTGTATATTTATCTTTCGAATTATCATGATTATATGAATTAATGAAAATTACTTCCTAGTTTGATTAAAAATAATTGCATCTAATCCAAACTAATTCTAATGTTAACGTTAATAATATTTTAGTTTACTAAAAGATTTTAGAAAGTCGGTGTAATAAATTTTTGATAATACGAGTATGTACATACAAATGTTTGAAAATGCAATTAAGCCAAGTCATAGACCTGATATTGAGATTTGTAATTTTAAAATCAATGTTAAGTTTCACGAATAATAATAAATGAAGCGCATCTTCTCAAGATGATGCATTTTTTAATGGTCTGTTACAAAAAAAAAGCATTAAAATTTAATACTACATAAATACTTGTTTGAACAGAAAATTTATATGCATGTACATATGTATGTATGTGTGTATGCATGTGAGTTGGCCGTTATGTTTACCCTGAAAATTTAACGGAAATTAGAAGAAAAAACTAACGTTACGCCAGCTGAGGTGTGAGATTCAAATACTGTAGTTGTTAATAGTTAAGATTTTGAATCTAACTGGATTTAAAGTAATAATGAATAATTAAATTTTACAGTTAATTTTTTCTTTACTTGCCTCATACACACATACTTAACCTGACCAGACATCCCGCTTTAGGCGGGATTATCCCGCTTTTCTGAGGTTGATCCCGCCTTGAATTCTTATCCCGCTTTATCCCGCTTTTTAGAGTTTTGAAATTTCTTATCTCTTAATATATTTTTGTTAATATGTAACTGATAAAAATTTATTCCAAATATTTTTTAGTGTAGTTATTGTTTATTTTTTTTTGGATCTGGCAGCTCCTCAAATGAAAAAAATAAAAATACAAACGTACACACTCAAAGATCCTTTTGTTACAGTGCTTTATATGTGCAGACATTCTGCTGCTTTAGGAATTTATTACCAAGAGGGCTTATTAGGAGAATAACAACTGACATTCACCAAACTGTCAATAATAAAATAAAAAGTTCTTGCTTATTTTTTTATAAAGAGTTTGACACATTGGTGTAGTCAGTTGATGATAATATGGACTAACAAGGCCACTTGCTATCATTCGCCTTAAGTTTTTGTACATTGTTTTGTCTTTTTACATAAAAAACTATACTTTAAAGCAAAATGCCGAAGAAAAAGCTTTTGTGCTGTTTTAATGTTAAAATCAAAGAAAAATATAGTTTTTTAAAAGCAAATATTAGGGAATCGATTCTTTTGAGTTAAAAACTGTGTTTCCTAAGTACATACGAAACTTTTTATGTGCGTATTACACATCCCGCTTTCAAATAGTTGTTTATTTAAAAATCCCGCTTTTTGGCCGTATTTTCGTCAAAATCCCGCTTTTTGAACGATCGTGTCCCGCTTTTTGTAAAAAGCTTCTGGTCACGTTACACATACTACATAATTGGTGGCATCAATTATTGGATTTTCTTATATAAAAATTGTTTAGTATGTATACTCGCCTTTTTACCTTCAAATTTAGAATGTATTTTAGATTTTTGCAAATTTTCAAGTAATTTGATGACAGATGCATTTATGTACGAGTACTTCTGTATATTAGAGTTGTCATTTGACAAAGAATTATGCGAACATTCGATTTTTTTTTTATTTTTTTATCGAACAAACAATATTTTTTGGTGGAAATGAGCTAGATCTGTGTACAGAGTAGAGATGAGCGCGTGTTGTGTCTTTTTTTCGTGACACAAACAAGCACGACTCAATACGAAGTGTTCGTGGCAGAAAATCTGATTTCGTGCTGTGTACAGTCGTGTCGTGTTTTGCAAAATTTACAAGAAAAAACACACGAATTTTGAGTAAAGAAAAAATTTTATATTTTGTATCCTTATCTAATTTTTCGACCTTTTTTATATGTTAAATTAAACTATTATTATATTTATATGTAAATCAAAATATAAACTGACCTAAAGCTGAAAATTTAAAATATTTTGTATCGTCAAACACAAAAAACCAGCAAATTTGTTGTTAGTGTAGGGGTCACTTAAGCTTAAACTTTTTGAAATTAAAGAAAAATTTAAGAAATTTATTATTCGACATATTGTCATAAGTTTATTTTAATTTGAAATTTATTTGCAATGTCTATATGCATTTCATTATCGCTGTGACAAATCGTCAGTAGACTTCAACCACACATTTTTAACAGTCACAAACCTGTTATCTTATGTACTTTTATTGTTATCCAAAGGATTTCTAATTGTATAAAGGTGTAGAAAAATAGAATAGATTCATATCGAATATAAATTGTTTGCTGGGTTTTGTATAAGTTTCTAAGCCTATTACGCTTATTTTTCTTTTGTGATTTTCAAAAATATTATTATTTGTTAATTCTCAAATAGTTTTTGAAAGTCTGTACATAAGATAAGAGGTTTGTGACTGTTCAAAATGTCTGGTTGAAGTCTACTGACAATTTGTAACAGCGACAATGAAATGCATATAAACATCGCTGAACCACCAGCAAATAAATTTCAAATTAAATTAAAGAAAAATATGTATCTATTTTAATATAAAAAAAGAGAGTTGTCTTAGGACACACGGTTATAGCTATGCTGCTTAGCTATAGAAAACAAACTTAATGTGTTAAATAACAATGCAAGAAAATTATATTATATGATGATGTCAAATTCGAAGCAAATATTTCAAAATTTAAATTAATTAAATTTATGTATTGTTTGTGGCCATCGGAGGCTGTTAGACGGCTTACAGCCGATAGGCAGTGTTCTCTGTGCAAAAACAATACAAAGACAAATTGAGCAATCCTTCTCATTGTTTTTGCTATGTTTTTGTTTCACTCACTCAAAACAAAAATAAATTTATCATTGTAATAGTGTCGATTATTTTTGTTACAAAAATCACATCCTAGCTCCGGTGTCGTGGCATAAATAGCATAGCTATAAAAATTATTATTTGCCTTTAAATTTAATATCGTGCGTATTGCTTCGTACATGTTTGACATCTTGGTATTCTACCAAGTTCGGGTAGTATCGTGTTGGAAATTCGACACGCGCGCACCTCTAGTACAGAGGGATAAAACATAAAATTGGAAATCTTAAAAATCAAATAACTACTCGTAAAGAATTCAGTGAATGAAATATTAGACATACATTATATTTATTTTGATAGTTAAATATATACATCAAATAACTACTACTGTGTTAAAATGCAAAGTCAGCTAAAATAGGACAAATATGAGACGAATATTTCCATTTTTTTAGAAGTATCTAAATCCATTGTTATTTACTTGCCAAAGAAAATTCTTATATTACACTGTACAACAAAGTCAAACTTTTTCCAAAATAGAAATAGATATACATGTATCGGCATTTTGAAAGTTAAAGTCTGAATCTATTATAAAATGGAGTTTGAAATTTAATTTTGTTCTTTTGAATCGACAAAGGAAACCATGAAAACTTTACATTTTAATTTTAAAACCTGTTCCATATTTTTGTATAATAGATTACAACAAATATTTAGTGGAATATTTTGCATCACGGTTTATTATATGTATCTATTCACGTATTGTTATATACATACGTAAAAGAAGGGAAACTTCTAATCTCTTTCTGGAACAGGTTCATTCGTTAACTTGCAAAATCCCGATACCCATTGTCAATTGCTTGCCTTCTCTGTCATAAAGAGTCATTAGAATCTTCTTTTCTGGATTATACAGTGTTATTTTACACAATACTTTAGCCATTTTAGGCCATCAGCGCAAAAGTGGTGTAACCAAAACTATTTAATTACTTAATTGCTCTATTTCATTATTTAATTGCTCTATTACTACATCCAAGTATATTATTCGTATATTCTGTGCAGAAACAATTTCCAGCTCCATCTTCTTTTTAATACCAAAATGTAGCTTATACTACTTCTTTTTGATAGTTGGTTATGTAAAAAAAATATGTGAGTTATGCCACTTTTGCGCTAAGGGCCTCAGTTTACCTTACATATACATATATAGATATTTGGTGAACAAAACAAATTTAGTGCAGCTTAAACTCAAATAGTTTTCCTTCCAAAAAGCATTCGGACTTACTACTTCATAGTAGAGAGTAAAGTATTGAAAGAAAACGCTGTCCTTAAAATCTTAAATCAAAATAAAATTATTAAAAGGTTAAATCAAGTTAACTACGTAATTATAAAAAATAACTTACATAGACCAACAAATTACGATCGATTTCAAAGAACATGCCCCTCAGAACACACAATCTTTGCGAACGCATTAGAGGCAACAGCATTAGCCTTTTCTCCTTGGCTGACATTTTGTGCCAAGGAAAGCTTAGGTAAAAATCCAGGCTCAGCATGAAACTCTAAAAGAAATACAAGACCCTTGACTGCAAAACAAAGTACATACATTTCTTTTTTTTTTAAACAACCTCATTCTTAATTTTCTGTCCACCAAAACAATAAATAGTCATTTGCATAAATCCAGCAACAAGAATCATAACATTTAAAGGCATATTGAAAATATTGCTGTCATTGTTCAAAGTATAGATGGCAAAACACATTTGCAAGGAACTTAACATAACTTCAGCCCATAAAATCTCACCGAAGATGTCATTTAAGACCTGCACAAATCCCAAACTACGGTTGTGGTAATACACGATTGAGCCAATCTCTTTAGAGAAATTGGAGCAGTTACCAGTTTGTAGTTTCAAAGCTGCACACTCCACTTGGCACCTTAAAATACGAAAATGGGCCGATATACTATGGATATACCAAACATATAGAGCATCAACGCCCACAGTCATATTCAGCAGGCCATATATATAGAGCAAGGATAATATATAATTTGTAATGAAGAATAAGGTGCTGTAATTTTCGTAGGGAAACCTGGAAAACCCACTTCCATATTTTCAACTTTTCCATTTGAATTATTATGTTATACCTACCTGCCCCCAAAGGGTAGTTTGTGACTAAACTGATGATCTTGTCTATATTCAAATGCCATAAGTATTAAAGGGAAAGTGCCACTACAGCCCACTACCGCCCAGCAGGTATAAAAGTACATTTTTCCTATTACCTGGGCACGTAAATTTTCCGACAACCATTTCTTTTTCTCAACAACAGTCGCTTAAAATAAATTACAATAATTTTTTTCATTATCATCCTTTATAGTTTTTTTCCACTCACCTTTCTTGGCCAACTGATTAATGTTCCAAATCAGTTTCATAAATTTATCTCCCTTCTTTAGAAATATTGTCAATTTAATTAAAACCAAACAAGCCTGATTGAAAATGGACAAGGAACCAGAGGACACATCTATGTTTGTAGTGCCACCGTGGGCCACAAAATTTATCAAACCAAATTCCACATAAATTATGCAAGTAACCAAAAATAATAACTTGAAATGATTTCTCAATAATTCACTTCTTTGCAGAGTGTTTATATCGATGCCAATTTTCTTCATTACATAATTTTGAATTGTCAGATATTGTAAATTTTGCTTCCTTTCACTCGAAAACATTTTCGCACACGTTGAAGGACAAATTCGGTTTGACGAAATGAGTAAAACCAAAAGGCTAAATATTTAGTTTGTTTTGGACAATTGCGTAAATAATAATTAAATATTTCTTTTTTTTTGTGCAATTATCTAACAATACAAGCGAGACAACGTATTATAAGTGCATTAAGTTGTTGGTAACCAACAAAAAGTCTATAGCTTAAAATAGTTTAAGAGTTTTAAAAGAGTAAATCATTGTAAATCAAGCATTTCAATTAAAATTTTCTAGACAAGTTGAAGATTTGTAATATGGAAACTACTCCTAACAGTACATTTACAAATGACAACATCCAATAGCCCTGTATATACGCATTTGTAGCCGGTTAATAGTCAGTGTATTTTTATACTCATGCGCATGATTGTAGCTCATACAATATATACATTTTAGTTTAGTTGTTTGTGCTGCGTAAAATGTATATAAACATAGTGGTTCGATGTTTATAATTATACGTATTCGGTTTAAAATTAATGCATGTGTTTGCATATGGGCGTGTTTTTAATGTATGCATTCAAAGTTGTTTTATGGCAAATACTCAAAGATTACTTAAAGCAGTACTTTTGTCATTCCCCGCGGTATAATAACTAGTCCATGCACTTCTTTTAAACTGTCTGAGCGTCTAGAAGTATGTTAAAAGTAAATTGATAATTGTGTTGGGAAAAGAAATTTTCAAAATAAAAAAGAGAATCAAATATTAAAAATGTTTTTCTCAATTTTTTTAATCGGTTATTTTGTGTAAAGAAAACTATTACCTCAATATTTATATTAGAGTCGACTTTCCTAAAAGAGAAGTGTGTTGTGTAACAGCCAAGTTTTCTATAAGAACAGTACGCTGTGACACAGTCAACAATATTTTCTACAAGAACAGTGTCCTCCTAGAAATTCAATTAATCATCATTTAAAAAGGAGAAGTGTGCTTTCACACAGACAACTAACTTTTGTACAAACAAGAGTATGCTGTAAAACGGTAGATTTTTCTATAAGAAAAATAAACTGAACTGAACTTTCTTATAGAAAACTTTACTGTGACACACTCAACTTTTCTATAAGAAAACTTTACTGTAACACACTCAACTTTTCTATACGAAAACTTTACTGTGACACACTCAACTTTTCTATAAGAAAAAACTTTACTGTGACACTCTCAACTTTTCTATAAGAAAAAACTTTACTGTGACACGCTCAACTTTTCTATAAGAAAAAACTTTACTGTGACACGCTCAACTTTTCTATAAGAAAACTTTACTGTGACACACTTAACTTTTCTATAAGAAAACTTTACTGTGACACACTCAACTTTTCTATAAGAAAACTTTACTGTGACACACTCAACTTTTCTATAAGAAAACTTTACTGTGACACACTCAACTTTTCTATAAGAAAACTTTACTGTGACACACTCAACTTTTCTATAAGAAAACTTTACTGTGACACACTCAACTTTTCTATAAGAAAACTTTACTGTGACACACTCAACTTTTCTATAAGAAAACTTTACTGTGACACACTCAACTTTTCTATAAGAAAACCTTACTGTGACACACTCAACTTTTCTATAAGAAAACTTTACTGTGACACACTCAACTTTTCTATGAGAAAACTTTACTGTGACACACTCAACTTTTCTATAAGAAAACTTTACTGTGACACACTCAACTTTTCTATAAGAAAACTTTACTGTGAAAAACCTAACCTTTTATATAAGAAAAAAGTGCTGTGACAGTCGTACTTTCGTATAAGAAAAGCGTGCTGTGACATTTTCTTCTTTTCTATAATAAAAGTTTGTTGTGGGGCAATCGACTTTTCTATAAGAAGAAAGTGCTGTGACACTGTCAAGACTTTTGTAAGAAAAGTGTCTACTTTTCTTTAAGAAAATTTCCGACTTTTCTTTAAGAAGATTTACAACTTTTTATTAAGAAAATTTCCGACTTTTCTTTAAGAAAATTTACAACTTTTCTTTAAGAAAATTGTCAGTTTCTTTAAGAAAATTTACAACTTGTCTTTAAGAAAATTTTTGACTTTTCTTTAAGAAAATTGTTGATTTTTCTTTAAAAAAATTGTTGATTTTTCTTTAAGAAAATTTACGACTTTTCTTTGCTGTGACACAGTAGACTTTTCTACAAGCAAAATGTGCTGTGATTTCATTTTGACTACAATTATGTACAATTGAAAGTCGTTTTCTAAATTTATGAAAGTTTTTTTCTCAAACTTCAAATTTTTCTTGAGCTTGATGTCAAGCCCATGGTTGTCACATATTATTTTTCAACTTGTTTGGCGTCTAAATTCTTGATTGATGGCGACATGACGATTTTTCAGGCGATAAATAAATTTGATTGGGATTTTCATGGCAATTTTTTAACAAAGTTGAGCTTCAAATTTTTTGTAATTCTAAAACTCGTCTGCAAGCAATTAAAATAATTTTATTTTGATGATTTTTTATATTAATTATAGCAATTAATGCGTTTTGAAGTTGGATGAGAAAAATTGATAAGAAGTAATTTTTGGCGATTTTATTTCTCCTTTTGGCGATTTTCTGCTAAATTTTTATACGATTATTTTATAAAAATTTATATTAAAAAAGTGGTATACAAAAACAAATTTTTTTATCAAATATATATAAAGAAAAACTACATAAAATTGATTTTGGAGACTTTTGGCGATTTTTTATATCAATTTGGCGAAATAGGTCGGAAAGAATCTGACTACCCGGCGGTATGTACTATTCTCAACCTAAATCATTTTTTCATTTCATTATTTTTGTTATTGTTCTGTCGCAAGTTTCGAATCGAATCGAATTATGATTCTTAAAAATTATGAATGATTCGAACTGCTCTACGAGTAGATTCGTGCAGATGTTTACTAACAAATAACTTGTATACATTATAATTTGATTTATATATATCGTTATAAAATTTTGTAGGAGCGATAAAACTAAATTCGACTATCCAATTTTTTTTTTATTTCTGCCAAATAGCGTCTTGTTGTATGTCCTTTCAGTGCATGTATGTAAGCAGCAAAAAATGTGTAATTGTTATAGAACGTTTAACTTAATATTTATTATTTGATATTGCAGTATTCAGTACAAATTTTAATTACAGAGTTTCATCGCAAAAATAAAGAATACTTTACAATAAATATTTACAATTGTTAGTTTTTTGAAGTCATCAGGTAATAAAATTTTTTTTAACGACAAATTTTTACTGCACGTTAAAACATAAAAATATCAATTAATTGCAAGTTTTGCCTACATTTTATAATATTTTATGAGCATCTCTGATTATTTTAAATTAAGCATAAAAATAAAAATTCTTAGAAGGTGAAATTGTTAGTTTAAGTAATCCCAACTGAGAACTTTTTATTAAAATGAGTATTACTATGCCTTAGAAAACAGCTAGTTGTTCCGTTCTGCTAGTGTTTGTCAGAGTACTTACAACTAACTTTGGTGTTATTTATTCATTAATAATTAATCCTAGTTTACACTATGCAAGTCTTACTGATAAGATGATTAGTTTGTTAGGAGAGAGAGAGAGAGAGAGGAGGAGAAACGAAACGTTTCTGTTCCGCTCGTCTCTCTCTCCCTCAAACTAATCAGGGGGCAAATTACGGCATTCGATACAATTCGAAATTTTAAAATATTTCCATATAAACTCTATTGAAATATTTCGTAATTTCGTTCGATAACGAGTGCCGTAATTTGCCCCCAGCTTAGCAATAAGACTTGCATAGTGTAAGCTAGGACTTATTACATGTAATTTGGCTTACAAAGCGATACGAACCTTAGCCTAATCAAATCATAAATATAGTTTCGTAGTTACTGCTTTCGTAAAATACAAATTTTTATATATTTTTACGTTCCAATAATTTTTTCCAAGTGTAGGCACATTAACACACGTTTTTAACGCTAAATATTTAAGTCGCTAATGGCTACCGTGGATTCATATCTTACATGAGCCTGGCTGCTTTTTGAATTTAAATTTTTTACGCAAAATCTTTCTTTTGTATGGTACGAAAGTTTTCGCACATGAGCTTCTACGATTTTTTTCAGTGTATGAAATGAGTTTATGGATCATGTTTCCTGCTTTAGCTAAATAATAAACAAACTAAAAGTTTAATTGATAGAATAATAAATGTCAGCTAATGAACTAAATACCGCTGCACTTAGACATCTGCTGATAGTGATTTCAGGTCTAATGCACAAAAAAAATTTTAGATTTAATTCAAACTTATTTTCCTGCAGCGATTGGAAGATTACAGAAAAATGCGGAAGTCTTTTTTTTTTTGCATTGAAAACGAGATTTGCCAATAAAACCCAATAAACATTAAGACAGCATAATATAATATAATATAACATAATAACAATATTATATAAATTTTCATTTTTTCAATCCGAAGCATATAAACAAGCGGTTTCAGAATCGGATGAAGATGTTTGTTGTTACATTTTTGTTTGAGACATTTTTAACTTATTATGTTTGTGTACGTAATTCTCAGTAACATTTCGAGAGTTTTTCTATAAACATACGAAGTTATTTTTGCCTTTTTCAAGAATTTTTTTTATTGAAGTCTAATAATGAGTTCCTTAAGCAGAAATGAAATGCTTAACCACCGACAAACAAAATTATTTTTTAAATTGTTTATGCTTGGAAATTATTCCCTCCTTTTTTTAATACAAAATTTTCTTGAAATAAATTTCAAATATATTTTATTTTAGTGAATACCATCCAAAGGCTAATGATGAGTTTCTTAAGCAGAAACGAAATGTATATTGAGACGTTGCTTAACCAACAACAACAAAAATTATTTATGTTAATCCATTTTTAATTTCTAATTTTTGAAATTATTCCTATTTTAAAACTTAAAAAAATAATTGTTATTCAATAATTTTCTATTTCTCACAATTTGTTGCTTATTGGGCATACAATTCTTGTGTATCTGTAAACAACTTATCCGTATATAATACTCAAAGAACATCAAACATGATAATCGTACTACATACAAACCTTCTGCCTCCTTCTGCTGCAACATTTTAACTTGGCTTTGAACTTAGAATCAAAAGAAAAACCTGTCTTGCAATTTATCTTATGTAACCATTGAGAAAAACTTTGCAGAAAAAAAGATACTCAAGAACAAACAAAAAAAGGAATTTAAAACAGGTACGAACGAGTGTATTTACAAAAGATTCTTGCCACAACAATGTTGCTCCCCAACTACTAATAAATGGCTTCATAACTTCAAGAGTTCTTATGCCACAAACAAGAAATCACTTTCAAAACAAACGTTTAACCAGAAGGTTCTGCAGCACTCCAGCAAGAAGTTATAAAACAATGTGTAAATTTCACAATCGTTTATTTGTTTTTGCATTTTGTTGTCTGCTTGGGCTGGTGTGTGTCTTGGCTAAGCCTTTGCAAATATCACCACGCAATAGTGCTGAAGATCTTGGAGCTTTAGTGGCCTTGTCGGCTTTAATGAATTCCCAAGATGTGCACTATGATCAGAGGCAAAAGGGCGAGGAAAATTATCGCATAAAACTGGATGGTTTCTTTATTGGTCTGCCACAGGAGGAAAGTACTGCCTTGCTATTGCTCACAGATGATATATTTGAGAATTTGGGTGAGTTAAAAATTGTTTATAGGCTTAATTTAAAATGTTTATGATGTGATACATTTATAACATTTCATTTTATTAAGATGATGATAATCTTTTAGCTTTTGGAAAAAACAAACCTGATGCTATGATTCCGGCAGCAGCATCAGCATCATCGCCGCCATCCTCATCTCCTTTAAATAATTCTGCTTCGTCTAATACCCTCTCCTCAGCCACTGAAGCAAATCAGAATTTTCCTTTAAACGCCGATGTAGCCGCTTACAATGCACAACCCTTGGTGGTGGAAATTCCAACCTCTAGGAAATATTTAGAATCTAGACACAGTATTGACTCCGTATCAAGAACTAAATCCTTTGTATCACACTTCTTGAATCTCCTCAAAAGAGTGCGCAAACATTGAATTAAAAATAAAATTTTAACAGAAATGCAACAGGAAAACAATTAATGGATAAACAAACTTTCCTTAAAAATTAAAAATACATATTTGCTATATTTAGAAGTTGGAATAATAAAGACTGTTAAATTAAGTTAATCAACTAATTATAGTTTATAAAAAATAAATAAAACTACTAAAACATACTCGTATTTCGATCTTTGTTTCTCTTTAGCTTTTGAGAGATGCAAAATAAACGATAAATCGCAAAAGTTGAACATTGGCCGTAACGTAAAAAAATTTCTTACCATCACACAAATTTTTCATAAATATTTTTATCACAGCAAAAAAGTAATTGAAAAAAATTTTCAAATAATCACTTAAATTTTATTTCGATATTTAATTTATTAAAAGTTTGATTAAAAATGTAATTAAATCAATTAAATTGTTGTGTACTAATGTACATAATTAATTAAAAAGTTTAATTCAATTTTTAAATAATTTTTGGTTTTTTCGATTAAAGATTTTGGGTTGGTGAAATATTTTTATGAGATTTTACAAAAGCTTTTCGGCTCGTATTCTAAAGAAAATTATTTTTATTTCAAGTGTCGTTTAGTCAAAATTTCTACAGATCATGGGGACATGCTTCGAGTAGCATATTAAAAATTAATGCTCGTATAGGAATACTTCAATAGGAATTTTCGTATTTCATTGACAGAAGGGGTTTCCACACTGGATGGACCCGTACAGGTTTTCACGGATAGCTCAAGACTGAGGGAGGGGAGTTAGAGGAGGCGTATATGTTCTAGAATTCGGAATTGAAATGCCCTTCAGACTCCCGGAATGTATTATATTACAGGCCTGTGTATGACCTGGAAAAGAGAGGAATCCTACTCAGAGAAGTCGATATCGACAATCTCTGTGGGCTCCCACTCTCATCCTACTGGAGACGCTTCGATATTGCTTTTCTTAAATCAGCTCAAGACAAATGGTGCAATGAGCCCACCTGCGCAATATCGAGAACTCTTTGGCCTCGCCTAAGCCCCCACAGAACTAAAAATCTCATAAACTTCACTAGAAAACACTTGAGGAATCTTCTGCTTCAGTTGTTACGATGAAGAAGAGGAGGAAAGCATCTAGCATCTCCTCTGTTTCTGTCCCGCTCAGGAAGATTTCCGTCTGCACTTCCTTGGCAGATTATCGTTCAGTAGCCTATGCGAGTTATCGGAAATAAGACTCTAACATCTGAGCCTTTATATTAGCGGCTGGTATGGCCGTTGACTCCCTCAGATGACGTGTGTACACCAGCTACGTCCAAGCACACATACACTGATATTTGCATTTAAGGTAAACTGCTTTGAAAGCTCATAAATTTGTTCTTGTTTCTTTGTAAAGAAAGAGCACGCATTGTTGTCTGTTGTCTTGTTATTGTGGCTGTTGGTGTGAAAGCACAAAAGCTCTTTTGCAAAAGTTTGCACATTGTGCATATGGCTTGGACGTAGCTGGTGTATATACACAACCATTTTCCCCACCCACTCTCTCCTCTCCTCTAGCAACTAATCATCTCCATTCTACATCAACCTCTTGCACCTTTCTCCTCCATTTCTATTTTCTCTCCAACTTACAGGTAGCACACCATTTCACCCATCCTTAACAGCAACCTGCTAACCTAACCTAACATAGTCAAAATTTATTTGGAAATTTAGTTTTAACATGCACTTCAAACCCAAATTCTTTTTTTTAGAATTGTGTAGTTTATATACTCACAATTTTTCGCAGGCAATTTGCAATTCATTTTTTTATTTTTGCGCCATCTGGTGGAAATTTGGTGTACCACAGCATATTTCAATGAAAATGTTAATTGTTTTTTTCTCAATTTATTTTTTTTTATGTTAGTTTCAAGCTTCATGAGAACGAGTGAAATTAATAAAAAATAATAAATTTATGAGTTTCTAATTTTTATTTTATTTATGCAAAAATTGGACAAAAGTATAATTTTTTTTAGATAATATTTACTTTGCCTCTCGGTCTTTTTTTCATCTATTTGTTAGAAAATAAACGCATTTCACTGTCTTTAAAATTTTTTTAATTGTTTATTATCATAATTAAATACTTTTGTATATAGCATATTTTTTTTTAATTTTAACTTTATAAACATCAAAATCATATTAATATAATCTACAATTTGTTAAACTATTGATTTTCTGGTGTGATGCTTAACGTCTTTTGTTCTTTCAATTAATTTCATTTGTATTAGTTATTTGGTATTGTTTTATTTTAATTAATATATTTTAGAAATTTGTAAGTCCAAGGAAAACTGTAGCAATTTTCAAATAACAAAAAAGTGATTCCATAAATAATTACCAAGAACGAATTTTACTAAAATGTAAAATGAATTGTATACTTATTTTTTTCGAACTTAATTTCGAATTCAATAAATTGTTCGTCTTCATATTAAGTTTAATTGATAAGTTTTTTAAGTATTTTAGCGAAATTTTATAATTGTACTTGATGAATTCCAAATTGAAATATTTTTTTAAAATAAATGCACATATTCATAGTCAAAACAAAGTATAATTTAACACCCATATTTATAAAAAATAAATAAAATGTGTTTGAAATCCATTTGAAGAAAATTTTTTATGAAAAGTTTGAAATAAAATATATTTTAAACTCATTTTAAATTTTATGAATATGGGGGGTAAGAGTTTAGAACCAGTTTTTGTATGGTAATACCCGTTTTAAATTCTTATGGCCGTATCCCAAAAAAAATTATTTGATCTTGAAATGTACGTTAAAAAAAATTTCCATACAAATTTTGACAAAAGAACACTTGCAGTTCAAATTAATTTTTTTTTTTGATACGACTCTTAAGTACTTTGAATATGCGCCATTGTCTCTAAATTTGTAATTAAAATTCCAAGAGAAACTTATTCATCAACACATCAGTTTTTCTTGAAGCAATTCCCTTCAATTCTCTTTTAAACCTGGGGGTCTACTCTGTAATTCGAAACGAAAGCAAATGCTTTCGAATTGCAATGCTAATAACATACAAATTCGAAAGCATTTTCTTTCGTTTCGAAATACAGAGACCACCTGCTCGTTTATTCTACTAACAATACAGTCTGTTTGTTAAATTTGCGTATTATTGCTTTAATGCAGCGAACTAAATAACAAAAGAAAATTTAAGTAATTTTTCGGTACAAGCAAGTATGTACCCCTCCTCTTTCCTCTTTCCTCTCTCTCGCTCTATCTCTCTCTCTCTCTCTCATAAATTCAGACTTGATTCAAGAAAAATTGCTGTGTCTAAAACATGACTATGCATAATCGAGCTACAAGTTTATGTAAAACGATCTTAAGCGAACAGTATAGTATTCAATAAATAAGTAGTTTATTAGAAATACCGTGGAAGGAATTCAGCATCAAAGGAATCGGTTCTAGAGCTAGAGATTATTGTACATAATTTGTTTGCTTTTTTATACAATAAATTGACATTTACTAAAAATAACTTAAGCTACAGCAAAAACATATAATATAAAATAGTTAAATATAAATTATAAATATGTATATGCAAATTCATTTATTATAAATATGTATTAAGAATATAAAACAAATCTCGCTATTGATTAAAATATTTGGTAGTAATACATGTATATTTGTCTTTTCTTGTCAATATTGTGTGTACGCTTACGTTTTTTGTGTGAATTGTGACATTAAAATTATTAATAAGTTACATACAAAAAAAAAACAAATTGAGGTTCATTATGGTTATTAAATTAAAACTTAACAAATTAAAAGCAGAGACAAAATTTTGGTCTGAACCAATTTATTTTTGTATCTAGTACGACAATTTTTTTTTTCTACATAACAATAAAAAAAACTGCATGCAAAAATAAATTTTTCCGGGCAAACATTTTGTCGGAAATAAATGGGCGAATTCAATGAGCGAACGGCAGTTATGAAACCAAATAAAAATCACTTTAACAAAACTTAATTTTAAATAAATTTTTTTTAATCACTTTAAAACTTAATTTTAATTATTTGTATTAATAAAGATTTAGTTTAAATGCAAAAACTTTTCCTGCATACTCAGAAATTAAAAAAAAATCAAGAAATCTCTTTTGTGCATGAACCGGGCCAAATTAATTAGTATAGGAACACTAAGCGATAAGGAAATGATTTGTCGATACTTGACAGTATGTTCAATATTTATTTATAAAAGTATTTCTATTTCGTTTCTTACAGTTTGTTGATGAAAACAAAGAAATTCTAAATATTCCCCGTTAAATAATTCTCAGGGTATTTTTTCCGAGAGCAATTCACTCATATTCTAAACAACTGGCGAACATAATAATAAGTGAGAGAGAATTTCGAATTTTCGAAGTCAACTATTTTGTTTACAGTTGTTTTATTTTACCCGAAAGTAGATTTTTTAAAATAGGGAAGCTCCCAGAATGAAACAAAGCAACAATTTAAGTATTCTGGTTTAATTTCCTTTTTTATACTATTAATATGACCTTTGTGCGTTTTTGTGAACACGTGAAAAGCGTACAAAAAATATAAAATAAATTTTAGCTAGGCCACAATATTATATGATATACATACATACATATCGTGCCATAACCGAATCGAATTTAATTTATTGACGAAAATCGATTATTTAGGATCATAAGTAATCGATTTTTGTCGAAAAACGAAGTTCAAAAAATATGTCCCTTATGCTTTCTTTTTTTTTGCGGTTATGGCTCGATGTGTACATCACATATATTTTTTAATTCCTTTGTCGTACTATATTAAAAAACGTATGCATAGTTTGAAAATTTATATATAGCCAGTTTTAAAATAATGATTTTGAAATATGTATGTATATCAAAAGTTAAATATGGAAAATAAAAGAATTTATTTTGTCATGTCTAACAATGGCTATGCGAAATAATGCAGCGCTTATCTATAGATATGTATATAAGTACCCATAAATGAGTTCAAAAATATTTTAAAATATTTTTCACATAAACAGAAT
Source organism: Tachina lurida (assembly GCA_944452675.1). Taxonomy (NCBI): domain Eukaryota; kingdom Metazoa; phylum Arthropoda; class Insecta; order Diptera; family Tachinidae; genus Tachina; species Tachina lurida. The sequence goes on from OX101753.1 coordinate 11,813,207, forward strand.
AATTTTTTTCGAAAGCTTTTCGTCAATAAAGCTTTGCTTAAACATTTCATTAGTTTAAAAGTTTAATTGACACCATTAAATTTTTCATTGATTACTTGTATTTTTTTTTTAACTCAAGGTGTCAATAGTTGAAGAAAATTTTCTAGGTACGTAAATTTTTTTAATTAGTTCGCAAAATAGGAATAGAAGAACTGAATTCAAACAGTCGTAATTTTGTGTTAAGGACAGCGTTGCCAAATGTTGACGATGTCCTTAATTTATTTCTGTTCAAATCATAACTGCTGTATTCATAAAAAATATCTTAGGTTTATTTTTTATTAGTTTGCGACACAATATATTTAAAATACATTATGTCTGCAGCAAACCAATAACAAACCGACGATATGTCAAATAAGCCCTTAATAAACCTTAAATATTTTTTATGAATACGGCCGTAAGTTTTTGTAAGTGCAGCCCAATTCTCAAAATTTAAAATTTTTTTTGCACAAATTTTAACTTCTTCTGTTTTCCATTATTAAAGCTCCTCCGCTCGCGTTGATCTGTTTAAAAAATACATAACAACCGATTTTAAAACTGGTTAAACAATCAAACACGAATCGAAAATTGCCCAGGCCCAACAATGTTTTTCGAAAAATAAAAAATCTGTTGTGAACCGGATAAAAAATACCCTATATATGACACTGGTAATGCAGCTTTCCATTGGTGAAAGAATTTTCAAAATCGTATAAGCGGTTTTGCTGCGAAAGCGTAGCAAGCAAACAAACAAACTCACTTTCGCATTTATAATATTAGTAGGTATTTCCAATAACAATTCATATGGAATACAGAACATAACCTAAAGTCTATCTATTTTGTATTCATGAAAAAATTAAATGAATTTGAAATCCAAATTAGCAAAATTTTTAAATAAAATACATTTCAATCACTCACTTTAAATTTTATGAACATGGGGGTATGATTTTAAGAATAGCAGGCTTAAAAAAATGTGATGGCTTGTGTATTGCATACAGTACCAAATATCAATAAAAAGCACAATTAACAATTTCTTTAGCTTGTCATATTCTTCTTCTTCTTCTCCTTATTTTAAATAACTGCTGCCAGTTTCTATAAGCAATAGCCTATAAGAAATATTTTTTTAGAATAGAATCCAAAAAAGCAAGGGACAAATTTTTCGCAAAGTATTTTTCGTAGTAACATTCAGCACAATTATAAATTAATTTGATAAACTTAGTTTTAAGCCTTGTTCAGTTTGGGCTTAATTAAAATTGAAATTTATGCTCACATCATAAATCAAATATTTTCCCGAATACTGTCATCTCTATCAAATTGTTCATTGGGGTGGATATTCTTACTATGAATAAATAAGTAATTAAGTAAAGGCTAAAACTCACTATCCTCGACGATCCCAAGACTTTTGAAAAAATGCAACCCTTATCTATTGAATTCATTCTTGTTGTCTTCTGAAAATTGCCATAAACTTCATCATACCAGGGTTGTATTTTCTGAAAAGTCGTACGATTGTGTAGGATGGTGAATGCTACCTAGCCTTACTATGTAAAAAAATTAATTTTTATAATATAAAATAAGATTAGGTTATATTAAATAAAACTGACTTGGCAATGGATGTATACAGATAATTTACTCAACGTCATAGCTCAAAAAAAAATGATATCAGGATTATTTCTGCATCATTAACACAAAAAATCCATTTTTTGAGTTATGACATTGTTTTATTAAATGAGCGCTACATTAGGTCTGTCCATTTACTTTCCCAGCAGAAACTGACAACGAGACGCTTGACTAGTAAAAACTTGCAGCAAGAAAATTATATTCATATCAGAACCATGGATGGAAAGCATGATACAATTGTACTTTTTGTGATGTATTTTGTTTGATAATATTTTAAATTGAAAAGTTTTTTTTTTAAATTGACCTTTAATATGAAATACTTTACATAGTTTCAAGCATTATTTACTATTTTTATGCATTTTTTCATAATTTTTTTTAATTTTATTCTATTAACACATACAAATATGCCACTTTCCATCTCTGGCCAAATATGATGGTAGGTACAGACTTTGCATCTTGCTTACGCAACACGTTTTCGAATATTTTGACAAAGACACTGCAACCTACAATGCAACCGTCAATGCAACCTATAAACATCAAAACATTTTGATATTTTCGAAACTTCGAACGCAACCATAAACAAGATTGTAGACTATGCGACCGACAATTCAACCTGCCTGGTTGCATAAACACGTTGCTAAGTCTGTACCCATCATGAGAAACAAACAAAATTCCTTGACAATAAAATTTAATTTATGCGTCTTAATAAAAGAAAAACATTAAATTAAGAAAACGTACTTTCTTTTCTTCTTCAAATAAATAATTTGAAAACAAAACGCAGAACAGCTGTCTACATAATTATTGCAAGTAAAAATTTTACTAGTAATAATTGTTAAGAATTTTTTTAATTTCTCACTTTTTTCTCTCTTTTGACGCTCTCTCCTTGCAAACTTTTTGAGTTAATGAACACTTTCCAGTAACAATTGTTACAAATTCGTAAACATTTTAAGTAAATGAACAAACCTATTATGTAGTTATTTATAAAAATTAAAATATTGGACTACATAAAAAGATATAAATATAATACAATAAAGGCAAACAAACTCACTTTAATTAAATTTAAAACCTATACATAAATAAAAGTTTTATAAAAGCCAATTAAAAAAAAACGCTATTTTATAATAAAGCTAATGTTTGCGAATAAAATATTAATATAAGTTTTAGTTCTTTTTTTTTCGATTAATAAAAAGCTTACCTTAACAGAATAAATATTTAATCTTATGCTATAAAACATAATTATTAACTTTAGTTCGATCGAATCGTAACCTGAAAATTTTGCTGTGTCTAAAACTCAAGCTATAAACTTACAATATACATACATACTACATACATATCAATAAAACTTAAGCCATAATCTCAATTTACAGCCTCAATTAATACAATACAAAATACAATAAAACTTTGTGCTAATTTGTTGAGAAGCAAGACCTAAAAAATATATATATATATTTAAATTACTAAAAAACATTATTCTAGCTTCTTAGCAGATTCGTCCATGTTGGAATTAGACGACAACACAGATGAAGATACAGTGTTAGTATCACTTGAATTTATTGTTGCTGTAGCTATATTATCACCATTAACTTTGAGGTTGCTATTAGGGGAAGTAGTATTGGATGTTGACGTTGGTATCGTTTCGGCTGGCTGGCGCATGTGAACGCTAAAACATATGCGATTAAAATGTTCACACATTTGACTAACTACCGAAGAACCATAATGACAGTGCGTCAATGTAGTCACAATTAGCAAAAGATATAGCATTAAGCGCTCTAAAATGGGCAGCCATAGCCCCATTGCTATACAGATGACAAAAATGGGTGTCATCCAATGGAATCCTTCACAACGAGTATTTGACATTTGGGCAACAATTAAACGACACTGTAATATAAAAGAAATTTTAAATTTATTCAGCCTTATATAGAAAAAAAAATATTAGCAACAGTTTAAGCACTAAACACGGCATCCTAAAGACAAACGATAACCCTATTCTTGTGCTAGAAAAAAACTCAACTGACTGGAGAAATACATATATAATTCTGTCAATAAAATCGACTTCAATGCAAAGATCTGATAGAAAATTTTCGAAAAAAAAGTTTATGAATTTGAAAATCTGTTGCTTAAGAAGAAGTACGTGAAATATAAAATTAATTTTGAAGGGCGTGCCTCCGCCCATTTTTTTATATGCAAGATTGTATGTTTTTCAGGGTGTGTCTTAAGTTTTGAAAAAATCGGTAAAGTAGAACCACTTAAAATAAAATATTAAATGGCTTCACAACGCCCATTTTTTTAATGGAACATTATGTCTCTTTTAGAGCTCAAGGTGTTTGCTAAGTTTCCTTAAAACCTGTTAAGTAGAACCACGTGAGATATATGTAATAATAAATTTTAATGGGCGTAACCCCGCCCATTTTTTTAACTTTAAAGTTGTCTAATTATAAGAACCAAATGTCTTTGCTAGGTATCGCAGCAATCAAATAATTAGAATATCATAAAATCAAAAAAAAAATTGTGGGCTTATCCCCGCCCAAAATTTTTACAATGAGACAAAAAAAGAATTTTTACAATCGGTCTAAAGTCTACCGAGTTATGAAGTAACAATGTCAAAAAAAAATACAGGACGAATTGATAACCTCCTCCTTTTTTAGAAGTCGGTTAAAAATAAATTTTAAAACTTGTGTTATTATTTGAAGAACAAAATGTGTAATTTTTCTAAAAAATATGTAAGGTGTATGTAAGTCTATGTGTATTGTCAGTATTTTATTTATTTTGATGCACTTTTTATCGCCCAACTTGACGTTTATAATGACACAAATCGTGATATACAAACGCAACTGTTGCGTTTTTTAATAAAAATCGTCAACAGCCGCGCTCTAAAACTTAAAAAAAAAAAGAAAAATGCTAACATGTTAGCGCTTATTATCGACGACTTGCGTTCTACAAACAGGCTGCAAGACTATTGGATATTATTTAACACAACAATTGGGATGTTATATAAAGAAATTAATAGATTCGTCTTAAGGGTTCTATACACCACCAAAGGTGAAAAGGAACCTTATTGTTTTCGCTACACTGTTCGTCTGTCCGTCTGTGTACTTGTCTGTCGCAAGCAACTTGTCTCGAGAACCTTAAGTTGTCACAGAATAAATATGTAAAACGTTAGCCGCTATAACAACAAATATATGACAGTTAAAAATTAAAGGGTGTTCTAAGAAGAGCAACGAAAAAGTTTGAAATCTTAATGTAATATACATATCTTAATATAATATGTACATGCAATTATATATAGACACTTGAAATGTTCAAAGTTAGTGTATTTTTATGCAGACTACACCAATTCACACTGAAATTTAAAAAAATCAAGTTATCAAGAGTATTCTATCAGTTAATGTAATTTTGGCAACTTGCCTATCTTGGAAACCGTGAGAGGCAAACTTTTGAAATTTTCAAAAACGCTAAAACTAGAAAATCCCTAAATTAAAAAAAAATCGTCATAACGAAAAACATCATCAAAACGAAAAATACATGAACGACTCGAAAACATGAACACTTTAATTTTTACATTGATTACTATAAAACGTGAACAAAGTCTGAAAGTTTTAAAAGGTGAACAAATTTTCTTAATTTTTATAGTCTTATTATTTGAATTTACTTTTAGTTTTCGAAATCCCATAACAAATTTTTATGTTTACGTTAATTGTTTTCAACAAATCATGCATATACGAGTACGTACGTATGTACTTATGTACGTGGTATATGTAAGGAAAATATGTACTTCATCCAAAATGGTAAAACAAAACACATATTTTGCTTAAGTGAATATAATTTAAATTTTTTTTTTTTTTTATTTTAATATATGATATTGAATTTTTTGTTTGAATTTATTATATGGAGGTAAACTCTGCTTTTTTTGTTCTAAAATTTTCACAATCGAAAACGTGAAAAAATTTGAAAACATGAACACCCTTGGTAAAAATTAGTTCACGTTTTCGCGAGTTCACTGTATATTGCCAAAAAACAGAAAAAAAATCGCCAAAACTAAAAATATATCTCTAAAAATAAAATAAATCGATAAAAATCAAAAAAGATCGTCAATACGAAAAAAAACGCCAAAATTAAAAAAAAAAAACTCCAAAGCTAAAATAATCACCAAAAACCAAAAGAAGTTCAATTGGTACTTAAATTTTTTTTAAATGTCTACATCAGGTAAGATATTCTATTATATAGGCTAAAGTTCGTATAGTACTTATGTATGTACGTGGTGTCCGTACGGAACCCTTCGTGCGCGATTCAAAGTCGCACTTTAATGAATTTATTATATTTTTATGTGATATAACATAAGTATATTTTAAATAAGTAATGTTATTTTTATAAATGTGAAAGTGGTATATTTATACTTATGATGTTGATGTGCTTGTCAATATAATTAAGTAGCTGACTACACGGTGATGATAGCAGTCAACAGCATTTTTAATTGTGTGGTTGTGTAGTCTGCTGTGGTATATGTGTTTAATGCATTTTACACTGCATACATATACTACCACATTAAACTTCATGTTTGGTTCATGTCAATTTTTACATAAGGCCGATTTCTTTTCCCAAAAATGAAACCATCTCGCTTAACATGAGAGGTTGAAATATTACATTAATAAAAAATTATTTAACTATGCATTGATTTTGAATGGTTTGTACTTGACTATGACATGATTACGACTAGATTACGGCCTCAACTAAGTGCCAAAGAAATGTACTATACATATAAATATTTCATACTCCCGACCTATCGAAACCATAAATGACCATAAAATATGTTTAATATATGTATGTACTTATTTTAGAATATACATACTAGCGTCAAACATCAATTATAATTTAAATCATTTCTAACGTTTATTATTATTGCAGCTCATAACTCCATAAATTTTTTATAATATGAAAGTACATTCATAATTTTAATTTATTAGATTTGCCATCTGCTAAAAAAATTTTTGTTTTATTCTTAAAACCGATCAACAATGTGCAAGAGAGTTAATATGAAATCCAGCAAAAAAAAAATTCAAATAATTTCTGATTCATAATATTGTTTGTGCTAACCGCGTAGACACCTTATCAGCAAAATAAAAGAGAGAACAATTATAAAAATAACGTCTGATTTAGTTTCAATTATTGAGTAAGTGCGAAAAGAAGGCTAACTGCTATATTTATTTAGCACTTAAGGTGAAAACCCACAATCTAACACACACACACACACACACAAAAAGCTTAATATAAACATTGATAAGGAATTGGTTTGAAATAGATGCAGACGATTTTTAATTATTGTTATAAATTATAGCAAAAACACGTTATTGGAGATAAGAAATTTTGACGAAAAACTTACACTTATATTGGAAAATATGGTGCCGCTTAACATAAATAAAGCTCTGGGATCCTTTTCGATAATATTGTTGGGAGAAATGTGAGGCCATATTAGCAATAAGCTCATGTAGGTAAAAAATGGCCACAACGGCCGAATAGCCTCTGTTAAAGTACGCATTTTGCCGGTACGTTGAGCGTAAGAGCTAAAATTGGAAATAGAAAAAATATTATAAATTAGAAACATATTATATACATATTTTATGATTCGTCAAATGAAATACTCACTTGTAAATATTTACAATCACCATGGGCATATTAGACATGGCGCTGATATGCAGCACAAATTCAATAGCACTACCCAATGGTATGCCAAAAGGTAAGTCACGTTTCCAGAATTCATAGCCAAACCACCATGTGATCAGGTACATAGCTGTTGAGCCCCACATGCTCAAATCGTAGCCCCAGGGTAAATACAATACACCCGTATTATATTTCTCCCAATGAGATATATAGAAATTAAAGAAAACCATTAAGCACACGTAATACATGCGCATGGGTGCCACCGAATATATGGCGGAACGACCGAAAATACTATACAGGCATGTGGGTATCAACACAGCTGTATACGAATCTAATCCATGATCAAACAATTCGCCTAAAGGTCCCGCCAGACCGATACGTCTCGCCTGTTTTCCATCTATACCATCCAATGTGTAGGCAAAAAATATATTTATGGCAGTGCACAACCAGACCCAAGAGGGTATCGGTGTTGTACCTTCCTGACCAGTACTGGCGAAAAAATTCCAATCGTAATAGGAGAGCAGAAAGAAATTCATAGCTGTACACAAAAAGCCCAAGAAAGTCATCACGTTTGGCGCCAGCCATCGCGGAAAGAACTGTTAATTACAAGAAAGCAGTCAAATAATAAATATGTATGATAACATTTTTTAATTTCATAGCTTTTGAATATATTCATTCATTCGTCATTCGAAGAAGTGAAAATTTATTGGCCTATTTCACAATAACGAAACGAAGCTTTCGACTGAAAATTTATATTGAAAACAACAATAAAATATGAAAATTTGTTTTTATTTTCAATATAAATTTTTAGTCAAAAGTTTCGTTTCGTTATTGTGAAACAGGCCATATATTAAAATAAAAACTAAATTTCAAAAATTGGTTTGTTTACACGTTTTCTCCACACGCAAAGTTTACTCTTGAGTTTGTAGGAGAGAATGGAAAACAGGTCGCATTCTCTTTCGAAGACGTTGTTTAGACTGCTTTTCCACACATAAAGTTTACTTTGCAACGTCTTGATTTTGTAGGAGAAAAGGGAAAGGAGCTCGCATTCTTTTTTCAAGACTTTGCACAAAGTAAACTTTGCGTGTGAAAAAGCCATCTTACACAGGGTTGTCAGACTTTTTCCAAGCCATTTCACAAACATTGATTTTAAAAATCGCCAAAAGTTGCCAAAATCAATTTTATGTAGTTTTGCTCAATATATATTTGATAATAAATTTGTTGTTATATAATGATTTTTTTAATATAAATTTTTATAAAATAATTGTACAAAAATTTAGCAGAAATTCGCCAAAAGTAGAAATAAAATCGCCAAAAATTATTTCTTGTAAATTTTTTTTATCTAAATTAAAAACGCATTAATTACTTTAATTAATATAAGAAAAATCATCAAAATCAAATTGTTTTAATTTCTTGCAGACAAGTTTTGGTAGGATTTATTTTTGAAACTAGTCGTTCGACAAACTAACTTTTAAGAATTTTTTTATCTAAATTAAAAACGCATTAATTACTATAATTAATATAAGAAAAATCATCAAAATCAAATTGTTTTAATTTCTTGCAAGCAAGTTTTGGTTCGATTTATTTTGGAAACTAGTCGTTCGACAAACTAACGGCCTGGCCCACGATGTCACGAGAAATCGTTCGATCGACAACTTGTATTGCAAACAACAACAAATTTTCTAAAGTTATTGTTGTTTGCAATACAAGTTGTCGATCGAATGATGTCTAGTGACATCGTGGGCCAGGCCGTAACTTTTATGAATTAAAAAGATTTTGAAGTTCAATTTTGTTTCAAAAAAAAATAGCCATAAAAATCGCCAATAAATTTATTTATCGCCAGAAATATTGCCATGTTGCCAAATCAAAAATTTAGACGCCAAGCAAGTTGAAAAATCGCCACGCTTGACGAGATATCGCCATCTCCCAACCCTGTAGTGCGATTCACTAATTTTTTTTTAACGACAATCGCATCGTTAAAATATTTATAACGAAAATTTAAAGAATTTGATATTCAGTAAAATTGTTAACGACATTCGCTGTAGGTTAATGTCAGCTAACGTTATGTGCTGTTAAATTTATCGTCAAAAATCAACAGAAAATATTAGCTGCATACTATCGTTAAAAAGAAGTTACAGAATCACACAACCTTTATTGCACGAGACAAAATGTATAGACAAAAACTACTATTGGCGGATCGTTAAAAGTTACTGAATCGCAGTACATACATTTCTAAAATGAAATGAACGTAAGAATTGCAACGCGTTCCTCTCTCTTTTAAAAGCGATGAATTTTATATGATAAACAAAAATGATTTTTTTTTTAATTTATGCGGTTTTTTTGTCTTCCATGTAATTTTCACCAAGTCAACTCGTATTCCAGAATAGAACATGGAAATACTTTGCGTTTTGATTTCAAAATTTTTTACTTCAATCTAAATTGACTATAACTGGACAATATCTTGCCTACAACTTGACTGAGACTTGACAATGATTTCATTATGAATTGACTATGATTCGACTATGACTTGATTGCGACTTGACTGTGATTTTACAATAACTTGTCAATGGTCAATGATTTGGAATTGAATATGATTTGATTATGGCTTGACTAGACACAGACACTTGATTTGACTATTATTAACTGTGAATTGACTATCCTTTGGCTATGATTTTACTATGATCCGAATATGACTTGACTACTACTTACTTAATTATGACTTGAATATAATTTGGCTGTGACCTGACAAGGACTTGATTATGACTTGAATATAATTTGGCTGTGACCTGACAAGGACTTGATTATGACTTGAATATGGCTTGATCATGACTTTGTTGTGACTCGATTATGACTTGACTATCACTTTTCTATGACTTGTCAAAGACTTGATTAGAACTTGACTATGACTTGACTATGACTTGATTATGACTTGACTATGACTTGACTATGACTTGAATATGACTTGACCATGACTTGGTTGTGACTCGAATACGACTTGATAATGAATTTGTTATGATTTTGCTATGAATTGATTATGATTTGGGTATGAATTGACTATGAGTTGAATATGACTTTTATATGACTTCATTATGCGAATGTCTTAACTATTACTTACCAGAATTTGACAATGACTTGATAATGATTTACCTATTGCATGTATACGGCTGGTGATTTTCCTGAGTAATATTAAAATAGAAAACTAAAGGAAATTGTTAATAATTCCAGAGGGAGGAGGCAAAAGCAATTCTTGAGGGCAATTTTTTCCCAGAAAACATATGTACACATTTAGTATTTCTACTTTGAGGACTATTTTGTCCCAGATTAAAGAAAAAATGCTGCCGTGTTTCTTAAGGCCGGCGCACAATGAATCCGTCATGCGTTAAGCTTCGCCTTTTTCAACTGACAGCTAAGTTGAAATACATGGTTTCTTATGAGGTCGGTTACATTTAGTACGTGTCCGTCAACGCAAAGTACAAAATTTGGTCAACTTTTAACTTTTTGCGTACATTGATTAGTTTGACAGATATTGGTTGGTTTTTTTTGGTATGTTCTGATTTAGATTTTTGTGTTTTGTGGCAGCAAAAATAAAATTAAACAAAGGAAATAAACGAAATAAATACAAAAAGTTGAATTTAATAAATAAAATGGAGAATCGACCTATAGAATCTATTCAAATGCTTCCGTCAATAAAGTACTCATTGTGCCAACCTTCTCCGTCGTTGCGTTAATATCAGTTAAAAAAGGCGAAGTTTAACGTATGACGGATTCATTGTGCCCCAGCCTTTAACCTGCTAGAAGATACGTCGTAGTCCAAGTTGAAATACGCCAAGCATGGTAAGGGGGAATGATGTAAGCAAAACACAATCTAAAATATTGATTTCCTTTAATCTTCTTTTTTTTTTAATCTTTCAGCCATTAAAGCTTTATGTAGTAAAAATAAAGGAAAGGAAATATGTAGTAATAACTTGTTTACTAAATATGTGTTGCACAATAGGCTATAATGGACAATAATAATTGGCAGTAGGTTATAAAAAGTTCTGAAAAACAATTTCTGTTCATTTCTTTTAATGTTTAGAAGTTTCATAAATTCATACATTTCTATAAACTTTTTATGGAAAAATACTTTAATAGACTTTAATTGAGTGGTTTCGATAAAAAAATGTTTCTTCTATTATTGTAAGTAGGCCATTGTTCTCATTAATTACTTTTTTCATAGCATGTCAGCCATCCATTACCAATAAAAAAGGACTTACAAGGGTCCTGCCAGTCCGTCATTATAGATTTTTATTTGTTGTGTTTGATAAAAGAACAATAATATTTGTTTAGCACTACAGTTTGTTTGACATTCATACAAACATAAATAGTTACACTTAAACATTAACTTTAACGTTTGTGCTATGCTATTTTTACTGCTTATTTATAGTTTTTTTTAACTTAGTTTTTTGGCGCATTTACCTTGACAGTCCAATTCCAAAAGGGATGCATTACATAGACACTCAATGGCGAAGTATCGCGTGCACTGTACTATAAAGAAACAAATGAAGAAAAGAAACATTTTAAATCAATTTTGTAAATTAAATTATAAAACCTAATAGATGATACGAGTACAACATTGAATTGGCTTTTATGAAGAGATAAAAAAAATCTTGAAGTGTTTTTTGTATTCTCGAACGCAACTACATATTACTGTTATAAGTATTTATGGGTCAATTATTTTGCGATTTAGTTTAAAAACATATTTTTCTTTTATAGAAGAACAAGATGTTTACTCTGTAATTTTAAATGAAAGGAACAGCTTTCAAATTTGAGTTTTTGAATTTAAAAGCATTTTCTGCTATTTCGAATTACAGATGAAGACCCCAAGCCATATTTTTAACGGCCTGTCCCACGATGTCGAGAGAAAATGTTGAATCGATTACTTGTATTAAAAACAAAAACCAATTTTCTTATTTTGTTGTTGTCGTTTCTCTCTACACCTTTCAGGGAAATTAAGTAATCTGATTCGCCCGCAAGTTCACATTAGTAGTTACCGATTTCTGACTGAACACGTTAAGGTGTAGTTTTCACATTACAAATCAGTAAAGAAAAATAAAAGCATGTCATATAAATTATTTGACCATTTATAATGTGCAAAATACACCTTAGAATAGTACGAGTAAAAGCAATGAAATTGCTTTAAACGATCTTTAAAGCCGGCCAATGAATAAAATAAAAATATTTGCATAGCAATGCCAGTATTTATTATTAGTAAAATATATAATTTTATATGCTTTGGTTTTTTTAAATGCATTTTAATTTGCATAAAATTTCTCTGTGCACAATTAACAATGTAAATAAAGGTTTTAAAAAGTGTCAGGAATTTCAGCAAAAGAGAGAATTTTCAATTTTAGTATTGGCTCATGTTATTTTTTATTTTATTTTATTTTCTTTCATTTCTGTATTATTCGATTTAGGAAACTTTTTTCAATTCGTGTTATAGAAGTGTCTTTTCAAATTTTTTTGTATGCAGCCATTTCTTACTCCGAATGCATTTTTCAATACAAAAAAAATAACTTTGGGTCTAGGGATTGAGAATACAGAGATATATTCCAAATTTTTATTGAATTAGGGCCATAAGCGTTAATTTTTACAGAAAAAAATGAATTTTTAAATTGGAACTTAAAATTTCAAACACTAGCGTCTAAATAAACAAAAATGTAAAATAAAAATTATTTCCAGAAATTTCGAAAATTCGAATTTATATTCGAAATTTCGAAAACAAGCGAAAAACATAGCGCATATACAACAAATATTTTATTTATAATTTAAAACTTTTTTAATTGTTGTTTGTATCTTATATTTTTGATTGCGAAATTTAGTAAATAATTTATTCAATATTTCTTTTATGCGTTACCACTGTACATATCGTTACCTGAAATGCAAAACAACATATCATCAAAAAGCGCGTTAACAAAATTCTAAACTTCTTCATGTATGTGAAGATAAATTCGAATTTAAATAGCAGAGACAGGAACCAACATTTCTAACATAGCATGTTAAGCACATAACAGAGCACTGTTACTTGCTTTTTTTGGTGAAAATTCTTGAGAAGATCAGGGTAAAATATGGAAGAGCACACGTACTACACCGTACTTTGAAGGTTCCTAAATGTGATCCAATCGGTCAAGTTCCTCAAATAATTTTGGGAATTGAAATAATCGATTTTGAAAAATTTGCCTTTTTCGTAAATTTTGTTTAAAGAAGTGCTCATTGTGGTAAAATATGGAAGAGCACACGTACAACACCATATAGGTGTGGTACTCTGGAGGGTCCTAAATGAGATCCAAGTGTTCACGTTTCTCAAATAATTTTGGGAATTGAAATAATCGATTTTGAAAAACATGCTTTTTTTGGTGAAATTTCTTGAGAAGATCAGTGGTCATTTGGATAAAATATGGAAGAGCACACGTACTACACCATATAGGTGTGGTACTCTGAAGGTTCCTAAATGTGATCCAATCGGTCATGTTTCTCAAATAATTTTGGGAATTGAAATAATCGATTTTGAAAAACATGCTTTTTTTGGTGAAATTTCTTGAGAAGATCAGTGGTCATTTGGATAAAATATGGAAGAGCACACGTACTACACCATATAGGTGTGGTACTCTGGAGGGTCCTAAATGTGACCCAAGTGTTCACGTTTCTTAAATAATTTTGGGAATTGAAATAATCGATTTTGAAAAAAATGCTTTTTTAGTGAAATTTCTTGAGAAGATCAGGGTAAAATATGGAAGAGCACACGTACTACACCATATAGGTGTGGTACTCTGAAGGTTCCTAAATGTGATCCAATCGGTCATGTTTCTCAAATAATTTTGGGAATTGAAATAATCGATTTTGAAAAATATGCTTTTTTCGTAAATTTTTTTTAAAGAAGTGCTCATTTTGGTAAAATATGGAAGAGCACACGTACAACACCATATAGGTGTGGTACTCTGGAGGGTCCTAAATGAGATCCAAGTGTTCACGTTTCTCAAATAATTTTGGGAATTGAAATAATCGATTTTGAAAAACATGCTTTTTTTGGTGAAATTTCTTGAGAAGATCAGTGGTCATTTGGATAAAATATGGAAGAGCACACGTACTACACCATATAGGTGTGGTACTCTGGAGGGTCCTAAATGTGACCCAAGTGTTCACGTTTCTCAAATAATTTTGGGAATTGAAATAATCGATTTTGAAAAAAATGCTTTTTTAGTGAAATTTCTTGAGAAGATCAGGGTAAAATATGGAAGAGCACACGTACTACACCATATAGGTGTGGTACTCTGAAGGTTCCTAAATGTGATCCAATCGGTCATGTTTCTCAAATAATTTTGGGAATTGAAATAATCGATTTTGAAAAATATGCTTTTTTCGTAAATTTTTTTTAAAGAAGTGCTCATTTTGGTAAAATATGGAAGAGCACACGTACAACACCATATAGGTGTGGTACTCTGGAGGGTCCTAAATGAGATCCAAGTGTTCACGTTTCTCAAATAATTTTGGGAATTGAAATAATCGATTTTGAAAAACATGCTTTTTTTGGTGAAATTTCTTGAGAAGATCAGTGGTCATTTGGATAAAATATGGAAGAGCACACGTACTACACCATATAGGTGTGGTACTCTGGAGGGTCCTAAATGTGACCCAAGTGTTCACGTTTCTCAAATAATTTTGGGAATTGAAATAATCGATTTTGAAAAAAATGCTTTTTTAGTGAAATTTCTTGAGAAGATCAGGGTAAAATATGGAAGAGCACACGTACTACACCATATAGGTGTGGTACTCTGAAGGTTCCTAAATGTGATCCAATCGGTCATGTTTCTCAAATAATTTTGGGAATTGAAATAATCGATTTTGAAAAATATGCTTTTTTCGTAAATTTTTTTTAAAGAAGTGCTCATTTTGGTAAAATATGGAAGAGCACACGTACAACACCATATAGGTGTGGTACTCTGGAGGGTCCTAAATGAGATCCAAGTGTTCACGTTTCTCAAATAATTTTGGGAATTGAAATAATCGATTTTGAAAAACATGCTTTTTTTGGTGAAATTTCTTGAGAAGATCAGTGGTCATTTGGATAAAATATGGAAGAGCACACGTACTACACCATATAGGTGTGGTACTCTGGAGGGTCCTAAATGTGACCCAAGTGTTCACGTTTCTCAAATAATTTTGGGAATTGAAATAATCGATTTTGAAAAAAATGCTTTTTTAGTGAAATTTCTTGAGAAGATCAGGGTAAAATATGGAAGAGCACACGTACTACACCATATAGGTGTGGTACTCTGAAGGTTCCTAAATGTGATCCAATCGGTCATGTTTCTCAAATAATTTTGGGAATTGAAATAATCGATTTTGA
Source organism: Tachina lurida (assembly GCA_944452675.1). Lineage (NCBI taxonomy): Eukaryota > Metazoa > Arthropoda > Insecta > Diptera > Tachinidae > Tachina > Tachina lurida. The sequence goes on from OX101753.1 coordinate 11,828,874, forward strand.
AAAATATGCTTTTTTCGTAAATTTTTTTTAAAGAAGTGCTCATTTTGGTAAAATATGGAAGAGCACACGTACAACACCATATAGGTGTGGTACTCTGGAGGGTCCTAAATGAGATCCAAGTGTTCACGTTTCTCAAATAATTTTGGGAATTGAAATAATCGATTTTGAAAAACATGCTTTTTGTGGTGAAATTTCTTGAGAAGATCAGTGGTCATTTGGATAAAATATGGAAGAGCACACGTACTACACCATATAGGTGTGGTACTCTGGAGGGTCCTAAAGAGTACCACACCTATATGGTGTTGTACGTGTGCTCTTCCATATTTTACCAAAATGAGCACTTCTTTAAAAAAAATTTACGAAAAAAGCATAATTTTCAAAATCGATTATTTCAATTCCCAAAATTATTTGAGAAACATGACCGATTGGATCACATTTAGGAACCTTCAGAGTACCACACCTATATGGTGTAGTACGTGTGCTCTTCCATATTTTACCCTGATCTTCTCAAGAAATTTCACTAAAAAAGCATTTTTTTCAAAATCGATTATTTCAATTCCCAAAATTATTTGAGAAACGTGAACACTTGGGTCACATTTAGGACCCTCCAGAGTACCACACCTATATGGTGTAGTACGTGTGCTCTTCCATATTTTATCCAAATGACCACTGATCTTCTCAAGAAATTTCACCAAAAAAAGCATGTTTTTCAAAATCGATTATTTCAATTCCCAAAATTATTTGAGAAACGTGAACACTTGGATCTCATTTAGGACCCTCCAGAGTACCACACCTATATGGTGTTGTACGTGTGCTCTTCCATATTTTACCAAAATGAGCACTTCTTTAAAAAAAATTTACGAAAAAAGCATATTTTTCAAAATCGATTATTTCAATTCCCAAAATTATTTGAGAAACATGACCGATTGGATCACATTTAGGAACCTTCAGAGTACCACACCTATATGGTGTAGTACGTGTGCTCTTCCATATTTTACCCTGATCTTCTCAAGAAATTTCACTAAAAAAGCATTTTTTTCAAAATCGATTATTTCAATTCCCAAAATTATTTGAGAAACGTGAACACTTGGGTCACATTTAGGACCCTCCAGAGTACCACACCTATATGGTGTAGTACGTGTGCTCTTCCATATTTTATCCAAATGACCACTGATCTTCTCAAGAAATTTCACCAAAAAAAGCATGTTTTTCAAAATCGATTATTTCAATTCCCAAAATTATTTGAGAAACGTGAACACTTGGATCTCATTTAGGACCCTCCAGAGTACCACACCTATATGGTGTTGTACGTGTGCTCTTCCATATTTTACCAAAATGAGCACTTCTTTAAAAAAAATTTACGAAAAAAGCATATTTTTCAAAATCGATTATTTCAATTCCCAAAATTATTTGAGAAACATGACCGATTGGATCACATTTAGGAACCTTCAGAGTACCACACCTATATGGTGTAGTACGTGTGCTCTTCCATATTTTACCCTGATCTTCTCAAGAAATTTCACTAAAAAAGCATTTTTTTCAAAATCGATTATTTCAATTCCCAAAATTATTTGAGAAACGTGAACACTTGGGTCACATTTAGGACCCTCCAGAGTACCACACCTATATGGTGTAGTACGTGTGCTCTTCCATATTTTATCCAAATGACCACTGATCTTCTCAAGAAATTTCACCAAAAAAAGCATGTTTTTCAAAATCGATTATTTCAATTCCCAAAATTATTTGAGAAACGTGAACACTTGGATCTCATTTAGGACCCTCCAGAGTACCACACCTATATGGTGTTGTACGTGTGCTCTTCCATATTTTACCAAAATGAGCACTTCTTTAAAAAAAATTTACGAAAAAAGCATATTTTTCAAAATCGATTATTTCAATTCCCAAAATTATTTGAGAAACATGACCGATTGGATCACATTTAGGAACCTTCAGAGTACCACACCTATATGGAGTAGTACGTGTGCTCTTCCATATTTTATCCAAATGACCACTGATCTTCTCAAGAAATTTCACCAAAAAAAGCATGTTTTTCAAAATCGATTATTTCAATTCCCAAAATTATTTGAGAAACGTGAACACTTGGATCTCATTTAGGACCCTCCAGAGTACCACACCTATATGGTGTTGTACGTGTGCTCTTCCATATTTTACCAAAATGAGTACTTCTTTAAAAAAAATTTACGAAAAAAACATATTTTTCAAAATCGATTATTTCAATTCCCAAAATTATTTGAGAAACATGACCGATTGAATCACATTTAGGAACCTTCAGAGTACCACACCTATATGGTGTAGTACGTGTGCTCTTCCATATTTTACCCTGATCTTCTCAAGAAATTTCACTAAAAAAGCATTTTTTTCAAAATCGATTATTTCAATTCCCAAAATTATTTGAGAAACGTGAACACTTGGGTCACATTTAGGACCCTCCAGAGTACCACACCTATATGGTGTAGTACGTGTGCTCTTCCATATTTTATCCAAATGACCACTGATCTTCTCAAGAAATTTCACCAAAAAAAGCATGTTTTTCAAAATCGATTATTTCAATTCCCAAAATTATTTGAGAAACGTGAACACTTGGATCTCATTTAGGACCCTCCAGAGTACCACACCTATATGGTGTTGTACGTGTGCTCTTCCATATTTTACCAAAATGAGCACTTCTTTAAAAAAAATTTACGAAAAAAGCATATTTTTCAAAATCGATTATTTCAATTCCCAAAATTATTTGAGAAACATGACCGATTGGATCACATTTAGGAACCTTCAGAGTACCACACCTATATGGTGTAGTACGTGTGCTCTTCCATATTTTACCCTGATCTTCTCAAGAAATTTCACTAAAAAAGCATATTTTTCAAAATCGATTATTTCAATTCCCAAAATTATTTGAGAAACGTGAACACTTGGGTCACATTTAGGACCCTCCAGAGTACCACACCTATATGGTGTAGTACGTGTGCTCTTCCATATTTTATCCAAATGACCACTGATCTTCTCAAGAAATTTCACCAAAAAAAGCATGTTTTTCAAAATCGATTATTTCAATTCCCAAAATTATTTGAGAAACGTGAACACTTGGATCTCATTTAGGACCCTCCAGAGTACCACACCTATATGGTGTTGTACGTGTGCTCTTCCATATTTTACCAAAATGAGTACTTCTTTAAAAAAAAATTACGAAAAAAACATATTTTTCAAAATCGATTATTTCAATTCCCAAAATTATTTGAGAAACATGACCGATTGGATCACATTTAGGAACCTTCAGAGTACCACACCTATATGGTGTAGTACGTGTGCTCTTCCATATTTTACCCTGATCTTCTCAAGAAATTTCACTAAAAAAGCATTTTTTTCAAAATCGATTATTTCAATTCCCAAAATTATTTGAGAAACGTGAACACTTGGGTCACATTTAGGACCCTCCAGAGTACCACACCTATATGGTGTAGTACGTGTGCTCTTCCATATTTTATCCAAATGACCACTGATCTTCTCAAGAAATTTCACCAAAAAAAGCATGTTTTTCAAAATCGATTATTTCAATTCCCAAAATTATTTGAGAAACGTGAACACTTGGATCTCATTTAGGACCCTCCAGAGTACCACACCTATATGGTGTTGTACGTGTGCTCTTCCATATTTTACCAAAATGAGCACTTCTTTAAAAAAAATTTACGAAAAAAGCATATTTTTCAAAATCGATTATTTCAATTCCCAAAATTATTTGAGAAACATGACCGATTGGATCACATTTAGGAACCTTCAGAGTACCACACCTATATGGTGTAGTACGTGTGCTCTTCCATATTTTACCCTGATCTTCTCAAGAAATTTCACTAAAAAAGCATTTTTTTCAAAATCGATTATTTCAATTCCCAAAATTATTTGAGAAACGTGAACACTTGGGTCACATTTAGGACCCTCCAGAGTACCACACCTATATGGTGTAGTACGTGTGCTCTTCCATATTTTATCCAAATGACCACTGATCTTCTCAAGAAATTTCACCAAAAAAAGCATGTTTTTCAAAATCGATTATTTCAATTCCCAAAATTATTTGAGAAACGTGAACACTTGGATCTCATTTAGGACCCTCCAGAGTACCACACCTATATGGTGTTGTACGTGTGCTCTTCCATATTTTACCAAAATGAGCACTTCTTTAAAAAAAATTTACGAAAAAAGCATATTTTTCAAAATCGATTATTTCAATTCCCAAAATTATTTGAGAAACATGACCGATTGGATCACATTTAGGAACCTTCAGAGTACCACACCTATATGGAGTAGTACGTGTGCTCTTCCATATTTTATCCAAATGACCACTGATCTTCTCAAGAAATTTCACCAAAAAAAGCATGTTTTTCAAAATCGATTATTTCAATTCCCAAAATTATTTGAGAAACGTGAACACTTGGATCTCATTTAGGACCCTCCAGAGTACCACACCTATATGGTGTTGTACGTGTGCTCTTCCATATTTTACCAAAATGAGTACTTCTTTAAAAAAAATTTACGAAAAAAACATATTTTTCAAAATCGATTATTTCAATTCCCAAAATTATTTGAGAAACATGACCGATTGGATCACATTTAGGAACCTTCAGAGTACCACACCTATATGGTGTAGTACGTGTGCTCTTCCATATTTTACCCTGATCTTCTCAAGAAATTTCACTAAAAAAGCATTTTTTTCAAAATCGATTATTTCAATTCCCAAAATTATTTGAGAAACGTGAACACTTGGGTCACATTTAGGACCCTCCAGAGTACCACACCTATATGGTGTAGTACGTGTGCTCTTCCATATTTTATCCAAATGACCACTGATCTTCTCAAGAAATTTCACCAAAAAAAGCATGTTTTTCAAAATCGATTATTTCAATTCCCAAAATTATTTGAGAAACGTGAACACTTGGATCTCATTTAGGACCCTCCAGAGTACCACAACTATATGGTGTTGTACGTGTGCTCTTCCATATTTTACCAAAATGAGCACTTCTTTAAAAAAAATTTACGAAAAAAGCATATTTTTCAAAATCGATTATTTCAATTCCCAAAATTATTTGAGAAACATGACCGATTGGATCACATTTAGGAACCTTCAGAGTACCACACCTATATGGTGTAGTACGTGTGCTCTTCCATATTTTACCCTGATCTTCTCAAGAAATTTCACTAAAAAAGCATATTTTTCAAAATCGATTATTTCAATTCCCAAAATTATTTGAGAAACGTGAACACTTGGGTCACATTTAGGACCCTCCAGAGTACCACACCTATATGGTGTAGTACGTGTGCTCTTCCATATTTTATCCAAATGACCACTGATCTTCTCAAGAAATTTCACCAAAAAAAGCATGTTTTTCAAAATCGATTATTTCAATTCCCAAAATTATTTGAGAAACGTGAACACTTGGATCTCATTTAGGACCCTCCAGAGTACCACACCTATATGGTGTTGTACGTGTGCTCTTCCATATTTTACCAAAATGAGTACTTCTTTAAAAAAAAATTACGAAAAAAACATATTTTTCAAAATCGATTATTTCAATTCCCAAAATTATTTGAGAAACATGACCGATTGGATCACATTTAGGAACCTTCAGAGTACCACACCTATATGGTGTAGTACGTGTGCTCTTCCATATTTTACCCTGATCTTCTCAAGAAATTTCACTAAAAAAGCATTTTTTTCAAAATCGATTATTTCAATTCCCAAAATTATTTGAGAAACGTGAACACTTGGGTCACATTTAGGACCCTCCAGAGTACCACACCTATATGGTGTAGTACGTGTGCTCTTCCATATTTTATCCAAATGACCACTGATCTTCTCAAGAAATTTCACCAAAAAAAGCATGTTTTTCAAAATCGATTATTTCAATTCCCAAAATTATTTGAGAAACGTGAACACTTGGATCTCATTTAGGACCCTCCAGAGTACCACACCTATATGGTGTTGTACGTGTGCTCTTCCATATTTTACCAAAATGAGCACTTCTTTAAAAAAAATTTACGAAAAAAGCATATTTTTCAAAATCGATTATTTCAATTCCCAAAATTATTTGAGAAACATGACCGATTGGATCACATTTAGGAACCTTCAGAGTACCACACCTATATGGTGTAGTACGTGTGCTCTTCCATATTTTACCCTGATCTTCTCAAGAAATTTCACTAAAAAAGCATATTTTTCAAAATCGATTATTTCAATTCCCAAAATTATTTGAGAAACGTGAACACTTGGGTCACATTTAGGACCCTCCAGAGTACCACACCTATATGGTGTAGTACGTGTGCTCTTCCATATTTTATCCAAATGACCACTGATCTTCTCAAGAAATTTCACCAAAAAAAGCATGTTTTTCAAAATCGATTATTTCAATTCCCAAAATTATTTGAGAAACGTGAACACTTGGATCTCATTTAGGACCCTCCAGAGTACCACACCTATATGGTGTTGTACGTGTGCTCTTCCATATTTTACCAAAATGAGCACTTCTTTAAAAAAAATTTACGAAAAAAGCATATTTTTCAAAATCGATTATTTCAATTCCCAAAATTATTTGAGAAACATGACCGATTGGATCACATTTAGGAACCTTCAGAGTACCACACCTATATGGTGTAGTACGTGTGCTCTTCCATATTTTACCCTGATCTTCTCAAGAAATTTCACTAAAAAAACAATTTTTTTCAAAATCGATTATTTCAATTCCCAAAATTATTTGAGAAACGTGAACACTTGGGTCACATTTAGGACCCTCCAGAGTACCACACCTATATGGTGTAGTACGTGTGCTCTTCCATATTTTATCCAAATGACCACTGATCTTCTCAAGAAATTTCACCACAAAAAGCATGTTTTTCAAAATCGATTATTTCAATTCCCAAAATTATTTGAGAAACGTGAACACTTGGATCTCATTTAGGACCCTCCAGAGTACCACACCTATATGGTGTTGTACGTGTGCTCTTCCATATTTTACCAAAATGAGCACTTCTTTAAAAAAAATTTACGAAAAAAGCATATTTTTCAAAATCGATTATTTCAATTCCCAAAATTATTTGAGAAACATGACCGATTGGATCACATTTAGGAACCTTCAGAGTACCACACCTATATGGTGTAGTACGTGTGCTCTTCCATATTTTACCCTGATCTTCTCAAGAAATTTCACTAAAAAAGCATTTTTTTCAAAATCGATTATTTCAATTCCCAAAATTATTTGAGAAACGTGAACACTTGGGTCACATTTAGGACCCTCCAGAGTACCACACCTATATGGTGTAGTACGTGTGCTCTTCCATATTTTATCCAAATGACCACTGATCTTCTCAAGAAATTTCACCAAAAAAAGCATGTTTTTCAAAATCGATTATTTCAATTCCCAAAATTATTTGAGAAACGTGAACACTTGGATCTCATTTAGGACCCTCCAGAGTACCACACCTATATGGTGTTGTACGTGTGCTCTTCCATATTTTACCAAAATGAGCACTTCTTTAAAAAAAATTTACGAAAAAAGCATATTTTTCAAAATCGATTATTTCAATTCCCAAAATTATTTGAGAAACATGACCGATTGGATCACATTTAGGAACCTTCAGAGTACCACACCTATATGGTGTAGTACGTGTGCTCTTCCATATTTTACCCTGATCTTCTCAAGAAATTTCACTAAAAAAGCATTTTTTTCAAAATCGATTATTTCAATTCCCAAAATTATTTGAGAAACGTGAACACTTGGGTCACATTTAGGACCCTCCAGAGTACCACACCTATATGGTGTAGTACGTGTGCTCTTCCATATTTTATCCAAATGACCACTGATCTTCTCAAGAAATTTCACCAAAAAAAGCATGTTTTTCAAAATCGATTATTTCAATTCCCAAAATTATTTGAGAAACGTGAACACTTGGATCTCATTTAGGACCCTCCAGAGTACCACACCTATATGGTGTTGTACGTGTGCTCTTCCATATTTTACCAAAATGAGCACTTCTTTAAAAAAAATTTACGAAAAAAGCATATTTTTCAAAATCGATTATTTCAATTCCCAAAATTATTTGAGAAACATGACCGATTGGATCACATTTAGGAACCTTCAGAGTACCACACCTATATGGTGTAGTACGTGTGCTCTTCCATATTTTACCCTGATCTTCTCAAGAAATTTCACTAAAAAAGCATTTTTTTCAAAATCGATTATTTCAATTCCCAAAATTATTTGAGAAACGTGAACACTTGGGTCACATTTAGGACCCTCCAGAGTACCACACCTATATGGTGTAGTACGTGTGCTCTTCCATATTTTATCCAAATGACCACTGATCTTCTCAAGAAATTTCACCAAAAAAAGCATGTTTTTCAAAATCGATTATTTCAATTCCCAAAATTATTTGAGAAACGTGAACACTTGGATCTCATTTAGGACCCTCCAGAGTACCACACCTATATGGTGTTGTACGTGTGCTCTTCCATATTTTACCAAAATGAGCACTTCTTTAAAAAAAATTTACGAAAAAAGCATATTTTTCAAAATCGATTATTTCAATTCCCAAAATTATTTGAGAAACATGACCGATTGGATCACATTTAGGAACCTTCAGAGTACCACACCTATATGGTGTAGTACGTGTGCTCTTCCATATTTTACCCTGATCTTCTCAAGAAATTTCACTAAAAAAGCATTTTTTTCAAAATCGATTATTTCAATTCCCAAAATTATTTAAGAAACGTGAACACTTGGGTCACATTTAGGACCCTCCAGAGTACCACACCTATATGGTGTAGTACGTGTGCTCTTCCATATTTTATCCAAATGACCACTGATCTTCTCAAGAAATTTCACCAAAAAAAGCATGTTTTTCAAAATCGATTATTTCAATTCCCAAAATTATTTGAGAAACGTGAACACTTGGATCTCATTTAGGACCCTCCAGAGTACCACACCTATATGGTGTTGTACGTGTGCTCTTCCATATTTTACCAAAATGAGTACTTCTTTAAAAAAAAATTACGAAAAAAACATATTTTTCAAAATCGATTATTTCAATTCCCAAAATTATTTGAGAAACATGACCGATTGGATCACATTTAGGAACCTTCAGAGTACCACACCTATATGGTGTAGTACGTGTGCTCTTCCATATTTTACCCTGATCTTCTCAAGAAATTTCACTAAAAAAGCATTTTTTTCAAAATCGATTATTTCAATTCCCAAAATTATTTGAGAAACGTGAACACTTGGGTCACATTTAGGACCCTCCAGAGTACCACACCTATATGGTGTAGTACGTGTGCTCTTCCATATTTTATCCAAATGACCACTGATCTTCTCAAGAAATTTCACCAAAAAAAGCATGTTTTTCAAAATCGATTATTTCAATTCCCAAAATTATTTGAGAAACGTGAACACTTGGATCTCATTTAGGACCCTCCAGAGTACCACACCTATATGGTGTTGTACGTGTGCTCTTCCATATTTTACCAAAATGAGCACTTCTTTAAAAAAAATTTACGAAAAAAGCATATTTTTCAAAATCGATTATTTCAATTCCCAAAATTATTTGAGAAACATGACCGATTGGATCACATTTAGGAACCTTCAGAGTACCACACCTATATGGTGTAGTACGTGTGCTCTTCCATATTTTATCCAAATGACCACTGATCTTCTCAAGAAATTTCACCAAAAAAAGCATGTTTTTCAAAATCGATTATTTCAATTCCCAAAATTATTTGAGAAACGTGAACACTTGGATCTCATTTAGGACCCTCCAGAGTACCACACCTATATGGTGTTGTACGTGTGCTCTTCCATATTTTACCAAAATGAGCACTTCTTTAAAAAAAATTTACGAAAAAAACATATTTTTCAAAATCGATTATTTCAATTCCCAAAATTATTTGAGAAACATGACCGATTGGATCACATTTAGGAACCTTCAGAGTACCACACCTATATGGTGTAGTACGTGTGCTCTTCCATATTTTACCCTGATCTTCTCAAGAAATTTCACTAAAAAAGCATTTTTTTCAAAATCGATTATTTCAATTCCCAAAATTATTTGAGAAACGTGAACACTTGGGTCACATTTAGGACCCTCCAGAGTACCACACCTATATGGTGTAGTACGTGTGCTCTTCCATATTTTATCCAAATGACCACTGATCTTCTCAAGAAATTTCACCAAAAAAAGCATGTTTTTCAAAATCGATTATTTCAATTCCCAAAATTATTTGAGAAACGTGAACACTTGGATCTCATTTAGGACCCTCCAGAGTACCACACCTATATGGTGTTGTACGTGTGCTCTTCCATATTTTACCAAAATGAGCACTTCTTTAAAAAAAATTTACGAAAAAAGCATATTTTTCAAAATCGATTATTTCAATTCCCAAAATTATTTGAGAAACATGACCGATTGGATCACATTTAGGAACCTTCAGAGTACCACACCTATATGGTGTAGTACGTGTGCTCTTCCATATTTTATCCAAATGACCACTGATCTTCTCAAGAAATTTCACAACAAAAAGCATGTTTTTCAAAATCGATTATTTCAATTCCCAAAATTATTTGAGAAACGTGACCGATTGAATCACATTTAGGAACCTTCAGAGTACCACACGTATATGGTGTAGTACGTGTGCTCTTCCATATTTTACCCTGATCTTCTCAAGAAATTTCACTAAAAAAGCATTTTTTTCAAAATCGATTATTTCAATTCCCAAAATTATTTCAGAAACGTGGCCGATTGGATCACATTTAGGACCCTCCAGAGTACCACCCCTATATGGTGTAGTACGTGTGCTCTTCCATATTTTACCCAAATGACTATTCATCTTCTCAAGAAAATTATGTTTTCTTAAATCTAATTTATTGGCTCTACCAGACATATTTCCATTACCATTCTTTTATAATTTCATAAAGTACAATTTAGAGAAATTTTTCCAAAAAAAAAAAAATATCTATCTTAATCCAGTTCCAAGGATTTGGAATCCTAATCCATTTATCGACTACTGTTAAATAGCTAACAGTGCTCTGTTATGTGCTTAACATGCAATGTTAGAAATGTTGGTTCCTGTCTCTGCTATTTAAATACGAATTTATCTTCACACACATAACTTCTTCTGCCTTCAAAATTTAATAACTTATTACCAAAATTCAAAATGAAAAACGCTGTTGCTAAATTTTAAGCAAGAAGGAATATGAGTGTCTCAAACTAGTGCTGGGATACTATCGATAGACTATCGATACTATCGATAGTTTTAAAATATCGAAAATATCGATAGAAAAAAATATCGACATCGATATTATTTCAAATGGAGTTTTGAAAAAATTTTCAACTGACATCTGCAAAATTTTTCAAAAACTGTCACCTGAAATAGCGTTCGCAAATACATACATACATATTAAAATATATATAAGACTATATACTTTCAATAAAGTGATAAAAAACTAACTTTAACCCGATCAAAAATTTTTATATTTTACTTTCTCAAGTACAAACATTCAGTCGATAGTAATATCGATAGTATCGATAGTGAAATCTGAACTATCGATAGATATCGATAGTGGAAAATATCGATAGTATCCCAGCACTATCTCAAACCGAATCCCGTCGGCAAAAGTGAATTTAGTATGACTAGAAGCGATGGCACAGGTGGTGCCACATTTAAAACTACATATACATAAGTTAAAAAAATACCATATAAGAACGGGGCAGGTGAATAAAACTGTGAAAACATCTACTATTTCAAAAGCAATTTTATAAATTACCTGATTGATAATACCTATGCATATTCATACATACTCACATATGTATCGATGGTTACAATTAGAAAGGCCCTAACAGGTATGTATTTTCACGAAATTGAGTTTTTCAGTGATTAAAACGCAATTTGCCCAAGTACACCTGGTCACAAAAATGTATTGCAATAATGCAAAAAATAACTTTTTACAAGCAGTTGTACAAGCACTTGTACTGTTCATTATTACGTTTTTATGTCCTCCTGTAAAGTTACAGTTATTTGAGTTAGGGCCTTTCTACTTGTGACCAACGGTATGTATGTGTCTGTATGTATAAGAAACCAAATGGCTCATTTACTAGAATAGTGTCATAACTCCAAAAATTAGTTTTTTGTAGAATATACCTACTTCGGCATTTCGTATTTTAACTTGGACTACCACCACTGAGAGAATTTTTTTTCATGTCTTCATTGAGTTGTATGTAAATTTAAAACTTTAAACGCGTTTTCTTTCAAACCATTTAATTTTTTAGTTATGACACTAACGCAGTAAATGAGCGAAAGATTTTTCCATCGAATTTTTGATTTTAAAGATTAAATTTACCTTATAATTGTCAAATCCATTGAGATGTTCCTGGGTCAAATACTTATAATTTAGCAGCTGCTGTGTCAACGACATGATGATGAAGAAATTTACAAATAAAAATTACGGTGTTTTGATGTAATTTTGAAGAAATTTAACGTTTGTATTTTTTTAATATTTTCTAAATAATTATTTATTGTCAGAAACTTAAAAATGCGTAAAACCGGAGCACAAAAACTTGAAACAATTAAAATTAATTACAAGCCGCGTTATTTATTATTCAACTGCTTGCGAAGATGAGACTTTTTTAGTTTTATTTTTTTCGAAACTAGCATCAAATACGTGAAGAAACTTCATATGATTGCAATTATATTTAAATAAATACAATATTCCAGCAGCAGTAGCAGCTCTTAACACACACTTAACTGAACATAAATATCATCAGGAGGCATAAAAGACAACAAAAACACTACGTGTATAGAACAGACACTTCCCCCAGTCAAGGAAAGCCAGATTATTGAAGATGGGCACAGTCAAATTTATATGTATAGAAATATGTCCAACTGGCCGTAAATCAAAACAGGCCAACAATTTTAATTATGTTAATTACTAATACATTTTATTTAAATTTAGTTATTTTTTGTACTTTTTAATTTATATTTTTGGTCTTAAAAATTATTGATTTATTCATGGAATTTTCTGTGAGCAATACTTTAGCCTCTCTTTAATTTTTTTAGTCTTGTTAAACCAGTTTGTAATTGTAATTATTAAACATTGTTTGAGGCGCTGTTTTTTTATAAATTACACTTAATTTTTATTTAAAATCTTGTTTTTTTTTTAATTTTATTTTTTTGTACGTGCAGCGTTGCCACGATTGGTTCTTGTTTGACTTCTTTGACCATTTTCACTGTGATTTTCAAGTAGTCTGCATGTGCTTTTCCAATTGCCCTCTTTCTTTTTGTTTATTTGCAGGGATGGAAAAGTTTTTTTTTTGTTTGCACGTGAACGGTACATTTATATACTTATATATATGTTTGGTACATTTTTTTACCCATGTGTACAAATTCAAATAAAATACTTTTCTTTTAATTTTAACCCAATTAAAAAACTCAAATATAACAATACTAAATATCAAACTAAACTAAACTAACAAAACTAACATAACTGCATTAACTTGAGTTCTACGATTTCAAGCTACCTACCAAGAATGTATTCTTAATAAGATGGGATCACTTAAATTTACTCGATATCCCTGTTACTGAAATTGCTCTGGGACTATTAAAAGGCCAAAAATTTAAGGACGATATTTTTATATGTCAAAAATTACCACAATATTAAACAATGTATCGAACTTTCCATCTCCGTTTCCTTGCTATGGCTGCTAGTGCTGCCACATATTAAAAAATTTCAAATAAGTCGGATATAGGAAGCAATAAAACTGTTTTCATACGATATTATTATTCTCAGAAACTTAAAAGCATTTTATGCTACACGATTCCTTGTAAAATACCATATTTGGTGAATGAATGAAGCATATAGAATCACATCTATTGTTATGTGCAACGGTAGCACTGTTAGTGGCATTTATGCACGTCATTACCGGCACTGTGAATGCATACTTTTTAAGAAGGTCACTCACTGTACTATCTAATATATTTGTATTCACAATAGTTGTCATTATTATGAATGCGAATTAACCGTTAACTTTAAATATCAATACTGAGAATAAATTTTTATTTTATACGGGGTCTTTAAAAATGCAGTTCTTATTTTTTTTAGCTTACTGATTAAACAGGGCAATTATGAATAAAACTCCCAGAGAAATTTCTCCCCTTTCCAATTAGAATTTTTTGTTTTCCCTATCACTTGCCATTAGTTGGAATTGTTCCCTGGGAAAAATTTCCCTGGGAGTTTTATTCATAATTGCCCTGAAAGGCAATGAATCTGACAAGCTTTTGGTGCACTTCAAGCGATAAGTTTGCTCTTCGGATTTCAGTCACTACGAAGTGTTTTTCGCAGCCGGACAGCACATTATTATTGCGAGACCTTTATAAAAATGATAAAATAATCTGCTTAGCATGCCCCTCCTTCGTAATTGGATCAAAAAGTTTGAAGAGAAAGGCAAAACAGTGGAAAAACTAAAATCATGTTCTTCTGAATGTTCGTGAGGGTACTCAACTTTTAATTAGGAAACACGCAACTGCGTTTAATGTTCATAGATCGCGACTACACCACATTTAATACAAAGGCCTAAGTCCGCATCCCTGTAAAATTTTATTGGTGCAAGATTAAGTCCTAAGATACATATATACAAATTATGCTCCCAGTGCAAATGATAGCGCAAATTTATTAAATATTTTCAAACGAACATTAAGAAAAAGGCTGTAGTTATTTTAATGTAATCATTAGGTTAGATTATGTTGCAATTTAGAATCACATACGGGTGCCTACTTACATACATACATATGTCCTATCCGGCATATTATGGGCTCTACCCCATTTAATCATTAACAAGATGGATTTAAGTTTAAATTGCTTGCAATTTAAGTTTTTTTGCTCGCTAAAATGAAAATATTTATGTATGCTTTTTTTATAATTTTATTTATAATTTCATTTAATTTTTATCAACTACAATTACATTGTATTTAATTGTTGTCATAATTGATTTCTTCTAAATTTTATTTATGGATGGGTTTCAAATAACGGACGTTTAACTATTTAATATTTCTTAAAATAAAATACTTAAAACAAATTTAACAAAATTCAAATGCAAGGAAAATAAATTAAGTCAATTAATTGTTTTTTATAAAAAACAATTCAGAGTTTTGTAAAATATAGGGGTTTTATATAAAAATAATACTTTTAATAAATTAGGAACACATTTTTATCTATTGTTTACTAAATCAATGGCCTAAAGCAGTAAATCAATCAATCAATTTTGATTTCAAATAAATATTTACAAGTAATAACTTATCTTCTTTGGTATAAATTTATAAAAAAAAACAAACTTGTAACAAAAATATTTAACTAACATATGTTTACAAAAAGTTATATGTGTGTATATAAATGTATAAAACTTAATTTATAAAGTTCAGCTTTTTAGTTTAGTACGTTCTTTAGTTTTAGTTAATACTTTTGTTGGTTTAAAAAATTTTATATGTTTTAATTTAGTAATGGGTAAGCTCAAAAGTTATGCAAAATACTTAATTTTTTCTAGTTAAGTTTCAGTTTTAAGCAATTTTTGTATAAAATTTGCTTAACATGTCCCTAAATAACGAAGAGCTAATAAACATTTTTTACTGTTTTAGTAAAAAAATGTTTTATTTTGTTACGATTTGATTTTGCTTTATTTATTTATCCTTTATTCTATTTGAAGAAGGCAAAAATGGGATATTTGTTTCCTTTTCTTTTGTATCAAGGATCACTTTAAGAAGATTTTTTCGTACGTCTTCTTGAATTTCCTGGACAACCAGAAGCACTTAACAAATGCAGCTTCCAGCCACCATCCAAAGGTAAATGGACATCATCATGACACAGGGGACATCGCGCCGCACCAGTTTTTAGTTCTGTAATAAATTGTGTGAAAGGAAAAGTCAATGTTTAAAGTTATTTTAAATTTGCACCTCTGCAGTAGTCTTCCATTTGGTGTAGATCGTAGAGTTGTTTATGCACAGACTCAGTACATCGTTCACATATTAGATAATTATCTTTGGCTTCACATTCCTCTGCAAGACGAATTACAAAGAAGGAATTACAAATGTTATTTATTATTTTTTTAAATTTTCGTTAAACAAATTTAATAAAGAGATTTATTATAAGTGTTGTAAAAAATGTGCGAAAAACATAAAGTATTTCTTAACATTTAATAAAGTTACTCACTTGTTAAATGATAATTTAGGGCGGCCACCTCTAACACATGGCTACATTGAGGGCACTTGGTAAGAAATGGACATGACTTCCAATAATGGCGATCTAGTTGCGCTTGGTCACCACTTTGCGAACACCAGTCGCAAAATGGACAACGTCTTCAATAAAGAGAAAAAAATAATAATTACGCAACTTAAACTGAAAATAATAATTTTCTTTAAACTCACATTACATCAGCTGCCTCTTCAAATGATTCAGAGTTTGAGTTGGAATTTTTCCTGGAGCTACTGGTCGATACCATTGAACGTTTTAATTGTTCATTATACTGTTGTTTGCCATTGCCGGACGTTACGTAACCATTGCTTGTACCTGGATTACCATCTTGAGCCGAGTTCTGGCCACTATTACTTTTCAAAATACGTGTTTCGGAACGTCTCATAGGACTGGACTGCGAATCGGGGGACTTGCAACTAAAAGCGTAGGGACTAGCGCGACTTTCGGAGCTGCCACTGGCCCCACCCAACTGTAAATTCTCCACTGCACTGCGATTGGAGGGTGGCGATTGTGGATTACTCGAACAATGACCTCCTGCAAATTTATTTGCCTCCAACATCTCAGACTTACGCTCTAAATCCAATTTATCGAATTCCGTAAACAATTGCCGGTACAATAAATTACGTCGTGTTATATCATCATCAGGCGGAAGCTGTTTACGCACAAGACGAGGATTTACTTTGTAAACTAGCAAAAGTATTCTCTCGGCTACTTTACGCACCGGCTCCGCAGGATGATGTATGCCCGAGCAGCCGCACTCTGAAAGAGCTCTGCACGTTAAGCCGCTATGTTTATCTGTGGTAATGCCTTGATTTAACACCAATTGTTCCAACATTTGCATACGACTCAAGGCCAAACGTGGATGAGTGCCAGAGCTGACTGTTCGCGACAAAGCTGGAGCAATAAGGTGTTGTTCCTGAACCTCTGGGCAAGATGCTATACTTAATATTGTATGTTGAGCTAAGGTATGTATGCGTGCCGAGGGATCACCCGATTTCGCCAACAATTCAGGCAAGAGACGATCTACACACCTTGCAACTTCACTTTGAGTCACCCTACCCGGTACATATTCTAAAAATAGCACACGCACAGTTTCTGTTGCCTGATTAAAAACTGAATATACAGCGTCGCGTACGCTTCGATGTAGCAAGAAAGCGGCACTTCGCGCAACTTTATTGGGGCCAGCGGAATTTTCACTGTTTGAATTGTTCACATTTGGTTGGGTCTCCGTTTCATGTCCCTTGAGAAAATTGCGTAAACGCACCAGACCATCTTCACGATCTTGAAATTGACGTGAATATAATTGTTCAACCTGTTGCGAAGGTGGTATTATTATTAACTAATTCATTTTGGTATTTTCAAAAAGAAAACTAAGCAAGTTTAAGATAAGTATGTGTAGCATTGTGTATTCGGAAATATTGGACGCCGAAACATAACTGAACAAGTTAGATTTAAATGACTTTTCGAACTGCAGATTTCAAGCATCAGGATTCCTTGTAAAAGTTAAGAATATTAATAAATTTAAAATCTGTTCGTATTTTCGAATATCTATTTAATTTTCTTGTTTTTAACTGCCATAAATGTAATTGCATTATATTTGGCAACAAATAAATCAACATTTTATGCTGTGGAAATAAAGAAATCGTGCAGAGACAAGTTTCAATCATGTTTTGCACTCCGTAATTGATTTTTATCCATAAGGCAGCTTCTGTTTGATGGCTCATGTAGCTTTGCAGAAGTTTTTGTTTTGTTTTTGAGTTCAAAAATAATTATTTACGGCCAGTTTATAGAAGACAAGTAAAAATTCTCATGTGCACATTTATTTAGAAAACAAAAACAAATTTGTTTTTGTTTTCAATATTGGCACAAAATATTATATCAAGCTTTTATAATATTTTCCTATTCAGCGCATGTAGTTTTATTTAAATTGGGTAATTTTATCTTCCCTATGTGTTGTTTCGAATTTCTTCCGTGGCAACACTGCTTTTAGCACACTCATACTCTCTATTCTCTCCTTCGATTAATTTGGGGTTTTGTCCCCAAATAGGGGATTCGTGAAAATTCTTAGGGGATTTTTTGGAAAAATCTATTTTCCCACTGTTGATCTTTAGGATAACATGTGATTAAAAATCTTATTATTTAGTTTTTCTTTTTTATGTTTGTTTCAAATTCATGAAAAAAAACTGTATATATAAAAACTGTTTAATTGAATTTATGTACTACTTCAAGGAAAATATTTCTAAATATCTTTACTGTTTCTAACAATGGCTGCAACACAATTTTATTAACGAGCAAGAAGAATGTCCCAAGTGTATGTAAAGTATACAAATTTGCAAAATTTGTTTTAAAAACATCTTCGAATCGCTTTTTATAGGTAATATAAATTTTGAATCGTCTTCTGTAAACTGGCAGTTAACCAAATGAGAGCACAGCATGGTGTGAGATATAGTAAATCTACATAATTCGATTGATTTGGCTTTGGCTTTTTAAAACTTAGACATAAACTTCTTAAATTCCTTTCTCACATACACATCTTAAGCTCTTGATATCTTATTTCACACTCACCATGTCGTTGCCAAAAACTAGGATGGGCAATGCTGCCTGACGGCGTTCACGATCATTTAAACGTGAACGACCGCGATTGGGATCGGAGTCCAGCAAAGCGGTACCTTGACACTCTCTTAAAAATTCATTAGTATTCGAACTGGATCATTAAAACGTTTTTATGGCATAACATCAACATAAGTACAGCAAAATGAAATTTTCATATGTTTACATATACATTTACACATATATTTTCTAATAATTACTGGATATTAGAAGTGGAGTGTGGAGAAGGGAGGGGCAAATATTTTTTTAAATAATTATTTTTAATGGTAATCATAAAAAACAAATAACAAATATTGTTTAAAACTAAATTTTCTAACATGTGGATTTAACTATAAGAACAAATAAAATAATAATTAATATGATTTATCGTTTCTCTAAAAAAGGAAACATGCGGTTAGAATATATGTACTATGTAGCATTTACATCTGTGTATGTTTAGTGGAACATCCAAAAACTCTAGGAAGTAATCTAGATTCTTTAACTTTGTAGATCACTAAGACTAAAGGATTATTATCGAGAAACACATCTATATAAAGATACGAAATTAAAAAAAAATATTATTTGTACTTACTGCCTTAAAGTGGGTATGGCGCGATCTTCATATTCCTCATATGAATTGCGTGGAGCACTTTTATTGCGCCTTCTCAAGGAGCCCTGTTGGCTGGACATCGGTGAACTATGGCGAGAAGGACTACGTCTCATGTTCATTTTGGGTGACATGGGTATTTCATCGTGAGATTTGCGCAAACTGGATGCGGATGGGGTTGATATATTATCACTTATGCTGTTGCTGTGGTTGTGCTGAGACATATTCCCCAATCCACCGGTGGAACTATTACCATCTGTAGATGACTTATCATCCTGAGCACTTTTTGGACTCATGGTGGCCGCCAAGTGGGCTTCGGACAAGGCTTGGGCGACATCTTGCAAGCTGGGCGCCACCGGTAGTGTAGGCTTTGTAGCATAGATCTCGCAAGCCATATCATTAGAGGCCACAGATTCGCCATTTTTTTCCAGCAAGTCTTCAATAAGCAAATGTTTAAACACTAAAGACTTGTACATTTCAATCTGTTCCTTTCTCAATTTAGCTGTAGTAAAATCTTCCTGTTGCACTGCTTGGCGTTTGGCCAAGGCATAACGTCCTAATCTTTCTCCCGCTGTGCGTAAAGCATTCATACACAATTTAAGCTTGCGAGCGTATTCGAAACGTTCCGTGGTTACCGCCTTCAATTTGCGATTTTCCATTTCCCTTATAATGTCTGCTATAGATTCTTCTACATACATGGAAAACAATAAATCATCACACATAGAGGTTAAGACTGACTCCCACGGGTCTTGTTGTTGTTGTTCTAATGCTGCAGCACTACCATTTCCCTCATTTTCTTTGTGTGCCACCGCAGCATTATCCAATTCTTCACCCAATACATTAACTGCTATTAAGGCAATTTGCTTCTCTTTATTAAACTCATTGGCGTAGGGTCCACTTAAACGTAATTTGAGATGTGTTCCTTTGCGAGGATTCACCGCAACACTCTGCAATTCACGAGACTTATAACTGGTTGCTGCATTATCCGATAAGGCCACGAAACCCAGAAAATCAAAACATTGCGAGGAAGGCGTACTGGGTATACTCTTAGGAGAATAATGCAACCAGAGTTCAACCCTTTCGGCTTTGATAATGAAAAATTATATATTTCACATGTTCTCGAAATATCAAACAAAATCTTAAACTTACGTATTAAATACTGGTGGGCTAATAACTGTATACGGCATATTTTAGCTGGTTTATGAAATCTGAAAATAATATCATGTGGTGTTATGGTGCTACCGATTGCGCTGCGCCATCCATGAACGGTAGGGCCATGTGTATTTAGTTCACTAGCTGGAAAGTTGGGGTCCTCATCTAAAAGCAAAGAAACAATGAAAATGCATTTTAGATTTTTATAATTGGGGGGATTCAAATGATAGTCATAAAGGTCATATTATCAGAATGTTTTAAATGATTTAAATACATATATGTACATACATGCATACATACATAAGTATGTAATTGTTTTTTTTTCTTTCAAACAAAAATTTTAAAACATTATTACAATATGACCTTTATGACTACCGTTTGAATCCACCATATGTTTATATAAATGTATTCATTAGAAATTATTCGAATTCGCACTTCTCCTGCAAAACTGTTAAATTATACTGAAACACTTTTTCCTTATTTCTACAGAATATTATATCAAGCTTTTATAATATCTCCCTACTCATGCCCGTAATTTCTACAAATAGATATACATATCGTCATGTGAGAACTTAAGTGTCCAATACGCCATTATAAACTATTGGATATTGGACACTTAAGTTCTCACATGACGATATATTGGTGTCTAGATATCTATCGTGTAAGTTGAATTTTATAAGTAAAATTCGTAGGTAAAAACGTTAGGTATATTATCTGTGTGTAGAAATTACGGGCATCAGTGAATGTAGTTTTATATAAATTGGGTACTTCCATCTTCCCAATTTGTAGTTTCAAATTTCTTCTGTGGCAGCACTGCTTTTTGTACACACATACTCTCTTTTCTCTCCTTCGATTAAATTGAGGGGTTTTTACCCATACAGGGGATTCGTGAAAATACCCATGGTATTTTTGGATAAAAATCTAATTTTTCGCTGAGGATTTTAGGGGATAACATATGATTAAAAAATCTTATTTAGTTTTTCTTATTTATATTTGTTTAAAATTGATGGAAACAATCTGAATAAATAAAAATTTATGACTGGCAAGTCTAAAAAATGTGCGTTATTAATTATTGTGAATGTTAACCACTAAAAAACAATTTAATTTAATTTCTGTACAACTTTAAAGAAAATATTTAAAAAAATCTTTAATATTTTTAACAATGGCTGCAACACAATTTTATTTAGGAGCAAGAACAATGGGCAGGATTTGGTACGGTTTAGAAAAATGTATACTAAAAATGTTTTTAAAAAGTGGTTCTTGGGGAGGGTGTATAATAAAGATTCCGAAAATAGCGTTACGTAATATGTGAAGGGGCTTTCCGCTTTTTTTTTCACATAAATTTTCTTTTTTATCAATATCAATAACCCTTAGAACATAGAGTGGAAATAAGATCAATTTTAAAAACATTCAACGCAAATGGATTTATTAAGTTAATAAATGTATGCAAATTTTTCTTTTGAAATAATATGGTTGGAACTGTGGGTATTTTTGTGGATAAGAATATAGCCATTTTGAGGATTTTTGGGGATGAAAAATTTAAAGTTGGGAATATGCTATAAAATAAGACTGGGAACCCTGTTCATCAAAATTAAGAGAACATTTTATGCTCTTGCTAAATACTCTTATTATTTAATAAATAAATAAAAATATCTCAAAGATTCAAATAACTTTCAGTTTAGCTAAAGTTATTAATGCGAGAAGTTGTATGTTTCCCACTTTTAAAAATTAAAAAGAATTCCAGCTTAAAACATAAAAATTGTTTATTATGACTACAGTAACATTAACAAATAAGCCAAAGGCAAAATTTTGGTTACAAATTCAAAGTATAATAAACAGTATTAATCATATTTTTATACTATTAATTGGAATCTATGTTACACTATTGGCTCGCAGTCTTAATTTCCAAGATACTGCCATGCATATGTTCTTAACGGTTACAGGGGTAAGTAAACTAGCAAACAAAACTTGCATATTGTAAGGTATGTATGTATGTATGTAGTTATTTATGCATGTGGGTGTGGGTGTGTGTGTGTGGATAAGTAGAGCCAGTGTTGACACTACCCACAAGTTTACAAAATTGCATCTGATGGCTAATTCAACCAATTTGAATGATTATTATCACTAAGTATACATAGATGTCACGAGACGGAAGATAAGTGTATTTTTCTATTTGTCTCGCTCTACCTGAAATTTTGTCGGCTGTTTTGTTTTGAGTATTTTTTCTAATGCAATAAAATTTCAACGTGTTTTATTAGCTTTGGTAATTGGTAAGTAGTAATACACTACAACAGCAAATACACTATATTTGTCTCTTTTTTCCACGAATTTATAAAAATCTGATTCGAGCATTTTTTACCTGTCACTTTTTACACTTCTGTATATAGTCTGTGTTATTATGCTGAGTACACATCTGGTATTTCTTGAGCTGTCATTATATGGTGTCCAAATGTCTGCAATGCCGTTCTTACAATGTTTTTGATAAGGATAGCAATGCCACACAACGAAATATAACGGAAACGACAAACGTTGCCAACAGTATACACTATTGCGATACCACAAAATTTCATAGTGTGTAATCGGCATTACACTCAATAGAATTCACATTTTACTTCACAAATCATTTTTATTTTTTTATCTCAATTTGGTTATTTTAATTCGAACTTCTGAAGCCATATTTTTACCAATTTTGCTTAATACAACAACAAGAGGGAATTCACATACATTTACAGCCTGGCCCACGATATCGACAACGTTCGACTTGTCGCACACTTACATTCAAAACAAAAACAAATTTTAATATTTTGTTGTTGTTTCAAATGTAAATGTGCGACAACTCGAACGTTGTCGATATCGTGGGCCAGGCTGTTAAGTCTACGAAAGTTGTGTTTTTCTATATGGAATTTTTTCTTATTGTTTAGAAGTTCCTGTATTAAAATCAATGCGCCTTGCTTTATTAAAAAAGAAAAATAAAGTTTCACACTTTCTTCACTGAAAGAATTCGATCTCTTATAGAATGTATATGAATGAGATAAGACTCGACGAAATATATACCAAATTAAAGCGTAGACTGCATAGAATTTAAAGACATTAAAGAAATTTTTCATGAAATCTCTTAGCGAAGTTTTAGTAATTCACAGAAAATAATAACAAATTCTTTTAACTAATAAATTGTATTAAATAACTAAATGATTGTGTACTTCAAATAAAACAACATCTTAAAAACAGAAGCAAAAAATGTGGTTTCTTCCCCTTATGTCTTGAGGTTGATTGAAAAAAAAAACCAATTCCCTTTGTAATATTAATAATTTAATGCGAAATATCCCATAGTGCGCAACTCAAACACTTCATTTGCAATTGTTATTATTCTTAACTGATGCCGAGGAGGCTTTCGAGATGGTAAAAGGTAACAACTTGACATGCGTTCTTTTGCGTTTGGTTCTATAATACGAGTATAGATGTAAGGCTTTTAAACCATCTATAAAAAAATAAAGCAACATGTAGGTATAATAAACAATATTCTACCTAAAAAATAAATAAATAAAAATAAAATTGACATTTAAGCAACAAATAACGAAAAACAGCTAACATTATCAAGTCATGATACAAATATATCAGATATAGACGTTTTTTTCTAAATTTTCTGTTTTCCAATAAAATATTATGGCAACACTGATTACACGTCATATACACGTTTGAGAAATTATTGTTTGTTTTTGTTTTTAGCCGGAATGGGAAGATTATTTTAATTTGCTCTTTGAGATTATTTTTTTAATATGGTCTTTATTAATGATTTTCAATGACTGTTGTCAGTGATGAACTTTGAACTTAATGAATTTATACTTTTTTTTTAATACTTTCTTAAAACTTTAACACACTACATACAAATTTACTACC
Organism: Tachina lurida; assembly: GCA_944452675.1. Lineage (NCBI taxonomy): Eukaryota > Metazoa > Arthropoda > Insecta > Diptera > Tachinidae > Tachina > Tachina lurida. Next base: position 11,853,414 of record OX101753.1, read on the forward strand.
CATCTAGCATTTGGAAGATTGTTTTTTGGAAAATCACCTTGCTGAGTCTTTTTAGATCACTATTCGTGAGCAATAACTGATTAATCACTTACACGATCAGAAAAGGACTCGAAAATGATTCCCGCTAATGGCTAAAACTAGTTCGATTTAAAATACAATAACAAATTGCATAGCAATCGAAAATTAACCATCCAGACGTATGAAATGTGACTATTATTTCCGTTAGTTATTATCATATTTTATTCACCTGGAAGATTGAAAAATGGTTAATCGAAAACAAATCACGCAGGTGTTTTAAAAGTGATTTTAATTATGTATTTTATGATCATATTTTACGCAGATAGATGATTAAACACTACTTGATATGTTATTTTTAAGTATAACGGGGCAATCTTTACGTATAATGTAAAAAAATTAATTTTTTTTTTCATTTATAAAAGTTAAATCGAATATGAAATGATGAAACAGAATAAGTCTGCAACTTCGGGATAATCCCTGACAAATTAACAAAGCCCATAATAAAATCAACGGCAGTAACTTCAACTGCTCTCTGATATTTGTTTTATTTTCTTTATGCTTATTTTTCTTTACAAAATGTATGAAATTGATTGAAAGTGTGGTACCATAAGAAAAAAAACGCTGTCAAAATAATATATATTCTATCTCTGGGCTGCTTTCTGTGGCTTCCTTTTTGTGTCAGTTTGTATATAAAATATTTTTGTGCCGTAATTCTGTTTGACCATTAAACGTAGGACTTAGAAAGCTGACTAAAAAAATAATCGAAGAAGAGACAAGTACGATTAGATATGCGACTGATAAATGACTCAAATTACAGTCATAAATGACAATAAAAAGACTCCTAAACAGACTGATAAATTTCTCAAATATGACTCGTAAGCGATTAGAGACATGGCTGAAAAACAATTCGAAAAAGAGTAAAAAATTAAGCGAAATACGACTTATAAATGATCAGAAAACGATTCTAAAAAGACTTTAAATACTACTACAAAAGAGTCGAAAATGACTCTAAACTAATATAGAAAAAGACTTATAAATAAATTATTAAGAGGAGTCGCGGGTAGTCACGTTTTTCTACCGACAAAAGTATAATTTATGATCAGAAAATGAGCGCATATTCCAGCTTTTTAATCGCGCAGAGGAGTCAAAAAAGACTCGAATTTGATTGAAAATTTCAAAAAATGCTGGCTGGGTACCGACTCATAGTATTGTGCATATGTACATAAATATGTATGTATGTACATATGTACGAGTATGTACTAGGGTTTGGGAATCGGGAATTCCTGGGAAAAGTCTGTCCCGGGAAATTTTTGAGATTTTCCCGGGAAAACGGGAAATTAAAAGTACAGAAATCAATATGATGATGATGACTATAGCATACGTTCTCTTTCTTTGGATTCAAGGGGCCTTCATGTTTTTAGATAGTTTGTTTTCATACATTCGAAATGATGCAGTAAGACTTTCAGCATTTTGAAAGTAAAATTTCACAATTCACAAAATAAAATTCGATGTATACGAGTGTATCGTTCCATGGTCAGACTTTCTCAATAAATAAAAAATAATAATAATAAATAAACACCCTCAAATATAACAGAGCTAAACTAAGCTCCAAAAAAATCGAATTTATAATAAAATAAATTCAGTAAAGTGCGACTTTGACTCGCGCACGAAGGGTTCCGTACGTTGGGCTTTGAGCATTTTTTTAATAGTGTTTTTTTACGTTTTTTCAGCTGAAATAATTTTTTTTCTACTATTTTTCGCTTTTTTCTCGTTTTGGCAATTTTTTAAATTTTGGCGATTTTTTTCCTTTTGGCGATTTTTTTCATTTTGGCGATTTTTTTTTCATTTTGGCAATTTTTTTCATTTTGGCGATTTTTTTCATTTTGGCGATTTTTAGGGTTCCGTACACCAAAGGTGAAAATGGAACCCTATTGTTTTCGCTACGCTGTCCGTCTGTCCGTCTGGCCGTCTGTCCGTCTGTCCGTCTGTCCGTCCGTCTGTCCGTCACAGGGTATTTTCTCGAGAACCGTAAGAGCTACGGACCTGAAATTTGGACACAGTGTGTAGACCCTTGGCCGCTACAACAACAAATACATGAGAGTTGGAAATTAAAGGGTGTGCCAAAACGAGCAACGAAAAATATTAAAATCCCATGTAATATACATACAATTGTTTGTATATGCACTTGAAATTTGTAAAGTTAGTGTATTTTTATACAGACTACAACAATTAACACTAAAATTTAAAAAATTTTAATTAGAGGGTGTACCATCAGTTAATGTAATTTTGACTATGTAATTTTGATAACTTGCTGTATCTTGGAAACCGTAAGAGCAAACTTCTTGAAATTTTCAAAACCGGTAAAACAAAAAAATCTCAAAATTATAAAATCGCCAAACTGAAAAAAAATCGCCAAAATAAAAAAAAATCGCCAAAACGAAAAAAAAGCACCAAATTAAAAAAAATTTCTAAACCGAAAATAAATCGCGGAAAACCGAAAAAATCGCCAAAATGAAAAAAATCGCCAAAATGAAAAAAATTGCCAAAATGAAAAAAAAATCGCCAAAATGAAAAAAATCGCCAAAAGGAAAAAAATCGCCAAAATTTAAAAAATTGCCAAAACGAGAAAAAAGCGAAAAATAGTAGAAAAAAAATTATTTCAGCTGAAAAAACGTAAAAAAACACTATTAAAAAAATGCTCAAAGCCCAACGTACGGAACCCTTCGTGCGCGAGTCAAAGTCGCACTTTACTGAATTTATTTCGGTTTTCCGCGATTTATTTTCGGTTTAGAAATTTTTTTTAATTTGGTGCTTTTTTTTCGTTTTGGCGATTTTTTTTTATTTTGGCGATTTTTTTTCAGTTTGGCGATTTTATAATTTTGAGATTTTTTTGTTTTACCGGTTTTGAAAATTTCAAGAAGTTTGCTCTTACGGTTTCCAAGATACAGCAAGTTATCAAAATTACATAGTCAAAATTACATTAACTGATGGTACACCCTCTAATTAAAATTTTTTAAATTTTAGTGTTAATTGTTGTAGTCTGTATAAAAATACACTAACTTTACAAATTTCAAGTGCATATACAAACAATTGTATGTATATTACATGGGATTTTAATATTTTTCGTTGCTCGTTTTGGCACACCCTTTAATTTCCAACTCTCATGTATTTGTTGTTGTAGCGGCCAAGGGTCTACACACTGTGTCCAAATTTCAGGTCCGTAGCTCTTACGGTTCTCGAGAAAATACCCTGTGACGGACAGACGGACGGACAGACGGACGGACAGACGGACAGACGGACAGACGGCCAGACGGACAGACGGACAGCGTAGCGAAAACAATAGGGTTCCATTTTCACCTTTGGTGTACGGAACCCTAAAAATACGTGTGGCACTCGGGGACTGCCGCGTAAAGCTATTGCTTAGCTTTTTTCTTATCAAATTTATTTTTAACCCCCGACCAAAAAAAGGGGTGTTATAAGTTTGTAGTGTGTGTCTGTGTATCTGTGTGTCTGTCCGTGTCCACGTACAGCCCAAACGGCTGGACCGATTTTGATTTAGTTTTTTCCGTTTCAAAGGTGACTTGATCGAGAAGGTTCTTAACCATGTTTGAAGAAAATCGGTCCAGCCGCTTAGAAGATGTCACATATTTTCTAGATATATCGGGGGTTTTTAAAATTTTTAATTTTGGTTATTTAAAATAAAAATCCTACGAATTGTCTGTTTGTTTGTGTTTATCATTTTTTGTCAACCACGATTGCTCTTAAGTACGCCACACTGTGTTTTCCTACATGTAAAAATCTGTTCTATTGCAGCAATACTGTATGTTAATGAAATCAATAGCATACTTTAGGGGTTAACATACACTGGGCGATTCAAATAAAAATAGTCTTAGATTTTTTTCGTTACGGAATTTCTTGATTCGGTCGACACCCGCAAAGCCTGCGATAAAAGCTATGCAATAGCTTAACTATGCAATAGCTTAAAAATTACGTTTTAAATGTCGAATTTAACTTAAGAAATTTCTTGTGCTTGCAGTTTCATGTGCTGAGTGCTGAAGCCTTGATGTCACATTATCCTGTAAATCCAATGACAAATCGTTTTTCACATCGCAATAAATCCCGATTTCATGGAATTCTGCAGCTAATAGGAGGATCAATGGTTTTGTTAGGTGGTTTGGGTAAAATCCAAAGTACTGAAATACATTTCACCACCTGGCATGGTCTATTTGGTAAACACATACAATTCAACAAGATAATAATTTAATTTTTTTAATTTTTTTTTGTTTATTTTAGGCCTCTTTGCCACATTTATGTGCTTTGCCAGCTTAATGGGTGGCATGCTAAACTATTTTCAGCCCAAGTTTATACACAAAATGTATACACCCTCCGAAGTCAAATATCGTCATAATTTATTTGGCCTGCTTACCTTTAGCTTGGGCATGACTACAATTACTTTAGGTTATTTTACAAATTTCTTTACAAAATATGTAGATGCTGATGTCATACCAGCGTTTGCTTTGGCAACTATATTAGTTTATTTTATGACTATGATTGCTCCAGTACGTTCATTGTTGGATAAATTGAAATATCGGAAGAAAAAATGAATGCACTATATGAAAAAAATAATGGTTTGCATTATGAAAAGGGAAATAAACAACAAATTATGTATATGAAAATTTTTTTTTGTATATAAAAAAAGTGTTACACAAAACGAATTTATCTTTTTAAACGACTTCAAATCGTCTATTTTTTTAAATTTATTTTTAAATGTGTTGGCTGGCTGAAAAGTTGTTACAATTAACAAGAATAGTTGAACATTAGAATGAAATAAATAATTTGTTTTTGTTTAGAGAAATTTTCTTTTACAAATATTTCAAATAGAACTTTAATCAATTTAAAGAATAATAATAATTATTATACAACACGAAATAATTTTGCGGAGTTCTGACAATGGATTCTGCTAGAGGAGACAATAAAAAGTTGATCAATTAAAATTGTCGTGTGTAAGCCCAGCTTTACATCCGAGGTGTAGGGTATAATTGGCCACTTTGTAGGAAATAGTAAGGCAAACATTTTTGTGGAAATCACACAAAAACGCTAATTTTTGGCTCTATTCTAACAAATCGTAAAAGCACCCCAAAAAGGGTTGAGAGCGGGGATGAAATGTTCTACATAAATGTTGGTCATACAATTTTCTACTTCTGTATGTCAGAACGTTCCAAAGATTAAAACAACGCAAATATCCAAAACCAGCCAAACTCATGATAGCCTAATTTTTTCTTACAAATTCCCTTGTGGGATAATTGGCAGGCTTAATAGCAAAGGGCTACAAGTTCCAAAGCTAAAAAAATTTAGTTAGATGCAGCAATCAATACTAAATACTAATCGTCGGGTGGTTACTGGTTTGCCGCACAGCATATTAATAATACATTATTATTGCGGCAAACCAGTAACCACCCGACATAATTAATATCCATAATTTTATAATATATAATTTTTATATAATATATATGTATCTGTGTGTAATTTTTATATATGTATCTGTGTATAATTTTTTTTTTAATTTTGGCCCTTTTTTGTGATAAATCCCCTTTTGGTGCCACTTTTTGAAAAATGTCATCGTTCACCCTGAGCATGACAGCTAAATTATTGACATTTCAACATTTGACAGCCAATAAACTTCTTAACGTCAACTTTGTCCACCTTTTATTAAACAACTAACAGAAGCTTAAACGAAAAAGTATGTTTCAAAGAGTATTAGTCCTAATTTACACTATGCAAGTCTTATTGCTAAGCCGATTAGTTTTTTAAGAGAGAAGGACGAGGGGAAAATAAATGTATCTGTTCCCCTCGTCTCTCTCTTCCATAAACTAATCAGCTTAGCAATGAGACTTGCATAGTGTAAATTAGAACTTACAAGTTTCGTCGATGTAATCAGCGATGCCAACTATTTATAACCCAAACGCGCTATACCCCTTCTCAAAACGCGCTAGAACGCGCTAAGTTGCAGCATTATCAACAATTTATAGTCAAAACGCGCTATTTTCCTACGCGCTAAATTAAATTTTAATAAAGGTCGATGTATGCATTAGTAAATACGAGTGCAATTAATTTTTTAGTAACTCTTTTTCAGATTATGCAATATTGCTTCTTCGAAATTATATCCTAAATAATTAAAATCATTTAATACAGAATCAGTCTCGCCTTCCAAATATTCGAAATTCTTGGTATTGATTTTAATTTTATTTGTCAAACTTTGTAACAACTTATATAAATTGTCGAATAGTGTTGCGATTCAAATGCTCTTTGAAGTAAATGCAAAAAGAATAGATGCTTAAAAAGTTTTATAAATTTTTTGGGTCACGAGTACGAGTACATATTTTTAACAGTGAAATTTCAAAATATTTGCCATTTACAATATTAAAATGCGTTTTTGATTCTAACCACAGTCAAGGGAATTTTATTTGCAACATCTGAATCATTAACGAATTTAAACAAAAAGTTAAATTTTGTTAAATTCATACAAAAAAGTTAAAAGATATTGAACTCAAATGATATTTTTGACTTTAATCAAAACGCGCTAAATTAGCGCTTTTTTATTAAACGCGCTAAGACGAAAAAAAGCGCGTTTGGCATAGTTAAAACGCGCTAAAACTAGCGCGAAAGGCGCTAAATTGGCATCGCTGGATGTAATAAATGTTTGATTTCATAGAGACAAAAAAGAAACTATTCTCTTTTTGCAACAATGAAAAAATGACATAAAATCTTTATTTATTTATTGGCAGCAATGACCACAATTTATTTCATTTAGTTTGTGGTGTATATAATAGAAATATAAAATTGCTTTAACAAACAAATGCTTATATAAAGGGGTTTAGAATTGAGTTAAATTAGTTTAAAAAATCATCATGAAACTTTCAAATCTTTGGTTATTTATTGCCGCTGTAATGTTGCTCTTAACTGCGCATATTGAAGCTGAGGGCGCAAAGGAAAGCGCTGGTGGAGGCAAAAAAAGTGATAATCCAGTTGTAAGTATAATTTACAGCAATTATTATTAATAATTATTAATATTTTAATTAATAGTTATTTTTTTTATAGGTGCATATAGTTAAGCAAGCAGCAGGGGCTGCTGCTCGACAATTTTCCAATAAAATTTAAACATTTTATAAGAAAATTACAAGGAATACTCGTACAACTAATGTTAATAAAAATGTATAAAATATTTATTCTAACACATGTGTTTGTAATCAATACAAAAAGGGATACTGTATATTCCTGTGTGGTCAAGGGCAGTGATCGGCAACTTATACCATACATCATAGCTTCCCAAGCAGGCTTGCCATTTTAGCACTTTTAGTGCTAGATTTAGCACTTTTTTTATTCGTTTAGCACTAAAGATTTTGAAAATAATGCTAAGTGCTAGTTTAGCACTTTCTTAAAACTATTTGGCATTTTTTGCACTTTTTTATTTCATTAAATCTATAAATTTTCCACAGATAATTCCTTAAGACAAATTGCGAGCCAATTAATATTACTTGTTTATCAAATTTATTTATATTCATTAAGTGTTTAGTATGACAGGTATCATATAACTGAACCGCTCTGAGATACACATATGGGTAGAAATATATTAAAGTACACCATTTGAAATACTAACTTAGCAAAACTTGTTTTAAGTTTTATTCGTTTTAAGAGCTTATAGTGTTAATTATGTTATTGATCAGCTTGAAGAAAGCTAAAGTGAGCCCAACAGTTTAGTTGTCGGTTATACGATTATGTTTCAGTAGAAAATAAATATATTTAACACTCTTAGGGCCATTATTACAACTTAAAGTTAGTTAAAAGTAGGATTTTGTCGGACGTATAAAACGCTATTCATTAGTATAAATTTAATTTAAATTACCAGGAAGGATACATTGCCTTTAACTACTCGCTCACTTTAGGTTAAGCTAAATTGGTACTGATGAAAAACTTTTTATAAGTCCGATAAAATCCTATTGTTAACTAACTTTAAGTTGTAATAATGGCCGTTAAAGATTTCAAATTTATAAATTAAATATTTTAATCTACCAATACATACAATATTATTGAATATATTATTGTTCACGTCGTTTGGGTTACGTAAAAAGGTCAAATCTCGCACAATTTACGCAACATCATCGATATTATTGTCAGTTTTACCTTTACTATTGAACGATTGTTACAAATCTTTCAAAAAAAAATGGCGAAATTTTTTTCACACTGAAATACTTAACATAATAATAAGTATATGTGCCAACACATTACACTTCTTGGTTATGTCAGTTTTACCTTTACTATTGAACGATTGTTACAAATCTTTCAAAAAAAAAATGGCGAAATTTTTTTCACACTGAAATACTTAACATAATAATAAGTATATGTGCCAACACATTACACTTCTTGGTTATGAAAAAAGGTATTGTGCCGCCTATGAATATGATATACGTTAGCGATGATTTAGAATACAACAAATTCACAATTTTATTGCAAGTGTATGTGCCGCTTAAGAAATAAGAGAAACTAAAAATGTTAACTGATTTTAGCACTTTGTTGTGTGTGCTGTAGAGCATTTTAGCACTTTTATTTCTGCAATCTAGCACTTTTCCTCTTACATCTTATGGCAACACTGTTCCCAAAGTAGCACCAGAGTGCCGAACATCAATCGGCTTCTTATACAAATGAATGCACATCACGGATGGAAATCATGGTACAATTGTACTTTTTCTGGTACATTTTTTACCTCGTTGGTACCGTGGTACTACCGCGAGTTATTTGGTACAATTTAAAAAGGCCAATGTTTCACTATATGGTGACATTAATTTTGCCTATGTTGTCTTTAATTTTTTTGTGTCTGTGTTTTATTTGCAATAACCGATTTCTAACAAGTCTAATCTACGAATGTACCCTTATGAATGTAATATTTTTTATATTTAATATTTTTTATGTAATTTTTGATTTTTTATACTGAATTTTTATACATATTTTTGTTAAGTTTCTGTTTATTATTGTTTACTTCTGAACTTTTACACATTTTTTTACGTTTCCGCTATTATTAATAAATATTAAAAAATGGTACCGTCATGGTCCAAAAAGTACGTTTTGGTTTCACAGTTGGTACAAAATCCAAGAAGTCACTTTCCTTCCCTGATGCACATAAGCAAATAAATTTCTCTCGGTGGACAGCATTGCCAAACATTTTACGAATGTGTGAATTATACTAAACGTGACCAGATGATTTTTGCAAAAAGCTGGACATGATCGATCAAAAAACGGGATTTTGAAGAAAATACCGCCATAAAGTGGGATAAATAAATATCTAATATAGCGGCATGTTTAATATGCACATACACAGTTTCTTATATACTTTAAATTAAAAATATTTATACACAAAAATATTTATCTATACATATGTATGTATAAACAAAAATCAAATATCGTAATATCGTTAGTTGGTAATTGCAACAATTAAGAACGGGTGCGGCGATTTCGCTATTTTTTTTATAAATATGGCACCTCCCATATACATTTTTTTTATTTTGGAATATCTTTGCATCTAATGCAATAAGAAGCCTAAAATTTTGTGTAGGTAAAAATTTTTATAATGAATTGGAAATGTGGGTATGACACCTCACATAAAGAAAAATATTTACTTTCGAGATATGTTGAAAACTAATACAGGACGAACTTTGAAATTTTGTAGGAATAACTCTCGGGCCTGTTCCGTAAACCAAATCGATTAGAAATCGGACGATTTTAAAAAACTAATTCTGATAATAGATATAATTTTTCAGACTTTTTTTAATTTTTCTATTATAAGATTCTTAAATATTTGCTCAGTTCGCACAAACGTTGTTGGTAATTTCTATGTTAACATTTGTTTATAAAAAATGTTTTTATTGAAATTACCAATAACTCATGTACGAACTCCGACTCCTGCAATAGGTTGTGAATTGAGCAATTATATCTGAAAGAAAATTATCTTACGAGCATATGACTTTAAACACGTCTACAGACAGGACCATTATTAATTCTGGAAATCGTACGATTTCAAATCGATTCGATTTACAGAACAGGGCCGTCTGCTGATATTGTGCACTGTCTCTAGAAGCAATTTCAGAATTTAATAGTTGCATATCTTTGTTTGAAGTCAAAAATAATAAAAAATTGAATCCCACAAGGAAATTTTTAAGAATAGAAATGGGCAATCTTGAGTTTGGCTGGTTTTTTCTGTTTTGTGGTAAGTTTTTAGTTATAAAGGATTTGCAAAATTTAAGGTTAGGAAGTAAATTGGCTTAAAATACACACTTTTTTTAACAAATTCAGTTTTATGGCAACAAAGCTTCGCGTATCTCGTCAATGTAGCGCCGAATTTTATCTTTCAGAGTGTCAGTTGTAAGCCTGGTCTTTCAAATTAAAATTCACAAATTTCACAATTAAAATACTTTGTTCAAGAGTATAGCGTTCCATGATTAAAATTTCCCAACTTTTTACTAAATAAATGTCAAAGGATGACAGCTCAATTATTGACATTTCATCATTTGACAGCCAATAAGCTTCTTAACCTCAACTTTGCCCACCCTATATTAAACAACTAATTGAAGCTTAAACGAAAAAAGTATGTTTCGTATGAGAGTATTATAGCATTTAATAAATGTTTGATTTTATAGAGACAACAAACAACAATAAAATCTTTCTTTATTTATTGACAGCAATAACCACAATTTTTTTCATTTACTTTGTGGTAAATATAATAAAAATATAAAATTGCTTTAACAGACCAAGTGCTTATATAAAGGGTTCCAGAACTGAGTTAAATTAGTTTAAGAAATCATCATGAAACTTTCAAATCTTTGGTTATTTATTGCCGCTGTAATGCTGCTCTTAACTGCGCATATTGAGGCTAAGGGTGCGAAGGGATCCAGTGGTGGAGGCAAAGGACATGAGCATCCAGCTGTAAGTATAATTTACAGCAATCTTTCAATTATTAAATTTCTGCAGTCTAGTATTCTTTCGATATTATTAATTTGTTGTATTATTTCTATTTTATTAATAGGTGCACATAGCTAAACATGCAGCAGGAGCTGCTGCTCAAGAAGGAGTTCGACAATTTGCTAATAGAGTTTAATTAATTAATTTTATAAGAAATTTACAATTAATACAACTAATGTTAATAAAAATTTCTAAAGTGTTTGTTCTACCACATGAGTTTGTCAATCAATACAAAAAAAGTAATGCTGTGTATTCTGAAATAAATTACTACTCGTATAAGGCAGGCAAATAGGTAAAATGCAATAAATCATTTAATTGGCAAAAATTAAATTTTTAAGTTAATAAAGCAGAATTAATTATTTTATTGCTTCACATTGTGTAGAAATTTCAAACAAATATCTTATTTACTCAACTCTTGAGAGAAAAATAAAAATTTCTTTGTAAATTTGAACCCCCATATTCATAAAAAAATAAAATGAATTTGAAATTTCTTTTAGGAAAATTTTGTATGAAAAACTTGAATACATTTCAAATTCATTTGAAATTTTATGAATATGGGGCGAATACTTTAAGTTCGTTTTCTGTGAAAATAGTTTTTCATACAACATTCATACAACATTCCTGAAATATTTTTTCCAAAATTAACTTACTTTGAATTAAGTTTATATTGCAAAATTCTAAAAAAAAAATAAAAAGGACTTTTCGTTCGCAACATTTATACTGAAAACAACAAGGAAATTTCGTAATTGGTTTTTATTTTCAATTCTCCTTATTTTTTAACTACTGTTCGTCTACGTCACGTCAATGCAATACCAATAATTTGCGCTTGTCTACTCTACTGACTGCTATTGAGAGGCTCGGCTCATGCTATAGCATATACTGTGAATAGCATAAAATTTTTCTCAAGAGCGAGTGGACAAGCTCCATTTATTTTTTTGTATTATATTGACGTGACATCGGCGAATAGTTAGTTACAAAGGAAGGAGTATTATAAAGTCTTGAATGAAAATAGTAATTTTGAATCCATTTTTAATTCAATATTTTGTTATTATTAATCGCGTGTTGCCTTGACGTAAAAAGTTAGTAGAAAAATAAAATAGGCAGGCAACACATGCTGAACAATATTATTTGTTGTTTTTGAAAAAGTTTCTTAGCCAATTATGATTGTAGTTTTGCAACTCTCAATAATATATTGAGAGTTTTTCTATAAGGGGTTTTGTAAGCTTTTTAGAATTCCGTTTAATTCTACTGAAGTGTTGCTAAGCAGCAAAGAGTTGCATCTACACAGAAAAAAATATTCCTGCAATAAACAATTTCAATTGAAAATAAAACCAAAAATCAATTAAAAGTACATTTAAGTCAATTAAACTTTTGTTTAAAAATAAAATATTCCTGCATTAAACAACTTTAATTGAAAATAAAACTAAAATTCAACTAAAATTCAAAAAAAAAAAAAAGAAAAAAAGATAAAAAGAAAAATGTATGTAAGTCAATTACACTTTTGCTTAAAATTTTAATTAACTACAAGGTTTAATTGACTCAATAACATTTGTAATTGATTTTTGGTTTTATTTTCAATTGAAATTGTTTATTTCAGGGTTATTTTTTTCTGTGTAGATGCAATTCGTTGCTGCTTAGAACGCTTCAGTCAACTAGACTTAAGTACATTTTTAGTTAATTTTTTTTTTCATTTTCAATTAAAGTTGTTTATTGCAGGAATATTTTTTTCTGTTTTTTAATAAAAAGTATTTAACTAAAAATGAAAAAATTAGTTTCCCAAAAAAAGTACTAAAAATTCACTTTTGTTAAAAAACGGACAATTGATTTTTGTTAACTTTTTTATTATTTTTTTTATAAATTAATATTAACTGTAAATTAAAAATTTGGAAATATTAAAATTGTAATTAATGTTTAACAAACAAATATTTTATTTTGTGCTTTATTGGAGACCTAAAATAGTTATTCTTTCATATTCGAGATTTCTTAACTTTTTTTTATCTCCAAAATTTATACCAAGGCTCTTGTTCATTTGCACTCCAATCAATTTTCGGTATGGGATTGTAAGCAGCTCTTAGCTAATAATAAAAACAAATTATTTAATTTTAATTATTTTTTTTTTATTAAAATAAGTAAAAAAATTATTATTTTTCAAATTATATTAGTTAAAATATATATTTTTTGTTATTGTATTTATTCTTACCATCGGAAACGTTTCGGTGAGCCTGATAGTCATTAAAACGAAAAATATTATCGCAAAATATGTCTGAAATTTCATTTTTTTTCTCTAAGATATACAGAAGTATAATATCAGCAATAATGAACAACACAAAGTAAATGAGCGAGAAGAACAAACTCATAGCTTGCAACTTATAACTTAGTCATGTGTAAGAAATAAACCGCAATTTAAAGAAATTATTAATACAACAGGAATTGAGAATTATAATTCGAAATATGAGTCATGTCATCATATGCTATTTCATTGAAAATTCTAATTCGATTTATTAAAATTTAACAGATAATATCCAAATCATCTGATTGAGTCTATGTGGCTCGGTCTTAAATATAACCATATTGAAGGAAATACAAATATTTTTTTTCTTCTAACAGCTGAACTATGAGTTGAACAACAAAAGTTGCAATGTGTGAACCGGGACTTATTATGGCTCTGCTGGAAAGTGCTGGTTCACACACGTCAACTTTTCTTAATCAACTCTTAATTCAGCTGTAAGAAAGACGAAGAAGGAAATACAAACATCTCTTTTTTACCACCAGCTGAATTAAAACTTGATCAACAAAAGTTGACGTGTGTGAACCTGGACAAATATGATGCGAGTACTTTGTATAGTGGACCCAATTGGGTCTTCGAGTGGTGTATAATAAATATTAAAAAAAAACAAAACAAAAGCGTACTACAATAATATTGCTGATGCATATTTTATGGCTATTGTGTACACCGAAAGAAATTTGCTTCATAAGTCCAATGAAACAATTTCATTAAATTTTTTTCACAAATCTAATGATAATTTCAGAAATCCAATGAAAATTTCATGAATATTGTGACAGAATTTCATTGGAATTGCTTCGTTTGTATTCTGGTTTCGTAAGAATATTTTATTGGATTTATGACAACAATATTTTATAATTATTAAGAAACCCCTTTATATAAGTTATTTCATTATTTTCATGAAATTATTTTATTGTTTCGATGAAGTTATAGCACTGCATTAATTACACTGTTAAATAAATTTGATGAAGTTTTTAATAAAATAATGTTGACGAAACTGGTTTCATTAATCCAACGAAGCGTGAGTTGGTTGAATTTTAAGGAATTTTTCATTAGATTAATGTCGAAATTCATAGAGTTTATGCCGAAAATTCTTTCAGTGTACAATTAAAAATATTAATTAATATAATGTGAATAAATAAAATAATAAAGTGATAAAAAATAAGCTTTTTACAAACTGTATTTAATGGCTTCTAGGCAGAAAAATTTTGCTATTCGAAAGCAAATTGGCAAGTGACTGATTTTAAAATTTTGTATGAAAACACTTTTTTTCGACTGGCCGTTCGAATAAATGTTCGTTGTTAATGAACCCAAATCAGTTTTCAATCGCTTAGAATCAGCGTGACCGTTTGGCCGACTAAAGTGGCAAATTGCCACCTTTTCGACTGTCTTGCCACTTTTTGTCCCCCTTTTTTTGGGGTGAGTTATATAAAAATACATTAAAAATAAAAAGTTTAGTGTAGTTTTTAGAATGCGAATGAAGGTGTAGTTTCGATATTGTTAGCTGTTATTAATGTTTATGTACGTAACGAAAATCGAGTGACCTGAAAACGATTCGTTTTGGAAATGTATGACGAATTTCAAGCGATTGTAGGAATTAATTTCGGCCCAACTTTAGTATATGGGCTTTGAAAATAAATGTAACGAAAATTTTTATAAAATATTCAGAAGACTGAGATAATTAGCGTATCTATTTTAAATCGATTCGTTTTTAAAAATCGATTTCCATCACACACAAGTATAAAATTAAAGGGCTTATTGTAATAACATCATAAGTCACCAGAATTCAAAAACTGCTTTTATGTGTTTTTTCCTAATGATGCCAACAACCCCTCAAAAGATGTAAGTTATTTTCCAATTACTTTCTGACTTAGACGATAATTGTGTTCATAGATTTCAATGTTTTGTTGAATTTTTTTTAGAAATAACATCATAAGCCACACGAATTTTTCAGTTTAATTTAAAATTGGGATTTTGTGAAGAATTTATTCATGAAATTAATGATTTTTTTTAATCTGGCATGAATCTGTGCAGTAACGATGAATATATTTGAGAGCCCAGCGATATATGATTTTTATAGCTATGCTATTTATTGCGCGATATAGGAGTTAGGACGTGATTTTCGTAACAAAAATAATCGACTCTATTACAGCTATAAATTTATTTTTGTTTTGATTACTTTGTACTTAAAAGCAGAGTACGAAAATAAACGAAACAAATTTTTTGATTTTCTTTTGTAGCGTTCTTTGAAGTGAGTGAACAAAAACAAAACGAAAACAATGAGAAGGGTTGCTCAATTTGTTTTTGTATTGTTTTTGGACATGAGCACAAACCAGAGAACACAGCCAATGGACTGTAAGCCGGCTAACAGCAGCCGGCCACAAACAATATATTAATTTTATAGTACGTCGCTAGAAAAGAAAATAATGGCAAATAAACAGAAACGTTTTGAAATATTTGCGGCGAATTAGACATCATCATATAATATAATTTGATTGCATTGTTATTTAACACATCACAATGGACCCAATTGGGTCTCCGAGTGGAGGTGCGGTATAGCACCACCCTTCCTAACCTATTTAACACATTAAGTTTGTTTTATATAGCTAAGTTGGGTGCCTCGGTAGGCTAGTGAGTAGTGTGCTAGACTATCAGCATGGAGGTTGTGGGTTCGATTCCCATCATACACCCTAGTCTGTTTCACTACAACGAGTGAAGGTCTTTGTTACTATTCTCGTTTAAATTAAGTTATGACATAATTTATAACTGTACTTATAATATATAAAAAATGAAATAAAATAATAAATATATAGCTAAGCAGCATAGCTATAACCAGGTGTCCTAGGACACCTCTCTTCATTTTTTTTAATTTTAGTGGCTTATGATGTTTTTGCTCTAAAAAATTTTTTTTTCAAATTATTTGAACAGCTGTAATGGTGAATAAATTATTGCATAAGGTACGTTCACACTTGGCAAAAATTTTCCTAGAAAAGGAGTAACCACTGAAATGCTAATGAAAATTCGTTTGATTCAAACACGTACATATTTTCTAAGTTAAACAGTTTTATTCATAACTAAAAGACAATGTTATAAAATCCAACATTATTGGAAGCGGTTTAACTTAATAAACATGTGCCTGAATCAAATGTTTTTTTATTAGTATTTGGTGGTTACGCTTTTTTGGGCAAATGTTTGCCCAGTGTGAACGTACCTTTAATTTATTATAGTGACATTAATTAATTCCATTTTGCTAGAGCGACAACTGGTGCAATAATTTATTTAAAAGTAAATACACAAATAAAAATTTTTGACTTGGAAAACATTTATATTTATTATTTTTTGCAATAACATCATAAGTCATATAATTTATCAAAACAGTGATTTCCGCTATGCTGCTGTTGTCCAACGATGGGCACTCGTATGTGATAGTAATCGTTTCAGAGGTGTATAGTATAATTTTATGATAGATCAATTTTTAATATATTTTTTAAACTTAAAAGTCGTTTATTTTAAAATAATTTTTTGGGGCATATGATATTATTACAATAAGCCCTTCAATTGCATTGAAGTACATGCATACATATACTAATAGTATATAAGGGGGTTTGGAATAGAAATGTAGTAGTTTTAAAAGGTCATGAGACTTTCAAATCTTTGGATATTTATTGCCGCGCTAATGCTGCTTTTAACTGGACATATTGAAGCCAAGAAGAAACCAAGGAAACCATGCCGCAAAGGAAGCAAAGGAAGCAAAGGAGCTGTAAGTACATATTTTATATATTTCTACAGCCTAGCTTCTCTCTATTTTATTGTATGCTTTTGTTTGTTTTTCATTTCTCTTCAATAGAACCACATAGCTAAACATATAGCAGGGGCTGTTGCTGAAGAAGGGGTTAAACAATTAGTTAATCAAGTTACGCACTAATTTATTTTGCATTTTTTTCATTATTTCTCTTTATTAGACAAACGTAGCAATACATGTAGCACAATCTGCTGCTGAAGAAGGAGTTCGACAATTAATTAATAAAGTTACTTAATAATTTATTTTTAATAAATGTACATACATGTAATAAAACTAATATTGATACAAATTGCAATCGGTTTTGTTCTAGCTTATGTGCTTTTAATAAATACCAAAAGATACGAGTACTATTTTCGTAAATAAATTGTAAAATAGAGTGTTTTATTAATTGAAATTAGAGATAAACACTCTCGGTCCTACAAAAAATTTAAGTAAGATGTGACATCAAGATCTGCCATAATCAATGTTTTTTGATTTTTCATCAAAAAACACATTTTGGCAAATATGTGCAACCATAATGATTGATGTCTACTTTAATACAGATATTAAATAGCAGACTGAAATGAAATTTTACGCTATACAATATACATATAATATGCAAAAGCACACTTTGTGAACTGGCTAAATATTTTATTTTATTATTTTGAAGTCGGTTCAATTGGTTTTGCCTATTTGGCACAACACATGAATATTAAAAAAAATAATAATCAACACAAGAGGAGAGAAACGTTCTATACATAGCAACAAATATGATATTTAGTCCTATCGTCCGATAATTGTACGCAAAAATTTAAAAGGGATTAATTTAAAGACGTTTTCGTTAGCAAATGACAGATAAATAGTAACCACCCTCGTTTTATCACTTTATTTAGTTTATTTATAACATTTTATCAGGTACGTGTGAAATAGAAATCGATTGATTTCAAAATGATTTGTTGCGGAAATGTATGACGAATTTCGAACGGTTTTCCGAATTAATTTCGGATCTACTTCAGTCTAGTTGCTTTAAATAAGCACATCAGAAAATAAAATACAAGCAATACCGAAAAATTTTAAAAAGAAATGTAGAAAAATTTTTAAACATGTGTTAAAAACAAACAAAAAATATTTCGCAGACGGAAATAATGAGCATATCACTACATTGTTCTATTGTAAATCGATTCGTTCTTAAACATCGATTTCCATCACATAAAAGTATTAAATTACATTAAAGTATACATATACAAATAGTATATAAAGGGGTTTAGAATAGAAAGTTAGTAGTTTTAAAAGGTCATGAGACTTTCAAATCTTTGGATATTTATTGCCGCTGTAATGCTGCTCTTAAGTGGTCATATTGAAGCCAAGAAGAAACCAAAGAATCCATCTCGTTCTGCAGGCAAAGGAACTGTAAGTATTATGAGGCCTGTTCGTAAATGCATCACTGCGCAGCAAATCGAAATTTTAATGTCCTTGATTACTTCACTGAAGTAGACAATATACAAATAAAAATCAAATATGAAGTACAAACACGGCTACAACTGAAATAGAATACCACCAATGTATTGCATTTTAAACAAAAATTTGAGCAGTGATGCATTTATTCACAGACCCTATATTTTTACAGCCTAGCCTCCAAGGCGAATTCATACCAGGTGATCTCAATGCAGCAGCTGATGATCAGCTGTTAATTTATCTGTTGTAAAGTCAAAGCAAAACGTTTGGAAATTTTCTGACAGCAGGAAATTTTACACTAACAAATTTACCAAGCAAATATGCAGAGTTTGCAAATCCAGACCACTTGGTATCAATTCGCCTTGCTAGCTGCTTTATATTATATTGTATGCATTTGTTTTATTATTTATTTTTTTATAGAAGCACATAGCAGCACATGCAGCAGGGGCTGCTGCTGAAGAAGGAATTCGGCAAATATTTGATAAAGCTATTTAATAATTATTTTTATTTATAAAAGTACATGTAATACATGTGTTTTTAATAAATACCAAAACAGTAGATACTAGATTCGTAGATAATTTGTAAAAAAAACTAGTGTTTTATTAGTTGACATAAGAGATAAGCACTGTGGGTCATGTCGGTGTGGCACATACAAACTCATTTGCAGAAATATGACTACCCCATAATGATTGATGAGTAGTTTAATACAGTTATTAATAAGCATACATACGTAAAATTTTTATCATGAAATTTTACACAATACAACAGCTATGAGGCAATAGCACACTTTCTCAACTGGCTAAATGTTTTATTTTATTATTTTTAAGTCAGTTCAATTGCTTTTGTCTATTTGGTACACTAACAAATAACACATGAATATTCGAAAAATAATCAACAAGAGGAGAGAAACGTTCTATACATAGAAACAAATCTGGTATTTAGGTCTACCTTCCGATCATTTTGTGCAAAAATTTAAAAGTCATTAATTTAAAGACGTTTTCGCTAACAAATTACAGATAAGTGGTAACCCTCGTACTCCCGTATCTACTATTTATTTTATTTAGTTTGTTTATCTCGATTTATCAGGTATGTTTGAAATGGAAATCATATGATTTTACAACGATTCCTTTAGAAATGTGTGGCGAATTTCCATCGATCTTCCGAATTAATTTCAGCCCAATTTCAGTCTAGTTGCTTTACAAATACAAACACTACAAAAGAATTTTGAAAAGAAATGTAAGGAAAATATTTAAAAATTTGTTAGAAATCGAAAAAGTTATGGAATACGGAAATAATGAGCATATCACAACTTTTGTTCTATTGTAAATCGATTCGTTTTTAAAAATCGATTTCCATATCACATAAAAGTATTAAATTGCATTAAAGTACTTACACACACAAACAAATAGTATACTATAACAATAGCATATAAAAGGGCTTTGGAATATAAAGATAGTTTAAAGTACTTTAACAAGTCATGAGACTTTCATGTCTTTGGATATTTATTGCCGCAGTAATGCTGCTCTTAACTGGGCATATTGAAGCCAAAAAGAAAAATTTAAAGAAGACATGTAAAGCTGGAGGCAAAGGAACTGTAAGTATTATATTTCTACAGTTTAGCTTCTTTCTTTTTTATTGTATTAATAATTTGTTGCATTATTTTTCTGCAATAGGTGCACATAGCTAAACATGCAGCAGGGGCTGCAGCTGAAGAAGGTATTAAAAAATTAGTTGATGCAGTTACTGACGATTAATGCTTTTAAATAAAATTATAAGTAATAACATACATATGTGTTTTTAATCAATATGAAAATAGTAGATATGTACTAGATTCTTAGATAAGTTGTAAAACAAAGCAGCCAAATTTACAATCTTGTATAAAATGGTCTTGCATCATAGCATTTGAATACTCTACACTAAAAATATACATACACAGAAATGCTCTTGCTACTTTTGCGTAAATTTACAAGAATCAAACACTCTACATACATATTAATGTCCTGCACAAGACCATTTATAAGACCTTTCAAGACATGAGAGATTTTTCAAGTGCTTTACTGCAGCGACATATTCTAAAACACTGTTGGCAAGACAAACAGCTGAAACAAATGTCTTGACAACAGTGTTGTTTAGCGTTTTTTTTTTTAGAATATTCCGCTGTAGTAAAGCATTTGAAAAATCTCTCATGTCTTGAAAGGTCTTATAAACGGTCTTGTGCAGGACATTAATATATACATATGTATATGCAAACTGACAAAATATAAATATAATAAAATAAAATAATTAAAACGTGAATAAAAAGGTAACGACCGAATAAAAAACGGATTAAATTATCTTCAAGAATATGCGGAAATATGTAGAGATAAGAAAAATCTCAATCGGTCTATTTTCTAAATCGCAATTACAGAATTTCTATTCGTATTTCCCTTGTTTTGAAATCCACAACTAATTATATTCTATAATATCTGTGGCAAAAAGGAAAAAGTGCTTAAGTCGAGCTAAGCTGATTTTGAGTTAATGGTAACTCCGTAATCTGCATATTCGAAAGTTAAATCAGTTAATGTAATTTTGACTATGTAATTTTGATAACTTGCTGTATCTTGGAAACCGTAAGGCAAACTTCTTGAAATTTTCAAAAACGGTAAAACAAAAAAATCCCAAAATTATAAAATCGCCAAACCGAAAAAAATCGCCAAAATCAAAAAAAAAAAAATCGCCAAAAAGAAAAAAGCACCAAATTAAAAAAAAATTTCCAAATCGAAAATAAATCGCGAAAACCCGGAAAATCGCCAAAATGAAAAAATCGCCAAAATGAAAAAATTGCCAAAATGGCAAAATCGCTAAAATGAAAAAAATTGCCAAAATGAAAAAAATCGCGAAAATTAAACAAAATCGCCAAAATGAAAAAATCGCCAAAATGAAAAAATCGCCAAAATGGCAAAATCGCTAAAATGAAAAAAAATTGCCAAAATGAAAAAAAATCGCCAAAATGAAAAAAATCGCCAAAATGAAAAAAAATCGCAAAAATGGAAAAAAAATCGCCAAAATTAAAAAAAATCGCCAAAACGAGAAAAAAGCGAAAAATAAACAAAAAAAAATATTTCAGCTGAAAAAACGTAAAAAACACTGTATTAAAAAATGCTCAAAGCCCAACGTAGGGAACCCTTCGTGCGCGAGTCAAAGTCGCACTTTACTGAATTTATTATACTTCTAATATCATTTGGAATAATAGCATAATTAAGGTTATACTTCGGTACGTTTCAACTTAAATGTATTATTTATGGTGTGTAGAACGATGTTTGGTTAAAAATAATAAAGGGTAACAGAGAGATTCTCAATTTAACTGTAAAAGAAATAAATTTCTGAAATTTCTGACTTGAACGCTTAAAAGTGCTCTCCTGCAAAACAATAAAATATGACTTAAGTACTTTTTCCTCATTGCCACAGATATATTGGATTATTATCTCTTAAATTAACAAATTTATAAGAAATTTGCTTGTGCTTTTCTTTATATGTGACGCGCAAAATAGAAAGAGACCTAAGGGTAAAAACCGGTTTTGTTCAGGAGAGCCATTTTAAAGATTTAAATACGTGTATCTTTGGTGTACCAACACTGAGCTTGTTGGTATTGGTCTCATTTGAAAGCGACACATCTCATGACGTCAGGAACGTGTTGGTCAGCCTTGAAAACGCACGTAGGTCGTCCCTACCTCTTGTTTTGTGTAGTTGGTTTTTTCTGTTTTCTACCTAGCGCGCTGTTTCCATGAGTTTGGTATCAATTTTGCTCGCGTTTTTTCGAATCCAGGTTTATTTTCTGAAATTATTAATTGTGATTTATAATAAATACTCATTTATAATTCTTTGTTAGTACGAAATTTTTTTCACATAACCTTAGAATCGTCCACTTCAATTTCATAAAACGCGCATATCTCTGGGATGGAACTCTTTTGGGGCATGGGATCGATCTCATTCGATGCTCAGATGTTGTCCACATCAAAAAAAAAAAAAAAAAAAATTAAAATTGATTTTTTTTACCCTTAGGTCCCCTTCTCTATGCGCTGTCACATACATATGTACATAGTTATTAATAAAATTTCTTTATTTATCTCCAAATTCCATTGTTTCCTTTTACATAAAATATTCTAGCAATATTCCAAAATTCATGATACTAGAAGCTGTTTTCCAGAAGCTTTAACAATTTTATGAGAATTACTAAAGAAATTAGAATCAATTAAACTCGCATTTTATGATGCTTTGATAACATTTTGTATTGCTTTTTTCGTTCAGTGCACTCCAAGAAACAAAACACCACGTAGATTTTTGTAATTCAAGTATGCAGTCTGCATTCTGTATGTAATTAAAAATAATTTAGTATCAATATTAGAATTTGTTTGGATCTTTTGTTTCGACAGTTGGAAATAAATATATTTCAGCCATCATAAAAACCCCTAATGTAAATAAAGGGCCTGTACCACGATATCGGTAACTTTCCACTAGTAGCACACATAGGGCCTGTTCATCTACGTGCGAACGATAGATTCGATCGAAAAATTATATTAGAAACAAAACCAAAAAACTGAAATTTGTTTTTGTTTTCAATATAAATATTCGATCGAATTTATCGTTCGCATTTAGATAAAGAAGTCCTTAGATTTTAATCAAAACAATTCACATACATATTCTATTTGCAATAAAAGTTGCGTATAAAAAGCAGAAATGTACATCAACTGACACCACACACAGTAGACCAAACACAAAAGACCGCTGATGCTGAAGGTGAAGTGGCCTTCGAAAACAGCTAGTTGTTCCGTTCTACTACGTGTTTGTCAGAATATTTACAATTTACTTTGGTGTTATTTATTCATTAGTAATTATCACATGTAATTTGGCATACAAAGCGATACGAACTTTAGCCTGATCAATGAAAACTATTGCCTTTTGGTGTGTTTTATGAAAATGGTTACATAGATTTTAGCCCTTTACGGGTAATTTTTTTTGGAAATTTGATTTATTGGAGCCATAAAGGGTTGAGATGCAGAATTGTATTAAGGAAAAAATCTGAAATCTCGAATAGTGGAAAAAGAAATGAGATGCTTCAACGACTGGCTAAAATATATATTTTAATTTGAGACTACATATTGTATGTGTGGAAGAAAAATTTTAGGTATTACGCTAATTTATTAGGCTATGTATAAATGTTTTGTCTCTCCTGTAAAATTTGCTTGAAGTGAGTTAGCAGGTTTACACTCTAAGCCGATGATATGTAGGTAGTAACCGTCGTATCTATCTTTATTGGCAGCAATGAGTGCAATTTACCTATTTTATTTGCTATGTACGAGGGCAGATCAATAAGACTCGGACTATTTTTTAACGAATTTTTTCTAAAAAAAAAATTAAAGTCTCGGACTTATTGGCCTGCCCTCGTATAGCAGGTATGCGACGATTCAAGCGATTCGTTTTGGAAAGATGTGACGAATTTCGAACGATTTTCAGAATCAGTATATTGGCTTGAAAAAAATACACCAGAAGGCGCAATACATGGAACAATATAGTAAAGTGACATTTGAAAAAAATATTTAAAAATTGGAAATAATAAGCATATCAATTTTAAAAATCAATTTTCATCACATGCCTGTATATGCATTAACATGCCAAGTACTTACATATCGCTCATTTGCTCAAAAAACGTCATAGCTCAAAGAAAAAACTAATTTGCCAGAAAAAGAGTTTATGTGCCAGTTTATAGAAGACGAGTAAAAATTCTCGTCTGCACCCAAATTTGAGTGATTTGTTTTTGTTTTCAATATAAATAAACAGACAAGAATTTTTAATTGTAATATGTAAACTGGCAGAAAAGATTTCAATATACACACGACTAAATGCACATAAAATATAAATATGAATAATTTTGTAATATCAATTAAAATATTTGTAATATCAATTAAAAAATTAATTAAATTTTTACCCATAAACAATTTGATAATATCAATTAAGTTTTTCCAATCAAATTAATTAATAGAATTAAAAATTTAATTGTAAAAATTAATTGATGAATACTTTTTTCTGCGTGGAAAAAGAAAATTTTATATTTCTCTCAAGAGTTGAATAAACAACATATTTGTATGAAATTTTTACACAATATATGAATAACGATATTAGAATTAATTCTGCATCATTAACTTAAAAATCAAATATTTTAAGTTATGATGTTGTTATAGTTAATGAGTGATATGTAAATATGTATATATAAAGATTTTTAGAATTTAATGTAATTAGTTTAAAAAAAAAAAATCATCATGAAACTTTCAAATCTTTGGACATTTATGGCCGCTGTATTATTGCTCTTAACTGTGCATACTGCAGCAAAGGGTTTTAGAGTAAAAGCTCGTGGATGCAAAGGACATCCAGGTGTAAGTATTACAATTTGCAACAATTGAAATTCTTTTGATTTTCAAATTAGTAGTGCTGAATTTCTACAGTCTAGTTTTTTTATATTTTATTATTTCATTGTTTTTTTTTTTCTTTAATAGGCGCATTTGGCCCAAAGTGTAGCAGAGGCTGCTGCCGATGAATTAGAAAAGCAATTACAATAAAGCTTATGTTGATGACAATACAACAGTGGAAGAAAGATTTGGTATAAATCGCAAATTTTCATTAAGTCATATTTTTAATAAAATTTTAAACATATATATAATTTGAATATACCGTGAAAACAGTGTAATAGTGTCTTTATTTTGCAATCGATTTGATTTTCTGGATATATGTATATATATATATAAATATATATATAAATTCATTAATGTTTTTACTACGCATTTAGTACGCAAAAATAATAAGCCGCTTGGTCAACCTTAAGGTTTTGTGGAAATGTGCTTTTCTCCAGGGCGAGTGCGGAAGAAAATTTAGCCACGCTCGTACGTCTAAGCTTATGAAAAAAATTAAGAAGACATAAATTGTAGAAAATTTTTCGTAGTTTATTTTTTTTTTATATTGTATATAGAAAACACATATTATTAAGAAAACTCTTTAAACAAATTATGATACAATTCACGTATTCCTTTTGTACTGAAAAATTTGTAAACAAGGTTGAAGTTTACATTAAGTGAATGTGAATACTGATAATGTAGGCTGTTTAGTGGGATTTGAAAACAGCATGTTGTTCCGTTCTGCTAGTGTTTGTCCAAATAATTACAATTTGCTTTTGTTGTTCGAACAAGAATTAAAAAGTAACAAAGATTTGTTTTTGTTTTCAATATAAATTTTCGTACGAAAGCCATTTTTGTTTCGTTGTAAAGAACCTGGATTCTGTAACGTTTTGCGAACCGAAAATCGTAATATTTATCGACATATTTATTCGTTTGAGCGAAAAGCTTAAATAATAATAAAGAAAAATTAAATGAATTTGAGCTTGTGATTTTATTTTTTTTTTACTTCAACCGACAGCGAATATCACTAAAATATAAAATTATGTTATATTTATTATAGCGATACGATTATCGTAATAAAAGTTACTGAATCCAGGTACAGTGCCTACGTTCTGTAACTTTAGTGAGAACTTTTCCAGGCGAGAAGTTTGTTATCATTCTGTGAAACACAGTAACAAAAACCTTAGTTACTTGCTCATGTTTCTTGTAAGCTTATTTCAGGTTTTATAGGAATCAGCCTGTGGAAAACAGGACAACCAATATAATTATTTAATTTTTCTCGACCCGAAAACTTCTCGCAAGTTACAGAACACAGGTACAAGTATTTAAAATATTTCACGTGAACAAAATGTTCGCCTTTTATTCCCGATAAGGGTGAAGAACTGTTCAAAACAATCATACTGATTCATTGTTTTAGTGATGCATATGAATGTATAGATTATGCACGCAGCTAGCTCAATACTCATTTTAGAAAATGCAAAATTATGCAGTTTGATTCGTAATCATGCAGATCTCTGTTTCACATACATACATACGTACGAGTACATTTGTGCTACATATGTACGGATTTCGGAAAAAGTTTTCTGATTTCATTGTAATGCACTTAATAGTTAATACCTTTTAATTATTTGCAGACACACTGTACATAATTATTATCTGCGTTTTACAGAAAAAGCCAGTGGCAGCAGTTTTCAGATAAAAAAAAACTTTTAAAATGTTTATTTTCTCACTCTGGCCTAATTACAACTTGTTCGCGTAACTGCGTGTGGTTCACACTATTTTTATGATTCTTTCGCATGAATCACTTGCAAATATGTATACAAATCAATTCTTTTTAGTTTATATTTAAATATCAAATTATAAGGATGTATTTTTTTAAATTTTCTCTGATATTTGTTATTATTTCACTTTTTTATTGTGCAACTACTATTAAGGCCAGCAGAGCAAAATATTATGAAAAGGACTACTTAAAAATTAATCCGCACTGGAAAAGAACTCACACGGACACAGAACCAGATCACAGCAATTATGACATATCGGATAGAAGAGAGGGCAGATATATAATGGCTTTTGGTGTTAACTTTTAATGGCCTCTATGCCATAAGTATTAATGAAAAATAAAATATATTGACAACTTTTAAAAATTGTAGTAAAACGAGTAATGATTAAATTACGATTATATTCAGTTTCGCACGATTACTAATTGATTACGATTACTAATAATCGAAAAGTAATCTGAATTACTTAGCATCACTAAAAATAATCAAAAAGAATCAAAAGTAATCAAAAAATAATCCGATTACTTCTAACGCTTACTTTTGATTATTTACTATGAATCAAAAGTAATCTTTGAAAGTAGTCGGATTACTTTTTGATTACTTTTGATTCTTTTTGATTATTTTTAGTAATTTTAATTAATTCAGATTACTTTTCGATTATTAGTAATCGTAATCAATTATTTATCAGCAATTCTTTTGAAGGCAATTATATATATGTATAATCATTACAATTCTTTTTAAAATGCAATCGAATTGATTACTAATCGTAATCGAAATTTAACAGCTCTGTTTTTCACCAAGTTGTTGTTAAAAAAAATTTACCATAATGTACGTTACATTCAACTTTTCTATAAAAAAAGTGTGCTGTGAAGGCACAGTAAAATTTTCGCTAAGAAAAGTGTGCTATGAATGCACAGTAAAATTTTCGCTAAGAAAAGTGTGCTGTGACGGCACATACAAATTTTTTCTATAAGCAAAGTGGGCTGTGACGTCAGATAAATGTTTCTATGAGAAAAGTGTGCTGTGATGGTACATTCAACATTTCTATATACAAAAAAAAATTACATACTCGTATTACAGACATATTCGTTATTATTTCTGAATATATTCCAAATTTTTTTATACTTTTTCGCTGTACAAAAACCTTCCATTATAAATAGAACGTGAGATACGTTTATTTTGTATATACATATTAAAACTTTTGACGAAAATGCCTCCCTGATTTGATTTCTGTTTAAAAAATTTCAAAACACAATAACAACTCAGCATGTCAGAGTTGTATTTTCCACAAAAGTATTAATACTTGTATTATAGTCTGAAATAGCCTTAAGCAACACGAAAATAAGTTTTAGATATACATTGTTTTATTTGTTAATTTATATTATTTATTTATATTCATTAAATTTTAAGAAATTTTCAGATAAAGTTCATCCTTAGGCCATTTTGGTTTTTTCAGGCTTATTCAATGCAGATCCTGTACTTTTGACGCCTTTTGTGGCACTAGGCTATTGAGTTTGAGTTTTGTTTTAATATTACATTATTATTATTAAAAAGTTTAAGTGTTAAAACAGAACTTACTCTATCTATTTTGGACATCGCTTGAGCAGCGTCTATGGTGACCATCGAAATGGCTAAAATTACCAGGACGAAAAAGAAATTCTTAACTAAATTCATGGTAAAATATTATCACTTATTAAGGGTTTAAAGTAATATGTTTGAACAAAATTGTGCAGCAGTTGCTTAAATACTAGAGTCACGACAAATGAAACAGCTGTAGGGTGTTCGATAAAATAAAGTAATTGCAACATAATTGGCCTTATTACGAGTGTCGTATTACGTCGTCGACTACGACGGTTTTGTATAATACTAAAGAACATTGCAACATTTTTTTCTTTAATCTAGTACGAAATCGTCGTAATCGTAGTCGAAATACGACACTCGTAATAAGGCGCATTATATATGATCATTGTAGATGCTGTTGCGAAATGGGTTTTTTTCTTTGAAATTTTCTTTAAAAGAACAAGTTTAGATTGAAGGAAAACATGGTTACGACGTTATTATGGCAATCATATTACATTCTCTGCCGTAATGTTTGGTTACGACAAACAAATTTAATTTTTAATATATGATAGGATAAAATTATTACAGCATGGTTTAAATTTTTCGAAATAAATATCTGAACATATGATTTTTAATATCGCACAGTGTGTATTTAAGAAGCCAATTTATTTCGATAAAGTGGAAAAATTTTAAATTCGTTTTTAGCACATTGTACTTTTATATGTAATTATTAATTAATCATAACTGGAAGTTTACAGCCTTATTTATAAAAATGATTAAGGTTCTATTTATACAAGTTTTAAATTTTAAAACAAATTTGCATACAAAAAATTTTTTAAGCCTTTATAAGGCCTTAATAACTTTTGTAAATAAGGCTGCTATATTTTATCGCATACCCTACAAAAATTTTAACTGATTCATCATATGTAAGGGAAAAAATTAAACCACAAACTATTGACCACAATTTATTTTAAATTTAAAAATGCTAAGGCAACTAAAGTGTTAAAATAACTAAGGAAACACCCAACTTATTTTTTATACAGTATTATTTTTATAGGACCAATAAAATTATTTTAAAAAACATTGACGCATATTCATAGTCAAAACAAAGTATACTTTAAAAATTTAACACACAAAATACTGCTTTTAAACTCTTAAAGTATACTTTGTTTTAACTATGAATATGCGCACATATCTCTCGAACCATATAGCTCCAACCGAGAAAATCGATTTGTCAAGAACTCTTGTACTAATTTAAAAATAAATTTTCAAGAATTTCGACAACATATTTTATTCTTAAAATCAATTTAACAAAAACTTTTCGAGTTATTAAAATAAAAAACGTCAACTCGATTAGGTTTGTTTAGTTATTTAAAATTAGTTTGAAAGAAATTCGTTTAAAAAATTGGCAAAATCTATCAAAACGAAACGATTCATTATCTCGTGAGATATAATGGCGCATAGTCATAGTAAAAAAGCATATTTAAAGAGTTTAGAACCAGTATTTTGTATGATAATACTGGATTTAAAAAGCGTTATTTTTACCACTATTGCAATAAGTTTTTGTGTGGCGAGGTGTATTTGTGGGAAATGTATTGGGATCACTAAAAAAAATCAATTTCGTGAAAATGCGAGTTAGGGCCTTTCTACTTGTGACCATCGATATATGTATATATACATATATGCATAAAAATAAGCACGTCCCAACTCTGTACACAGAAATCTTCTCATGAGAATTAATTCAAAACAAAAATATGTTGATAAGAAAATAAGTTATTTTAGTAAATGTATGAATAAAACCATAATCGTGTTTAATATAACGTTTTGAAAAATTAAAAAATATGCACTTAAAGAAACATTTGATTGATGCAAAACTAATATCAATTTTACAAACAGTTTTATTTATTTAGTTTCATTAAATTTAAGAGAATTTTCAATAATTTTTCCATTCTTCAAGCCTTTTAACTGCGGAGTAGTTGTAAAGCGTCTTACGGGTTGCTATTAAATTATTATTATTATTTTTTTATATAACATTATTATTTCTAAAATTTTGAGTGTTGAAAATGAACTTACTTTTTCCATTTTTGAAAACACTTGACCGGCCTCAATGCTAATTATCGAAATGGTGAATATCACCAAGGCAAAAAAAGTTAAATTCTTAAATAAATTCATAACAAAAGATTGTCACTTATGAAGTGTTTAAAATAAAATATTTGAGCAAGATCGAGCAGCAGTCGCTTAAATACTAGAGTTGCTAGATATGTAAGAAGAGTTATAGGGTGTTCCAAAAATATGAGTATATTCAAGAGAATTTCTGATGTAAAAGTGTAGTGTAGAATAAAATTACTAAGCAATAGGAAAATAAGTTTTAAATATATGTAGTTTTATTTGTTTATTTATATTATTTATTTATTTATATTTATTAAATTTTAAGAAATTTTCAAATAAAGTTCATCCTTGGGCCTTTTTGGTTTTGTCACGCTTATTAAATTCAGATCCTAGAATTTTCCCGCCAGTTGGCTATTAAGTTTGAGTTTGTTTTAATATTACATTATTACCTTTTAAAAAGTTTAAGTGTTAAAACAGAACTTACTCTCTCTATTTTGGACATCGCTTTAGCAACGTCTTGGTCCTTTTTGGTTTTGTCACGCTTATTAAATTCAGATCCTAGAATTTTGCCGCCAGTTGGCTATTCAGTTTGAGTTTGTTTTAATATTACATTATTACCTTTTAAAAAGTTTAAGTGTGAAAACAGAACTTACTCTATCTATTTTGGACATCGCTTGAGCGGCGTCTATGGTGACCATCGAAATGGCTAAAATTACCAGGACGAAAAAGAAATTCTTAACCAAATGCATGGTCAAATATTATCACTTATTAAGCGTTTAAAGTAATATGTTTGAACAAAATTGTGCAGCAGTCGCTTAAATACTAGAGTCACGAGAAATGCAACAGTTATAGGGTGTTCAATAAAATAAAGTAATTGCAACATAATGGGTCTTATTAGGAGTGTCGTATTACGACTTCGACTACGACGGTTTTGTATAATACTAAAGAACATTGTAGCATTTTTTCTTTAATCTAGTACGAAATCGTCGTAGTCGTAGTCGAAATACGACACTCGTAATAAGGCCCATTATATATGATTATTGTAGATGCTGTTGCGAAATGGGTTTTTTTTCTTTGAAATTTTCTTTAAAAAAACAAGTTTAGATTGAAGGAAAACATGGTTACGACGTTATTATGGTAGTCATGTTATATTCTCTGCCGTAATGTTTGGTTACGACAAACAAATTAGATTTTTAATATGTATTCCAATCATTCAAAATAAAATACATAACGTCCTCGGCTGATAGGATAAAATTATTACAGCATGGTTTAAATTTTTCGAAACAAATGTCGGAGCATATGATTTTTAATATCGCACAGTGTGCATTTAAGAAGCCAATTTATTCCGATTAAGCGAAAAAATTTTAAATTCGTTTTTAGCACATTGTACTTTTATAAATAATTATTAATTAATCGTAACTAAAAATTTACAGCCTTATTTATAAAAATTATTAAGGTTTTATAAAAAAAAATTTAAAACAAATTTGCATAAAAAATTTTTCTTGTAAATAAGGCTGTTATATTTTATCGCATACCCTATAAAAATTGCACTTGATTCATCATCATATGTAAAGGAAAAAATTAAACCACAAACAATCGGCCACAATTTATTTTAAATTTAAAAATGCTAAGGCAACTAAAGTCTGAAAATAACTAAGGAAACACCCAACTTATTTTTTATGCAGTATTATTTTTATGGGTCCAATAAAATTATTTAAAAAAAACATTGATGCATATTCATAGTCAAAGTAAATATATGTACTTTAAAAATTTAAATACAGTATTACCATAAAAAAACTGATTCCAAAATCTTAAAGTATACTTTGTTTATTCTATAAATATGCGCCAATGCATTTTGAAAAAACTTATGTACTTATCCAACTCTAAAAAAAAGGAACTGAAAAATAAAATAAAACAGTATTATGTATGATATAAATATAGAAGGTACTTTGATTCTCTCATTTTTTCTTGACCTCCATCATCTGAGAATATATGTAAGTATTATGAAGTTTCCGGTAAAATCGTGCTACAGTATTAATTTAATATTTCCCCTCTGTTTCCTGTTTGTTGAAAATTTTATTGAAAAACTATTTCAGAAGTTTTTGATGTGTAAACATCTATACGATAGGGGGTAAAAATCTTTTTCACAATACAATCACAAATTTTGAGTAAGATGTTATCAAATCGGTGTGAGCGAATTTTCAAGCATACCTTCAGGAGCAATTATTAATTAATTTTAATAGAAATTGCTTGTGAAGTGTAATAGTGGGCATAATTTGGTTAAAAAGTTGAAAAATATAAAATAAATAAAATAAATATAAACTTTTAAATAAAAGAACGTTTTAAATGTCAAATATTGGTTTAAGAGATATATGTATAGCAGTCTTTATAAATAATTTATAATATTATATTATAACATATCTTCATTACGTACTGTTGCCTTACACTTAAGCTGGTGCACGACAATTGGATAACAATCTCCATCTCATGCCAATTATTATGGGTGGAGATTTTAATACAAATTTTGCAAGCCCACAGTCGCAAGCTTTATCAAAATTTTTATTTGACGTTTTCCATTTGCATATGAACAATTCTCCACAAACCCCCACAACTAATAATTCCACTACTATACATGCAGTTTTCCATACAGTACCCTGAAGGAAACGTGGGGTAAAGTGTCCCCAAGTCACCACTTTTGTCGACTACTTTGGTGACATTGTCAACGGAGCGTCTACACATTAATATTGTTTTTGATGCGTAGAAAATATTTTTTCAGATGCACACAACTATGCTTCTTCTTAATATTTTATTGGTTTGGTGAAAATAAAAGTGGCGTCATACAAAATTTAAGTGTTAATAAAAATTAGCTTAAGAAATCAAATTAAAAGGTTAATAAAGGTGTATTGAACAATAATTAAATAAACATTTATATAAAAGAAATTACAAAGAGAACAAATAAAATAACAATCCATATTGTATAAAAATAGAAAATTTCAAGTGAAAGTGCTAATTATGGAATATTTTTTGACCCTGTGGAAGATTTTGTGCCATCAGTTAAGGATTTGTCACACTTTCTGATCCATACTTAAGTAATCAGTATAATTTTACTATTGACATTTCCTGCAGGTGGTGACAGCGTCTATAGTGAATCAGTACAGTTTTACTAAGGACATTTCCCACAGTGTGGTGATATCGTCAGTAGTAGTAAGTCAGTACAATGTTACTACTGACATTTTCGCCATATGGTCCCACAAGAACTACCTAGTCAGTATTGACGAAATCTACTGGTAGATTACGTAGGACAAGCCTGTGTTAAATGTCAAAAGTAGATAGCATTAGTTGGGGTATAATTTGTCAGTAGTACTGGTGACATCGTCAATAGATAATCAGTATAATTTTACTATTGACATTTCCTGCAGGGTAGAGTCAAAAATTTATATATCTTATTTTAGTTACCATAAGCCAATATTGAAAAAAATCATTACTAAATGTTTACACATCTCCCCTGTGATCGGACTCACATTGCTTTTTTTATAAATTCAAACAATTTTAAAAAAAATTATGATGATAAATGTTTTATTATCTTGAAAAGCAATGAAATGCATTGTAAATGTATTGTTGTATTAGTTAAAGAAAGCGAAAATGAGCTGCATATTCCAAACTATGGACGTCATTGTAAAAATATTAATGTAGCATTTTTTGAGTCATCTACATTATCTGGTGTTCGCCAAAAGTTTCTAAGAGTCTGCAAATAGACTTGCCAAAATTATTTGATCGGATATTTTTTATAAAAAGCATGCTACAATCAACAAGAAGCGAATTATATAGATTAAACAAGATGTAATATCATCAATATTACTAACTTACTAATCAAAATCATCAATCAATTTGGATGAAGATATAGTTAAAATACTTATTTTAGACAGAAAACTTAAACAGATGCGCCAAGTTATTATTTAAAGATGTGTAGTCATGCACAGAATACAATTATTTGTAAATACAATTAATTTTTTTGTTATATCAATTAAATAATTAGTTGATTTTGAATCTACAACGATTTTTTTAAATACAATTAACGAAATTGTAAGTTAAGGGAAAATCTGAAAAATATTTACAATTAAATATATCAACAAATAGTTTGTTGAAATTTATTTATTTTTTCAACATTTATTTTTATTAGATTTTAAAGTTATTTCAATTAAAGTTATAGTTATATTAACAATGCGAATTGTTGAATTTCCGTACAAATTTTTATTATAATAATTGTTATATTAACAATTTTCTTATACTATACACAACCACAACCCTCGAAACGATTTTTGCTTGTCTGCGAAAAACACTAAATGTCTTTGAGCGGAGTTGAACCGGCAACATCAGGAGTAACAAGCTGACTTACTAACCTCTCAGCTAAAGAGCAACACTTTATTAGACACGCAAACAATGAATACACACAAAACATGATTTCTTGTTTCTTCTGCATGTGGGCATTCCGTTATGATATAATTTAACAAATAACTTTGTTGAGTAATTTAATTGATTACAAAAATTTTAATTTGTTATATCAACAACGATGGTTGTTAACTTTTAAATTATATATTAACAATTTGTTTTGTTGGTTGCATTTTGATTATATTTTTTTCTGTGTGTATGTCACTTTATTTATTCGCAAAATTTTGGTTAAGATAATTACATATTTTTGTAAAAAATTTATAGGGGAAGACTTATATTTTTTTATGATATGGTAACATTTTTTTATTTCTCTCAAAAACAAGTTTTAAAAATACTTATTTTTATAAACAAAGGGAGAATGGAAGTACCTTCTATATTTATGTATGTATATCATGGTATTATTATGTGTGTTAACTACACTGACTCAAAAGTACTAAGAACTCGATACTAATATCTCCTCAATATTTCTGTGCTAAGCTTCATCCTAGTTGACCCTAACAAACCAGACAGATTTAAATCATGAGTTAATATTATAAATATTGTGTAAGGTAATGGCACATTCACCATAGAAATTTCGATAGATACGAAATATAGCAATCGACTGCATATACATACATATAGCAAAACAATAGCTATTAATCATGTTACTACAAAAAACTACAATATTTCTAAATCTTTATTTCCACAAAAACGCTATACATACATACAAAGTACATCAATGAAAATAGTTGTCTCCAAACTGAATAACAAGAGGCTGCAAAAATTAAAAAATAATAATATTGGCTGTATTCCAATAATAGTATGTATAAAGATTTTTTTATCACAAAAAACAAAACATTTTTTTTACTTTTACATTTTGCCATTTATTATATCTTATACATAGTGCAGAGTTCAACCATCCTAAAGGCTTAGATTTTATTGCGTGTGGCATATTTCTTCCCTTTACGTATGTGCAAAAGGATTAAAAAAAACTCCCAAGCATCAAAAGGGAAATATATTGAAAAGATGCAATGGCATATACTGCAATTTAGTTTTTCTGGAGAAAAAACTGAAAGCCCCTAAAGTATGCAGCATTTTTATGATACATGCGAAAATTTAGAAATATGCAATAATTTGTTATCAGCATTTTAAGTTTTATGCTTATGTACATCAAAACAGTAGATAGACAATGGCGTTAGTCGATGTTTGATGCAAATGGTGTTGCGTAAGTGCAAGTGCAAAGTATCGTACCTTTTCTTTGGATTGTGTGTATTTTATTGTTGGATTTTAAAGAAAAGCTACGATATTTTGCATTTACAATGACGCAAGACAATTTGCATTAAACACCGAATACCGCCAATAAAATGATTTGGTAGCCAAAAAAGTTTTAATAGTATGTAGCTGTTATTTTATAATTTTAATCATTTATATGTATGTATTACATATTATAAATGTAGAAAACGAAATGTTTGCTTATCTAAAAATTAGGAAAAATATTAGGACCATTCCCAAAAATTTAAAAAAAGTTTTTATTGATTCAAGCATTTTGCTTATTTAACTTAATGAAAATTTGCTTGGTATAAAACGCAATACAACTTATTATGTCCTCAGCTATATGCACAGTTTAAGCTTACCATAAGGCTTTACAATTTCAATAACCACAAGTAATTTTACTGTGGTTTTGAAGATATTTTATTCTTATGCTATGAACTATATAAATTGTATTCGAACATTCTCAGCGAACTCATTAAATAGTTAGTACTTCAATAATTAATACCTCCTCTCATTCCATTTATAAGAAACATGGACTTGACAAAGCTTATCTTGTTATTTATTATTGGTTTTGTGCAGTTCATGAACATCGCCGATGCAGGACAATCTGCCAGTAGAGCTGGAGTAATTTTTCTATTTCTAATGTAATCTTAAGTTAAAAAAAAAATTATTACAATTATTTTTTTTCTAAATTACAGAAAGCTGTTGCGGAAGGAGCTAAGAAAATATCCAAATATCCGGTAGTTGCGGGTGTTTATTCTGCCAACAAAACGCACGAAGTCAATATAACTACCAATCCTGCATCGGTTACTTACAACTCAAGGCCTAAGTCACCCAAGAGAAGCAAATAGATTCGAAGGAATAGAAATCAGCTGCACTGGTGTTACAAGAAACTTTGATGTGAATTTTGCATATACTACATATATAAAAGTAATTGAAATAAATTGTTGTAAAACTAGGAACTTCATTTCTAAAATATTTTAAAGGTTACATATTCAATTGCCACGATTTTGTTTTTTCAAAAATCTACATTTTTTTAATAATTTTTTTTTATATTTTTTTGTTTTGTTAAAGTGTATTGAAATCTCAGGTTCACTAAGAGGATACAATAATAGAATATTGTACAAATTCAAATAAAAACATTTAAAAAGATCGGCACACAGAATTTTTTTAAGCGGCTTACATATCGCACACTAAATCATAAAGAGTCACAACTCAAAATTATAAAAGTGCTTTTGCTTTTTTATAAACCAGTTAATTGAAGAAATCTACTTATAACGACCTCAACAATTTCTTTTGCAATACAGTCTTCTTGAAGAATATAAAATACCGTTATGCTTGTTTTTATGTCACGTACTTGCCTCATTTGTACAGTATCAACAGTTGTTTGCAACTACTCAGAATCTGAAATTTTTTGAGTTTGACTCTTTATGATTTAGTGTGCGATATATAAGAGGGCAGGTCAATAAGTCCGAGACTTTTTTAATTTAATTACGCAGGTCTTTCTTATAAAAAGTTGGTTTAATAAAAAAACAAAGTTAAAAAAAGTTCGAGACTTAATGACCTGCCCTCGTTTTAGTTAGCCGTATTTATTTCTCTAAATTTTGCAGTAGAATTCTATGTCCAATATGAGTATTTTGTAGAGCATTTTAAACACTAACATCCCTGCTTAAAGGTACTTTTCGACACCTTTTTCAAAAGGGATAAATAAGAACCAAAAGGATAAGAGTTAGAGGGGTAAAATGCTCCAGAAAAATCTTCCTCGTTAGATTTTACATAAACGTGTTTAAGCCCATCATATACTTAATGCGAGAAGATTTCATGATTTTTTTTTATACCGATTCACCATTGCAATGCGCCAAAAACAGGGGACTTCAAAAATTTTTATAACAGTTTCAGATGTAAACTTTCAAAACACAGAAAGACGTTATATTTTCTCCTCTCCAGTTGTCACAATATCTGTGGCAAAAAGGAAAAAGTGCTTAAGTCGAGATAAGCTGATTTTGAGTTAATGGCACTTTCGTAATCTGCATATTCGAAAGTACGAGTACCAATGGTCAAAATCTCAATTAATTTGTGTGATTTTTCAGGAATTTATAGCACTATGATTTTCGACTTAACGTTTTTAAACGTCTAATCTCATTTGGATTAATAGCTTAATTTAGGTTATAGTTACTTTAGTATATTTCAACTTAAATGCATTACTTATGGTGTGTGGAATGATATTTGCTTAAAAAGATAAAGGTTAACAGAGAATTTCCCAATTAATTTGAACTGTAAAAGAAATAAGTTGCTGAAAATCAATTTGAACGCTTAAAAGTCCTCTCCTGCAAAACAGTAAAATATGACTTAAGCACTTTTTCCTTATTACCACAGATATATTTCCAAAATTGTTTGGGGAAAATATTAACAGTTTTTTCTAAATTATAACATATAGAAGTTATTTTAAAAGATACACTGAAAATATTTAATGCAACATTTAAAAAATTTAAACTTTTACTTCTTTCGCAAAATAAACGAAATATTCCTACTTATCGTGCCATAACCGCCAAAAAAAAAGCTTAAGCGACTTAATTTTCGAAATTAATTTTTTACCGAAATCGATTATTTGCAAACCAAGTCCAAAAAATGTATGTGTTAAGCTTTTTTGACGTCTATGGCTGGATATTACGAAAAGATTTTTGCAAGAATTTTATAAATATTTTTTTTGTAATTTCGAAAATAACTAAAATTAAGGGCCTAATTTTGTAAAACTAAAACGCTAAGCGTTGACCAATTTTATATAAAAAAATTTTAAATTACTAAAACAAAACATATACAAAATTTGTCATGGCTTTGCCAAACAAAAACTCGGCCCTAAGTTTTTTGTTTTAATTTTAAATATTTTACGTGACTTCGCATGCAAAATTGGAGTTTTTAAAATTGTATTCCTTGTAAAGAAAATAAAGAAATAGTTCGTAAAACTTTGTAAGCTCTTTTTAGCTTATGAATTCATTTAAAATACATATGTATGTATATATATGCGCAAATATTTATGTATGTACATATTTAATTACTTTTATTCAACCATTTAAATAAAGAAAAAGTGATTCAAAAAAATATCCAATCCGCATATGTGTATCAAAGTAATTTTTAACTTTTGCGGTTAGTGAATAACCAATCCTTACGATTTCTACAGGGTGTTTTTTTAGAGGTATAGAACTTCGAATTGAAATAAAACACAAGAAAATCGTTTTAATGTCCATCAATTTGGCTTTATTGGAAGGATAATTTTATGCCATTAATGTTTAAATATGATTTCGGGCATGTGGCCGCCGCGGCTGGCTCGAATAAAGCCAATTCTACAGGTCCAATTTTCAACCACTTTTTCGAGCATATGGGGCCGTATGTTGGCAATAACGCCACGAATGTTGGCTTCCAAGTCCCCTAACGTTTCTGGTTTGTTGGCGTAGACGAGAGTCCATTCCGCGAAATTATGCGCTCATCGAATGTTTCCTTCAATAAATCGATTGTGACGTGCGCTGTGTGGCATGTAGCGCCGTCTTGTTGGAACCACAACTCATCCACATTCAAAATCTTCCATAAAGTTGATGGACAAAGCTCCAATTGCTGTGCACGGTGGCGAATCGATTCATTCGGGTCCTCTTCAACACTTTGCTCTACAGCGGCAATTGTTTCTTCGGTGCGCACTGTTCGACGTCTCTGCGGATGCGTATTATCACATAGAGTAAACGTAGTGCGAAAACGATCCATGGTTAACCGAATTAATTGCTCTGATGGACGATTATGTCGACCATAAAATGGACGGAGCTTGCGGTAAACTTCGCGAACTGAACCATTATTTTCGAAATAAATTTGCACGATTTGCAAGCGTTGTTCTTTTGTCAACCTGTTCATGATGAAATGGCAAACCAAACTAAATATTAATCACTTGACAGCTGACAAAATGGCCGCCAGTTAAAAAAGTGATGCCAACTTAAAGTTCTATACCTCAATAAAAAACACCCATTATATACTTAACACATTCGTATCTATGTATATACATATTACTACATATTTTACTTCACACTTGTAAGACTATAAAATAAGAAGCTTTCGTTATTAATTCGTTATAACACGTTGAGAATTATAAACAAGTGTAGCAGGCATTTTCTGATTGGATTTTAAAATGTATTTCACAAAATTTATCCTGATGTTGGTAATCGCTTTGGCTTTTTACATGAACTTTTGCGATGCTGGTAATGCCGGCAGTACTGCAGCCAAAGCTGCCGCTGATACTGCGAAAGTAAGTTTGAATATACATACATATGTACATATATTTCTTTTTATTTTGTGAACTTTCTTTTTCATACCGTTGCCCTAATCTATTGCAGAAAGCCTTAAAAGGAGCTGCAAAGAACGCACCTACAGTTGTTGCAGCTGGTTATGTATCGAACTCCACTGCCAGCGTCAAATTTAATCCTAAGCCAGATAGCAGGCCAAGCTCCCCTAAAG
Organism: Tachina lurida; assembly: GCA_944452675.1. Lineage (NCBI taxonomy): Eukaryota > Metazoa > Arthropoda > Insecta > Diptera > Tachinidae > Tachina > Tachina lurida. The sequence goes on from OX101753.1 coordinate 11,894,028, forward strand.
GCAACAAAGGATAAAGGCTTTCAAGGCATACATTAAAATAAATAGTATTTATGACATTGTCATTTTTCGACTCTACTACGACGTTTCAGTAATAGAATAAAGAACACGGCAACATTGTTTCTTTAATCTAGGACGAAACTGTCGTAGTCGAAGTCGAAATACGCCAACCACGATAAGGCCCATTACCTAAAAGTAAACCATTTAAGGAACATGCTAAGTTTATCAAAAAATTTTGTTAAATACAACATGTACATATATTTTTAATTTTTTTAATAGTTTTTTTAATAAAATTAAGAAAAAGATTTTTTTCCGATTACTTCTTATAATTCAAGAATATTTTTTATGAATAGGGCCTTAGTGCTATAAAGAAATTACAAGTTTTTGTATGACTAAAGTAAGCTTCTACTTGCTGGTTTGCTAATCATCGGCATATTAAAAATATTGATTATTTTTGGAAGCAATGAATATTTATAGTCGGAGTATGCTTATACTCAGAGTATGGGTATTTAGTCGGACAAAAAAAAAATATACACATTATACTCGGGATATTTATTTATCATTCACCACCGATTGTACACATTTGTGTATAACGCTGTTAACAAGTAGAAAGTCCCTAACTCGTATTTTCACGAAATTTAGTTTTTCAGTGATTCCAATACATTTCACACAAATACACCTCGTCACAAAAATTTATTGCAATAGTTTAAAAAATAACGCTTTTACAAAGCAGTTGTTTGTACAAGCACTTGTACTGTTTATTATTATGTTTTTATCTTCTCCTTTAAAGTTACAGTTATTTGAGTTAGGACCTTTCTACTTGTTAACAGCGATATGTCTGTATGAATGTTTTATTTAATAGCCCTGTATATACGCATTTGTAGCCGGTTAATGTGTAGAGTATTTTTATGCTCATGCGTATGATTGTAGCTCATACAGTATATAAATTTTAGTTACAGTGGTTTGTGCTGTGTAACTTAAGAAATGTGTGTGAACATAGTTGTTTATAGTTATACGTATTCGGTTTAAAATTAATGCTTGTGTTTGCATATGAGCGTGTTTTTTATTTTTAGCTGTACGTATTCATAGTTATTTGACGGCCAATACTCAAAGAGTACTTAAAACGATACTTTTGGCATTCTCTGATACATTGCTACTGCTGGAGATCATAAAAATGTATAAAAATTTTCAGATTATTTACACCTCCTATATGTAGGATACTTTGGCTTTCGGAACACAGAATTAAAAAATATGGAAACCAGGTCATCCCTGAAAAATAATTTTGTGAATATGCAAAATCGATTTGGCGAAAGAATTACCCGATTTTAGTCAAATTGACAGCAATCCGCGTGTGTTTTTAAGAGCTGATTAGATTTTCGGAATCTACCGACCTCTAAGTCATCTCAACGTCTAATATAGAAATCACAATGGGTCCATCGCTTTTTTTGTCTGATTAAATAAATCTGGTTTGGAATTCATAGCCTTGAACTCATTTAAAAGACGTTTGGTTCTAGTCAGTAGAAATTCCATGAAACTTAAGTTTATTAATTGGGACTAAGGGCCATTTTCGCAACTTGCCTTTAGTTAAATATGGGATTTTGTCTGCCCGATAAATATCTTTGCATTATTACAACTTCAATTTTTTATTGTTATTAATATCAGTTATAATAATATCTAATAAATAAAAAAATAATAAATGAAGGTTTTATAATGCAAAGCTATTTATCGGAAAGACAAAATCCTGCCTTTAGCTAAAGGCAAGTTGTGAAAATGGCCCTAAAACTGATAACGAATTTTGATTGTTACTAAAATTATGTTGCCACTTTTTCTGGCAACAATATGCTTTTAAATTTAATAATAAAAGCATATCGTTACCTTAATATAGAAAGAGCCTGAGTCATTATTTTTTTGCAATTGAGATTTTTGCATTTGTCGATAGATTAGATGTTCTTCTATCGAAATATACAAAAAACTCGATTTCAAAAAATTAATGTGTTAGGGCCTTATTATATTAAGGTAACGATATTTATGTAACTAAGGTAGTTTGGAAATTGGTATGATTTCAACACACACTGTTTTACGTAAAAAGTTGAGGTTATTTCAAAATGCTATTTATATTTAGATCCTTTAAATAAACTATAAGCAAAATATGATTTAAAAAAAAAAATAATAATTTTTCCAAACCACATTTATGTGTCAAAGCATAACTGAGTTTTTTTTAAGTTTTGTGGTTTGTGAGTAATTCATTAATCTATGCGCTTTCAATATATTTTTATAAACACATATTTTACTTGACATTTCTAAGACTATAAAAAAGAAGCTTTAGATTTTAATTCGTTATAAAACCTCGAGAATTTTAAACAAGTGTATCACGCATTATTTTAATTGGATACTAAAAATTTAAAATGTATTTTACAAAATTTTTCCTGATTTTAGTAATCGCTTTGGTTTTGCTCCTGAACTTAACGGATGCTGGTAATGCCGGCAGCTCAGCCGCCAAAGCTGCTGCCGAAACTGCAAAAGTAAGTTTGAATATATGCAGCCTTATGTATAATTTAAAAATTGTATGAAGTTAGCATAAGGCACGAAATTTAAGTAAGTGTTAACGAGTTATTCCCAACCATTTGGCATTAAAAAGCATTGCCTAATGTAGTAATTTTTAATGTTAAATAGTATGGCAAAACTCTTTAGGACCATGTTCAATTTTGCCACTAATGCTAACTTCATGCCAGTTTTTCATTATGCATAAGGCTGATAGTATATAAACATATATTTGGTTATTTTGTAACTTGATTTTCAAAACTATTGCACTTTTCTATTGCAGAAAGCCATGCAGGGAGCTGCAAAGAATGGACCAAAAATAGTTGCAGCTGGTTATGTAACAAACTCCACACTCGATGTGAATGTACATACTAAGCCCCAAAGCAGACCAGGATCTCCTAAAGGAAACAAAGGATAATGGCTTTCAGTGTAAACTTTAAAATAATAGTATTTATGACATACTAGTATTGCATATTTTGTAAATTTTGTTGATATAACTTTTTTTCATGTGGGCATTTCCACAGAAAAGTCCTCATTTTGTCACGTTACGTCACCAAGCCACTAGGCATATATTTTAGAGCCATTCTGTTCGATTTTCTTCTAAATATAGAGCTAATTACGCTCTACCACAGCATGAAAAGAAAATTATATAAAGCACAAGAATTTCTTTGAAAACCAAGCTACGTCACTAAGTTACGTAACGTGACAAAAGGTGGACTATTCAGTGGAAATTCCCATATATAGTTATATACAAGAACAGTAATAAATTGTGTATGTATACCACAGAATGACAATGAGTACCAGAAAATAATATATTTACTTAAGTAAATAGTCTTAATTTTAGTAACTGCGTATAATCATAATTGGAGCGCAAACAATTCGTACGCTCACATATTTTCTCTCAAGAAATTATGACTATAGGCCAATTTCAACATACAAGAACATCTCTAGAGAAACTAAAATACGCTACAACTATATATAAAAACGCACATGCGTATTGACTCGCTGTCATACTTATAGTCGGAGTATTCTTGTATTGAGAGATATTTAGTAGGACAAAGAAAATATACCCATGATACTTGGGATATTTATTTATCATTCGCCACCGTATGCATACATTTTTGTATATAAAATGACAATGCATGAAGAATGTGTTTTGGCTGTTTGAAAACATGCAAACATGCGTGTGTAAATAAAATAGTCCTGTATATACGCATTTATAGCCGATTAATAGTCAGAGTATTTTTATACTTATGCATATGCTTGTAGCTCATATAGTCTATAAATTTTAGTTGTAGTCGTTTGTGCTCAGTAATTTAAGAAATATGTATGAACCTAATTGTTGGTTGGTTACGTATTCGGTTTAAAATTAATGCTTTTTTTTTTATTTTAAGCTGGCATGGAAAACGTACTTTTTATTAAATTTCTGTTACTGAACTCTTGCAGAATAAAATGTAAACATTGAACAGCTGATCCGGATTTTTTTGTCTCTCATATTAAGCTGCTTGCTTCCCGGAATAGGAGAATTTTTCCTCGGGGAAAATTCATAATTAGGATGATAGTTACAGAATATGAGGAAATATTATTATAAATTTAACCGAACCGAATAGAGAAACAAAAATTTAATTTAATTAAAAAGCTAATTTAAATAGAGATGAAATTTGTTAAAATTAAAGGAGAAGTCAAAATTTCGATAGTAAAAAGAGAGAAACAAATTTTAAAACTTGAGAACAATGAAACAAATGTATTATTTTCAACTGAATCAATTCCAGAAAAAATTTGGGGTTCAAGATAACTTCTTTAATATATCAAAATCCAGGTTTTACCCGCAATTCCGCTGGCGTTGATCTGATATTTTGGAAACTATACTTAAAATTTATGAATGTTTTGTCATTTGTTACTCGCAGATAATATTTAAAAAAAAACTATAAAAATTTACAAAAATTAAAAAACAGAATAAAACCCGGTTTTAAAACTGTTTAAGCAAACAAGCCCGAAACGAAAATTCCCCTAACTAACCTAAAAATGTGTTTTCGGAAGAAAAAAAATCTGAAGTAAAGAACTGGTTCCGAACTGGATAAAAATTTTGGCGATGTTTGCCGTTGAAAATGTTGCTTTCGCGATTTGAAAACACGTACGAAATTAAACAAACCGGTTTCGAACCGAATAAAAAAGCAGGTTATGTTTGACCCTTGTAATGTTGATGAAAGAATTTTAATATCGGTTTGAAAATCCGTGACAAATATATAAAAACCGGTTCCGAACCGAATAAAAAATCACTCACTTTTACATTTATTATATTAGTAAGGATTTGTAAAAAAGCCGAAATAATTCAAAATCACTTATAGCAAAAAAGAAATTTAGAAGTTATTCGTTCATATAAAGGCATTGTAGAGTTATGGAGCATCGTGTTTCGCTTTTACATAAGGCCATTCAAGGTCGACAAAAGATTCGAAAACAACATTTTTTAGACTGTAGTATTGAAAACCCAGACAAATAGTTACCAATTTGGCAACATTGGTGCCAAGTCTATCACGACTATTTTTATACTCCAAATGGATGCAAAACATTATAATTATAGTTTCGAACACTTTGATGTCATCCATATTTCTCGTATGCGTTGCTCGAGTAAAAGGTATTAATAAAAATTAGTAAGTTTTTAAACCACAATAATGTGATGAATTGAATTACAAGTTAAGGTTTCGCAAGTTTTGTGGTATATTATTTTAATTTTTAGAATTTCAAACAATATAAAATAACCGGGCATGACACTTGGCTTGAATTCTAAAATATATAAAAATTGTTGCTGTTTTAATTTTTTTTTTTTTTTTATTAAAATAAACATATTTGAAAATGTATTTAAAAAAAATTATTTTCGTATTGGTGCTTGTCGTATTTTTGTATATAAAGATGTCTGCTAGTCAGGTGGGTAGCGCTGCTACAGTTCAAGTAAGTTTAGAGAAACCTTTTGTTTTCTTTTAATTTTATCTTATACCAATTCTATTCAATTGCAGAAAGTTCTGAAAGGAGCTGCAGCAGTTGCTGGCACAGTTAAACTTGGTGGTTATGCTAAGAACTCTTCCTTTAATTTCCAAGTTAATGATAAGAAAATAAATTTTAGAACATAAAATAGAGAATATTTTACTTTAAACTGAACTGTTATTGGTGCCTTGAAACTTGTGTGTTCAAGTCAAATTATAATTCTGGGAACAAACTTTCAAACATACTCGTAAAATGGGATTAAGAAAATTGTAGGATAATATGTATATTTATTTCATAAAGTATATTTGCCACGCTCCTTATATAGTCAGGCCCAATGACACAAATCGTATTTCGCCGGACTTAATTTATAAAGCGCATAAGAAGTACTTATTGGTAAATAGAAAAATATTTAAATTGTCTTCGATAAACTGACTATTTTTTACTACATATTTTTTTATTTAATTTTTATCAAAATCTTACATTTTTCAAGATTTCGTATCCAAAACAAAAACCATTTACCTGAAATTGTTCCTAAACTACAACCAATATAGTTAACGCACACACCTTTTTTAGTAAAATAAAACTATTTCGTTAAGCTTTAGGTCAGTAAAGTTTATATATTTTTAGTTTTTTATCGATATTTCGTTAACCTTTGATTAACTTCTTCAGGATTATATATTATTATTTTATTTGTTTAACAAATAAAAGGCCGAAAAATTATGTAAGCAACTTTTTTAGCAAAATTTTGAAAAAAACCCGTAGTTTCATCACTAAGTTCTGCTGCATTTTAAGTAGATTTCGACAAAATCTAGCGAAGAAGTAGATTTTGTCTTTTATGTGAAATATACTCGAACTCTCTTAGATTTTGCTTGAAATCTCGTTAGTAATAGATTTTGGTCGGATGTGGTTAATTTTAGTGAAAATATATCTTTTTAATGTCAAATATAATACAGGAGCTGACGTTACGTACGTCCAATTAATTTTTGTACTTTATTTTTTAGCTTATTATTATCATATTTTCCTAAATAAGTATGATTTGAGCATATTACTCGTATATCTTCTTCCGATTGACTTTAAGTAAATTTGGTTACGATTTTTTTTTAGGTTGTTTAGTGTCTTCCTTCTTTCACATAAAGGTTGTTCTTGAAAAGTAAAAATAAAAGCTAGTATTTTAAATATTTTTAAATTTTCAAAAGGTAAAAAAATCAAGACAAATTAATACCAGGTGGCCCAAGACCTTATTTTCGCCGCTTGTAATTTGAATCTCCCTCAGATGTCAACACAGATTTTAAAGTAAAATTTTTGACATCGCAAGAACGCATGGTTCAAGGCGAGTCGGGGCGAGTCTACCTGATATAAATACGCCTTAAAAAAAACTCTTTTGAACTTACGCCATCTTGTACCACAGTACGTCCACTCACTTTGTCAATTACAGCTCTATCTCCATTATCATAAATTACAACTTGTCGTTTATTATCATTGATATAGGTTTTCACCTTAATAATTTAAATTGAAAAAAAAAAACAGTTTAATAAATTAACCAGAAATGGTCCAAAGTAGATTGGTATTGAAAATCAGCAAAATCGAGCAGACGGTTTCAGAGCTGGAAAACTTAAACTTTATTTTGACATATGAAAGTAACTAACTAAAACTAATTTTTTTATTTTTTTTTAAATAAACTTAGGGCCTATTTCACAATAACGAAACGAAACTTTCGACTGAAATTTTATCGGCCATGTTCTATAAACCGAATCCGAGTAAATTTCTCGTTTTCAAAAAATAAATAATGTCCCCTTTGATGTGTTATATATTTGAAGCCCTAAAAAATAGAAAACTACAAAAAAGTCTGGAAAAACTCGCTATTAGTGGATTTAATTTTTCTAAATCGAACGTTTTCAAATCGAGTCGATTTACAGAACAGGCAGGTATATTGAACTCAAAAACAAATTTTCATATTTTATTAGGTATGTTTTATTCGAAACGTATACCTACTTAATTTTTAAGCAGCTATAGCTATAGCTACTTAATAAGTTTATACACACTTAAATTTGTTCTGAATATTTATATAAAGTTCGAATAAAACATACCTATTGTTGTTTTCAATATAAATTTTCAGTCGAAAGTTTCGTTTCGTTATTGTGAAACAGGTCATTATTTTGTGTTTCAGTACGAACTAAATTGGTATTAAAATTTAAAAAAAAATAAAGACGTTTCCAGGGTTGGAAAACTTTTATTTTTTTTATATAAAAATAACCTACTAAAACTAATTTTTCCCCTTTTTCTATAAATTAGACATATCTTACATTCTTAAAAGAAAAAGATTGGTTTAAGAAATTAGAAAAATCTAAAAGGATGATTCCATGGTTGGGAAGCTTGCACTTTTTGTGATGTATAAACGTAACTAGGTCTAATTAATTTTTTTCTTTTTCTTTATAAATTAAACATATTTTATTTTTTCGAAGGACAAGAGTTTGGTATAGAAAATTAAAAAAAAACAGCTCCAGAGCTGGAAAATTTCAACTTTTTTTGATATTAAAGTAACTAAGTAATTTTTTCTTTATTTCCTTTTTTTCTTTTATATACTTTTTTAAGAACTAGATTCGTATAAGGAATCAGAAAAATCTTAAAGGATGATTCCAGGGTTGGAAATTATTTTTTTTTAATAAAAAAATAACCAGGTCAAATTAATTTTTTCGTTTTGTTTACACATTAAGGGCCTAATTCATAAAAAATATCTTGATTTTATAAAAGGTTTATTAATCAAATTTGCATAGAAAAATTATTTCATAAACCTCTTATTAAACAGAAATATTTTTTATGAATAAGGCAGTAAATATACTTTCCTTAATTAATTTGAAATGTCTTTTATTTAAAATTTTTCATAAAATTTTTTTTTAAATGTTTGATATCCATTTATTTTATTTTTATTTTTTTGAATATGGGGGTTTATGTTTTACTCGTAGAAAGAAATAGCTTGGTATAAAAAAATAGAAAAATAAAATACATAGCTCCAGACCTGGAAAACCTAAACTTCTTGGGTAATTAAATATCCTTACTATAATATTATAAATGTGAAGGAGAGTTTGTTTGTTTGTTTGCTACTCTTTCACCTGCGAACCACTGAACCGCTTGTGAAAGTTCTTTCACCAATAGAAAGCTACATTACCAGTGTCAGACATAGGCTATTTTTTATCCGGTTCGGAACCGGTTTTTATATGTTTGGCACGGATTTTCAAACCGCTAAACTGATTTTAAAATTATTTCACCATTTTACAAGGTCAAACATAACCTGTTTTTAATTCGGTCCGAAACCGGTTTTTTTATTTGGTACGTATTTTCAAATCGCTAAACCGATTTTGAAAATTTTTTCACTAATGGAAAGCTACATTTTCAACGGCAAACATTGCCAATTTTTTAAGCAACATGAATAATTTTGTAATATTAATTAAAATATTTGAAATATCAATTCAAAAATTAATTAAATTTTTACCTCTTAACAATTTGATAATAACAATTAGGTTTTTCCACTCAAATTAATTAATACAATTAAAAATTTAATTGAATCAATTAAATTCTTAATTGAAAACATTAATTGGTGAATACTTTTTTTCCAATTAATTTTAGTATTATTTTTAACCCCCGACTAAAAAAGGGGTGTTATAACTTATAAGTTTGTATCTGAGTGTCTGTGTATCTGAGTGTCTGTACATATCCACGTACAGACCAAACGGGTGCACCGACTTTGAATTAGTTTTTTTCTGTTTGAAAGGTGACTTGATCGAGAGGATTATTAGCTATGTTTTAAGAAAAACGGTCCAGCCTTTTAGAAGATATCACATCTTTTCTAGATACATATATCCAGGTGTTTATTAAATTTTTAATTTTTGTTATTGTTTTATTTAAAATTAACATAAACAATTTTTTTATGTCTATAAGATTTTAATAACTTTGAATTTTCTTCATTCTTTCAGTTAGTTTTTTTTATTAGTGATAAAAATTCGTCGCGACTCTTGAACATTACCATTGGCATCTTTGACCACAACTGTTGATGTGTCCTTTTCTAGATTTTTATAAACTTGATGATCCTTGAAAAATTAATAAAAATTTATTAAAACGCACACTGCAAGAATTTTAAATTGATCTTACTTTATCGTTACCATAAATACTATTACGATTTAGGTTATCATAAAGTTCATGGTGAGCTTGATGTCTATAATAAGCCTGAACTGAGTTGGTACAGATCAAAACTGGTGCAGCCATTAGTAAAAATAGAGCAATTTTCATGTTGTTTATTTTGAGTGGATATTGAAACAATACTGATGCCACAAATGCCATAATTACCCAGTTGAAGCATTTAAGAAATTTTAAAGTTATTTACTCGTATACATACATATATACACATTGTGGTTTGGCGAAAACAATTCGAGAAATTGGTTAGTAATCAACTTTTATATATCTACGTATATTGGACTTATGTATGATTATATTACAATGGGTAATTAAATATCATAAGAGTTTAAATTTAAGATAAATGAGTCAGAAATTATTAATGCATAGAGTTTGTACCACAATCTTTTACAAAGAAATATTATTTATGTATATTGAATTTGTAATAAAACTATGTACATGTGGGTAGAAACGGTGAAGATTTGAGCTATCATTTTAGCTGATAGGAAAATTTTAAAAAATTTTAAACTTAACTTCTCATAATAATCCCTTTTACGCTATTGACAGTTTAAGGCCTAGAAAATACATAAATAATGAGTTTGTCAATAAGTAGACAAGAGCAAATTATTTGTATTGACGTGACGTCGACAAAATACAAAATATGTGAAAAAGAAACATATAGAAAAAAAACGTTACGAATACAATAACTTATTTAAAATACCGTTCCATAATACAATTCTATGCTTAAAAATATGAAAAATTAAATGCATACATACGAATTATTAAATGCATTTAATTACAAATAATAATTTTAGTACAAGTTTCTTTCCCTTTGGATTAACAAGTACCTACAGCGAAAATGAGAGGACATCTTATATTTCTCATTGTATATTTAACAATGTTTGTTAAATTGCAAAGTTCGGAGGCACAAGACATATTCAATGTAAGTAAGTTTTGAATAATTAAATAAATAATTGCTACTTAGGTCTTTTTTAAACTCTCTGCAGAATGAACTGGAACAAGAAATAAATAAAATTTTAACAAATCCAAAAAGTGACGTAAGTTTTGCCACGTTTTGCTTGCTCTAAAGTCCTTATAAATGTTCATTTACTTTCTTAACAATTTTCCAGGATAATATTATAAAGGGAAATAATATTAAAAACCGCGTCCAGGTCAATGGAAAAACTTATACTAAGGATACAGATAGCAGTGGCGGCGAAAAATCAAGAATTGCTTTGCCTATCATAATACTGTGTGCATTTGTTATTTTATTGGGTTTAAGTAGAAAACAGTTTATAAAATATAAAATATTGTAGTGATTGTGATACAGGGTGCGGCTAAATTAACTATATGAATTGTTTTTTAAACAAATAAGGAAAAAACAAAAAATCTAATGATAAAAATTAAGTTTATTTTATGTTATTTTTTACATATCGTCGGTTGGTTTCTGGTTTGCGGAACAGTATATTCAAAATACATTATGTCTGCAACAAACAAGAAACCAACCGACGAGTACATAAATTATGAAAAATAGTGTTAGTTAAATGAGAACCGTTTTCTTTTTATAGCATTTCCATAACTTTGTTGAGTGTTTCTAGTGGTATACGATTAATTTCTTCTTGAAAGTTGTTCTTTGGTTGCTGAAAGGTTTGCGACTTATCTATTTGTCTTTGAGATAGCCCCACAAGAAAAAAGCTGGTGCAATCAAATCAAGCGACCGTGGTGACCATATCTCAAATAGCCGTTTTTAGGAATTATCCGAATTATCTTTAAAAAATCTTAGTTCTTTGTGCAATTGTATGGCGTTCCATTTTTATAAATTCTCCCAAGTTTAATTATTCAGAAAAATAAAATAAAAAATATGAAATACTCACAAGCAAAAAAGCTAAAAATTTTTACATCAAATAGTTACTTTAGCAGCACCCTGTACATTTAAAATATGTCTACATTAACTAAATGCAAAATGGACCAAAATGCAAAACGGACCAACTAACATTTCAATAGATTTATAATAAGAACAAAAAAGTTGTTAAAAATATATACATATGTAGTTATATCGCACATTAAATCATAAACAGTATACGACACTCGTAATAAGGCAAATTATCAATGTTCAAAGAAATCTATAAAATTATACATTTCATTAAAACAAGTGCATAACTTCCTAAGCGGGTCAGACATAACAAAGTTAGTACGACATGTTCTTGCATACAGTGGGTTAAAATAAAGAAGTAAGAAAATGTTCCAAAAGGTTTCATATGTTTGAGATATTTTATAACAACTTAATTTCGAATGCACTGAATTATCCGATAAAAAGAACAGTGTTTTTCTTTTTTTTTTTTTAATTTTGCGATTTCAAAACGAAATGGTTTTCAGAACATGGCCGTATGATTACTGAATGAAACTGATTTCAATTAAAAAAATTTATTGCATAGTTTTTGCAAATTCAGTATGATTACTGACTGAAATTTATTTCATATTTTTTGCAAATTTTGTTTAATAATAATTAATTAAATAATAAAAAAAAATTATTAACTGTTTTCACAACACAGACGGCTTCTAGAAGTGTCGACTGCTTGGCTTGTAGAGACAGGAGGTAATTTTTTATTTTTATCAACTCTTTGAAAAACTTATAAAATTAAATTAACTTTTAACCAAAGAAATTTTTTAACTTTCCCCACCAACTCAACTTTTTAGGATCTTTTATCTCCCCCTCAGCGAATCGAATTGTCGTTTTGCCATTCATCTGAACACGATTTCTAATATTATTTCCAACCATTACATTATCCTGAAAAAAATGTTGATGATAAACAATGGGCCTTATAGTTGTTGGCGTATTTCGACTTCGACTACGACATTTAGGCCCCAGATTAAAGAAAAAAGTTTGCGTTGTTCTTTAATTTACTATAAAAGCGTCGTAATCAGAGCCGAAATCGAAATATTCCAACAACAATAAGGGGAATAATTTTTCTTTTATAAATTTATAAGTCTCACAAGACTTACATCACTTTTGGGGTTCTTTATAATTTCATCAATATAATTCTGCTGAAAGAATATTAAGTTTTTTTTGCAGAACATTAAATCGCTGTAAAATTAAATTTAAACTTACGTCAATAAAATCCTTTGACTCTGAATTATGGAATTTAACAATCATAATGAATATAAATGCGACAAGAGGAAGATTTAAATTCATTTTAAATTAGATTAAAATTGTATTAAATAAACACGCTCGTATAAATGAAAAGCAAACTATTAAAGTTTATAAGGTTTATAAGTAGATATGCAACAACTTTTTGTGGCCTTTGCTGTATAAACTGTAATTAATCTAATTCATATTGTCAACGTTTTTAATAGTAAACAAATGAATAACTACTAGAAAAATGAATGATACCACAAATTTAAAATATAAAATATGACACATACAAATTTAGCCAGTAGAAGCTACCCTGTAGGAAGCTTGGGGTTAAGTGGTACCAAAGAAACTAACTAGTCAATAGTAGTACTGGTGACAAAATCAATACACAGCTACTTTGAAACTCATTTCATATTTTATATTAACATTTTGCTATTATATTAGCTGGGTAGTAGCGCGTTGACTATACAACGTGTGATGATACATAGTTCGATCCCCAGCAACATTTTTTTTAATTTACTGACTACCAGATGACTTAAATAAAGTCAAGTTTAAGTTAGTTGAGAAGTAGTGCCGAGTGAGATAATACACTACCGCCTAGGACATCACAATGGTAAAATATATAGGTAGTTGTTTCCATTGGAAATTAATCGAAGTGGCAGTCAGTACTAGTTGCGAAATAGTTAGCTTAAAGTTAGTTTAAAGTTAACTTAGTTTCCGATAGGATAGTGAATCGGTACTATTGCACTTTTGAAACTTCCTACAGGGTATTTACACACACATACAATCACAGATTAACAGCCTGTCCCACGATTGGAGATGCTAATCGGGACAGGTTTTTTGAAATCCCGGGCTTCGGGGTTTAGTGATGTAGTTTCGAAATCCCGAACCGGGATCCCGGGATTTTCGGGACTTACAAAATCCCGAAAAAATTGTGCACAAATGTGCGTCTTTATAGTAATTATAATATTTTAATTTAACAATTAATTTTTTGTTTGCATATTTTAAGGTTACTTATATAACTCAGACATTTAATTGCAAATTTTAATTGAAAAGTGCGATGTATGTAAACATTTTTCCTAGAAAAGAAAACGCCATATATCTGTGGCAATAAATAATAATGGCTTAAGTCGAAATGTCTTTTTTCGAGATATTAAGGGTATTGTCTAAATTGTGTTTAGTTTTTATATAAAATTTTTAGCCACCGAAAAAGATGCACATTTACTTGGAACAAAACTGTTAATTTTATAAAAAAAAAAGAAAACGTTTTATTAGTTTATTTATATTCGTTGTTTTTTAGTTAAGATGTTATGAAAAAATCCATTGGCAGAAAAATAAAAACTAAAGTGCACTTAAGCTATTATATTGAAATGCAAAATAATTTGTTTTGATAGTAAGTCGCTTTAGATTAAATTGAAAATTGCGGAAAACCTGAGATAATGTATAGATATTTTTTAAATAAGTTTTCAAATTAAATTAAATTTAAATACAAGTTTTTTTTATGAGGAATATTTTGAATGGGCTGTAAGTTATTGAACTTAAATGTATACAAGTTTTAATGCTCAAACATTTTAATATTAATAATATTAAAGCTACCTTTAAAAAAGATTAAGTTGAGTTAAGATGTTATGGCTTATGTATTATTTTCCATGAAGACTTAAGCTAAAATATAAATGCGTATAGTTTTAATATTAATGACATTTTAAAATTGAAATTTAGCCGAGTGATAGATCTTGAAGAAGAGAATAAGAATATGTAATAAAATGAAAAAGCACTTATGTCAACTTAATCCATTATTATTTGCCACAGATATATACCATTTAATATTATCTACGAAAATATTTATTCAAAGCAAATTTTTTATTTTAACAAGGAGTTTCTAATAATTTTTAATATAGAAGATGACCACCAAAAACATTATTTATGCTAAAAATCGGGATTCAGATAATCCCGAAAATCCCGGGCTTTAAAATTAAAAAATCCCGGGCTCCGGGATTTCCATAGTCCCGAAAAGCCCGGGATTTCCGGGCTCGGGATTTCCCGTTTAGTATCTCTACCCACGATGTCACCAGAAATCGTTCGGTCGAATACTTATATTGAAAACAACAACAAATTTTCTAATGTTATTGTTGTTTGCAATACAAGTTGTAGATCTACCGTTTGCTGGTGACATCGTGGGACAGGCCTTAAAAGATATTTATAAGGAACATTTTTACTTTGGTATTTTGAATAACATTTTATTTTAGAAAACTATTATATTGTGTAGCATACTTTCAGGTTCATTTAGTAAATGTTTTAATAAAAACAGAGGCACAACTCAAAAAACCTAGTTTTGCAGAAAATATTTTCGACTTTTTCAATTTACATTCAACTCAATAAATACATACTATATAAGACCATTTTCTTTTGTCAAGTGCTGCGTGTAACAAGCCTTTTATATAAACCTTTTGCACAAGATTTTTTCCATATTATTAACTCCAAAAGATATGTCTATGTTTCAATAAAGGAACAATATTATATTCAGGAAGAATATTATATTCAAATCGCAAAAGCAAATAAGAATGTATGTCAATTAAATATGAATAGAAAAAGCAGAAACTAAAAACAAACAGCAATTTTAATGGTCTTATTTAATTCATTATTTAGCAACTGTTAATAAAAAATCGTCTTAAATATAATAATTTTTTTCTATTATTTTAAAGAATTTTTACTGAAAATAAGTTGTGTAATTTCCCATGCGAATTTTCTTATTTAAAAAAATATGCATTAAATAATAATAAAAGAAATGCTAAAAACTACACAACTCAAGCCTCATACATATCGTTCATTTACTCAAACAACGTCATAACTCAAAAAAAAACTAGTTTGCTAGAAAACGAGTTCAAAGTTTTCAATTTATGCACAACTCAATGGAAAACAAAATTAATTTTTCTCTCAAAAATTGAGTAAACAAGATATTGGTATACAATTTTTACAATCTATTTTTAAGAAATGACGATTAATTCTGCATCATTAACTTAAAAATTCCAATTTTTAAATATGACGTTCTTTGAGTAAATGAGCGATATGTATTTTATTTGTCTAAACATTTTAATTTCAAAACATCCCAAATAATCCAGTAATAATCCAGACATTGCCATAGATCAGTAACTTATTACATAGAAAAAATTTATATACATGCATTCCAATGGAAGTGTCCTTAAAAAATCGTACCTATCATCTATTATCATAAAAAAAGCTCATAGAGATTCAGATTTATCGATTTCTCAAGTACACTAATGTGTGAATAACTACGCAAACATTTTTGTGTAATGATGAAACTTTTCAAAAATAACCAAAGGCAGGGCAAGATTCGACTGACCTCAAATAAACATGTACATAGTACGTATGTATGTACATACATGCATATAGTATATACTGGATATAAATGGAAGTTAATTTATTATATTGCCACACACATATTGTCACATACTAACTTACCAGAAGCAAATACAACATTGAAGGGTATTTTTTTAGCCATGATAATACATAGATTAATAAAAATTCAAGTAAAGGAATTTTTTTAAAACTTGTGTTATTTTATTTAATCACTTAACACTTTCTGACACAAAAAGCTGCAAAAATTTTTCATTATTATTTATTTATTTTCATTAAGCATAAGCATTTATATTTTCTCCATACACCATTTGATTATATTTTTAATTAAATTTCATTCTATATGCACTTTGTTCAAGTCTGACCAGGATAATAACTAGTGGACAACCCCGTTTTATTGAAGATTGAAAATTGACAGATACACAAGTGTCAAATATGTACATTGTTTGACATATGAAAACAATACATGCGCACTTTCATAATCTGTGGTTTCAAGTATAAAGTTGTAAGTCGAAAAATTAAGTTTGATTTAAGAAAGTGCTGACAGACCAAGCATAAAATTTTCTTTTCTTTAGATATGTACATACTTATGTATGAAATATGTTATAAAAATATTATAAAAAAAATGTTAACCAAAAATTGCATAACAATGTTTAACTAGGAAAAACATAAACAATATTTGTAATGCAAACCTTACAAGTATGACCTGTTCAAACAACTGGCTTTCGAAACCACTCTTGCATAAAACAAAAAAGGAAAATATATGTATGTACATATATGTACATAGCTTAGCATGAATCTTTTGGCAACTGCTTTGATCTGATTTTCATATTGTGAATAATTGGTTCGATTATGGATGGCAACCTAAATTAGGTTGCTTTGACAACTTGCAAAGCAACAATTCAAATTCTTTAGAATTACCGACTCTATTTTAGTTTTTCTAATAAGGAATAGTCGAGTTAATTAAATTTTGATTCTTTTAATATTTTGAATTTGTAGTTGTCAATTCTATTGCCACAGAATACACAGAAGTGAAGAAAGTGACAGGTAAAAAAAGCTCCAATCAGGTTTTTTAAAACTCGTGGAAAAAAGTGAAAGGTATAGTGTATTTGATACTGTAGAGTATTACTACTTACCAATTAACACAGCTAATAAAAAGCGTTGTAATTTTATTGCACTAGAAAGAATCAAAACAAAAACGAAGACTAAATATGAGCGAAAACGAGACAAACAGAAAAACACCCTTATCTTCCGTCTCGTGACACTTCTGACTGTTTTGAGCTATTGCAATCTGGGAACTGAAATAACATCTGTTACTTCACATTTTCCATCAGTGATACCACTGTGGCAACTGGCAACGCAATAATGAAATTTATTATTGGATCTTATGGCAGGCCTTTTCCAAAAACCCCTGCTTAGAACATAGGTTTACGCTGGCAACTCTAACACAAGTTATCAACAGCTGTAAGATAACACCGTACAATGGCACGTCATTAATCAATACACTTTGCAAACAAAATTTTTCTTATGAAATAAATTTGCTGGAAATATCACTACAAAATGGACCACAAGTATAGTATACTATTGCCCACGTATAATGAGAAAGATAATTTACCAATTATCATATGGTTAATAATGAAATATCTTAATGAAAGGTAAGGCATTGAACACAAAACTGCTTATTAAAAATTAAGATTGCCTTATCTATTCCTTAAGTGGCTATAAATTTGAAGTTATTATCATAGATGATGGTAGTCCAGACGGCACATTGGAGGTTGCTCAAGACTTACAAAAAATTTACGGTGATGATAAAATTGTATTGAAGCCACGTAAATCAAAATTGGGTTTGGGAACGGCTTATATACATGGTATTCAACATGCCAGCGGCGACTTCATTATTATTATGGATGCTGACTTGAGTCATCATGTAAGATTTTCTCAAAAATATTCTTTAACATTTTTCACGAATGTTTCTTTTAGCCTAAATTCATACCTGCTTTCATAGAGCTACAAAATAATCATAATTATGATATTGTGTCCGGAACCCGCTACCAAGGTTCTGGAGGTGTCTTCGGTTGGGATTTTAAGCGAAAGCTCATTTCTCGTGGAGCCAACTTTTTATCACAGCTTTTATTGCGTCCAAATGCTTCTGATTTGACAGGGTCTTTCAGATTGTACAAGAAAAATGTGTTAGAAAAGTGCATTTCCAGCTGCGTTTCAAAAGGTTACGTCTTTCAAATGGAAATGTTGGTGCGTGCTAGACAACATGGCTTTTCTGTGGGCGAGGTTCCAATAACATTTGTGGATCGTGTTTATGGCATTTCGAAATTAGGCGGTACGGAAATCGTACAATTTGCTAAAAATTTAATTTATTTGTTCGCTACAACTTAAAATATGTTTTTTGTTTAACACTACTTATTTACATGTTAACAACTATTCCAATAAACTGTGAAAATTATACGTATGTACATACATTGTTGGAGTTTTCTTTTCATTTCTCGCGGGTGAGGCCTCAAGTGCATTTGCACTTACGGAAATCGTAGAATGTATATATTTGTTTGCAAGCACTTGAAAAAATTAAATTTAACACTACAGAACTTAAATTTAAAAAGATTTATTGCAATAAATTATAGAAATTGCAGATATTAAATAAAGATGATTTCCGCGGCTTACTTGGCTTGATATGACTAAACGGTGCTGCCAAGTTTGAAGGCACAGAGCTTGCCACCTACCATGATGATGTAAGAACCGCTATGTATTGAAACTATGTACAATGGCATCGTTGTGTTTCGTGACCAAAACCACTGTTTTGTTTCTTCTAATGTTCGTTAAATTTCTGTCATATACATTAATATCCGAATATAATATCAATTATTTAGAAAATGCTTAAATTAAAATACGTTAAAAGATTTTTAGTTTAGTCATTTGCTTAATTTCCAATTTGAACACAACTTAAAGGAAAATTAATATTTTATATTGCTCTCTAGAGCTGAGTAAACAAGATATTTGTATGAAATTCTTACACAATATGATGAATGATATGAGGATTAATTCTGCATCATTAATTAAAAATTTCCATTTTTTGAGTTAGTATGTTGTGTGAGTAAATGAGCGATATGTATATTGTTACGGAAATGGCCGTCGGGTTAACATAAGTGTTACGCAAGAATATTCGAACAGGGCCAATATAAAGAAACATCCAGAAGTATTTAAATAAATAACTAAACGTACACTCGTATTCACATACAAGCACTATAGCAAACAACTATATACACATGCGTAGCACATACATACATGATTAAACGTAAACAACCAACAACAACTACAAGGGTCTGCTTATTAAGAAGGTATACATAGCTACATGCATACATACATACATGCCTGGCAATTCCAACTAAAGGCAGAAATAAAAGTAAACAACCACTTAATGATGTATGCATATACACACGTATGTACATAGTTACCACATGAACTTAATTACGCGCTTTATAAACAACATTGAAGATAATGATGATTAGGTCTAGACTTTGCATGAAAATTCTAGTGGTTGTTGTGCGAAGTATAAAAAGGGGTTGACGCATCCAACAGCAGTTCAGTTGTGATTAAGAGTTCAGTCGCGATCAAAAGTTAGTTGGGAATAAGTCAGTTGCGAAGAAGCTCAGTTGCTAATAAGAATTCTGTTGTTAATCAAGTGAGTTGACAATTAAGTTGTGCGCAGTCCGTGATTTGTGATACAACAGTGAGTTGATATTTGAGTCTGTGCTTTACAATACGTGAGTTGGAAATTGAAGAGACTATAGTACAGTCTATAGTGACAGTTAGAGTCTGTCGTGATTTGAGATTATTGTGGAGTCCCTTGAGTAAAGAGTAAGGGAGCAGTGGAACCTGATAAACGTGTGTAAGTGAAGCCAGCGAGTCCTGATTAGTGTATCAACTGTGAGAGTCTGCCATAGAGTTGTTATTGGTGTATCAACTGGAAGTGTCGGCAGAGTGAGTCTTGTGTGTGACGAGCAACAGAGAAAGCAGAATTGTGTCAACACTAGCGCAGCGAGTGGTCTAAGACGAGCGTATACAACAGCGAGGAAGGAGTAGTGGTAACCAGTTGTGAATATTTGAGTAAACTTTGTGTTTTTATTTAAGCTCTTGAATTGAATTTAGATTAGTGTATTTATTGATTAATAAAGAGTGTATCATTCTTAACCCTAATTAGTACACTGGGGTCTTTTATTTATTGCAAATCTACGAATCTACGGAAAAGCGTTTTTAACAGAGAATAAAAACGTAACATTTGGTGTCAGAAGTGGGATTTGCAAATAAAAGCGGCACGTTTAAAAAAAGGTTAAACGTAAAGTAAGAGTGATACGAAAAGAACAACCTCACACGTTTGAAAAGGTTAAACGTGAATAAAACCACATACGTTTGAAAAGGTTAAACGTAATAATTGGTTTTGAGGAAAATGAAATATCAAGAGCTTAAGGTGGAGCAACTCAAGGAAGAATTGAGTAAGCGGAAACTGTCGACAACTGGTGACAAGGTAATACTACAGGAGAGATTAATAGACGAGTTCCAGCGACGCAACATCGACATAGAAAGTTATGAGTTCGACGAAAAAGAAAAATATGAGATGGAAGCATCCACTCCTTCTATTAGCACTTCAATCAGTACAGACATCAGCGCAATGTTAGCTGCTTTGATGAACGAAATAAAAGAAACCTCTCGAGCTACCAATGAAAAAATGGAGGCAAACAACGAAAAACTGCTAGGGCAAATGACTGAGAAGTTTCGAGAGTCTACTGCCGAATTGAAAGCTGAAATGAAGGATGCTTATCTAGCAACCAATGAGAAACTTCTAGGTCAGATGGATGCCATATTTGACAAATTTAAATCAAAAACCGTGACTAACGTTCAAGAATCATCTGGAGCCAGTAGTGAGAAACACCATGAAATTGCTGAAACCGTAAACAGACGGGCAGATGGTGTAGAAATGAAAGTCAGTAAATCGGACGAAGAGTTGTTTGACTTGGGAAACAGTGTCAACGAAGACATTTCTGGCACAAAGGAACACGCTGACGAAAAACTGAAGACAAAAGATGAAATCAACAGTGGTCAGTGTCAACAAGTTGGACGTGAGCGAAGTTTGCCAGAAGTTTCCAGCACAGTAGGGGACGTTGGTCACTTAGATGATAGTCAAGCTGTTTGTGACACGGCGGAATCAGCTATGGAAGAAATGGTCGCGTTTGCTCAGGGCAAAGAAACTGCTACCATATACGAAGTACGCAGCAGAAAAGCAGTAAGGATGAAGAAGACAACTTCTGTGCAGATCTTCAAGCGTGTGGTAAGGCGAACTCTAGTCGAGGGACAAGGTAGAGTCGCAGCAAGAGGCCATAAATGTGGAATGGTAAGGCGAACTCTAGTCGAGGGACAAGGTAGAGTCAGAGCCAAAGGCCACAAATGTGAAAGGAGTAGTCATCTCCAGGGTATGGCAAGGCAAGCTCTAGTTGAGAGACAAAATAGAGGCAGAGCCAAATATCACAAATGTGGAAGAAGTTGTCATCTCCATCTTAAAACAAGGCAAGCAGTAAAGGAAATACAAAGCAGATTCTGTACCAAGGGTTGCAAGTGTCAAGGAAGGTTTCAGCTCCAGCATACGGCAAGGCAAGCAGTAGAGGAAATGCTAAGCAGAGTCAGTGCCACCAAGGGCCGCAAATATCGAAGAACTAATCTCCAGCGCATAGTAATACAAGTCCCAGTTGAAAGCCGAGGCAGAGCCAGAACTAAAGCCAACAAATATGGAAGAGGTAGTCGTCTCCAACGTAACTACAAGGCGTATAGAAAACGAAGAAAAGAAAGGCGATGATGTGCCTATTCGGGACGAATAGGCTTAAGTGGGCGGCAGTGTTACGGAAATGGCCGTCGGGTTAACATAAGTGTTACGCAAGAATATTCGAACAGGGCCAATATAAAGAAACATCCAGAAGTATTTAAATAAATAACTAAACGTACACTCGTATTCACATACAAGCACTATAGCAAACAACTATATACACATGCGTAGCACATACATACATGATTAAACGTAAACAACCAACAACAACTACAAGGGTCTGCTTATTAAGAAGGTATACATAGCTACATGCATACATACATACATGCCTGGCAATTCCAACTAAAGGCAGAAATAAAAGTAAACAACCACTTAATGATGTATGCATATACACACGTATGTACATAGTTACCACATGAACTTAATTACGCGCTTTATAAACAACATTGAAGATAATGATGATTAGGTCTAGACTTTGCATGAAAATTCTAGTGGTTGTTGTGCGAAGTATAAAAAGGGGTTGACGCATCCAACAGCAGTTCAGTTGTGATTAAGAGTTCAGTCGCGATCAAAAGTTAGTTGGGAATAAGTCAGTTGCGAAGAAGCTCAGTTGCTAATAAGAATTCTGTTGTTAATCAAGTGAGTTGACAATTAAGTTGTGCGCAGTCCGTGATTTGTGATACAACAGTGAGTTGATATTTGAGTCTGTGCTTTACAATACGTGAGTTGGAAATTGAAGAGACTATAGTACAGTCTATAGTGACAGTTAGAGTCTGTCGTGATTTGAGATTATTGTGGAGTCCCTTGAGTAAAGAGTAAGGGAGCAGTGGAACCTGATAAACGTGTGTAAGTGAAGCCAGCGAGTCCTGATTAGTGTATCAACTGTGAGAGTCTGCCATAGAGTTGTTATTGGTGTATCAACTGGAAGTGTCGGCAGAGTGAGTCTTGTGTGTGACGAGCAACAGAGAAAGCAGAATTGTGTCAACACTAGCGCAGCGAGTGGTCTAAGACGAGCGTATACAACAGCGAGGAAGGAGTAGTGGTAACCAGTTGTGAATATTTGAGTAAACTTTGTGTTTTTATTTAAGCTCTTGAATTGAATTTAGATTAGTGTATTTATTGATTAATAAAGAGTGTATCATTCTTAACCCTAATTAGTACACTGGGGTCTTTTATTTATTGCAAATCTACGAATCTACGGAAAAGCGTTTTTAACAGAGAATAAAAACGTAACAATATTATTCGTTAAGTGTATGGGGATTTTAGATTTCATATTAGTAATTTCGCTATTTAAAATGTGGCAACTCTTACGGACGTGATGAAACACTTCGACAACAAAAACAATTACTCAAACGTCAAAAGCTACAAAGAACATAGAAAACACAAATTTTTGTCGTCGAAAAATCTAAAAAGTAATTTTTATCGTGAATTTATGACATTTAAATATAAAATTACAGAATTCCAAGTAAATTGAGTAGTAGTGTAAAATCTAACGTATTTATTTAGAAGACTAAAACAGTTCATCAAAGAGCATACATATATTAATAAGCAGTTGAATTCTCTAGAAAGCCTTAAGCTACCAAAATTGAACGCAAATCAACATTCTGACCAATATGTCGGTAACTGATTTTATAAAGGGATTGCCCTGCCATAATGCTGATAACTTCTCACAGTTCAATACGGAACAAGCTATGAGGACGTCACAAAAACGACCATCTGTTTACCTACCAACAGAGGATTATCCCTCGGAGCAACATATAGTTTTGGATAAACGTTCCGTACTGCTGCGCTATTTAACACAACAGTGGGATAAAAAGATATTACCCAAAAAACGTGATCATGCTGCTGAAGGTTCCAATTCAGCTAACGGAGGTGGCAACAGTTGTAAAAAGCGTCCCCGCTTGGAAGGCGAATAGATATTAATGTTTACTTAGTTTTCTTAAGAGCTTGAAGTCTAAGGCCCCTATTTATAAATTAGCAAAATTGGTTTTAAGTTTTTTAAAATACAAAGCTTCTGTATATCAAACCAATTTTATTTAAGTAATAGTTAAATATGGGCCCCAACAATCTAAAATGGAAATCTTTAAAAATTCGCAACCACCTTATGTTAAATAATTTTTTAACTTTTCTGTTTATACAATAACTAATTTCTATATTGAATTTTGCCAGAACTGTAATTAATTTACTACGTACAACAGAATTTAATTTCCCTTAATACTTTAATGTGTATATGTATAATTTTTTTTTTCTAATAAAATCGTAAAACTGTGCTTGTTACACGAAAGAATTTGGTTTTTTATTATGTATTTATTTTCGTTTTAATTAGAAGCATTATTTTTTCAATGATGCAAATCTTTGGGATCTGGTTTGCCGTATTGTTTCTCCCACCAAGAAATAAATTCCTTCTTACGTTGTTCACGTTTAGCAAAGAACTCTGGATATTGGGCTTTTTCCAAAGGATGCCAGTAATCCAAAACCCAGTCTGGAGGCTCAACATCACGTTCGAAGGCACAGCCACCAGGGCTGTTAGCCACTACAAAATATAAACAGTTAAAAATACTTCATACTTTTGAAAGAATACATACTTTTGATGGGCTGATAATGCTGAGTTTCAAATAACTCTTTCTCGCCAGCAGCCAATATTTGGGCCGCTTTTGCCATATCTTTAACTTTGCGATTTTCTTCAAAACGTTGACGCATTTGCACGGCTCGGTAGCGGAAAACTTCTCTAAAAATATAAAAATTTTAATTAGTTTTCTTTATTCCCAAATTACATAACCTGAGCGCTGGAAAAACTTTACTTTTATGCCAACATTTTCAAGCGTACCTACGATCGTACCATGATTCCAAGTTACGCAAAGCCCTTTTGTATAAGCTTTGAACCTGTCTTGTATGGGAAACCACACCAGTTGGTATATTCATCTTAAATATTTACTGAGTTTTAGTCAGTTCTCCCAATCTGTGCTCCCAATATGTGGTTTAAAGTACAAAATTTATAGTGGAGCAAACTAACAGATGTTCATTCACGGCTGCCAGACTTGGCGATTCATGGCCATTTCAACTATTTTTGGTGCTGACAATGCAAAATGACGATTTTACAGTTTTTTTATGAAATATACAGGGCAATATATAATTTTTTGTTTTCCCTATTGCTTGCCATTATTTGGAATTAATCCCCGGGAAAAAATTCTAACGGAATTTTATTCATAATTGCTCTCATAATAGACTATTAAACTTCAATATATACATGCCTACTAATAGATTTTGGTGTAATTTTGCCCACTCTTTATTATTTATTGATCTCTATGAATCAGGGACCGTAAATAACAGTTATCGATATCAAAAAATTATTTTATAACAGTTATTTTGTGAATTAAAAAATAAATCTTCATCTAAGACAGTTATTTTTCAACGTAAAAATAAAAGGTCGGATGAAACTCTTAAAAAGAGAGAGGAACAAAGTTATAAGGGGAAAAACAGGACAAAGTTTAATGTCCTAAAAAATATATAAAATAAAGCACATGTATACGATTTATCGAGTATAAAATGACGATTATTTTATAATTTATAATTTCATCTGGCAGCCCTATTGGATCAGCTCAGTGCTGCTAAAATTATGCCTGAGAATACTATAAAAAGTACATTTCTTATTGGAAAAATATGAAAACAGAGCTGTAAACCGAAAATTTAGTTTGTACAGTACGCGTACGTTACAACTTTGAAATTAATTACTAGTTTTAAGTTTGAAAAAATATGTTAAAATAGCGTTATTTGATTTATATATTACGATAAAAATTCGACTAGACCATACAAGCTTGTCAGGTGCACTATGCATGAAAGTAGAAGTAAGCTACTTTAATTATATGAAAAAAAGCTCTCCATATATCATTAGAATGTCCTAAACATGGTCCAGCGGCCTACCATCGCGTTATATCTAAACTATTCCATATGGCTACCACTCACATTCAACTTATGAAACCTTTAGAACTGAGCTGCACAAGGTAGCACCAGAGCGCCGAACATCAATCGGCTTTTAATACAAATGAATACACATACGCGAATACATTGCTCTCGGTAGAAAGCTATGTTTAAAAGAAGGACGATGATAGTCGCTAAGTTAATATAAAAAGTACTTTCTTTGCATACATATGTATATGTACATACATACATATGGTACATTATTTTCTGGTGTTACATGACTTTGTGCGACAAAATGTTGAAAAACAATTCAAAAATCATGATTGAAAAAAATGTTTCTTACATTTGAGAAGTGATTAAATATTTTTATATTCAGTGAAAAAATACTAACAATCAAACCTAAGGATTTCAAGATGTGTATACACAAATTATGACCTCGCGTTACATTACAAAAAACAGCCTTTTCTCAGGAAATTCCCATATGTATATGTATAATTTATTAATAAACATAAATATATTGGGTTGTTTAAGCCGCAAATATAACCCTTTTATATTTTAAATAAATAAATAAATAATCCCTTTTATTGTGAATGGCGTCGTCGATGTCACATCAAGACGACAGTAAATATTGTCACTCGTCTACTCTTTATCGGCAACAATTGGCTCTTATTGACAATCTTTTACTAATCTCTAAGGCTTTGTAAATTAATGTAGCTTATTAATAGTAGTCAACTCTATAAACTATTATCAGAAAGAATTGTATGTATGTATGTATACGGTTAAATTTTATATTAATATTTTTTACAAATTGTTATTCCGAGAACTCCTTGGGCAGTAACTTTCTTTCTTTCTTTCTTGTTCGCTTGGCTTCTTCACTTTAATTCTTGTTTCTATTTCCAGCTCATAGCCGAAAAATAAATTTGCATGCAATTAACATACAAATTCGATAGTATTTTCTTTTGTTTCTAATTAATAGATTCCCAGAGAGAAATACCAAGTTCTACAGTTGACATGCGTATACATATGCATATATAACATGGATACATTCCTTATGCAAACAAAACAAATCCCATATTTTATATTATTATTTCTTAAAATCTTTATTGTTTTAATAGTTGTTGCCTACATATTTCTATATATTACTCTACTCTATTATATGACTCAATGAGTAAGAAAAACATAAATAAAATATTAAATTAAAAGTCAGTTATAGTATTTGAATTAATTAAATCCACAACACAGATACTGTTATGAAGTGAACTTAGGGTCAAATTTTGTAAAACTAAAACGTTTTCGTTTTACAAAATTTGACCCTTAAATGCAACTTCTTTTCCAATTTTTGTGCAGTAATTCTTGTTTTCCTTAAATAAGATTTTTATGTTGTCAAAGCTTACAATTCCCTATGAAAGATTTATGATTTTCTATTGATTCCAAGATTTTAAATTTGATATAAGAGTACTACTTACATTCGATTGCAACGGCTATTTTCGTTGGGATGAAACGAAAGTGATATGTAATCCCATTGATTTTCTGCACTCCCAACTTCAAAACTGTTTACATATGTTCGTCTTTATAACGTCATATGTATGTAATATTAAATATTTGGTATAGGTACAAATTTCAAAATATATATATTATAATAATATAATATTATTATATTATATTATATCAATCTAGGGTTAAATATATTTTAAGAGTAAAATTATTAGTTTCCAATTTTAGTGTTTAAAATGAAATCCAAACTAACAATTTTACACCACGGGGAAACGCAATGTTGCTTGAAAAGCAACACTGCTGATTTGCAACATTTCAATCTATTCACCAAAGTTTACAAAAAATCTTATTTTTACAGTACTTGGGTTGTATACAAGCATCATGTATACAAACACATATTCCAAGAAGAAGAAAACAAACGAGGAAGAGGTGAGTTGAAAGAATTCTTATTTTGTGTGTGCAGAAAAATTCCAACTATTCTCCTCTTCTCGCGTGTTGTATATACGTGCGAAAATAAACTTTGGATTTTAAGCTGCGCAAATTGGGAAAAAGAATTAAAAATTAATACACCTCAATTGAATAAATTGCTTGAACCGAAAACTACAAAGCGGTAAGTGAAAAAGTGTATATTTATATAAGAAAATTACAAATATTTAATTCATGAATTTTGCAATGTGGAAATATTTCACCGCCCTTTTGACAAACACTTTTTCAACATACCATTTTGGTTTATTGTAGTACATACATAAATGCATGCTAAAGGCGGCCATTTTTTTTCTTTTTTCCATCATGTTTACAGAACGAAAACGGTATTCTCCAAAAAGGCGTAAAAAAACGAAAAGTTTATAAGAATAAACTACAACAAAAATTAAAAGAGCATTTCTTTTGTTTCTTATTTTTAACGATAGATATGTGGTTGTATGTACGTATGTATGTATGTAAATATATTGATATGTACTTATAAATGTGTGTGAACGCTAAATGCCACTCCTGTCATTTTCTCGTACCGCATTTTTTTTTTCTTTTTGTCGGTAAATTCGTTTGCTGAAATACTCCATCGTATTTTTGTGCGCGATTTTTTTTTCTATACTATTGAACTTTTTGTTTTTTATTCTGCTTTGCGCCGTTTTTTCATTTGCAGTTCATTCACATTTTGCTTAAAATTCTTGCTTATTTCTTGCGTTTTTTATTCTTGCCCATATTCTTGTTCTGTATGGATGTGTGTATATGTTGCTGTAATAATGTGAGGTCTGCTGTTGTCGACGTTAAGCCGAATGTCCCCTTTTTTGTTTATTGGAGAAAGTGAGCTGTGTATTGCAAAGTCTGTTATTAACATAAATTAAAAATATGTAAGAGAGAACGAAAATATTTACGTTCTCTTGATTGTGAAAATAAAATTTGCAAACCAACCTAAACAAGAAAAAAACTAGTGCATCAAGGCTATTTATCTGATGACAAAGTAAGAAACGAATCGAAAAGAAAACAACAAAAACCAACAACCATGTCTTCACCGGCAAACTCGCCAGCAAAAGATGATTTTAGCCGGTAAGTTTTGTTGAGCAATGTGAAAATAAGTATGTATGTGCATTAATATAGTGACGGTCAAAAGTATACCTACGGCCACACAATTTGCAATTTTGCGAGGCTGAAAGCGTTAAATTAAATTCAAATTTGCAATCTGCGTACGTAATCTTTTGCCTTAAATACAGTTTAAAAACAAACAATAAATAAAAAGCCTACATACATAAATATGTGATACAAAATTTACAAAGAGAAAAAATTTGGAGGCTGTCATATTTTCCGAGTAATGGAAAAGTTTAAAGTTTTTATTCAAAGCTGTGATTATGCATTGCATTTCTTAACTTAACTGGTTAATATTGGTATCAATCAGCGCCGTTTCGGAAATTATGACACTTGAGGAATTTTGACCTCAGTGTACGAATCTCTCGTAAAATGAATATTTATGTACTGTTTAGTTACAGCCATAAGGAGGAAGAGGATTCAGGAGAATCGCCGATTGTACTTCTTCGGCAGAATAAATATAGTTCAGCAACTTTTCTGAGCTTGTCCAAAAATCTAAAAGACACATATCGTCACCTGGAACCCAAAAGGCCGTAGCAACCAAAAAATTTAAAATAGACTTTTTGATTGATTATGATGAGATTAACCAAAATACATTTTTCCTTAAAAATTTTTTTTTGTAGTTATGTTCAAAAATATCGATTTTATTCATTATTCAATTTGGCACCTAACAAATAAATACAATGGGTCTAATGCATAAAAACTCAGCTTTAAATTAAGTTTAGTCTGCTGAGTACGATCTCAAGCAATAAGCATAAGTATACAACTTAGAGCTACAGTAAATATTTTTATGCATACAAAATGTAATTTTTGCTCAAAATTTTTGAGTCGAAGCAAATGCTCTGGTTTTATGCATTAGCCCAATGTGTTAAATTTTTAAGGTCCTCTTGCTTCTATAAAAAAGTAAAAAGAGTACTTACAGCCATTTTTATTTTTGGTGACGATATGTATGTACATACATACTTCTTACAAGCGTACAAGCGTAAACAAAATTACTGAAATTCAACATCTTGAAAAAAATGATTTGTAGGTATTTGGACATTATTTGTGTTTTTCGAGATAAAAGGGCCAGGTATAAACTTCATTCATAAACGTTTTTTCAATGGATTATTAATTACATTTTTATGTAATATCCCTTCTATTTTGCAATTTAAAATTTTTAATTGAAAACAAGGAAAATAGTGAAAAGCTAAACGTAATAGGAATCTTCCAGCCTGTTTGTGTAAGAAGTTTACGTTAGAAACATTTGTGTGTTTGTAATAGGTAAATTAAAGATAACTTTTAAACATTTCCTTTAATCTATTACAGAAACGTCAATATTTTCATCGCCGACGTCTTACTCGTAAACAGGCTGTTAACCCATTTGGCGCCGCTGTACTCAATTGAGTACAGTTAGAAATTAGGCGAAATTGTTAAAATTTTTAAAACTTTTATAATATTTTTTGCGTTTTTAGCCCAAAGGAAACCTGTACCCTGTTAAAATAATGAAAAAAAATTATGTATATAAATATCAACTGTCACAAAGTGGATACTTAAACTTATACAAAATTGGTGTTGCGAGATAAACACAGACTTTCCCTTTTTTTAGCTTTTACTGTATTGCTAATTATGTTTTATTTTAATTTTCTAAAAGCAAGCATTTCTATTTACAAAATATGTATAACAGACTGGTCTGCCATTTATTTCTACAAAGTTATCCCATTTTAAATACCACTGTACTCAATTGAGTACAACGGCGGAATCCATATAAAAATTGTGGCAACACTGTTATAATTACAGAAATATAAATATATACTTGCGTGATTATCTATGTAAGAAGGGGACTCCCCATATATGAAAGTATGAATTTTATTGGTAGTGACGCTTTGAATAAAGTTCTTTAGTGTTAGATTACACGTTTATAAGTTGTTTTAAAATTACAAAGTTAGAGTACAAAAGTTGTTTACGATGAGTTCTAAACGATTTAAAGTTTGTAATGCTTTCAAAGGATTAGAAGAAGCTGTTAACGCAATATTGGAAGATAGTGACAGTGATTCTTTATATGATTTCGCTATCATCCCGCCGGCAGCGTGACCGTTTGACCGACTAAAGTGGCAAATTGCCACTTTTTCGACTGCCTTGCCCCTTTTTTGACTGCCTTGCCACTTTTTTCACCCTTTTTTTAGAGTGAAATATATAAAAATACATTAAAAATAAAATGTTTAATGTAGTTTTCTCGTTTTTTTTTAATTTTGCCCCTTTTTTTTATAAATCCCCTTTTGGTGCCACTTTTTGAAAAATGTCATCGGTCACCCTGCCCGCCGGAGCCGAGCGTGTTAACAGATGAAGAAGAAGGTGGTGATGAGATCATGCTAGCTGAAGACTTGCCGAGAGATGTGCCGGGTAACATTGAGGTTTTTAGACGATACAATAATATAATTTTAAGTGATGATAACGACAGTAGCGATGATGAACCGTTGGCCGATAAGGTAAAGAGAAGCCGCAGTCAACTACCAGCGTGGCGTAAGTGCTTACCAACATACTCTTCAACATCTCGGGTATCGACTGATGTGCTCGCCAGACAAGAAGATGTAAAGAACTTGTTTAGTAATCTCAACTCAGTACAAGTATTCGAGAAAATATTTGATGAAGAAGTGACTAGTTTGATTATCAGTAATACAATTTTATATGCTAATCAAAATAATAGGCATAACTTTCAACTTGACAACGTCGACTTAAAAAAGTTTATAAGTGTACTGATATTGTCTGGGTATCATAAATTACCCAGAGAGGATTTATACTGGTCTTACGATGAAGATGTTGGCATGGAAATGGTATCAAAATCAATGTCTAGGCAAAGATATCGAGATATAAAAAGGAATCTTCATCTTGTGAACAATAACGAAGCTGGCACTACCAGGGACAAAATGTTTAAAATTCGGCCATTAGCTGATGTTATAATGAGTAAATTTTTTCAGTGGGGAGTATTGCACGAGCACATTTCAATTGATGAGTCGATGGTAAAATATTTCGGCCATCACCCTGCTAAGCAGTTTATACGTGGTAAACCAGTACGATTTGGCTTTAAGAACTGGGTAGCAGCTAGTGCTACCGGATATTGCTACACTTTCGATTTTTATTGTGGAAAATCGGAGGAAAATTCTATTGATCCCTTAGGGTCAAGAGTAGTAAAAAAATTACTTGAGAAAATGGAGACTGACTCAGCATCGCACCAAGTATTTTTTGATAACTTTTTACTAGCTATAATCTCTTGGTGGATCTCAAGCAAAAAGGATTTCGTGCGACTGGAACAATTAGAGAGAACAGAACAAAAAAGTGTCCATTGAGAAGTGCGAAAGAAATGAAAAAAGAAGAGCGAGCCTCATATGACTATAGGTTTGACAAGCAAAATGAAATTCTTTTGGTAAAATGGAAAGACAATAGCGTCTGTACAATGCCAACAAACTACGACACAATTGAGCCATTAGGAGCTGTAAAACGTTGGTCTTCTACACAACGACAAAAAATTGATGTCAATATACCAAAGGTGTTTCAATCTTATAACAAACATATGGGAGGAGTAGATGAACTGTACCAGTCCATTTCACTCTACAGAATTGCCATTCGTGGCAAGAAGTGGTGGTGGGCATTGTTTACCTATATAATAGACATGGCCATTGCAAACGCTTGGCGGCTATATGTAATGAGTCATAACGACAGTATGGATCAACTTTTATTCCGGCGTTCCATTGCAAGGTACTATTTACGCCAAAACACGCAAAATAGAGCTCGACTTTCATCTTCATTGGTCCTAGGTTTACCCCAAGATGGTATAGGTCACTACCCCAAAAAGTTAGAAAAGCAATTGAGATGTGTTTTATGTCATGCAAGAGTTCGCTGGCAATGCAAGAAATGTTTAAAAACATTATGCATTGAAAAAAATTGTTTTGAAACTTTTCACCTGTAACCCGCCGCTGTACTCAGTTGAGTACACCCGCCCTACTCCGCCCACTTATTATTTTCTTTAATTTTTTTATACTTTTATATTAATTTTGTATGCAATGAATAAAAAAATAAACTTTTTTATTAATTATCTCTTCTGGTTTTATTTTGGCGGTTAATGGGTTAATATAAAGCATACTCGACTCAATTCGCTTTGAAAATCTTTTACTTTTGATGTCAAACAAATGTATTGGTTATTGGTTTGCTGCAGAAATAATGTATTTTGAATATACTGTGCCGCAAACCAATAACCAACCGACGATATGTCTGTTGACATCTAACGGATATTCAAATTTCAAGAGGCGAATACCACCTATTAAGGATTCGCCTTCATTTGGGATGATTATTGAAATGCTAATTTCAAGGACCAGACCGGTATGTACTTTCAAATAGAAAAATCAACAAAATCCCGAAAACTTTGCTAGCACTTGGACTATTATTACGTGGGCTGCACAAGATTTTGTTAAAGTTCGGACTAATGAGAGTAAAAAGAAAATTACTCTCTGAATGTGCAAAAGTTATCCAAAATTGCTGGAACGCAAAAAACCATAATTGACCATCTTGAAATACTAGTTCTCCTTACATTTTAAATTAAATTTTATTTTAGTGATTTAGTCGCTTAAAACGCATAACATTATAAAAACAAAAAATTTGCATCATTGTCAACAGCTGTAAAAATAAATGAAAAAAATTTCCAAAAAAGAAGTTGCGTGAATTACATATTTTAAAAAATCATAAAAATAATTTTAATTAAAATGGAGAAATACCTATGTATGCACAAATCTACCTACAACTTCAGCTTCATTTCAAAAACATTCCATTATGCTTTTTAATAAATTTGTATGTAATAACTTTTTTTTCTTACATATATGTATTTGCAAATTTTCTGATTAATTTTGCAGTTTCATATGTAAACAAAAAACAGCTGATTATTTAATTCTTGTCCGTACTAGTTTGTACAGGAAATAACAAAAAATACTCTCATTCGCTATCAAAATTGCACAAAAATTGCTATCTGGAACATATTAAGTAATAAAGCTGTGACAAGATCAATTATTGCTGAACACTTTATTGACAAAAAAAAGTGTTTAAAGAATTGTCTTTTATTAGGTACATACCAAGGCAGATTCATTTCCAGGTAGTATCAGGATTACAAAAACAATGAAAAAATACAACAATGAAAAAAACAACATGGGTTGTAGTTCATCAAAAACTTCAAAAATAGAATTTGTTTAACATAACAATAATAAAAATTATTCACATAACTTTGAAAATATTTCTCCGCGGCAGCTACCACTAACAACATTTGCAACGTTTAGCACTTCTCACAATTTTTTAATAGTTTTTTCATATTTATAAATTTGTTTTCACAGAATTTTTTTTAATAAAATATTTTTCATATTGAATTTTTTTAACATTTTCTTTTAATTTCTCTTTCGTAAAAAATTTTTGAAGTTTCCGATGAACTTTAATTTAAAAAAAAAATAGCTCAGCTGAATTTCCGCTACTACCTTGTGAATGTGCCTTGGTACATACATATACATATGTCATTCATAATTTTATGTATAACTTCAGTTTGTTTTATTTGAAATTATTTTTATTTATATCTTCTATCACAGTACTAAAATGCAGCCACAGACTAAACCCGCAAGTCATGAATTCCAAAGACAAACTGATACACCGTCTCCAACGACAACATCGACACCATTGTCTACACCCAATTCCTTACATTCTACTAGCTTGCTTCATGATCCAACATCGGTATCTGCATCAGGTAAACATAAATCTGCTTTCCTACCTTACAGACCACAAGCCACCGTCCTAACAAATCTACAAAGAGGAAATACAGAAGCAACATTCTGTCCCGTCGAAGTAACACTTTCTTTTCACGAAAGGGCTGGCCAGGGTGAAGTAACCGAGGAGCAAATATATCAACAAAAGGCTAAAAACATTGATGCAAAAGATATATTTGGATTTACACCATTACATTGGGCTTGTTATTATGGCCAATTGGCTACAGTGCAGAGCTTAATTGAGGCTGGTTCAAATATAAATGAAGAGGCTCCTGAAATGGTTACACCATTGTTATTGGCTGCTGCTGGAGGGCATCATGAAATTGTTCGTTTGCTCTTGGAAAAAGGTTGCGATTATAAACATATGGATATAGTGGGCAATACAGCATTGATGTATGCCGCTGCTGGTAATCATCCTCATACTTGTAATGAACTTTTAGCGAAAGATCCTGACATATCAACTGCAAATGAAAATTGTGATACTGCATACTCCTTAGCTATTGAATATGGCGCTACACTAGCACAATCGGTGTTGGAACAATATTTAACATCATTTTTATCGCTATAATATTTATAGATAAAGAATTGATGAATGGAAATAAAGAACTGCTTAAATTACGAGGTAGGTATATTTCATAAATACATATTTATAGAAAATATTCAATTAAAAATATTTTTAATATTTACATACGGATCATTATTATTTGTTCCAATTGGTAAACATTTGATTGCAATTTCGATTAAAAAAATTATTACATTATTAAATTTTAATTTTAATTGATTAAAAATTTTTCCAAAAGAAGGCAACTGTGAAAACTTCATGTCCAATCAATTTCGTTGTCAAAGTTTAACCGTCCACAAAAGTTGTATGTACATATGTATGTATGTATATACAGTTACGATTGCACTAATAACTGATTCAATGAAATTATTGTTCAAATCGACTGGTCTGGTTCAACGATATTTGTTTTTTCGCTTGTGAGCAGGCAAATTTTGTTGTATCGTTATTTTATCGTATTCTTAAATGTCAGAAATTGAAGTTGACATTAAATTCATTTGAAAAAATGAAATTAAACCACGTATGGGTTTTATTTAACACGAGTCGAAATGAATACGGCCTTTGGATTTTGATAGTTTCGAGTAAATTGAGTTTTAGGTTTGAAAATTGTATCAGCAATTGCCACATACGACAAACAACACTCCATATCTCGAAAACCGTATGAGGTATCGAAAAACTGATTACGCCAAATGAAATATCAAGTCGGCAACCCCAAGGAATCGATCTTAACTCAAAACCGCAAAAAATCCACATACGACATTTACAGGGCAATCATGAATAAAATTCCGCGTGAAAGCTTTCCCGGGGAACAATTCCAACTAATAGGAAGTTATAGGGAAAACAAAAAATTCTAATGGATAAGGGAGAAATTTCACGCGGAATTTTATTCATAATTGCCCCGTTAAATTATCAACGGACGAAATGCTGAGTAATATTATTTGTTGTTTTTTGAAAAACACTGTACTTTTCTAATTAGACTGTGCTCGAATCGAAAACGGGACCCGGTTGGTAAACCTAATTAGAGTACTCTGAATACAGTGGAACTAGCCGTTTTTTTTAGGTTAGCTCTTGTTTAAAAAATAATTAAGATTGAAAATTATGGTTACAAGTACCGAAAAAAACGCAATTTCTCCCAGTTTTCTACCATTTATTAACTTTACAGCAGCAACGAAAAGCGTTCATACGAGCTTAATAATAATAATATTTATAAATATTACAAAACCGATTACAAATAATATGCAGGTATGTAGATGTTGTAACTTATTTCGACGAGGATAGTAATAAAAGCCTTCACCCGAAGTAGGCCAGACAAAGTTTGACCTCATGACATCCAAACTGATAGACTTTCCTCCCACTTGTCGAAAATGGCACCCATTTTTGGATTATACATATTTTCAAATAAATATAGGACAATAAAAGTTGTAAATACTTCATATGAACACACATACATACATACATAAACATGTACATATGTATGTACCCGGAAAGAAATGCCGCTGGTGAAAATGTACTGAGTCGCTTTTGACTTTGGGCCTGTTCGGAAATGCATCTCTGCCAGAGCCCCCCAAACGTGACTGAGCGCTTTAGTGCGCCTGTGTATGTTCTTTCTGCTTTTTATGTGTGTTTGTTGTTCTTTTTGCAGTTCGAGTCATCATCATCACACACACTTTGTCCGAAGTAGCTGACGTACAGCAACGAAACAGCCAAACACACAACATCACTCATACTTTGTACGAAGTATACGTGTGTCACCATAACGTCGACTGCGCAAGCCCATGGGCTTGCAAATGAAATTTTGAGTAGCTATGATCTATGCGCTGCATCTGATGCGCCTGTGTGATTACTTTGCGCAGCTGATACAAAAGAACTGATGAAGATGCGCAGACAAAAGGTTCATTTGATTACAATTTCGAACACGAGAACATTAAAAGTGGAAAATTAATAATCAACATATTTTTTGACTTGGATGAATGCAAAAATTAGTGGTTATGCTGTTTTTGGGCACATTGCACACATGAAAAAAATGCCAGATGTAAACTCAGCCTAATTTTTTGTAAAACTAGCTTTTTTGCTCTATACATATGTACATATGTTGCAATAAGGGATCGATATGTACTATCCATTCTACATATCGTCGATTAGTTATTGGTTTGCGGCACAGTATATTCAAAATACATTATGTCTGCAGCAAGCCAATAACCAACCGACGATATCTATGTATGCAATTGATAAAGTACTACTTCCGTTCTTAAACATGACATATTTTTTCCTTTTCAATTGTAGGTACTATGTACCTATTCAATTTACATGAACGCAAAACAACAACATATAATGTCTCTGGTATTTTTCATTCTTTTCTCATTTCCATCACATGTGTACATATGTACATATACATATATATAATGCATTCCAATGCATTTCCTTAGCAAAAAACAGAAAAAAATGCAAATGCATAAAGAGAAATGTGAGTGATGCAAGCTTATTTTTTGCATATTGAAATATTCATCCATTTTTATACCGTTGCTTTACTCATGGTGGCGTTGTATCATATATACAGTGAACAAAGAAAAAACTTGTACAGCAAACGCTCCGCTCTTCTAATCAAAATATCTCTGTTGCTTTGTAAGATTTTAAGATAAAACCAAAAGCGATTTCAATGAAAATTAATCAGCTTTCTATGAAAATCTTTAATTTTATTAACAAATTTATTTTAATGCGAAAAAAATAACCTAAAATATAATAACACTATTTTCCAGAGCAAAAAAAAAACTTGTACACTAACTCTTCTTTCAGGAAGGAGCTATGAAATAAGGAATACACTAAAAATTAGTACTAAATGTGGCCACGTCTAGCATCTAATAGATTATTTTCATAGAATGAACTGGGTTTTTGGCAATTTCGGGAGCTATATGGTCCAATATGCCCTGGAGAGCACTTTTGAGTTAATTTTTACACATAATCTACAGCTCGCGTAATTTTTTGTTCACATACGCCCACAGAATTTCATTTGTACTAAGGCCAAGGATCTAGGGAGGATGTGCCTGCAATTTTTTTCCATTGAATGGAAGCCATTCTCTTATTATTGAAGACGAAAGTTTCGGGTATTTAACTCTAACTAATCAATAGTCTCCACTTACATTTAATTTGGCAGCTAACTGTGCTAAATTATCTCTTAGTATTTTTAAATAATTCATTTTATTTATTGTACGTTCCATAAAAACCGGATTTCATACACCACTCGATCCCATTGAGCCCCATACCATCATATTACACCCCCCATGCTTCACCGTGTTATTCAGGGTTTTATCACTAATGCTGGAATTCCTCTTCGCCACAAAAATCTACAACGATAACATCCAAATATATTAAATTTGGATTCAGCAGTGTCCCAAAAGTCATCATAGTGATTAATATAATCTTTCTTTGCGTGGCAAAGAAAAGTTCCAGCTTTAACGATAATAACCTGAATAACACGGTGAAGCATGGGGGGTATAATATGATGGTATGGGGCCCAATGGGATCGAGTGGTGTATGAAATCCGGTTTTTATAGAACGTACAATAAATAAAATGAATTATTTAAAAATACTAAGAGATATTTTAGCACAGTTAGCTGCAAAATTAAATGTAAGTGGATACTATTGATTAGTTAGAGTTAAATACCCGAAACTTTCGTCTTCAATAATAAGAGAATGGCTTCCATTCAATGGAAAAAAATTGCAGGCACATCCTCCCTAGATCCTTGGCCTTAGTACAAATGAAATTCTGTGGGTGTATGTGAACAAAAAATTACGCGAACTGTAGATTATGTGTAAAAATTAACTCAAAAGTGCTCTCCAGGGCATATTGGACCATATAGCTCCCAAAATTGCCAAAAACCCAGTTCAATCTATGAAAATAATCTATTAGATGCTAGACGTGGCCACATTTAGTACTAATTTTTAGTGTATTCCTTATTTCATAGCTCCTTCCTGAAAGAAGAGTTAGTGTACAAGTTTTTTTTTTGCCCTGGAAAATAGTGTTATTATATTTTAGGTTATTTTTTTCGCATTAAAATAAATTTGTTAATAAAATTAAAGATTTTTATAGAAAGCTGATTAATTTTCCTTGAAATCGCTTTTGGTTTTATCTTAAAATCTTACAAAGCAACAGAGATATTTTGATTAGAAGAGCGGAGCGTTTGCTGTACAAGTTTTTTCTTTGTTCACTGTAGGTATGTGTAAACTTTATACATACATACACAACAATAATTTCATTCATTTCAAAGAGGTAGTTTACACGAGACTAATTTTTATGCCGCACAATTTTTGTTCTTTTAAGAACACACGAGACTAATTCATCCGTCATAAAAATGTATACGTATACACAGCTTTGTGTGTGTTAGTGTTTTTCGTATTCAATTTAACATTTGCAGTTTTTAAGTTGTCTGTGTATTGGTTTTGTGCTGCTAATGCGGGGTTGTAGCTGGTTGAAAAATTATGCCAAACACAAAACCCCTCCCTTTGCCTCTCTCACCTACAAACTGGCATGTTATGTCAGCACAATTAATCCCGTGTAAATCAGCGCAAATATTAACGTTAAGCGCTTACTCCACCCTTCGGTCCACAGTCAGCATACTTGTCTTTTTCTTCTCAAACAGATACACTTCTTCACATTAATTCGATCAGTGCTTATTTGTATATATACGAGTATATTTTTATTAATATTGCAATTAAAGCGGCCCATACACTACAACAGCATGCACGCGCAATAGCTTGAGCAATCATGTTCGAACTACATAACATACCAGCCAGCTGGTACAATATTCACTTTTAAAAAAAAATCACGAAGGGAGGTTATAAATATAGGAGGTTATAATATTAGCAGCTATGCATAACTGAAGTGCTCAAATACCATTTTCCATTGAAACAAATTATTTTTCAACAAATTACGATTTTTAAATGCATATTTACTTCTTGATAAATTTAGTCAACTGAGCTAATTTCACCATACACAATACCAGCAAGCTGGTACCATAAGCAATATATCAAACTCTGTTTGACATCACTACAGCAAAACGTACAATCACACAAAATGCCCATACACGACCCAACCGCTGGTACAAACACTGGATTGCGCATGCATGCTGGCCCCTTAACAAACACCAAATAGGAAAATCATACCCTGTAATGACAAATAAATATAATAAATCAAATCAGGCATCCATAAATCGCTTTAGAGAAAAAAAAAATGATGGAAAATAAACTAAGATCAGGACGACTTCGAAGACTAACTAAAAGAGAAGAAAGAATTGTGGTTTTGAGATAGATAGTAATCTTTTCAGATGTGCCAAAACAAAGTATTTTACGCTCAGATGGACGTTTAAAAATTTAATGAAGATCTTAATCCGAAAACACTCGTAAAACGGTTAGGCATGGAGGTGGTAGTGTCATGGTATGAAGCCCCCTAATAGCCCTCCAAAAAACCTAGATTTCAATACTGTTAAGCATATGTGGTATTATTTAGGAATTCAGCTCATGGCGGCAAGGCCACAAATATCTTCCGATTACACAAGAAAAACTGGTTCATTCAATGTCAAATCGGTCACATGAAGTTCTTCGTTTTTAGAATTTGCTCCCTTACTTGAGGGTTACACGATCAAGTTTTGCCTTTCAAATTTCAATACATTCACACTTTTTCACTAATACATTCACACTTTTAGAATTTGATGCGACCTTGACTTAAAATTTTCTTTCCAATTGTGTATTCAAATTTATAGGCAAAAAACAACTGACACCAATTTCAATAAGCACACTTTTTGATATTGTTTTCAAATATTCTGCCTGTATAGTAGAGCTGTGCCAAATCGTTCATTCAAGTGACCGCTCATTTTCGTTCATTTTCTAAAAAAGAACGAGTTCGTTCATTTCGTTCATCCGCTCTTTTCAAGAAATAGAACGAAGTGAAAACAAACAAGCAGTTGATTCTGTACAGCAGTTCTGCCAGAATGATGATTTTATCATATTTTTGATGATTTTTGGACCAAAATATGATTTCATGATTTATTTTCTCGAAAGATGATTTTTAATTTTGCAAATTATGATTTTTAGTTTCAATACATACATATGTATGTTAAATTTTCTCTGCTGTTCAACCATGTTTATCAGTAGCTATATATGTATGAATAAAACAATCATTCACTTTACCTATGTACTAGGGTACCTCGCAAAAAAAAGTCCGCCTCACACCACCGAATGTAAAATATTGTTGCAAGGCAGTTTAAAAAAAAAATTGTTTGCAGAATGTAGGGGTCACCTAAATACATCTTTTATTATATCTCCGGCATTTACATTCGGAACTTAAAGTGTGATATATCGAAGTTTTTGTCTTGAGGAGACCAATGTTTTGCTTTAATAGTCATTGACCTCAAATAACCCGTTGTAATATTTACCCACCAGATCTCGGTTTCTACCACCCTAATTTTAGAAAATTAAAGCTCGGAAAAAATCATTAAACATTTGCAAAGAAATTATTTCAATAATTCTAGCAGAACCATTTTATTTTTTTTTAACTAAATACGCTATTGGGATCATTGCTTGGGAAACAGAAAGAAAGAAACAGAATCTGGCCAGGAAGTATCGGAGAAGACATCAGTTTTATTTATATCGTATGGTTCAAGCTGTTCATACCGAATGCGAGAAGAGATTAGCCAACTTGAATCATGTAAAAATATCATTGATTAAAATTTAATTTTTGATCTTACATTAATTTTTTAATTCTTGTTGTATAAGTTGAGATATGATGAGTAAGTACTAGAAGAGGGAACTTGAGTTCCATGACTATTAAAGAAAAAAATGGCTCTTCGAGACAAAAACATCGATATATCATACTTTACGATCCCACTGTAAATACCGAAGATAAGACAAACAATTTAAAAAGCCAACTACATTCGGCTTAATAATTTTTTGCGAGCTTTAATTTCCCAAAATTAGGGTTGCACATTAGCGTGGTAGGAACTGAGATCTGGTGGGTAAATACTAGAACGGGATATTTGAAGCAAAACATTGGTCTTCTCGAGACAAAATATCGATATATCACACTTTAAGATCCGACTGAAAATGCCGATGATATAATGAAAAATGTATTTTGGAGATCCTTACGTTCGGCAAAAAAAAATAAAACTTCGAACTGTTTTGTTTTGCCTGTAATGCGAGGCAGTCTATTTTGCACCCTGTGTCTTAGATACACAAAAATGCATCATTGTTTTAGGGAAATACAATGAAAAATTCAATTTTTTATAAATATGTCAATTGTTGTTACTTTTTTTATTTGAAAAAAAAAAATTGGACTTGTGATGATTTTTTTCTTCAA
Organism: Tachina lurida; assembly: GCA_944452675.1. Taxonomy (NCBI): domain Eukaryota; kingdom Metazoa; phylum Arthropoda; class Insecta; order Diptera; family Tachinidae; genus Tachina; species Tachina lurida. The sequence goes on from OX101753.1 coordinate 11,936,721, forward strand.
AATATGATTTCCTTTCCGACAAATTATGATTTTCTTCGCAAATCTTCTGGCACCCCTGTCTGTACATAAAAAGGGAAACATGCAAAATGCATTTTGTTTTGAATTGAAAGTAAAGAAATGAAAAAAGATTCATATCGCCAAAAGAGCCACATACTTATACACAATAATGACAATGAAAATAAACTAAAATATCTAAACCAATTTTGCTAAAAAAAAATATTAATACCTATGTTCTAAAAACTTAATAAATATGAATGGTAATTTAATTAATTTCAAATTGGCCACAGTGTTACTAAAAGTATATAAAAATTCAAATGAAAACAAGAATATGACAAAAAATCTCACATGAACAAAGAAAAAGCCAAACAAAACAAAAAAAGAGCCAAGTGTGCTCGGTCGTTCATTTCGTTCAATTGTACCACTGTTTTGAGATTGTACTTTTTATCAGTACTGCTGAGCCAAAACAGCTCAGTAAAGTGACCGGCTCACTTCGTTCATTTCACTGATTCGTTCAATTGTACTCGTTCGTTCATGAACGACACAGCTCTACTGTATAGTATTTTTGTGTTCTTTTATTACACATAATGTTATATTCCTCCTAAAAACTTTAATTAACTTTAAATAAATATTATTAGGAACAAAAATATGTAAAAAATATAATGATGTGTTGCGGTTTATAGACCTAAATACATGTCATGAAGTTTTGTGTTTAAGCTGTTTTTATATGAACGGCATATTGAAAATAAATTTGCTTGAAAATTGCGTGCAGCCTACGTCACAGCTTTCAATTTAAACTACTTTTGACAACCAGTATGTGTGAAAAACTTGAATGCAAATCTTGGTCGTGTAACTGTAGCGTTACATACATATGTAGGTATGTATTAAATATGTTTTGTTTTGTTTATACGAATAGAATAGAATAGTTCATTCGGCACTTTTTGTGTATGATATCAATTGTTCTATTGATATGGTAGCGTCTGTAAGGATTTTTTGTCCATAGACTGAAATAAATAAATAAATAAAATATTAGTAAAACAATACATAAATATAATTAAATATATTTTTTTTTCGTAAATTTTACCGTGCTTCTTTCAGCTAGGGTACCTTGACTTGTGCTTGACACTGTACGTGCATATATACTTATTTACATCTGCATAAGTTTTTATGCATGTATGTACAGACAGACAGACAGACTATATGTCTGTCCATGCATACTTGCGTACGCATTGGTGTGGCAGAATTTTCTTGGTTTTTCATTCTTTTAGTTTTTCTTTTAACCTTTATCAAGTCAGTTTTTGCAAATAAGGGTGGTAAAGAATAGAGAAAATACAGTACACATACATATGTATGTAGATAGGTATGTACCTAATTTGAATAATTTTCTTTTAGATTTATTTTGCAAATACATATGTACTTATGTACATAACTACATATGTACATATGCATATACATATGTGTATTCACGTACATACATACATACAAAATTAATTTTAAGGGCACAAGTGTGTTTCAAAGTCTAATTTATAATAAATTGCTGATGGACAGATACAAAGAACGTAATCATGTGAATATGTATATTTGTATGTATGCATGTACTTATATAGCATGTCTGCATGGAAGGTTAAAGGGAAATACATAAGACAAACGAAACGAAGCCGTTGACTGTGGTGTTTGATAGAAGTAGCAGCACAGTAAATTTACTTTATAAAGTTGTCAAGTAAATTTTAGTACAATGAACTGTTGAGAACAACTGTATGTTAAAAAAGAACTATAAACTTGAATAAGAAGAGAGCAATACAAAAGAAATATGTACATATGTGGCAACTCCATTTAAGGGGAAGCGTATTTAAATGAGCGAGCTACTAAGAGAGGGAGCGTAATAATATTACTTCAATTTGAAATTGGTTGGTTTTTAATAATTTGTTCGCTTGAAAATTCGTTTGGATCGAACGCTCGATACATCTGCACGTCTTCTATTTGGTGATAACTGATATTTGTTATAATTGCATTGTCTTTTTTCTAAGTTTTCTTTACTTCATTTTCTTTGTTGGTGCACCTTTTTCAATACACATTTTTGTGAAACGGTTTATAGAAAAAATTTAAATAAAGCAAAAACAACTTACAAGTGATGAAATTTTTGTGGGAAATATAGTTAACAAAAGCAAAAATAAGTTCGGAAAAAACGTGTTGAAATGGAAATTAAATTATTTTACTTTATGCAAAACTAATATTACTACGCAATTATGACTATTATGTGGTTTAATAATATTCTTTTGTAACACCAAAAAATACTATGCAAAAAGCGGAGATAAAACTTGTGAAAGTTAAGTGAAAGCTAAAAAATACGATTTGAAAAAAATGTAAGTTTTAAATATACGTGTGTATACACATGAACATAAATATATACCAATATACATACATACAAAAACTATCTTCCAGAAAATTTCTATATTCCTTATATATAGATATGTATGGATATAATATATACATATTATGTATATCACACATTCACACTGCAAATACATACACACTCCCATTAAAAATCATACAAACAATCAAAAAATTTATATTTCCTTTGTACATTTGTATATTTTCCTGTTCTGTACTTACTTTTTCTACTTCTTTCTTGCTCTTCATCGTTCACACTTCCACTAAAACAAAAACGAAAAATGTACTTAAACATGGTCATAAATAACGCCCCGACGTCTACTTTTGCCGTCTGCATTTTTTAAGGGTATACATAAATAAGTATTCGTCTGTATGTATGTCTGTCTAACCTCAACAGCTAATTTCTGCGCTTAAAAGAGATAACAGCATAAGTCGACTTAATCGTGTTATACACACATGCATATATGCTACAAAATTCTACAAACGAGACTTCACATTTAAACCTGGCGTACACACACAAATTTATTTATTTTGTAATTTAAAACACCAACACTAAAAAGTAATTACAATTTGCAAAAAATAAAAAGTCAAGAATTCTTTGACCAAAAATATCGTCTGAGCATTAACTTTTGTTTCCGTTTCAGACTGAAAAAGTCTGTAATAGACAATAAATTTCAAAAATTCCCTGAGTACTTTTAGTTTGAAAGTCCACACTTGCAAACTGAAATTTATTTAAGAAATTTATCAACCTGAATTTTCGTTTTTTGTAACACAGTTCTTATGAGAATATGAAGTTACGTAATAAATCCCCGTAGCAGACTACGTTGAATCCCCAATGTCTAACAAAGTTTATTATAAAGATGGTAGATAGGTATAAATAAAAAAAAAATATTGACAACTCCAGGCACATCACAGTATTCATCTTCAATATATGTGCTTGTGTGCGTTGTTTACACAAAAATAGTCACGTACATAGTTATATTTTTTTGTAAGAAAACTCTCACACTCATATATGTACATATGTACATACATATGTATGTATGTATTAGAGTTCGACCGATTAATCGGCTTCGGCCTTCGGCCAAAAATTGGTAATCGGCCAACATTCGGCCTATGGCAAAAATCGGCAGATTAGCCGAAGCCGAATATTTTTCATTAAAAGCTTGAAAATAAAATTATGTTTGGTCGTTGCTTTGAAATACAACCCTGTTGCTTTCTATTTTCTTTTACTTGGACGTTCTTGTGAGTGATCATATGAAAAAGAAATCTAGAAATTGCAAAATAGTTTTATTTTTCTTGTTATGTATCCAATAGATATTACAGCTATTTCAGTGATCTCAAAAAAGCAAAATTTTTTCTTAATTCATCATCATTTTTAAAATTTAAAACATTCGGCTTCGGTTTTGGCCGAAGTTTAGGATTTTAGCCGAAGTTCGGCTTCGGCCAAAAAAAACGCCTTCGGTCGATCTCTGTCTGGTATGTATATTTAAGCTGAATATTGACGTGTCTTGCACCCGGTTCAAAAAAATGCATCAAATTTGTAATCTCCAAATTATACTAAAAATTACATATCCATTTTTATATTTTCATAAAAACGTTCATACTTTGTGGTTTTTCTCGAAACTGTGTTTTTCGACTTACGCTGTATAGACTAAAATTAACTTTTTGATCAAAGAACTCAAAAAATGTTTATTGGTTTTGTGTTAAAATGAGTATGTTTCTGGTTTCGAATTAAAAAAAATAGGCAACAAAAAAGATATGGCGCTATGTGCGTATATTATGGATATGTATGTATGTATGTAGTACGTATGAAAATACAGTTTGTCTGCTGCTATTTTTTTCTTAATATGTAGGTTTGCATGTGTGTGCACTAATAAACAGTTTATTTTTGTTGTTGTAGATATGTTGTTAAAAAAAACCGTCTGGTCGTCATCCATGTACGTACCCCCCTCTTTTGTTATATTTGCGTATTTCTATGTATGAAAAAATGTCTAAACTTGCTCAAAATTTTAAAGTCTGCCGTTGCGTCTCTGCTGACGTCATTTGGTTTAGTTCAAATAAGAAAAAGGTACCAGCGGTTAATGCCTTCTTAACATTTCCTCTTTATTCCGTTTCTATTAGCTGCTCTCACGATGTTGTAAATAATTCTCTCTGCGTACTTTAATTTTCACTGTTACAATACTGCTATTGAGTCGTTCTCTTAAATTTGTGGTCTGTTATAACAAGTGTTGCCAACTTAAGCTCTTTTGTTTCGTAAAGCCGTTATATTTAGTACATATTCGTTTTCTTATTGGGCTTTTGTTTTATAAATATCTTTTCCTTGTTTTCTTTTATTATTTTGCTGTAACTATTTCATACTGAGTGTTGTATTAGCATAGGTTAGTTACTTCATTTACCACTTTGCTATGGTATGTGTACGAATTATTTTACATAAATATTGTTTTATAGTTTTTCCTTTTGTAATGTTTTACCCGTTTATTAACCTTCCGTTAATTGGTGCATCTCTTATGTACATACACATACATACATATATACATGTGTGTATGTAAGTACATATGTATGCCTATATTGTATGTGTGTTATAATGGATTGTTAAATTAAAAATATTTTAGGAAGGCATAATAAAGCTTAAATTAGACGTGACATAGCCATAACCAAACCAAAATGCAATTGGTTTCTATGGTAAGAGTGAGAGAGACTCGCCATAACTCTCACCATAGAAACCAATTGAATTTTGGTTTGGTTATGGCTATGTCACGTCTAATTTAAGCTTAAGTCCTAGTTTATACAATGCAAGTCTTATAGATGAGCTGATTATTTTGTAGGAGTGAGAGACTGTGACGTTAATGTTAAAAAAAGCACACATCAGGGAAGGAAAATTACTTATTGGATTTTGTGCCAAATGTGAAAACAAAATGTACTTTTTAAACCATGACGGTACCATTTTTTTAATATTTATAAATAAGAACGGAAACGTAAAAAAATGTGTAAAAATTAAGAAGTAAACAATAAAGGTACGGTCACATTTGACAAACATTTGCCCAAAAAAAGCGTAACCAGTAAATACTAATGCAACATTTTTGCTTCAGTGTATGTGTTTATTAAGTTAATTAGTTTCGTATTTAACAAATAGGCAAAGTTATACAATACAATATTATTGGAAGCTATTGAACTCAATAAACACGTGTCTGAATCAGAAGATTTCTCATTAGTGTATGCTGGTTACGCTTTTTTGGGCAAATGTTTGTCAAGTGTGACCATACCTTAAAAAACAGAAACTTAATAAAAGTGTATAAAAATTCAGTACCTATAAAAAATAAAAAACAACAAAATAATATGTACTAAATACTTATACATACATATGTACTTTGCCTTGATTGTATCGGCTCAAAACCAACCGAAATTTTATCTGCTCAAAAAGACAAATTTCGGAGAAAAAAATTTTAAAATCGATTTTCAGTTTCAATTTTTATTTTTTCTTTAAATTTTCATATGCTCTTGAGCCGCCGAAAATTCTCTCGGCGCGCCGCCGCCGGTCACAACTACTGCGCCGCCGCCGCCGCCGATAATTTTGCATCGACTTGTTTCTCTGATAGGTACACACATAGAGGGCAATTATGAATAAAATTCCGTGAGAAATTTTTCCCGGAGAACAATTCCAACTAATGCTAAATGATAGGGAAAACAACAAATTCTAATTGGAAAAGGGAGGAATTTCCCTCGGAATTTTATTCATAATTGGCCTGATAATCAGGGCTATCATGAATAAAATTCCATGTGAAATTTTTCCCTGTAAAAAATTCCAACTAATACCAAATAATAGGGAAAATAAAAAATTCTAATTGGAAAAGGGAGAAATTTCACGCGGAATTTTATTCGTGATTTCCCTGAATACTTGGTTGACTTTTCCATCGCTTGATATCAAAGCTTGAAGACTCAGTGCTAGGTATATGTACTTTCAAGGAAATTCTTTATAACTCGAGCTCAATACTGTACCATTTTTCTGTTACAACTTCCTTCAATGCGTCAAAACCCTTTGCCGCCATTTTTTAAGCCTGGCCCAGTGTGCTCTATAAGATTAAATTCTGGTGACAGGTTGGGTGTTTCCATTACTTTTGGCCCATTATAAAGTAGTCAATTTCGTGCGTTCCAAGACTTATTGTTGGTGTCGCTCTGCTGTTGGAATAAGAAGTCGCCATAATACCAAAATTTTCGGTTCTTTCCACCATGTTTTCTTTAAGAATGTCGATGTAATACCTACTTCAAATCCATAATTACAGTCACAAAATGTATTTTACCAGCTTCAGATGATGACAAGGCTTTCTAATAATAGCCTTGTGGTGAACTTCAGCACGAGGGTTGCGCCAAGCGAATCTTTTCCCATCTGCTCCAAACTGGTTCTTTTTGCAAATAGAGTGAAAATACAGCTTAAAACACTTGATATACATAATAATAATCACATAGTACATACATATGTATATGCATACACACATATGTATGTTTGTACATATGTATGTATATGTATCTTTTTGTAGGTATACGTTTTTAAATTAATATTTCCGGCTTACATACCACATGCATGCATTCATATTTACATATGTATGTACATATGTACACACTTATACAGTGAACAAAGAAAAAACTTGTACAGCAAACGCTCCGCTCTTCTAATCAAAATATCTCTGTTGCTTTGTAAGATTTTAAGATAAAACCAAAAGCGATTTCAAGGAAAATTAATCAGCTTTCTATGAAAATCTTTAATTTTATTAACAAATTTATTTTAATGCGAAAAAATAACCTAAAATATAATAACACTATTTTCCAGAGCCAAAAAAAAACTTGTACACTAACTCTTCTTTCAGGAAGGAGCTATGAAATAAGGAATACACTTAAAATTAGTACTAAATGTGGCCACGTCTAGCACCTAATAGATTATTTTCATAGAATGAACTGGGTTTTTGGTAATTTTGGGAGCTATATGGTCCAATATGCCCTGGAGAGCACTTTTGAGTTAATTTTTACACATAATCTACAGCTCGCGTAATTTTTTGTTCACATACGCCCACAGAATTTCATTTGTACTAAGCACAAGGATCTAGGGAGGATGTGCCTGCAATTTTTTTCCATTGAATGGAAGCCATTCTCTTATTATTGAAGACGAAAGTTTCGGGTATTTAACTCTAACTAATCAATAGTCTCCACTTACATTTAATTTGGCAGCTAACTGTGCTAAATTATCTCTTAGTATTTTTAAATAATTCATTTTATTTATTGTACGTTCCATAAAAACCGGATTTCATACACCACTCGATCCCATTGAGCCCCATACCATCATATTACACCCCCCATGCTTCACCGTGTTATTCAGGGTTTTATCACTAATGCTGGAATTCCTCTTCGCCACAAAAATCTACAGCGATAACATCCAAATATATTAAATTTGGATTCAGCAGTGTCCCAAAAGTCATCATAGTGATTAATATAATCTTTCTTTGCGTGGCAAAGAAAAGCTCCAGCCTTAACGATAATAACCTGAATAACACGGTGAAGCATGGGGGGTGTAATATGATGGTATGGGGCCCAATGGGATCGAGTGGTGTATGAAATCCGGTTTTTATAGAACGTACAATAAATAAAATGAATTATTTAAAAATACTAAGAGATAATTTAGCACAGTTAGCTGCCAAATTAAATGTAAGTGGAGACTATTGATTAGTTAGAGTTAAATACCCGAAACTTTCGTCTTCAATAATAAGAGAATGGCTTCCATTCAATGGAAAAAAATTGCAGGCACATCCTCCCTAGATCCTTGGCCTCAGTACAAATGAAATTCTGTGGGCGTATGTGAACAAAAAATTACGCGAGCTGTAGATTATGTGTAAAAATTAACTCAAAAGTGCTCTCCAGGGCATATTGGACCATATAGCTCCCAAAATTACCGAAAACCCAGTTCATTCTATGAAAATAATCTATTAGATGCTAGACGTGGCCACATTTAGTACTAATTTTAAGTTTATTCCTTATTTCATAGCTCCTTCCTGAAAGAAGAGTTAGTGTACAAGTTTTTTTTTGGCTCTGGAAAATAGTGTTATTATATTTTAGGTTATTTTTTTCGCATTAAAATAAATTTGTTAATAAAATTAAAGATTTTCATAGAAAGCTGATTAATTTTCCTTGAAATCGCTTTTGGTTTTATCTTAAAATCTTACAAAGCAACAGAGATATTTTGATTAGAAGAGCGAAGCGTTTGCTGTACAAGTTTTTTCTTTGTTCACTGTATACAAAATGCTCGTCATCATTGTCTCAGCTGAATGAAAAAGTTTGTTTCGATTTAAGAAAAATGAGTAGGTTTCTGATTCAAAACTAAACATTTAAAAAATTTATAAAACATGTGTATTATGAGAGAAAAAAAAAAATTACTCTTAACTCATATGCATGCATATGAATTACAAAAGTTTATTAAATCATTGAAATTCACGAAAAATGTAGGTCGAAATGCCAGCCGTTATACATACTTACTTAGTTTCAAACAAACACACGACAGAAGGCGGACTCATTATCAAATTCTAAGCAAATATTTAGTACATGTGCAGTCATGCCAATGGCCGGACGTAGACATAAAATATTTTAAAATTTAAATTTATTATTTTTCCGTTCGCGCCGTTACATTTTAAAGCAAAAACGTTTTCATACGAGTACATATCGCACACTAAATCGTAAAGAGTCACAACTCAAAAAATTTCAGATGCTGAGTAGCTGCAAACAACTGTTGATACTGTACAAATGACGCAAATATGTGACATAAAAACAAGCATAACGGTATATTATATCCTTCAAGAATACTGTAATGCAAAAGAAATTGTGTTGAGGTCGTTATAGATTTCTTCAATTAACTGGTTTATAAAAAAGCAAAAGCACTTTTATAATTTTGAGTTGTGACTCTTTATGATTTAGTGTGCGATATGTAGTACATTATTAAAATAGAGAATTTTTTATAAATATTTGGTTACAGAAAATCTGAAAACATTTCAGGTAAAACTACCAAATGACTTTAACTACTTACCTAAATAGGTAGGTATGTACAATATGTATTTATAAAGGATAGAAGCGTATTAGTAACGATTAGTGGGTGAAATTTCGCGGACTTGTTCTATGAAGACGTGGTCTAAAAATAAATCAATATTTCTTAAATTTCAGTTAGAAATAACGTCCTTGTCGAATAGTGGACATTATTTTTATTTTAAAATTGAAATGTCTGCACTCCATATGGGCAATTCTACAGAATTTCACGTACGTTGACCAATCAATTGAGCTTGTATTTCAGATCAATGCCGTTAGATTTTTCTTTATATTTTACCAAAGGCAGAGCTACTTACGCTCGTCAAAAGTACATAAAGAAATACCTAGAAGCTTAATTTATTGGTCAACGTACGTGACATTCTGTGGAATGAGTTGTATGTAGAATTTTTTTACTTTATATTTTCTCTCCCCCCCCCCCCAAATCGGTCCAGTTTTATGTAAAAAAATACAAAAAACATTTCATAGCGATAAGTTGTGTTTTAGGGGTGCGTCCGCCCCTCAAAGTTGGACCTCATTTATTCAATATAATTTTTGTATTTTTTTTTGCTTATTTTTTTTTTTTTTTTGACTATAGGTACATAAGTAATATACATACATATGCATGAAATAATTTAATAGATATGTCTTATTTAAGGTGACCAGATTTCGGAGGAAGATAACGATGACATCAAAACAAAAAAAACATTGGGTAGTATGAATAAAAAAAAAGTATTTGCTTTTTACTTAAAAATTTGTTTAAAAAAACAAAAAAAACATACATATTTTGGGTACGGAGTTTTTACGGAATTTCAGGTTTGTAAATTTACATTTATTTCTACACGGAAAAATAATCGTGTAGCCTTTTGTGTAGAATTATGATTGCATAAGCACAAATTCGTTTATTTTTGAACTTAGAATGCACAAAAACACTAAAATAATTACTATTTGATCAAAATTAGAAATGTCAAAAATTTGACTGACAGTTGACTGATAAAAGTCTCCACTTATATTTATAAATCCCTAAGATAGGCAACAAATTTAAAAATTCCGTGTACTTTTCTTTTGAAAGTCCGTACTAGGAAATGGAAATTCCTTTATGAAATTCACCAACCTGAATTTTCGTAATCTTTTTTACATACATTTTGTATGAGCACCTGAAATTCCGTATGAACTCCGTACCAGGCTTTAAAACAAATTTTTAAGCAAAAATCAAATAGGTACTACCATACTACCCATTATTTGAATTCAATTTCTATATTTCTGCCATATTTTACAGAAAAAAGTACACTCATATACATACCTATCTACATATGTACATGTAAAATTAGTTCAATAACAACAATTTAAAAACCCCCCAACATACTTGACGCTGTAGCAAAACATAAAATCTGAAAAAAAATCTAGCAATAAAATGTTTGCAACCCTATACACATTAATCTTACAAGGGACACTCAAACTCAAAGCCCATAAAGCAGCTGTTTATTTCAACTGTCAACCTCCTTATCAAAAAAAAATTATATGTATATGGAGCTTGGTTGACAGAGAACGCAAATGAAAGTGAGACTACATTGTTTCATCGATAAAAACAAATATAATGGTCACCTGTACAATAACATGCTTAGTATAAATAATTTCCATATAAATATAATTTAGGTATATAAAATTTTTGGTATTTTGATGGTATTTGCTTCAATATTTTCTAAAATATGAATTTTAGCAAAAAACTTTCTTTGAAGCTAATGTTGTTGACTAGAATAGCTAAAATATTGCCATATATCATATTCTTGTCAAATGTTTTTTTTTTTAGAAAAAATAATCATATGGAAACAAATTACATTTAATAGATAGGCTTGAAGGCAACTTTAAGGGGCGGACGCACCCCCAAAACACAACTTATCGCTATGACTTTTTTTGTTTTATTTTTTTTTACATAAAACAACAGATTTGTGGGGGGATTTTTTCGATTGTTGACGATTTATCTTAATTTTAGCCTTTTTTTTCCAAGATCAGCAAGTTTACCTTAAACTGATAGAATACCATTTAATTTTAATTGGTGTAGTCTGCATAAAAATACACTAACTTTACATACATATCGTCATGTGAGAACTTAAGTGTCCAATACGCCATTATAAACTATTGGATATTGGACACTTAAGTTCTCACATGACGATATGTAGAGTAAGTGCACCAGTAGTCGGCCATTTAAGTTTTTTTTTCGTTTTCAAACTTGTGCCATTTCTGATGTGATGTACTTATTATAATTCTGTTACAAATATTGTTTTATGTTCATTTAACTGTTTTCCAAAACAAAATATATAAATGCAAGAAATTTTCATATTTTCCAAAATGCATCCTTTTTGCCAGTAGTCGGCACCCATGCTCCTAAGTTCGGCAATTGATGACCCTATAGTCGGCATGCGATTTTCTGCTAAAAAAAATTACATTTTATATGAATTCAAGCTCCTTTTTATATAGAATAAAAATTATTTATATTTTTATAGTTCTGACTGCACCTAATATGGAAATGGTGCCTTCTCTTATTTCTTACGAGTTTTTTTTCAGGATTCGGCGCATTATTGGTGCATTCATTGGTTCAACTGCCTTGGGTAGTTATATTTGAATGAAATAATAATTATACTGGAGGCACAGGGCCCAGTATCGCTTACTAGGTACTAGAGCACCTCGTCTACATACCTGCTATCCTGTGGAACCACAGAGGGCATAAAGATTCACATTACTTCACAGTACTACTGCTCTAAAGTTTCATCATCACAACCACATATTCTGCACGGGTTGTTACTTCCAATGAGAAGCCTGTTTAGGTATTTTCTCAGTCTGTAAGGAAGCCTGTGAGCATTTCTAGATTATTTTTATTTTAGGACATGGGATCATTGGAACGATTTTTGTTATACTTTATCATCATTATGTTTCCATGCCTCGATCCAGGGAGAGGTGTTTCCTGGTATTTCTGATCTCCATCCATATGTATATATTCCCGGATTTTATGCGATCCAATGAGAGATAACGGTTCTGGTCCGACCTTAGGTGCGCTGATCAGTTTGTCTGCATTTTCCTTTACATCAAGTACAACATATCTGTGAACTCAGCAGAGTACGACCTTATTTATGCTGCCTAGCAGATTAAGCTTAATGTGGCAGTCTCAAGTTAACTTCGAGATATACCTATGTACATGAACTAAATGCTTTAAAGTCCCCCACTCTGGTGCCACTTTGAGCGACTATGCTTTAATGGCAGCAGGTTGCTATTTCTCCTCCTCGGTAGTACCTGCCAGGATAAAATTGTGCTCATATCTATATGGCATAAACTTCTGATAAAAAAGTTAGAGATCTGAAATAATCAGAGTCTTTCCATGGATCATTGTTCCCATTGGTTAATTAGACAGTCCCTGTCTGTTCTTCCCGGGTTGTTGAGCTCAATGTGAGCCTCAGTGAATCTCCAACCGATCTCTGGTCGTAGCTTTCCGACCAAACAACAGCATCATAAGTGATGATAAGTTTCACTATCATGTTGTATATTCATCTTAAGGTTTTTCGTGTGCAACTCGTATGTTTTTACTGCGTAGATATACTCACGTTTAGTGCTTTTATTGCCTTGTCGACAATCGCCTCTAAATGCTAGCTTTTTAAAAGCACACTACATATACCCCGTTTAATTACCCATCAGTTAATTACCTTTATCGCTTATTTACCTCAAATATTGAATCCGCGTTTTTTACACTCATTTTCACACAAACGTCCACGCTTAATTAACTTTCGTTTAATTACGCATTTCGGTTAATTACCCAGAAATATTTTACCCCAATTTCCCATAAAATATCTTCGTTTATTTGCCCAAAACTACCAAATAATATATTTATGCAATTCTGCAATAGAATAAATATATGCACCTTATCTATTTATTTTTTTAATATTAATTGTTTTTGTTATACATATAAAATATCTTATTTGTATGTGCATTTTATTTGAACTAATTATGTTCTAAATGCCACAGTAAGTTCGTATAAATGCATTTCTAAGGGTATTTAAGCGTATTTTCATAATTACCTATATAAGAGCTAATTAAACGTGTTCGCTTTATTACCTTTCTCGGATAATTACCCCAAAAACTATGACATTTTTGACGAGTGTCCTCCTACTAGTGATGGGAACAATGAACAACCTTGCGGAGTTGATATTCAACCCTACGATTAAGAACATTTCCTTCACTATCCTTAGTCCATTCTGTAGAATGTCACAGAAAGTCTGTTCAAAGTGGTCATATTTACAATCGTACAATTTTCTGTAATTGCATGAAGTAATTATCTCTTCTTAATTAAAAAATTGCAACCTTTCTAGTATTCTCAGTTCAATAAACTTATAATAAAAGTTCATACCGACCTTAGGAAACTGTATGCCTGGTATAGAGTATGTAGTATGTATACTCCATACATATTACTATGCCGACTACTGGGTAAACTCATTTTAAACTAATTTTTTTAAATAGCAGTAGCAAGTAGTGATGGGCAAATGAAAAAAATGTATCGATATATATCGTATCGATATTTTTGAACAGTATCGATATATATTTTTTGTAAACATCGATATTTCGATATATCGATATTTTTTGCCAAATGTTACCAAAATATTCCAAATCTAAAATAAATACACATACTAACATATCGTGCCATAACCGCCAAAAAAAGTTTAAGCAAGGCTTCATTAGTCTTTACTTTATGTTACTGTGCCGTTCTATTTTTAAATTTTAATAGTTAATTTTTCTTTAATAAATTAGCTTTTTCTGACCAGAACGGTTACAATTTTCCACTAAAGTGACGAGTTTTGTATCGTCCATTGTTATGTTTCAATATAGTGTTTATGTTCTTCTGGTAAAAATTTAATTTTTTAAATTCTTAAAGCACAATCACAGTTTATTTCGAAATGTTTTTATTTTATTTATTTTGCCACTTACAATTACTTAACAGTTTTTTGATTTTCAGAGGTTGAACCGAAACAAAACAGAATGAAAGATAAAAACTAAAGGCTTGTATAAGATCTATATATAAACCAAAAAGAGTCAGCTGATTCGTAACAGAACATAAAATAAAAACTAATTCTGCCTTTAGGCTTATATCCACACAATCCAAATTTGGCGTTTAGCTCAGTTAACAAATAAAAGTCACCTGCATTAGTGGGGTCATCTTATAGATGCGCCTGGGATGTTATTATGAAATTTCTCTTTTTTTTCTTCGCATCAGTAGTAGTGATGCCAATATCGTAGTTAAAAAACGGCTATAGCTCTTGAAAGTATCGAAACCCGATACTCGTAAATAAGAATCGATGTATCGATATATCGGTGTTTGAAATATCGGCGATATATATCGATATTTATTTTTTCAAATATCGATATTTCGATATATCGATATTTTTTGCCCAACCCTAGTAGCAAGAGAGATGATTACTATACTATTTTGCATTTTTTTAGCTTAATATGAGGAAATACAAATTTTCCTATAGTCGGCGCACCCCTGCCACACCCCTGTCCCTAATGACGGCACCCATTAAAATAAGCAAAATAAATAAATTTTATTAAAATTTTCACATTAATATAAATATTTTAGTTGATTTGAAGCCATAGAAACTGGCACTTTTAAGAAATTACTTCATTTACGTACCTTTCACAATGTATGGTTAAAAGATAACAGAGACTTTAACTGCAAGTTTTGTATGAAGAACTGTCAGTTAAAGTTCACGTTAACTCTTAACCATATATTGTGAAAAGGAACGTTAATGTGAATACTCACTTGTTTAAGTTGGGCTCACTCACCACTAAAAAATTCTTAAAGGCACAATCGCCCTCTTTAAAAACAGTCACGGAAAGAGGCCAAAAATATACCAATATACTCATATCATTCAAATTTACTCAATGTTTAGAGAGAAGTAAGTATATTTCTGATGAAAATCAGATCTTACTTATATATTTAATGGCCGCTATTCTTATTTATTTTTTCAACTAGTGCTTATTTCGTGAATGGTAACACTTAGCTCATGTCTGATTTGACAGATAATTAGTTTTATCATTCCGTTGAACGAATATGGTTGTGTATACGCTTGAACTACGCTTCGCTAAGTGGGCCTGCGATCTACTTACAGAAGATGCCGATTTTGCCAAAAAAAATCATCTTTTCAGATGAAGCTCATTTTGATCTTGGCGGGTATGTAAACAAGCAAAATTGTCGCATTTGGGGCACAGAAAACCCGCACGCATACATTGAAAATCCGACGCACCCATAACGAGTCAATGTTTGGTGCGGATTTTGGTCCAGAGGCATAATTGGGCCATTTTTTTTTCGAATGAGCAAAGAGTGGCCGTTACAGTCATGGCGATCGTTATCGGGCCATGTTGAACGAATTTTTGTTCACAAAAATTGAAAAGGAGGATATTGGCAACATTTGGTTTCAACAGGACGGCAGTACGTGCCACACAGCCGAAGCTACACTCGATGTTTTTTATAGCATTTTCAAAAAAAAAAGTTATCTGGCCTTTACATTTTTATTTAAAAGTGCCGACTACTGGTGAATGCCGACTTTAGGGGCTTTTACCCTATATCAAGTGTCTATATACCTATGTATAATTGTATGTACCTCTGTACATACATAGGAATGTATATTACATTAGGATTTAGAAATTTTTCGTAGGTCGCCTTAGAACATCCTTTAATTTTTTACTGTCATAGGTATACATATTTGTTATTATATGGAACCCTAAAAATGTGCAAAATTCCCTACTGTGAATAGGTAGGTACATTTTCGATTATTTTGATTTAGGTTGCAAAAAAAAATAGATGCTGAAATAAGCTATCTGGTTATGAATTTGCCTTGATAGGACGGAAAAAGATTGCAGATCCAAATTTTTGTCTTTAATTATTTCATTTCCTGTTTTTATAGACATTTCCTGTTTTTAATATGGTTTCACAAACGATTAATTTTCCTTCTACTGCCTTCTTCCTACTCTTCATTGTGTTTTCGTAAATGGCTACGGATTGTAGACTTATTTAAATTAGCATACTAGTTGTTTGCATTCCTTTCTCTTGTTTTTCTTTCTTAAAAGACATGTTTTTGATATTTATTGGGTTTGCCCGTCTCTTCTCATGGTCATTCATTATTATGTTTTTATGGCTGTTAACACAAGTATGTACGTAAATGTTTGCATTTTGGCTTATTTTGTTTTTGTATTTTCATTCTACACACAGGTTTCGGTATCGTCATAGTAGTTTTATAGTATTTTTGTTGTGTACTGTACACAATAAAATTAGTTAAGTATGGACGGATGTGTGTATGTTGTTTAAATTTCATTAAAGAACGTACAAAAACTAATGTTTGTTGTTTTATTCTGCATTACCAACCATCTGTGTTATGTGCATATGTTGTTTATGTTTCCAATGTTTAATGCCGGTTCCTTATTCTCTGCATTTTCTTTCCCCTTTGTATTCTTGTTGTTTGTTGTAACGAGATAGGCATACTCTCCTTGAGCACAACGATTACTATTTGTTTTTGTTTTGTTTATGTACAGTTTTCTTTTCAACAACATTCCTGGGTAGTTGTTGCTGTTTGTTGTGTCTGCTTCAATCTTATTGTTTTATTATATAGGCTACATCAAACATCATTCATACTTACATGTGCATCTATGTATGCACGTACATATGTTTTGATTTGCATGCATAGATACTTTTTTTATATGCCTGTTTGTTGCATACAGTGGCCGACGAAAATTTTCACGAATAGGTAGGTAGATGCAGTTTTTTTATTTTATTTATTTTTTTATTTACCTTTGAATGAATTACGAGTAAGAATGCTCTTAAGGATCGTGGCAATGAGTTCCAACATTTGGCGACTCGTACAGTAAATGATCTTTCATTAATAAGACGATTTGTAATGGGGAATAGAAGCTGTGGGTTTCTATCACTTTGCAAAAACGTAAAATGTCTACGGAAATAGTCTGGACAGTCTGTGAGCATAACATTATAGAAGAAAAGTAGTGATCTAATCTGTATGAAGCTTTTAAAACTACAGCCCAAAAAATCATTAACATAGATTAAAACATGACCGTTAATTCTTAGTTATTAGGTATGTATATAAAGCGTATTATTCTGTTAAAAGAGTAGGGCATACCTATTTAAATTTTCAGCGCTACAACCGGAAGAAAATAGTCCACTAATGTGGTGTCCGAAACTAAGAGTGTTGTCTAATAAAACACCAAGACATTTCATTCGATCGACAAAATCAATAGGTTGGCCATCCATCATGATAGACAGGTTAAACGTAGCACTAGACGGTTTAAAAATCATCGCTTTGGTCTTAGAAGAATTTATACTATGCTGTTGTTTGTAATATCAATTAAAATATTTGTGATATCAATTTAAAAAAACTTTTAAATTTTCACATATAAACAATTTAATAATATCAATTAGGTTTTTCCACTCAAATTAATTAATACAATAAAAAAATTAATTGAATTAATTAAATTCCTAATTGAAAACATTAATTGGTGAATACTTTTTTCTGTATACTATATTTTAATTTTAAAGAAAAACAAAACAAAAACTTCCCAAAATAAGCTTAACCAGTCTTCAAAAATTTAAAAGTATTTTTATGAAAATCCGAATCCTTTTTAACCGACTTCAAAAAAAGGAGGAATTTGTCAATTAGTCTCTATCTTTTGTGCTGTTACTTCATAACTCGGAACATTTTAGACCGATTGTAAACTCTTTTTTTTTTGTATGAGAGGGTATAGCTTCCCATTGGTACCATTGTAAAAAAGTGGTAGGAAACACGCCCACAATTTTATGATTGCTGCGAAACCTAGCAAACACATTTGGTTCTTGCAATTACACAATTTTAAAGTTGGAAAAATGGGCGGGTGGGTCTACACACATTAAAATCTATTATATTTCACGTGGTTCTACTCAATTTACGAAACTTACCACACACATTGAGCTAAAAAATAGACACAATCTTCCATTTGAAAAAATGTGCGAAGTTACGCCCATTATAATTTAATATTTCATTTTAAGTGGTTCTACTGTAGCGATTTTTACGAAATAGCACACACCCTGAGCTCTGAAAAACGCAAAATCTTGCATTGAAGTCGGTTTTTTTGGCAGAATTATTTTAAAGTGAATTAGTGCTATTTACATTAAATCTGTTTACAATTTTTGTTTTAAGTAAATTCGTGCCGCTGAACTCAACTCAAAGACAACTCTTATGGGTAATATTCACCCATATCGGGAACAAAAGGCGAACATTTTGTTCCCGTGAACAAAAAATGGTGAATAAAATTAGAAAATAGTATACTGACACAACAACAACGCAAACATTGGCGATCACAATTTTAGGGAAAGGGAACATTTTTCACCTGAACTTTTATTCCCGATAAGGGTGGTTAATTTAATGTTTGCCATTGTAATTCCAAAATTGAAATCATTGTCCTCTTATTTTTAAATTTGCAAGTTCTCTTATAAATAAACAATTTACATTTTATATTTTATCTGCCTGGCTCACGATGTCGACAAGAAATTTACGTTCGCTTATTTATATTGAAAACAAAAACAAAATTAGAAACGAGCTGGACTCTATAATGTCACCCTTCCTTACCAGCAGCCTGCTAACCTAACCTAACCTAACCTATGCATTTCCATCATATAGCTTCTAGCGGTCATTCTGTCATCATCTTAACAGGATTAGAGAATAGAATTACACATATGTGTGTATGTATGTATGTGGAACAGAATTACACATAGATATGTATGTATGTATGCAGAGTTGCGCAAAATACATGGCTTGCGGTATTTGAAATACAAAATACAAAATACTTGCTGGTCATGTACAATTTAAAATACAAAATACTTTCAGGCTATGTATTTAAAATACAAAATACTTGCTGCTCATGTATGTATTTAAAATACAAAATACTTTAATTTTTTGTACCCCAGCTAACCGCATATGAGCTCATTTCTCTATCATAAATGATACTCCCGTTGTGAGAAAATGGTACCATACAGATGAGTCATACCAAGAAATCATTTATGATACGATTTGATTATTCATTTTTGAGTAATTAAATCACTAAATCACCTTTTTGCGGTTTCTTTGCATTTTGTTCCTCTATTTTCAAGAAATCAAAATTTGATCATACAGATGATTCATAAGTGAATACTTTTTCAATCACGCAAGTGATAAATCAGTCTTTAGTCAACAAATGTGATCTGAGGAGAATCATATAAGAGATTTCTGCAAAAAATTATCACCCAAATGCTAGCTGGGACGTATTTAAACCAGGGACCGTAACTGTTATAACTTTTATCGTAAAAGTCAGAAAATAAAAGTTATTTTTTGACTTTTATTTTTTCGAGCAGAAATAAAAGTTATTTTTTGACTTTTATTTTTTTTTGAGCAAAAATAACAGTTATTTTTGACTTTTATTTTTTCGAGCAGAAATAAAAGTTATTTTTTGACTTTTATTTTTTTGAGCAAAAATAACAGTTATTTTTGACTTTTATTTTTTCGAGCAGAAATAAAAGTTATTTTTTGACTTTTATTTTTTCGAGTAGAAATAAAAGT
Source organism: Tachina lurida (assembly GCA_944452675.1). NCBI lineage: Eukaryota > Metazoa > Arthropoda > Insecta > Diptera > Tachinidae > Tachina > Tachina lurida. The sequence goes on from OX101753.1 coordinate 11,956,784, forward strand.
TATTTTTTGACTTTTATTTTTTTGAGCAGAAATAAAAGTTATTTTGTGATAAATTCATTATATTTATTATAAATTTTGGCGCTTTTGCAATAGTGAATCGTTAAATTTACTTATTTAGAAAAGAATATTTGGAATATTAAATAATAATTTCTTTGTCAAAGGGGTTGAAAACACAAAAATAACTTTTATTTCTGCTCAAAAAAATAAAAGTCAAAAAATAACTTTTATTTCTACTCGAAAAAATAAAAGTCAAAAAATAACTTTTATTTCTGCTCGAAAAAATAAAAGTCAAAAATAACTGTTATTTTTGCTAGAAAAAATAAAAGTCAAAAAATAACTTTTATTTCTGCTCGAAAAAATAAAAGTCAAAAATAACTGTTATTTTTGCTCAAAAAAATAAAAGTCAAAAAATAACTTTTATTTTTGCTTGAAAAAATAAAAGTCAGATTTTTAAAAAGCATCGTATTTTCTGACAATTTGGTCCAATACTTGCAAAATGGTATACTTGGTTTCATTCTCCGACATTTCCTTGAGGTTGCTTTTTTTAATCAAAAATTCAAAAATAACAGTTATTTTCGGTCCCTGATTTAAACTACAAAATACTTCCACATCATTTATGTATATAGTACATATGTACAGTGATGCCAACAATTCAGAGGCAAAAGGAGCCAACCGAGTAGTCAAAAAGAGCTAAAAAGCGCTAAATTTAAAAATTTGGTATTTTTCCGTTTTAAATCATTTTAAATCATGTATTTATCATTCAATTTGTACTTCAAGATTTTCTAACATTAATAAAAATGATAGTAAGAAAAAATAAAAGATCCATGCTAAAAACAGTGTATGTACTGAAGCATATACATACATATGTATATATTTGCGTGGGCAATTTGCGTTTGTGTTGGAACGTCTGGTGAAAATGATATGTCAGGCTAGGATAGCACAATATCGTTAAATGGAGCCATACATTTTTTATGCTTTTTTATATGGAGATTTTGTTGGTTTAATATATTTTTTAAACGGTGATTTGATTCCAAAATTTCCCTATATTTTTGGCAGTAAGAATCCATTTCAATAATTTATCAAAAATTGTCGTAATTATTCAGAAACGAACACGCTAAACACATAAATACATCTAACATATGTAGTTGCAAAAATATAAATGCCTGAAAGACGAAACAATAGGCTAAAAACGGGAAAATTTAGTATAAGATGCGAAAAGTGCTAAACGTGCCATTTCCACAATTGAAAAGAGCTGTGTTAGCTCTTTTCTTTAAAAAAGAGCTGAAGGGAAAAATTTCGAGTTAGAAGCAATCAAAAAGAGCTAAATCTAGCTCCAAAATAGCTAAGTTGGCATCGCTGTATATGTATGTATGTATTTACAGGGGGTGTTACTAGTTCAGGCTCACTATATTCTTGCTAGTTAGCTTATGTTGGTCCTCGCCCATACTTGCAATTTTTGCTGCAGCAATTCTTGAGTGTATTGGTGAGAGGGGTGAGAAGATTGGGGAGGACACTTATGCAATTTCAAAGCAGAAAAAATTGCAAGTCTTGACAAGGCAAAAGCAACCATGTTGTTTTTGTATTGTTATAATTGTTGTAATAGTACCACCTGCAAATAAAACGCCTTGTGACAAGATGCATCAGAATTGACAACTGAATTGTGGTGATGCCAACTCTAAGAGTTGGTATAGTTATGTTTTTTTAGCGTTTCTAATATTTTGTTATTGGTTTGACGAATCATACATTATAAATCGATCAAAATGCAAAACGCCAACAATGTAATGTATTGTGTAAATGTATTTTGCAAATTATGCATTTAAAATACAAAATACAAAATACTTGCATGTCATGTATTTAAAATACAAAATACTTCTACGTCATGTATTTAAAATACAAATACAAAATACGTATTTGTATTTCAAATACATGTATTTCAAATACTGCCCAACCCTGTATGTATGTAAGTTCATTTTATGTTCGAATTGAAAACAAAACTGTTCGAGATTTTTTGTTGCCATATCTTTTGAATCGAATCTATGCAATTCAAAAGGAGTAGGTAGGTAGGTAGTCGTCAATAAAGGCGTGTGGTAACGGAGTGAAATGCAGAAAAACTATACTAAAAAGTCAAAACCGCAAAAAAACTATGTACATACTTTGTAGGTATAAAACTGCAACTGGAGAACATTTTTTTTTAAATCGAAGAATAAATAAGATTGTTGCTGAAAATATGCAAGGGACATATGTATGTATGTACACCCAACACAAAAACGAGTACAGCGCTCTGAAAGATCGTAATCAGAAGAGTCGCACTATAGGTAGTATACTTTACTAAAACAAAACAACCATTTGCGCGCCGTTTACTACTGATTCTGCTTAATGCAAACATAAATTTAAACGGCTAAAAACTCAGATTTCCTTTTGTTTTGTATTGTAAATAAATGGAACATTTGTTGTTGTGAATTGAAAGTTAATTCTAAAAACAAAAATTTTAAAACCTCCATATATGCTACTCCTCGAAGGGGATCATTGTTAACCATGCTTTTCAACATAAATACATACATACAATAGCTACATATGTACATATGTCCGTGTGTGTATTGATGATCTTCCATTTTTGATATTGTTGCACTTCAGCATTTCGAAGCAATGAACTTTGTTGTTTTGAAAAACAGAGAGATCCCCATAGTCCTTGAATGTTATTGACTTGTTTACGATTTGCTCGTCGTGATGCTTTAAGCATTTTTTTCTTTCATTCTTTTTTACAAACGTTGAGAAAATTTCAATGGAAGGAAAAAACGTTACTTAGGCAAAATCCTAAGTTTTGTTATTTGTAATTTGATTTTTTTTATTTGGCGCGTAAATTCTTGCTGCTTTTGCCGACGTGAGGTTTTTAGTTTTTTTTTATTTGCTTTTTTTAACTGGTTTTTAGAATGCAAAATAAAGTCGTCTGGAAAAAAATAAGAAAAACTTATAAGCATTTTATCGAAGACAATCAAAAATTTTCGTCTGCCCATTTACATTGAACACTAAAATTTGTTTTTGTTTTCACTAACCAAGACTCGCTACTGATATCGATTTCGAATATATCTCGGAAATTTATCGTTTAAAATTATTGAGAATGACACTCAAAAATTAATCGAAAACAGCTTACTTGTCGCTTAGTTTTGTTCCAAAAAACATTCCATTTCAATATCGAAATTTCGAATATCAAACTAATTTCGATATCGCAAAAAGGAAGCAGAAAAGGTAATTTAATTTTTTGATATATTTATTTTTTAATTCTTTAACTTACGCTGCAGTTTTTGAACACGGTACCTCCGTTCTATCAGACTAGCACCTTCTTTAACTTACGTTGCCGTCATGGCTCGAACTCGGTATCTCTAGACTAACAGACTAACAGACCAACAGACATACACTAGGCTGTCGTAACACATTCGAGAAACTATCGAGAGAAGTACGGTTTATCAAACATTTGATTTTTTTTAGATTCGCGAATAAATATCGAACAATTTTGTTTCGAAATTTCTTCACATTAGTGAGCATTTGTTTATATCGAATCTCAGGTCAAGTGGGTCCTTACATTTCAATTAGCTGAGAAATAAGTCAAATTTAGCTTATTAGTGGATTTCGCGACGATGAGTTTTGAAGTGTTCACCAATTTCAGTGTTCACTTGTTGATTTGTACGTCCGCAACGGTGAGAATGGATTATTTTGGCAGTTAATGTGAACACTTGGTCTGGTTTTCAGATCAGCTTATCAGGAGCTGGTCTGTTTTCAGATCAGCTTATCAGGACCTGGTCTGGTTTTCAGATCAGCCTTTCAGGTAGCTGGTCTGGTTTTCAGATCAAGTTATCTGATTCAGATTAAGTTATCAGTTTACAAGTAGCAAGCAATATTTTCGATATTGCAAGCAAATAACGACCAAGTCGCTGTTTTATCCAAAAAAAACTTTCAAGCCACCACCAATATACCTGAGAGAAAAAAATTCGAATGCCCTTATTAAAAAATCAGTCTCGGCAGTTGGTGAGAACGCATTTCACGTTATTCCAATAAAACGTGGTAAAATTGATGAAACGAAAATTCAAATATACGAAGAAAAAGATATCCGCAAAATTATTACTGATTTCGAAAAAAATAAAACAAATTTTTATACTTATCAGCTTAAAAGTGCTAAAGGTATGCAGATCGTATTGAAGGGCATTGATGCTTATGTTAATCCCGACGAAATAAAAGATGCACTCAACATACAAGGATTTAAGGTAAAAAGTGTTACTAATATAATCAATAGAGAGAAGATCCCCCAGCCTCTATTTCATATTGAGCTGGAGCCAAATGATATACAGTTGAAAAAGAACGAGACTCTGTTCACTGGAAAAACTGCGGAGAATTGTGAACACTGAAATTTGTGTACACTTCAAAAGTCAACGTTGCGGGATCCGTCCCGACTTGAATATCAAGTCCTGATGATGCTGGTGCCGTCTCCAATGTATTTAATGAAACGTCTAAAACCATCTTACTGAATTAGGGCATTAAAGGCTGTCTGTATGGCCGTCTAGTATGTGAAATTGTATTTTGGATAAAGGCAAGGACTGCAAAAAATTTTTGTTGTGGTAGTAATATTTCTTTCAGTTCAATGTCTCTTCTTATGCTTTTCTTAGCCTCGCTGCTTGCGCCAACACCAGCCATTGTCTTAATTTTGAGTAGTTTTCCTCTGCTCCCCATCTGTGTGTATTTTTAGAGTCTAGCTTTGAATCCCCTGTTTTTTAAGAGTACATATTTTTATGTTCATTTTAAGGCTTTTTGCCATCTTTATATGCTAAAAAATATTAGTTTTATTTTAACGAGTGTTTAGATTAGTTTATACTTACGTTGCTTGTTCCCATATTCAAGAAGTTTGTTCCTTGCAATCCTGTTACTTAAAAATTAAATGTGATATTAAATATTACGTGTAGTGTTTTCGTTTGTTTGCTTTCTCAAACTTTGGGGAATTTATAATTATTTAAGTACGAGTACATTATAGAATTATAGTTCACCCCTTTTAAAAATATTAATTCTCTTTCGTGTTGTGTTCATTTTTAAATCGCGTGCCGTTTTCATTTAGAATGCATGTATGTATTAATATTTTAGTAATTATATTAAAAATATCTATTCCCCCTTCTATGACTAGGAAATTAATTTATTTTGACTTTGTAGTAGATTATTCTGCATTTAAAGTAAATATAATATTGGGGTTTCGAAAATTTCTGTATTTTCTAAAAAAAAACATGTTGATACTTATTTTAATATCGAAAAAAAATGTATAACCAATGCCAATGTGGGTTCATTACAACGTAACGAAAATACCTTGTTGTTTCTTTTTTTGACTTACTCTTATAGGAGCAATGGTGGCGAGTGTAATTATTGTACCACCTTGTCAAGAAAATATAAGTGTACATACTTATGTACATACATACGTATTTGTATTTGTTGCAAATATTGGGTGTCCATAATATCGAGCCTTGAGCGCAACATTATCGTAAGCGACAATAACCAAACTTTACAGGAGAAGGTTTTTTTCGATTATTTCCAAATTTATGGATAAAATTGAAAATGTTTTAATGCAGTTTGTTATATTTTTGTCCCGGTCAGTGATTGAGAGCAAAAACAACTTTGTATTTTCATATTTGGCACTAGTTATGGCGCTTACGATAATTTTTTTTTCATATTAATAGAGGAATTTAAAAATTTTTGTCGCTTACGATATTTGTCTTTTTGTGTTTTATTTTATTTAATAAAAAAATAAATTGGTACATTTCGTTTTTTTTAATCTGATTACAATTAGGTTGCCAAAAGCAAAAATAGCATTAATATATTGGTAATAAATAGGTATTATTATAAAGAGAATTAACTAAATATTATAAGGTTTTTTTTATTAATAATTATGTTAGGTATTTAGCAGTAGTACTTTTGGAAATGGCACACCATACAAAAAATTACATGAAAAATAATGAAAATTTAAGTATGTTATGTGCTTCTATATTTAGTATTAAAAAAAGTGTATTATGTATTAAAGTATACTAAAATTTAAATGTAATCATCATCATCGTCACTCTCTGCTAGTACATCTTCAATTTTATCATCACTTTTCCTATTAATGTACTCTTGATGATATCTTTCAGGGATTATTCCATTTTTAACAACACAACTCTTTAAATTTTTGTACTGATATTTCTAATTGTTGTGAATAAAGAAATTCCGGCCCATCTTCAAGGAGCTGTGTATGTTTTCTTGAGCGATTTGCTAAATTAAGGTTTAACTCTTCGATTTTATCGTTATCCATACTTTAATTGTGCGTAAAACTTATTTTTGTCAAAGTTAATGGATCGTAAATTATTAAATTTTTAATTATGTGGAGTATGTCTTCCAATTATGAAAATCAGTATAATATAGTACAATGCACTCTTAGCCTTTGGGATTTGTACGCGAATTAGAAATTAGTACCCAAATAGTTTTATTTTTAACCGACTTCAAAAAAAAGGAGCAGGTTAGAAATTCGTCTCAATTTATTTTTGGGTGTTACCTCATAGCTCGGTACATGTTAGACCGATTGTAAAAGTTCTTTTTTTTTTGTCTGAGAGGGTATATCTTCCCATTGGTTCCATTGTAAAAAAAGGTCGGGGACACGTCCACATTTTTTATTTAATTTTATAATATTCTACTTATTGGATTGCTGTGAAACCTATAAAACACCTTTCGTTCATGTAATTACACAATTTGAAAGTTGAAAAAAATGGGCAGGGTTACGCCCATTAAAATTTATTATAGTATTTCACGCAGTTCTACCCAATCGGTTTTTATGAAACTTACCACACACCTTGCGCTCTAAAATAGACACAATCGTCAATTTAAAAAAATGGGCGGAGTCACGTCTATTAAAATTTAATATTTTATTTCAAATGGTTCTATTTTACCGATTTTTACAAGACTTAACACACACTATGAGCTCTGAAAAACACACAACCTTGCATTTAAAAAATTGGCGGAGGTACGCCTATTAAAATTTAATTTTATATTTCACGTACTTCTTATCTTCTTCTATCATTAAAGTCGGGTTTTTTCGCAGAAAGAATTATTTTACTACCGAAAATCAGCAGAAATGTCAAAAAATTACAAAAAATTTGAGTGGCTACACTTCACAGTGCAAGGCCATTTTTATTTATATTCTTATTCACTAATAAGATCGTTAACACTTCTGCTTTAGGTGAATAAATTTACATTTAATTTCCTGTAATAGTTTACATGTTTCATAATTAAAAATTAAATATTTCAATAAATATGTGTCGCTTACGATAAATTTATTTTTTTTTTTAAATGTAAACATCTACTTACGATAAAATCTCAACCGCCGTATTTTTGAAACTATAAGCAATTTTGATATTTTGATAATTTCAAATTTTGGGCTATGGCATGAAATCTTAATTTCTCAAATAATTTTTTTTTTACTGAATGTCGCTTACGATAATGTTGCGCTCAAGGCACAATATGTTTGCATGCATAATTTATATTCCTGGGTAGATTGAATGAAGTGTGTATATCGAAAAATTTATATCGCCCATATTTCGAGAATTGTTTCAATTATTCATACGTTTATGGAAAGAAAAGATTTTTGTCCATCACTTATCCAAAAAGAATGCTTACTTACGAAGTCAATAAATAATTTCTTAGAAATTCAATGATTTTCTTTTGTCTTCCTTATCTGTAGAAAATACAGAATTAACGCTTGAATTCCAAGTGTTTTTCTTCATCTTTTTTTCTAAAAATTTTCACATAGTTTACATACAATCAATCGCACAACCATAACAACAAACACTGCAGTCATGGTATTACGCCCAACTTTTTAGATACATATGTATATATGTACATATGTACGTAGGTACGTATGTACATGTGTGTACATACTACCAGTATACATATATAGGTATAAAAAATTGCAGTGCAAAAAGTAACATTTATTATATGTACTTGTGTATTGCCATCATCTTCGGTATTATTATTTTGTGAATGTTATTTATTTCCTTTCTTAGATACAAAATATTGATGCACACCTAATACCACTATTTTTCATCAGAACAACAGTCCGCAAATAGAAGTATCTAAATAATAAATATACATACATAGTATGTAAGTAAAATATTTTTGGTTAATAAGAGGTACACATTTTTTTTTGTTTTAAAATTAAGCAGAAAATTTTATTTCAAAAAGAAACATGAAATAAAAGCTACGTATGTAAGTTTGTTTCATTTTTAGGGTTCCGTACACCAAAGGTGAAATGGAACCCTATTGTTTTCGCTACGCTGTCCGTCTGTCCGTCTGGCCGTCTGTCCGTCCGTCCGTCTGTCCGTCACAGGGTATTTTCTCGAGAACCGTAAGAGCTACGGACCTGAAATTTGGACACAGTGTGTAGACCCTTGGCCGCTACAACAACAAATACATGAGAGTTGTAAATTAAAGGGTGTGCCAAAACGAGCAACGAAAAATGGTAAAATCCCATGTAATATACATACAATTGTATGTATATGCACTTGAAATTTGTAAAGTTAGTGTATTTTTATACACACTACAACAATTAACACTAAAATTTAAAAAATTTTAATTAAAGGGTGTACCATCAGTTAATGTAATTTCGACTATGTAATTTTGATAACTTGTTGTATCTTGGAAACGGTAAGAGCAAACTTCTTGAAATTTTCAAAACCGGTAAAACAAAAAAATCTCAAAATTATAAAATCGCCAGACCGAAAAAAAATCGCCAAAATCAAAAAAAAAAAAAAATCGCCAAAACGAAAAAAGCACCAAATTAAAAAAAAATTTCGAAATCGAAAATAAATCGCAAAAAACCGGAAAAATCACCAAAATGAAAAAATCGCCAAAATGAAAAAAATCGCCAAAATGAAAAAAATTGCCAAAATGAAAAAAAAATCGCCAAAATGAAAAAAATCGCCAAAATTAAAAAAATCGCCAAAATTAAAAAAAAAATCGCCAAAATTTAAAAAATCGCCAAAACGAGAAAAAAGTGAAAAATAATCAAAAAAAAATTATTTCAGCTGAAAAAACGTAAAAAACACTGTATTAAAAAAGTGCTCAAAGCCCAACGTACGGAACCCTTCGTGCGCGAGTCAAAGTCGCACTTTACTGAATTTATTAAAATAACAGTGTGCGTTTTTGTTTTAAAACTGTTTCGTTATAAAAATAACATATACATATATATGTATTGATATTAAAAGAAAAATTTTTATTTTAAAAATTAAAACGAAAACCCAAAATTTTTGTTTTAAGAATGCTTTTTTCAGTGTATATAGAAAAAGTTTTTCATACAAAATGTTTTTTATAAAAACTTTATAAAACAAAATGATTTTTTATGAATAAGGCAGTAAACGAATATGTGACAGCACATAGAAAAAGGGACCTAAGGGTAAAAACCCAATTTTCACTTTTTTTATGTGGACAACATCTGATCATCGAATGAGACCGATCCCATGCCCCAAAAGTGTTCCCTCCCAGAGATATGCGCGTTTTATGAAATTGATGGTACACCAAAGATACACATATTTAAATCTTTAAAATGGCTCTCTTGAACAAAACCGGTTTTTACCCTTAGGTCCCTTTCTATTTTGCGCGTCACATATATGTATGTATTTCTGACATAAAAATTTTGTATCGGTGCAATAGATGGATGCAACTTTTATTTCCACGAGTTAACAAAGGAATAAATATTTCAGACAAACTAGGGAAGGAGGAGTTGTGGTATTTGAAACGGAAAAATTAGTGGAAGAAGACTCGTTTCCACAATTAAACAACTTATTTGGACCCATACGGTGGACCTACCAACACAACTCACACCCCCAATAGGAAAATAAAAAAAAAACAAATTTATGTAAACCAAAAACAGCCGTTCATAATTTTCACCAAATTTATAGTAAAAATAGATAGGTATGTTTCTTTACTTTTTGGTCAAAGTTCGGTAAAATGAGAGCAAACTATAATTTCTCTCAACAATATACAAATATGCGCAAAAGTAAGGGAACGCGAAAAACAACATTTTTAACATGACCCCAATTGGGTCCATTTTGATAAAGTTACGTATACACATAGCTAAACTAGGGTTTCTAATTTCCCGGACTTTTCCAATTCCCGGGAATTTCGAAAATATATGAATTTAATAAAATGACCTCACAAAAAACAACTTTATTCTTATTCGTTCATTTCATGAACAACAATATTTAATCTAGATACTTTTTCCTATAAAGACTTTTTAGGTTGAAAATATTTCGTAAAGCTTCAAGTTGTTGGAGTTACTTCGGAAACCTCTATTACATCTTCTTAATTGCTTATATTATGCATCGTTACAGAGTTGCATTTTTAAGTAATAAAACAACGAACAACAATGCCAAAAAAGCAAATTCCAAAAACTGATATATTAAATTCCCAAAATTCCCGTTGAAAATTTCCCGGGATTTGTAAAAAAATAATTCTCGGGTATTCCCGGGATTTTTTTCCCGCGTAGAAACTCTAAACGAAACACATACTTATGTACTCGTATATAGACACGTTCGTATTTACTTACATGGTTCAGCATGTATAGAAGGTCTTTTTTTTTTTCTTAATTTCATATAAAAACTTGTACAGCTTTGTTCACCACTACTTTTTAAACATTATTTCATACATTTTTCCATTGTTTTAGTTTGTGGGAGAATGTAATTTTTCGTTGTTTGTTTATTTTTGAAAACAGCTGATTGATATTCTATGTGCCCAAACTAGCACGAAGAAAAAGTACGGACTGTTTCGTGCAAGAAGAACATTGCTTCCACAAAACCTCTCTCATTCGCCCAATTTTCGAGTACGGGAACGCTTTTCGTGCATGAAGAGTAACGAAACGCACCTAATAATAGAGTTTGAAAGTCGAAATTTTGTAATTCGCCAATATCTGGTTTCCAAGATATACATACATACATACATATTTGTAAAATTTAATTCCTTATTTGAGTTATTCCCATTATATTTGCATACATACAAATGTACATATAGTCGCCTAAAATGCAAACGGACGTAACTTCACTTTTTTATTTTTTACACCAGAAACTAAAAACGTTACAAAATCAATAATAATAAAGTATGTATTCTTGAAAATTTTCTTCGAAATTTACTTGTAGTATGGATACTTATATGTTTTTGACCATTTATTTCCTTTTTATATATATTTAAACTTATGTTACGTTCTTTGCAATAAAAAATAGATGCATTCGTAATTACGTCCGTTTGAATTTCTTTAATAAAGTCGTCATTTTTGATCGCAGAGGTGTAAATATTTGTGTAAGCATGTATGTACATATGTATGTAGTTGGATAAAATGAACCATAATCAATCAAAAACTCGATTTCGAATTTTTGTGTATTTACGTCCATGGTGTAATTATACAGGTGACTGCGTAAGGATTTCTTATACAAAAATACGGCAACCATAGCTGTGTAAAGAACCGAATAATGTCCAAAGCACAAAAATAATTGTACCAAAACCAAAACAAAATCGAAGTTTTTGACATTCTTCAGCTACAAGGCACATAGAGCAAAAAATTATCAGCTGAAGTAGCGCTGCCACCTAGTTAGATACACCTTGTTTACGTCCGTTTGTATTTTAAGGCGAAGATATGTATTATGTAGAAACCAAAAAGAAACTTAAAAAATTTTTTTTTGCTTTCATACAAAAGTTTCTTACCTAAAAAACGCACAACTTTTCAAGCGTATTTTTAAAATTTGTGTTAAAAAAAATTAATTTCAATATTTAACACATGCCAAAATGAATACGAATTAAACAAATTTTGTTGGTTTATCACGTCTAGATGCATTTCGTTGCTGCTAAACGTTAGAAGCAGGGATCGCAAATAACGATTATTTTCCAAATTTAAAGTAAAAAAATCACAATAATAGAGAAGTGCTACATGCACAAGGAATATACAAAGATACTCCATGTTACATGGACTACCGATAGATGCAATGATTTTTATTTTTTTGATTTTTATTTATTCCTCACAAAATAACTCTTATTTTGTGACTTTTATTTATTCCTCAGAAAATAACAGTTATTTATTGATTTTTATTTATCCCTCACAAAATAAGAGTTATTTTGTGACTTATTTATTCCTCACAAAATAACAGTTAATTTTTGATTTTTATTTTTTTGCTCAAAAAAATTTTAACTTTTAAAATTAATAAATAATAAAAAAGTAAATTTAATTTAACATATAAGAGTTTTTTTTAAAGACTCTGGCGATAAATTCAATTTTAAATCGGTTAATATTCATTTTAACGCAAAAATTACGCTTTCTACATTTTAAAAGTTAAGCAAAAAAATAAAAATCAAACAGTAACTGTTATTTTGTGAGGAATAAATAAAAGTCACAAAATAACTCTTATTTTGTGAGGGATAAATAAAAATCAAGAAATAACTGTTATTTTCTGAGGAATAAATAAAAGTCACAAAATAAGAGTTATTTTGTGAGGGATAAATAAAAATCAAGAAATAATGATTAAAAAGTGATTTTTAAAATAAAAATTATAACCGTTACGGTCCCTGGTTAGAAGCAAAGAAATCCATATGAACGTGCTCTCCAAAAAAAATATTTTCTAGCGACAAAGTTGTTGTCGTTGTTGTTGGCCGAAAAAGCTTAGGCGACATAATTTTCAAAATTATGCCCTAATTCTGTTCGACGATTGTATCGTATTTACTATGGACGAAAAAAAGAAGCAGTTTTGATTCTTTAAAACAATTATGTATTATTTATTGTCTATGCTAGAAGGTTCGTGTATTTGCTTTATGATTTTGTTCCAAACATTATATCCAACACATATTTTTTCATATATTTTTCAAACTATTGTATAATACTTTAATTGAATTTTTATGTTTTTACAAACATGGCAATAGTATGTATTTATATTTTTCATTATCAAAGACAGCAACCATTTTTGAAGAAAATAATGTAGAGAATTCAAAGACAAGAACTCAGAAGCATTTTCAAACAAAAACGACCTAAATCTTCTTACTGAATTAGGGCATTAATTTTTTGACTAACATCGATAATTTGCGTTCGTAAATAGTCGATTTTCGTAAAAAAAAGAAGTCCAAAAAATGTTTCTTCAGCTATTTTATACAAAGAAACGTTTTTATCCTTGATCTGCCTCTAAAAACGAATGATACCTTCTTGAAGACAACCTTCTTAAATTCTTTTCTGTACACCCTTAATGAATGTATGCATGTAATAAATAAATTTCGCGCGCTAGAATGTTTTTATTGTTAGTTGTTCTGTTATGAAGCTGGAAGTTGGATCGGCAGGTTGGTTGGACGTTGGGCTGGTGTTTTTAAACAACATATCTTTTTAAAACGTTTATTTTCCTTTTTAGTCTTGCTCGGTTCATTGTACGTAGGCAACATTGTGATTAAACGCTATATTCTGGTTAAGAATTCTTAGAATTTTTGTATACCTCAACCACATTCCTGTTATTCCTGCTTCTGCTGTAGTCGTCGTCAGTCTTATTGGAAAATAACCAAACAACTTCTAGTATTTCTGGATGTTAGTAACTTTTCTCAGTTTATATTGCATTAATGCTATTGCTGCTGAGACTGGGAAGAAAATGTAAAATGTATGTACATACATACATATGTATGTATATATATTCTTTGTTTTTTTTTTTGGTTTCTTGCTGTTCGGAGTTTTTATTTTAAAAAAATAGCCATTTATTGTTTTGCTAAAAACGAAAATTAATCGTTTACATACTTTAGGTACATCTGTAGATACATATGTACATGTTTGTATATAGTATGTATACATACATATATGTATGTAGATATAGCAATGCATTTTTAAGGCCAATCAAAATTACAACGTTGTGCGTTGGAGTTGTTATTCTTGTAACTACATATTTGGCATTAAGTGGATAAGTGACATTCTAATAGTGATAAAACAAGCTGACTGGTGACATACTGGAATTTTTCATTCTATAAATTAAATAAAAAAAAATACATAACCATTGAATAAATAGTTGAACAAATGGAATAATTAATTTTTTCGATCGAAACTTCTATAAGATATGCATCAAGCGATATTGATAACAGTACCCCACTGAAGCCCAATTTAATGCTGAAACAAAAGCAAAAAAAAAGCAAATTAAATTAATATACAATGTACATAGTGGGTTCTTAAACACATATTATTAAACACTAGGGTTTGAGATTTCCCGGACTTTTGCACTTCCCGGGAAACGGGAATTAAAAAATCAAGTTCCCGGGAAACGGGAATTAAAAAATCAAGTTCCCGGGAATTTCCGGGATTCCCGGGAAAAGCTAATTTTCTAAATTAAATACATTTATTAAATGAAAGTTGGAGAAATTTCGATTGTTTTATTAATGTAAGCATTCTTTTGAAATAAAAGTTAATAAAAAAGCAGTTCTAAGACAAATTTTTAAGAATTTTTAATTGAATTTAAGCAAATGGAATAAAGTTATTACACAGCAAAAGATCATATAAAAACCAATTGACGACTGTTACCACAATTAGTAGACAATTTTCTAATAAGACCTACCTTCATTTTAATAAGAATTTGCCTTTTTGAAAAAGTTCCAAGCGGTTTCTTATCGTTAAGTACAAGCAGGTTACAGTAACATACTGCGCTGCGCCGAATTTTGAATACCCTGAGCCACAGTATGTCTAAGTCAAGGTGTATCTAACTAGGTGGCAGCGCTACTTCAGCTGATAATTTTTTGCTCTATGTGCTTTGTAGCTGAAGAATGTCAAAAATTTCGATTTTGTTTTGGTTTTGGTACAATTATTTTTGTGCTTTTGGCATTCTTCGGTTCTTTACAGAGCTATGGTTACCGTGTTTTTGTATAATAAATCCTTACGCAGTCACCTGTATAATTACACCATGGTCTAAGTGTCTTTAATTTTTCATTTTATTTCTCCTAAAATATTTTCTTCAGGGTTTCCATAATAGCGTCTACTTGTAATAAATAAATTTAAGTTTTGTCAACTCAGAGTTCTTACAGCTTAAAATTTTCAATACACTTTTCAAAATTTGTTCACTAATTCGGCGAAAAATCACTTCAAGTTCGCTTAGCATCGAATTATTTACTTTAGGAAATGATTATATCATTGCAATCATTGATACTTATACAATTTATTCCACTTTTTATAGGAGATATGGTATGACCTCAATTTAATGGAATGTTTATGAAATTTCAGACTAGATTTGAATAGCTCACATTTTTATTTTATATTAAAAATATATGGACATTTTACTGCTTGTTTATCGGCGTCGAAATAATTCTTTCTTTCTTACAGTTACATTTAAAACAAAAACTCAATTTAAATTTTAAGATTAAAAAATTTCCTTCGAACAAGGTATATGTAAGTGTTTAAACAGACGATGAAAAACGTGTCAACGTTCGTGTAAATTTAGTCATACAATCATTCAAACGAACTTTTGTAATACATATATAAAAAAATAATAAGTTTTTATATTAAAGTAAAATTGGATTATAAATTCTATATATTTATGAAATAACATGCACTGTAAATTTCCCGTTTTCCCGGGAAAATCTCAAAAATTTCCCGGGAATAGTAGACAGACATTTCCCGGGATTTCCCGCCCGGGAATTCCCGTTTCCCAAACCCTATTAAACACATATTATATGTAATAACATTAAATTAAAAATTTTGAAAACCCCCCGAAGAAAATAGATGATAACTTCAAAATGGCTGGGACAATTTTCTTTAACATAGTTTAAACGATTTTGTATCTAGTCGATCTAGCCATTTGGGAGCTACGGTGTCAAAGACACAAACAAAAATCTAAACTAAAATCGGTCCAGCCGTTTGGGCTGTACTTTGAGTCGTACAGACACACCATACACAGATACACGGATACACAGATACACACTACAAAATTAGAACACCCCTTTTTATGGTCGGGGGGTTAAAAAGAAAATGATATAAATTTTTTATAGATATTTGTACAGAATTATGTTCTAGCCAGTTCTGTAAAACTCCTCAGGGTAAAAATTAAATTATTACATCTTTCTCACCTCAACTATTGCGAATAACAACAAACTTTCACTTGAAAAAATTGAAGTAGATTTTTAATATTCTATCTAAAACTTACAATTCAAATTTTGAAATTTCAGTATATCACCCTTATCGGGAATAAAAGTTTCACGTTGTTGTGGCCGTGTATATAAATAGTGCTTTTTCCATAATCAAATATTTTTATAGTCATTTTTTAAGAAACAAAAAAAAAATCATAATATCGGCCTAATGAACGTTCATATCGTCATACAAAATCAAAAAGGGCGTAAGTTACATCTAAGATGTTTTACAGAAGAAGCAAAACAAACTCTAACTTCTAGTGCATTTAGTTCTCAGTAGTCTTCTGAATTTCGTTAAAAAATTTGGTATTTTTGAGCATACTCGGATAAAAATATTGCGGGTAGATGGATTTTATATAATTACATTATAATCAATCATAAAGACTATTTTGAACTTTTTGTAAGTTACGACCTTTTTGAATTTATATGACGATATGTACAAAAGATGCTACTACACCATTTCCAGTTGTATTTCAGAAGTTTCCAATTGTTTTTCAGAAATTTCTAAATATATTTCAGAAGTTTCTAATTATAGTTCAGAAGTTTCTAATTATACATATATCAGAAATTTTAGACTGAGCAACTCCCTGGAGAATATTATGGATTGCTCTATTGAGGGGAATGTCACTAAGATAAGAAGATGTTTACTGAAGCACAATATCAGAGATATCTGATACTCAATTTTTTTTTTATTTTTATTTAATACTATCACTAATTTTTTAATCTCGACTGAATAATTTAATTTATTTCTAATTACTTTAATTTGTTTTTTTTTATACATACCGAACTCTTACGAGCGCTAATGGTCTAGTTACCCGCGCCTTTTTTTATATTTTATAAATTAATTTTGTAAAGTATATGTATATAAATAAATAAATAAATAAATATCAGAAATTTCTAAATATGTTTCAGAAGTTTCTAAGTATCGTTCAGAAGTTTCTAATTATATTTCAGAAATTTCTATTTATATATCAGAAATTTCTAAATATGTTTCTAATTATAGTTCAGAAGTTTCTAATTACACTTCAGAAGTTTCCAATTATGTTTCAGAATTTTCTAATTGCATTTCAGAAAATTCTAATTGCTTTTCAGAAATTTCTAATTGCTTTTCAGAAATTTCTAATTGTTTTTTAGAAACTTCCAATTGTATTTCAGAATTTTCCACTTTTATTTCAGATATTTATATATATTATTCTGTATAAAATTTTGGGGTTTTTTTTTAATAAACAATATGTGTAGGAATTATACCACCTTATTGTGAACTACATACATACAAAAAAATTATAGGTTACTTGGTTTTCGCACAATATACGTATATATGTATCTATATGTATGGTACCAGGAACCAAGTATTGATTTCTGTTTGCACAATTATCATTACGATTTTGTTACTATGTATAAGATTATGCTAAGTTATATTAATAATATCATATACGGCAATAATATACTTATGTTATAATTACAAAATAACTGTAACTGTTAACTGTTTGGAATATTATTGGAAATACATATGTTAACATACAATACTTAGAAATGATTAGATTTTATAAAATGTAGGTGCACAAATATAATATATCCACATAACAGTCTGAGATACATTTAGAAATTTCTGAAATACAAATGGAAAATTCTAAAATACAATTGGAAGTTTCTGAAATGTAATTTGAAAATTCGGAAATGCAATTAGAAATTTCTAAAAAACAATTAGAAATTTCTGAAAAGCAATTAGAATTTTCTGAAATACAATTGGAAAATTCTAAAACATAATTGGAAGTGTAATTAGAAATTTCTGAAATATAAATAGAAACTTCTGAAATATAATTAGAAACTTCTGAACGGTAATTAGAAACTTCTGAAACATATTTAGAAATTTCTGAAATATAATTAGAAACTTCTGAACTACATATAATTAGAAACTTCTGAAACATATTTAGAAATTTCTGAAAAAACAATTGGAAACTTCTGAAATACATCTGGAAATGGTGTAGTTGGAAGCATTTTCAACTTATTTATAGTTAGTTAGCATTTCATCCTATTTAGAAAGACAATTTGTGTATGTAAAGTTTGTTCTAGAACGGTGGTTAAAATTTTCCTATTTAATTAAACAAATTTTTTTTTCTATATTACAAATTATTAAAAAACTTTTTTACTCACGCTAAGTAAAACAATATTAATATTGTAATATCTTTGCTCTCCCAGTAAAACGGAATTGCATTTTTATGGTTTTTTCGTGCAATAATTTATCATTCAAAAGTTTGTTCTCGTTCTCTCTCACATTTTTATAATATGTATGTACTTTTTATAGGCATATGTACGTATGTATGTATATTATTTAATGGTCATGTTTTTATAGTAATTTTCATTTTAATGTTTTTATGTGTATTTTTAATGTTTTGTTGTTTTCCCCTTCTTTATTTGCAGTTTTTACATTTTCCAACAATTCGCGTGGATCGACGACCGACTGCAAAAAAAAAGTGAGACGGGGACCTAACAGTCATACAATTACACAGCCAGCCAACCAACCGGGCCAACAAGACAACTTAAGTAAAAAAATAACACGTTTACAACAAAAATAATTCAATATCAATAACAACAAGAAAAACAACGACTTGGCATAAAAGTAAAACACAGTAAAAAGCCTAATGTTGTGAAGCATAATAACAAAACACGCAAAACCACAATAACGTCAAGAGCAAAAAAAAAAGAAAAAATCCCAAGTCTTATAAATTCTTCATTCGAATTGGCTCTGCTTGCAAGAAATAAGAGGGCAACGACAATTCTACTTGGCTTATTGCACTAGACATTATTTCCCTTCAGCATAAACTAGTATAGTAAAAAAAGTTTAAGCACCGCACGCAAAGGGCTAAAAGAAAAGTTGGTGTTTTGTTGTTGGGAACATCATCATCATTGTCGAGCAACTTCATCGCATATTGAATGACTTCTTAATATCTGCTTGTATGCGTCTGTTGTTTATGTTAAAAAGGCTGATTATTTACTGCAAAAAGTTTTTAACAAAAAAGGAATTATAATAAGTCCTGTCTGTATGTGTGTATGTGTGTAATGTCAAGAAAACAAGGGTATGTAAATAATGTTATATGTATGTACTAATAATTCTTTGGTAAAGTATGTATTGTAGAAATTGTAACGATTTATCGTTATTGGTTTGTCGTATATAAAATTATTTATAGAAATTAAGTAGATTATGAAACTATTTTACCAGAGACATGAATAGAAAATTAATATAAAAATTGCAAGAAATAAAAGGGAATAAGTAAGTGGCAACAAAAACTTCACGTAATCCTTCTCTAAATCTAAGAGAAAAAGTTAAGATGAACGAAAAAGTTGCCTTATTTAGTTAGGTCCAGGATGAATTCTTTGGTTAATAAAATGAAGATTGCTGAAGACATTTTGAAAAGATTATATGAGGGATAAAATTTAATCCGTCATCGGTGTGTAAGAAAATTGTTACATTAGCGGTAAGGGCAATTTTTGATTTTTTAGGCCTAAAAAACCATGTAATTTTAGTCCTTATCACGATTGGAGATTTTAACATTCAACTTCCGACAGTTCGTAGTAGATTTGAAAAAAATTTATGTTTTATTTAATCTAGCACAAAAAGTTGAAGTTAAAAAATCGCACAAACATAATAAGGTTTCAGAATAAATTTCTATAGCATATACAGTAGAGGCTCGAAAAAGTTAAGTATATGGAAAAGTTAAGCAGCTTTTATTCACCATTGGTGACTCCAAAAAGTTAAGTAACTCTCAACTTTTCTGAGACAATTTTTTTATATATAGTTTTTTTCTCTTTCTAAGATGATCTCAACTTTTGTATGTAAATCCTCAATACATATTTACATATATAGTGAGTCATATACGCCTGTATACATGCAAAAATAAAACCATTACCGTTATATTTTTTTTTGTGAACTTTATATGCATAATGTAGTTGCTCTCATCAGTTGGTTGTAAAAGAAATTAGTCGTAGAATTCGTTTTGTTCTGATTGCAACAATGTTAGCAGCAGGGAAGCAAAAAAAGGTTGTCAGTCGGCGAAAAATGCAAGATTTAAAAAAAATTAGATGAAGGCGTTCTTGCTAATCGATTGGCTAAGGATTTTCACGTATCTGAAGCAGCAATTTCAAAAATTAAATTAAAAAATAAATAAACAATGTACAAATACACATATAACCTCTTGAATTTTTCATACTACGGAAAAGTTAAGATTTCGGAAAAGTTCATCACCCCAAAAAAAAAAAACTACTTAACTTTTTTGAGCCTCCACTGTAATTAGAAAAAAAAAGTAAAATTTGAAGCAAAATAAAACATTTCAGTACCTGAATTCGGTAACTTTTATTACGATGATCGTATCGCCAAATAAATATGTATGTACATATAACAAAACTCTATCAACTTTGCTATTCAGTGACGGTATTCGCAGTCGGTTGAAGTAAAAAAGTAAAATAAGAACAACAAAATCATTTAGTTTTTCTTTAATCCTTTGTGCTTTTCGCTTATTTTGCCATTTTGAGTACAGGGATGCCACATGATACTATCTGGGCAATCATGCATAAAATTCCGCGTTAAATTTCTCCCTTTTCCAATTAGAATTTTTGTTTGTCCCATTATTTGCTATTAGTTGGAATTATTCATTGAGAAAAACTTCACGAGGAATTTTATCGTATCCCTATCCCTATCGTAAAAAAAGAAATTACAGAATCACATTATCGTTACCGAAAACGAATAAATTATTTATATTTATTTATATATAATATTTAAAGACATAATACAATTATGAAATTAAGGGCCTGTTCGTCTAAATGCGAACGATAGATTCGATCGAAAATTTACATTAAAAACAAAAACAAAAAACAGAAATTTGTTTTTGTTTTCAATATAAATTATTCGATCGAACCCATCGTTCGCATTTAGATGAACAGGCCGTAAATTTTAATAAGGTACTAACAACAGAGGGTTTCGATCTAAGCTTATTACAATTTAGATAAGGTGATATATGTATGTTACAATGTTTTAATATGGAGATTACTTTAAGTATGTTTTCAGTATTGATATTTTGCAGTAGGTTGGGGAGACATTGGTGTCCATAAAGCGTTGTTACGTATTTTTATTTTGTAGTGTTCATTATTGGTTAATCTGCCTTGATACTTCTTCTTTATTAGAAAACATTCACTATGAATAGCAACACATATTTTCAGACTTGCCAGACGCGTACTTCTTAGTTCAAAAATCATTCTTGTTACCATCAGTTATAAAAATAAATCCCCAAAAATCCCCATAACCATAACCATAAAATTTGGTTATCATCCCCAAAAAATCCACAGAAATTGTAATCCCCATTCGCGAAAAAATCCCCAATTTGGGGACAAATCCCCTAAACTGGCAACACTGTTAAGCATAGCTCTAACGGCCTATTCAATAAAAACAAAAATATCATAAATTTTGTTAAAATTTCATTTCATTTCATAAATATAAAAAAACCAAGAATATATCTAGAGAAGATGTGATATCTTCTAAGCAGCTAGACCGATTGTCTTAAAACGTAGCTAAGAATCCTTTCGATTATGTCACCTTTCAAACAGAAAAAACTAAATCAAAATCGGTGCAGCCGTTTGGTCTGTACGTGGACTCAGAGAGAGACACACATACACACAATACAAACTTATAACACCCCTATTTTGGTTGGGGGTTAAAAGTAGTATATTTCTTGTTATAAGTGTTACTACACACTATAAATTGAGTATATAGTTTTTTGTGGAGAAAATTTTTTAGATATTTATGTGAAAATGCATAGTGATAATAACAAAAAAAAAAAAAAAAAACATGGAAAAGTCGTACGTTCGCGACCCGTACGTTCGCGACCGGTACTTAGCCAATTAAACAAAAACCAATAGAGCTATTTTATTGTGTAAATACTGGATAGAGACCTATATTAATACACTTTTACATTTCACTACTGTCAGCCAAAGTTGACTTCTATTTTGCGTACGTTCGTGACCACAATTTTAAAACTATTAATATGAAAACTTAAACTCGATGAAATTAAATTTTTTGCACTGAGCATAGAGCAATGCTATCAAATCGCAAAAAAATGCTAGGAAAAGTTTTGTTTTCTATATTCTTTGTACATCAAAAGCGTACGAACGTACGTCTGTGACCCCAGGCAATGCCCATATTATATACATTGTAGAATCTCGATAATTCATAATAAGTTAATTCGAAAATCTCAATAATTCGTAAAATACTGTTGGTCCCTTGAGAAAAAATCGGGTAGAATAGCAATAACTCCCTACAATTCCGCTCCCTTTTTCGATACAAATTCGTAAAGGCACGTATTTACGTGCCATAACCGCCAAGAAAGCTTTACCGGCACATTTTTTCGAACTCGTTGTTTTTTTTTCACAAAAATCGATTATTTAAGATCTCTAATAATCGATTTTGGTAAAAAAATTAAGTTCGAAAAATATGTCGATTAAGCTTTTTTGGCGCTTATGGCACGATATGTATGTATGTATGCATATGTTGTTTGTACATAGTCAATGTTGAAAGAATTGGTGGGTTTACGGTTAACTCTTTTTTATGAATTTTTTGTTTAAAATTGAATTTAAAAACGCCGTTAATTCGTAATACGATCATGTCGAAAATCCCTCAAATTCGTGAAAAATTACCAGTTCCTTGCGATTACGAAATATTTGGATTCTACTGTATATGTATGCATATGTATGTATTTGACTTTGATTATATTTCCTGAGGTGGCGCTTAAACAACAATATATATATATACATATGTAATTACGTGGATCTTCATGAAGAACATGCATATCTGTTTTAAATTAATTTTTGGCGACAGCTTTTTTCAACATTTAATTATATATTTTGACTTTATAAATATGATGAACCTGGGAAATTATCACTTTTGTTAGCTTAAGTATTTTATGGCGCCTTCCCCATAAATTTATATATTAACTGTAATTTTGTTGTTGTTGTTTTAAATGTACATATTTGTATGTAAATGGCTGGCTGGCTTTACTTACACCATAACCTTAAAAAATTCCTTGCATGAAACTTTCCATTCGCTAATCGAACTGTAGTGTAGAAAACTAACCTGTTGAAAAAATGGCGTGAAATTAATACATGTATGTATGTATGTATGTGTGGAGGATTTTTGGCAGATTTGACGCAAAAAAGGTTTTCAATACAATCTATAAATTTGGTGCTTGAAGAAATGATGCAATATGCTCTTTTATTTCATGTTGAATAATTATTCACACAGTCCAAATTTCCGCCCAGCTTCGTTCCCCTAACAAGTGTTTGTGCACTGTTTTGGAAACTAAAAAGAAACAGCTGGTGTTGACCACCATAACATCAACAAAGTCCATGCAGATGTTTAATACATACATGTGTATGTATGTATATGCAACACCATCTGCTTCGAATTTTGTTTTATTTAAACTCCAAATATGAAGAGTTTCTGGCCGTTCATATGTATGTATGTATATATGTATGTAGTTGTGTTGTTGTTTTTTGTTTTATAACATTTCATAATTTTATGTTAAATATTTTATCCAGTAATTCATTAATACACTACAATTTAAAAAATGTAACAATATAACAAAAAGCTTAAGTGACGTATTTTTTGAACTTCGTTTTTTTTTATTGACGATAATCAATTATTAACGATCGTAAATAATTGATTTCGGGCAAAAAATGAAGTTTGAAATTTATGTCGCTTAAGCTTTTTTGTTTTTTTTTTATTTAATGGCATGATCTCGGTGTTCTAACATTGCATTTTAAATAATAAATACATACATATGTATGTATGTATGTATTTACATACATATAGTATGTATAAAGTAGTGTCCTTTATAGTTTTTTTAAAATACATACATATGTACATATGTATGTATGTATATGTGATGTGTTTACTTTCTGATGCGTTTCTTCCTTATCAATTTTTGGAAATTTTTGTTTTTGTTTATTAATTTTTTTTTTTTTGCAAAATGTCATCATCCTGTTATTTTGTATATGAAAAATCTCTTTGTTTAATCACAATTGTATTTGAATATGTTATTTTTTTTCTTGACAGCTTAAAAGTTCTTCATTCATTAATAAATACATCTATACAATGACAGAATGGCGTCAAGAAGTGTATAATGAAACTCTTATCTTAATTATATATACATACATATATTTAATAGATATTTGTTGTTGCCATTTAAAAAAATATTCCGAAATTTTCATTAACAAAAAATTGCCATTCTTATGTTTGCAAAACAACATACATACATAATTAGATGCCTAGAAAAGGTACTTTTTGTAAGCAATTTTATTATAAATTGGCTTTTGTATAAACTTATGGTCCTGACGTAATAAGATACACATGTATCTATATTAAATGGAGTTATTTTTTGGAATGATCATAATGCATGCAATTTTTGCCCTAATGTGACGACGATATTTTCCCCTAGGATATTAGTAATTTAAGATATCTCTAGTTTCTTAAGTCCAAAGTTCTATAACGATCGTCGTAAAGCAGCTCTGGGCGAGTCAACATCACGCGTCGTTGGCAATTATTTCATAAGTGCAACCAGGCCACTGTTGTTTATTGGCCTTCGAGAGTTTTGCGTCTCACTCGCACTTGTTAATGGTTACCGCAACTAACTGTATCGCTTACAGTTGGTTCTTTGTGGAATTTTCCATTATCAAGTGCAACGATTTTAATAAGACATACTGGTGGAGACCATTAAAACTCTGGGTGTGGATTTTGGAATCTCTTATTTCCTATACGAAGGTATAGGTCGTTTGCAGCTCCCGAAGGAAACGCCTAATGTGGGATACCCTGGCAATTGCTTCTGCCATTTAAATTAAACTAAACAAACGAACAAACAACAAAGTATTAAAAATTACTATATTAATTGGAGTTTAACCTGGCATTTGAGAATGATTTATTCCGCCAACCTATTTGATTAATTGTATGGGTTTGCAGTTGGCGTCGACTACCTGTACCGCGTTACGGTTGTTGGTTGCTTGCTGCTAACCACATGAAAAGGATTCAACATAACCCTACTTTTGGGATGACTATATAATTACTTGGAGTTTAACCTGGCACGATTGGATTCAGACCCTGGAAATATAAGCCTTCAGGCTTGTCCAACAACTGAACTTCTGTTCTTCATATTTCAAAAAAAAAAAAAAAAGTTCTATAACTTCAAATTAAACTTTTCAGATTTAGGTGCCAGCAGAAAAATAAATGCAATTTTTAGTTCAACTTTTACCCCAATTTTATTCTGAAAACATTCCATTGCATTTGTTTTTATGTACAGGGTTCTTTTAAAAGAGTATGGGTTTTGTAATAAAAGTAGCGGAACTCTCAAAAGTGCAAAAAAGGTGTACGCCATAAATCAGTGATGGAAAAAAATACAAGACACGCAAAAAGGCACATATTTCATGAAATTAATGCATACTTGAGTACATTAATTATTTATTTATTTTTATTTATATATTTTTTATTTATTTATTAAAATAGTAAATAATAATAAAATATTAAAAATTTATTTGCACCAAATTATACACGTTATCACAAAATTTTTATCCTTCCATTGTTCAAAACATATACTTTCGGGCATGTTCTGTATTATAAGTCAAATTAAATCGTTCGGAATTACCATAGCATTGTTGTTATAAATACATATTTCCAACAACTCTATGGCAATTTCGCTCGTTTTAATTTCATGTGGAATACCAAACATACCCGTTTGTTGAGGAAGTCCGAAAGGGCATACCTATAAATTAGATTTCAGTTTCAAAAAAACCCGGGTTTCAAAGATTGTATTTCTAAAAAAATCTACATTTTGTTGAAATAATGAAATGTTTGATTGAAGCAACTATTGCAAAAATTTAATCATATTAATTAACTTTTTCACACTCTTCTTTTTCTTAATTTAGTGTTCACACATAAATATGCAACATGAATTATTTGACCCTTGTGACTGTGCCGCTACACTCAAACTTTCCTAAAACTAATAATAATAATAATTTTACACTCTTTAAACAACTCACATTTCAACGAATTGGAAATGAAAATTCATTTTTTGAATTTAAATATAAGCAATTTCGAAAAAACGCCTTTTTGTTATACAAAACATTTAACTTATACGCTTCCTTCCTTTAATCTAGTAGAAAATTGTCCTAGAAGAAATTTAGACAATTTAGAAATTTTGTATTAATTGAAATCATGAAAAGTTCTGCTAAAAACTGAACTGCAAAAATATCGCCCTGTATATGGCGTTCAATCAACTGATACGTATGTGATAATAGTATAAATGTCATATCTATGTGTATGCATTTATGCACGCTTGCCTGAGTGTGTGCAAAAACAAATAAAAAAAAAAACAATAATTCCTATGGTGACTCCTCAAAAGAATTGTGTCATTCTTCAAAGTGGCTGCGAAATGTTTTCTCTTTTAAAATTTTAATATTCATATCACAGCCAGCTTTGAGGAGCGTCACATTTCTTTAAATTAATTAAAATATATATGTATTTATAAATATATTTTTCTAAATAAAAAATGCAGTTATAATAAATAAAAAATGCAAAAATGTGAATTGAAAATATAAATGAATAAAAAAATAAACGTTAGCACATAGATAAATATACACATGTCTTAGCCTCACAAAGTGGTTGTGAAATGCTTAAATTAACTGTTTAAAGTTCTTTTAAAACTTAAAAAAACTGCATATCACAGCCAGCTTTGATGAGCTTAGATTTGATGTAAAATAAATCGTCATAAAAAAATTAAGTAGATATGTATTAAAAAAAGCTTTGAAAGTTATTTAAATATTTCGAACTTCTTTATTAAAGTCAACTATTTTCATAACATGAAAATGTTGCTTATCTAAGCCTCATCAAGTGGTTGTGATATGGATTATCAACGCATATCACAGCCAGCTTTGATGAGCTAGGATAATCAACGGAATACAACAATTCTTAAAGCAAACAATATATTACAGAAAAAAAAAGAATGAAATACAGTGGATCTTTATTTGAAGTAAAATATGACTCCTAAAGTGTTTATTCTTTGTTTATCCTCTTTGATGTGTCTAAATAGTTTTTTTTTTCTTTGAGACCCAGACAGACAGGAAGTAAAGTTACAAAAGTAAAGTGTGTTAATGTGTATTAAGTGTGGAAATAAATATAAAAAAAGTCATACGAGTTATTAATTGTTACGCAAAATTACAGAGAAAGAAAATCTGTCTGAAGTGTATTTGTATATTTTTGCCATTAAGTCGTGTGCCAATAAGCAAAAAGTGCTTATGAAGTTTTTCAAGAGAGCACTTAAAATTTAAAGTTTTTTTTTTTTTTTTTTTTAATTAAAATAAATAAAAATAAATTTTAAATAACTTAGGTCGAAGCTTAATTTCAACACTGACTTGTTGAATTGTTATTGTTTTTATAAACTTTTCAAACAACAATTAAATCAGTGGTGCGATTCAGACAATTGTAATTTTTGTCTATACATTTTGTCGCTTGCAATAACGATTGTGTGATTCTGTAACTTATTTATAACGATAGTACGCAGCTGATATTTTCTGTTGATTATTGTCGATAAAATTAACAGCACATAAATTATTGTCGCTAAATAACGACACATCTGACACTAGCATACAGCGAATATCGTTAAAAATTTTATTGAATAGCAAATTTAATAAATTTTCGTTATAATTATTTTAACGATGCGATTATCGTTAAAAAAAGTTAGTGAATCGCACTACAAGGAATGCATTTCCGTGCGACGGCTATTAACTTGAGACAGTTAAGTAAGAGTATGTAATTAAAAATTATTCATATTCATACAAAAAATAAAATTAATTTGAAATCAATTTTAAGAAAATTTTGTGTGAAAAATTTTGTGTGAAAATTTTGAATATGGTGGTAAAAGTTGTACAAAATTCACTATGATAAAATTTCATCATTTATGGAAAATAATTTTTTATGAGGCCTTGATTTTTTTAAACTTCCCAATTTTACTTCTACGAAGAGTGAAACTTTCGAACAATGTAAATGTGTGTACCTCAGTACCTCAAGTACATATTGTTACGTTTTTATTCTCTGTTAAAAACGCTTTTCCGTAGATTCGAAGATTTGCAATAAATAAAAGACCCCAGTGTACTAATTAGGGTTAAGAATGATACAATCTTTATTTACTATAAATACCACTAATCTAAATTCAATTCAAGAGCTTAAATACAAACACATAGATACTTCAATATTCACAACTGGTTACCACTATGCCTTCTTCGCTGTTGTATACGTACGTCTTGGACCACTGGCTGCGCTAGTGTTGACACAATTCTGCTTTCTCTGTTGCTCGTCACTCGCAAGACTCACTCTGCCGACACTTCCAGTTGATACACCAATAACAACTCTATGGCAGACTCTCACAGTTGATACACTAATCAAGACTCGCTGGCTTCACTTACACGTCTTTATCAGCTTCCACTGCTCCCTTACTCTTTACTCAAGGGACTCCACAATAATCTCAAATCACGACAGACTCTAACTGTCACTATAGACTGTACTATAGTCTCTTCAATTTCCAACTCACGTATTGTAAAGCACAGACTCAAATATCAACTCACTGTTGTATCACAAATCACGGACTGCGCACAACTTAATTGTCAACTCACTTGATTAACAACAGAATTCTTATTAGCAACTGAGCTTCTTCGCAACTGACTTATTCGCAACTAACTTTTGATCGCGACTGAACTCTTAATCACAACTGAACTGCTGTTGGATGCGTCAACCCCTTTTTATACTTCGCACAACAACCACTAGAATTTTCATGCAAAGTCTAGACCTAATCATCATTATCTTCAATGTTGTTTATAAAGCGCGTAATTAAGTTCTTGTGGTAACTATGTACATACGTGTGTATATGCATACATCATTAAGTGGTTGTTTACTTATTTCTACCTTTCGTTGGAATTGCCAGGCATGTATGTATGTATGCATGTAGCTATGTCTATCTTCACAACAAGCAGAAGCTTGTAGTTGTTGTTGGTTGTTTACGTTTAATCACGTATGTATGTACTAGGCATGCGTATATAGTTATTTGTTATAGTGCTTGCATGTATGTATGTACGTGTGTACGTTTACTTCTTCTGGATGTTTCTTTGTTATTATTCCAGATACTTCTTTAATTGCCCTGTAGGAATATTTTCGCACTATTAACCCTGTTGGAATTTATTTGCATAATGATGCATTAATCTTGTCGACGGCCATTTCCGTAACACTGCCGCCCACTTAAGCCTATTCGTCCCGAATAGGCACATCATCGCCTTTCTTTTTCTTCGTTTTCTATACGCCTTGTAGTTACGTTGGAGACGACTACCTCTTCCATATTTGTAGGCTTTAGTTCTGGCTCTGCCTCGGCTTTCAACTGGGACTTGTATTACTATGCGCTGGAGATTAGTTCTTCGATATTTGCGGCCCTTGGTGGCACTGACTCTGCTTAGCATTTCCTCTACTGCTTGCCTTGCCGTATGCTGGAGCTGAAACCTTCCTTGACACTTGCAACCCTTGGTACAGAATCTGCTTTGTATTTCCTTTACTGCTTGCCTTGTTTTAAGATGGAGATGACAACTTCTTCCACATTTGTGATATTTGGCTCTGACTCTATTTGGACTCTCAACTAGAGCTTGCCTTACCACTCCACATTTATGGCCCTTGGCTCCGACTCTGCCTTGTCCCTTGACTAGAGCTTGCCTTACCATTCCACATTTATGGCCTTTGACTGCGACTCTACCTTGTCCCTTGACTAGAGTTGGCCTTACCACACGCTTGAAGCTCTGTATAGAAGTTGTCTTCTTCTTCCTTACTGCTTTTATGCTGCTCGCTTTGTATACTGTAGCAGTTTCTTTACCCTGAGCAAACGAGTCCATTTCAAAGATAGCTATTCCCGCTGTGTCACACACCACTTGACTATCATCTAGGTCACGAGCTTCATTTACTTCGCTGGAAACTTCTGGCAAACTTCGCTCACGTTCAACTTGTTGACACTGACCACTGTTGATTTCATCTTCTGCCTTCAGTTTTTCGTCAGCGTCTTCCTTTGTGCCAGAAATGTCTTCGTTGACACTGTTTCCCAAATCAAAAATCTCTTCGTCCGATTTACTGTGTTGCATTTCTGCACCATCTGTCCGTCTGTTTACGGCTTCAGCAATTTCCTGGGGTTTCTCATAGATTGCTTCAGATGATTCTTGAACGTTTACCATAATCTTCGCTTTCCATTTGTCAAGTGTGTCATTTGTGGCCTTAACTTCAGCTAGAACTCTCTCGCTGTTGGCTTTAGAGGTTTCTTGAAAAACAGCCTTCATTTCAGCTCTAGCAGACTTCTGAAATATCTTATCCATTTGGTCTAGAAGTTTGTCGTGGAGTGCCTCCCTTTTCTCATTGGTCGCTCGAGAGGTTTCTTTTATTTCGTTCATCAAAGCAGCTAACATTGTGCTGATGTCTGTACTGATTGAAGTGCTAATAGAAGGAGTGGATGCTTCCATCTCATATTTTTCTTTTTCATCGAACTCATATGTCTCGATCTCGATGTTGCACCGCTGGAACTCCTGCAGTAGTCTCTCCTGTAGTTGTATTTTATTACCAGTTGTTGACAGTTTCCGCTTACTCAACTCTTCTTTGAGTTGCTCCACATTAAGCTCTTGAAGTTTCATTCTCCTCAAAACCAATTGCTCCTACGTTTAACCTTTTCAAACGTATGTGGTTTTATTCACGTTTAACCTTTTCAAACGTGTGAGGTTCTCCTTTTCGTATCACTCTTACTTAACGTTTAATCTTTTTTTTTTAAACGTGCCGCTTTTATTTGCAAATCCCACTTCTGACACCAAATGTTACGTTTTTATTCTCTGTTAAAAACGCTTTTCCGTAGATTCGAAGATTTGCAATAAATAAAAGACCCCAGTGTACTAATTAGGGTTAAGAATGATACAATCTTTATTTACTATAAATACCACTAATCTAAATTCAATTCAAGAGCTTAAATACAAACACATAGATACTTCAATATTCACAACTGGTTACCACTATGCCTTCTTCGCTGTTGTATACGTACGTCTTAGACCACTGGCTGCGCTAGTGTTGACACAATTCTGCTTTCTCTGTTGCTCGTCACTCGCAAGACTCACTCTGCCGACACTTCCAGTTGATACACCAATAACAACTCTATGGCAGACTCTCACAGTTGATACACTAATCAAGACTCGCTGGCTTCACTTACACGTCTTTATCAGCTTCCACTGCTCCCTTACTCTTTACTCAAGGGACTCCACAATAATCTCAAATCACGACAGACTCTAACTGTCACTATAGACTGTACTATAGTCTCTTCAATTTCCAACTCACGTATTGTAAAGCACAGACTCAAATATCAACTCACTGTTGTATCACAAATCACGGACTGCGCACAACTTAATTGTCAACTCACTTGATTAACAACAGAATTCTTATTAGCAACTGAGCTTCTTCGCAACTGACTTATTCGCAACTAACTTTTGATCGCGACTGAACTCTTAATCACAACTGAACTGCTGTTGGATGCGTCAACCCCTTTTTATACTTCGCACAACAACCACTAGAATTTTCATGCAAAGTCTAGACCTAATCATCATTATCTTCAATGTTGTTTATAAAGCGCGTAATTAAGTTCTTGTGGTAACTATGTACATACGTGTGTATATGCATACATCATTAAGTGGTTGTTTACTTATTTCTACCTTTCGTTGGAATTGCCAGGCATGTATGTATGTATGCATGTAGCTATGTCTATCTTCACAACAAGCAGAAGCTTGTAGTTGTTGTTGGTTGTTTACGTTTAATCACGTATGTATGTACTAGGCATGCGTATATAGTTATTTGTTATAGTGCTTGCATGTATGTATGTACGTGTGTACGTTTACTTCTTCTGGATGTTTCTTTGTTATTATTCCAGATACTTCTTTAATTGCCCTGTAGGAATATTTTCGCACTATTAACCCTGTTGGAATTTATTTGCATAATGATGCATTAATCTTGTCGACGGCCATTTCCGTAACAATATTATGGTATGATGGTATTATAATATATATGTATATATGTATATGTAAAGGGTGGGCAAATTTAGGATTAGAAAGTAATTTTGTTTGATAACATCACCACATGTGGAGCTGTCCAGGAAGATGATCAAATTCTCGAACATTACTTGTGTCACTGTCCAGCATTCCGCCTGGAAAATATACCAGGTATGGAATATCTTAGGGATTCAGAATGGAAAAACCTAAGAATGTATATTGAGGAAACTAGGTGGTTCCTAACCTTACTGAGTTCCAAGGTTTTCATTGTTTTTATTGGGTACTTTCCACCCCAGTATCTTTTATTAAGAGCGCACAACATGCCTTAAAAGCATAAGCGTAATCCGAAAAGGGATTGGGCCTATATTGATTGCCCCCTCTTTTCAAAGTAACCTAACCTAACAGATCCCATTGAAAATCCAAAATTTCCATCTAACAAAAAATTAAAAATTGTGCTCTGGTAAGCTAAAGTAGACCTTGTAAAATTTCAAACTCTTCCGGCAATAAATCGATTTTATTTCCATAATTTTTAAACACAATCACACTTATTCCAGTTGTCAACATCGACATCAAGTCAATGCAATACCAAACAATTTTTACTTTCTGCTCAATCTCGAGAAGAATTTTTTACCTGTCAGTTGTTTTCGTCAACGGGTGTAGACATTTCCTATTTTTTTTTGGTATTTTATTGACGTGACATCGATGTTGAAAACTGAAATAAATGTAAATTTTTTCATTTTCCATAACGATATTAAGCATACATACATATGTACATACATATGTATGTATATTCTGAGTTTCTAAACAATTTGCACAGAAAAAAACGTTCTGAATATTTCAATATTTATTTAATATAACATTAATAATATTTCATTGCATTTCAGTTATCATCATTATGCTAAATACGGGGCATTTGGCTGCTATAAGAATTAATTTTGTGTTTTATTCTCTTTTATTTCCTCAAACAGGCAAAGGCTGTTAGAAAAACAACAAATTTGCAAGGAAAAATATTGTATCCAGAGAACGGATATAACAAACGTGTAACTTCAAACCATTAACGCCGTCAGAGGAAGCTGACTAAGCAGAAAAAAAATAAAACATTTCAATATTTATTTAACAGTGTAAAAAAAAAGTGATAGTTTTTTTTAACATTTTGACCAAGAAGATAATTTATTACTTTATATTTAAAAATATTTATTTATATTGAATGTTTTAATTTTAAAGACCTTTTTTATTTAATCTCATTTTACTTATTAGTTCATTGTGATACTGTATGCCGCTTAATTAAGTTATTCTAAACGTTAAAATTAATTTGAAATAAATTCAATTCACTCACTCAAGTAAATATACCAAATATTTAAATCTTTACTAATAATAAATAAACCAAATATTGTTTAATTCCTAAGGTATTTATTTAGAACAAGAAAACAAGCTTGTAAACAAACTCGCAAAAAGTTAAAACTATTTATTGAAATAACATAAAAAAAAATTCATTCCATTCAGGTTGCTGAAAGTAATTTGTTTTAGTTTCGAATTACAAAAACGATAAGCAGCCATGTTTCGTTTATCGTATGCACTGAAATATTTTAAACCAAAATTCCATTTTATACTTGTAAGCAGCTGCCTTTTAATAATTACCAATATAACACCCTACACTTTGGCTTGTTCTAGTCGTTCTTTACCCAAGCCCAGGCCTATTAATGCTCCGACTACTACTAAAGCCCCCTCTACTACTACACCAGGCACGACCACCACTTCAACTACAGCCACTACAACAACTACGCAAAGACCAAATATAACATTTCCCACATTTAAATGTCCTGCCAATTATGATGCCTGGTATTGTTTAAATGAGGCCACTTGTTTTACCGTCAAAATTGGTGATTCCATCATGTATAATTGTGAGTGCGCAATTGGGTTTATGGGGCCGCGATGTGAGTATAAAGAACTCGATGGTTCCTATCAG
Organism: Tachina lurida; assembly: GCA_944452675.1. Classification (NCBI taxonomy): domain Eukaryota; kingdom Metazoa; phylum Arthropoda; class Insecta; order Diptera; family Tachinidae; genus Tachina; species Tachina lurida. The sequence continues at coordinate 11,991,057 of OX101753.1, forward strand.
CCCAAACGCCCCAGACCCATACTCGAAAAAGCCAGTATTGCCAGTGGCGCAACTTGTATTTTACTATTTTTGCTTTTCGTCTGTTTGACACTTTATTTGCGTTACGATCAAAGGCCTTCAAAAATTCTGTATGAAGAATATGATTATGCAACAACTTCATATAATAATTGTCGTTTTTGTTCGGATAAAAACTGTTGCTCGGCCGATTATTCGTTCAATGATATGAAATTTTTATTAAATAACGATAAAATTGGTAAAGTTTCCTGGATACGACAACACATTGATGCATTTCCTATGGGCTTTTCAACCAAACGTTTCAATAAATTGTAAGAGACGACGTGGTGGGGTTAAAGAAAAGGAAAACTTTAGGTATTGTATTATTGATTTAAAAGCTACTATTTGTTTATCTTAAAAAACATAAATCTTGCCAAAAATTTTAGACATTTTCCTATTATCAACGAAATAAAAAAAAAGAAATTAGCTTGACTTCTAAAAAATGTTGACTTATAATTTGCAATCAGAGCTCAATTTTTTCCTTTGAATCCGTTTTTAACTTCACTTAAAATCTGAAAAGAAAGATCCTAAGCTAAAATAAAAAACCTCACCAATTACTAACAGTTTTGGAAATAATCTGATGGATTACATTCAAATCGAATCTTTTGAAAATTAAATGAAAATGTTAAGAATGTGTGAATTTTTTTTCCATCAAATAAATGGGCCTCTAAATATCTTGCTTAATAATGATTGAATCGAACTTTTGTGAGATAATTAGAATAGAGTTTTCTTTCCGATCAAATTCCAAATTCTCTGATTACTGCAAAATTTATTTTAAACCGTATTTAAATAAATATTTTTAAGATAAGCACATAAAAAAATCCGTAATATAACAAACTTTTAAATCGACGTGATATGTTTAATTGTAACAAAATAAAATTCCAGAAATTTATATATTAATATGCAAATTGTAAGCTTAAATATTGTTGAAAATCAAAGTGCTTTTAAAAGTTATACATACATACATACATTGTATTCTGACGAAATAAAATCATGAAGTTATTAAATCTTTTACAAAATTAAAATTCTATCTCGAATTTGGAAAGTAATGGACCTCTTTTTATTGTATAAGTTCTGTTCTTTCTTTTTTTTTACAAAATTATATTCACCCGTATTACGTATGTATGTCGAGTCGAATATTCGTCTACGACAATTTTGTATTTGATTAAACAAAACTTGTACAAGTTTTCTTTATTCTATGACAAAATTCTCGTAGACGAATATTCGACTCGACATGCGCAATACGGGTGATTATCTATACAATTCTTATTTAAAAATCTCACTACACAAAGTATTATTTATATTTATTAAAAAAAATTATACAAAATTTATTGCACTTTGCTAGAAACAAAACAAAAATTCAAATAATAAAAATTATATTAAGGAATAACAAAGGAAACATTTTGTAGTTTTATTTCTTTTATAATACATTAATAAGTATTACATAATTTAGTATAAATTAAACACCACAATGGGCCATAACTACTTAATAACCAGATTATGATAATGCAACTTTGTATTAACCATTTAAAGTCAATATAGTTGTTGGCATCTAAAGAATGTTCGAAAAATATATCTGTTTCGAAGGCCGTATACATGCTAATCATGACCAATGTAAAGGATAATAAACCCCAAATGTTGTGAAAGGCCTTGTTGAACAGGGGTTGTATGCAACGTTTCATTTTGTTGGCATAGAGGGAACTTACACCGCTTAATAGGCTTAAAATTAGAATAATGACTGTGAGGAGACCTGGAAATAAGTTATTTAAAATTAGCTTATAAGACTTGTAAATAAAGATAAATTTTAAAATAAAAAAAATAATTAAACTTTATCAGTCTTATGTATAAGGTAAAACTTTTGCAGTGTTTTTTTAGTCTAGTACAAAATCGGCGTAGTCGGAAGACGAAGTAATACACTCGTAATTAGACCCAATGAACTGTTTGTTTTGTCGTGCGAAAGATGGAGAAGGGTAGTATTTTAAATAAAAGATTCTTGTGCTTGGGCCTTACCCCTTTCTAAACTGGCAATAAATTCATTAACATATCGTGCCATAACAAGCAAAAAAGTTGAAGTGACATAATTTTCGAATTTAATTTTTTGATGAAAATCGATTATCGTAAATCATCGAATTTCGCAAAAAAAAACGAGTTTAAAAAAAATGTCGCTTAAACTTCTTTTGGCGGTTATGCCGCGATATATTGCAGCAAATGTTCAAACATTTATATTGCCAATGGAAACATTTCATTTCCAGTGCTTGCAATAATTGCCAACAGTTTTTCGTTGACAATTGCGAACATGAAACGTCAAACTCGCTGTTAAGTTATGTTGAAATTTTCTGTATTGCGTTTGACATTTAGATAATATTAACGAGTTTGAGAATATAAATTGGAAAAAGATGTTCTCTTGAAAACATGTGTAGTAAAATAATTTGTTTAGTAATAGGTTTATAATAAAAAAAATTAAATAGCTCCCGATATATCTAGAAAAGATGTGTGATGTCTTATAAACGGCTGTACCGATTTTCTTCAAACATAGCTAAGATCACTCGACCAATTCTCCTTTCAAACAGAAAAATAAACTAAATCAAAATCGGTCCAGCCGTTTGGTATGTACGTGGACTAGTACATCCTTACAGATACAAACTTATAACAAGGGGTCTACTCTGTAATTCGAAACGAAAGAAAATTCTTTCGAATTTGTATGTAAATTCGAAAGCATTTTCTTTCGTTTCGAATTACAGAGTAGACCCCATCCTTTTTTTGGTCGGGGGTTCAAAATAAAGAATTGTTGGCTTATTTTTGCTTTGCAGCTTCTCTGCTGAAGTTTTCCATATTATGAGCTACGATTTCCCGTAGTACTAACATTGCTTATTGCCAACATATTTATTGCCATTCTAGGCGGGGTTATCGAGAATTCGACTTCGACTACGGCAGTTTAATCCCAGATTAAAGAAAAATTATTTTTATGATCTTTAATCTATGACAAAAACATCGTAGTCGCACAACAACGCTTGCAAGAAATTCGCCCTTATTCCAGTTGTCAACATCGACATCACGTCAATACAATACCATAATATTTGGTCTACCTGCTCTCGAGAACAACTGACTGCTATTGACCGACTCATGCTATTTTCTAAACCTCAGGGCCTATAACAGTCAGTTGTTCTCGAGAGCGAGTAGACCAATTTTTTTGTATTGTATTGACGTGACGTCGATGTTGTCAACTGGAATAAGAGTGACTAATTTTTTTTGAAATTATGTAGTTTGAAATTGCATTTATTTTTTTTTTTTGTAGGCACTCACCTACTATACCATGTACCGTGTGAAAATGTAGCTCCTCCAAATAAATCTTGATACCAACGCCATATAGACCAATTATGGAAGCCGTCAATTGCAAAAACCAATGAGCCCTGGTTTTTTCAGCGCGAATGCACAACAATGTCTTAGCATTTGCACGGTAATGAGCCAGTAGGCCCTCAGACATTAAACAAACAAACTATATACACACACAAAAGAAAGGAACATACATATATGTATGTATATGTATATTTAAAACAATCCTTGAATATTTGATTTTTCAACATACCCCTATGGTACACAATAAAGCATGAAATGGTATTTTTTCATATTTTAAACGTAAACACATCCAACACACATACAGCGTTACAAAACCGATGAGCAAACGATTTATTGAAATCAATATAAATTCGAATATTTGGCATTTTGTTAAAGATTTGTGCGCAGGTATTGCATTAGACTTGATTTTTGTCTGTTTTTCTACCTTATTAATGATAATTTTACCAGTCTGATGCATACTTATTTCCGGGTTGAGAATAATGGAGCATACATTATACTTTTAAAATAGTTTCTTAACTAATCATTTATTTACGATATTGATAAGTTATGGTTATAAGTTATAAGATACTATTTGTTACTTACTATTCTTATCGTTCAGAAATAAGATTTTTTTATTGAGATGTAAATGTAGGAAATATAAACATTCATTCGCTAAAATAGCAGAGATTTGAAGGAATTGGGGCTTCAATTAATTGTTGCTAATTGAAAAATACAAAGATTTTGTGCTCCAACATTTTATTTGTATTAACTGCGTGATAAGCAGGGGGTATACTTTGTATCGCGGATTTCGATATAAAGGCATCTTTTTCTGTAGCTGATTTTAAGAAAATCGAAATATCCATGCAAACAATTAAGTTTGTTTAGTTTAGTTTAAATGGCAGAAGCAAGTTCGCCAATTGCCAATGTATCCCACATTAGGTGTTTCCTTCGGGAGCTGCAAACGACCTATACCTTCGCATAGGAAATAAGAGATTCCAAGATCCACACACAGAGTTTTAATGGTCTCCACCAGTATAAGTCTTATTAAAATCGTTGCACCCGATAATGGAAAATACCACTAAATAACTGTGCGCGGTACCCATTAACAAGTGCGAGTGAGACGCAAAACTCTCGAAAGCCAATAAACAACAGTGGCCTGGTTGAACTTATGAAATAATTGCCAACGACGCGTGATGTTGACTCGCCCAGAGCTGCTTTACGACTGATACAAACAATTAAAACTATAAAAAAAATTTCAATATCGAATGGCGCCAGGTGTAATGCAATTTTGCTCATTTTCGAATACCCGATCGCGTATCGGGAATAAAAGTTTACATGAAGTTTATTCCCTTTCCCTAAAATTTCAATCGCCAATTTTTGCGTTATTGTTGTATCAGTGTACTTTTTTTGTTCTTGGGAATACATATATGACGTGAACAACATATTCGCCTTTTATTCCCGATAAGAGTGATTAATGCCGTTTTCTTTTCCAGAAAAAGTGAAACATATTTTAACTTTTTATTAACAAAAATACAATTTAGTGCTGGTTTAAAGCACAAAATTTACTCTCGCAAGGGATGATACAATAATTTCTAATATATTCTCTATTTCCAAAAACTATTTTATTGAGAATTTATATTGAAAAGTGCAATAAATGTAAAATTTTTTCCTAGAATAGAAAACGCCATTAAATAACCTAATAAGTGCTTTATTATTTGGCAGCTTTACAATTCGAAAAGAATGTTTCCTCCAAAAATTAATAACTTTCCTTGATTATAAATCAAAAATTGAATTCAGTCCTTAAATACTCTGCATTTGCTGGGAGATTCATCTTTAGCTGTCGGCCTTTGATTAATTTTTTATCTATTAGGTTTTGAATTGAGACAAGGAACAAAATTGAAATACATAGCGCTGCTTTATTGCAACAAAGGCACAACTCAAAAAATCCAGTTTTGCAGAAAATAATTTTTTTAAGTAACTCCAAAAACAAAGTTTTGCAGAAAATAAGTATTCAGTGTTCAATTCACATGCAACTCAATGAAGATATAAAAATATTTTCTTTTCTCAAGAGGTGCGTGTACAAACAAGCCTTTTATAAGAATATTTTTTTCTACTTCACCAACTTATTTAAATATCAATTCTTATTTAAAAATAATTTTTCCATAAAAAAATTAATGAAAATCGACATTTAAAAATGAATTTATATATACATAAATAGAGTTGGTGAAATGTTTTCTGCATTATTAGCTCCAAAAACGATTTTTTTTTGGGATATGTCTATGTTGCAATAAAGGAGCGACATGTAAATATGTACGTGTGCATAATGAAATAAAAAACAACTGCAAAACCGTAAAAAAATAAGTCATATTAACTGCTAAATTTAATTTTAAAGCGCAAAAATAGAAAAGGAACCTGTATAAGCCCATGTTTTGGGCAATTGTACAATAACTCTTGTTTAAAAATGTGCGATTTGTTGCACACTCACGTTTGAAACAACAAAATGTTTAAATTCATTTAATTTACGGTGCTATGACATAGTGTAGTATGAGCTACAAAATAAAAAGAGGTTCTCAGATTTGTATGTACATACATATGTACATCGTACGTAAACAGTTGGAAAGTGTAATGGGTTCGGTTATGGAACAACTTTCTCGTAACAGCAATACAAAGTCGAAAGAAATTTTTGGATTTTAGTCAAAGTATGCTTATGGGATGAGAAAAATATCTGAGCCACCCGGTTCAGCATTGAAATCAATATTGTTTACAATTATTCAAGACACAAACCTTGTACATCTGAGGAATTCGTGAGAATGATGGCCCACTCAATGAAACAAATGTATTGAATACTTCGCGACATACACACACACATATGATGATATCTACGCTATGAAATTTTAAGCTTAGTTCTAGTTTACACTATGCAAGTCTTATCGCTAAGCTGATTAGTTTTTTAGTAGGAGTGGAGGGGGAAAATAAATGTTTCTGCGCCCCTCGTCTCTCTCTCTCTCTCTCTCTCTCTCAAACTAATCAGCTAAGCAATAAGACTTGTATAGTGTAAACTAGAGCTTGTGAACTCTAAAAATATCTTAATTTCTACATTACAAAATAGTTTCTTTATTAATTAAAAATATAAGGATTTTTACATTTATAAAAATTGATTTGAGTTTCGCAAAGTAGATTAAGGATTTAATTTTGTAAAACGTAAACGTTAAGCGATGAAAAAATTTATATGGAATTTTTATGAAAATAAATTAGGCCCCAAATAAGAGATGGGTGCTGATGAAATGCTGATGAAAAATACGAAATTTTCTCCAACTTGTCTAATTTAACTGTTATTTCTTTCTTTTTAATAATTGAAAAATAATGAACTTGAGCCTGAGTAAGAAATTATTACTTGATTAATGATTTCCAATTATATATTGTATTATATGTATATATTAAAAAGTAACATTTTATTACAATAATTTAATACGAATAACTTTTAATATTAAATTACAGCTATTATTATATTGTACTCGTAGATGAGCGTAAATCAGACTATGAATGAATGATATACAAAATCTGTATTGAAAGAAATAATGATATTCATACAATTTTAAAATAAAAATAGTTGCATAGAAATAAATAAAACATGCTTATACTTTTCTAACTATAATGCTTAACAATATTATTAACTTTTTGATAGAGAGCCTTTAAAGGGCCCAGGCATGATAATATCAACGATATTAAAGTTAAAAACTTCATTAATACAATAAAATCGGGCGATGGAGCTTTACGTGTGAAGAAACCAGTATCATAACCATAATACTGGGCCAACAAAGCAATAACAAACGTAACAATGCCCAGAATATTGTGAAAAGTTTTGTTGAAAAGTGGATTAAATAAGTTTCTGATTTTTGTTGAGTATAAAGTTGTTAGACCGGAAACAAAACTAATACAACATAAAATAAAAGCCGCAAATCCTGGAATAAATTAAAAGGCATAAATTAGTTTTTTTTTTATCAGTATATATTAAAACACACAAATATACCTAATTTTCCATGTATGGAGTGCAATGAGAAATTTTTTTGTATACATTTAACAAGAACACCGGCAATACCAATACCTCCACCCAAAACTTGTAGCACCCAGTGTATAGTGGTTTTGGTATTGCGTCGATAGTGAGTTGTCAAGACATTATTTTTATAATGGCACATTATACCTTCAGACATAAGAAAGCAAAACTGAAAAAAATAATAAAAATATTGTTATTAATGATATTTTTTATATTCAGCGAATTCAAAAGCACGAGGTAATTTTTTTTTGAAATTTGTCTTTTTCGTTAACACAAGCCAACTATTCTGGCTATATCTATATACCCGAGATTTGCATAAAAGACTTGCCCTGTGTGAACACAGTCTTTGAGAATTCACATTAATTTTTGCTTTTTACTTTTAATTATTATGGTTTTTGTTTTTAAATATATTTGCGTGATTTAAACAATAAATTTTTCTACAGGTTAATAATTATACTTTTTTCGATAAGGGCGTAAATTAATTTAAATTCGATTTATTTATTTTGGGCACAAGTTGAAAACAAAACTCTAACTAAGCAATAGAAAAAAAGCACTATTGGATTTAATATTTCGTCGGGTGGTTACTGGTTTGCCGCACAAAATATTAAGAATACATTATTATTATTGCGGCAAACCAGTCTCTCTGCCTCTTACCCCAATTGTTACCAGCCATGCGTGAAGTCCCGTTCCAGCTAATCCTGTACGTAAACATAACCAGCTCATATAGATGGTTACAAATCCAATGCAAATTTGATTAAAAACATTTAAAATATATTCCAAACGCTCTAACGTTTGACGCGTTTCGCTATTCGGCATTGAGTCCATTGACATTTTTGAAAATCTCGACGAATAAGACGGCAGACTTTGATAATCCGTTGAGTTATTGTCAATAGAAATTTTTAGCGTTGTGCTGCCGTAATCAGTTTGTATCGAACTGCAAGTTGTAGTACTGAATGTGTCCATGTTAAGCTAAAACAGAAAATAAACAGTTTTTGCCTCTTTGTTATTTTTGTATTTTACTTAATAAAACATTTGTTGTTGTTGTTTTTAATCTTCATTGTATTTAAAAAATAAATATATTTATTACTGTCTCTTGGCGTAATTGTGTTTGCACAAAATAAAATTCTCTTATCAACGTATTTTGAATTTTACTTTTTAATGAAATATTTAAACACATTCTTAATTTTTTCCCCCAAAGCTGGAAATAATTCTGGGAAATATAATTATCTATTATAATGAGAAAATATTTAGTTTACAAAACTCATAATTAAAACGGAAGGAATATGTTACTGCATAACCGATTAAATACTGGCCCTACGAGAATGACTGGCCGTGGGAACAAATACATTTTGCACAGTAGTTTTTACTCAAATATATTATAATTTTATATAATTATATATAATCCTCCATATTCATAAAAAATAAAATGAATTTGAAATCCATTTTAGGAAAATTTTGTATGAAAAATTTGAAATAAAATATGTACATTTCAAATTAATTTAAAATTTTATGAATATGGGGGAATATATTTATATATATGTACATAGATATATCGTCGGTTGGTTTCTGGTTTGCGGCACAGTATATTCAAAATATATTATGTCTGCAACAAACCAGGAACCAACCGACTTTATGACTTTATTATAAAAAGTCTGTGCAATGATAATGGAAATTTCAGTTCCGACATCTCGAAACCAGAATTTTCGATGCAGGTCCAGAGAGAATTAAAAATTCTATGGTAATTCAAGAAAATAATTGGGAAAATATATCTACATATATACATACATATGTATATACATATATGTACCTACTATAATTAAATTAAATTACGATGCCATTAATAAAAATACCTATGACTATCCCCGAAATTTCACTAAAATAATATGTCCACAAATAACCAGATATGTTAAGAATCAAATATTTTTTTTTCCATGAAAAATTATCCCAACGAAAAGTCGCCCCAAACTCAAAAATGGTCCCAAAGTCAAAAGAAAGGAAAAGTTATTTGAAAAAAAAAATTTTCAATAGAAAATTGTTAGGAATTGTTGTTGCAAATTTTGTGAAAAAAACTGTGACAAACTGGTGAAAAATAACACAAAGGGTAATTAAAATAAATTCAGTAAAGTGCGAGTTTGACTCGCGCACGAAGGGTTCCGTACGTTGGGAATTTTTTGTATTTTTAACGTTTTTTCAGCTGAAACGATTTTTTGTTTGTTTTTTTGCGTTTTTTTTCGTTTTGGCGATTTTTTTTTAATTTTGGCAATTTTTTTCATTTTGGATTTTTTTTTAATTTTGGCGATTTTTTTTATTTTGGGCGATTTTTTTTTAATTTTGGTGATTTTTCCGGTTTTTCGCGATTTATTTTAGTAAAATTATTTTTAATTTGGCGATTTTTTTTATATTTTTGGCTATTTTTTTCGGTTTTTGAAAATTTCAAGAGTTTGGCTCTTACGGTTTCCAAGATACAGCAAGTTCGGAACACCCTTTAATTTTTAACTCTCATGTATTTGTTGTTGTTGCGGCCAAGGTTCTACACACTATGTCCAAATTTCAGGTCCGTAGCTCTTACTGTTCTCGAGGAAATAGCCTGTGATGGACAGACGGACAGCGTAGCGAAAACAATAGGGTTCCTTTTTCACCTTTGGTGCACGGAACCCTAAAAAGGCTCATAATATGTAGTTGCAAGGCCGTCAAAAAAGGGTTAAATTGATACTTTAGTATCATAACAGCAGAGCTGGTAACATGGTAAATAAGATCTATGCAAGTTTCAGTTGATTCAGGTTTTTTATACGTCTTTCATAATTATTCGTACTAATTTTTTCATGTTTTTGTCGGTTTTTTTATTTTACACAAAAATGTCTTGTTGTAGAGTTGCATGTATGTATGTATTTACTCCCACTTGACCAAGACTTTCGTTAGTGATATCAATATCGAGAATAACACTAAAAAATTAATCGAAAAAAGTTTACCCGTCGCTTAGTTTTGTTCCAAAAAACATTCAGTTTCGAAGGTGAGCTAATATCAAACTAATTTCGATATCGCAAAAGGCAGCAGAAAAAGTAATTTTATTTTTTCTTTAACTTACGCTGCAGGTTTTTTAACACCGTACTTCCATTCTAACTAACTATCGTCACACATTCGAGAAACTATTAAGAGAAGTTCGCTTTAGCGAACATTCAAATTTTTTAAGATTCGCGAACAAATATCGAAAAATTTTGTTTCGAACTTTCTTCGCTTTAAGTGGATTGATGTATGTACATCCATACACAAATACATTTACATATGTATGTACTTTGGTAATATAATGTGCGGGTGTGGTTGCGTGGGACTACTTTTATTACATACTTTTAAATTTCATCCTACAAAGTAGTATGTTATAAAAAATTGCGTTGTCAGTTTTTTAATCAGCACCTCAAAAAAAAAATCCCCGGAAAAAATTTAACAATCTGAATTAAATTTATTTATGTAGTATGTATTTTGTTATTTATTTTTATAGACATCAAAATCTTTCTTAAAAGCAAAATAAAAAAAAATTAACTACAGGAATAATAAAAAGATAAAGCAATGAAAAACAACTATACTAATTTTGTATATATTTTAAGTACATATAGTTTATTTATAATTACTATATAATTGTAATTTAAAATAAAAAACAAACTAACAGTACATCAAATGCATTTTTTCTCTATAAAGTTGTTTTTTGTTTTCTTTGATTTTATTCCAATAATATGTTTTCCATACCCACTGTGCACAGATAAGTGCAATATAAAGCTTTGCCGAATTTTGATTTTGAAACGTGCGGCTTATGTATTTCATACCAAATTTTTGTGTGTGCAAGTTTTTGTTATCAGCTGTAAATTAAAAAGCCTTTTGTAGAACTTATAAATAATTTTAGACTGACACCCAAAAGTGTTAAAGTGTGATATCTGTTTTTATATACATAAATCATTTGAGCTTTAGTCATGTAAATATATACATATATACTTACATATTGTGCCATAACCGACAAAAAAGCTTAAGCGACATAATTTTCGAACTTAATTTTTTGACAAAAATCGGTCATTTGCGATCGTAAATAATCAATTTTCGTAAAAAAACGAGGTCCAATTTTTTTTGTTGGTTAAACACATACATATGTAATGTAAAAGAGAGCAAATTGCAGCCTTGTACGAATGTACGTGTAAAAAAGAGCATAACAAAGTGCCCACGGGCAGTGTGCACACTTAATTTTTTTTAATTCGGTAGAATCGACAAAAAAAATCGGTAGATTTGAATGAAATTCGGTAGAAAATATTTTTTATTCAAAGAAACATAAAAAATAGCAATTCAAACAAACATAAAAAATAACAATTCAAAGACACATAAAAAATAACAAAATATATATTCTTATATACATATAAAGAGTAAGTGCAAGGAGTATCAAACTAAACAGGTTCCAAAAGCGCATTTAAAACTTCACATGTGATTTAAAATTAAACTGCCATAAACAATGAAGCATTTCCAATAAAAAAGGTGTCATCCCCAGCTATTTGCCCTTACCCTTTATATAGTAGATATGCTATGCATACATAAAATAATATACATAAACTAGCTGACCCCGGTCCGCGTTGCTGGCACTAAGCAAACATTAGTGTTGTATATGGCATTGGTGGTACAATATGAAAATTGGATTTTGCCCACGAATAAACTAAATATTGCGCCATCTGCCGGACGAACTTCAAGCACAGAAATGCTCCTCACGCCCCATAGAGCATGTATATAAAGTTTGGTCGAAATCGGTGCAGTAGTTCTTGAGTTACGGTGCAAAAAAATAAAAACTAAATATTGGGTCATCTGTCGGACGAACTTCAAACTACACAGAAACACTCCTCACGCCCCAAAGAGCATGTATATAAAGTTTGGTCTAAATCGGTGCAGTAGTTCTTGAGTTACGGTGCAAAATCACAAAAAAAACTAAATATGGCGCCATCTGTCTACTCACGAATAAACTAAATATTGGGCCATCTGTCGGACGAACTTCAAACTACACAGAAATACTCCTCACGCCCCATAGAGCATGTATATGAAGTTTGGTCAAAATCGGTTCAGTAGTTCTTGAGTTACGGTGCAAAAACACAAAAATAATAAATACTGCGCCATCTGTCGGACGAACTTCAAGCTACACAGAAACACTACTTACGCCCTATAGAGCATGTATATGAAGTTTCGTCAAAATCGGTTCAGTAGTTCTTGAGTTAAGGTGCAAAAACACAAAAAAACTAAAAATTGCGCCATCTGTCGGACGAATCACTATTTCTGAAAGGGGCGTAGCATTTACCGGGATAGAATATATATAAAACACGCGCCGGTCTTTTACAAATATTTTGTGGGGTGGAAGGCGAAAATCTGTTGGGGCATTGAAGAGTTCACCCATAACAAATAAACGTGTTTTGTATTTTATATAATAATATAACAGGAATTCAGTTTTTGTACATAGGTTTTATAAAGCTACTAAAATAACTTTTATTTGACAAACATTTGCTACTACAAAGATTATATGTAAGATCCATTTATGAATTTAAACTTTTGTGCAAAAATTATTAAATCATTGGGAGGAATAAATATTTCAACCCCAAGGCACAATTCTATGTTCTGTTTTAATGATTTTCATGGCAGAAAATCACCGCTGTGCGGCCGCACTGCTATGTGGCAAAATATCCAATTTACACATATATCGACTTAAATTACTAAATAACAATTCGTTAAACATATTCTCTTCTCCGCGCAAAGCTTATAACATATTAGAACATACATGTGATTAATTTTCCGTATGTGTGATCAACTTGATCTTGTAGCATCATCGTTAATCAAATATTCGTTCAATATTCGGTAGGTTTCAAGCCTTGTTCGGTAGAATTGGTAGATCGTTAAATTCACAAACATATTCGGTAGAATCTACCGAATATCGGTAGAAGTGTGCACACTGCCCACGGGCGGGCTTTTGGTGATCAATGGTATAAGGTTAGGAATGTTCTGAGAACATGTGCATTACTCTATTATTTTAAAACTGGTCCAAGTCCATTTATGTTTAAAATGAGATATTAGATTATTTGCGTTAAAAACAAAATTATTTTAAATTCCCCTTCTTTTCCACTAAGGGCCTAGTCACATATTACGTAACACTGCTGAACATTTTTTGAATAAATATTAAACTTCTCTGGTTTTTATGAATAAATGAATCTCAATGAATCCGTCATGCGTTAAACTTCGTCTTTTTCAACTGACAGCTAAGTTGAAATACATACATGGTTTCTTATGAATTCGGTTACATTCAGTACGTGCCCGTCCGTCAAATCAGAGTACAAAATTTGGTCAACTTTTAACTTTTATTATATAAAAAATGTTTAGTCTTAAAAAAAACAAAAAAATGTGTCATCAATAATACAATTTCAACAAAAATGGACTTGTTACGTTGTTATTTAAGCAAACCACAGAATTATGTATGCTCTTCCGAAAAATTTTATCTTATGTCAAAAATGTGCTAAATAAACCATTTTGTCATCAATGAGTCAAAAGTGAAAAAAAATACTTACGCAGTTATTCATGAAAACCACAGATACTAGTATTTTGTATAATTTAGCGAGTTAGTTGTCTTTTAATTTTAGGAATTGAAATATTAACTAAAATGCAGCTAATGAAATGATTAGATCATCTGTTTTTCTTTTTTTGAAAGTAGAGCTAAGTCACTTTTAAAATAAACGGCTCATACGGCACTTTATAAATTGCTTAACAAAATGAAGACTAAAATTTTATTTGCAAATCCCTAAACAAATATACAAACACATAGTGCTAAACTCAACCAATTGGTGTACATATTTTTATTATGAGTTATGACGTTTTTCAAATAAATGTGTGCATATTCAACTGAATATTGTATAAAATAAATTAGAAAGAAAATTTTTTCTTGGAATTTCTTTTATCTCAATTTAATCTGTAAACAAATTGATAAAGAAGGTTTTCCCCATTTTTTATGGAAAAATAAATAACAATATGTAAAACATTTGCTTCTGTAACAAACATTAGTTAGTATTATTTTAATGTTAATTTTATTATATCACTATTCTTCATTTAATATAAATTAATTCTTAATTTAAGAGTTCTTTAAAAAAAAAAAAGAAAATTTGTTACACTCAGACATAAATAAATACGAGCAGTTGTGTATAGTTTGAGAACATTTTAGGCACTGGAATTTTTTGTATAAAAGCCGGAGTTGTTGAATTACATATATAGCGCCTATTTCTCAGAGAAAGTCTCAGCTTAGATGATGAAAGTTTTCTTGCGACAATTTTTCAGTTCATTCTTCATATTTACAGAATTTTTTTTATGTATACCTGGAGAGTGTGAATACGTGTACCCCTATCTATTCCTTTTTCTCCTCTCGCCAACTAAGTGAGACTTGCAGCAAAAAAGATTGTATCATCTGAACTTCGACAAAGGGTTTTGAAACGACTTTTTTTTAAATATGTTTATAGAATGTTGGTTGTCCTCTGAAAGACTTTTTAAGACTTTTAAAGCAATTTTTATTAAAAAAATTTTGATACACGAGTACATATGTACATACATACATACATACAACATCATCATTTAAGTTTTAAGAATTTGATTGATTGAAACAATTATAAAAATTTATGTATGTAAATGAATTAATTTTTTATTAAAAATACTAATTAACAATTTTTCTACCTATAGGTTAACAATTCAGTCTACTGAAGTCTATCTAATTATGAAAATGTGAATTAAATAAAATTCTTTAATTAATAATAAACAAAATCTGTGCGCTTATCCATAAAATAAATTCGATATTTTATAATATAAAGCCTTTAAGGGACCCAAGCACGACAATACCAGCGAAATCAAAGTCAAACATTTCATCAATATAATAAAATCATGCGATGGCACATTATGAGTAAACAGGCCGGTCTCATAACCATAATACTGGGCACATAGAGCTACAGTAAATGTTGCGATACCCAATATCGTGTGGAAAGTCTTATTTAAAAGAGGACTTAATAAACTTCTTAATGATGTTGAAAATAAAGACAATAAACCGGAAACAAAGCTAATGCAGCACAAAATAAAAGCGGCGAAACCTGCAAGAGCAAAAAATTAACAACAATTTATCGTAAAATATTACAAATATAACCAAATTTTGCATGGGCGTTGAATAGGTTAAACTTATCGTGAACACATTGAATTAAGACGGCAACAATACCAATACCGCCACCCAAAACTTGCATCACCCAGTGTATAAGGGTCTTAGTATTTCTTCGGTGTTTAAAGGTGAGTACGTTTTGATTGTAATGACACATTATCGCTTCGGCCATAAGGAACGAAAACTGAAAATATTATTTTATTAAATTAAATATAATCGAAAAATATGTTATTGAACATATTTACCAGTGATTTTGGCACGATATATATTTGTTTATACAAATGTGAAGAATTTTTGTTTGTTGTTGGTTAAGCACGTCCGTATGCACTTTGTCTCTGCTTAAGAAAGTAGACTAACCAAAAAATTCTTGAAAAAAAACCACAAAAAAAAAGTTCATATGTTTATAGAAAAACTCTCAAAATGTTATTGAGTATTACGTACATAAACATAATAAGGCTCAAATAAAAACTTTTAAATTTATTTTTTCCCTAAGCAGCAACGAAATGCATGTGGACTTTAGACGTACTTAACGCACAACAAATAAATGTTTTTTAACTCAATTTTCACAATGTATGGTTAAGAGTTAACGTGAATTTTAACTGCAAGTTCTTCATACTAAATTTGCCGTTAAAGTCCCTGTTAGCTTTTAATCGTACATTAAAATTGCAATTCGTATTCATGTAGACTCATGGTTAATTAAAAATAAATAACTTTTTATTTTTACACCTGCACTAAAGCTAACAGATTTCAATTAAAATCTTTATAAAAATATATATCGTTTACATCAAGTTTTTTGTTCGACATTTAACAAGATTTCGTATCCAAAACAAAAACCATTGACCGAAATTTTTCCTAAACTGCAACCAAACGACTGCAATGTATCTAATTCACACACCTTTTTATCTACACATGTTGACTTTATAGTACATATTAAAAAAAAAACAGTTGTATTATTAAGTTCTACTAAAGGTTGTCTCAACTTTGAGTTGGCATCACTGCTTTATTTGAGCACCCATTTAACAGCTGATAGTTGCTTTTTGTTTAATTTACTTTGAAATTTCATTGTGAATCGACTTACACCAGAGCAACTCGTGCAAATTGTTGAAATTTTTAATCAAAATAATTCTGTTCGTTCTATTCGGCAAACTCATCGTTCACTTCTTCCATTTTCCTATGAAGCCCCTTTCTGGTTCAATGGGTACGTAAATAAGCAGAATTGTCGCATTTGTAGTGAGGAGAATCCACAAGCTTTTGTCGAAAAACCATTACATTTACAGAAAATTACTGTTTGGTGCGCTTTATGGGCTGGCGGGTGGAGTCATTGGCCCATATGTCTTCAAACAAGTAAGAGTGCTATATTCGGCTGTGCCGAATCTTATATACCCTTTACCAACGTACGTACATATATATATTTTTTGTAAAAAAATTTATAATTTTTTTAAAGTTTCCATCTATGGAGCTATAATTTTCATTTTTCAAATTTCATACGCCAAACTTTTCTTTCAGAAGCATAAAATATATTCAATTTATAAAGAAAAAGAAAAAAAATTTTAGACCTATTTAATTTTACATAACCCAAAAAGTGTGAGTTTTCCAACCCTGGAGTCATAATTTTGGATTTTTCTGATTATTGATACCAATCTAGATCTTTAAAAAATACATACAAAAACATAAGAAAGAACCTAGCTTCATTTAATTCCTTTAATATTAAAAAATTCAGTAAAGTGCGACTTTGAATCGCGCACGAAAGGTAGGCTTTTTTGTTTTTTTGAATTTTTTTTCAGCTTAAGCGATTTTTTCAGTTTTGTCGCTTTTTTCTCGTTTTGGCGATTTTTTCTGTTTTTGGAGGTTTTTTTCATTTTGGCGATATATTTCTGTTTTTGGGCTTTTCTTCATTTTGGAGATTTTTCCCATTTTGACGATTTCTTTTCATTTTGGCGATTTTTTTTTTGTTTTTGGGTTGATCGCCTGAATAGGCGATTTTTTTCTTTTTTTTTTTTTTGTTTTTTTTCATTTTGGCGATTTTTTTGGGGTTATTTTCGTTTTGGCGATTTTTTTCATTTTGGCGATTTTTTTTCCTTTTGGTGATTTTTGTCTGTTTTTAGGTTTTTTTTCGTTTTGGCGATTTTTTTCATTTTGGCGATTTTTTTTCATTTTGGCGATTTTCTTTCATTTAGGCGATTTTTTTTGTTTTTATTTTTATTTAGGCGATTTTTTTTGTTTTTTTTTTCATTTTGGCGATTTTTTTTTCATTTTGGCGATTTTTGTCTGTTTTTTAGGTTTTTTTTCGTTTTGGCGATTTTTTTCATTTTGGCGATTTTTTTTTTCGTTTTGGCAATTTTTTTTTTGTTTTTGGCGATTTTTTCCTGTTTTGGGTTTTTTTTTCATTTTGGCGACTTTTTTCTGTTTTTTTGGGTTTTTTTCGTTTTGGCGATTTTTTTTAATCTTGGCGATTTTTTCATTTTAGCGATTTTCTTTCATTTTGGCGATTTTTTTTTACATTTTAGCAATTCTTCCGTTTTATGCGATTTATTTTAGCTTTAGAAATTTTTTTTAATTTGGTGCTTTTTTTCGTTTTGGCGATTTTTTTTTTGTTTTTGGCGATTTTTTTCGTTTTGGCGATTTTATAATTTTTTGTTTTTTTAGTTTTACCGTTTTTGAAAATTTCAAGAGTTTTGCTCGTACGGTTTCCAAGATACAGCAAGTTGTAAAAATTGCATAGTCAAAATTGCATTAACTGATGGAACACCCTTTAATTTAAATTTTTGGAAATTTTAGTGTTAATTTTTGTAGTCTGTATAAAAAGTGTATATACATATAATTGTATGTATATTACATGGGATTTTAAAATTTTTCGTTGCTCGTTTTGGAACACCCTTTAATTTCCAATTCTTATGTATTTGTTGTTGTAGCGGCTAAAGGTCTACACGCTGTGTCCAAATTTCAGGTCAGTAGCTCTTACGGTTCTCGAGAAAATACTAATATAGTTTTAGACATAGTTAATTTTACATAACACAAAAAGTTAAAGTTTTCCAACCCTGGAAACGTCTTTTTAATTTTTTTCATATTTTTTTAATTTAAAATTCCAATTTTAGTCGTACTGAAGTGTAAAATAAATTTATTTATTAAAAAAAATAAAAATTTGTTTTCGGTAGTTACTTTTATATGGCAAAATAAAGTTTAAGTTTTCCAGCTCTGCAATGGTCTGCTCGATTTTGCTGAATTTCAATACCAATCTATTTTGGAAAATTTCTGACACACCAGTCCAAGAACGAAGTCTCTAGCTTTTCTGGGAGCTTCGGAAAACCGATTTCACGTACAGACAGACGGACAGACGGACAGACGGACAGACGGACAGACGGACAGACGGACATCGCTTATTCGTCTTCCCTATGCATAAGGATCCAGAATATATATATTTTATGTGTCGCTTATTGATATTATAGAAATTACAAACGGAATGACAAACCTATATATACCCTTTTACCATTTTTGTCGGTAAAGGGTATAAAAACGATGATGATCAGAATGTTACTGTCAATGGCGAAAGGTATAGAAACATGATTAGAAATTTTTTCCTACCTCAATTACGTGGCATTAATCTAGCTGATTATGTGGTTCCAACAGGACGGAGCCAGATGCCACACAGCGGGCGCTACAATTGATTTACTCAAAGAAACTTTTGATGAAAAAATAATTTCACGTAATGGCCCAATTAATTGGCCACCAAGATCGTGTGATTTAACCCCACTGGATTATTTTCTTTGGGGTTATGTGAAGTCACTTGTCTACGCCTGGAAATCAACATTCGAAGAGTTATCGGCGAAATACGGCCACAAATGCTGCGAAAACTTGTTGAAATTTGGTGTTTCAGACTGCGCCTTCTATGCGCCAGCCGTGGCCACCATATGGCAGAAATCATATTTAAACATTAATTTCATCAAATTTTATTTCCAATAAAGCTCATTTCATTGATATTACAAATATATTTCCTTGTTTTATTGTGATTTAAACTTGTGACACTCTATAAAAAATACCCTTTACATTTTAAGTAGATTTTGACAAAAACTAGTGCTCTTCGGTTTGTATCTTTACTTTGGCCGAAATCTTGCAAGCACTAGATTTTGCTGAAATATAAACGCAGCAAGTGATTCAATAATTGAATTGCTTTTGCATCATTTGTAGTCGTTAATTTTTTAATTTTATTTAACCAAGAGTTAAAATAAATACGAATAGCTGTGTGTTTTTATAAAGTAAACGAGAATTTTCGTTCGACAATTTATACTAAAAAAAATTATTTTGTATTCCATTGTTCTTTTCAATATAAACTCTGGGAATAAAATTCTATTTCGTTTTATAAAAACAGTAATAATTTACTTTTAGGATTGATGTATAGGAAAATACCTTCTTTTATAAACTTTTTTATAAAGTACCAAATAATAGTTACATATGTCATTTCATCTCTTACCCCAATCGTTGCCAACCAGGCATGCAAGGCCGTACCTGCTAATCCTGTACGCAAGTACATCCAACTTATATAGATGGTAACAAAACCTATGCAAATTTGATTTATAATATTAAGAATAAATTCTATACGCTCAAAAATTGGACTCGATTCCCGCGATTCACTTGCTTCCAAATTAGAGGACATGTTGATTTTAGAGAGTATGTATAAAATAACTTCGTAAACTACTAGCCAATGAATAATTTTCAAATGATCCTGCCTGCCGAACTTGTGCTATTTAATAAACTATTGTTACTTGAAAATTTTTGATGTTGTTTTATTGCGGTTAATTTTAATACAACTGCAAACATTTGTTTTCTAATCGTTCCATTAAGTCCATGTCGAATTGCAAACTTTGTATTTGTTGCTATTATGGGTATGTTTTGTTTTTTATTGAATAAATTGGTAAATATTTTTTTAAACTAAATAAATATATCATTTGCTTAAATTTCTTATTGCTTTTGAAGTGTAATTGTTATCTTTTTATCTTGTTTTTATTTATTAATGAACGTGTCTGGTGGCAGAGGCAGGTTTATGGCAAAAAAAGTATTTGCTATTTGTTCTTAGATTTTTTAATGGGGTTCTCTGGAGAGGTACGAGCATTGTTGCTCTAATATTTTGCGGGAAAATATTGGAGTGGACTTTCTTTCTGGCAGTGAATAGACTTCTTCATAGTTTTGAGTAAATTTGAAAGCCTGATCGAGGCGTTTCTTTAAGGCATAAGCATATGATACTTTTTAGACTTGGTTGAATCATATAGAATCCTTCATACATATGTTATACGTCGCCTTTTTCAATTGCCATTAACGCAACGACGGTGGAAGTTCATACAATGATTACTTTGTTGACGGAAACATTTTAGCAGCTTCTATAGATTTGATCTCCATTTCATTAATTAAACTCAAGTTTTTTTATTTATTTTATTTATTTCTTTTGTTTTATTTTATTTACTTTTATTTATGGCATTGGCTGAAGTACTTAGCACGTTGACTACAAAACCGAATGTCCTGGGTTCGAGGCCGGTCTCCGACAGTCATTAAAAATAACAACACCACGCATTCTTCTGATGTGCATTAGTGTCCTTTGTATCTGTTGTTGTGGGAAAAATTCTAGTGATGCAGGCATAAGGCACTGGTCACTAAGAACTATACCTACTTCATCAGATACTAATCCTAATGTAACATCACAGCGCCCTCCTTCGTTGCGTAGCACAATAATCGGCGAAGTAAAATAACCCAGTAAAAAAAGACACTCCAAAAAAGTCATGAAAATGTAGAGTTTGCGATCTGGAAGTAGTGCAAATTTCTATCCGATCTAATGATTTTTACATAGGGTTGTCATTGCAAGAAGTTCTCTTTTTCGATGCCTGGTCACCGAATTGGAAGCTATTTTAAGAAAAATATCATTTTTTGTGTTCTATGATAATATTTTCATCTAGGAAAAATGGCTAATAGTTACCTATTTTAACAATTAGTTTCTTTTTATAGGAATTTAAACGCGAAACAGTATTTTCATGTAAATTTAAGCAAATAACTTAAAAATTTTAGACAAAAATTAGTTCATAAGTTTCTTCAAAAATATCGATTTTTTAAAAATTCTGGTGAGTAAGTTCTAAAACTATAGAGGTATTACCAGGTTTTGTATGACTAAAATAAACTTCTACTTGGTTTTCTACTAAAAATCGGCAAATTAAAAATATCGATTTTTTGGAAGCAATGAAAATGTACTTCCTTTAGAATGACTTCCAATTTTTTTTACTGGGAACCAATAAAATGGATTGACATTTGACACCAGAAGGTGCGGCAACATACGTTATCAAAAAGTGTGCAAAAAAAGCAGAGTTGTAAAAGAATGAAGCTTTCCTCTATCTCTTCCTTCACCACCTGTGATATGGAGCGAGAAAAACTTCATATGAAAAACAAAATCTTGCTGGTAAAAAATGTTGTCCTAAATGAATGGTTTAATCTCCTCATCCTCTAAGGAACTAATGTGTTGTGCAATGGAGTGAATATATGTATACCTGTGGTTTTCATTAATAATAGCGTATGTCCAAAAATCAAAAAAATCTTCAGTTGTTCCAGGAAAATTTATTTTCAAGCTTATTTAAAAATAGGTAAAAGTTGTGTTATTGTTTTAGAAAAATATAATGTACATCCATGGTGAACGATGACATTTTTCAAAAAGTGGTACCAAATAGGAGATTTATCAAAAAAGGGGCAAAATGTATTTTTATATAACTCATCCTAAAAAAGGGTGACAAAAAGTGACAAGGCAGTCGAAAAAGTGGAAAAGCAGTCGAAAAAGTGGCAATTTGCCACTTTAGTCGGTCAAACGGTAACGCTGGACCGATGTCCATATTTTTCAAAAATTTCTTAGAACTTTCTAGAAAGCATTTAAAATATAACAATTTGATATCATAAACTCCAAATGAGAAATAAATAACATACACAGATATTAAAGTCCTAAGATCCATTTAAAAAGAAAAAGGTCGTAGTTCTTTTCGTTTAAAAGTAAGGAAAAATACTTCATTATTGTACAAATGGGCAAGCGAATCAAAATATATTTTAGAACTACTCGACTATGTGCATTAGAGCGTAAAAAATAAAGTTATCGCTATCGGAATATCGTTGCAATATGGGTTCCGTTCGTAAAATATTCGATGTATGTATAGTGTGGGCTGATGCCAATTGCCATCAAAGAGAAGGTAGAAGCTTAAAAAATCGAAAATTTACCAAAAATTCCAAAAAATCTTTACTGATTTTTTACTTCTTTTCGTTTGCTTTATGGAATAACTTGATAACTGAACGTAGGGTAGGGTAGGGTAGGTAGGGTAGGTAGGGTACATATGTACATATACTTACATATAAGAATGGGCGTAGTCTTATATTAATGTTTCCCTTCTTTTTTTAAATTTAACTAAGTACATACTTTCACTTTTAAGCTGTTGATAAGTGAATGGGATTTAAATGTGAATGATAAGGAAAACGTGCAGAAAGTATGTACATACTTACGTATTTTTATTTTTATGTGATATAATTGTATGACATATATTTTGTTCAAACATTTGATCAAAGACAGACCTTACAACAAAAAAAAAATTATAAAAAATATTACTTACTTGGTTGGAAAGCTGAAAACGATGGTATAAATAACAAAAATTTAAAATTTCAAAAAACCCCCGAATATACCTAGAAAAGGTGGGCTATCTTCTAAACGGCTGGACCGTTTTTCTTAAAACATAGCTAAGAACCCTCTCGATAAAGTAAGTCACCTTTCAAACAGAAAAAACTAAATCAGAATCGGTTCAGTCGTTTGGTCTGTACGTGGACTCGGGCAGACACACAGACACATAGTAGATACACCGACACACAGATACCCAGGCACACACTACATACTTATAACACCCCTTTTTTTTGGTCGGGGGTTAATTATGAGAATTACAAAACTGCAAGTCAGCATTTATACTCGTACTTTCATATACATATTATGTAAATTCACGAACAAATCATGAGGATACTTGTTATAAAAAACAAAAATTAATAATTAAAAAAAACACTCACTGTATTTATTTATTTTTTTTTTCTGTAAAAAGAATCCTAATGATTTGTTAATCAATTTACATAATACATATGTATAAGCAAGTACGTACGCAGATTCTTTTACACAAAAATATAGTTCCCTCTATCGTCTATATTTGTGTAGAGTTTTTTTTTGAGATATATTCAATGGATATTTTCCAAATACATAACAAAGCTTATAATAAACTGGTATGTGATGTTTTGATCCTTATACATATTATTAAATGATACATATTTTGACCAAATGTAATGGGCCTATATAATTTACAGATCTTACTTTATAAAATAATGAAAATGGATTACAATTATCGCTATCCAATTTTTAGCGAGAGCCGTTTAAAAAAAGTCTTAAAGAAGAAGGAGAAGTCATTAAAGAAGATTGATAGGCCATAGTTGGGGCGAAATTTTCTACAGGAAAAATGTTGTGCTATTTATGCTGCACAAAAATGGTTATAGAAAATTTTTCCGATAAACGCCGCATTTGAAAGTTATGGACCAAAAAGTGTTTATAGTTTTCTTTGGATGAAAAGTGCAATGCGCATGGCCGGTTTGCGCGCTATCAGTGCAATTTTTTACGCGCATGTCATTTTTATGGCTAGTCTATCAGAAACTGCCGGTGAAGCAAATAAAATGAATACATACTTTCGGCATCCCATAAATTTTTTGTTTGGTCTAATGTACACATCGCTCATTTACTTCAATAGCGTCATAAGTCAAAAAATTTTGTTTTTTGAGTTAATAATGCAGAATAATGCGGCATTTCGTATTTTATCTTGTGTAAAAATTTCATATATTTAAATAGCTTGTACCATAACCTCCTGAGAGAATAATATTTTTTCATGTATGAAGTCATGCAAATTGAAAACTTAAAACGCATTTTCTGCAAAACTGGCTTTTTTGAGTTGTGACACTATTGAAGTAAATGAGCGATATGTATATATTTATTCCTTTTACTCCTGCAAGGAGCATACGACGTAAGCCGCATAATTTTCGAATTTAATTATTTTTACCAAAATCGATATTTTGCGATTGTAAATAATCGACTTTCGTCAAAAAAAAAAAAAAAAACGAGGTCCAAAAATGTGTCGCTTAACCTTTTTTGGGGGTTATGGCTCGATATATCCTTTGCTGATATAATCAGGCTTATCATAAATAAATTTTCACATGGAAATTTCCGAAAGTGTGAACAATTAGTATCAAAAAAAACTCGTACTATTGCGAAATATTTTCACAATTTATAAGGAAAATTATTCACAAAGATTTGTATGTTCCAAAAAGTGGCAATATGTAAGTTTTTTATTTGAATTGATGATACGAAATTGGAATTGATGATACGAAATTAAAATCCATGTGAACAAAAAATTTGATTCGGAAATTTTCACATGTGGAATTCATGATGAGGCTGAATAAGTTACAAGTAATTTTGATAAGTGGTGTAGGACATAAAGTAGCATTTTGTTTTGTGATTTGTGTCATTATTTTCCCATTTAGCAATTAAATCACTAATCTTTGCAAAAACGCCCCATTTTTTTAAATAAAATATATATCATGTATTTATATACATACACACATATTGCTCATTTACTTCAACAACGTCATAACTGAAAGAAAATAAATTTTATAGCCCATTCAGGCTGAAGCCAAATTAAGCATTTTCTTGATTTCGGTCGAAATCAAGTTCAAATCAAGTAATTTCCCATATACATATTTTGACATTTTCCAAATTAAGTTATTTTACTTAATTTAGATGAAATTAATAAGAAATTACAATATATGAGCGATATGTTTGTGTGTACATATGTATATGATTATTTACATTGCTCCGAGAATTAGTAGAACCATTAAGAAGCGATTTTTAGAAAAGGAACGTTTAAGGGGGAATTTTCGGGCACTTTCCTTTTTACTTTAAAAAATATCGGAAAAGTACTTTTCAATTTTGGAAAAATTGTGTGTTTGAATTAAACGTGACAAAAAAGGAACTTAAATGCTTGCTTTTAAGAAAACTAGTACATATTTTTTTTCAAGCACCTGCACAAAATGTACATGGTAACACCTCTAAATTCTCATTCATATTTCCATTAAATGCTTTAATAAACTTAACAAATAACTCATGTACTCGTATAATTAATTAACAAACACAAAATTAAGATCAGTTACAGTAATTTGGCAGATTTTAATCAATCGTCCATATCTATACATAAATTAAGTTTTTATTGTTTGTGCATGCAATACGGAAATTATATCAGCTTAAACTTGTTTTGCGTTTTTTGTATAAAATGTATAACATTTTTTTTAAGATTTCACTTCGCGTATTATTTAAAAATTATTTTTACAAAAACAATCTTTTTTTTTACATTACTTAATGTTCTTAGAATTTGATTTTGCTTGTGTCTGAGCTTTTAATTATTAGTAAAACTCTTTAAACAAAGAAACTGAGACTGGGTTTCCCCATTTTGTTGTTAGTAAATCACAAAACTTTTAAAAGTATTTATTTATATACATACGTACATATGTAAGTATATAACCTTGCTATGTTTTTCTTAATAAAGCTTGGATATATTTTAAATTTATTTATTTTTTATGTTAATAAATAAAATGAAAATGCACCCTTTAGTTCTTCTGGCAAAAATAAAACTGCTCGCATTTGATCTAATGAAATGCATCTCCACAATTTGATTCCAAAATAAAGAGGTACCAGTTTGTATGTGAATCTTTTAAGCGGATTTTGTTTCTGTCAATATTAAGAATCGTTTTTGTACACACACTTACATATTACATATGCACAGTGGGGCCTTTTGCTAAATAAATAATAAAATAAATAAAAAATTTCTAAACCATTTATTGGATTACTCCAAGTAAAATGTGGAATACCAAAAAGCAGAAGTTGTGCTTTCGGCATATTTAATGCAAAGATGCGCATTCGGAATACAAATTCGGAATAAAAACTCCGAAAACAGCGTTGCGTAATATGTGAATGCCCCCTTATTTAATTTTTTTTAGTAGAAGTTTTAAGAACTAATTTTATTCTATGGCCATTTTAAATATTTTAAAATAAATTATTTACAAAATTATCTTATTTTTTCTTAATATTTGTTTATGTCAAAACCTTTGATGATGGCCTTGAATTCTTACTATTTTGCTAAAAAAAAAGTTACTTTTTACAAAATTTGCTTTATTAATGCATGTAACTATGTGTATGTACGACAATTTTGGAAAGGCTTTCGGCATGTACCCTACATTCCGCAGTGCTTGGTATTCAACAACTTGTGCACACACTGCGATTGGAATTTTAATACTCGCTCGGCTACGAATAAAGACCAGTAAACTTATATAAGTCACGATTCAAATTGTGAAATTTTTCTTTCAGAAAAATGCGATGGGGTGCGCACTTTTTTCCTGCAGTTGAAAATTCACTTTTGTTTTCTAATTCGAAGTTCTCATCAAGATTTTTTGTTTTGATTTTTTTAATAAATTTTAATATTTTACTTTTTTTTTTTGGTTTAAGGCAATATACATAAGTATAAGGAAAACTTGCTCAATTCGCTTTGAACAATTCATATTTGATATCAAGGCGAATGCACAGTAGGCGGACGCAAGCGATCAGGTGACTATTTTCGCCGATTTTAATTTGAATATACGTTGAATGTCAAAACACATTTTTTAGTAAATTTTTTTGACATTTAAATTCTAAATTTTTAAATTTTGCATTGCTTGGTGTGTCAAAAAAATGTATTGCAAAATGCAAGGCGAATTCGTACTAGGTGGTCGCAAGGGATCAGGTGACTATTTTCGCCGCTTGTACTCAGCTCAATTCGCTGTGAGAAATTTATACTTTAAATGTCATAAAATGTACTGAAAAATGTGTGTTGACATCTAAATTACAAGCGGCGAAAATAGTCACCTGATCCGTTTCGACCACCTAGTATGGATTGACCGTGAGACCACCTGATATGGTTTCCCCTTATCTTAGCTTTTGTTTTGCAAATGCCAAAAAAATACATAAACATGTAAAGAATAGAATTTCACTAAACATTTTTTGGAAGTAGACACGAAGAGAATTAAAGAAACTTTCAGAAAGGAAACTTTCATAATGTGAACATTTTCATAACTTTTTGAAATTGCAAAATTTTTTAAAGAAAGTTGAGTTTTTTAACAGAATAAAAGTACGTGAAAACTTTTTGCAATATAAACAATTTAAATAAGAATTAATATAAAATATATTCTTATAATTTGTATTAAGATAATGCGAAGTTTCAGATATTTTTTATGAAACGGAAAATACTCAAGAGGTAAAATAAAATCTTTACAGAGTATCACGAGTATATAAAATCTTATATTAGCCAGTCTTTATAGTCTGGAAGTATTTATCGACATTGTGTGGTCGCGAGAACCAGAAATTGTCGCTCGAGCATTTATTTGTCATTTTATTGAACATATTT
The DNA here is from genome assembly GCA_944452675.1 of Tachina lurida. NCBI lineage: Eukaryota > Metazoa > Arthropoda > Insecta > Diptera > Tachinidae > Tachina > Tachina lurida. Next base: position 12,019,213 of record OX101753.1, read on the forward strand.
CCGTTACGTCATCCGGATGTCCCTTTGTCATACACTTTTCTTACCAATTGCGGCCGTATTTTTACCTATAATTTGCCGAATGTTGTGTTCAATATACATATGTACATTAGGGGTATAACCGATTTTTTGGCATAGTACCATGAGTTCAACCATGTCATAGTAACCCCGAAAATCGTATTATTTTGTAATTTTTCACAAAAAGTTCACGCACCAATTGAGTTTTTTAAAGCAAAGAAAGACATTTTGGAACACTTAAAGCACGGATTTGCACTAAAAAAATTTCATTTTACATAATTTAGAATTATTTCCAGGTGTTCTTAATGCAATATTGAATATTCATAATTTTATACGGTGTTTTCTATTTATTTTTTGTTTTAATGAACATATTATTATGGGCCTTATTACGAGTGTCGTATTACGACTTCGACTACGACGATTTTGTATTAGACTAAAGAACATTGCAACATTCTTTCTTTAATCTAGTACAAAATCATAGTAGTCGTTGTTGCAATACGACACTTGTAATATACGTTCCCTTATAGTTTTTTATGCTCTATCGGACTGTCCTATGCCAATTTTGATATTTTAAAAATTTTTTAAAAAGTTATCTCCTTAATGTACATACTCAAATATAACTGTCAGCTGTAAAAAAAATAAGAAACAGTGTTGTCAAATAAAAGTGTAAAAACCACTGTTTATAACTTTTTTTATGGTGCTGTCTGCATGTCTGCAGGCAAAAGATCGATGTAACAAGTTACAAACAAAAGAAATTTTAAAAAAAGAAGTTGCATATTTATTATAATTTTTGAATGTAGGGCCCCACGGTGAAATGTAACGCAAGATAAAATTTTAGTTTTGTGGTTTTTATTTTTATTTCTTCTTAATTTTTGGCAACGGTGACATGAAACGATAAGTACAAATAATATTAATAAAATAAAGCTCCTCCATGGAACAGTATGATGCTAAGAAGAAGTTTTATATACATACATACATATTGAACTATAGCCATGTTGGTATATAAATAGTTAACAGAAATTAAAATATTCAGATATGAATGCAAACAAAAACAAATAAAAAAATATTAAAGCAAAAATACGTGTGTAGATAACTTTCTTTGTCCCAGTCCAGACTTGCAATTTTTGTTGCAGCAACTTTTTATTTTTTAGTGGAGAAGAGTGAGGGAGGAATACAAAAAGTATATATTTCTATTTCAACACTATCACACATATTCAAGAATTGCTGCAACAAAAGTTGCAAGTCTGGACCGGCACTTTCTCTTATAGAAAACGATAGACTAACTGATCTAAAAATTATCTTTCATGATAATTTTTCTAAGAAACTTTTGTATCTCTCAGATCAGTCAAGTGCCTTAATTTAATTATAAAATACTTATGTTTATTACTGCAGATAAAATAATACGGAATTGTTAAATTAAATATACATTAAGTGCTACGGCCAGGGTTATCAACAGTTTTTTATATCGCTAAATTCAACGCAACTTTGAACTGAATTTAAGTACAGATATTTTTAAGGATGAAATTAATATTTTTTCTACTAATAATTTTTTTTTTTTTTAAATAGCAACTCTATCTAAATGAACAAATGCTTTCAAAGATTTCCATTGCCGATTATAGGGTATTTTGTATGTGTAGCTGAAAAATAATTACGTATTACTTTTGTTAGTCGACTAAAAGATTATTTGTTTTGTGGTTATCTTAAAATTGCTATCGGATAACTCAATCATTGACCTTAAAACTTTTTAAAAACAAAATCTTTATCGTTTAATATTCGATGCTAAATAATGAAATGCACATAACAATTACATACTTTAGACTTTCATTCTCTATTAACTTCACAAAATATGCACATAAATTTGCATATGTATGCATGGATATATGTATACATGTCCAGCGGGAAAAAGAAGGAGAAATTATGCCTTCTTAAAGTCCTCTATACTCCTTCTTTTGTATGTACAAGGCCTGCTCCATTCCATGCTCATATCTTTTTTACACGTGTTGTCATTAAGGGCTAGGGGTTATGCTCTCGCTTCTTTCGCCAGAGATTCTGAAAGGACTTCAAATTAATGGATTTTGATTTGGGTTTGGTAAAGAAACCAAACAAAAAATTTACTACTTTTCTCCTCTCTGTAATTGAATACAAAATTCCAAGCAGGCCTTTAATAAGACCTGAAGTAAGGACAAGAGATTCTGAAAGGACTTCAAATTAATGGATTTTCCTTTTGCTTTGGTAAAGAAACCAAACAAAAAAATTTACTTCTTTTCTCTTTTCTGTAATTAAATAAAAAAATTCCTAAGCAGGCCTTTAAGAAGGTTTTCTAAGTTTTCCCGTAGGGTGTATTTATACACAAATGTATGTATGTATATATATTGCTACTTTATTGCAATATAGTCATAACTCAAAAAAAAATATACATACATATGTACATATATGGGTTGACCTTGCAGGCCATTTCTGCTACAGATAAAAATCAGTTTGATTTGACGAAGAATTTTGAAGTTATTCGAAAAGAAAAAAGATTTTTTTTTCGAAATTTTTCGTGAAATCTGCAACAATCAGGCGAGGTTCGCCTTGTAATTTAAAATTTGTTTTGTAAACATTTCATTTTCACAAAAAAATAATTGTTTGGTAAAAATTTTATTATCGAAAATTTTCGAATGCGGTAAATTTGCTTCGGGTACGCTGACCCGTTCTTAGATTATGAGATGTTTTCATACACACACACACACACACACACACAGACACACACACACACACACACACACACACACACATATATACACGTCATATTGTGAAATCTCGATTTTCGAAAATTGGGTAAACTCAGTCAGGGCAATTATGAATAAAATTCCGCATGAAATTTCTCCTTTTCCAATTATAATTTTTTGTTTTCCCTATTATTTGCTATTAGTTGGAACTGTTCCCTGGGAAAAATTTCGCGTGGAATTTTATTTATGATAGCCTTGAGTAACTTCCTATAGCGGGAATTAAAAAAAACTGTTTACGTTACTGTATGTATTACCTCCTTTCTCCATTAAAAAAAATTTAGCATTATAACTCGAAGTAATTCGAAGCATTTTGAAAAAATCCAGTTAAGTTTTTTCTTTAGGTTGAAGCAAAGGAGCGATATGTACATTTACATATGTATGCATATGTAAATACAGCCCATTTAGTCCATGGTTCTGATCAGCTTCAATTCTATCCTTGGTGGATACTTCCCCTCCAAAATTGACAATTTTTCCCAAACCATAGGAAAGAAGATTTAAAATTATAAATGTAAAGGGCACAACTTTCTTCATATGTAAATACATATTTGGGGTATTCAAATATTAGTCTTAAGTGTCATAATGCCATAATGTTTTAAATTATTTTAATGTAATTATTTTTGCTCTATGTAGTTTTTTCTTTCAAACAAAAATTTTAAATCATAATTACACTACGACCCTTATGACTACCTTTTGAATCCCCCAATTGTTTATGATTCAGTCATACTAGTAAGTACTCAGGTGCTAAAGTATAAAAATTTTTTATCAATATGTCTAATACAGCACGTACAATGATAACACTCAAATGTTTTAATGTCTAGGTATTATTTTTTAAAAAGAATTTTTAAGGCATAATGCAATAAAATTCAAATGAAACATGAAAATTGCAATTGTATATTAGATTAGATAATGTGGGCAGTAATGTTACGAAAGTTTCTTTAGATAAAAAGCATTATCTGATCACACAGTACTGTTCATAATAAAAGCAGTCAGCTGCAAGTTTAAAAAGTGTTAAAAGATTTTATCGTAGTGGGAGTATGTGGATCAAACAACGTTAGATAAAGTTATTTCGCAGAATCCTCGCAAGATTAATTCTGCATCACTAACTCAAATTTTAAATTTTTGAGTTATGACATTGTTTGAGTAAATGAGCAATACATATGTACGTTTATAAATAATCATATATGTATGTATGTACTTATTTTCCTTTAACGCAGTTAAAACAAATATTTAATTGTTATATTTTTTCATAATTTGGCAATGAACACTAAATAAACTTTTACTTTTGTTTTCTAATGTTTAGTTAAATGCTTTTTGCTTTCAATCATGTATTTTGCGTTCAATCATGACTAATTAAAAAAAATTAACAATTTAATAACGAATGATAGACAATAAATACATAAATGAGTTCTTAATATTTGTCTTACGAGTATTAAAAGTTAATGAAGTTTTTGAAATAAATAATCAATTTAACGGCCCAATGAATTGTTTAACCTACATACATACATATGAAACTGTTTGAATTCAATTATTTTAAATAAAATTAAAATTACTTTTTTGCAAATCGAAATGTATTTTGATAAATACGAGTAGGTATGTAAGTTAAATTTTCATCAATCGTTTAATAACTTCCGAATAAATAAAATTTTTCTAAAAACATAAATATTGTTAGCAACATGTGTTGTACATGTACATACAGTGTTGTTTACAATTATAGCACTAGTATAAATAATTATATTTTCCAAAGTAGCTTTATTAGCAATGTTATACTCGTAAATAAATATCAGTACTATTGCAATTATGCACCAGATTTCAGCATTCAAAAACATTATTGATATAAAAATATAATAAACCGTAAATGTCATGGACATAAAAATAATTTGTTATCTGAGATTTCGCAGCGAAAATACTTAGTATCGAAAGGAAAGTTATTGCTTAGAATGGATTGACATTTTCGTAACTATTTCATCAGACTTTTCCGAACATTACAGAAAAAGTGTTCCATTTTGCGACGGGAATTAAAATGTAATTTATTTGTCAGAACTTCTCACTTCATTATCATTATATTGACTTTTACAGGGAGGGTTTTATATGTAGCATAGTATCGGGTACTACTTCTCACTCATTCGTTGGATACAGTGAGTGATGTTGGCAATACCGCTAATACACAACGTGAGACGAACACGAAAGTGTGGAAAATGTAAACCAAAAATTGTCAATTCCTAACATAGATTTTCAGGACGAATACATATCAGGTGATCTCATTTCAGCCGATGTTCATCAAATGCTAGTTTCTCTGGTGTCAAATCAAGAAAAAGGTTTGTGAATTTTTTGGCAGCAGCAAATTTTACACTAGCAAATATACATATTTATATGTTTACCTTATTAAATTTGCCTTGCTAAAATTCCCATTCGATCTACAAAGTCTACTCTGCAAGCTTCTGTACCCTTCTGGATAAGAAAGCATTGGTTTTTGACTAAGGTTGCAGGGGGCAAACCTCTAAATGTAAATGCTTATTCGGAATAAGCTTTGTTCGATGCTGCCTCCACGCCCTAAAGGGTGAAATCGTATTCAAACATTAATCAAATCAAATTTATATCCCTTACTATAATCTCAGTCAAGTGGCAGCAGGAGAACAACAAGTACCACGATGCAATAACAATATGCATTTTTGCTTGTGTAATGGCTAGTGCTTGTCAAACACATAAGTCTCAAAATAAAGAGAAAAAAAAAATTATAATACGAGTAGTTAATTTATTTTGATTTATTTTTTAGAGTTCGTTATTTAAATTGCTTCTTTTTTTTTTGTCCCATTACGGACACTTCCGTTAAGCGTACAACCCCTTTGAACGGAGACTGATGGCCGGCTGTTGTTGTTGGGCCAATTGGATTGTTTATATTTTTATTTTTTAACTATTTTTAAATAAGAACTAACCATCATAGGATAATTTTACTGATCTAAATTCTCCGTTTTCTCTTGACCGGACAACCCAAGGGGGTTGACACATTTCAATGGCACTTTCACTGTCCGCTCAAGAGAGATTCCACTGTATTTAAATATTAAATATTTTTTAAGTCATAAAATTTCTGAATAGATTTAGAAAACAAAACACCTTTTGACAATCAGGGGTCTAATCGTCGCTTTCTATATCGACCTCATTCGATCAAGTTTTTCAGTTTGATATTATTGCGTTCGCTATCGAACAATGTAATAATATGGTTTGATATCGAATGCCATAATCTCAAACTGAAAAACGTGTTCGAATCAGCTCGTTATCGAAAGCGACGATTAGACCCCAGGCTTTTTGTGCTGCCATCTGGTTAAATACACTTTGATGTCAGCAAAATGGCCGTCACGGTTACGCTTGAAGGACCATATTACTTTTCATGAAATTTTCCATCACTAGTTCGCACATTTGCTGCTTGTATTCAATCGATTGTAGGCTATTGACGTCTACCTTGCATTTCTCGTCAAAGAACAACGTCTAAAGGTGTTAAATTACAAGGTCTCGGTGGCCTATTGTGATCGTATACTCGAGAAATAACACGTCAGGAAACTTTTCACGTTAAAGAGCAATGGCGTCGTTACTTTTTTTTAGTTTTGCTAATTGTGACCGTGAAATGTTCTTTTCTAACCGATATCGTATACAATTCCGAGAACATCTTCAGACTTCCTTCTGTATGGAAAATGACCTAATTATTTAAATTTTAGGTTCTTCACCTTAAAAAAATACATACATATGTATGTACATACATACATAAGTTACATACTTGTTCATTCTACATACATATGTATGTATGTATGTACATAAATATAACTGTTTAGTACATTTAAGGTTCATTGATATTAAATGCAACCATCTGCCATATTCCAGCTTGTGCGAATATTCTTTATCCAAACGTGATAATGATTCATAAAAAAATCTGTTGAACACTAAAATTTGTAAAAAGCTTTCATGTGCTTTCATATATTTATAACCGGGGATCTACTACAAATGCACATGCAAATAAAATAAAGAAATTGATAGAGTATTTTTTACGTCACAAATATGCATGTGTGTATTCATGTGCATAAACATATACACATGCATATTTCTGGATATGTCCCAGCTAGCATTTTGTATCATAATCGAATAGTATCCGAATCAGCTTGAGGGGAAGAATAACCGCATATGAGCTCATTTTTCGATCATAAATGATACTTCCGTTGTGGTACCCTACATATGAATCATCCCAGAGAATCATGATACGATTTGCTGATTCATTGTTGAGCAATTTTCTGGTAGTATTTAAAATATTGGATTTCTTTTTGCGGCTTCTTTGCATTTTGTTCCTCTATTTTTAAGAAATCATTACTTTATCACACTGATGAATCATAAGTGAATTCTTTTTCAAACACCCAAGTGATAAAACAGTTTTTAATCATCAAAAGTGATCTGAGGAGAATCATACAAGAGATTTTTGCAAAAAATTATCACCCAAATGCTAGCTGGGATGCATGCAATAAAAACGAGTTGATTGGATGTACCCCAGCAAGCATTTTGTATCAAAATCGAATCTTTTCGTATGAGCTAATTTTTCGATCATAAATGATACTCTAGTTGTGAGAAAATGGTACCCTACTGATGAATCATACAAAAGAATCATTTATGATATGATTTATTAAATCATTAAATAACCTTTTTACGGTTTCTTTACATTTTGTTCCACTATTTTCCAGAAATCATTGTTTGATCATATAGATGAATCATAAGTGAATCCTTTTTCAATTACCCAAGTGATAAATCAGTTTTTAATCATCAACATTGATCTGAGGAGAATCATATAAGAGATTTCTGCAAAAAATTATCACCCAAATGTTAGCTGGGACATAAGTGTAAAAAATCTAAACGTTCAATTCGCGTGACTTCACGAATTTTTTTAAGAAGAAAAAGTTCGTTTCGTAGGATTGTTTACAAAACAAAATTGTTGTATTTGGTTTGGCTTTAGATATTAAAGTTTAAACCTTTTGAATGCCAATCTAGTTTAAGGTTAAACAGGAAAAGCTTTTTTGTAAACCCCTTTTGTTCAAAACCTCTATAGTTTGTTTGTCCATACAAAAACTTTGAAATGTGATTAATAAGTAGATAACTACCCTGAAGGAAATGTCGATGGTGAAAATGTGCTGAGTCGCTTTTGACTTTGTCACCAGTACTACTCTCTAATTAATCCCCATACAATACCTTGTGCTATAGACATTTAGCATGTGCTTGTCATTGAAAATCTACTAGTAACACTAAAACAATTGACTAGGTAGTGAATACATAGTTCTTATGGGAACATGGAGACATACCAACCAGACATTTAGTGGTACATTTCTATACCTTACGTACATACAATTATATGAATATTGACAAGTTGTTGCAAAAACCACCAGAAATAGACCACATTTGTTGTCTCTCTTTCTTTTATACTGACGAATAGAAAAGAAATTGCAGACAATGTACCTACTACTAGAAATTTAGTGTTGACATAGAGACATTTGGCCCCAGTCTGACTGCAGGGTACATACGAGTATGTATGTTTGTATTATTGTATGTAAGAACGTGTATATACATACATACATGCATGTATGTATGTATGTATGTTTTTTGTTTTTAGTATCTTGCAAACGAAAACGATAATCATTTTTAAATCAAGAGTCATAGCGTGCGGTCGATCAAAAGGAATTATCTTGAGTAACTAAAAAGGCGCATTTAAATTCTTTTTTACTTTTTCGATTTTTATACATACGACTCAAGTGCTTTTATTAATTGTCTGTGATAAACAATAAGCAAGCGTTTTTAAATTCTCTATAAATGCTAAAATAGTGTTCCTAATTGTTTTTATAAAAAAATATTTTCGTTTCGTGATTAAACAAAAAATGTCGTGTAATAATTATGATGGTAAGAAATTAAAAGAAAAGAAATTTATACTACCTATTGTAGGTGTTTTCGATTTGCTATCAAAATGAATAGCTAATATTGATTAATGAATTGGAATTTACTACTGTTTTTAACCAACAGCTGTCTAGATAACATACATACTCTGCAATAGTGAAGAATTCTTTCCGGTCATCTTTGCGTAGAAAGGCAAACTTTAAAGATGTGAATGTATTTTATGTTTTAATTAATTGCAGTTAAATACAAGTTGTTTTGAAAAACCAGTAATGCCAACAAAAGCACTAAAAAGTGTGATTTTGAGATGTAAAAAGTGTAAAAAACACTAACGTGAAAAACGAGTGAATATCCAAATTAGTGAAGTTTAATAATGTTTAATATTTTGTAAGCTATTCTCTATTTCGGTAATAGTATCAACTAGTGCTGGGATACTATCGATCTAGTATCGATATCTATCTATAGTTCAGATTTCACTATCGATACTATCGATATTACTACCGACTGAATATTTGTACTTGAGAGAGAAAAATATAACTAACTTTTCATTAGGTCACAGTTAGGTTTTTTTTATCACTTTACTGAAAGTTTACAGTCTTTTTTAGGGTTCCGTACACCAAAGGTGAAAAGGAACCCTATTGTTTTCGCTACGCTGTCCGTCCGTCTGTCACAGGGTATTTTCTCGAGAACCGTGAGAGCTACGGAACTGAAATTTGGACACAGTGTGTAGACCTACAACAACAAATACATGAGAGTTGGAAATTAAAGGGTGTTCCAAAACAAGCAACGAAAAATGTTAAAATCCCATGTAATATACATATATACAATTGTATGTATATACACTTGAAATTTGTAAGGTTAGTGTATTTCTATACAGACTACAACAATTAACACTAAAATTTCAAAAAATTTAAATTAAAGGGTGTGCCATCAGTTAATGCAACTTTGACTATGTAATTTTAACAACTTGCTGTATCTTGAAAGCCGTAAGAGCTAAACTCTTGAAATTTTCAAAAACGGTAAAACAAAAAAATTAAAAATCTCCAAACCAAAAAAAAAAAAAATCGCCAAAAAAAAACAAAAATCGCCAAAACGAAAAAAATCGCCAAAATAAAAAACTCCCAGAACGAAAATAAATCGCAAAAAACAGGACAATCGCCAAAATGAAAAAAACGCCAAATTAAAAAAATAAATCGCCAAAACGAGAAAAGAGAAAAAAACAAAAAAAATCATTTCAGCTGAAAAAACGTCTAAAACGCAAAAAAACGTCATAAAAAATGCTCAAAAATTGTGCTGATGCCAGTTAAACAATTTTTATAACACCTCACGTTTTCAAAACTGCATTTTAAGTAATATCGATATTTTTCCTATCAATATTTTCAATATTTTAAAACTATCGACATTATCGATAGTATACCAGCACTAGTATCAACATCTTTAGTGCTATGTGTATGTATATCAGATGAAAAAGGTATGATTTACACTGAAAAAATAAATACACCAAGCTTTTATTAAACTAATTTTAAGAAATACACAAATTTCTTACAAGCAGTACTTAGTGCTTTTTCTTAGTTTGGCACTACCGCTCAAAATTTGGCGTTTTGAGTCTTCCAAAAGCACTAAAAATATTGCCAAAAGCACCAAGTTGGCATCGTTTTGTGAAACATTTGTAATTAATACTTTTGGCGGCAAAATTAAAAAAAAAAATTTTTATCAAAAAACAAAACTCAAGTATCCACAAAGAGAGCCTTTTCCAATTTATTTTTCTTCTAAATTCGAATGCTAGAGCAAATGCTATTGATTTGTACAAATGTATGTATGTATTAATTTTAACTTACAATTTTAACTAAAAGGATTCGGCAGCCTTTTTTTTCCTAGAACGATTATGTTAATAGAAATAAATAATAATAATTTCAATTAAAAATTATTTATTATTGTACTAAGATCAAAAAAGTAAAATTTTTGAAAGTTATTGGTACAATTTTAAAATTCTCAATCCCATCCCTTGTTCCAGCCGTTTAAAAGATATCCCATATTTTCTAGATGTGTTCTATTGCTAGACCGATTTTAATTTGTTTTTTTTTTCGTTTGAAAGGTGAATTGATCTTATATCTTCCTATAGTTAAGAAAATCGGTCCAGGCGCTTGAAAGTTATCATAAAGTTTCTTATTGGGGATTTTAAAATTTTTAATTTTTGTTATTTATATATATTTATATTTCAGTTTTCAACAAAATATCTTTGGACAGATTAATTTTGAATGCACAAGATGATGTCTTCTGCACATCGGCAACACAAGCACAAAGTCCTGGACATTCCTTAATTTTTGGCATGAATCTATTTAATCATGTAGTCATTGTGGTACTAACACTTGCCATGGCCTATAAATGTTGGCTGTTGGAATTTAAAAAGACTGCATTGCACGCACATTTGTGTACATTAGGAGTAAGTATGCTTGAGTTTACATTTCAATAAAAGTTTTTAATATTAATTTCAATCCAAACAGTTTGTGCTTTTAATGGCCCAAGGCATGATGGTGCGTTATCAGGGTAATTTTTTACTCATCCAGTACTTGCAACCTTCGACGAAAAATTTAATACATGGACTTTTACAATTTGTTGGCGGTTCTTTGGGCATTGGCGGCACATTACAAAAGTACTGGGGAAAAGAGACACATTTCAGATCGATTCATGCTAAATTAGGTACGACTGAAGAATCACCAAAATGAACTCTCTTTAATACTATTTTTATTTTTGTGGCAGGTCTAGTTGCGTGTATCTTATGTACTATTAATTTAGTGACAGGCCTCATGAGCCTCTTCTTCCCTGCTACACTGGGCACAATACGTTTATTTCATGGAATTTTAGGCTTAGCCACCTTTATCATTGGCATGTTGGCTCAATTTTATGGTTATGAGACTGGTTTTTTTAATCGTAACTTCACCAACAAAAAAATGTACAAATTTTTTACGATTGTGATTTTAGCTTTAAGTACAATAGGACCATTAAAACTAATACTTTTTAAATTAAATAGATAATTAATTTATACTGAATCTCTATGAAATTATGATTCATTTTTTTTTATAATTATTGTCATAGTTAATTTAAGAAATTTGTTAATTATTTATTTAGAAATAAAAAAAGATGTGTATTGTAAATAATGTAAAAAACTTTTTTAGTTCCAAGCTTTAAGATACATAAGAAACAACTTTTGGAATTCATGTTTATTCATGCAGACATGGATGATTTTAGTATTTGATCTAGATGCATATTTTTGTTTATAAAAAAAAATTTGTTGGTTTTACGTGATTGATTATACAAAATATTAAAATTTTTCTTTGCTGGAAATTCATGCATGCATATTTTACACCTAAAATCATTTCGTGTATTATCGTGTCAATTTTGCTCAACACCATACGGCCTGAACACTAACAAAATCAGATTTTCTGTCACGTATACTTCATGTTGTGTTACAAAAAAAAAACACGACACGCGCCCATCTCTAATTTGAACAATGCAAGAGAGTAATGTTAATGGTAATCTGTGAAAAACAAGTTTGGCAAAATGTGTTCATAAGTTTTATTTTAAAAATTAACTTTTAAACATAATTTCTTATTTATTTATTCCTCAGAAAATAAAAGTTATTCTTTGAGTTTTGTTTTTGCATAGAAAATAAGTTACTTTTTAAATCGATTTCAAAACGGTTAATATCAATTTTAGCGCAGAAAATGCTCTTTCTACAGTTTAAAAATTACCTCTTTTAAGCAAAAAAATAAAAATCAAAGTAACTGTTATTTTTTGAGCAAAAAAAAAATGTAAAACCCTGGAAATACCTTTTCTTTTCTGAGGAATAAGTAAAACTGAAAATAATCGGCAAAGTTGAGTTTTTTAATAAAAATTAAACAAATAAAAGTATCTTGGTAGCATTTCTCTTTCAGTGCGATTTTTTTAGATTCAATTTGGAAAATAATCGTTATTTGCGGTCCCTGGTATTTTACGTTATTAGCGGTGATGCTCGAAGAAGCATAGGCTCGATTGGCAACACTTCAGCTGTAAGATGGTCGATTATGTATCTCAACAGTATTCCAGCCACATTCTGTAATTCGCTAAAACTATATTTAGCTTTAACGAGCTACATACATACATGCATAAGGGGGCTGTACAAATATCGAACCTTATTTTCGATTTTATCGTAAGCGACATGTTATCGAAAATATACTTTTTTATTATAAATTAAATAGCTTTGATATTTCTTAGCCAAAATTTTTGATAACTTTTAAGATATGGGCTGTACAATTTTATCGTAAGCGACAATTTACATACAAAATCATATTTGAATATTTAAAAAAATCTTTACTGAAAAATTTAATTTTTGTCGGTTACAATTAAAGATAAAATAAATCTCGATAAAACACTCCTTTTCCACACGGAAAGTTTACTTTGAAAAGTCTTAGGCATTATCTATAATGAAAAACTAGCATGAAGTTAGCATAAGTGGCGAAATTGAACACGGTCCTTAACGAATTTTGCCATACAATTTTACAATAAAATTCACGCTACGAATTTTAATGTCAAATTGTATGGAATAACTCCTTAAAACCTAGTTCAATTTAAAATTCTAGTTCAATTTTGACTTCGATAGGTACGCCCTATGGGGCAGTTAGAGCCCTGCCAGTAAAAAATTATAAAAATTACCCCTTTGTATGGGAGCCCCCTCAAGGAGTCGAGATGGGGCATAGAGGTATGTTCGGAGGAAATGTTGAGGATAGAAAATTATTTGGGCCTGTTATGAAAATCACGGTGATTTCAAAAACAAACTATTAATAACTCACTTGTTATTTGATTTTTATTGTATTTTAAGTTTTTGTCATGTATAATAGAATATTTTATTCCAACTTCCATCGCTATAAATCGTGAAATTTACAAAAGCTGTGATTTAACTTTTATCAATTTGTTGAAATCACCGTGATTTGACATGTCGCGATTTGCAGAACAGGCCCGATTGTGTGTCGGTCTCACAGCTATCCCCCTGGTAGGCACCATAAAAGCGAAAAAAGTGGATTTCTTAAAAAAATTATTCAAAAAAATTTTTTTGAAGATAGACGATAAGTATGTTTAGAGAAAATCTTTGTATTGAAAAAATATTGGAGGTTGGTCATACATTTGACTTCGATAGGTACGCCCTAAGGGAGTTAGTAAATTTTTTAACAATTTCCCCTTTGTAGGGAGCCCCCTTAAGGAAAGAACTTAGGCGGTCGGTGTGTTTAAAAAAAAAATGTTGGGCAGAGAAAATTTATGGCTGCTGGTCATAGGGTGTGTTCGTAAATGCATCAATACTCTGCATCATACGTGCAAACTTTTATTTAAAATGCGGTACAAGTTCGCTGATAATCTGTTTTAGTAGTCATCATGTTTGTACACCATATTTGACATATATTTGTGCGTTATCTACTTCAGTGAACCAGTTTAGAACATTTAAATTTCCATTTGCAGCACAGTGATGCATTACGAGCAGACCCATACATTTTACCCTTGTAGCGGTGACCCCGGGAAAGTTATATGATTTCTTGTAATTTTTTTTTGCTTTTACCCTCAACTTTGAGTATGAAGAGGCGACCTTTGCCCCCTTCTGACCGCCACCATTTTTTTGGCTCAAATATTTTTTTCCAAATCTGACAAAAAGAGGGATCCTTGCATGTCGAAATCGAAAAGTCTTCCACTATGCCATATCTAATGTACACATCGAGCCTTTTTTTTCGATTTTATCGTAAGCGTCATGTTATCGAAAATATACTTTTAGGTACAAAAACATATTTGAATATTTAAAAAAAAAACCTTCTATGTACATTAAAATCGAAAGTAATGCTCGATATGTTTAATTTCAAAAGGAAACAAAAACAAAGTGTCCACAAACCATATCTTGATGTTAGATTGCGTAGAATTTTTTTTTCACTAAACTAAAATTTAAAAAACTGTACAACTCTGTGGTTTTGTATAATACACACATTTATTTCGCTTTATATGACGAGTGCTATACAGCTGAATTATATGGCTGTAGCAACAAGTTTTTGCGTTAAAACATAAGTTTACTCATACATAGATACATATATTGCGGATGTTAATTATATCATACTTGACTACAAACTAATTACATACATATATAATATTGTGAATAATGAATAAAAAAAGGTCTGGGGGTCTAACTGTGTCATTCGAAACGAAAAAAAATAATTTCATTTCGCATAACAGAGTAGGCCCCTGATATTACGAATAATTAAGTCGTAACGGCCCATTCATAGAATCCAAGGCGTATTGATTTAGCAGCGTTTTTTTTTCTGGATAATTCGTTTATTTTATTCAAATGAAAGATATTAAAGAATTTCAAATCCCAAAACTAAATTAACTCGTAAATGAATTCCAATTCAGTAAACATTCTGCCTTATCGTGGTTGGCGTATTTCAAATACGACTACAACTGTTTAGTAATAGATTAAAGAAGACTTCAACAGTTTTTCTTTAATCTATTGCCAAACAGTCGTAGCCGTAGATTAATTTATACTTTTGATAGTTCAAAATTATTTTTCTACACGCCGCAATTGCCAAAAAATAAAAACAATTCGTTAACCGTAGTTATATTTTAAATAAAAAAAATAAACCGTTTTCGAAAGTAGTTGAAATCCCTTCTCAAACTCTATGAATAGACTGGAGAAAATAAAAGAAATATATACTACGTACTACAATATTGTGTAAGAAGCTGCTTCCCTTAAGACAAGCAATAATGTCATAGATACTTGAAAAATATACATATAATAAAGTGAGCACTAGAAAAAGCGCTCTAGATTATCAATTAAAAAGAGATATATGAATGCATAATATAGTATTTTAACGGCTGCCACCACGCTGAGCAACTGACATGAGATCCAAAGCTTCAGATATGTTGCCGTTAACACTTTCCAATAGTTGTGTTAACCAAGCTCCTTCATTACTAAAACCCATGGACATCATGGCATGAACAGCATTATTAATGCGTTGATCTTTTTGAAAGAGTGAAAAATAAATTATATACATAGTACATTTGTAAAACACATTATTACATACCAGAATGGTAAACGGGAACAGCACGTTTTTCCTCGACCTTATCAGGTGTAGTTGAGGTCGAAGTTGAAGTAGTAACTACTTGTTCGGTAGCAGTAGTCAACTTGTCGACACAATCAGTAGCAGTTTCTACAGATTTCATTGAATTCTTTGTTGCTTCCTCAGCAATATGAGCCTTAAGATCTGCACTAAGCTGAGCAAAATCGATAACATTTGATTTATCCAATGACTGCGGTGGTGTAGTCTGAGATGAAGCTGTTGTTGACAATTTTGTTGGAGACGGAGAAGTTGTGGAATTTTCTTTTTTGGGAACAAATATTTTTACAAACGATTCAGTAGCGCTTTCATTTTCGCTATCGCTACCTAAATCAATTACTTCAACATGGTATGCATTATTGCTACCAGTTTGATTTTCATCTCTTTTCTCTTGATTTAACTTTATGGACTTCTCTGACTCTTCAGATTTTTTTTCAGAGTCCAAGCTGTTAAAATTGGATGAAACCGATGATTTTGTGGAAGTTACGGAATCTTTTCGTAAATTAGAAGTAGTCTGGTTTTGGCCAGCTTCGTTAGTTTCCATTGGATCCAACATTTTAGCAAACATATCGCTAAAGTTATTCAAAATTTGTATGCCAGTTTTCATGTATTGAGGATCCAAAAATTGAGAAAGACTATCCAAAGATGGAGATGGAAAAACGGGAACAGTATTAGGCTGCGGTTCGGAATCGCGAGGTGATGTTGTAGCATCAACCTTATTAAAAAGAAAAATAGTTATACATAATTAATATATTAGAAATTTATCTTAAACTTGATTTAAATCTTATAAACGTTTTTATGTTTTCCATAAATATGTAATATTTTTTAAAGAAAACTTTGAGATTACGATTTAAGAATTTAACAGCCTTATTTATAAAAATTATTTAGGCTTTATAGTTTTTTAAAACAAATTTTCATAAAAAATTTTTCTTATAAAGCCTTAATCATTTTTATAAATAAGGCCGTCAATTTTTAACAGCCTTATTTATAAAAATTATTTAGGCTTTATAGTTTTTTAAAACAAATTTTCATAAAAAAATTTTCTTATAAAGCCTTAATAATTTTTATAAATAAGGCCGTAAATTTTTAATAACTAATAGATAGGAAATTTTTAATTTTGAAACTTTTTAATACAATCTTTAAATATTTTTAGGGCCTAATTCATAAAAAATAGTTTGATTTTATAAAAGGTTTATTAATCAAATTTCCATAAGTTAGAAACATTTGGGTTTACCAGCTGATAAAAGTTTTTAAAATTTTTGGATATAATTGAAGTCTCTTTCTTACCTTTTCTTTATTTGCCTCCTTTTCTTTCTCATCACATCCAGTTGCTGTAGAATGTGTTGATGAGCAAGCAGAATCTGCCATATTATCAGCAAAATTTTTTGCGGCTTTGAGTGCCGTTTCATGGGCAACTTTAGCAGCTATTTCAGCTGCTTTAGCAGCTGTATCATGAGCTTGTTGTGCGGCCCCTTGAGCGGCAGTTGATGCTGCTGCAGCCGCAGCTGCTGCTGCTGCTATAGGATTCTCTATATTTGACGTAAATGATTTAGTATTTGTTTGCGAACCATTACTCGAAGTAGTGGTGTTAGTTGAACTTGAAGCGTCACCCATAGCATGAGCTGCCGCAGCACAACCACCTCCTTCAGCCAAATCATTCATCATTTCATACAAATGGGAAAAGAAATTGTTGCGATGATTATGACGGCGATGATGCCTGCGACCATAATGACGATCTTTACCATTTGGTGACGATGATTGCTCGCCATTTTCACCAGCTGTGGAATTTGGAACTTCAGCGTCATCATCAATTGCAACTGATAAACCATTCTTAACAAATGGGCATGATGTTTTGGAACGCTTGCCATGTTTGCGTCCGGAAGTACGTCCAGTTACGTATGCCTCGACAACGTTTGGACAATTATTAGTGGGCATACGTACCATCATATGCTCAGAATGAATATGTTTTAATTCGCAATTTTGACATAAGTCATAGTTGGGACATTGAATACATTTATAGCGGAATCCCACAATAGGAGACATTAGACAAGAGTCACATTCTACGCGGTCGTGAACAGCAAAATCGTAAGAACCAGCAGCTGGTGTTATATTGGGTGTTTTGGATGACGTAGGTGTTGATGTTTCCGTGCCGACAATTGGTGTGTCAGTGGTCATTCCAACCGGAGCAATTTGCAGATGTTGGCGGTCAGAACATTTGCCCATAAAAATATCATAATCACACTGGTTGACAATTTCGATTTCGTCACCATCCTCATCTAAAAAATAGATTTAATGTTATAACTTTTTTTTCATAATAGGTAATTTTAAATTTTTGCTTTGGTTATGGTACAATTATCATTGTGTTTTTGACGTTCTTTGGTGCTAGACACAGCTCTGGTCCGCTTTTTCTCTAACTCGCTAAAGCTACATCTATATCGCTAAATATCTACATATGTATTAAGTCGGTTAATCCATTTTCGGCTTCCAGTGCAATTTTCAAACGTGTATTTCTAAATCAACCAATTAATTAATTTTGCATTTGTTCAGAATTTTAGCGTGTTACAGAATAAGGGAGATGGTTGTTGTATTTTTGTGTAACAATTCCTTATGCAGTCGCTTATTTATCAGCACCCTAAATATTTGCATAATTAATTTTTTAGAATTTTTCCCAGATTTTGTCTATCCCCAAAAATTATGGCTGCATGGAGAGTTTAGTCCTTCACTGTATGTATATGCACTCTTATCACTAATATTTGTATGCATATACATATGTATGTATTTATATTTGCAAATCTGTGTATGGATGTGTGTTTGAAGTTGCTGCCTGTTTCTTGAAATTGCAAGATAGGTACCTATAAAATTTATATAAATGTACCTACCTATCTACCTATTTTTATTTTGCTTTCAAAATACATATCGTTACCTTAATGTAGAAAGCCCTAACTCTTTTTTTTTAAATGTAGTTTTTGTATACTGCGATAGAACATACAATGTATCGAAAAATGCAAAAATTTCGGTATCTAAAAATAATGAGTTAGGGCGTTTCTATATTAAGGTAATGATATGTATGTACGCACATACATACATACGTAAATATGTGCATGTGTAAATATTCCAAAACAACAAATTTCTGTGCGGAGTATTTTTCTTTAAATAATAATACCTAGGTCAGTGATGGGAAATGAGATTTGCATTTCGGTACCAAATAAAATTTTTTTAAGTACTTTATTGATGTCCAGAGTACCAAAAATTATTATTATATTTTATTCAAATTTAATTAACTAAAAATTATATAAAATACATTTACAAGGAAATCACGTTTTTAACTTTTTCTGGGAAACAACATATACATAAGTGCATCCTCCTTGAAGGTCTTAGTACGTTAGAGTTCAAAATCAAGGACTTATGGTAACTCAAAAAAATATTTCTGCATGTGCATGCTTTAGTTTTTCTTCAGTTTTTGCTTCTTATAAAATACAAAAATTCGAGATCCGCCTTTCTTATATTAAGACATCGATATGTACATATAGTTACCTTAATATAGAAAGGCCCTAACTCATTATTTTTTATAGATTTCGATAGAACATCTAATGTATCGAAAAAATTCAAAAATCTCGATTAAAAAAATTAATGACTTTGGGCCTTTCTATATTAAGGTAACGATATGTAGGTGCAAATATTAAAGTTTTTAGACTTCAATAAATCTTTGAACTGGATAAAACTTGATACTGTTGGAACATAAAGCATGTTCCTTTGTTTTATTTTCATGAAATTTTGGTAAGAGAAAATCTTTCGACATTTGCAGAGGAGTTAGGTATGGACATAATTTCGTAAACTACTCTCGATATATCGGGAAACATGTTTTCATGTAATGTGGTTTTAGTTTTAGCCACTGCACAGTGGGGACTTTGGCAAAATGAATTGTAATAAATTTTAACTTCTAAACTACAGATTGCACGTTGTATAGTCCATTATATTTTTGTAATGAAAAATTAACGATGTATATATAGTCCATTTAATTTTTTCTGAAGCTTCGACTTCTTTAGAGGAGGACTTAGGCTTCATAACACATTTCTTGACAGCCTTCTGGTTGAAGCCAGAAGTTCCAGATTAATTGCCATTTATTTTGCAAAAGTCCCCACTCTGCACTGTAGACCAGAAGCTGCATATATTTTCTGTTGTTAATGGTTTCAGTTCTTCCATATTAGCTATGGGAAACATTTTAATTAAAAGTGGTGCAAATCTGTTGGTTTTAGCTGATAAAACATTTTTTTGTGGAAAACTTACTAAATCAAAGTACACTTTTGCCCTTAGAACTTTTTAAAATTTTATTTAAACTGATTTAAAACATGAGTTGTATATACATATGTATATGTAGATCAACTTCTGTGCCAATATCATTGAGTAAAATATGGATTTGGTTTATATCTTTCACAATTAAGATTACAGTTTTCTAAAATATCTTTGCGAACTAAGTTTTGTGAAAAAGAAATTTAATTCCTGGCAAAAATAAATGCATTTATTGTAAGTTAACTGTTACTACGTTTATACGCAGGGCTTATTTGCAAATAAAACTGTAAATTGTTGCCATATTATTGTTTTTATTGCAACTTACTAATTCAGAAAACTATTCACGATTAATGCACTATTTGCAAATAAAATGCTTGAGGTTGCCACGCTTACAAATGTTTGATAACAAAAACAAGAAATGGATAAATATTGCACAAAAAACATTGATAGAAGCACATAATGACAATAAAAACAAATAATTATTTCATATTTCGTACATTTACACTACTTTTTTTGCCAATATAAGTAAGTTTTCTATAGAAGTGCTACCAAGTTTGTGTACTTTTGCTATGCTGTATAAACAGTGAGTTAATTTATTTGCAAATAATTTTATTTGCAAATAGTGCGCGTATAAAAGTAGTATGTTGTGAGAGTATCAAATATGTTGGGGGAGTATTACGGTACTTTTTCATGTCTAATAGTATCAAAAAAAGTACGATCGTCCCATCACTGACCTAGGTAGGTATGTACATATGTATGTATATAGTGTGTATGATTGGGAATGCGTCATCAAAGTAGTACCCATGATACAATCCCTGCAGTCAGACTGGAGCCAAATGTCCCTATGTCAACACTAAAATTCTAGTAGTATGTACATTGTCTACAATTTCTCTTCTATTCGTCAGTACAAAAGAACGAGAGAAAACAGATGTGGTGCATTTGTGGTGGGTTTTGCAACAACTTGTCAATATTCCTATAATTGTATGTACGTAAGGTATATAAATGTACCACTAAATGTCTGGTTGGTCTGTCTCCATGTTCCCATAAGAACTATGTAGTCACTACCTAGTCAACTGTTTAAGTGTTACTAGTAGATTTTCAATGACAAGCACATGTTAAATGTCTATAGCACAAAGTATTGTATGGGGAATAATTAGAGAGTAGTACTGGTGAAAAAGTCAAAAGCGACTCAGTACATTTTCACCATCGACATTTCCTTCAGGGATAATACAGGTAGCCGCAAATCTACAACCACACACAGCTTAAAAAGCTGCAAATGTTAAATGAATACGAAAAACACTAACACACACAAAACTGTGAATTACCCTGCAGTCAGACTGGGGCCAAATGTCTTCTATGTCAACACTAAATTTCTAGTAGTAGGTACATTGTCTACAATTTCTTTTCTATTCGTCAGTATAAAAGAAAGAGAGACAACAAATGTGGTCTATTTCTGGTGGCTTTTGCAACAACTTGTCAATATTCATATAATTGTATGTACGTAAGGTATAGAAATGTACCACTAAATGTCTGGTTGGTATGTCTCCATGTTCCCATAAGAACTATGTATTCACTACCTAGTCAATTGTTTTAGTGTTACTAGTAGATTTTCAATGACAAGCACATGCTAAATGTCTATAGCACAAAGTATTGTATGGGGATTAATTAGAGAGTAGTACTGGTGACAAAGTCAAAAGCGACTCAGTACATTTTCACCATCGACATTTCCTTCAAGGTAGTCTCGTGTGTTCTTAAAAAAACAAAAATTGTGCCGCATAAAAATTAGTCTCGTGTAAACTACCTCATTGACAAGAGAGACAACCAAGAGAAAACAATATACATGTACTTGCGTTTTCTCTTGGCTTTGCAAAGCATGTTTGTATTACTACCCTGCAGAAAATGCGAATAGTGAAATTGTAGTGATTTATTAGTGACATTGTCAATAGTACTACTGACCAAGTGTACCCCAGCCAATGTAATCAACTATTGACATTTAACATTAGCTTGTCATTGAAAATCCACCACTAGACTGTAGCAATACTGACAAAGTAGTTCTTTTGGGACCACATGGAGACATTGGACCCAAAGATTCACTAGTAAATTTTAGGGGCTCTAGTCTACAATATCGATATTTCCTCGCTCGATGTCAATAGTAAAATAGTAGTGATTTACTAGTGACATTGTCAATAGTACAACTGAATAGGTGTACCGCAGCCAATGTAATCGACCATATGGAGACATTTGAACTAAGGACTCATTAGTACATTTTAGTGACCCTCGTCTACAATTTTATAAGGGTTGGGCAACAAACTTAAATACATACATACATATGTACGTAAGTTTTTAACATTATTCCATAGCATAATAAAAAAGAAAAACAAACAAACATTGACAATATCACCAGAAATACACTAGAAATGCTGTCTCTAACGTATCTCTTCTCGCGCATAGAAGGAAAGTTGTCGATATTTCAACTAGTGCAATTGTCGCTAGAGAAAAGAGTGTTGACATAGAGACATATGGTTCTTGGCTGACTAGAGGGTACAGTTTTAATAGGCACTGTGCGCGTGTGTTGGTAAAACATAAGCACCATTTGGCAGATTACATCATGAAACAAGCAAAACAGCTGGCGCTTCGCGGTTACCTGTATTATTGTATCATGGTATTACCTGCTTACATTTGTTCATAGGCATTCAGCGTGACCGTTTGACCGACTAAAGTGGCAAATTGCCACTTTTTCGACTGCCTTGCCACTTTTTTGACTGCCTTGTCACTTTTTTTCTCCCTTTTTTTATAGTGAATTATATAAAAATATATTAAAAATAAAAAATTTAATGTAGTTTTCTCGTTTTTTTTTAATTTTGCCCCTTTTTTTTGATAAATTCCCCTTTTGGTGCCACTTTTTGAAAAATGTCAACGGTCACCCTGTAGGCATTCAAGTTTAATAAATTTAATTATGTACATTGTAGTTAGGACCTAAATTTTAGGATATACATACATACATATGTACTTACATATATGTATATGAATGTATGGTGGTACATACTTCTCTGTAATCAATGCCGATTTTATGAATTTGCCTTGTATGGAATCACCTTATTCGTTTTCGATATTTCAACTTTCAAGTTTTGTTTATTTTGTTTGTTATTTTTATTTCGTCATATCGTCGGTTGGTTTCTGGTATAGTATATTCAAAATACATTATGGGTCTGTTTCTCTAAATGCGAACGATAGATTCGATCGAACATTTATATTAAAAACAAAAAACCGAAATTTGTTTTTGTTTCTAATATTAATATTCGATCCAATCGTTCGTATTTAGAGAAACAGGGGGTATGTCTGCAGCAAACCAGAAACCAACGGCGATATGTTAGTTTTCCTCCCCAACGCGTATGGCAACGGTTATTTAACAAGCAACTCTCTCATTACATGAATATATTCTGTATTCCAAGGCGAATTCGCCTTGCTGTATTCTCTGGAGTTATATATACATATCAGAGTTGCCACATATATTTTTTTTACCAATATTAGGTTTGATCCCGTACTTTTTGGCAAATAATAAAATCATAAATCATCAAAAAATAAAGTCAAAGAACAAAAATTGTGCGGCTTAAAAATTGTTCTCGTGTAAACTACCTCATTGAGATGAACATGATGTGTACCCTCAACTTGAAACTCAAATTTGCTGTTATGCCGCAAAATATCTAATATATCGTCGAAATGCGGCTAGTTTTGTTTATTTTATTTGTTTATGTGCAATTTAGCAAAATAATATGGTTGCAGTTTTTTTAATCTAAAAAAAAATTCATATGAAAAAATAAAAGCAATTATTTTTTAATATGTTGGCAACAGTACGATTTAGTACATATTTGACATAAGGGCGACTTAACGTAGCTGCACGACAAAGTCGAGTCGCGTTATACAAACGGTTTTCATTACGTAGTCGTCGTAATGCTACAAACAGTATATAAACGTGTAAAATCAAACCAAACAATACATTTAAGCAAACTATTTTATTGACCTAAATTTAAGTACTGCTATCCTGCGTAATCTCTACATTTATGAGAAATTCGACCACTAATTCAATATTGTATTTTCTTAAAATTTGAAAGATTATTGAGTAAAGGAGAAGGCAATGAGTTAGTTGATCAAGCTACACAAACTTTAAAAAACGCATATAGTGTGCAAAAGTCCAAAGTTACTCAACTTTCGCTCATCAGTCCCGGTTCACACACTTCAACTTTTGTTGCTCAACTCGTAATTCAGCTGTAAGAAAGACAGAGACGGAAATACATGTATCTCTTTTTTTCTTACAGATGAATTACGAGTTGATCAACAAAAGTTGAAGTGTGTGAACCAGGACTAAGAAGAAAAAAAGATACATATTTGTATTTTCTTCTCCGTTTTTGTTACAGCTGAATTACACGAGTTGATCAACATAAGTTAAATGTGTAAGGCGGGACTCAGTCGCAACTCTTAATTCAGTTGTAAGAAAGACTACAGATATCTCTTTTTTCTAAAGGGTCAGTTATCCGATTGTAATGTAAAGTAACTGCAACAGTAGGAAACAACTGATCGATATTGTTAAATGAAAAGTAATGAACATGGTTATAGAGATGTAATGTCACGTAACCTACTTTTCATATATGCAGTTACTTTGCATTACAGTCGGGTTACTGAGCATTTACAGTTGAATTACGATTTGATCAACAAAAGTTGAAGTGTGTGAACCGCAACGAAAACAGACTTAAGTCTCAGTTACCCGACAGTAATGTAAAGTAACTGCAACAGTAGGAAACAGCTGATCGATATTTTTATATACGTTATATTACATCTCTATAACCATTTTCATTACTTTTCACATAACAATATCGATCAGCTGTTTCCTACTGTTGCAGTTACTTTACATTACTGTCGGTTAACTGAGCCTTTTCTGTTTTTCATACAGCTAAATTATGAGTTGATCAACAAAAGTTGCATCTTCTTTCGTTTCGAAGTACACAGTAGACCCATTGAAGTCTGCGTTGACGAGCTCAACACGTGTTATGAACCTTCAGCTTAAATCTTTACAAATGCAAATATCATTATATAAAACAATAAAAGTCAGTTCTTGTTCACGATGGAAAAAATATATGAAGACGGCAACTCTTATGACCACAAATCATCAGCGATGCCAACTATTTCTAACCCAAACGCGCTATACCCCTTCTCAAAACGCGCTAGAACGCGCTAAGTTACAGCATTATCAACAATTTATAGTCAAAACGCGCTATTGTCCTACGCGCTAAATTAAATTTTAATAAAGATCGATGTATGTATTAGTAAATACGAGTACAATTAATGTTTTAGTAACTCTTTTTCAGATTATGCAATAGTGCTTCTTCGAAATTATATCCTAAATAACTAAAATCATTTAATACAGAATCTGACTCGCCTTCCAAATATTTGAAATTCTACAACTAACAACTTATATAAACTGCCGAATAGTGTTGCGATTCAAATGCTTTTTGAAGTACAAAAATAATAGATGCTTAATAAGTTATATACATTTTTTGGGTCACGAGTACGAGTACATATTTTTAGCTGTGAAATTTCAAAAATTTTTGACATTTACAATATTTTTAGCTGTGAAATTCCAAAATTTTTGCCAATTACAGTATCAAAATGCGTTTTTAGTTTTAACCACAGTCAAGGGAATTCTATTTGCAACATCTGAATCATTAACGAATTTAAACAAAAAGTTAAAATTTGGATATTAGACAAATGTTAAATTTATACAAAAAAGTAAAAAGATATTGAACTGAAGTGATATTTTTGACTTTAATCAAAACGCGCTAGCTTAGCGCTTTTTTTATTAAACGCGCTAAGACGAAAAAAAGCGCGTTTGGAATAGTTAAAACGCGCTAAAACTAGCGCGAAAGGCGCTAAATTGGCATCGCTGCAAATCATATGTATACTATTTATATATACAAAGTTTATATATATAGCCAAGTATTTATGTAATATGAATGGTATACATACATACATATAAATATTTTGAAAACTACGCATTATCTTTGTTTTTATGGATAAACAGCTGTATTCATATCTGAACATGTATACAATACAACACAAAACAATGCAATATACATATGTACATATCACATATAAAAAAATTGTTTAAAAACAGTATTCTGCACAAAAACAATATCAAAGTTAAATTTAGTTTTTTTTTTGCTAAAAAAAAAAGTTCACCACAAAATATACCATACTTACACAACTATTGTGTAAATTTATTGTCTATTTTGTATACGAGAATAATATAAAAGATTTTCTTTAAATTATCGAACATATGTATGTACATGAGTACATCTGTATGTATATTACATGTAGATAGTATGTATCTACAAATGTACATATGTAAGTATGTACTTAGTAAGCCAAAAAAATAAATAAATCAAAACTTACCTATCCAATATGTACGAATTTCACATCGAGGTTGTTGGCGTTCCTCGAATAAACATAATTCAACTTCTTTCTTCAAGACATGGAAAGTTGGTGAAGGCATCTTTATGTACGCATTCAATTTTTTGGTACCCAAATGGTAGGTAATCTTTAGGAATTGTTGGCTCATTGTCACTTTTTTTCTTGTGTCCAATTATATGTATGTGTATTATTTTCAAGCAATAGTTACAAATTATTTATTCGGTTTTGTAATAATTTTCTTTTACAATATTTGCTTCACAAAATGTCCGCCTTCGTGCTAGTTGTAACTTTTTTGAAGAACTAAATTACAATTCGTGTATTGACGATGTTTTTATATGAAATATTAGACGACTCTATCGTAGAGTCGAAGACGCAATAATTGATACTACAACTTGCAAATACAAATTTCTCTTTAATTTTTCTTGACGTGTTCTCTGTATTTCAAATTATTCTTGAATATTCTTTCAAATTTGTGCAAATTCACTTCAAAATATCGTTTAATCACGGTCTGTTTTTGTTTACTAAAAAAAAAGGCTGAGTTGCAAAATTTCTGTTGTGAAATCGATTGTGGTGTTGAGTTGAGAATGATGGAGTTGCCATAATCAAGGCGAATTGATTGATGATGTCATGATACAATTACAGGTACAAGCATGATACAATTATACTAGGTACATGCACGACTACAACAATTGGAATTTTGTTGTATTTGTTGTTATAAGCAAACGATAAATTGTCAGAAACAAATGTCTTTTGTTTATAAAAAATTGCAATTACAGGGCAACTAAAGTACAATTGCAGACGCGGCATTCCTGCATGATTATAGTTATTCAGTGTTGCCATTCTGTGTGTAGTTAAATAGTGTGTAATTTCTACTCACATGTGTAGGCCATGGAATTAAATTCTTGTATAATGTCTGTGAAATTCTACTTTGGGTTCTATTTGTATTTATTTTTCTTTTAATTTTAACCTACACAAAAGATGTGTAGTGTAATTTTCTTCAATGTTTAATTGCAGACACAGCCTTGTGTAAATTCATTGGCAACACTATAAACATTTTATTCACATACATACACTAACATTTTTGCAGCTTGTAAACAAAGTTTGACATTTATCTGCAATGTATACAGTAACAGGCTGGGCTTGTGCATGTACCTGTTATAATTGTATCATGGGTACAAGCACAAGCCCAGCCTGTTACTGTATACCAAGGCAGATTCATTTCCAGGTAGTATCAGGATTACAAAAACAATGAAAAAATACAACAATGAAAAAAACAACATGGGTTGTAGTTCATCAAAAACTTCAAAAATAGAATTTGTTTAACATAACAATAATAAAAATTATTCACATAACTTTGAAAATATTTCTCCGCGGCAGCTACCACTAACAACATTTGCAACGTTTAGCACTTCTCACAATTTTTTAATAGTTTTTTCATATTTATAAATTTGTTTTCACAGAATTTTTTTTAATAAAATATTTTTCATATTGAATTTTTTTAACATTTTCTTTTAATTTCTCTTTCGTAAAAAATTTTTGAAGTTTCCGATGAACTTTAATTTGAAAAAAAAATAGCTCAGCTGAATTTCCGCTACTACCTTGTGAATGTGCCTTGCTGTATACATTGCAGATAAATGTCAAACTTTGTTTACAAGCTGCAAAAATGGTAGGGAATGTGTGTGAATAAAATGTTTATAGTGTTGCCAATGAATTTACACAAGGCTGTGCCTGCAATTACACATTGAAGAAAATTACACTACACATCTTTTGTGTAGGTTAAAATTAAAAGAAAAATAAATACAAATAGAACCCAAAGTAGAATTTCACAGACATTATACAAGAATTTAATTCCATGGCCTACACATGTGAGTAGAAATTACATACTATTTAACTACACACAGATTGGCAACACTGTATAACTATAATCATGCAGGAATGCCGCGTCTGCAATTGTACTTTAGTTACCTTGTAATTGTAATTTGTTTCTGACAATTTTTCGTTTGTTTATACCAACAAAATACATGTGTTTTTTGGTGTTGGAATTTTGTTGTAGTCGTGCATGTACCTAGTATAATTGTATCATGGATGATGTGAATTCGCCTTGGTCATAATATTGCCAGATGATGATGAGAAGATATGCTGCATGTGGGTATACCAGACTATTGAAAGCTAAGTGCTAAACAGTGATGCCTAATGGGTATGGGACTTGAGGGATTTATTTTAATTAAAACACCAAACTTTTGCTATATACATATATACAAATATCACAAATTGATACTTAAAACTAAAGTAATTTCATATATTTTACATAAGTGGTTCATATTAAGAGGAATTCTGAAGCGTCTTTGGTGTTGCTTGTTGAAAAGTTGGCAGCACTACTGATTACTTAAAAGCCTGAAAATAGACTTTAACATTTGCTCGCGCTAAAATTAGAACAAGTTATGAACAACGTTACATTTTAAATTTTGTCGTTGTGCTTTTCCCTTCGTTTTATTTTAATAATAAAAAAAAGCGAACTGCACTTTCTTTCCACAAAGTTTGTTTGCTTGCAAGAATTTAAATGATGTTGATGTGATAAAAATACATTTGAATTTTCTAACACTTTGGTAATTTTTCATTGAATTTTGTTACGTATGGTAGAGTTAGTATAAACAATTCTAAGATAAATTGTATTTAATTTATTTAAATTATTTTTGTATGTATGCACATATAAATAATTAACATTTTTCGTCCATTAAAAAAATGAGCAAATAATAAAATTATAATTTCAAGTTAATAATTTTAGTCGTGCTTGAGATTTGTGAAGGGTTAATACATTTTTTCATAGCGATCGATTGTTTCTTAGTTAGTTTGAATTTTTTTATACAAATTGTATAAATTTCAATTGAGCAATAAAATTGTGCTGTTAAATATGATTTCAAATATTATCAGGTTTGTAAATAATTTATTAATCATAAACAATTACGAATATGTTGGGAAAAGTGAGGGCGTTTTTTTTTTGTTCTTTTGGAGATCAAGTAATTATAATAAAAATTAATTATGCAATAATTGAGCTGGAAAAAGTTATGACAAATAAAGAAAAGTGAAACAAATTTGCGTGCTAATAAAGCTTAATTTATTATTAATACAATCAATAACGAAATTGTATATGTATATGTATACATACATATGTTTAAATGTACATATGTGCATAAAAATATCTACATGCAGCTTCTCTAAATAATAATTTCCTACCCATAGTGAAAAATTGACGTTATTGCTCATTTAGCAACTGTCTCGAGTTGCCTTAAACTTTTCTGTTTGGGTTTTTTATATTAATCTTAAGATCGTTGGTACATAGAAAATGCTTAAATTCATTATTTGTTTATAAATGAAAATAAGACGTGCGTAATATCTCTTTAATTTACTGTTAATTTTTTTTTGCTTTGCTAAAAAGCTTTACTTTAATTCCAAATTGGTGTTAAAATGTCCCCACCCATTTGATTATTTGTATTATCTATGTATCTAATTCTAAAGGAAAAATTGCCCCAATTAGATTATCTATTAATCCTATTCTTTTACATCATACCACAGTACATATTTGTTCATCATTTTCACTTTCGCACAAAGCATGATTTGAAAAATGGTTACAAATCATTTTAGAGCAGAAAAAAATTTGCTCTAATTTAAATTTTTGTTCTTTGTTAAGAAAAAGAACAATTACACTGGAATGCAGTGAAGCTTAACTGATGTTCAAAAATGATGTCTGCTCTAAAATAAAATAGAGAAAAGTGCTTGAACTGGCTATGAATGATGTCAGGAAAGTGCTATACTTGCTGTTCCATTGTTAAACATAATTGTTGACTTGTTGAGTTTAAATTCAAAATAATAAAAAAAAAAAAAATAGAAAATTATGGAAGCCTTCAATAGTGATATCAGTGTTATGTAGATACATACATACATAGTTTTTATATTAGAACATTAGTTATTTTGAGAAATTTCAAAGATTGAAACATTGCGTAATATTCATTAATTCTTTAACATAAAGTTTATTTACAAAAGCTTTTCAAATAAGTCCTAGTTTACACATTGCAAGTCTTATTTTTAAGCTGATTAG
Organism: Tachina lurida; assembly: GCA_944452675.1. Taxonomy (NCBI): domain Eukaryota; kingdom Metazoa; phylum Arthropoda; class Insecta; order Diptera; family Tachinidae; genus Tachina; species Tachina lurida. The sequence continues at coordinate 12,049,890 of OX101753.1, forward strand.
TTTGTGGGAGAGAGAGAGAGAGACGAGGGGAAAAGTAACCAGTACTCAGCTTCATGTACTGTCTGTCAATACTTTTGCTTTCTCATTCGTAATGTTAAAAAAATCACACTTGCATACACAAAACTATGCTTTAAAAATATGAGCTGAAAAATAAGACTTGCATTGTGTGAACGCCAATGAAAGTTCAAAGAAAACAAATTGATAAGCTTGGCAATAGGACTTGACTAGTGTGAACTGCGACTAATTGAAGTTAGTTGCAAGAGCTTTAAGAAAAAAGCTTAAACGACTTACATTTTGAACTTTTTGTTTTTGACGAAAATCGATTATCTATGATCGTAAATAATTGATTTTCGTAAAAAAAATTAAGCTCGAAAATTATGTCACTTAGTCCTAATTTACAGTATGGAAGAAAAGTTTCTGTTCCCCTTATCTCTCTCTCCAACAAACTAATCAGCTTAGTAATAAGACTTGTATAGTGTAAATGAGGGCTTAACCTTTTTTTTGGCGGTTATTGCTGGATATATGTATATATTTTTAAATTTTTTCGAGAGCTTAACTTAAGAATATTTTTAGGAATGAAAAATTTTAAAAGCTTTTTTTCAAATTCGGAAAGCTTTTGCAATGTCTCGCTGGCTTAATTTCAAAAAGCATTATAAGAATTTGTCATTAATCTTGAGCTTGAGCATAATTATCAGTAAAATTTATAATTAAAATTAAGTTTATTATTAAATATATTTTTTTTTCTTTGCTTCAGCCTATGTTTGCTTTCCATATCCATTACTCTCAGCTTGAATACAACTCTTAGTTCAAGAGCTTTAAGTCTATTGGAGAACAGAAGATACCAGAGTTTTGCAAAAGCTTTACAAGATTTAAAAAGTACAAACCTTCTAGATAATACTAAAAGTTTAGACGAAACCAAACTTTTATCTACAAATTTAACAACGAAAAAGAATGGCAAAAAATCTGAAATTGCTTATGAATACGATGATGATTATGATGATTATGAGGGTGATGAAGATGGCGGTTATGAGAGTGAAAATGGCTCGGGCCGTAATAACACTAGACGAAGGCGTATATTTGTGATTAAAAGAGTTGGCATCACCTACGCTTGGGGCCGTTGGGAGAAATGGAGTAGATGTTCGAATTCATGTGTGCAAATAAGAAAAAGGCAATGCATTAAAAGGTAAAATATTTAATTGATTTTATTTGTTTTATTATATTTTGTTATCTTTTTTCTTAAAGAATACAAAATGCCAGCGACTCTGAAGCTTTAGAAATAACTTTCTATCCCAGTTTAACTGACCAGACCACCGGCTGTTTTGGCATTATGAAAAAATACCGCCTGTGTAAAGATGAAAAATGTAAATTTACCAATAGGCAAATGCGTGATGAACAATGTTCCACCTACAATCGACAGGCATTTAAGGGTAAATTCTATACCTGGCAGGGCTATGAAAAGGAACATAATGAGTGCGAATTGTATTGCAAGCACATTGATTCCGATGTATTCATTAGCATGAATCAGTCGGTAACAGATGGGACACCTTGCGAAAAACCAGCCATTTATTATACACACTACTACAGGCGCAAGGCTGTTTGTGTAGAGGGTGTCTGCAAGGTATTTATTTTTTATTTTTATTTTTTGCTTTTAAAACGTTTGATGTATTTACGATCATTATTGTAATGAGGCGAAATTTCATGATCACAATGATGTTGTTTGTGAACAAGTGCTTAGTTATTGATTTAACTTTTTTAAAACTTATTTAATATTTCGCATGATTCTTGTTAAATATAATTTTTCTTTAAAAGCCGTCTTTATAGTTTAATGCAGCCTATTTTTTTGTTCTCTCACTTTGAAGTCTTGCAACACGTTTCTTAAGAAGTAACACTGTGCTACAAAATGCAAAAAAAAAAAAAATTTACTAAAAAAGTGATTACGTGAGGCAGTTTTTGGAGTCTTTATTCTAAGATTATGGAAATGATTTTTATGAAACTAAAAAAGAAAGCTGCAGCTGCATATAAAAGAACACATACATTTTATATATTTTAAAAATTAAGACCAAGAGAGGGACAGGAAGCAATTTCTGCCCCACCTGCCCAAACTATCGAAAGGCTTTTTAGGAAATTAAAAACATCAGCTTTATATATTTTTAAAAATAAAACTAGAACTAGGGGCAAAGGCGTAAAAAGACAATTTTAAGAATTTCTTTTGCCCCCCCCCCCCCCTTGAATTATTAAAACTTGTCTGTAATTATCTATTCTAATGTTACTCATGAAAGTAAACTGTCGTCTTGCCCCCCAGAAATTTTTTTTAGCTCCGCCAATGACTATGGGTATGTTATGCAAAAGTTTGCGTCAAAACTTAATTCCGAGCGGGCAACGCCGCGGGTAAAGCTACTAAAAATAAAAGTTGCAGAATCATTTATTTTTATTTAAATAATTTTTATAGCTATGCTATTTATTGCACGACACAGGAGCTAGGATGTGATTTTCGTGTTTTGATTTTATTGTACTTAAAAGAAGAGTACGAAAATAAACGAAACAAATTGTTTGATTGTGTTTTGTTTCGTTCTTTGAAGTGAGTGAAACCAAAACAAAACAAACACAATGATAACGATTGCTCAATTTGTTTTGTATTGTTTTTGCACATGAGCACAAACCAGAGAACACGGCAATCGGCTGTAAGCCCGCTAGCAGCCGCCGCCTACCACAAGCAATACAGTAATACGCCTTTTAGACACGGAAAGTTTACTTTGCAAAGTTTTAATTCAGCTGGGAGACAGACAGAAAGAGATAGTATTTCTCCCTCTGTCTTTCACACAGCTGAACTAAGACTTTGCAAAGTAAACTTTCCGTGTCTAAAAGGGGTATAATTTAATCGTACGCCGCTAAAAGAGAAAATATGTAATGGGAAATAAATGGAAACGTTTTGAAATATTTGCGGAGAATTGGACATCATCATATAATATAATTTTATTGCATTGTTATTTAACATATTCACCCCTATTGCGTATGTCGAGTCGTCTACGACAATTTTATTTTTGATTAAACAAAGCTTGTTCAAGTTCTCTTTATTCTATGACAAAATTCTCGTAGACGAATATTCGACTCGACATACGCAATACGTGTGATTAAGTTTGTTTTATATAGCTAAGCAACATAGCTATAACCGGGTGTCCTTGGACACCTCTCTTCTTTTTTTTTAAATATTTTTTTCACATAATTATTTTTTACTATTTATTGTTTTAACTTGCCTTATTCTATAAAAATAATTGACAAATATTAAACTTAACTTTGCCTAAGAAATTATTCCTTGATTAAATATTTTTTGCACATCTAATTTTTTATGCAACAAATGGAAGACAATTTATGTTATTTTACTGTAGCACAGTGTAGCTCATTTTACGTTCATTTTCATCATCACTTTACTAGTCAGAATCATTTAGTTAAAGTGCTGAAATTTGTTGTTCCTTTCGCCTCTTCTAAATGCTTCTTTACTATAAGAAGGTGGCAATTGTTGCTGAATTACATACATAAATGATGATGATCATGAGATCATCTTTAAGGAGAAAAAAAAAAAATAACTAATGATACACATTTGTGAGACTAAACAAGTGACGACCTGTCGACCTTTTTACGAATGATTAAATATTGAATTTTCAAAATTAATCTTTGTTAATGGCACAAAGGAAAGGGAAGATCAACGAGCACAAGAATTTTATAACTTTATCAAACAAAAAAAAAAAAAATATAATTTTCGAATTTTTTTCTCTCGCAAACGAATTTTATTTTTCATATTGTAATAAATTGTATTCAAATAAAAAAAAACTGAAAAAAATATTTTCATGTATAAAATCGTTTATTCGATATGAATTCGCTGAATAACAGTGTTGCCAATTTTAAATAAAAAATGGGTTTTCTTTGACTATATAAAAAGAATTATAAAAAAACATGGAAAATTTTAGAACTATTGGTCTAGAGGTGTAAAAAAGATTGCCAGAAAAACAGTATTGCCGATTTAAACCAAAATGCGTTTTCGAACATTATAATATAATGTGTTGTAATAAAATGTTTAAGTTCATAGAACCAGTAATCACTTATCAGGGCTAAAAATTACTTCCTCAAATCACACAAAAACAGAGTTGCCAAATTTGGAATACAAATTTTGAACAACAAAAATGTTAATAAAGTAGATAGGAGTACCTTCACGGAACCATTTGATTTACATGCAATCATAAAAAAGCAGTGTTGCCAAAATTAATAAAAATATCAGCTTCTTATTCTAATATTTAAAAGAATAATAAAAAACTTTAAAAATCATAAAATAATTAGAAATTTTTTTCCCAAAAACAGTGTTTTCCATCTATACTCAAATATCTGTTTAATACATGTTTTGAACAATGAACATTTTTATACTTGATATAAATATTCTGCAGCTAGAATAGGGTTGCCAATTCAAATAAAAAAAATTTGAATAATATAAATTAATATAATAAAATTTTCAAGTTCATAGATGAAATCATCATTTTTTCCCGGCAAAAGTGTCTTCCTGAAATCACATAAAAACAGTGTTGCCAAATTTTAAATAAACTAAGACATATTATTCGAGTAACAGAAACCGTAATAAAATATTTAAATTCATTCAATCATTTATTCGAGGTGACATCATGAAAAACAGTGTTGCCAGTCTATATTTAAAGCCAACTTTTTGTTCTAACAATTAAAAGATAAGATGATTAAGCCTGCGTTATAAAAAACATTTTCATAGCAAAAGTGTTGGCAATTGCTTCTTTTGAACCATAAAAATTATTACATTGCAGTAGAACATTTCAGTCCATGGCACAATTAATCGTTTATTTGGGTTAGAAGTGTTTAACGAAAATCCCACAAAAGCAGTGTTGCCAAATTTAAAATTTTTTACAAAAATCGACTAATGAGTTACACGAATGGCAAAAACTTTAACCAAATATTTAAATTTATGTAATCGCTTATTCGTTTTACAAAATTAGGTAAAAACAATGTTGCCATTAAAAAAACCCCGTACAAAAATTCAAAATCGTAGAACGAGTAATTTTGGGAGATAAAAGGGATATTAAGAATAAAGTTGACAATTTAAATAGAAAAAGCCAACCATAAATACTTTTATAATAAATTATGTAACTTCATGCAATAAGTGGTGTTTTATTTGGTTTTAAAATGATTTGAAACAATCGCGGAAAAACAGTGGTGACGAATTCTAAAGGTACGGTCGCCTTCTTTCATAAAGTTAAACAATTTCCAATAATGTTGAATTCTATGAAATTGTGTATTAATTATGTACACACAAAAAAATAATATGAATGATTTTGTAATATCAATTAAAATATTTGTAATATCAATTAAAAAATTAATTAAAATTTCACCTATAAACAATTTGATAATATCAATTAAGTTTTTCCACTCAAATTAATTAATACAATTAAAAATTTAATTGAATCAATTAAATTCTTAATTGAAAATATTAATTGGTGAATACTTTTTTCTGTGTATGAAATTAAATAAATTAAGAAACACGTGTCTGAATCGAAAGGTTTTTTACCAATATTTAGTGGTTACGCTTTTTTGGGCAAATGTTTGCCAAGTGTGAGCGTACCTTGAGTAAAGAAACGTTTAATTTATTATTCGAACGAGAAAAACTATAACAAAATATTAATATTACGTAAAGAAGGGATTATTTAAATAAATAAAATGTTTTAAAAATATCTAATATAACAGAACTATTGATCCCGCAAATCAGCATTGAAAAACTTATGGCCTGGCCCGCGATGTCCACAAGAAACTTTCAATAGCTTACTTATATTGAAAATAAACACAGAATAAGAAACAATGTAAGCGATAGAAACTTTCTAGTCGACATCGTGGGACACAGACCGTTAATTAAAAATAAATTATTTTTTAAACAATAAATTTTGTTTTAATAAAACATTTAATTTAACACCGAATGATAAATCATTTATTCAAAATAAAAAAGATTTTCTGAATATAATTTATACAGAATTTTTTTATATGTGACCTTCTCCGAGAAAAAGGAACCTAGTGTGTGAAAATGAAGTTTTGAGGAAAACGCATTTAAAAAACAAAATGTTAATGTTTTTCTCATTTTTATCGATTTTGACACACACCCGTTTTTTGACACACTAGTTCCCTTTTCTCGGAGAAGGTCACATATATGTTCTGTTGACAGCTAAACCAAATTCATAAAAAAATATTGGTAAAATGCAACGATATAACAAAACATAAACAGTTTAATTTGTCAAGCTTAAGTGGCAGTGGGTGTTTAACAAGACACTCTGAAGAGCCACTTACATATTTATTAAACTCAAGTATGTATTTCAAAATAACTTTTTTTTATTTGTCCAGCTAAAAACAAAATACGCTAGCACAAGTAAAATCAATGAAATTTTCTAAAAAAAAACAAATAAAAATATTAAGAATAATTAATAAATATTAATGGCTTAATAAAGGATTTTTAAGTAGGCTTTAATTTTAACGTAGTTTTGGAAAATTTAAGAAAAAAATTATTTTCTAAGTGAGTCTTTTCATTGTCATTGCACAGTGACACCAAACACAAAATTCGAGGCAGACTTTGTAAAAAATATCGTTTCTAAACGTTTTATATTTGTATGAAAAATAATGAAAATTCGTTTCAAAAAATATTTATTTATTTGTAAATATATACAAAATCCACTATTAAGTACCTTTTGTGTACAATAAATACTAAAAAAAGATTCTGCGCATTACCGATTCTATTTCTTGAATATTTTATTTATTTTTATCAATTTCGCTTAGGACTTACATTTTTTGTGAGGAATTTTACCTAAAATTAATTTGGTTTGTTTTACATATTTCAAAGCAAGGACCAAGATGAAGGGAAAATTTTAGAAAGCACTGAATTATCGTACACATATCATCGCCCCAGAATTGTTTTGCTCCACCGACCATTCTTAAAAAAAAAATTAGTTAGGTATGAAATATATACATTGTGAATACCCTCTTTCTGAATCAAAAATGCGTTTCACGAAACTTTTTATGGTTTCTGAGACATTAAGCATTAATTTTGCTGCATATCCACTATTTTTAGGTTTAATAAGTATTGTTTGCATCTTGGGCATCATTAGATCTAATTTTTTCAAAATAAACAATTTAAATTACACGTTGAAAAGAGCAAAGTTGCAAGAATTTTGTAGTTTTATATCACTGTATCTACACTTTCATAGACCCTGCTGGGTGTTTTCCACAGACAAGCTAATCGCTACGCGGGTTGTGTTGTGTTTGTTTAAAAAAATATAAAAAAAGGAAAAGTATAACAATATTTAAAATTTCAACCCCATTATTATTGTTATCTTCTGAGGAGCATATATTTTGATTTCTTACCCACTGTGCATCGCTCTAAGAATTAGCTAAGACTTACATATACATACAGATATTTTGAAATTGTGCTTTGTCGTGGCATCTTTTTCCTTTCAATAATTATTCATTATTTAGGCTGGAAAATATTATTTATTTTCAAATCAAATTTGTATAAAAATAAATCAAACAAAATATTTAGTTCTGAGAAAAAACAACAGCGAAGTATTAATAATATTAATATAAATAAATTGTTGCTACGCAATAGTCGACTGCAAAGCAACGCTACAGAAAATATGCCGATGATAAACCAATGATAGGTGCAGAAATTAAAAGCATAACAGTTTATTATAAGCTTTGTTATGTATTTGGAAATTGCCCTACAGCTCGTGATACATTGAATATATCTCAACAAAACTAGACACAAATATAGACGATAGAGAAATATATGTTTTTGAAAAAAAAAATCTGCATATATCGTCGCTGATTTATCTAACTGACCTATCTAACATTTTTAAAATTTTACAGGAGAGCAGCTTTTATGATTGTTTTCTACGTGTATTCATATGGAAACGTCTGATTACGACTCATAAAGTCTAATAGTGGACTTAACTAATTTTTAAAAAAACTGTCAGTTAGGTCGGTTAGTTAAAACAGCGACGATATTATTGCATACATTAATTATGTAAGTTCACGAACAAATCATTAGCAACTAATCTTTTCAAATCAAAATAAAAAGTTAATAATAATAGTTAATAATACAGCGAAGAGAATAAAACCAATGTTTTTTAAATAATACATTTTTGTTTGTTTGTCAGAAACAGCTGATAAGTTATTATATAACAAACAACTATTAAAATTTAGCAATAGATCGGCGCAGCACAGAACAGTAACATAAAGTAAATATTAATGAGACCTTCATTCCTCAGTAGACTTCAATCACAATTAAAAAATGTTTACAAAACCCCAATCTTTATTTAAAACTCATAATAAATCATCCTTCAAGGTTAGATAGAATAAAATAAAATTGCTTGGCCTACTGTGCTTGCAGTTTTGTAATTTTCAATAATTTATTGAAAGTTTTTCTATAAGCTTTGTAAGCTTTTTTGAATACATGAATAAGCTGCCTAAACAGCAACAAAATGCATGCAAAATTTAAGAAAAAAAAGAGATGTTTGTATTTCCTTCTTCCTCTTTCTTACAGCTGAATTGCTAGTTGATCAACAAAAGTTGAGGTGTGTGAACCGGGATTTACTTTGTAAAATAATAAGAACAAATTTAAGATCTTTTAAAGCTGTTAATTTCAAATGCTAATGCCAGAGTATGTGTGTTTGGACTTAGCTGATCTAGAATCTAGATTCTAGATTTGAAGGAAATACAAATATATATTTTTTTCTTACAGCTGAATTACGAGTTGATCAACAAAAGTTGAAGTATGTGAAATGGCACTGAGAGCTAGCATTGTTGTCGCCAAGATCTGATTGGCGGTTTTGCTCTCTTGTGCTTTCGTCGGTGTGAAAGCACAGAAGCTCTTTTGTAAAAGTTTATACATTGTACATATGGCTTGGACGTATGTGATCTAGATTATTAAAAAAGCACTGTGGGGAATCGTCAAAAGCGCTGTAAATATGTATCCCTTTTTCTGACAGGGGCATTTAACAAAATTTCGGGTTTTTAAAAAGGAAAAAAGCACCAAAAATACCCGAAAAGCACCAAAATGACAATGTTCCCAATGATTATAGAAAAACTCCCAATAAATCCTTTGGAAATACAATAATAATATTGTTTGTTGTTTTTTGAAAAAAAAATATGCAGTTTTATAATTCTCAGTAATTTTTTGAAAGCTTTTCTATAAGCACTGGAAACTTTTGTAAGCTTTTTAGGGTTTCGTACACCAAAGGTGAAAAGGAACCCTATTGTTTTCGCTATGCTGTCCGTCTGTCTGTCACATCTGTCTGCTATTTTCTCGAGAACAGATTGTGTAGACATTTGGCCGCTAGAACAACAAATACATGAGAGATAAAAATTATAGGGTGTTCCAAAACGTGCAACGAAACATGTTCAAATCCCATGTAATATACATACAATTGTATGTAAGTATATACACTTGAAATTTGTAAGGTTAGTGCATTTTTATACAGACTACAACAATTAACACTAAAATTAAAAAAAAAAAATTTAAATTAAAGGGTGTTCCATCAGTTAATGCAATTTTGAAAACTTGCCGTTATCTTGGAAACCGTAAGAGCAAAACTCTTGAAATTTTCAAAACCGGCAAAACTAAAAAATCAAAAAATTATAAAATCGCCAAACCGAAAAAATCGCCAAAACCCAAACCAAAAAAAATCGCCAAACAAAAAAAATAAATTCTAAAACTAAAATAAATCGCGAAAAATCGGAAAAGTCGCCTAAATGAAAAAAATCTCCAAAATAAAAAAACCCCAAAAATAGAAAAAAATCGCCAAAATGAAAAAAATCGCCAAAATGAAAAGAATGCCAAACACAGAAAAATGGCCAAAACGAGAAAAAAGGGACAAAACGAAAAAAAAACGTTTAAACTGGAAAAAACGCCAAAAACGCCACTTTAAAAAAATTTTCAAATCCGAATGTAGGGAACCCTTCGTAAGCGAGTCAAAGTCGCACTTTACTGAATTTATTTTAATTGTGGTTGAAGTCTACTTACTGCCTTAGCATAACGAAATGCATCTAGATGTACTTATGTACTTAACCAACAATAAACAAACTTTTGATTTCATTTGTTCTGAAAGAATTTGTTAAACCAGCCAGCAGTAGGGTATGCATACTTTTGATAACTGGGCATCTGGTATTTTCTTTGAATTGATTTTTGTGAATTTAATTTTTTTTATTTTGATGATTCGAAAACCATTTTATCTATAACTTTTGTTTTTACTTGCCATATCTAAGTGGTTCTGTATGGGTGTTGTGTCCATTATTATTGGCTTTAATAACAAATTCACATACAAACAGACATAATAATATGAAAATAGAAAAACCAAAGAGAAACACTGTGACGGCGATCAGTAATGATGGCTGCTAAATGCAGAGCAATGAAGATATTGCTGAGGACGCCAGACGTAGTAGACATACAAATAAAATGTGGATTTAGTTCCGAGAAGGAATCTTTGTCGAGCAATATTTTTTTGTTTGTCTGTTTTCTATTTAAAATGTTATATGTATGTATATTTTTTTAATGTTTTTTTCTTGTTTTTTTTTGGTTTGTTTTGATAGTAGTCATAAATTTTTGTGCCATAATTTGTTGGTTTCTCATTCGTGTACAAAGTGTCAACGTTTCAACAAGCCAAATAGGAATTTAGACAAAAAAAAAAAACTAAATTAAATTCTAAAATATTGTGAAAAAAATTGCCAAAATTCTTTTCTTTCTTTTTTAAAGTGTTTTTTTTTAATTTTATAACTATATAAATTTTTGATTTTAAAGTTGTTGAAATTCAGTATCTCTTATTTAACAAGTGCAAAATCGTTTATGTCCCATCTGCAACGTTTTAACTTGTGCGTGTCTGCCGTAATTACCATCATTAAGTCTCTCAACGTTTAAACACTTGTATGGGATTCTTATAAATTTAAAGAAAAAAAAAAATAAAATAAAAATAAAAAACGTAAATAAACGATCACTGACTGGCATTATAGTGTATAGCCTCTTTATTGGTGTTTTTTTTTTTTAGTCAACCAAGTCCAACTCCTAGGTTGGAGTGTGTTAGTGTGTTTATTGGTAATTTGTTGTGACTTCAAAAAGGATTAGCGCACTTCATGTAAACTTTAACATGCTTATACTCATATCGCATAGATAACGGATACAAAAAACTTAAATAAAAATTAATCTTGAAAAAAATTTTCTAGTACTCGTAGCTTAAATGATTAAATCGTGTGCATTTAATTGCGCATGAAAATATATTATTTAATATATTTTAAATGTTTATACGAGTAATAATGGACATTTAAACAGTTTGCTAATCTTTTGAATGAAATATTTTATAATGCATTAAAAAAAAGTACATAGAAATTGTTATAAGATATTAAAAACTATCTTTAAGATACTGTTGTACAAATATTTATCTTTAACAAAAATAAAAAATAGATAAAAGTATCTTTAAGATAATATTTATCTTTACATTACCAAAACTTATTATCTTCTAAATGCAAATTGTCTCTGTGAGTTAAGTTTTGAAGTGAATTATTTGCAATTTCAATAATATTTAATAGATACTTAAGTATCTGTTAGAAATAATCCACCAAGGGTAAAGGTACCAAAGGATCAAAGAGATCCCTGCAGGAAATGGAACTGACACAAGACTAGTCACGTGATCGGTCTTTAACCAGTCCGAGTTCTAACACTTCCTATGCAGAGGACCAGTGACTTTTACATGGGGATGGCCTAGGATGGGGTTAATTGATACTTTGTATACGCCTTTTGACTTGTAACTGAACTATCCCAAAGGGACCTATTCGGTGTAGAATAATATAAATTATTTAAAAAATATCATTCCGACACTTAACTGTAACAATGAAAACTTATATTTTTTGTTTTTATTGTTAGTTCCAGTCCAGATTTGCAATTTTTGTTGCACCATTTTTTTATTTTTTTTGTGCAAAAGAGCGAGAGAGGACAACAAAAAGTATATATTTCTATTTCAACACTCTCACACATATTCAAAAATTGCAAGTCTGGACTGAGACTTACAAATTCAATTATAATTTATTTTTGAGCAGATAGTTTTTGGCATTCGAACTGACAAACTCGTGCATGAATGGCTTGCACACTACCCACTCGACCACAGAGGTACTCATATTTCAAAAATATTAACACCTGTTAAGCTTAGGTTGATATCTAAGTATAGTTGCGGGACTTATTCCAGAGTGACTTCAAGGTTCATTTATATCGATTCATTGTCGTTCCCAGCCAAGTCTTTCTTATATACATATATACCATGATACAATAATATAAAGGTACAACCACATTTGACGTATAAAATTAATTTTGACTTTTACCAAAATTGTTTGATTACTGTTTTTTTGTAAAGAGAGAGGAAAACGTTGCCACACGAAATTACGGGGAACTTTTTTTAGGAATGTTTTTGGAAATGTGTAATTTTAAGTTTAGAAATTATGGTTTAATACACATTTTTTTAAATGTTGTATTAATTGGATACGTGGATAACGAAATATGCATGTGTATAATATGATGTAGAATGGATGAGCGTGTTTCATGCATATAATACACATTTGCATACACTTCGTGTGCAAATTTATTGCAGCTTACAGTAAGAATTAATGCTTTTTTGATGGGCTACATCTGAATAATCTGAACAAAAAAAGACATGCAAAAGAAATAGTTAATGCATGGGTTCTATTGCTAATGAATTGGTTCAATGTAGGTGCAGAACGCATGATTTTAACACAGGCGTGTCATTGACGAGCATGGGCGAACATTTAGCAAAATTGCTCATCATTCCAATGAGTGCTTAGAACCCATGATGCGTTTATTCGTTTATATATACATACATATGTATGTATATATAAAGCATAACGAAGTGCCCGCGGGTGCCCTTTTGCTTATAATTTTAGGCTCTAAGCAGGCATACTCTGATGATTGTATTTGAGGCAAACAGCTTTGAAAGCTGTTAAGTGTGCTGTTGTTTCCTTGCAAATTAAGAGGAAGCATTGTTCTCGCCGAGATCTGATTGGCAATTGTGCTCTCGCTCTTTTAAAAAAGTTTGCACATTGTGCATATCACTTGGACGCACCTGATGTAAAGCAATAAGCCAGAGTAGTACGAAGAGAAAGTCCCACCCTTGATTCAGAGGCTTTTCCGTTGGTAATTTCCCTTGAACTGTTTATGCTGATGTAAATTTTTTTTATAATTATAATTTAAATACATATTCTTCAATATTTTTCAATAAATAAAAAAGAACGTCAAAATCATTAATCAAAAACTCGGATTTCATAAATTAATAAGGTAGCATTAATTTTGAGAGTAAAAAATTGTCGGCACAAACGTCAGAAGGTTAATATGGCGACGAAAAGAGAGAACGGTTGTACCTTTATATTATTGTATCATGATATATACTAAACCAAAAAAAAAAAAATATTCGTAGTACATAATACATGCCCTAGAGGAGTCTTTCTTATATAGACATACTAAGCAAAAAAAAATATTCGTAGTACATATAATAAATAATATTCGTAATAGTGCCCTATTGAACTAATGGAGAATAAAAGTAAACGAACAAAAATTTGTTCAGGTAACATTTACCCTATGAAGAAAGAGATACTGGTTCCCAACTTGTTCCTCAACATACACCTTGATCGACGGCTTACATGGAAACACCACATTGACTCTAGCGAACACAAATGAAGCTTAAATTAACTCAGATACATTGGGTGATTAACTAGTAAAAATTCAATACTCAATCTAGATTGTAAACTTTTAATATAATTTTGAAACCTTTGTGGTGCTACGGAATTCAGTTACGGGTAGCCTGACCACACATCCCGCTATTGAAATTTTCAATCTCTTATTAGATTTTTATTAAAATGTAACTGATACAAATTCAATACAAAGATATACTATCCAAATCCCTGTGTGCTTCGTAGTTTAGCTAATTTGTAGAACACAATTCTCATTATTAACATGTTATGAAGAGTTTTAAAATGATCACTGCGTTATTTTCTGTCTGAATCGGCGTAATTTCAAGTTTGTGCTTGTATATATTTATAAGCCTTGACACAAACCTTGTTCTTTAACAGAGCTTTATTAGTGTCTTAACAGTGCTCTGTTAAGCTATAATGCATTTCTAAAGGACTTTTCCAGTAAATGAGGCAACCCAGACGGAAAAAAGTAATGCTCCTCCCTTATTATTGCCCATGAATCTATGTATTTCTGAAAAGCATGAATTTGAACTAGATACTCAAATTGCCAAGCTTTTAGCTTGGCATTTTCTGAAGGATACGCACTTTCGGAAGTCAATGCTATCGGATAATATTGGTCATAGATTAATGTCCAAGTGGTCCTCTAAAAACGTGAATAGTCAGAATTTCTTGAAGTTCGAGTTTTCAGGAGTTCTTCATTAGCATTGACGTAATGCAGCGTATAGAAAATATTAAACAACATAGTTACCTTCATATAGAGAAACCACCTAGCTCATTTTTTTTTTGAATTCGAGATTTTGTAATTTTTTAATATATTAGAGACACCACGAAAATGGTGAATATGGAACCATTTACACGATATATTTTCTTTTCACCATACACTACGCCCTACTTTTATCAACACTACCATTTTCTCAAGTCCTACGACGAGTACGCTTGGTTCAATTGTCACCAAGTATTCTGCAGGGATACTAAGGCCCAATAATTGACTTATCAATTACAGTGAAACCTCTCCTAACGGACACCTCCCATAAGCGGACAAGTTTTGTAGAACCAAAATTAAAATAAAAGAATGTGTACCACTCTCATAAGCGGACACCTCTAATAACCGGACAAAAATACGGTGACGGTGAGTGTCCGCCTATGAGAAGTTTCACTGTATATGTCATTTAGCTAATTGCCACTTAAATATAAGTTGCACTTAAATTTCTTTTAATTTTTTCAGTGGTTAATTAAACTTCTTAGTAAATTACGTTGAAAGTACGGCAGCACTACTAAAAATTCCAAATATTATGGAAAGCTTTCCAGCTGCTTATTATAAATAAAAAAGTTAGGTTATCAATATGAAGAAAATTAAAATTGCAGAAAAACACATTTTATGAAACAAAAACAGCATCAGAATTCATTTTTAAAATTTTTTTTCCTTGATATATGTTATATATTTATGAAAATTAAACGAAATTCTTTTTAATACATGTACATATTTTCAATAAACACACACAACAAGCACAATAACATTTGGTATGCTAGTAAAACTTAAGTAATTAATACGCCTCATTTAACATCAGAGATGCGCTGCAACACTGCATTATTAAAAACGTGCGAAAAGCAGAGTTGTAAAAAGAATGAAGCTTTCCTCTATCTCTTCTTTCACCACCTGTCTTCTCTCTCACTATCCCTTTCCTAAGAGAAGGTAACACCTAGTATTAGCAGTAGGCATTAATTGCCTGAGTGTTACTTCTCTTTCAAAAAAAAAAAAAAAAAAAAAAAAAAAAAAAAAAAAACTTAAGTATGATTTAAATATACAAGGATGGGCATTTAAATGTCTCTGAACTTTCTACTGAAAAAAATTAAGTCGGTACATAAATGGCACTTAAAGATAAATGGCACTTAATTGAGAAGTCAATTATTTCACCAATCGACATTTAAATATGAATTGATATTTAAATACAGTTGGCGAAATTGGCCCTAAGAGTTTAATTGCCATTACTACAACTTGCCGCATTTTGTAGGACCGATAAATGTCTTTGCATTATAAAACCTTCATTTATTATTTTTTTATCTATCAAAAATTATTGTTATTAATAATAATGACAATAAAAAATGAAAGTTGTAACCATGTAAAGCTTTTTATCGGGCAGATAAAATCCTGCCTCTAACTAAGGGCAAGTTGTAATAATGGCATTTAAACTCTTAGGGCCAATTTCACCATCTCTATTTAAATCAGCTACATCCCAACACACATACTGTGATATTTGCACTTTGGTAAACAGCTTTGAAAGCTCTTAAATTTGTTTTGGTTTCTTTGCAAAATTAGAACAAACATTGTTGTGGCTGAGATCTGTTTGGCTGTTGTGTTCGCATCAGTGTGAAAGCACAAAAAGCTCTTTATAAAAGTTTGCACATTGTGCATATGGCTTCGGCGACACAAAAGTATATGTTATATATTACAACTTCTGTCAGAAATAAGTCACCAACTTTAAAAGCATGAAGGCATAAAAAAGATACTTAAGAATTTAAGAAATTAGTTAGGTTAGGTTAGGTTGAAAAGAGTAGCCATTAAGCTCATGTCCGGGGACATACACATAAGCCATCCCACCTTTATAGGAACTCATTATTATTCACGTAGTCCCTCAAACTTTTCCAGTCAATACCTCTAAGGTGGGTGGGTAAAGGCTAAATCACACGTGCCATAACCATAGAAAACAGCCGTTCGAACCAAACTAATGGGCAACACCATATTTGATTATAAGTGACTCACTATAACGCCATAACTCTCACCATAGAGACCAATCGAATTTCAGTTTGGTTATGGCTATGTCACGTCTAATTCAAGCTTTATGCCCGGTAAGGTGTCATCCCCAAAATAACGGGTTCTAGGCTGAGCGAAAGCTGTACAATGACAAAGGAAGTGTTCTATTGTCACCATGTCCTCTATGCCCTGTCCTGCATTCAATGTCATTCGTGGCAAGAATCCAGTACAAATGTTCTCGTAGATGTCGGACTTGCTTTTAGTTTCAATAGTACCATTGTTTAATCTTCGTCTGAGTCGCCCCATTGAACCTTGGTTAGATTACCCACAGTATCTTAATTCCATCGTCTCCTGTGGGCCCTCTTTGCCCAATTTTATAACTCAATCTTCGCTGCCTTGAAAGGCTTTGCATTAATTAGAGTTACTGTCCGTAAAGTTCTGGCATTTTTCGCCAGTTCATTTGCACGTTCATTTCCGATTACGCCGTACTGGGCTGGCACCCATACAAGACAAATGTTGCCATGTACTGCATAATAGTTTATCATGTTCTTGCAACATAAAACGGTTCTAGAGTTTACTCTTTCGGTTGTGTTTGCCCTTATATGCCGACTTGCAGTCGGTAAATATGTTGACCTCTGTGGGCCTAATATTCAAACTGATCCATTTTATTCCTCCTGGAAGACTGTATTATGGTCAGGCAAGCGGAATTAAATCTCGATCACCGGTTCTTCTATGAAGAAACCTAGGCCCATAGGCGTAGAAAGGCCATTTCGGGGGGTGCATTGCTCTACCAAGAATTGCTGTTGCACCCCCCCCAAAAAAAAAAATTATTAAAAATTATTTATTTTAATATTATTCATGAAAATCGCCAGTCAAATGCCCTCCCCACCTGGAAATTTTTTTTAGCTACGCCAATGCCTAGGCCCATTCTTTGCCCTAGCTTAAACACTTAAGACATACAAAAAACCTGTAGCGTACTTACAATATACAAAAGCATCTTTTAGATATTAAAGCTGCTGTCAAAAATAAGTCACCAGCTGTAAAAGTACCAAGTCAAGGTTCTTTCAAAATTCAATAATAACAAATTATTTTTCAAACACTTATGACTTACAAAATAGCTTTGAAGTACTCATAAGGTAAAAATTTATCTGTTATATATATTTATTAAAGCAGCTATAAGATATAAAGGTATCTGCAAAACTTTGAACTTTTCATAAACTTAAAATATTTCATTATCTCACACCGAAAGAATTTTGCTTCATAAGTCCAATGAAACAATTTCATCAAAATTTTTCACAAATCTAATGATAATTTCACAAATTCAATGACAATTTCATGAATATTGTGAAAGAATTTCATTGGAATTTCTTCGTTGGTATTCTGGTTTCGTAAGAATATTTTATTGGATTTATGACAACAATATTTTTTAATTATTAAGAAACTCCTTTATATTTAAGTTATTTCATTCTTTTCATGAACTAATTTTATTGTTTCGATGAAGTTCTAGCACTGCATTAATTACACTGTTATATAAATTTGATGAAGTTTTCAATAAAATAATTTTGACGAAACTGGTTTCATTAATCCAACGATCCATTGGTTGAATTTTAATGAATTTTTCATTAGATTAATGTTGAAATTCATAGAATTTATGCCGAAAATTCTTTCAGTGTATGGCTCTTTCAGATATTTAAGACTTTTTAATACACTAAAGCATCTGTATCATGCGAAATCTTATGTGTGACATCATACTAAAGTACATTTAAGATACTAGAGCGCATTAGATATAATGCTTAGCTATTAATAAAATGCTACAGTATCTACAGTATCTGGTGGATTGCAAACAATGTATTAAATACTTTTTCTGCCTCATTCATAAAAAATAACTTTGTTTTATTAAGAGCTTATAAAATAAATTTTATAAGAGGAAAAGGAAAAAAGAAATAGCCTAAAGATACAATAAAAAAATTTGTATCTATCAGCTACAATATCAAACTATCTTTACGTTACTGAGACAGTTTATATTTCATATAGTAAAATTTTTATTTTTCAACATACTTTTTTGCAACATTCTTAAATAACTTGTTATATTCAAATATTCTTCACATACTGACTGCTACACATATGCTTAAAGAAAAAAATTGCCTTAATGAGGCAAGTTGTTACGAGTACCATTCATTGCAGAAAACAATCCAAGGTGTTAAATCCACTTAATCGAATGTTAGTTATCAATTAATTTATCCTACTGAAATTCTACACTGAGTAAGTGATCTTGCATATTAAAACAATGTTTTCCGGTTGCATGTCTTGCTAGTGCCTCCGTCTGTTGCATCTGCATGTTAAAACATTTAATGTCAGTTTAAATTACACTCAAAGTTAGCAGGAGCATTAGAAATAAAAAAAAAACGCAGTCTGAAGAAGATTTTTGTGCAGTTAAGGAAATTTTATCTTTATTAAATGCAAGTTGTTAGTTACATTAGATGTCTTCCGTCTGTCGCTACATTTATTTGTGTCTAACAACATTGACTTGAATTGCGGCGGTCGGTTTTATTTTGAGAATTTTTTGAATTGTCACTTTTAATAGCAGCTTTAATTTTATGTGAATGTTTTTTATTGTTGGCATTTCAGTTCCTTAAGTTAATTTCTTTTTCCTTTACTTCATTTCACAACATAAAAACTTGGCTGTTAAGTTGTTAAGTGATTGGAAAATCAAAACAATGAATATTACCGCAAATAATTAATAAAGTTAAAAATTATCTATTTTTTAGATAATTATAATGTATGAATTAATAATTTTGACTTTTCAAGCCAGAAGAATCTTAAACAGATTTTAATATAATATGTAAGATGTAAGAAAATCCGTAATATATTATTCAAGAGCCAGTAAGATGAAAAATTGAAAGTAAGCCTGTTAAATATTTTTAATAAAAACTTATTAGTATCTAAGAGATACATAATATTTCATTAGTATCTCGTAAGATGGCAAAGCATATTTGTAGTAGTGAGACATTTTTAATGTACAAAGGACTGTGTAAGACAATGAAGTATTTGTAAGATACTAAAAACTCTTTAGAACAGTAAGTTAATCTAGCTATCAGATGCTAAAATATTATATCTATTAAATACTAAAATATCTGTAAAATTTTACAGTGTCTGTAAGAAACTAAGGTAGCTGTAAGCCACTAGATGCTAAGTACCTACAGGATAGTAAGGTATATACGATGCTAAAGTATCTGTTAAATGTTAAAGTATCTGTAATATTTTACAGAGCCTATAAGAAAATAAAGTAGCTGTAAGGCACTAAAGTATCTAGAAGAAAAATACAAGTACCTACAGGGTAGTAAAGTATCTGTTAAATATTAAAGTATCTGTAAAATTTTACAGTGCCTCTAAGAAACTAAAGTTGCTGAAGGCACTGAAGTATCTAGCAAAAACTAATAGATGCCAACCATCTACAGCATAGTAAAGTATTTATAAGATGCTAAAGTATCTTTTAAACATTAAAGTATCTGTAAAATTTTACAGTGTCTGTAAGAAACTGAAGTAGCTGTAAGACACTGAAGTATCTAGAAGAAAATACTAGATGCTTAGTATCTACAGGATAGTAAGGTATCTATAAGATGTTAAATTATCTGTACACCATACTATCTACAGGATAGTATGGTGTCTATAAGATGCTGAAGTATCTGTTAAATATTAAGTATCTGTAATACTTAACAGTGTCTATTAGAAACTAAGGAATCTGTAAAATACTAAAGTATCTACCAGAAACTAAATATCTATAAGATAATAATATATCTTTAAGAAATTGGGGAATGCATAGGATATATATATATGATTGCTAGATATTATAGGAGCTGCAAAACTACCAAAATATCTGTTAGAGGCTAAATAATCTGTTGAATACTAAAGTATCTGGAAAGTGTTAAAGTGGCTGTAAGAAACTAAAGTATCTGCAAGAAACTAGATATCTATTAGATACTAATATATCTGTATCCAAAGTAACCATATTCTAACGTATCTATTAAATATTAAATTAATATTAAAGTAGCTGTACAACTTCGCAATGTCTGTAACAAACTAAGATATCTGTAAGATAGTTAAGGGTCTACAAGAAGCTAGATACGTATATCGCAGTGCTAGTTAGTTACTATAGGCTCAGAAAAATGCCAATATATCTATAAGATATCAAAATATCTGTGGAGTAGTAAGGTACTCGTATCTGTAAAATATTAAAGTGGTTATAAGAAACAAGTGAGCCCGTAAGAAACTGAATTATTTATATGCAAGAAACGAGATATCTATCTTAGTATCTAGATACTAATATGTCTGTAGAACAGAATGGTACTCACAGGCTACAAAAGTGCTTGTTAGATACTTTAGTATCTGAAAAATACTACTATATTTGGAAAATTATTAAGTATCTGTAAACAGTAAAATATCTATAAAATAGTAAAGCTTCTCTAGAATGCTAATCAAATTATGTGCAAGATACTAAAGTGTACTAAAAACAAGGTACTAAATTATTTGCAAGAATGTATATATACATATGTATCTGTAAGTTACTTTAGCTGCTAAAGTATCTGTTGGACACAGAAGTGTTTCTAAGACATTAAAGTATCCTTCAGCCACCAAAGTATCTATAAAACACTAAAATATCTATAAGATACTAAAGCATCTCTAAATAAGTACTAAAGCAGTAATACTCTGGACACTGAAATTTTAGTGTATAATTTGTTATTTAGAACTGTATAATTATTTAAAAGATGGGAAGATATCCCGAAGATAGTACATCTACAAGATGGAGAGCATTTATGCGATAATAACTTATTTGTTATATTTCAAATTATTGACAAACTGCTTAAATATCTGCGTAATGCCAGATATGTATTACAAGCAAATAGAGATCGACCGAAGGCGTTTTTTTTGGCCGAAGCCGAAGCCGAAGCCGAAGCCGAACTTCGGCTAAAATCCTAAACTTCGGACAAAACCGAAGCCGAAGCCGAAGCCGAATGTTTTAAATTTTAAAAATTATACTTGTTTTATATGAATTAAGAAAAAAGTTTCCTTTTTTGAGATCACTTATTTCAGTGTAATATCTATTGGATACATAACAAGAAAAATAAAACTATCTTGCAATTTCTAGATTGCTTTTTCATATGATCACTCACAAGAACGTCCAAGTAAAAGAAAATAGAAAGCAACTGGGTTGTATTTCAAAGCAACCCTTTCAAAACGTTAAACACAATAGAAACTGTCGGCGAGCAACGACCAAACATAATGTTATTTTTCAAGCTTGGAATGAAAAATATTCGGCTTCGGCTAATCGGCCGATTTTTGCCGTAGGCCGAATGTTGGCCGATTACCAATTTTTGGCCGAAGCCGATTAATCGGTCGAACTCTACAAGCAAATCTATTAAAACATTTTGTACATATATGTATATGCACTAAATTATCTGTAAGATGCAAAAAGTATACAAATGTATGTTGAATATTAAATTAACTATTAAAATCAATGAGTGCCTTCACGCAAAAGTATTTGCATGACTTAAAAGTGTTTGTAAGATGTGTCAAATAGTCTCCTAAGTTACACAATTTTTTTTAAAGATGCATATATACATATGAATGTATAAGCGTATCCAATACCTCTTATGTTACTGAACATTTTTAGGCAGATATAGTACATGCATAAATAGGTCATATTATAAATTTATTATATGCTAATGATCTTCTACTTGTTTCTGTTTAATTTTTTTTTTAAAGAATTTTGTGTTCTTATGGACGTCATAGTTAAACGCTATAATTTATCATTTTCATTGAATTTAAAAAAATATTTAAAAGTCTCAACGGAATACAATTGTTAAAAAAAAAATTAATGAAATAGATTATAAGAACATTTTTCAAAATCCATACAAATTATATTAAACAAAATAATTTAGTTTGTAAATGTGTTTAAAATAAATGAAGATACCCTACAATAATATGTTTAATTTAATAATTTAGCAAGAATCTAAAACTAAATCCCATTTGTATGCCAGCAAAAGTAAATTTTTCTAACAAAATATAATTGATAAATAAATAAATGTAAGCTTCTTTCTTCTTAAAGTTAGATGACAGCCTAATATTTTGATTAAAGTTTGCCTTTGCTTCCTAAGCTTTAAAACATTTAGAATACTTTCGTTTTCTACGTACAAGCTCCGTAGCAAATGATTTGAATTGTCAACACAATTTCAACACGCGCCATTTCCAACAATGTAAGCAAAAACTAGAAAAAATATAAAAATAAATTTAAAAACAAACGAAAGTAAACTTTTAATATGACAAAAATAAAAAAGACAAATTTATTAAAAAAAACTGCAAAAAATAAACAAATAAAAAATAAACAAAAATTTTATTTATTTAATTTTGCGTTAAGTTAATTACTTTTTGTTTTAAACAAAAAGAAAATTTGTTTCTTTGATCATGATTTAAATTTAAACAAAATGTTTTAGACAGTTGTTTAATAAATTATTTCTGGTATTAAGAGGATATTTTTGGTCAAAATTATTTTTTTAAAGAACATGCTTATCGTTAGCTAAAATGCAAAAAGGCTAACTAACAAAAATATAGTTGTACAAACAGAAAAAAACTGAACAAACTTGTAGTTAAGTCCCCTTGTTTTTCGTTAATAAGATCATCCTTTTTGATCCAAGAAGTGTAAAATTTTATCAAGTCATGTAGTTTAATGGAATTCATAACAATCAATAAAAAACTCGATTTTGAGTTTTTGGTTAGTTAAGCCTTTTTCCATTCCAGCTAACGATATGTATCTAATGGGTTTTTAGGCGAGCCATGTGCACTATATTAAAGTAGTTTTTTCAAATATGCGATGAAATACTTAGCAACTGTTTGCAAGTAACTAAAATATTAAAGTATATTTAATTTGTCATATACCAAAAAGATACTAAAATATCTAAAAGATTCTAAGGTATCTTAAAGATACAAAAGTATGTGAAGGATTCTGAAGAAGCTGAAAGATATGAAACTATCTTAATGATAAACCAGGATCTTAAATATAATTAAGTATGTGAAACAAACTAAAGAATCTCAAAGATACTAAGCTATCTGAATTGTAGATGTATACAAATATCTTAATAACACTCCAGTCTCTTTACAGATACTAAAATATCTAAAAAACACTACAAAATCTCAAAAATATTAAAATATTTCAAAGATTATATCTTAAAGATACGAAAGTATGTGAAAGATTCTAAGGAATCTTAACTATATAAAACTATCTAATTATACACAAGGATCTTATATATTTAAGTATCTGAAAGAAACTAAAGAATCTCAAGGATACTCAATTAACTGGCAGATACTAAAGCATTAGAGATTTACAAATATCTTCATAACCCTCCAAGATTTTACTTAAATATCTGAAAAACACTAAATCTCAAAGATAATAAAATATTTCAAGGATATTACTCTAGATCGCTTGTTAAATACCAAAAGATATTAAAATATCTAAAAGATTCTAACGCATCTGAAAGATACTAGGTTAGGTTAGGTTAGGAAGGGTGGTGCCTACCGCACCTCCACTCGGAGACCCAACTGGGTCCATTGTGATTCCCTTCTATTGCCCATTACTGGTAATATTTACCCCTCCCATTTTTAGCCAGAAGAAACCCTATTATCCGTCATTAAGCCACCGAATCCCCATGATGAAGCCCCTGATGTCCTCTAGTTTACACTTCCCGACATCGGTGATGCTTTCATGGAAACGTCTGCTCAGCCATCTAAGCCTATGACGTTGCAGCTTCGGGCAGTGACAGATAATATGTTCAATGGTTTCTGGTTCCTCTTCATCCCTGCACATCCTACAAAAATCCGGAGTACCAATTTCCCACATGCTGGTTCTTGCTCTAACCGAGCAGTGACCTGTCAACGCGCCTATCATAGTTCGCATCGCCTTCCTATCCATGTCCAGTAGTAGTTTAGATCTTCCTGAGTCTAGTTTTGGCCAAAAACCCCTCGAGACCCTACAATCCTCCCTACTACGCCATGAACTGTTGGTCCTGCTTTCCACCCAATTACTGAGTTCCTTATAGTAATGACCTATCGGTAATTTCACCGATCTGTCAGACATTCCCTCGTCTAACGCTGATCCTATTCTTGCCAGCTCATCGGCAATTTCATTCCCCTCAACACTGCTGTGACCAGGAACCCAACATAGTCTGACACTATAGTTATCCATAAGCAAGTTGAGGGCTTTCCTACAGTCACTAACAAGCTTCGATTTGACATTGTGTCCTTTCAAAGCTTTTAGCGCTGCCTGGCTGTCGACGTAGAAGGTTACCTTTTCACCTTCAGCCACATTCCCGGCCACCAGCTCCGTGGCCCTGAGGATCGCCAAGATCTCAGCCTGGAAAACACTGCATTCATTCGGCAGTCTAAAAGAACTACGAATGTTCGTTCCCAGGATATAGACACCAGCGCCTGTGCCTTCCCCCATTTTTGACCCGTCTGTAAAGACTGCCCTACCCTCATACAGCCTATCGAAATTGACCCAATGGTCCCTATCCGGAATTACCATTAAGGGTGTCTTACCAAAATCGATCTCAGCGACCTTATAGTCCGTAAACCCTGGGGTTACGGATTCCTGATCACCAAAACCTATCCTATTTAAGATCGATGTGTGACCTGATATTCCTGTCCTCACCAAACCTGTTTCTACAAGTCTAAGGAGACTTCTAGTCGCCGTCCCCACCAGAAAGTCCTCTATAGGAAGTAGATGAAGAATGACGTCCAAGGCAGCCTGAGGTGTGCTCCTCTGAGCACCTGTGATGCCCATCGAGGCACATCTCTGAACCTTAGCTAACAATCTCCTGTGACTTTCCTTCTTCAATGCCTCCCACCATACCAAACAACCATAAGAGATAACCGGCCTGACAACCGATGTGTAAATCCAATTTACCACCTTCGGTTGCAGACCCCAGTTCCTTCCTATGGAGTTCCTGCATGCATAGTAGGCATTGAGTCCTTTCCTTAGCCTTTCCTGCGTGTTCATTTTCCAAGAAAGCTTGCTATCTAGGTAAACACCCAGGTATTTAGCCCCCTCTGCTAGTCTCAGCTCCACCCCTCCCATCCTGGGTAATACAAAACTTTCTATTTTGTATCTCCTGGTAAAGAGGACTAGCTCAGTTTTCTCTGGGTTGACCCCTAGTCCTTTACTGCTAGCCCAGGAGGACAGATCGCCCAACGCCGACTGCATGATTTCACTGATAACGGGCAGAAACTTTCCCGTTACCAGTAAAACCACGTCATCCGCATATGCAACTATCTTCCGTCCGCTCCTATCAAAACGTATAAGAATTGCGTTCATCGCCAACAACCACAATAGAGGTGACAAAACTCCTCCCTGTGGTGTACCTCTTGTCACTAATCTCCTCAGGCGTTCTCTTCCCATACCTGAGTTGATAATTCTGCTTTTAAGCATGATAATTATCCACTCCACTAGAAATCCGTGAACCCTAAGGGTTTCCAGTGACTCCCTAATAGCCTGTATACTTATGTTGTTAAAGGCTCCCTCAATATCTAAGAATGCAGCCAGTGTGTATTCCTTGTGCTGCAGTCCTTTCTCTATAACACCAACCACGTCATGAAGCGCACTCTCAACAGATCTGCCTTTACGATAGGCATGTTGAGCGCCACTTATAACGTGGGTGTCAATTGTGTTCCTTAGATGCAGATCAATCAGTCTTTCTAATGTTTTCAAAAGAAACGACGAAAGACTGATTGGCCTGAAATCCTTCGGCTTTGAGTGGCTTGCCTTACCCGCTTTGGGTATGAAGATGACCCTAACCTCTCTCCAGCCTTTCGGTATAAACCTCCTGCTTAAGCAGATCTTAAAGATATGCACCAGAAACAGTTGTACGCGCTCTGGGACGTTCTGCAACATGGCCGGAAAAATACCATCTGGGCCCGGTGATTTATACGGTTCAAATGTATTTATTGCCCATATTGCTTTTTCCAACGTCACTATTTCGTCCACTGCTCCTTCTAATCCCGGTTCCGACCAGTAGTTAAAGTTAACCTCCGTCATTGTCTCTTCTCCTACTTCCCTACAGCCAGGAAAGTGAGTGTCCATCAAAACAGAAAGTGTCTCAGAGCTGGATTCCGTCCATGTGCCATCCAATCTTTGAATATTCCCAGGAGCCCTAGGGTCCTTTGACAATACTCGCCGAAACCTCGATAACTCATTAACGGAATCAATCTCCTCACAGTATTTCCTCCATGAGGCCCTCTTCGCCCTTTTGAGATCACCCTTGTACTTATTATACAATACCTTATGATTGTCCCAGTCCTCACTCCTTCCTGTGAGCTTCGCCCTATTAAACAATCTTCTAACCGAGGACCTCAGATCTTTTAGATCATTGGTCCACCACGAAGGCTGCTTTCTTTTACCCGGGAAAACCACTGGACATGACTGTTCAAAGCAATCCCTACAAGTATTAGTGAAATATTCCACCAGATACTAAGGAATAGGAATAGGAATAGGAAATATTTTAAGGAGTCTTAAAGATATAAAACTTAATGATACACTAGGATCTTATGTATAATTAAGTACCGGAAAAAAAACTAAAGAATCCCAAAGATACTAAATTATTTGAGAGATACAAAAGCACTTTAGAGATACACAAATATCTTAATGACACTCCAGTATCTTAGAAATACTAAGATATCTGAAAAATACTAACAAATCTCAAGGATATTAAAATATTTCAAAGATATTACAGAATGTCAAAAGTAGTAAGGTATCTGAAGAGTCTTAAGAACACTTAAATGTATAAATTATAAGGATCTTGAAGATGCGACGACTACTGAGGAAAGATATTAAAATATTTGAAAGATAAAAGAAATGTTCAAATAAACTAAAGTGTATACCTGAAAGTTTTTGAAAACTCTTAAGATTATTAAAATATCCCATTGATTCCCAGAGATCTTAAAGTTATTAAAGTATTTGAAAGGTACTCCGGTATGTGAAAAATACTGATCAGTTTCAAAGGTATTAAAATATACGAAATATATTAATGTATCTAAAGTATATTAAGGTAATCGTATATAAGAGAGTATCTGAGAGATACCTAAGTATCTGAGAGCTACTAAGCTTTCTAATAGATACTAAAGTATCTGATAGTTCCAAGGCATCTTAAAGATATTAAAGTATTTGAAAGATATTCTGATATGTGAAGCATACTGATCAGTGTCAGATATTGAACTATACGAAAGATATTAAAGTATCTTAAATAGACTAACGTATATGTGAGTGTATTTGACACATGCTTAAGTATCTGAGCGATACTAATCTATTAGATACTATATAATATATATAATAATTAGTATCTGATAGCTATAAATATTAAAGTATTTGAAAGGCAGTCTGGTATGTATCTGATAGATACTAAGGTATTTAATAGATATTAAATAGAATATTAGAATACTAGATTTTCTGAATGATACTAAACTATTTGAAATATACTAAGGTATCTAACATATACCAAAGTATCTGTCAAATATTTAAGAAACTTAAAAATATAAAATTTTATCAATGATAGTAAAATATCTCAAATATGCTAAAGTATCTAGCAAATGCTAAAATATCTGACGGATACTAAAATATCTACAAGGCATCTTTGTAATGAAGTAAAAAACTTCATTTGTCTGAAACTATTGATATCTGTGCATGAAATACAACGAAATATCTGTGGGATAAAAAATTATGATTTCTATGAGTTTTTATTCCAGAAATTAGGGGATTATTATTTGTCGTTGTAACATTTTATATATTATTAGAGTTTGGTTGTACTTATAAAAATTTTATCATTTCATTTGCAAAATGTTTTTCATTAATAAAAATTTAAGTAAAATTTAACATTAAAATATTTATTTTAAATAATCCCAAAGCACACACGTAGACAATTTAAAAAACTTTTACTCTGTTAGTTATGCCAGAACACCTTTTTAAGTTGAACTATTCTGTTTTTTTTTTGGTTTTTTTTTTTTTTTTTTTGGTATTTGGCCCACAGCCAGTTTGGCCTTTATTTGGTATGCCAGCGCCAGCCCCATTAAATTTTTCAATTGCAAATCCATCAATTGTACTCGTATGTATGGTGTTTTGTAAATGCTAAAGTAACAAAAAAAAAAAAAAGAAATATAACATATGAAGTAAATATGTAAATGTAAATATTTTTCAAAAAAGCCTATACAAAATTGATAAATGAAGCATGTGTTGAGTTTAAATTAAAAGATTAATTAATTTGATTAATTAAGCAGAAAATCAGTAGTTTTTGAAAGTATTCTGGGGTGTTTTGATGAGTTCCCTTATCAAAAGAAAGTAATGAGAAAAAAAAGTTACGAGTTATTTAATGATATGAAAAAAAAAATTTAAAAAATGAGAGCCAAATAGATTAATTTATGGGCCAAGTACTCTAGAGCTTCTGTGCCTAGAATAAATAGAGTAAGCATCTAAAATAATTGTTGATAAAAAAACTCAAATAATTTTTTCAGAGAAGTTAATGAATTCGGAAAATATTACGAGACTAGATACAAATAAGTTTGAGTACCTCTTCTATATACGACAGCATTGAAGAGTGGAAAGTGAAAAATTTGTTTTCCTATTAAAATTTTTTTTGTACACTGCAGCCAATAAGTCAAAATGTTTGCTTTGCAAGACTAACTTAAAATTCATATACAGATTGACTTTTTTTTTTATTTAATAACCTTTCAAGAAAATATAAATTATTTATTTTCCTTGCCCCTTAAGTTATTTAAGAAAAAAACATCAATTCCGTGGTTTTTATTTTAAAAGAAACTCACTAAATGATTAAACTTAAATTTGTCTACTACCGTATATAAAGTCATAAATTATCTTTATTAACTTCGAAAAGTAAAAATGTTTATTAAATGAAATATGTATGTTTTAAGCTTACAAAAATTGTTATCAAATACTTTGTATATCGCTCATTTATTTCAATAGTGTAACAACTCAAATAAAACTAGGTTTGCAGAAAACAAGTTCAAAGTTTCAAATTTTCAATGCAAAGAAGACATGAAAAATATTCTTCTCTCAGGTGTTGATAATACAAGCTATTTATATGAGTTATTCTGCATTGTTAACTTAAAATTTTTTTTTGAGTTGTGATACTATTGTAGCAAATGAGCGATATATTTTTAATAAAAGAAACATGAAAAATTTTGCACTTTTGCAAGAACAAAGAATAGTATGTACATATATGTATGTATATAATAATAAATTCAGTAAATTTCGACTTTGACTCGCACTCGAAGGATTCCGTATGTACACTACACATGTATGTAATACTATACGAACTTTAGCCTATAAAATCTAATATCTTACCTCAGTTAGAATTTTTTTTTTTAAATTAAGTACACGGTAATGTTTATTCGGTCTTCCACCATTTTTTTTATTTTTGGGCGCTTTCTTTCGTTTTTGGAATGTCTTCCGGCTCATGGCGTTTTTTAATTTTGGCGTTTTTTAGTTCTGGCGCTTTTTTCGTTTTGGCGATTTTTTTCATTTTTCATTTTAGTTTTGGCACTTCTTCTTAGTTTTCACGCTGTTTTCTCAGTTTTGGGATTTTATTCGGTTTATAGCGACTATTTTTGACACGTTTTTATTCTTTTTTGGAGATATTTTCGGTTCTTGGCGATTTATTTTAGTTTAGCGATTTTTGTAGTTTGGCGATTTTTTTTGTTTTGGCGATTTTTTTTCGGTTTGTGGAGATCTTTTCAGTCTTGGCGCTTTTTCTTAGTTTTGGTTCTTTTTCTTAGTTTTGGTGCTTTTTCTTAGTTTTGGTGCTTTTTCTTAGTTTTGGTGCTTTTTCTTAGTTTTGGTGCTTCCTTTCGTTTTTGGTATTTCTTCCGGTTTTTGGCGTTACTTAAGCTTTGTCGTTTTCCGTTTTTGGTGATTTGTTTTCGGTTTTAGCGATTTATGTTCGTTCTACCGATTTTTTAGTTTTTATGCTTTTTTCGGTTTTGGCGTTTTTTTGGTTTGTGGAGATCTTTTCAGTCTTGGCGCTTTTTCTTAGTTTTGGTTCTTTTTCTTAGTTTTGGTGCTTTTTCTTAGTTTTGGTGCTTTTTCTTAGTTTTGGTGCTTTTTCTTAGTTTTGGTGCTTCCTTTCGTTTTTGGTATTTCTTCCGGTTTTTGGCGTTACTTAAGCTTTGTCGTTTTCCGTTTTTGGTGATTTGTTTTCGGTTTTAGCGATTTATGTTCGTTCTACCGATTTTTTAGTTTTTATGCTTTTTTCGGTTTTGGCGTTTTTTTTTTTGGTTTTTTTGGCGTTTTTTCAATACATATAGGAATTTTTTAATTTTGGGAATTTTTAGTTCCATACTTTTTTGAAAATTTCAAGAGTTTGCTTCTTACGGTTTCCAAGATACAGCAAGCAAGTTGTCAAAATTACATAGTAAAAATTACATTAACTGATAGAATACCCTTTAATTTAGTTTTTTTTTTAAATTTCAGTGTTAATTGGTGTAGTCTGCATAAAAATATACTGACTTTGAAAATTTCATGTGTCTATATGTATATAATTGTCGGTATATTACATTAGGACTTCAATATGTTTCGTTGATCGCTTTAGAATACCCTTTAATTTATCAACTGTCATATATTTGTTGTTGTAAAAAAGTTTTACATATTCTGTGAAAATCTCAGTTCGGTAGCTCTTACGGTTCTCGAGAAAACAGCCTGTGATGGACAGACGGACAGACAGATGTCGTAGCGAAAACAATAAGGTTTCTTTTCACGCTGTACGGAACCCTAAAAATGGTTACACTGTAACAAAAAAGCAGTGCTTTAGGGCTAAAATTCTTTTGCTCAATGACGCATAGATTATTAAAAATTCACCAACACAATGCCACACAATTCCCCTGGAAGTTTTGAAATTTTTGTCTGAAGTCAAGTGTAACATTACTTGGGTGCTTAACAAGTTTTTTATAAATACATACATATGTGCCCTTAACTATGAAAGTGGTCTAAGTAATATATTCCTTTGGTCCAGATATTTAGTAAATTACATTTACATTAATTATGAAAGTGGTCTAAGTCATATATTCCTTTGGTCCAGATATTTAGTAAATTACATTTGAACAAATTAAAATATATTTTTATGTTGTGCAACATTTTAATTTAGAGTTTACTAGTCTCGATTATTATAAGTTTATTTAACATTTATTAAATATTTATTGAATTTTTTTTAAGATTAATTTAATATTTCGAAGCAAAAATGCATGTGACTTAAACCACTTTCATAATTAAGGGCACATATGTATGTATGTCCAACCCGCCTGCCAACCAAAAAACTATTAAAAAATATCATTGTAAATTAACAAAAGCCTGGAAAAGCAATAATTGAAATAATTATCGAATACTAATTGGGTCACATGATGATGATGATGATTATGATGATAATGATGATTTCACAAAATAAAAATTAAGAAATATTGCATCAAATGACCCACAAATTGAAGAGCAATAGGGAGATTTGTTGTAAGCTTTTAAATTGCACTTTATGCTTTACATTACTGCCAAGAATTATCTTAAATATTTTATTTTTTTATTGTCGAATTAATAAATAAAAAATAATAATAATAATAAAAATGTAGAAAAAACTTTTATGTTTAAAAGATTCCATCATTTATGCATTAGTATCAATGCCATAGTGCACGCTGACTTGTGCAGTTCATAAACTTTAGTTTAGTAATAGATTAATGAAAATTTATTACCCAAAAACTGTTAAAGGCAAACCTAAAAACATAACAATATTTGATAACTGCCTTAAATTTAAGTGTGTCTTGTGTGTTGTTGGTGGTGGTGGTGGTGGTGGTGTGTGTGCTCTTGTACCAAAAGCCACTAACCAAACAATTGCTGTGACATTGCCAGCTTGTTTGTTAAATTTAACTGTTCATTAGACTGTGAGTGTGTGTGTGTGTGTGTGTGTGGTCCTTTATGCACTGTACGATAAAGATATGGGGTATTGCTAACTATTTTGCATTTTTTTATGATTGGCAACGTTAGTGTCGCTGTGCTGTTAAAGCTGTTAATTAATTTTTTAAGGTGCACATTATTTTTTCCAAAACTTTGATTTAATGTGTGTGTCTCTTGCAATGATTGTTGAAATCAATGACATAAAATATTATGATATCGTATAGTAATGCTGCACAGTGGTTAAAAGAAAATCAAACTTTTTATAAAATAACAAGTTTCTAAAGAGTGATTGATGCTGGCAGAAGTGATAAACAAAATAGATTTGATAAACTGACATTTTGCACAGATGTAGTTTCAAATTGGGAAATTATGATGACGCCACTAGCTGAATTTTAGCTTAAGTCGACTTAAGCACTTTTTCTTTTATGCAGCACAATTGGTTGGAATTTCATTGAAATGATGCAAACCATATATACATAGAGAGTTGTAAAACCTAACCTAAGCTATGGTGCATTTGGATATGAAATCATGAATTCCTTGAATTTTAGGAAAGTGTTCGGCATTTTTATGTAAAACCCTCTGAGTAACATTTTTGTGGCCGTTTTAGCACTCAAAGTCTTCTCCTTATGATTTTTTTGTAACTTTCGAAAAATGGTACAAAAAAGTACTTTCAAGCGGTGATATAATGAGTTAAAATATTTACCATAAAATTCTACTGTAAGCCTCTGAATAGTCCAAAGTTGAAAATTAAAAATTAGTCAAAACTTTGAGATGTTTAAGGGTTAATTTCGTATATGATACTCACGTTTGCATTTCAAGAAAAAAAATGTGTTCGGAAATTTTATCTAAAGTTATGCAAAAGTTTTGATTGAAAAATTTTACCCTCTAACTATTTTTTCTATGAATCTCTTCTGTCCATTATCGCCATAAAATTATATTATGAGCCACCGAATACACCAAAGCTCGTTATTTAACTTAAACTGAAAAAGTCCGGACTAGCTGAAACGTTTAACTTGATTTGATATACGAAGACTTGCAGTAGAATCTTATGGCGAGTCTTTTGTAACACTTTAAGGCGTGATAACGCAGTATAAAAATCCC
The DNA here is from genome assembly GCA_944452675.1 of Tachina lurida. NCBI lineage: Eukaryota > Metazoa > Arthropoda > Insecta > Diptera > Tachinidae > Tachina > Tachina lurida. The sequence goes on from OX101753.1 coordinate 12,083,522, forward strand.
TTATTACCTCTTTTGATGGAGAGAGAAAAATACGTTCGGTGAAGAGTTACAGGCTTATGATGTTCCACAAAAATTTTTCTCTTAGGATTAAAATATATCAGTGTGAAATTGCATTAATACTGCTTAAATTTTTTATAAGCTACATAATTATTTTCCCAACAATTTTTTTTTAAACCACTGTGCACTAGTAAAATGCCGTGTTAAATTAACAAGTGTTGTTTAGTTCACAATTTTTTTTAATTGGTGAAAGACAAAAATATAAATGAGGGGAAGGGAGGGGTTTGTTTAATAAAAACAACCCCGTTATACAGGCCTACAGCAAATGACAGCTGTAATTGATTAAAGAAAATAAAATTAAATTGATTTAGGCAAAAAAAAATCTTAAGAATTAATTAAATTTTTCTTTCAGAATTTGTGATTGTAGAAAATTGTATTAAAATAAATACATAAATAAATACTGTAAACTAAAATTTTTCCATATTGAAATAAAAAATTTCAACATTATGTACTAGACTTTCGTTAATGGTTCTTGTTAATTCAATATAGTTTTTACTGACTTAATGATATTTTTTCTTTGGGTGTAGTTTTTCGGATTTTTAAAGCAATATTTATCATTTCCTGAATATTCAAGTAGTTGGGGACATGAACTTTTTTGCAACAACTTTATTTTATTTTTATAATAATATTATTTTTTCTAAAAAAATTTAAAAATAATTCAGAGTTGCAATTCCCCATTAAAAAACTACAAAAAAAAAAAAACAAATTAAATGCAGAAAATGATCATGAGAAATATTTATAAAATTTGGATTTTAATTACTTTGGTAAGTTCCTCCTCCCCCACCCCCAAAATTCCAACGTATAAAATTTAAAAATACTTTAACAAATTATCTGCCAAACTTTTGAAATGCTTTGTTTTTCTCTATACACACTTTTAGGCCGTCCATAGCAGTGGCGCCATACGTCCAGCCACCACCAAAGACAGCCAGGAGAAATGTGGTTCCGTGCTGTGCAAGAAAGTTAGTGAAATATTTTCCCAAGCTAAGCTCAATCATGGCTATAACTACATAACAACAATACCTGCAGGAGCCATGAATGTCACCATAAAACAGTTGGCTAAAAGTACAAACTTAATTGGTAAGCTTCACTTAAATTTACTTGAAGTACACAAAAAGTATTCAAAATATTTCTATATATAAATACTTTTAGCTTTAAAAACCATCGATGGTATTTATATAATAAACGGTAACAATAAAGCTTCGGAGGGTGGTATCTTCCTGTACGATGATGATACTTATGAATACAATAAAGAACCCGGTCAAATATCAGCCAAGGGTCCCTTGCATAAGCCAGTTAAACTAATGGTAGAGTTGTAACACAAAAAAAATGCAAAATCTTTATATTTATTGTATTAATGTAACTTTAGATTAATGCGCGCTCCCATAATCCTGGTATAAGCTATACCTATACTTTGGCCGTAGCCTCCGAATCAATAAGTGAGCCAGAGGAAATGCAAAGTCAGTGGAATGAATTGGGCCAACCTTTAGATGAAATTGATGAAAATTCTACTAAAGGCTCAGTCAGTGCGCAGCTTGCACGTTTGAGGGAAAAGAAACGTAGAAGATTTTCTTGGGAACTTTTGGGTTTTGGACCCTGTAATCGTACTTGTGGCCCGGGTGTACAGTTGCCTATTTTTAGATGTGTAAGAGACTCGCCCATCAAGGAAACGCTAAGCCGTTTTTACTCGCCCAAAAGATGTGCCTTTATTGAGAAACCCCAATTTAGTGAAGACATTTATCATTGTAACCGTGGCCTCTGTCCGGCGTATTGGCGTCCCTTAGAATATGGAGAATGTGAATGTGCCGAGGGTATGGTAGAAGGAGTACGCAGCCGTAAGTCTCAATGTGTTCAAGAACAAGCCAGTGGCCAAATTGAAGAAGTGGAAGAGTCCAAGTGTCATGCCGAGAAACTGCCCGATCTCAAAGAAACTTGTAATTGCCAGTTAATGGCCAAGAGAAAGATGTACGCACGTAATTCTGATAGTCCATCAAGGATGTATTCAAAGCTTATTGGCTCACCTGGGGCTGTAAAAAATATTTTGGGTAAAACTTTACAAAATTGCAAAAAGCTCTACAAAATATGACTAAGTAAAATTTTTAAAATTTTTAAGGCAAACGCCATTTAAATGTTTCTGTGTCTCCGCCCTTAAGGCGTTTCCATCGCAATGATCGTTTCGATAAGGCTGGCGTTTGGCTTATGTCGGACTGGAGCCAACAGTGTTCTCAGGACTGCAGCATTAATCATGAATATCGCACCATATACTGCGATCGTACGGCTCCCTATTCTGATCTTTGTGATGCCCGCCTAACACCTGAACAAAAACGTTCATGCTCAGCAGAATCTTGTCGTAAAGGTTCTTGGTTTACTTCCAATTGGTCCAATTGTACGGGAGAATGTTTTAATAGGCAACGCAAACGCTTGGTTTTATGCATTATGGATGGTTTTGTTGCAGATGCTGCACAATGTTCGGCGGAAACGAAACCTTTGGAAACTGAAAATTGCACAACACATGATGTGGAGTTTTGTGGACCCAAGTGGCACTATTCGGAGTGGTCAGAGGTGGGTTTAATAAAAAGAGAAAAAAATAATTAGTTTAAAGCCTAAATGCCACTATCGGCACAATGTGCCGATTTTCGTCGGCTCACTGAAATAAAGTTATAAATATTAAGCTAAATTGGCCGTATTTTTCAACTGATTGAAATATATAATTACATAACTGGCCCACACTGCATTGGTAATGGAGCCATATATATTTATTACGGAATTAATTGAGAAATAAGGCAATTTTGGGTTATTACTGACGACTTTATTGCAGTGAGCCGACGAAAATCGGTACATTGGCTTAAGAATTAAATACTTTTTTGTTAATTTTTCTCCGAAAATAAGTTTTATATTTAATCAACGTACATTTTATGAAAAAATTTTATGCTCTAAAAATGGACTTTTTCAGTAAAAACTTTTATAAATGAAAAACCAAACTTCAATGAAAAAGTATTTATAATGAGAATAGTACTTTACTTTAAGGGTGCCTTTATGGAAAAAGTACATTTTCTGAAACTATTACTATTTTTTGTTGTTGTCCTTTATGGACAAAAAAAGGTCCTTTTATCAAAAAAGTACCTTTTATAAAAAATTACCCTTTATCAAAAAAGTACCTTTTATCAAAAAAGTACATTATATCAAGAAAGTACCTTTTAGCAAAAACGTACATTTTATAAAAAAAGGACCTTTGACCAAAAATTTAAATTAAAGAAAATTATCAAAAAATTTCCTTTTATCAAAAAGTACAGTGTTATCAAAAAATTACCTTTCATCAAAAAAGTACATACATTTTTTAAAAGAAGTACCTTTTATCGAAAATTACCTTTTATTAAAAAATACCTTTTATCAAAAAAGTACCTTTTATCAGAAAAGTACCTTTAAACCAAAATGTGCCTTTTATCCAAAAAGTACATTTGATCAAAAAAGTACCTTGTATCAAAACAGTACCTTTTATCAAAACAGTCCTTTTATCAAAAAAGTAGATATATATCATTCAAAAAAGTAACTTTTTATAAAAAAAGTACCTTTTATCAAAAAAGTACCTTTTGTAAAAAAGTATATTTGATCAAAAAGTACCCTTATGAAAAAAGAACCTCTTTTTTTAGAGTAAATTTTTTAATAATAGTACCTTTTATCAAAAAAATACCTCTTAAAAAAAAGTATCTTTTATCGAAAAAGTACCTTTTATCAAAAAAGTACCTCAATCTATCAAAAAAACCTTTTATCAAAAAATATATCTTATCAAAAAAAATGATATATAATCAAAAAAGTAAAATTTTATCGAAAATACAACTTGTATCAAAAAAGTACCTTTCATAAAAAGTATATTTTATCAAAAAGTACTTTTATAAAAAAGAACGCCTATTTTCTGAAGTTCATTTTTTTAAAAAAAAAGTACCTTTTATTAAAAAATTACGTCTTATCAAAAAAGTAAACTAAAAAAAGTACCTTTTTATTAAAAAAGTTCCTTTTTATTAAAAAAGTACCTTTTATCAAAAAAGTATCTTTTATCGAAAAAGTACCTTTTATCAAAAAAATACCTCTTAAAAAAAAGTATCTTTTATCGAAAAAGTACCTTTTATCAAAAAAATACCTCTTAAAAAAAAGTATCTTTTATCGAAAAAGTACCTTTTATCAAAAAAGGACCTCAATCTATCAAAAAAGTACCTTTTATAAAAAAAGTAGCTTTCATTAAAAAAGTACCTTTAAAGTATTTTAAGTATCTTTTATGAAAAAGCTTCTTTTATAATGATATCTATTATCAAAAAAGTTTATTTTTTGAAGAAATCCACCCGACGCAAAAGGTATCCTTTATAAAAAAAATTTCTTAAACGAAAAGGTACTTTTATGAGAAAAAAAACACCTTTTATGAAAACAGTACATTTTATAAAAAGCTTCTCTTATAATAAAATATCTACATATGATAAAACACCTTTAACGAACGAAATATGTTTTATGAAAAGTACCTTTTGTGAGCAAAGTCACTTTTATAAAAAAGTGCTTTTAAGAATTTTTTTTATAAAGAGGGCCTTTTATGAAAAAGTAGCTTACTTCTTGTACAAAATTTGTCTTAAATAAACTAAATAAGTTCAATGAAAAACGTACTTTTAATAAAAAAATAACTTTAAACGAAATATTATTTTGTTTATTTTATGAAAAAAAGTTCCTTTCATGAGAAAAGGTCATAGGGTTTTTCTATCTGGCAATAAATTTTATAAAATATATGTTACTATAATTCTTTATTATGTTTCTATACAGTGTTCTCGCACCTGCGGTGAGGGCGTTCAACGTCGCTATGCGAAATGTCTTGAATTTGATTGGAAACAAAAGGCCATGATCGAATCAAATAAATGTAAATATTTGGAAAGAGAACCCGTCTACGGTACTTGTACTGCGGCCAAATGTGAAGGTAATCAAATGACAAATACCATAAGGAGAACTACTAATAGTGGTGGTAACTTATGGAAATACATAATAATGTTTTTGATTTTCTTCTTCATTTGTTCTTGGTTTTGGAAACTTGTACAGAACTAAAAATTCAGCAACATGACGCGGCTGCTGCTGCTGCTACTAATGCTGTGGCAGCCAACGATATAGAACAACTGCAAAATGATGACAGCAGCCACCATTCGGGTGAATATGCCAAGGATGCTGATATTGTTGGTTTTACTGGTGTTAGTAGGCATATTGTATATAGAGATTTGGCAGCTGGCAAAGAGAAATTGGTAATAGCAGCGGCGCCAGAAAGCCTCAAAAATTGTAATGATGAGCTAAATAATTGTAAACGTATTAATCGTGAACGTCTATGTAAAATGGATTTTTATAAAACTTATTGTTGTCTTACTTGCCATGGTTATTATTAAAAATCATAATGAATTGAAATGTTTGGAAAATAAAGGGAAAAATAAATTGGTGGTTATAAGTGAAGCCATGTTTTAAGCTTAAATATATGAAGCAGCTTTTTTTACTATAACTCTTGCTTTCTTAATTTCCAAGAGCTCTAATCTTTAGTATTAATTTACCATTACATTTAATTAAGGTACGCCTTAGAATGATAATATCATTTGAGTTTCATTATGTTTGAACTAGAAACTTAACATTATTAACCTCCGTAAAACAACTAACCTTATCACTTTGGCTCGCACTTACCGTATACATTTTTTTTCTTCTAAATAACTTTTATAGAAAAATGTTAAGCCATTGTTTCGGTTACTTTGTATTTAATAAGTTCATCAATATTCAAATCATTTTTGATTTATGTATTTAAGACCAACATTTCGAAAATCATGTTTAAATTCAAAATTACTTTTTTATTATAATAAATTACTCATTTTTATTGCCAATTTTATTATAATGATTGCTATTTGTATGTACGAGTATTTTGATAAAATAAAGCTATTTATGAATTTTTATTTTCAATTTAAACGTTTTAAATTTTATGGGTTTTGGGTGGTCTTAACCTAAAAATTGTGCGTTTAAAGTTGTAGGTATTTTAAAATGTGTTTTGTTTTTTCTTTGTTCACAAAAATTACTTTTAATTTCAAAACGATTGCACTTTCATTCTGTGATCATGCTAAAGAAAAAACTCTAATACAGGGTGAAGTAAAAAATAAAATTATAGTTAAGCTTAAAAGTACTTGTTTCATTAGTATATAGAAATTTTTTCTCTCCAGTTAATACTTTAAATTGAAAATATTTTAATAATTTATTAAGCGTTTGCTTTAAAATTTAATTGATTAACCGTATTCAGAAAAAATAATTTTGGTTTACAAAAGGTTTACAAAACAAATTTCGTATCAAAATTTTAAACGTTTATTAGATCAAGATTACAAGTTTAATTAATTTAATTAATTTTGCTTAAAATATTAATTTCCAAAAAAGTTTAATTCACACAATTAAATTTTTAGTTGATTTTTGGATTTTTATTTTTAATTACAGGTGTTGATTGGAGAAATATTTTTGCTGTTTAAGGAAGGCATGGAATATTTTCTACTAAGGTTGCGGTTGCTGAAGACAATAAATTTTTTAGTTAGGAAAATTCTCGGTACTTGATTTTTATTGTATCGCTAAATATATAATCAACATTACACCTCGTCCCGAGACACCCTCTTTTATTCGTAGCAACCAGCTAATTAAATAAATATTTTCAATAATTGCTAAAGCGTGTTTATTTGTTACATACTCGCTCGTATCAGTGAATGTTTGTGTGTTTATCTGTTTGCCTAACTTTGCAGTTAATATTTTATCAATTGGTTACGATGACTATTGATTAGATGTTGTTGCTTAGATATTTTTATTGAATAAAAAAATGCTTAATAAAATTTAAACATTTAAACGTTTAAATAGTTGACCTCATCACTTGACTTCATGAAACAAAAAAACTTTGAGCAAGAAAAGTTTAATGAACTAAAAAGTTTTAAAATAACACATTTTTAACACATAAAGGCATCGAGTATCCTAATGATATTTTTAGAACTAGTGAAGGAACTAATCTAGATAAGTGCAAATCGATAACATGTAAATTACCTATTCGAGGTCGAGCACCATAGTCACAGCTTTTTTTTAAATATTTTTTAAGCAATTTTGAATTAATCTTCAACTAATTTTGCTTAATAACTACTATTTAATAGTGCTTTATTGTTATTTATTACAATTTTAATACATATCTACATTCATACAGTAGTAATTACATACCCACACACATGTAGATATTTATGCACATTCATATATAATGTATGCACTGTAAACATATGTACATATGTACGTACATACATACATATGTATGTTATTTTTTCTTTTTCAAAATTTTAAAAACAGTTCTTCACTGCCTAAATACTGCATTAGCTTATTTGCTTTGGTCAACAATTTGCATCTTTTCTCATTCATTTTTAATTCAACCATAAGGTGAATATGAAAACTTCCCCTCTCTCTTTCATTAACTAAAACAAAAACAGCAACAATAACATAAATACTAAACTTCCGTTAGTTTATTTCATTTGGTTGCTCTTGTTTTACAGTTTCTTATTTAGTTCTTGTTTTACCGGCATTTGCATTAATCGTCTCAGTTATCGTGCAATAAAATTAATTAAATTTCGTGTAAAATGCTTTTAAAATTAAATAAAACTATTAAACAAATATTAATTGAAGTGTATTAAACAATAAATCATCGTTTAATTAACAAAAAAGTAATAATATAATGCAAAATAATCTCCATTGAAATGCAACATTTTATGGAATCTTTTATCTGTTTGTCTTCTTCTTTAATGTGTATATCATTTAATGGCAGGTTGATTTGTTGTTGCAAATGTCATTGTGTAGTTGTTTAATATAATTTTTTTTTCAAGTAGTTGAGTGTGAGAGGAAATAAAATAAGTACGAAAAAGTGTTTGCTGTTGAAGTAAAGAGAGGAAAAAGGAAAATAGGAAATAAAAATATACATACATATGTACGTAGTAGCTATGTAATTAGTTTGTGTGTTGTGTTGAAAATAAAAGTGAAGTGAAAAGAAAGAAAACCAATTGTTGTTACATATAATGTAAAATTTAGCAAAATAAAATAAAAAAGATAAATTGAAATAAAATAAAATAAAATAAAATACAACAATATAAAATAAAAAAAGATTAAGTGATATAAAATCAAATAAAATAAAAAATAAAATAAAATGAAATCAAATAAAATAAAGTAAAATAAAATAATAAAATAAATGAAATAAAATATAAAAAATGAAATAAAAGAAAATAAAATGAAATAAAATAGAATAAAATAATAATAAAATAAAAAATAAAATAAAATAAAATAAAATAAAATGCAACAAAATGAAATAATATAAAATACATAAAATAAATTAAAATAAAATAAAAGAAAATAAAATAAATTCAAATAAAATAAAATTAAAAAAATAAACTAAAATGAAATAAAATTAAGTAAAATAATATAAAATATTATAAATCAAAATAAAATAAAAGTAATATAACAAAAGTTAAAATAAGATTTCAAGAGTTGTTGCTATTAAATGAAATACATACATACATATGTACATATGTATGTATGTATAAATGTATTAATAAATTTATTAATGATGCACTATTATAAGTTTATGCACGAGTTCAGGTAAGAAAAATTTATTTTTATAAACATAAAAGTGATGACTTGAAATGAGAGAGTTTTGGCCAAAATTAATTTTTAAGGGAGAAAGCTTAAAGGCTTGGCATTTTTCAGTCTCACCAGTCCTTGTTTTCCATAAACAACATGAATAAATGCTATGTACTTACTGACAAAAACTAAAAAATATTATTTTATTAACGTAAAGGTTCATCGACATCTGAAGTTGACCGTTCTACGAATCACGTTTGTTGTATTTCAATTAGAGTAGAAAAAAAGTGGCTGTTGTTTTTTTATGAAGCATAGAAGTCGAATAGCTAGAGATTACAGGTCAAAGACTATAATCGAACATAAAATTTGCTTTAAGCTACATCTACGTAGAATTTCGTTGAATCAGTGGATATATTAACTATCAGTAAGATAAAGTTTAGAAAATAAATTCAATTGCTTGTTTAGGCCTGGATAGTAGCGCTTAAAAAAAGTCAATATTCTAAAAAAACGGCAGAAAGAATTATTTTGTTTTGAAGATACAAATTTACAATATGTATCAGTTTTTTGAAAGTGTATCCAGCAAACATTTTCATCTGACCCACATATTGTAGGGAGTATAAAACTGTAATGTGAGATCTCATTTTCATGTACTAATATCTACATATATTCTTATCAAAATACAACTTTGTAAGGTTAGGTGTTACATGCTACATCTAAAACATATTTACTTTACTTTACTTTTTTCATTTTACTAAAATGTATTTATGACTTAAATGATAAAAACTCTTATGAAAAAGTCATTCCATAAAAAGTTATGTGTACTTTTAATCTTAAGCAATGCCTACATAACTTTTTGGCCAATTTTAAACTTTATAATAACCGCTATGCATTTAGTTTGCTTCTACTTAATAATATCAAGGTTTTTCTCTATGATTTTCAGTACGTAAACAGTTTACGTATATGCGTATCTACAGAATACTACCGTGATAATATTTCAATATTTGCTTTAAATTTTTTTCTTACAAATATTTACATTAGTACCGTTGAAAGCAGCTGTTAGAAGAAAAAATAATAAGTAATTTTTTCCCAGTAATTTTATTTTTATGCTCGCGCACTATCTTGGCCTTAAAGTGTAAATTTCAGTTAAAAACTATAAAACTTTACATTGTTTTTCTTAAAACAAATTAATGTTATTTTTATGTCAAGACGAGGAAGTAGACAAGAAAGGCACGCTGCAACGGCAAAAAAAAAAAGAAGTGTGGAATGAGAGAGATTTAAATGGAAAACAAAACAAACAGAATCATTATCTTAATGTATGCAATATTTACGTCAACATGCCAACTTAAAGTAAATAAAATATTTGAACATTTTACTTGTAACGTTATTACAGCAAAATTTGTAAGAAACTTAATTTAGGGGGAAATTTAACACGGTAAAAAAGTGCATTGGATAATTCACATATACAAATGTATCGGATATGTGTGTGAAATTTTTGTGCTTGATTTATTATGGAGATTTGGCAAAATTTGTATTTAAATTATAATTTTATTCCTTTTCATAAACTTTTCTAAAATAATTAAAATGGATTATATTTCCTGCATATTTAAAAACATTTTTTAATAATTCCTACAAATATTAAAATATGTACATATGTATGTATGTTAACTATTGGTTCTTGTTATCACATTTTTATTCTGTTTACATCATATTACAATATAACAGTATAACATAAACAGCGAAAAATAACATAAGCAAGTTCTACCTAATTTCAAAAGCCTGCTAAATTTTCTGTTGTTAACACAATGATTTAAAGTTAATAGAAGTGCTGTTAAGTCTTTGTTTTATGTTGTTTACTTTGTAAAGCTAAATAAATCCTAGTGCTATGTTAAAGTTAACATTTCCTTAGTTGTTTTACATATCTACTTCTTTTACTGGAGCAGTTTTACTGTTAGATTTTGGTTTGCTTAGGTTTCAGGCAAGAGTTTTGTCTAATAAAACATTTTTAGTCGTTTTACTGTGAAATTTTGTTATTGTTGGTTATTTTTTATTGAATGTGTTTGTTTTAGTATGAATATAAGTATGGATGTGTGTATGCAAGCAATAGAGCGTATGTATTTATTGTATTGGAAAACAGTACCCACTTTTATTTCATTGCAGAGTGAGTAAGTGTGTGCGTGTGTGTATGTTGTGCTGAATGTTATTTTGTGTTGTTGCTGCTTTTACTTAAAGTAGCGCTGTAGCAGAGAATTCCCAGCATGATTAACTGTTACTGTTAAGTGTGTTCTGTTTTTGTTTTTAGTTTGTTGTTGCGTTGTGTTCACAACTATTTGCGCCCAAGTTTTCAGTTTGTTTTTCCCGCAATTTTAGTTCGGATTTGCGCACGATAAAGTTAAGACGAGCTTTGCTAAGCAAAATAAAACAGAACAAATATTATTACTTACAAAGAATTATAAAAAGTGAAATTTCATTAAATTTTTATTCGATAAAATTTAATCGTCTCTTTTATTTTTGTTTTATGTTATAATCGGGATTTAAATTTTGTCAAGTGTTAGTGTTATATTACTATTAACAGAAATATATTATGAATTAGTACTTATCCTTACCTACATACATACATACATACATACATATGTGCGAGTATGTATGAATATATTGTTACAAACAATATGTCTTAAAAGAAAAATCAATAAACAAAAAAATAAATACTTTTCTTAGTACTAAATAAAACAGAATTAAAATTTTTATTTCAAGTTTTTTAGTAAGAATAAAATAATAACACAAAGTAAGGAGTTATTTTAAAAACTGGTAAGCTTTTTTTTTTTAATTTTAAGTCTTATTTTGTAATACAACTTTTAATCAAGAATATTACTTATGTATGTACCTACTCTAATTACTTTTTCCTCGGGACTTTTGCCTAAACTTTTACAGCCTAATTTATAAAACTTATTAAGGCTTTATAAATAAGGCTGTTAATATTTTATTTAAACTTTTTTTATTCTTTGAAAAAGTTATACGAGTGTGTGTAAGGCACATAAAAATAATTTAAATTGTTTTTTTTGTAATCATTTGATACATAAGGATAATGTTATATAGTGTTACAATGTACTAAAGCTCTTTGAGAAGTATTTTTTTAAATAAAATGTTATAGTACATAGGTATGTATATGCATGTGTATTTTAAAAGGATGTTTTAATTGACAATAGTTCCTTTCACTATATATGTATATTCTATACCAATAAGTTTAGGAAATTTAGAGTTGGGAAAAAGCTCCTTTTGAAAAAGTATCTGTTACCATGATCCTTTGGAAAAATCAAACTATTACTTTAAACTACTTCTTACAAAAGTAGGTATATTTTAAAAAGTGAAGATTTTCAAAAAGTACATTCTTAAAAAAACAAGAATCTTTGAAAAACTAAATTTTTAAAAAGTACATTTCATAAAAGTTCCTTGTAATTTTTTTTTAATGTTCGTGATTGAAGTATTTTTCAAAAAGCACTTTTTAAAAAGTACCTTATTTAAAAAAAAAGTACATTTTAAGAAAGTTTCTTTCAAAATGTACCTCTAAAATACATACTCCTTAAAGATTTACTTAAAAAAATTGCTTTTAATTATTTTTAAATACGAGTAGCATTAAAAAAAATTAATTTCAAAAAGTACCTCTCAAAAAAGTTCTTTTAAAAAAAGATCAAAAATATCTTTTGAGAGAAAACGTTTTAAGAAAGTAATTTCCGAAAGAGCGCCTTTAAAAAAATAATTCGTAAAAAAGTACCTCTGAAAAAAGCAACCTTCAAAATGTACCTTTAAAGACAAAAGCTTTTAAAAGTACATCTAAAAATTTTCTTTTCAGAAAAGTACTTTTAAAAAAGTACCTTATGAAAAGTACAATTTTTTAAAATACCATTCAAGGAAGTACCTCTTGAAAAAGTGCCTAATGAAAAGTACTATTTAAAAAAGTACATTTTGAAGAAAGTTTGTTTTAAGAAAGTACCTTTTTAAAAGTACTTTTGAAAAAATACATGCTTGAAAAAATACTCATCAAAGGTAAAGTACTAGTGCTGAAGAATTAACAAAGTTTTGTTGCTACTCTTTTAAAATCTGCATTGCAACATTTGTCTTAATTTATTACTTATCGTAAATAGCTATAGTGCAACAACAATGATATTTTCGTTTTATTTAAAAAGTGATAAATTGTAACTGATGAATGAACGATGATTAGTCTAAAATAATAACTTCGTGCTTTATAAATTGTAAACTAAACAAACAAATTGTGAATGAATTTTTTTTTTGCATGTATAAAGTAAAGGAAGCAAAAATTTTTATTCAAAAAATAAACAAATAAAATAAAAAATTAATTATAGAATTTTAGTAGCGACCTTGGTTTTAACAAAAAAATTTTAAATAAAAATTAAATAAACGAAAATATTTGTAGTTAATCCTTTTGGCTTAACACACTTAAGAAAATGTGAAAGATATGTATGTATGTCATGTGTGTATGTATGTATGTGCGTACTTAAGTGAAAATGAATAAATAATGAAATGAACTTCCGAGTTTTCAGCGCTTTTTATGAGCAACAGTTGTTATAGTCGCCATTTAAAAGAAAGGGAAATGTGTAACATATGAAAACAATAAATTGTGTGTGATTTAAATTTTTTTTTAAGAATAATGATATTTATTGGAATGTATAAGTATTAGTTTTAATATTATTTAAAAGTTGCACATCTCTTTTTATTGAAAGCTAATGTTAATTACTATTTGCATATTGTTGTTTCGTTAAAATATTTTGCCTTGACATTTTTAATATAATAATGTTTGTGGAAAATTTAGTAATTTATTTTTTTATTTATTTATGTTTATCGAGCGCTTAAATTTTTTCTCGCAAAAAAAAACAATTTTCGATACCTGCAAAAAAATATGTCGACCAATTTCTTTTCTTTTAAAAATTTATTGTTAATAAATATATTTTTAATTTTGTCGATAAAATATAATTATTGATTTCGATAGCAAAAATCTGCTGCATGAAAGTTATCGATGACAAAAAAAAACATGAATTATTGATACAAAAAGTTACATAAATATATATGTACATACATCTCAGTATTAATTAAAAAAAAATTATCGATATGAAAAATTTTATAAAAATTAAAATTAAATTTAAAAAAAACTTATAAATGAAACTATTAAGATTTTTTGCGAAACGTTGTGGATGTTGGAGAAATTATCATCTGCTTACTATTATATTCTGGAGAGTTTTGTGGATGTAGATACTAAAGAACGACTAAAAAAAAATATATATATATAAATAAGTAAGTAGTCTTAAACAATTCGCACGCTCATATATTTTTACTCAAGCTACTATGATTATAGCCAATTCTAACATATAAGAGCATCTCTACTGCGTTTATACGAAAAACTAAACTACGCTACAACTATAAATAATTAGGCAAATGCGTATCAAGCATATTGACTCTCTGTCATACTTCTACTCGGAGTATGCTTATAGTCGGACTATAGATATTTAATCGGACAAAAAAAATATATACGCATGATACTCGGGATATTTATTCATCATTAGCCACCGTATGCATACATTCGTGTATATAAAATGGAATGAATAATATGTGGGTGAGTGGTGGCTGTTTAAAAACATGCTTTGTGTGTATGTGTGTGTAAATAAAACATCCCTGTATATAAGCATGTGTAGCCGATTAATATTCAGAGTATTTTTATACTCATTTGCATAATTTTAGCATTTTAATTGTAGTTGTTCGAGCTGCGTAATTTAAAAAATTTGTATGAACATAGTTGTTGGATGTTAATAGTTAAAAGTATTCGTTTTAAAATTAATGGGTGTGTTTGCATATTAGCGTGTTTTTTATTTTTAGCTGTTCGTATTAATTTTTGTTCGACGCCCAATACTCAAGGAGTACTTAAAACGATAGTTTTATCATTCTCTGGTACATACACACATATAGTAATTTTTGCAGAGGGAAATTTTCTTGCAGAAATTATCGACAAGTGTAATTTACTACATAACATTTTTCGATAGCAGAATTATTTATAAGAAAAGTATTAATAAGTTTGTAGTATGTGTCTGTGTATCTGTGTGTCTGTCCGTGTCCACGTGCAGCCCAAACGGCTGGACCGATTTTGATTTAGTTTTCTTTGTTTGAAAGGTGACTTGATCGAGATGGTTCTTAACCACGTTTGAAGAAGATCGGTCTAGCCGTTTGGAAGATATCACATCTTTTCAAGATATATCGGGGGTTTTTAAAATTTTTAATTTTTGTTATGTTTTATTTTATTATTGTTTTTAGTACAGGTTGTAGATCGAACGTTATCTTTCGATATCTTTGGACGGCCCGTTATATTTGTTTCTTTTAATTTCCTACAAAATTATATTAGACAAACATTTGTTATGACTTTTACCATGAATTTAAATATTAATTGTTTTTAGATAAGTACATATGTATGTATGTCTATGAAGCATGCCCTTTTTCTTCTTCGCCGAGCCACACCTTTGCAACCATTTGATGGGAATATAAAAATATAAATTTAATAGAAAATAAATCACTTAAAGTGCGTGTGCCATAAACATTGAAATCAATGATAATTATTAACAATTTATACACTTACTGACAAATGTATAACTATTATTTTCATATATTAAAGATTAACACTTCATTTAACAATAAGATGTTTATTCAAATTCTTTTTGTGGTTTGTATAACTGATTTTGAAAAAAAAGAAAAAATAATTAATTTTGTATGAATTATAGATTCTTAAATACACATTTATTGGCAGTGTATGCTTATAAATGAATGCGTGTGTATGTGTTCTCTAACTGACAGTCTATAGAAAATCTGTAACAAATTTAATGGAAAACCGCAAAATAGATTTTTACAAAGTTTCTGTGCTTACTGTAGGCACAAGTTGTTGTTCATTAACAAATTTTCCTGTCACTATGAATGTAGTTTTTCTCCATTTGTTGTAATTTATTTAATTACACAGACAGCCCTTTTCCCCGGGGTCTTATTTCTGTTTAATGTTTGTAAATCGTTTAACTCATTTTATTTAATAATTTAAATGGAAATTTTGAAATTTGAGTTATAGTTACAAGGAAATTTTAGTTACAGTTACAAAGTGTTATATTTTATTTAATATACATATATCAAATATACGAAGGCTGTAGCACTATCAAATACTATAGTAATGAATAAGAAGATTTTATTATTTAACAACTCTTACACTGATGGAGAAACTGTCATATCCTATCATAAGCGCCAAAAAAAAATAATAGATTTTCGTCAAAAAACTAGGTCCCAAAATTTTAAGCTTTTTTCTGTGGTTATGGCTCGATATATCTAAGATAACTTGATATCAAAACTATGGCAGGTGTCTTCGTCATTGCAATGTCAACCCTTATATCAACTTTATCATCAAATAATGACAATTGTGTCATCACTGGAATGACAAATTTTATCATCAAATAATGACAAACCTTAGCATCGAATAATGACAATTGTGTCATCACTGGAATGCCAAATTTTATCATCAAATAATGACAAACTTTAGCATCAAATAATGACGAACTTTATCATCAAATAATGACAAACTTTATCATTAAATAATAACAGTTGTGTCATCACTGGAGTAACAAAACTTATCATCAACTAATGACAATTGTTTCATCACTGAAATGACAAATTTTATCATCAAATAATGACAAACTTTAGCATCAAATAATGACGAACTTTATCATCAAATAATGACAAACTTTATCATTAAATAATGACAGTTGTGTCATCACTGGAATGATAAACTTTATCAGCAAATAATTTCAATTGTTTCATCATTAGAATGACAAACTTTATCATCGAATAATGACAATTGTGTCATCACTGGAATGACAAACTTTATCATCAAGTAATGTCAATAGTTTCATCATTAGAATGACAAACTTTATCATCAAATAATGACACACTTTATCATCGAATAATGACAATTGTGTCATCACTGGAACGACAACCACCACGGGAATTAATTTGACGACAAAAGTCATCATTGGAGTGTCTTGATGACAATTTTTCACTTAGATTAAGCAATATAACGCCCAAGGTTTCTTATTATAATAATTATAATAATTATTTTCTTACATGTTCTGTCTGTTTATTTGCTTAGATGTGTGTGACAAACATTGTAACACCATTAAAGTTTTCCCTTTATACAAATTTTATCTATTAATAATGTATGAAAAGTGTCACTGCTTTTGATTTTATAACTGTCATAAAAATATGACAAAATTGTATGATAATGTTTGTCAGGAAAGCAATGTCAATTTTTGTCTAATTGGTAATATATATTTGTCACAATATTAGAGCAAAAATTCTAAAATAAATTTTTCTCGCAGTTGAGGTGCAACAAAAAACATTTTCACCCCAATTTTTAAGTTTGAAAGAAACATCAGGTAAAGACTTAAAAAAATTTTTAAAAATCTCAAGGTTCAGTCCATTCGGTGCATAATAATTGATTAAGGCAGTATGAACAGCAAATTATAAACATTCTATCCTTAAGTAAAAGTGCGACCATAAATCGTTTCACACTCACTAACGTGACAAGTAAATTTATAGTCTTAAGCTGTATTCACATCATATGTATGTGTTTGTCGTATGAAATGTCACTTTTCCATATGGTACATTGTTATATATAAGTCTGGACACCTTTAAACAACAGCATCTGTTATTTCTCTGTGTGAAGTATATACGACAACTTGGATTTAGAGCATCTGATATCAGCAAGCAACTCAAATTAAGTAACCCTCATACCTAAATAATAGCGGCAAGCGTCGCGTTAGCAGCAGGGTACGTATTTTCAGTACAATCAAGTAATATTTGCACATTTAAATGTACTAAAAATGCGTATCCTGCTGCTAACGCAACGGTTGCCGCTCTTATTTAGGTATGAGGGTAAATGTTTAAGAGTAATTAACTTAAAAAATAAAAATTAAAGAAAAAATTGATACTGCATTAATAACAAATTCAGTAAGGTGCAACTTGACTTGCACACACGAGGGGTTCCATAATAATACACGAGCTTTACCATATATAATCGAATATCTTACCTTATATAGAAGTTTTTTAAAAATATTTCTGTTTTGGTGTTTTTTTTCGTTTTGGCGATTTATTTCGGTTTTTGACGATTGTTTTTTCGGTTGGTTTTTAGCTTTAGCAATTTCCTAAATTTTGTCACTTTTTTCGTTTTGGCGATTTTTTCCATTTTGGCGATTTCTCTTCGGTTTTTGGAGATTTTTTAAATTTTTTGGCTACCTTTTTACTTTTGGTGAATTTTTTTCATTTCAGCGATTTATGTTATTTTTTGTGATATTTTTCATTTAAGCGCTTTTTTCAGTTTGGCGATTTTTCGTCTTGGCAATTTTTTTAATTCAGGGATTTTTTATTTATTTTTAGTCAAGAGTTTGTCTCTTAAGGTTTCCAAGATACAGCAAGTTGTCAAAATTACATAGTAAAAATTACTTTAACTGATAGAATACCCTTTAATTTTGATTTTTTTAAATTTCAGTGTTGAGTGGTGTAGCCTCTATAAAAATACCTTAACCTTGAAAATTTCAAGTGTCTTTATACAAGTATAATTGTCTGTATATTACATTAGGACTTCAACCGTTTTCCTTGCTCGCTTTAGAAAACCCTTTATTTTTTTAAATGTCATATATTTGTTGTTGTAGCGGCCAAAATTTTAAGCGGCCCACCCTTTTGCAATATAATTTTGCAATTTTTCGTATTGGGCAATAATATCGCCAATGTGTATGTCATATTCGAAGGTGGCACAATATATTTGTAGGCAAATATCAAAAGACTTTTGATTTCTATTGTACAATCAAGACCATTTATACAAAGGTGGCAACATTTTTAAATTTTTTTTTACTTTTTCACTGACAGGAAAATTGGGCAATCTTTTCTTTGAAAATATTGTGCCATTTATTGCATAGTATAGGTCAAAACGACAATAATATATATGTACATCAACATATGCAATAATATTGTATAGTGGATGGAACGCTTTATATATTTTATGAACATTTCAGGTTTGTAGCTCTTTCCGTGAAAACAGCCTAGGACAGGCAGACACACAGAGGGACACGCGGATATCGCAGCGAAATCAATAAGATTACTTTTACTTTTTTAGGTTTCTGGTGTACAGAACCCTAAAAATTAAATACCTTTTGCTTACTTTTATAATAAAGGGTGTTTTTGTTTATAGAGTGACACAATTTTAAAGGAAATAGATATATTTTTTTATTGGAAATAAAATGTTTAAGTATGACTTAACATAACCCCAAATAAAATAATCCTATGGATTTAAATCACACAAGCTTGGTGGCCAATTAATTGGGCCAATACGTGCAATTGTTTTTTCATCAAAAGTTTCTTTGATTAAATCAATGGTAGCGCCTGCTGTGTGGCATGTGGCTCCGTCCTGTTGGGACCACATATCAGCAAGTTGAATGCCACGTAATTGAGGTACGAAAGAATTTCGAATTATTCTCCTATGCCGTTCATCATTTACAATAACATTCTGACCATCATCGTTTTTGAAGACATATGGGCCAATGACTCCGCCAGACCATAAAGCGCACCAAACAGTAGGTTAGGTTAGGTTAGGTTAGCAGGCTGCTGGTAAGGAAGGGTGAAATTTAGAGTCCAGCTCACTTGGGTCCAATACAATGATCCCTTTGTGTTACCTGTTAATTGAAGAGAAGATAGTGAGAGAGGGTGATAGGGAAATGATAGTGATACAGAAGACAGGTGGTGAAGGAAGAGATAGAGGATATATGAAGGCTTCATTCTTTTACAACTCTGCTCCTTGCACATTTTTGATAATGCAGTGTTGCAGCGCCATCTGGTGTCAGATGAGGCGTATTAAATTTTGAAGCTGTGTTTTAGTAGCCATTTTATTGATTATTTTACTTCGCCAATTATTCTGCCACACAACGAAGGAGGGCGCTCTGATGTACATTAGGATTATTATCTGATGAAGTCGGTATAGTTTTAAGTGACCAGTGCCTTATGCCTGCATCACTAGAATTTTTCCCACAACAACTGATACAAAGGACACTAATGCACATCAGAAAAATGCGTGGTGTTGTTATTTTTAGTGACTGTCGGAGACCGGGCTCGAACCCAGGCTGCAGGTTTTTGTAGTCAATGTGCTAACTACTTCAGCCAACGCCATGGCGCGCCACCCTCCAAACAGTAATTTTCTGTAGATGAAATGGTGTTTCGACAAAAGCTTGTGAATTCTGCTTATTTACTAGAGTTCGACCGATTAATCCGCTTCGGCTTCGGCCTTCGGCAAAAAAGTGGTAATCGGCCAACATTCGGCCTATGGCAAAAATCGGCCGATTAGCCGAAGCCGAATATTTTTCATTCCAATCTTGAAAAATAACATTATTTTTGGTCGTTGCTCGCCGACAGTTTCCATTGTGTTTAACGTTTTGAAAGGCTTGCTTTGAAATACAACCCTGTTGCTTTCTATTTTCTTTTACTTGGACGGTCTTGTGAGTGATCATATGAAAAAGCAATCTAGAAGTTTCAAAATAGTTGTATTTTTCTTGTTATGTATCAAAGATATATTACAGCTATTTCAGTGATCTCAAAAAAGCAAATTTTTTTCTTAATTCATATAAAACAAGTATAATTTTTAATATTTAAAACATTCGGCTTCGGTTTTGGCCGAAGTTTAGGATTTTAGCCGAAGTTCGGCTTCGGCTTCGGCAAAAAAAAACGCCTTCGGTCGATTTCTATTATTTACGTACCCATTCAACCACAAATTTCACAGAAAACTAAACAAAAAGCAACTATCAGCTGTTAAATGGGTGCTCAAATAAAGCAGTGATGCCCACTCAAAGTTGTGACACTCTAAAAAACCTCTTTAGATACTTTTAATAGCGCCCTCGCATAATGCATGCATTTTCTTAGGAAAAAAATCAATGATTAAAACGAAAACTAATTTAGTGAATTTATGGCCCTTTTAATGTTAATATGTTAACGCCTTTTAATACCTGTTTTATAGTAGCGTTTAAAAAACCTTTAACAGTTGACACACTGTGCTTAGTGGTGTTCACATTAAGTGTGTCTGCTGGTTGCTGTGCATGGTTTTATTTGGAAGCATAAGATTAATAGTTTTTCTTTAGGGAATACGACTTGTATTTAAATACGTTTAGATTTGTGATTTGTTAGCGGCTTTTGTTTAAAGTTATTTTTTTTTTCAAATATTAAATACATAATTATAATGAGTATGTTTTTTATATGCTTTAAATACATGAGATACATAGATGTCTATTGTCTACAGGTAATTGATAAGGAATTGTAAGCAACCAAAAATTAAAGAATTAAGTGAATAATCGAAAAGTTAAAAAGAGGGAAACGCCTTAGCTTAAGAAACAAAAAAATATTCGTGTTTTATTAATCACTTGAGCATGTATGGGGGTGTTGTAAGTCTGACATTCCACATTTTTAACTGGGCATTTATTTCACTGTCTATTTATGGAGACGCTAAAATAAGTTTTTATATAAATACACACGTGTGTATAAACTTAACAATTTATTAAAAATTGGCAAGTGGCAAGGCTATTGCCACAAATTACAAGTATTGCCCCAGAGGGCTGCAATACTAAAATATAAACTTGTTTAATGACAATGTCGACGGTGGTCGTAGCTGCAGTTGTAATTGGGCTTCAAATGTAGTTGTGTTTAATATCGATGTAAATTGTGCGTTAACATGAGGCAATTGTTAATTGGCTTAATGTAAATATTTTCGCAACTTTAATTGAAGCAAAAATCTTAGGAAATCTTCTAGCGTTTTTATGAAATCAATTGTATCTTAGCGTACTAGCTAAGCTGAACTTGAGTATCTATTTTCATACGTAAACAAATATAAATAATATTATTTTAACCTAAATTTGGGTTTATATATTTTTCAATTAATATGTATGTACATATAATCTATACATATTTACTTGGCTTTGTTTTGATGAACTCAGCAAATACATTTGACAGTTGTAACCTTTCGCAAAAGCAGCTGTTTAAAAGCAAACAGAAATTGTTTTTTTTTTCATTTAATTTTAGTTCTGTTAAAGCCAGCAACAACAATAAGCAAACCATAATCATGGGAGTTTTTGTTGTCACATTACAAATTAATTATAGCTTGAAATAAATTAATGTCTTATAAGGTTCCATTGTCCAGCATAATAATCATATTACAAATTCGTTTCAAACATTTGTTATCTATGATATATTCAAGTTCAATCAAGTTGTTTTTAAGGTACGAACGAGTGTTTTTGGTTTTTATTTTTGGGTAAAGCTTAGAATTTTATTCAAAAGCCACAAACTGACTGCTGCAGAGTCTTGTTGGATTGTTTCTTTTATTTTTATTTTTTTTTTTGTTAATTTAAAATTCTTAATTTGTTTTGATTTTTTTCCCTCCATTTTACAAATGTGTCCAATTTGCTATTCAAAGTTCAAGACGCCACAAACGATCGTCTGTCTGTCAGCAGTGATGGTGACGTTATTATGATCGCTAAAAATATTTTATGAAAAACTAATAAAAAACCAAATACACAAAATTGATCTTCTGTTTTAATTTGTTTTCCTTGTAAGCCTTGTAATAATAAAAATCTAATCGCAAAATCGGAAATTATTTAAGCTTTTTATTGGTATGGCTGCATTAAATAAAAGTTCTATTTTTTTTGTCATATACATAGTTAGTTTTTTTTTGTAACAAATTGTGTCAATATGTCAATCGTGCTAAAGGCATGAGAATTTTATTACAAAACATAAAACTACATACATAAATAAATGAAGAACAGTTGCATACAAAAACTTTGAATACAATTTTGGTACTCGTACTCAAAAGGGTACTTTTTATACAAATTTTTGTATCTCAAAAAAGGTACTGTTTAAAATGTAACTTTTCAAGATACATTTTTTTTTCAGAGCTGGTTTTTAAATATACGAGTACATATTGTAAAATAATTTAAAACATTTTTCAAAGCCCTTTTTAAAATGTCCCCTTAAATAATTTGTTTTTAAAGGGACTATTTGCAACAGTTTATTTTGAAATAATAATTGAAAAAGTTTTTTAAGAATTATTCTTTTAAAACTGTATTTATAGTAGGGATGTAACGAATGTTCGCATTCGCTTTCGCATTCGCAAATAATTCGCTTACTTTTGCTATTTGCATTCGCATTTGCATTCGCTAAAATGTATGCGAATATTTAAAGCGAATACTAAAGACAAAAATATTGGAAATATTTTCCAATTTTTGAAAAAGAAAAGGCAGTGTTTGATTTGCGCGAAAATATTTTCTACTTAAGACTATTCTGTTAAAAATGGTAAGAACCATTCATTACTTCGTACAAAAAATTTTAAATGTAAAAATATTAACTAATCCTTCTTTGTTGTAATTTTTTTGCGAAACAAGTGCCACTCATATTATTTCGCATGAAAACTTAAAATGTTGAAGATATATTTCATGTTTTTCCCAAGATGAACAGAGCACTACTTCTGCAAATTTTTTTCATGATATGTATTTTGGTAGCATTTTACAGGAAATGTTGAACTTAGTACAAAGTCTTAAGGCCAAAGTACGAACCCATGCCTAACATTTTGTAAATTTATTTTTAATTATTATATATACTTATTTTAATATGATTTTATATATCTTTCAGTTTAACAATTTTGAATAAATATTTGCTAAATTCAAGACTTAAGTGGATCTATCTATACAACACAACTTCATGTTCTTAGACAAATTTATGTTCATGTGACTTTTTTAACGTATTGTAATATTTGCATTCGTTTTCGCATTCGCATTCGCTAAACTGGTATTCGTTACATCCCTAATTTATAGGACACTATGACACTTAAGGCTAAAGATTGAATTTTTCAATTGTATGCACTAGAAAATAAAAAAATATTATGCGAAAAAAAATTTTTTAATATGCCGAATGGTAAAATTTTCATTGAGTCATCTTTTTTTAGGCACATTTTTGATAATTTTATTGCCCACTGTATTTCAAAATTTATTATGAGAATTAGCAGTATTTCAAAATAAATCATGCATGACACTTTATAAATTTTTTCTATTTTTTTTTTTGTACTTTAGAAATGTATAAATATTGTATAAATTGAAACAAAAACCAATGCGTATTTTTTTTCTACAACTCATTAAAATGTTTGTTCTGCAGTTTTATTTATACATATTTTGTGTTGTGTGCGTTTAAGGGAACGGCTTTCGTTTTCGAAATGACTATTAAAATCTAATGGAAGTCCGAAATAAAATGAGCAGACACTTCTTAAGTAGTAAAATAATCCGCAATAGCAATATAAGGAATTTATATTTATATACGAGTATTTATATTTGTATGTGCGTATTTTGATTTGTTAATGTTAATAACCTTCAAAATGAAGGATGCAACTGGTGAGACATATTTATGTATACCCTGTTGGAAACTAAGTTAACTTTAAACTAACTTTAAGCTAACTTTTTTTTTCGCAATTAGTGCTGACTGACACTGGAATTACTTTCCAATGGAAACAACTAACTATTTTAACATTGCGATGTCCTAGGCGGTAGTCAATTGTCTTACTCTGCATTACTTTTTAACTAACTTAAAGTTGATTTTATTTAAGTCAGCTTGTAGCCAGTAAATTTTCAGAAAACGTTGAGGGGGTTCGAACAAAGTATCACAATTTGTATATTCAAAAATGCTATCACCCAGCTAAGATACTATCTAAATTAATAACAGCAAACTTTTAATATAAAATTTAAATGAGTTTCAAAGTAGCTGAGAGTAAATTTGTTGGCTCTCATCAAATCCGATTACGTACTCAACTTAAGAATTGATTTTGGGTCAGTTCTAGACAGAGCTGTTAAATTTCGATTACGATTAGTAATCAATTAGATTACATTTTAAAAAGAATTGTAATGATTATATAATTCCCTTCAAAAGAATTGCTGATAAATAATTGATTGCGATTATTAATAATCGAAAAGTAATCTGAATTACTTAAAATTAAAAGAAATAATCAAAAAGAATCAAAAGTAATGAAAAAATAATCCGACTAAAAGATTACTTTCGATTATTAATAAATATTCAAAAATAATTAAAAGTAATAATTAGAAGTAATCAGATTATTTTTTGATTACTTTTGATACTTTTTGAATATTTTTAGTAATTCAGATTACTTATCCATTATTAGTAATCGTGCAAAACTGAATATAATCGTAATATAATCATTACTTCACCTTTAAAAAAAAAGTAATCAAATTAGTAATCATTACGATTACTAATGATTACTTAACAGCTATAGTTCTAGATGACAAAAGTTAGCTATAAGTTGATTATTTTTGTAGTCAACCAGGGTATGTACATAAATACATATATTGGTATATACATACGAGGGTTGATCAATAAGTCCGTGATTTTTTGATTGAAACACAGTTTTTTTGGCAAACCAAAAATTTATTTTTTAACATAACCTCCTTTTAACTCAATACACTTCATCCAACGTTTCTCCAGTTCTTGTATACCTTCCAAAAAATAGGATTTTTCGAGGTCCTTAAACTAGGCCTTTGTTTGTGGCATGATTCCTTTTTGGAGTCAAATCTCCTTCCGACGAGCCATTTCTTCAAGTTTGGGAATAAGAAATAGTAACTCGGGGCTAAATATGAAGAATAAAGCGGTTGAGGTAGCCCAATTCATGAATTTTTGCCATGGAAACTGCACATGCGTTTGTGGTCGATTGGGAGCAAACGCGGCACCCATCTTGCAGACTTAACTTTCTTAAACCCCAGTTGATCATTTAAAATCGAGACCACACTGCCATATGAAATGTATATGGCATCAACAATCTCACGCACTTTTACTCTTCGATCGGGCAACACCATATCGTGGATTTTTTCGTTATTTTCGGGTGTACTGACCTCAATTGGCCGTCCAGAACGTTCAGCGTCATTTGTACTTGTGCAAACACAACGAAAGTCAGTTAACTACTTTTTTACTTGAAATCGATGGTGCAGAGTCCCCATAGTATTTATCGAGCTTTGCCTTGGTTTGATTGACGGTTTTTTTTTTGCAAAAAATAATGTTTAATGAGCACTCGAAATTCACTTTTTTCCATTTTTAGAAAAATAGACGAGGTTGTATGTTTTGAACAGCTGTTAAACGCAAAGCAAATGACGACACTTGCTCAAAATTTGACAGTAGTATATTAACAGCTGGTACTTGATAGGAACAGTGTTGCATTTCATATAACTACGAGGGAAGTTCGAAAAGTCACGGACTTATTGATCCGGCCTCGTACATATGTATATATGTATGTATATTGTATATGAAAAGATTTTTCAGATCGTAAAATATTGAACACCAAGCAACATCAAGTATGCTCTCAAGCATTTATTTCACACAAATACAATGGCAAGCTGGCTTTCTTTTGTATCCTCATAGGCGTAGCTATACCTTTTTTTAAGGGGGCGTTATGACTGGTGATTTTCACAAGTAATAATAAAATAAATACATAATTACATGAAATTTTAAATAATTCTAGGTGGGCAACAGTAATTCTTGGGGGCAAAGCACCCCCAGATTGGCCTTTCTGCCTCTATGTGCATTCTTTTTTCCCACATAAATACTAAAAATGTTGACCTTTAACTACCAATCCAATACTTCAAATATTATTTATTAACAAAAATATATTGTTTCCAGATCAGTTGAGATCTCTCTCTGTTGTTAGCTAGATATTTTCTAAATGATTTCTGGCAATTATGAATAGTTACTAGACAATGCAGACAGCATTTTATTATTTACAACTGATGCTAAATACGAGTACTTTACTTTTACCTTAAGAAAAAAAAAGAGTATCATAGAAAACATCTATTGCACAATGTGTATCATACCGCAACTACGCCACCAATACTCGTATATACATAAATAGGTAATGAGCTCTAAATGCACTTTGGTGGGTTCAAGCCATTAGACAAAACAACTGACAATTCGTCTGTCTGGCTGTCTAGAGCGAGCAGCCAAGTTCCAAACAGTAAAAATATATGGCGATAGACGAAACAACTCCAGTTAAATAAACTAACAAGAGTTATTGTTTTTTCCTTCTTATTGACTGCAGTTTGTAAACTGATTCTTCTATTTCTTATTGTTGTTGCTTGATTGTTGTTGTTGTAATGAAATGAAAACCGTAAACAATAGATAAATAATATTGATGATAGATGCACTCAATAACGAATGATTGAGGAGCATTTGAGGAAATTTTGTGAAAAATTAGTTCTTGTCTTAGTCGTTAATATCTGAAAGACATTAAAATTTGGTTATAATGAATATTTGAAAATAGTTTTTGTTTTAAGTTTTTAAATACATAAATAAGACACTGATTGATTTATGAAATATGGTTGTTACAGGCCAATAATTTTTTAATTGCCTGAAATAACATGAATAAACAATTAAGTGATTTTGGGTATTCCAAAAATAAATCATTTAAATGAAAGATTAAATAGAAATTAAGACTTTTGTTTGTTCTAAATATGGAAATGATAGTTTGACATTTGTGTCATTTATTTAAAGGGAATTGTTTCTTTAAATGAGACAAGTTCGCGGTAAATAATTTTTTTTTTAATTTTGTTTCGGGCTATCCAAGTACACATCTATGAAGTCGCGAAATATTTTCATTCAAAATCAGTTCGATCTAGACTTGTGCCATTTAGTTCATTTCAGTGACCGGTCATTTTAGTTCATTATTTATAAATGAACTAGTTCGTTCATTTAGTTCAATCGGTCTTTTTAGTTCAATGAATTAGTTAGGTCTTTTTAGTTCAATGATTTTACATCTACAATTCTACATGCATATGTATGTTTGTGTGGTCTTTGGAAAAATTTAAAACACAGACTCTGTGATTAAAAAACTACGAAAACTAATTAATTAATAATAAATTTGTTTTATAATGAGTTTATAAAACATATTTAGTGTGAAAACCTTTAAATATTTTAAAATTTAAAATATTTTTAAGTGTTTACTTGTGTTTTCTTGTTTATTGCATTTGTGGTAGTAGCCATCGATAAAAAGAACTAAATATACATGCATACATACATACATATGGATGAGTATAGAAGCAAAGCACACAAACAGTAAAAAAGTAAAGCAAAACGTTGAAAACATTTAGTTCATATCCAATGTGTTAGTTCATTTTGTGTCTTAGTTCTTAGTTCAAAAATTGAACTAGATCAAAAATTGAACTAGTGATCGTAAAACAATTGAACTAGTTCACATAGTTCAAAGTACTGAATCGTTCATTTGAACTAGTTCGTTCATGAACTACACAAGACTAGTTCGATCTTACATTAAAATAAACGTAAACTGACCTTTCTTTTGCTAGTCTCTATCTAGGAAGTTCCTCCAGCTCCTCACATTTTTTGACTTGTGCTAGTTGTATGTGAGTAGCCTGTAAGTCTCTGTAAGATCGCTGACTTCGTAATTCACCGTTTACAAAAAAATGTATTTATTGAAGGTACTTATTTCCAGCTGCTCTTTAAGGTAAATTTTGAAAACTACTTTTTAAACTGTCCTTTCAAGAACAACTGTGCAAAACGTAATTTTCGCGATTTTTTTTAAATAATATTTTTGTAGGTTTGTTAAGAGGCATCTACTCCTAAAAAGTTGCTTTTCGGAAGGTACTTCTGAATAGGTACTTTTTAAAAAGTACTTTTTCTGAGACACTTTTAAAAACGTTCTTTTTAAAATGCATATTTTAAAAGAATTTTTTTAAAACCTTCTGCTTGTAAAGAACTTAAAAAACTTTTTGATAGGTAGTTTCTTGAAATGTACCTTTTAGAAAGTACTTTTAGGAAGTATCTTCCTTCAAAAGTTACTTTTTAAGGGGGACTTCCCAAAAGGTGCTGGTTAAAAAGTTTTCTTAGCAGGACTTTTTTAAAAAGTACTTCTTAAAAGGTACTTTTTAAAATGTCATTTGTGTAAAGAATAATTTTAAAAGTTTATTTTTATAATGTAGTTTTTAGAAGATGAATTTTAAAATCTGGTTTAAAAATGGATTTTTGAAGGGGTACTTTTCAAAAGATACTTTTTATTAGGTACTTTAAAAGGTATTTTTTAAAATATGATTTTTTGTAAAAGATAACTTTTAAAGTTACTTTTTAGAATACAATTTTTAAAAAGTGATTTTTAAAAGCTGATTTAAAAAGATAACCTTAAGAAGGTACTTTTTATTGGGTACTTTTTGTAAGATACTTTTTATTATGTGCCTTATAATAGGTACTTTTTGTTAAGTATTTATTAAAAGGTTCTCTTTGTTAAGTAGTTTTTGTTAAGGACTTTTTAAAAAGTACTTTTTCTTAAATACTTTTTAGAAGATACTTTTGCTAAGTACTTTTTACAGGGTACTATTTATTAGGTACCTTTAAAAACGTAGTTTTTGCTAAGTACTTTTTAAAAAGTAGCGCTTAAAAAATATATAATAAAAATTACCTTTTAAAAAGTGTGTAATACAAAGTACCTCTTATTAAAAAGTAGATTTTAAAAGTTACTTTTTACGCGTAGTTTTTCATAAAAAAATTTCAAAGCTGATTTAAAATGTAGTTTCGAAAAGGTACTTTTTAAAGGTACTTTTTTAAAGGAACTTAAAGGTGCTTTTCAAAAGATACTTTTTAAAAGGTACTTTTTATTAGGTACTTTTTGTTAGCTGTTTTTTAAAAGGTACGTTTTGTTAGGTACCTTTTAAAAGTAAATTTTTGAGGGTCCTTTTTGATAAATACTGTTGAAAGTTAAAATTTTTAATATCCACTTTCGAAAAAGTTCTTTTAAAAAGGTACTTTAGAAACGGATTTTTAAAGGGTACTTTTGAAAAGTTACTTATGAAAACATAGTTTTGAGAAGATAATTTTTAAAAGGTTTAATAAAGGTACGTTTCGAAAGTTGCTTTTTAAAAGGAATTTCTGAAAAGGTACTTTTAAAAAGGTTCTGCTTCAAATATTCTTGCTAAAAGGTACTTTTTAAGAGTAAGTGTTGAGATGTAATTTCTGAGAGGTTCTTTTGGAAAAGTACTTTTTAAATTAAACTTTTCGTTATATACCTTTCTAAAGTGTTTTTAAAAAGTACCATTTTAAGTATACTTTTCAAAGACGATAAATTAAAAAAAAAATTGTTTTTGAAAGTAATTGGAAATA
This sequence comes from Tachina lurida, assembly GCA_944452675.1. NCBI lineage: Eukaryota > Metazoa > Arthropoda > Insecta > Diptera > Tachinidae > Tachina > Tachina lurida. Next base: position 12,113,477 of record OX101753.1, read on the forward strand.
AGTAATTCTCTAACTGAATTTTTAAAGTTTAACTGATAAGCATTATATATTGAAACATTATTAGGTACCAAAAATTCTTTTGACCTTCACTTTATTTTTGTATGTTTAAGTACCGCTAACGATTCAATTGATTTTACCGCAGTGACATTTGACTGACTGTATAAGTAACGATGTCAAAGATACGAGTATTTTTAAGTTTTTAATTGTTTAAAACTATAAGAATTTACAGGGTCGTAAAACTTTCAAATAAAGTTTTATTAATTGCTAAGCAACAGTAGCCAAAGTATGCTCATGCAAAGCTTAAGTAACAAGCTATAAAAACGCTTTTTGAATACGCACTTAAAATCAATTTCGTTGTGTCACTTGCCTCATTTTCAGTTTGTCTAAATAGAAATTGTAAAGTTTCTTTTTTTATAAACAAAAACTTCATTAAAATATACTTAAGCTGTAATATCAAATCTCATACAACATAATTTACATACATTTGTATGCTTAAATGACAATTTAAAATTTTAAAAGTATTTTTTTTCTTAAGTATCATGTCAATAAACAAATATGTAAAGACTCAAGATTCGTTTATGTTGGCTGGCTGTAAATCTTAGAATTATAATATTTTTTATGTGCGTTTTTGTAGCAAAACTTACAAAATAGTAAAAACAAATTTGACAATGAAATCTTTTATGCTTATGTACATAGAGATATATAGACATATAGATGTATGTATACACATAATACATAGAAACATTATTTATGTATTTCTTTTAAATACAGCAATTTTTTTTCCAATATAATGAAAATCATTTGAAAATCACTTTGGTCGATGGCACTATTAACCCATTTTTTGGTAATATATATTTTTTTTTATATTGAATTCCCGAATACTTTTAAAATAATTTTGTTTGTTAAGTGCGTTTGAAATTTAATGTTTTCACATGATGTCATAACTCAAAGTGCGAATAGTATTGAGTATTTATGAAATACACGTATAGAAAATGTGACTGAGTAAGAAATAAATGGCGTTAAATTTGTAAACTTCTAAGGAAATTATTAGATTTTAGCAAGTCCTTGCTGAGCGCGGCAAACGTTGTCTTATCCTCAATGATTTTATTATTTTTTAACTACAAATTACTTCACACAGTGGCCACTTGTTGGGTCAGGAACTAAACAAACACATATGGTGATTTAAGAATGTAAATTTTTTAGGCCCCACTTGAATCCATACACAAAAATTCATTCAGGCCGATCCAGCCGTTTAGTTGCAGTATAGATAAATAATCTAGATACCGACAGCAGCGCCATCTGCCGGGCTAATTTGTGAATCTAAGGTGTCCAGGGCGCCACCTAAACGCATACACAAAAAAAAATTCATTAAAATCGTTCCAGCCGTTTAGGAGGAGTTCAGTGACATACACACGTACAGTAGAATTATATATAGATATATGTATCCTGCTTTAAGTGGGAGTTGCCACGCCTTTTTCTCTTTTTTCATCTGGTGACATTGCAAAAGGAAATACGAAAAATTATTATTAATTTTATCTAGAAACAAAAGCTGTTACACATGAATTATTTTCTTAGTCTTCAGGAGAAACAGCGTAGGTCCATTTATGACAATTTCTAGTTATTTTGAATGTTCTTTACTTTAGATACAGAAATTACATTGTCCAAGTGAAGTCTCACGATTGCCGCAATGCACCAATAATTGGTCCCTTTTATATGCCAATCGTGTGATTTCACAATTTATTGCCTCACACGACAACCGAGAACAATATTGTGCTGATTTGCACCAATCAAGTGCAAATCTGGTGCGGTAATCGTGTGAATGGTTGATAGGCAACAATTTCCCAATAAAAATGTTATTGTGTTCTCGAGCGGCAATCAAAGTAGCCAATACACGACAATTTCCTAAATGAATTTACTTTTTCGTGTGTTCCAAGTGTTTTCATAAGTACTGAAACTTAAACTTATTTTATATGTAATTATAACTTATCGTATTTGAAATTTTAACATGGAACTGTGAGCCAATTTTGTGAGCCCATGTATATACATAGTTCTTATTCGTTTAAGAGAGCGAAAAGCAGAAGAAAAATGATTTATTTTTTAAAAGAAAACCATTTGAACGTAAAGCAAACAAACTGAAAGCTATTAAATCAGCTATTTGTTTGTGTTGCCCCAAGTTAGAACAATCTTGTGACTGGGCTGCGGCAACTACACAGAGAAAAAACTGCCTCATAGAATCAATAAGATTTTCTCTATGAAACGTTTTTAGGCTAAGGGGTATCCCAGCAGAAAGAAGCGAAGATTTTTCCATAGAGATTCCTTATTGTTTTTATGTGGTAAATCTTATTAATTTTATCAAAAAGAAAACCACATAAAATCAAGAAGAAATCTTATTATTCATAACTTTTTTTAATCAATTTCCGTTATTTTTGGCACCAAAAAGACAATCCATAGAATAAAACTTCTTGATTCTATTAGGGTTTCTTATAAATTGTAAACTATAAGGATTTCTTATTGATTTGATTAGTTTGCCTTTTTGATTTTTTTAAAAAGGTTTTCTTCTTGATTTTAGTAGGTTGCCTTATAGATTTTTTCAATAAGGTTTTCTTCTTGATTTTAGTAAGTTCCTATATGATTATGTGTAAAGCATCATATTGATTTTTTTAATAAGGAAATCTTCTTGATTTTATGAGGTGTCTTGTTATTTCATATCTATAAATAGACATAGAGACAATTTTTTTCATAATCTTTTTAATTTTTGTATAAGAATGTATGCACAATAATTTAAATTGTTATTCAGGCTGCTTGTTAGCATATTGGGTAGAGTGCTTGTTTATCAAGTAGAAGTTTGCTGGTTCAATACTTGGTGAGTAAGTTAGTTACGAAAATAACATGCATGTTACTACGTTTATACGCGCACTATTTGCAAATAAAATTATTTTCAAATAAATTAACTCACTGTTTATACGGCATAGCAAAAGTAAATAGTGTAAATGTACAAAATATCAAATAATTGTTTTTTTTAATCGTCATTATTTGCTTCTATCAATGTTTTTTGTTGCAATATTTATCCATTTATTGGTTTTTGTTATCAAACATTTGTAAGCATGGCAACCTCAAGCATTTTATTTGCAAATAGTGCGTTAATCGTGAATAGTTTTCTGAATTAGTAAGTCGCAATAAAAACAATAATATGGCAACAATTTACTGTTTTATTTGCAAATAAGCCCTGCGCATAAACGTAGTATGTATGTATGTATAATAAATAACATCTACAATATACTACGTACATATGTATATGGTATATAATTTAAATAAAAATACATAAGTGCAGAGAATAAAGACGCAATTTTTTTTATTTTTTTTGTTGAAAAAATCAATAAGACAACCTCATAAAAACTATGAGATTTCTTCTTGATTTTTTCAAAAAAGTTTTCTCTATGAAATTAATAAGATTTCCTTATTAAAAAAACCATAGAGATTTCTTGTTAATTTTGTTCTATTTTATGAGGTATTTAGTAGGCACTGTTTTCTCTGTGTATTGCCACAAACTCATTCTTCGTCAATCTGCGGCAATAAAATTTTTATAAAATGGGGCAATAATGTGACTACGACGTATTTTATTGGGACAATTTTATTATTATGCACCAATTCAGCATTGGGTCAGATTGGTGTATTTGCGGCAATCGTGTGATCCTACCTTTAAGTTTAATAAAACGTGACTATTAACGAACGAACGAATACTAAGTGCTCAAGCGTTGAACACTAGAGCTTTTGGGAATTACTACCCCATAAGTACGTTTGCGAAGTCAAATATTAACAATGATCGGTATAATATTGTTACATTTCCTTTAAAATTCTGTTCCAGTAAAGGTCTTTCACCGCAAATTACATCATTTCATTCATATACTTCCGCCACATGCAATTTTTTTTTTCAAGCCGAAACAATAAACAAAGAAGCAAAAACAAAAAAAAAAAAGATATTGATCATATTAGTTCATTCATTGATCGATCTCACTTTCAATTTCATCAACGCATTCTATTCTCTATTTTCTATTTTGTTCACAACTACGAGTATTGAATACATTCACATCAGTTCTTCGAATTACATTTTTCATGTTTATTTATTTTTTTTATCTCGTTTTAATTAAATAGCAAACTATAACTCAATAGTTCTTATCTTTAATTAATCTTTGGGCTTAAAATTAAATTCAATTTTTTTTTGTATGTTCATCATGTTCGTTCAAATAAACAACAGCATTTTGTATTAGAAAAAAGGGTGTAAAAAATTGATTAGAAAAATATACAAAATGTTGGAATGAATTTCATCAAACATTTCTCAAATAAAATTAATGAAATACTAAATAAATTATCAACATTAAGTATATATTTTTATTGCTCTACAATTAGTTCAGGATCAGTTTTATTACATATATTTTAGTATATTATTAAGTTGAACTATTTCATGTGTCAATGTTGGGCAATATTGAGTTTTTGTTGGTTTCAATTTAAAGTGTGTTGTTTGAGTTTGTTCTAATTTATTAATGAGGCGTGAAAATTTTAACAGCCGCACAATTTTGTGTATTATTTTTATAAATAATGACCAGGGAAATCAGAAATTGCTATTGTATATAATTTTATATAAGCCTTATGTTAACGTAGGGAAGATTTTTATACATGTGCATGAACGTCTCTGAGCTATTCAAGAATTAGATTATATTTATGCATATCTTGGTCATTAAAGCATATATTTTTCATATCTTAGTCTTGGCAGCATATCGAGCCATAACCGCTAAAAAAGCTTCACCGACAGATTTTTGGACCCTTTTTTTTCACAAAAATCGATTATTTGCTATCGTAAAAAATTAGGTTCGAAAATTATGTCGCTTAAGCTTTTTTGGCGGTTATGGCACGATATAAAAGTTTCTACATTATACTTTGGAGTATTTTAACATTTATTGCCGTATTTTTTCATTAAGTTTAAGTTTTTATAGTATACTTTTAGATTTTCCACTTAAATGCATATTAAAGGTATACTTTGGCATATTTCAAATATTAGAGAATATTTTGGCATATTTTAGACTTAAAGACATATTTTGCTTTCACCATCTAATTTTGCATCCTCTAGTCTTCACAGTATATTTTAAAATATCTAAGACTTAAGAGTTGAAAGCATATTTTCACATATTTTTCTTCAACTTTATGTTTTGTCATATTTTGCAGAATATGTTTACATCTTTTAGACTTAAAGGCAAATTTAGACTTAAATGCGTATTAAAGGAATACTCTGGCATATGTAAGATTCAAAGGCATATTAAGATTTGCAAGCATATTCAAAGCATATTTTAGACATCGCAGCATATTGTTGCATAAGTTAGAGTTAAAGGCATATTTTTTTTGTATAGTATATATTTGCATAATCTGGCCTTCACAGGATATTTTGGAATATTTTAACCTTTATATAGTTTTTTTTTCAAAATTTAGATATTGCATACTTTGCCAAAATTTAGACATTGCAGTATATTTTGGCATAAGTTTGAATATTTTTCATCTGCAGTATTTTAGACGTAAAGGCATATTAAAGACATACTTTCGCATATCTTAGTCATTGCAGCATATTTTTGCATATTTTTCTTCTGCAATATATTTTGGCATATTTTGCATCATATTTTCACATAATTTAGACTTAGAAGCATAAATAGACGTAAAGGCAGATTAAAGTCATGTTAGACTTAAAAGCATTTTTTTTTATGTTTTTCTTCTGCAGTATGTTTTGGCATATTTTGCAGAATTTTTTAACATAATTTAGACTTAAAGGCTATTAAGACATCAGATCATATTGAGGCATATTAAAAGCATACTTTGACATATTTAAGATTTTTAAGCATATTTAGACTTAAAGTTATATTAAAGGCATATTTTAGACATATCATCATATTTTTGCATATGTTAGACTTAACGGCATATTTTTGCATATTTTTGCTCTACAGTATATTTTGCAGCGCATTTTTGCATAATGTAGACTAAAAGGCATACTTAGACTTAAATGCATATTAAAGGCATATTAAGAATTAAAGGCATATTCAGACTTTGTCATAATTGAGAGATTTCGGTATATTTTTGCATATGTTAGTCTCAAAGGCATATTTTTTTCTACATTATGTTTTGGCATATTGATGATTTAGACTAAAGGCATAATAAATGCATATTTTGGCATATTTTATGTGTAAACGTACATTTAGACTTAATGGCATATTCAAAGCATACTTTGGTATATTTTAAACATTGAAGAATATTTTAGAGTTAAAGGCATATTTTTGCATGTATGTAATGTGTGCATATTTATATATTTTTGCTTTTGCGTATTGTAACTTTTATAGAAATGTTTTTATAAAAACATTTAATTGTATTTTAGCATATATTGAAATTCATTAATTTAAATTTTTGCAAATCTTCACAGCATATTTTAAGTTTTGGGGAATATATTTGCTCATTTTATTCCTTGTAGCATATTGCATATATTAGATTTCACTGCATATATGTAATTGCATATTAAAGTTATTTGAGCTTATGTAAGATTTCTAAGCAAGTTTTGGAATATTTTTAGCGTTACAAGATCTTTTAATTTTTTTTACATGCATATACAAATAAGCTGTAAATATTTTGGACTTTTCGCATATTTTTCTAAATATTGGACTTTACGGTATAGTTTAACTTTAACAAAAAATGTTTGCACATTATTGCATATTTCAGCATATATTGTATTTATTTAGCATATGTTTTTAATAGGCTTTTAGACTTTCTGACATATCTTATTCACAACAAACAAATTTCTATACGCAATTTTGTTTTGTAAACCGTTTATAAAAGAAATAAATTTTTATGAATGCAGCAGGTTTTTTAAAGTAAAATTTAATTCATTTATATTACATATGATTGTGTTAATTGCGAGAACGTGTCTTAACACAAATTTTTCTTTTTTTTACAGACTTTCGGTATTTGGATTGGATAATTAATCAAGATATAAATGTGTTCAAACAATTTGAGATAAGCTAGTGTTAAATAGCAAAACAATGCGCTTCAAAATGGATTTGAAGATAATTTTTAGGTAAGTCTAATATATATTTTCCAGCTTTTAAATTACTTATGTCTAAAATTAAAAGCTTTATAAGCTTGCACTATGGAGCAAATAACAACAAAAAAAAAAACATGAATTGTTAAAAGTTGCTAAAAATGAACGCAAAGTTGCGCCCTTATGCAATACTTTAGAATGTCGATTTGTCTTAGCAATTGGTTAGCATACATTTTCTGCATAAAAACCTTCTAATTAATCTGCTAATTTCTTCGAAAACAGCTCTGAGTATCAAGGTTGCTACATTGTTATTATGACATAGTAAGTTACATATTTTTTTCCAGAATCATCGGCTAATTAAAATAACCAATAAAATGGCTACTAAGCACAGCTTGGAAAATTTAATGCGCCTCATTGACACCAGAGGCGCTGCAGCACTGCATCATTAAAAGAAAAACATGCAAAAAGCAGAGTTGTAAAGAATGAAGGTATTCTCTATCACTATCCCTTTCCTAAAGAAAGTAATAACTAGTAATAGTAGCAGGCATTCGTTGTCTGAATGTTACTTCTCTTTATATAAAACAACGTGAATTAAATTGGTTAAGATATTGGTGGGATATACGTACATATGCATATGCACATGAATATGTACGTATGAAAACGTTATAAAGTACATAAGTGATGTCAAAATTTTTGAATAACATATTGCCTTAAAATGCCATTTATCAGCTGTTGGTCTACAAGTTAGCAAAAGTTTGGCTGTTATTTAGCAACATTTTAGCAGATCATTAGCAACAGGTTAAGCATCGTCTTTTTATAACATTGTTAATGTTTTGAGTCTCAAATAGCGCTACAATTAGATGAAATAATTTAAATTTATCATTTCCTTAGAAAATTTAAATCCAATTGAACACATTAGGCGACAGATATTAATTTTATTTAAGTGAAAAATTAAAAAAAAATTATTTATAAGCTTGTGTAATTTTCAGTAATTTTCTTTTTTAATATATGCATATGCAATTAATAAACAACATACATAAATAATTCATTGTTAATTGCTTTCTACATTGTTTACTAAAAAAAAAAACTAAATATATACAGACATAAGATTTCGTTACAAAAAGTCATTAAGCTTAAATTTTATTACTCACAATAAACCATAAAAGCTTAGATTGATTTAAATTATAAAATAAGCCTGTAAATAATTTAGAGAACGGGTGCACAAAACACAAAATTTTTAATAACATCATACCGCCCCCTCCATGCACCCTCAACAGAATAAAAAAAATTAGAAAAAAAACACAAAATGATTCATAAGCCTAAATATAATCAGAAATTCCTAAGACATCTTTCCATAATAATTATTGTCTCATCAAAATACAATTCATTAAATACAAACATAAAACAAAAAAATATTTATGACCAAAAGTTTTCTTATTAAAATAGCCACAATTTTTTCAAAATTTAATTGATAAATTAAAGAAAAATAGTTTGTTGCAGCCAGTGGCAGAAGCATTAGCATAATTTAGACAGACGTCTTAAGGCAAGAGTGAATATATAAATGAATGAAGTCATAGGGTAGATCGAATTTCCTTTCATAAACAAAACCATCATTATGCATATGAGTAAGTATAAGAGTATCTACCACCGTTAACCTCATCAGTTACCGCCTTCGCCAGCCACCAGCAACCACCAACCACACACGTTGTATTACAAGATTTTGTTTTGTTTCATTATTATTACTCGTATTATTTATTTTTGTTGGTCTTTTGTAAAGAAGACTTTGTAAATTCTTCCGCCTGCTATGATTTCATAATCAATCGTAAATAGCTTATTAAACACTACAATATAATTATAGGGAAAAATACTTTTTTAAATAAAAATTCGGTGCTTATTAAATTAATTTCTATCATTCGCTTCAGAGAAAATTTTTGTGCCGACAAAATTCTTGTAATATAGCCGAGTTTTCTATAAGAAGTGTGTTGTAATACATTCGAGTATTCTATAAGAAAAGTGTGCTGTGAAAAAGTCCAATTTTTCTAGAAGAAAAATGTGCTGTGAGACAGTTGTCTTTTCTATAAGAAAAGTGAGCTGTGACACACTCAAAATTCCTGGAATTTCCTATTTCAAAAATGTGCTGTGACACAGTAGATTTTCCTATAAGAAAAGTGTGCTCAGGCACAGTAAAGCTTTCTAGAAAAAAGTGTGCTGTGACATAGTCGACTCTTCTGATGCGAAAGAGAGTGTTGCGGTGCAGTTGTCTTTTCCATAAAATAACTATTAAAAAGTTTGCTCTGACAGAGTAAAATTTTCTATTAGAAAAGTGTGCTGTAACATAATTGACTCTTCTGTTGACTGTATCACAGTTGAATGATTTATAAGAAAAGTATGCTGTTACACTTTTAACTTTTCTATAAGAAAGTTTACAGTGACACACCCAAAATTTTTATAAGAAAATTGTGCTGTGACACAGTGCAATTTACTATCAGAATAGTGTTCTGTGACAAGTAGATTTTTCCATAAGAAATATGTGCTCCGACACAGTATTTTTTAGAGAAAAAAAAAAAAGAAAGAATGCTTCCGCACAGTTGCCTTTTCCATAAGAAATCTATACGAAAAGTGTGCTGTGAAATAGTCAACTAGTCTGTCAGCAAGATGCACTGTGACATAGTCGACTTTTCTTTAAGAATAGTTTGCTGTGACACAGTCAACTTTTCTATAAAAAGAAGTCTCCCATAACACAGTCAACTCTTCTATAAAAAGAGTGTCCCATAACACAGTCAACTCTTCTATAAAAAAAGTGTGCTCTGACACAGTTAACTTTTTTATAAAAAATAGTGTGCTGTGACACAGTAAACTTTTCTATAAAAAATACTGTGCTGTGACACAGTCAACTTTTCCATAAAAAAAGTGCTGTGACACAGCCAACTTCTCTATACAAAAAAGTGTGCTGTGACACAGTCAACTTTTCCATAAAAAAAGTGTGCTATGACACAGTCAACTTCTCTATACAAAAAAGTGTGCTGTGACACAGTCAACTTTTCCATAAAAAAAGTGTCCTGTGACACAGTCAACTTTTCTATACAAAAAAGTGTGCTGTGACACAGTCAACTTTTCTATACAAAAAAGTGTGCTGTGACACAGTCAACTTTTCTATACAAAAAAATGTGCTGTGACACAGTCAACTTTTCTATACAAAGTTGACTGTGTCACATTTTTTATACAAAAAAAGTGTGCTTTGACACAGTAAAATTTTCTCTAGGAGTGTGCTGTGATACAGTCAACTTTTCTGTTAAAAAAGTATGCTGTGAAAGAGATAACACTGCAGATTTAATAAACATAAGTTGCCAGAGTATACTAAGTCTTAAAGGATCTTCCAATAAGGGGTAACATTTTGTGAAAGAAAATGAAAGAGAAACTATTGATTGCATTTTTAATTGTAAAGAGGAGTTTATGCCATAAATAATAGAAAATAATATCAGTTACGCGTGCTGGACCATATTATTTTCATGAAATTTTCCTTTATCCATCTGTACATATGTATGTGGCTGTATGTTCTCGATAACTTCACATTTTCCATCTGTGAGATCTTGAATCGATTGTGGGCTATTGGCATAGACCTAGTCTGTCACTTAGCTCAAGAAAAAATGTGAAGAGATATTGAATCACAAGATCTTGGAGCACAATTCTGATCGCCTCTTGGAGACATCACACGGTCAGGAAACTTTCCAAGCGTGAGAGTGATGGTATCGATTCTTGTGTACAACGTTGCGTAACACATCAATATCTGCCAATTTTATAAATCATCTTTCGTTAGTGCTTGAGCCTCATTTTTGAAAAAGTAATAAAGAATGAACACAATAGTCAAAAGACGCACGCGTTCAATTCTTCACATCAATAAATATCTTCAACAGTTAAAATTTTTCCACCAGTTTCACAATTGCTGGCCGAGAAGGTGCTTCACTACGCCTCAAAATTGCTTTAGTTTTGCGAAGTGTGACAGCGGTATTTTCACCATTTTTTTCGGATAAATTTTTATATTTCCAATGTGTTGTAGGAGCATATGGGCAATTCCACAGAATGTCACGTACGATGTCAAGTACGTTGACCAATCAATTAATTCTGTATTTCAGATCAATACGGTTCGATATTTTATTATATACTTTACCGAAGGTAGAGCTACTTACGCTCCTCAAAAGTACATAAAGAAATAAAGAAAATTTTAAATTTCCTCTGAAATACAAGTTTCATTGATTGCTCAATACGTGACATTCCGTGGAATTGCCCATATGTATTTCCATTTTTCCTAATAGCGCAGTTTTTACTTGTCACATATCAATTAGTTACAGCTTGAATTTTGACAGCTGCTAAAATGGCGGGCTTTACGAAATTAAACGTTTTATTGTAACACCCTGTATTTTTATTTAAAACAACTACACGCTATCGAAAAAAAATTCTTTTCCAAAAGCAAAACTTTTTAATAATAGTAATAATAATAATAATTAAGTGCATATAGTTAAATCTTTAATGAATACTAAATTGCTATCGATAACATGCAAAACGTTCCACCTGCACATCATGCTTGAGCATTTAACAATTATTTTGTGCGAAAGGTCAAACTGTTATCGCCATCACTGTTAATCTTTCAGTGAATTTAATTAATAAACAATTTAAAAACAAGTGTTGCCACCTGTATTTTTTAAAAGAAATAAAAATAAATAAAAAATAATAATAATAATAACATGTTTTTAGGCAATAGATTTATTTCTTATTTCTTCAAGATATGAAAGAGCTGTACTCGTATGAATAAATAAACAAGTAAAACAAAATCCATTACACTTGCGTGTCAAGCCAAAAACATCAAAACAACTAAAAATGATGATTGTTCATACTGATTTTCTTTTGACTTTAAAATGTTAATAAAAATTATCGTTTGCTTGCTTAAATTTGGATGGCTGGCCAAGTTTTCGTTCGTAGCAGTGATCTTGACTTTTACAATAAATATATTTTAATATTAAAAATCTTATTTAAAATTCATTTGCATGTTTTGCTAAAAAAAAAAGGTTTTTTCTTATAAAAAAAGGAGCATATGAAAATATTTCCCATGGCAAACAAAAGTTAAGATAAAATCTTTAAATATGTTAGAGACTTGCAAAATGAAATGTATATTGAATGACATTTTCATCAATGCAAAAATTTATGCATTTGTGCAATTTAAGCTCAAAAGTTCTCACTTAATCAAAATGAAGGTATATGTATATGCAAGTTCAGTCTAATAGTTACCATTAATTTACACTGGTGGCGATAACAGTTTGATCTTTCAAACAAAATATATATTAAGTGTTTGTGATGGTGTGTGGTTGTGTATTAAATGGCTTTTAGCATGTTCAATGGGTGGATTTTATATGAAATATAAAAAGCTATTATTAAATAGAGATTTAGAGGTGTTTTAAGGAAATTTCTTCAGTTAAAGTTTTTTTTCATATGTTTTGCCAGATAAGTAAAGATTACTTTCACATTAGAGGAAAAAAATTAAACATCTTCACCTCCAACATTTATTTCATTATAACAACGATTTAAAAAATATCATATGAAATATAAAATATTTAAGAATAAAACAAATTCGTTATTATTATGTCTGTACAAGTATAACTTTAATAATAATTTGGTAATACATAATTTAATATAATTCATGTAAACTTTTATTCATCTTCTAAGATAAGATATTTCTGGGTAGCCCGATAGCCTAGTGGGTAGTGTGTTAGGCTATCAGTGCGGGGCTCGTGGCTTCGATGCCCACCAAAGGCTCTGGTCTGATTCACTACAACGTCTCAAGGTCTTTGTTACTATGCTCATCAAAATAAGTTGCTATATACATAATTATAATTGTGTTTGTAACATTAAAAAAAAGATTTATTTCTTATTAATTTTCCTAATTTTTCTCAGCAATTATAACTCAATACCATAACTAATTCATTTGATTAGTGCTTAACCTCTAACAGCCCTTAACACTATTTATATTTCATTAGCCTAGTTTTGTTTCATCTTCATCTTCATCTTCATTTTCATCTCTAATGTATATTTTTCGTTTTAGTTCATTACATTTTAAAATTTCAACAACTTTTTTTTTATAGATTGGCCCTGCCAACATGTGTTTCACTCGAGCTGTATCTAGAAAAACGATTTTATGGCCTGGTACTTAAAGCGGCACATGTTAAAAATAAGATAAAAAAAATTTAAATTCAATAAAGTTGTCATTGGTTGTTGAAATTTTTATCTTCTTTTTCTTTTGTACGCAATATTATATGTTTCATTTAACAAGATGTGTACAAATTTTGTAAAAAAAAAACGAAGCCAGCAAATGAATTTTGGTATTATAAATACTCATAGTTGACTAAAAGCAACATAATTTAGGAGAAAAATTAAAACATGATTAATAACAGAACTATTGAGACCTAAAGTACAGTGTGGTTTCTAAATAAAAGGACAGGGATGGCAAATATTTGCAACATATGAATTTTTGGAATTTTTGGATATTTTTAGGCTTATCAAAGAACGTCTACGAAGTGGAGAAAAGTTCAAACTTTCCATTATGTCGATTTTAAAATTTTTTTCAAAGTTGCGCCACAAGAACTTCTTATGCATTCGGGCCCCACTTTAAGCTATTTTTAACAACTAAAGTTCTCTGGAGACGATCAAATAAGCTCATCAATCTATGTGCTTGTTTTGCACATTCAGTCGTGTTTTTTTCAATAAAATTTATATAAAAAAATTTTGTTTAACATTTGTTAACGCACTAATAATCCTAAATATTTTTTTTACTTACTCAGTAAAATATTTTTTTAAAATACATTGCAATTGGTTAATGAGGGGTTGGCTGGATCCTATGCGCAATTCACTGCTGCCAATGCAGATCATCAGGGAACCTGTATCCAAAAATTTCTTAAATATTATGTTAAAATTTTATTTAAACAAATGAGAAGTTCAACTAATATCAAAGTTGAAACAAGAACTCAATAATCAACATGTTTTTTATTTTCCATTGCTACATTGGTTGACTGTTTTTCAGCTCGAATTGTAATTAGTTGTAAGAAGTATGTAAAGAAAATAAATGTAAAAAACAACAACAACAGCTATTCATTTGCTTTCGCTAGAATAGAGTGTTGCCACACAAGTATTTCTGACAGGGTGCGGTCAATTTAATAACTGGTATTTTTAGGGTTCCGTACACCAAAGGTGAAAAGGAACCCTATTGTTTTCGCTAAGCTGTCCGTCTGTCCGTCCGTCACAGGCTATTTCCTCGAAAACCGTAAGAGCTACGGACTTGAAATTTGGACAGAGTGTGTAGACCTTTGGCCTCTACAACAAGAAATACATGAGAGATAAAAATTAAAGAGTGTTCCAAAACGAGCAACGAAAAATGTTAATGTTAAATGTATGTACCCTGCAGTGACAATTGAACAAAGCGTACTCGTCGTAGGACTTGAGAAAATGGGAGTGTTAAAAAAAGTAGGGCGTAGTGTATGGTGAAAAGAAAATATATCGTGTAAATGGTTACATATTCACCATTTTCGTGATGTATCTAATATATTGAAAAATGCCAAAATCTCGATTTAAAAAAAAATTATGAGTTAGGTGGTTTCTATATTAAGGTAACTATGTTGTTTAATATTTTCTATATGTTGCATCAGGTTAATGCTAATGCAAATTTATCAGAAAATGTCCAACCAAATTCTTGAAAAAAAAATTGGAATTATATAAAATCTACCATAAAGTAATTGAGAATTACTAAACATCTTAAAAGCTAAAAAGCTTCAACAGACTCGTTCTAGTGTTGTAGCTGAGTCCAGGAACTATCAAATAATATAAATATATGTTTTTTTTTTGTATTTTATATATATTGGAACCTGAAAGCGGGACATGATCCATCAAAAACTGGGTTTTAAAAATAAATATCTTTTAGAAAGCGGGATGTGTAATATGCACAAACACAGTTTCGTATGTACTTAAGGTACACAGTTTTCACAGTTTCTAACATTAGAAAATGTTAATACCGACAGGTAGGGCAAATTTAAAGTTTTTTGAAGAACTCCTGAAAACTCGAACTTCAAGAAATTCTGATTATGCACGTTTTTTAGAGGACCACTTGGACATTAATCTATGACCAATATTATCCGACAGCATTGACTTCCGAAAGTGCGTATCCTTCAGAAAATGCCAAGTTAAAAACTTGGCAATTCGAGTATCTAGTTCAAATTCATGCTTTTCAGAAATAGATTCATGGGCAATAATAAAGGAGGGTTGCCTCATTTACTGGAAAAGTCCTTTAGAAATGCATTATAGATTAACAGAGCTCTGTTAAGACACTAAGAAAGCTCTGTTAAAGCACAAGGTTCGTGTCAAGGTTTATAAATCTATACAAGCACAAACTTGAAATTACGCCGATTCAGACAGAAAATAACGCAGTGATCATTTTAAAACTCTTCATAACATGTTAATAATGAGAATTGTATTCTACAAATTAGCTGAACTACGAAGCACACAGGGATTTGGATAGTTACGCAATGACTGCACTTAAAAAATATTTGGATGGAATTTGTATCCGTTACATTTTAATAAAAAACTAATAAGAGATTGAAAATTTCAATAGCGGAATGTGTGGTCAGGCTACCCGTAACTGAATTCCGTAACACCACAAAGGTTTCAAAATTATATTAAAAGTTTACAATCTAGATTGAGAATTGAATTTTTACTAGTTAATCACCCAATCAATGTATCTGAGTTAATTTAAGCTTCGTTTGTGTTCGCTAGAGTCAATGTGGTGTTTCCACAAGGTGTATGTTGAGGAACAAGTTACAAATGTTACCTGAACACATTTTTGTTCGTTTACTTTTATTCTCCATTAGTTCAATAGGGCACTATTACGAATATTATTTATGATATGTACTACGAATATTTTTTTTTTGCTTAGTATGTCTATATAAGAAAGACTCCTCTAAGGCATGCATTATGTACTACGAATATTTTTTTTTTTGGTTTAGTATATATATAAGAAAGACTTGGCTGGGAAAGACAATGAATCGATATAAAAGGACCGCGAAGTCACTCTGGAACAAGTCCCGCAACTATAATTAGATATCAACCTAAGCTTAACAGGTGTTAATATTTTTGAAATATGAGTGCCTCTGTGGTCGAGTGGGTAGTGTGCAAGCCTGTCATGCACGAGTTTGTCAGTTCGAATGCCAAAAACTATCTGCTCAAAAATAAATTATAATTGAATTTGTAAGTCCCAGTCCAGACTTGCAATTTTGGTTGCAGCACTTCTTGAATATGTGTGAGAGTGTTGAAATAGAAATATATACTTTTTGTTGTCCTCTCTCGCTCTTTTGCACAAAAAAAAAAAATAAAAAATTGGTGCAACAAAAATTGCAAATCTGGACTAACAATAAAAACAAAAAATATAAGTTTTCATTGTTACAGTTAAGTGTCGGAATGACATTTTTAAATAATTATATTATTCTACACCGAATAGGTCACTGTGGGATAGTTCAGTAACAAGTCAAAAGACGTATACAAAGTATCAATTAACCCCATGCTAGGCCATCCCCATGTAAAAGTAACTGGTCCGCTTCATAGGAAGTGTCAGTACTCGGACTAATCCCTATCACTTAAAGACCGATCACGTGACTAGTCTTGTGTCAGTTCCATTTCCTGCAGGGTATATACACTTGCAATTTGCAAGGTTAGTGTATTTTTATATAGACTACAACAATTAACACTAAAATTTAAATTAAAGGGTGTTCCATGATAACTTGCTGTATCTTGGAAACCGTAAGAGCAAAACTCTTGAAATTTTCAAAAACGGTAAAACTAAAAAATCAAAAAATTATAAAATCGCCAAACCAAAAAAAATCGCCAAAAACAAAAAAAAAAATCGCCAAAACGAAAAAAGCACCAAATTAAAAAAAATTTCTAGGAAAAAAATCGCCATAATGAAAAAATACCCAAAAAGCCAAAATTAAAAAAATCGCCAAAATAAAAAACCGCCAAAAAAAAAATCGCCAAAATAAAATAAAATCGCCAAAATAAAAAAAATTGCGAAAATGAAAAAAAACTCAAAAACAGAAAAAACTCCAAAACGAGAAAAAAGCGACAAAACTGAAAAAAATCTTTTTCATATTTAGGAGAGTAATTTTGTAAATTTCTGCCTTACCCTCTCGTTGCAAGTTTCTGCTAGGAAAGTAAATGAACACACCTAATATTGAAAATAAGCAAATTATTAAATTAAATTTTTCTCCCTGCCATTTCAGCACAATTTTCATCACTGTTGCAATATGTGGTCTCACAATGGCGGATAAAACAACTGCCGAAAGAATTAGAGTAAGTTTTTTAATTTGTAATATTTTGAAAGAGCATGATTTGTTTTTTAATTTTAAAGTTTCATAAAAAAGGACGAATAAATTTTTAATCACCCTTTTATTTAGATATTATTCAATTTAATATTTTATTAATTTTGTATCTTTTATTTTTGATTAAATCAATAATTGCTTAAAAAAATAACTAATCATACTTTTTTATAACTAATCATCAATCTTGCATTTAAAAAATGGGCGGAGGCGCGCCCATTTAAATTTAATTTTATATTTCTTCTTCTATCAGATGTTTGCATTGAAGTGGGGGGTTTTTTTTGGTAGAAAGAATTATTTGTTAGGAGCCTCATACAGGGTCCTTAAACCAGCTAATTTCTCAAATAACTATTAATTTTTGTAATAAAACTTCTTCGCCCAATTTCAAAAAATTTCGAATAAAAATGGAAATGGTGTATTGAATTTCTTACAATAAACTCTAAATAAGATTTTTTGTTAAAAAAATAAAAGAAATGACTAATGGCCTATTCCACGTTGTCGATAGTAAACTTTTTATCGATTGCTTGTATTAAAAACAAAAACAAATATACGGGCCTGTTCTGAAAATCACTGTGATACAAATCACAACAAACAAACTATTAATAACTCACTTGTAAGTGGATTTTTATTATATTTTAAGTTTTTGTAATGTATAATAGAACATTTTATTCCAACTTCCATCGCTATAAATCGTGAAATTTACAAATGCTGTGATTTAGCTTTAATCAATTTGTTGAAATCACCGTGATTTGACATGTCGTGATTTGCAGAACAGGCCCGATATTTATCTTAATGGTTGTTTTCAATGCAAATTGTCGATCGAACGCTTTTTGTCAACGTCGTGGAACAGGCCATACGTATTGCGAATTTTAAGCGGCTACGCCTGAGAGTATGCAGAAAAAAGTGAAAATCTAGGTCGTCTATGATCATGCATGATTTGATGATGAAAAAAAAAAACTTACGGCCTGTCCCACGATATCATCAGAAATCGGTCGATCAAATATTTATATTGAAAACAACAATATATAAATTGTCTAATGTTATTGTTGTTTGCAATACAAGTTGTCGATCTAACGATTTCTGGTGACATCGTGGGACTGGCCGTAAGATATTTGCATGGTAACTTGCATAATATTCAATGAAGATCTCTCTTTTCTAATCCTTTACAAACTCCTATATGTTTTATATCCTTCCCCAGTAACTATTTTAAAAATCAACAATTTGGTTATAATTGAAATTAAGACACTCAGCCGTTACTCCAAATTTAGTTTTTTTTTCTTAAGTCACAACTTTGACAATTTCAGTTAACGTGCGTGCTGGCAAATATTTTATTCAAATTGGGGCACACATATATTTTTCAAGGTGTGTGCTTATGAGAACCTTTTCGGCTGCAATAATATCAAACAAAAAATCAACATCATTCGCTTTTCAGTTACATACATATGTACATATGTGTACGTACAAACTTAAGTAATTTCTAAATTTAGCCTCAATGTTATGGATCATTGGTCATGGTGTAGCATCATCATATTAGATATTCGATTAGCAGTGGTGGCAGGCAGACTCTTCCAGTACAAATGCCTATTTTAGTCAAGGTTAAATATTTTTTTTTTATATTTGTTGTTCATATAAATTTTTTTGAAATTACAAAAAAATGTCATTAAAACCATTTAAAATTTTAAATGTTAACAACTTGTTGTAATTTATTGTTTTTGGCGCTTTTTATACGGAACGATATTTAATGAAGCGTGCCTCGTTTTTTTTTTAAACTTTTT
Organism: Tachina lurida; assembly: GCA_944452675.1. NCBI lineage: Eukaryota > Metazoa > Arthropoda > Insecta > Diptera > Tachinidae > Tachina > Tachina lurida. Next base: position 12,132,727 of record OX101753.1, read on the forward strand.
TTTTTTTTTTGGTTTGAAATTTGGGTGAGATTAGCTGCAGTTTGAAGGCATCATTAATTAAATAGGTTAAGGTTGTGAAAAGAGTTTGTTAAAAAAAAATAATAAGTCGTAAAGAACATTATTTTTTGGGAGCTAATGATAATCTTAAATATTATGCTGGAAAGAATTAAATTCTTAATTTCGCTGAAAGACTAAAATTATAAATTAAACTGGTCATTAAAGATTAAAATAAAAATAAATTCCTTCAGTATTATACTTTTTTAGTAAAATAAAGCAACGAACACAAAGCATATTATTCGCTATTATTTCATAAAAAATATTCTCCCTCCATACGTTTTAAAGTTCTTTATAGTTTAAAATTCGTTTCATTTAATAAAATGTACACTCCATTTAATATCACTTGATCATAAACCACTCTGTTACAAATAGATTAGTGGTGAGTACTGTGGGACAGCAAAATACTTAATTAGAAAGTATTTTTTATAAAGTGATTTTTTAGCACAGATACTCGTACTTTATTTAAAAATGATAACAAAATGTACTTTTTGTAAAACAGTTTTCATAAGAAACTAATTACAATTTTGTGGTTTTTTATATTCAAAGACGTTTTTTTTTTGCCTGGAAGGTGTTTTTATAGCTATTGCTATTAATGGCGAGATACAGGGGTTAGAAAATAATTTTCGTAACAAAATTAATCGACACTATTACAGTTATAAATTTATTTTTGTTTTGATTTCTTTGTACTTAAAAGCAGCGTATGAAAATAAACGAAGCAAATTGTTTGAATTTGTTTTCTTTGGTTCTTTGAAATGAGTGAAAAAAAACAAAACAACAACAATGAGAAACATCGCTCAGTTTGTTTTTATATTATTTTTTTGCAAATAAGCACAAGCCAGAGAACATTGCCGATCGACTGTAAGACGAATAACAGCCGCCGCCGGCAACAAACAATATAATTATTTAATCGTGCTCCGCTAGAAAAGATAATAATGGGTTATAAATGGAAACGTTTTGAAATATTTTCGGCGAATTTGACATCATCATATAATATAATTTTCTTGCATTGTATTGCATTAAGTTTGTTTTATACTATGTTCACACTTATGTTTTTGAACATGTTAAATACATCGTCAGCTGGTTTCTGGCTTGCGGCACAGTATATTCAAAATACATTATGTGTGCAGCAAACCAGAAACCAAACGACGACATTTTCACAATTATGTTTAAGACAAGTTTTCTAAGAACCAAAGTTTTTTAAGAACTAAACACAACCGTTCATATTATATTTGAGATGTTTAAAGGTGACGTTTTGTCAATAAAAAATTTTAAATTATTGTATTGTAAAAAATTACGAATAATTATGATTTTCAAACAACAAATGTTTTTGTAAATAATTGAGTATTTTTTAAGTAATTACTTGCTTACCAAATAATTTATCAGGTGCCGCCATTTAATAACAAAGCAAAGGTGCCAGAGTTATCAAAAAACGGACTGAACATACTCTATTTAAGTGTTTAAGGAAGTGTTTAAATCTTAAACACTTCATTTGAGATGTTTAACAAAACAAGTCAATGTATGGTAAAAAATCTCAAAATCATCGTGTTTAAGCTCTTACTTTTCATAAGAAATGGCACTTTTCATAAGAAAGTGCACTTTTCATAGGAAAAGACACTTCTAATAAGAACATGTACTTTACAAAAGAAAATTTATTTTTTTTTTATAAGATAAGGTTCTTTTCATAAGAAAATATATTTGTTTTAAAGAAAAGACACTTTTCATAAGAAAATGTACTTTTCATAAGAAAATGTGCTTTCATAAAATAAGGTACTTTTCATAAGAAAAGGTAGCTTTCATAATAAAAGGTACTTTTCATGGGAAAAGGTGCTTTATATAAGAAATTGTACTTTTCATAAGAAAATTGATTTTTTTATAAGAAATGCCAACTTTCATAAGAAAGGGTACTTTCCACAAGAGAATTTATTTATTTTATAAGAAAAGACACTTTTCATAACAAAAGAAGAAAAGTACTTTTATTAAGTACAAATATTTTTAAAAGAAAAAAAAATTTATTCTTTATAAGAAAGGGTACTTTTGTAAGAAAAAGTACTTTGTTTGCCGAAAAGGTACCTTAAAAGTGATACCTTAAAACGAATACAATATTTTTACAATAAAAAGTACTTTTTAAAATCGAATATACTTTTTGTTTTGCCCTTATAAGAAATCTATAGTTTTTATAAAAAGGTACTTTTTTTTAAAAACAGAACACTTTTGGGAAGAAAATACTTTGTATAAAAAAATACTTTATAAAAGATTTGTATCTTTCAAGGAAAATGTACTTTTTATAGAAAAAGGACTTAAGATAAAAAAATTCATATGTTATGAAAAATTGATTCTTGATAAAAAACGTGCAAAAAAGCACTTTTTATAAAAAAGTACTTAAAGGTACTTTTTATATTTGTTTAAAAAGGGTACTTTTTTACAAAAGATAATTTTTATAAAAAAGGTATTTATTTGTTAAAAAGTACTTATTTAAAAGAGGTACTTTTTTAAAATAATATAAATTTTATAAAAAATGTATTTTTTTATAAAAAAGATAGTTTTTATAAAACAAAAAATTTTTAGAAAAGGATAATTTAAAAAGAAGATACTTTTTTAAAAAGGGATACTTTTTACAAAAAATTTCTTTTTATAAAAATGTACTTTTTATAAGAAGTGAAACAGTGATTTTTGAAATAATTTATGAAAAACTACTTATTAAGTAAGGTTATTTATAAAAAAAGCCACTTTTTATAGAAAAGGTTGCATTATGGTACTTTTTATGATATACTTTTTTTAAAGAGACTTCTTATACCAAAAGTATATTTTCTAAAAGAAAACTTTAAATCTGAAATTTTTATGATTCATTAAAAGTGAAAACCTTACCTTTAATAAAATGTGCTTTTTTTAAAAAATAATTTTTTAAAGAAAATGTATTTGATATTTAATGCACTTTCGTTAAGAAGGAAATTAAAACATACCCCTGTAGTGCGATTCAGTAACTTTTAACGATCCGACAATCGTAATTTTTGTCTATACATTTTGTCACTTGCAATAACGATTGTGTGATTCTGTAGCTTCTTTTTAACAATAGTAACCTACAGCGAATATCGTTAAAAATGCTACTGAATAGCAAATTCGATAAATTTTCGTTATAATTATTTTAACAATGCGATTATCGTTAAAAAAAGTTAATGAATCGTACTACTGGATAAATGATTCGTTAACAGTAAAATAGTACTATTGTACAAAAAACTTTTCACTTCTTCTTCTTTTTAATGAAAGGTTTATTTTTTTATGAAATAATAGTAAATATACAACTGCTTTGATAAAAATTTTTGTTATGCGCCCTACTGTGGCACGCCTTGAAATAGACAGTGCGATAATGTTTAACCTAATTTACGCATTGTTACATGGTTTTGATTACATTGCGTCTCTAACATACATACGAGTACACTCACTTATCTCAAGTGATAAACGCTATTACTCCCACAATTTCAACACATTAAATTAAAAAAAAATATATATGTTTTTGAAAATATTTTCAATTTATTACTTAAAAAGTTTTATCTAATCTATTAAGAGATGATGTGATGTGGCGCCCTAGAAAAATAAAACAAAATTATTAATGTTGCTATTAAGTACGATTATGTGTTATGTTGTAAAAATAATTGCAAGAAATTTTCTGTTTTTCAAATGTGTTAAATAACTGCTTGATATTATTTACTTTTACTTTCAACAGAAACATCAAGAATGGCTAAAACAGCGTAATCACGGGCGTAATCATTTACTGTCAACAGCAAAACCTAAAAAGTCTATAGAACTATTAAATTTATGGAGATTTAATAAAAATGAAAATGAGAATAGCATAAACGATGTCTATCCAGAAAATGATAATATTTTAAGTAAAACGACTACAACCGCAACAGCTATTGCAGACATCAGCATAACAACGACCACAATGCCTGAGGTAACCACAACTAAAACTACACTTCCTGCCACCACCTTCACCACCAGCAGTAGTACGAGTACAACCACAGCTACGACTCAACAGCCAACTGCGAATATTAGCACTGCCACCACTACTACTTTAAAACCAGCTGCTGTGGCACCTTTTTATAATTCCATAGCCAGATTTGACTCAAATTTCCATTTGAAATCATCCAACACCAGCGAATGGTTGAGCAATGATATTTTGGAAACCACTACACCTTTCACAGCCACAATATCAACGTCTGCGGCTCCAGCTATAATTTCCACTACAGCCACCACCACCAGTACCAGTACCAGTACCAGTACGACGCCGGCAACAACAGCAACAACAATAACAGCACCAACTCGTAAAGCTAAACAGCGCCCTTATCCACGTTGGGGTAACTGGGGTGAATGGAGTGCTTGTTCGCGAAGTTGCGGTGGCGGCATTAAGCATCAGCTGCGTAAATGTATTAATCGGTAAGTGAATAAATAATAAATAAATAAAAAAGAAAGTTAAAACAATATTTGATCTGTATTATTAAAACTACTTAGTTTTTTCTTCCGATTTCATTATGGACTGGAAAATGAAAACAGTATTATATAATTTACAGGGTTTTCTGCATTGAAAGTTTGAAGAAAATATTTTATTCACGTAAAACATAAAAAATTGTAAATATTTTTACAGTTGGGCAAATCTCGCATTTTCTGTACCAACAGCGCCCACCGCTACATCGAATAAGCACAAATAAATTAATTGATGATAATAATATATGTATAACTAAGAATAGTTGAGCTCGAAAAATAAAAGTTATAAGTTAAATCAATAATTGTATTTAAAGGGTTTTTTAACGTTTAATAAAACTTAAAAAAGAATTCAAAGTTCAATTAAACGTGTCATAGCCACAACCATAATAATAAACAGCTGTTCGAACCAATCTAGACCCAACACATGTGAGAGTGGCGTTGGCTGAATTAGTTACCACGTTGACTACAAAACCGCAGGCCCTGGGTTCGACCCCGGTATCCACCAGTCATTAAATAATAGCACCACGCATTTGTATGTTGTGCATTAGTCTCCCTTTGTATCAGTTGTTGTGGGAAAGTTCATGTGATGAAGGCATAGTCACTGGACACTGAACTATGTATGTATATCGACTTCAGCAGACACTAATCATAATGTAAAAACAGAGCGCCCTCCTTCGTCGCTATTGTGTAGCAGAACCAATATCGAAGTAAAATAACCAATGAAATTACTACTAAGCGTAGCTTCAAAAATTTAATACGCTTCATTGACACCGGAGGCGCTGCAACATTGCTTTATTAAAAAAACGTCCACAAAGCAGAGTTGTGAAAAAGACTAAAGCTTTCCTCTTCCTCTTCCTCTTCCTTCACCCCTGTCCACACTGTACTATCAATTTCCTAAGGAAGGAAAAAAATAAAAAAAACCAACACTATGTTTGATTACGGGTGACTCGCCATAACCAAAGAAAACAATAGAATTTTGATTGTTTGCTTGCTGCGGGTCTACTCTGTAATTGGAAACTAAAGAATATGCTTTCGAATTTGCGTGCTATTAACATACAAATTCGAAAGCATTTTCCTTCCTTTCGAATTACAGAGTAGACCCCCTAGTTAAATATATATATTAGTTATTGCACTTTTGAAATTAATAAACAAATGACAATATAACATAACAGCTGTTTATGATTATGACAGCACTAATAGGTGTAACAAATATATTTATCGTTATAATTGCTATGGCCTTATGGTATGGCACATCTGAGTGAACCGTAACTGTCAAACAAACTGTCCTAGTGGGCTGTTTTTGACATTTAGGTTCAGTTTCGCGTTGACAGGTCACTGCTCGGTCAGAGCAAGAACTAGCATTTGGGAAACTGGCACTCCAGATTTTTGTAGGATGTGCCCGAAGCTGCAACGTCATAGGCTTATATGGCTGAGCAGACGTTTCCATGAGAGCATCACTGATATCCGGAAGTGTAAAGTTGAGGACATCAGGGGTTTTATCATGGGAATTCAGTGGCTCAATGACGGATAGTAGGTTCACTTCTGGCTACAAATGGGTGGTAAATACATTACTTTTTTTAATGGGACCACCCTTCCTAACCTAACCTAATCTATGATCAGTTTACTCTGGCAAATTATCATGCACACATTGAGGCCTTAACAATATTGCCAGCTTATTCAGAATTAGTTTGAAATTCAATAATCAATTCGTGCAACTTAAAAACGACTCCGTGATTTGTATGGTTGGCATAATATCCATATGAGTAGGCCAGCCGTAGAACTATGGATAGATTTCATACCAAATTTTCTCCTAATGCTGCAATAACTCCAATCGTTGAACGAATGTAAGCACTGAAGAGAATATCGTCGCTGTAAACGAAAATGTGGAAGAAGATACAAATTTATCGATTCGTCGTCAGACGCAGGAATTGAAAATTTTGAGCAAAGATCCTTCTCTACACCCATTTGAGATCCACACTAGCTGCAACTTAAAACCACGAACCATCATACGCGTAATTCTTTCGCCGATTGGGCTCTAAATCAGTTGGAAACCGATCCTGCTTTATTGCATCAGCGATGAGTCTTATTTTTGGGTTTAACGGACTTGTTAATAAGCGAAAATGCTACACATAAAGCTCACACAAATGCACCGTTTGGTGGCATCATTGCACCTTATTTCTTCAAAAATTACACCACATCTCCTGTTGTACGAGTACTCAAGGTTGATTGCTATCGAGTCATGATAAATACTACTGATAAATCGACTAATTGAAATAAAAACTTGACGAAAAGTCGATTTCGTGAAATGGAGTTGTCAATTGGCCTCCTAGATCTTGAAATTTGACACCTCTGTATTAAGCCTAATTACGACTATCGCATTTCACTATCCCACACGATCGCAAGATTCATACACAAGAAAATCTTGCAGAAGTTTGACCGACTTTAAAAAATCGCTTCGAAATAGTGTTTTAGGTTCCACACTATCATACAAAAATGATGCAAAAACAAAATTCGCAGCTGTCTGACAATAAAAACAACTCATAACCGCTAAAGTAGCTTAAGCGTCAAATTTTTTGGACTTGGTTTTTTAGACTAAAATCGACTATTAAGACCGACAAATACTCATAATCGATTTTGGTCAAAAAATTATATTCGAATAATATGTCGCTTAAGCTTTTTTTTAACGGTTATGGAAAATTCATTCCGAAAATTCTTTCTATAATCTTTTAGAAAAAAAATGTCTGAAGCTGTTAGAAAAAAAATAACACTAAATACCAGGAAACCCTTTTGATTAGGAAACAAAAAACTTTCTACTTCAAGTAGTGCCGATTCACGTACATACATTTTTGAAATTATGAAAAAGAGAGGAAAAGATGACTATGGATCCCCTCTTTATTATTTTATCTTCTCTTTCCGCATAAATTCAAAGGCTGAGCCATGATACAATAATACAGGTAACCGCGAAGCGCCAGCTGTTTTGCTTGTTTCGTGATGTGATCTGCCAAATGGTGCTTATGTTTTACCAACACACGCGCACAGTGCCTATTAAAACTGTACTAATACAAACATGCTTTGCACAGCCGAGAGAAAACGCAAGTACATGTATATTGTTTTCTCTTGGTTGGCATTCTTGTCAATCACAAAACAGCAATAAAAATCACTGTTGTTTTATTTGTTGTAGATTTGCGGCTACCTGTATTGTTGTATCATGGGCTGAGCAACAAATTTGAATATGAGTGAACCTAACTGCCGGTTCATTAAATTAGTTATGCTGTAAAAAACTTGACAAAAATTTCAAGTATGAGTAGTTTTTCCACTTTTAAAACACACGCACAAAAACAAACTGTTTAATAAGCTTATATGCCACTTGTTTTTTTTTTCATCTTCTTAAATCTCTGTTGATTTTATTTAAATTATTTAACCTCACATGATTTAGTAGAACAAAATAATTAATAATAATAGTGATTTAATTGTGTTGCACAAAAACTTATGAATACTCAATATTTTTCTGGTGCAAAAATTCATTCAACTGTTCGTTGTTGGTGAAGGTGATTTCTTGTAATACTTTGGTTTTGTCATCCACGGAAACGCTGCTTTCCAAAACAGCCGCAGCCTTTGTTTTCAAAGCCTCAATTTCCTGGGCGAATTTAATATCCTTGTCACTCAGCACATTGCCAAAGAACTCTACTGACTTTTGCAAACGACTGTTGATGCTGGGCAGGGCACTTTGTTTAATAAAATTCTGGAATTCGGGGGAGAATGTGTTCTCTAAGCCCAGGAATTGTTCTTCCTTTTGTTTCAAGTTAGTTTCCTGCAAAAGATTTTCCAAAGTGCTAACAGCCTTCTTGATATCAGCTTCATGTTCGTTGGGGCTAGACGACAACAGCGAGGTATAGTATTCAATAGCATTGTGTATGTCACTATTGACTTGGGATTCTTCTACTTTGGCACCAATCCAGCTGTTGAACTCATCCGTAAAGTGGCTGGGAGCTGTAGAAATGATTTTATTCTTTTCATCGACAGCTTCTGTTTTTAAGGCTCCCTCCGTAAGCTCTATCAATTTTTTTAAATCATCAGCAAATTTTGCACTGTCAGCTTCCTTAAGGAGTTTGTCATACAAATTCAATTGTTGGCGTATATTGTTATTCAAAGCTTCGGCTATATCTACAGCATGAGAGATCTAACAAAACGTTAATAATTTATTAAGAAATTTAAAATAAAATTTTTATTTTTATACCTGCACCAAGACAGCCACAACCAGCACTGCAAATATCCACAGTTTTGCCATTTTCTTTGAGCTGATGTTTTAAGCGTGTGTTAAGGCTAAGATTAATTTACCGACTGCTAATACCGGCTTTTGAATCGCTCTTTTTATAGTTTTCAAGTTTTTGACACAAAGTCTCTGTGTGTGTTTTCCATTTCGCAAAGAAAACAGTGATTTTTATTGTTTATTTATTCATTTATTTACAATCTGTTTTGAGGTTTGTTTTTTTTATTATAAAATTTTTTTTTACTAGCCCATACAACCTTAAAAATTCCCATTTAATTTTTTTACACTGTAAATACGAAAAGCAAATTTTAGAGAACATTTAGAAAAAAAAGATTGCAAGATAGTGTTAAAAGATTTCAATCTTAACTACCAGGAAATTTATTTTAAATATCAACCGATCAATTGAGAGTTAAGTTGACACTGGTGCGGCGCAGGTGTGCAAACATAATTAAATTAATTTGTATCCAGATTACTCATTTGCTAGATAAAAGATTATTAAACAAAAATGAGGAAGCTTAAACTTTGCATTTTATTGAAATTTGAAGCATTTTCCAAAAGGTCTAGACACTATCAACATATTTATTAAGCATTCAGGTACTCTGCAAGTGTTACTTGGACGATGATTGATAAGAAATCAAAATATTTTTATTTTTGGCATGCTCAAGCATTTTGATGTGTTTTTTGTGTTGCTTGATCAAGCAAGAATATATTTTAATAAGATTTCGATCTGCAAGATTGTTAAAAGTTAACGATGAAGATATATTATATATAATTTGTTTCTCCCTTTTAAACTACTCTTTCATTCACAAACTTTTTTCCACTCATTATTTTTATTTTATTTATTTTTTATTAAATTTTCTTTATATCTGTGGCAATAAGAAAAAAGTGCTTAAGTCATATTTTACTGTTTTTCAGGAGAGCACTTTAAAGCGTTCCAGTCGATTTTCTGAAATTTATTTCTTTTACAGTTAAATTGGGAAATTTTTTGTTAACATTTATTTTTTTAAGCAAACATCGTTCTACACCTTATAATTAATCTATTTAAGTTGAAATATGTCAAAATATAACCTTAGTTAAGCTATTATTCCAAATGAGATTACAAGTCTAAAAAAGATAAGCCGCAATTAATTTTGCTATAACTTCTTGAAAAATCGCACAAATTAACTGAGATTTTGGCCAGGGATACTTTCATGTATGCAGATTATGGCTGTACCATTAACTCAAAATCAGCTTATCTCGACTTAAGCACTTTTTCCTTTTTGCCACAGATATATTGAAATTCATTTGATATTGATAGCACAATTTCTTCTCTTCATCCAGCAGGTGTATATCAAAGTATACAGCACAGGTGCACGCATTTGACACAGAGTATGAGGCCGTTCAGCGCAAAGCCGGCTTAACAGGCGCTGCCCAATTTTGTCTTTAAATTGCGCCACCGCCGATGAATGCGGCTGTGATCGGCACACGACTCAGCTGACAAGTTTTTATATTCAACGTGGCAAATTTAAAGCAAACCACAGACTTTGCGACCGTTGCTACAACATGAGCAGGTTGTGTATGAGATTGTAAAGTGTGTGGGGTCGTCGTATGAAGTTGTGTCTCGGTTGTACGAAAGATTAAAAAGATTTGGTATTTTTGGCAAGTTGTATAGACAGGTTGTAAGATTTAGGAGTTTGTTGTACAACTTCGTTTCATTTATTCCTAATTTTCGTTGTGGTCATATAAAAAACATCGCTTACGAATTCAAACTTGCGTTTAAAATGTTGAATTCCACACATATAAGTGATTTTACTGAATTGTATAAAAGTTTGCGGTGAGCATTTGCTTTTGTATATGCATCGGAACGTTTGATAAAAGGTCATTAAATACTTCGTCTGTCACCCTCGTGTAATTTTTTTAGTCCTTTGTATCACTTTCTTTTAATATTTTCAAAAGTTTTTTGTTAGAATACGTTCTTTTTATATAAACCACTCTTTTAAACAAATTCTTTTTTCTGTCCTTTTTTATCTTCTTCATCTTATATTTTTCACCAAAAAAATATTCCACTACAATACGCGTCATAGTACCCGATGTCATGTTTACTTCAAAAAAAAAATTTAGGAAATGTTGTACACGTTGTTGTATAGTTTGTGCGCAAAACACAAGACTTGGTAATCCAACGTGTTGTACCAACGGTCGCAAGGTGTGTGGCTTGCATAAAAATGAAATTTCTTCGTGTACATACAGTGAGCCAGTCGACAGCCGGCACGTTTCCCTCAGCCGCCGGCGAGGAAAATTATTGGCTTACAGCCGGCGCTTAGCCGCCACTGGTTGTTTTTTTGGGTAAGCCGCCGCCAATCACCAAAGAATTTTGGCTTTGTGCTATGATTTGACATCAAGCATTTTGATCGTGTCTAGGCCGCTTTAGCTTACTTACTATTAATTTTAATAATTACATATTTATATATTTTTTTTTTAATTTTGTCAACCTTTTTTTTTAACATACTGTAGAATATTTTTAGTGGTCTTTGTAGTTTGAATAAAATATCTAAGTAATTTTTTTTTCAAGGAAATATGTGCAAATATGAATAATTTTTTAATACTTCACACATAATTGTTACCCAAAACACATGTGGACTCTAATGACTAAACAAGAACAAATTGAAAATAAAAATAGAATAAAAACAAATTCTGATACATCATGTCACCAATAGAATCAACAATATCCAATATCCCAACAATCGTCATTTTTAATTAACATTTAAAAATTTCTTAGTAATTTTGCAAAAAAAAACCCAATTTTAATAAATCGAACAAAATGTATCAAGTCATGTGCTAAATACGTATATGAAAGAAAGAAACGGGTGTTCTGTTAGGAGAGCATATAATGTATGAAAATTTATTATGGCACAAATCTTAGATTTGCTTAGCACCCTTCCATCATAATTTTTTTTTATTTTTTATTAAAACTGTGTCTTTGGCTGATTTTTGAATTTTCGAAATAAAATTCGAATTTTCGAAAACACTTAACATATAATATTTTGTTATAAAGTTGTAAAATGATAATTGCATTGCTTAAAAATTAATTTGATTTAATAAAAATTATATAAAATTTTCATTAAATATGTTGCTCGAAGTCGAATTCTAGTTTTCAGTTATATTAAAAGTTTCATTATATTGAAAAAATGACGCAGAGAAAGCTTAGATTATGATTTTTTTTATTAAATTATTTCAGATTTGCTGTAATATACAATTCGAACTCAAACTTCGAAATTTCGAGTTTCAACTTCGAATTTTCGAAATTCAAAATATGCTTTTTTATTAATTATAAACATGTGTATGAGTGAAAAAAATACTGCTTTTAGCTTTATCTAAACTTATATCAAATTCACATTAAGCATTTTTTCATTAAATTAGTTGCAAGCAAATATTTTCATTTGTCAACAAGGCCAGAGATCAAAAAAGTTGCAAAAACTGCCCACGCCCAATTGTTTTTACAATGGTACCAATGTGAAGCCATAGCCTCTCAGGCAATAAAATAATTTTTACCATCGGTCTAATATGAACCGCGTTATGAAGTAACAATGTCCAAAAAAAAAATAAACACAGAAAAATTTATGACCTCCTCTTTTTTTTTTGAAGTCGGTTAAAAACAATAAACAATATCTAGCATATTCATAAAAAATATTTTAGGTTTATTAAGCGCTTATTTGACGTAATTCTATGGGAAATTTGTCAATTAAACCTGTAATAAACCTAAAATATTTTTTATGAATACGGCGGTATGAATTTAGTTTGAAAGTTCAAAAAATTATTAATAATAATTACATTATTTCAAATTGCCACCTGCAGAAACTACAAATAGTTGCAGTGATATATTAATATAAACTAATACTGTTAACTGGTTTTTTTAAATAAATCTTATGGACCTTAACCTTAATTATTAAAATGCAAATAATAACCCAAAAAAAATTAAAGAATTAGACTAACACATAAATTTTTTGAGCTCCGCTTGGCATCGAACAGAACAATATTGTTGCTATCACATACTATAATGTTTCATTTCATTAGTACTTTAATAATTTTAACTTTTGGGTGCATTTTCTAACCAATTAAATTTTATTTAAATGTGTGTTAAAACCTGGCAACACTGATCTCATTTTCAAGATCACATGCTTATTCGCTTTTCTTAACCCAAGGTGAATGCCAAATTCCATAGAAACCGCTTGAGCAGTAGTAAATAAAATTATATATAAAATTTTTATAGGCATGGTTCCACCCACTTTTTCGAGAGTAGAGCAAGAAAGGAATCTTTTAAATCACTATCCTACATAATAGTCTAACTATTGTGAAAATGCAACACTGTGGTGCGATTCACTAACTTTTAATGATCCGACAATCGTAATTTTTGTCTATACATTTTGTCGCTTGCTATAATGATTGTGTGATTCGATAACTTCTTTTTAACGATAGTACGCAGCTGATATTTTCTGTTGATTTTTGTTGCTAAAATTAACAGCACATAAATTATTGTCACTTAAATAACGACACAGTTGACATTAACCTACAGCGAGTATCGTTAAAAATGTTACTGAATAGCAAATTCGATAAATTTACGTTATAATTATTTTAACGATGCGATTATGGTTAAAAAAAGTTAGTGAATCGTACTACTGATGCACTAAGTTATTGTTGTCTTTTGGAATTTTTCATACACTCCATTACATCAGTGTTGCATTTTCTCAAAAGTTGTTTGACTATGTTGGATAGTGAGTACCAGACTTTAAGAAACATAAGAAAAAAAATTTCTTTCAAAATACAACAAAATTCATTAACTGTTTCTTTTTTGAAGTCGGTTAAAACACAGTTCCGGCCCTTGAAATAATGTGGAAGCCTTTAAAAAAAAAATAATTTTTTTTTCAGTATTTTAAAAATGAATATTCAAAACTCTTTAATTTTTGGGAATTTGTTTTCAGCATAAATTTGTCTTGTAGTGTATTTGATTTTATAACCGGCAGCTTTAAATCCAAAAACTAAAGCTTCTGGTTTACGAGTATCTCTGGCAAACGCAGAAATGTTGTTTGCACAAAATCGAACTAAAATTACTGCAAGACTGAAACTTGAATCATCTCCTTAATAAGTAAATATAAATAAATAATTTAATAACAAAAAAATAAAGAAATATTTAAAAGCAAGAAACTAGTTCCTCAAAAATTTGTGAAAGAAAATAACAACAACTTTTACCTCATGTTGAGCAGAAACATACGATTTATGGATGTTTGAAATAAAAAGCAACATTAAAAATGCAACTACTGTATTTTATCTGCTGGAACAATCAAACCCGTTTCAATATACTTAAATCCATTCTACAAAAATCTTATGTGAGGGTGTCAAAATGGCAAAAAAAAAAGAAAGAAATCACAAACTAGTTAATGATGTTCAGTAGTGACGTCACTCAAGCTCAATCACTTGCTTTAAGTTTCATGTTAATTTTTGGCAATTAGTTTGGCTCATTTGCTTTTTTAAGTTGTGTTGTGAGTTTGGTGTGCCGTCCACATACTAAATGCTGTTTTTTGTATGATTTTTTCATACATAAGTACTTTTTTTCGCTTATTTACTGTTTATATAAACGTTCATTTCGTTTTTATTTATACAAAAACTAAATCCGAAAAAAAATTATTCAAATAAAGGTTTCCCCGAAATTTGTTTTAACGTACATACTCGTACATATGTGTATGTTAATTTCATTATGCAAATTTGCAGTTTTTTTCTTTCCTTAACTTATTTGTTTCTTTAATTTAAACAGTTAAACTGGTTTTGAAGTTGGCTTTAGGAAAAAAAACAACAAAATTAATAACTATATGTAGCAAAATGGGTTAAAGAAGATGTGAGGGAAACTTGTAATGAAGGCCATTTCTTTTAGTGTGTGTGCGGTGCAGTGATCGGCAATGAATAGCTTTTTCGCTATTCATACTGACTGATGAAATTTTAAATATAACTCAACTACTCTAATTTACTCATGCACACGATGACATTGATTTATAAGTATAGATTGCAATAAATATGAATGCGACGTCCACTTCATACTCACACTCATAAATCATCTCAGTTTGATTTCTAATATCAGAAAAATACTTATACTACTTATATTGATTCAGCTCACTCAACTCATCCATATACATATATTTAAAAGTTTAGCCATGAAACAGTTTGCAACTAAAATATAATAGAAGTAATTGCAACAAATTAAACACATAACCTCATAATGAGTATTTTAATGTTGGTATGCGAAGTTCACATTACGAATCATGCTTATTTTGCATCGACTGTATACATTGAGTTATGGCTAAGTATGAATTCGATTCGCACTTCAAACTTTCGACTGGACAACATTGCAATAAGTATGAGTGTGCCTAAGTACAAGAAATTATAAGTCATGATTCAATTATACTCACTTTTTCACTACTCATTGCTGATCACTGGTGCGGTGACATTCAATCATTCATCATAGAGGCTTTGAAACTTTAGCAGTTGATAGCGGCAATATTGCTGTAGCTACTTCCTTCGAATTGCTTGTGATTAATTCAGCGTTGTAGCCTAATTTATTGCACATAACTCAGTGTTGTCGATTTCGCACCGATTTTTGGAATTGGGCATTCCAGAAACGACATTACAACGTATTTTTCATAAAAACTTACTTGGGTGGCGTTGGCTATAGTAGTTATCTCGTTAACTACAAAACCAAAAATCTTGGGTTCGGGGCTGGTTCCCGACAGTCATTAAGTAACAAAACTACGCATTTTTCTGATGTGTATAAGTGTCTCTTTGTAGCTGCTGTTGTAGGAAAGTTTAAGTGATGAAGTCGTAGACACTGGTCACTACTGAACTACACCGGCTTCAGCGGATACTAATCTTAATGTAACATCAGAGTGCCCTCCTTCGTCGGTATTATGTAGCAAAATCATCAGCGAATTAAAATAACCAATAAAAAAATGGCTACTGTGCTTAGCTTTGAAAAATTTCATACTCCCCATTGACACCAGAGGCGCTGCAACACTGCATTATTAAAAACGTGCAAACAGTGGAGTTGTAAAATAATGAAGCTTTCCTCTATCTCTCTTCCTTCACCACCTGTCATCTATATAACGATCCCTTTCCTAAAGAAGGTAACACAGTAATAGTATTAGGTATTTATTGCTTGAGTGTAACTTATCTTTAAAAAAAGAAATACTTACTTAAGACCTTTATTTATGATTTCATTAAGCTAAAGTTCGTATCGCTTTGTAAGCCAAATTGCAGTTGATAATTATTAATGAACAAATAACACCAAAGTTAATTGTAAATATTCTGACAAACACTAGACTTAAGGCCTTTAAGGTTTAGTTAACACAAGAACTCGTGACTACAGACCTTCAAAAACGCCTTGTATTTCCTGATTGGGTTCTTGAAATGAATAAAATTTATACAGAGTGTCATCGAAAAGTCATATTGAGTTATGAGGTCCATTTTCAACTCGCTGGCTACGCCAACAAGCAGTTTTGTCGCATTTGGGTCTCGAAAAACCCAAGAACTATTGTGAATAACTCTTTGTGAAGGAAAATTTCATGGAAAGAATATGATACTGTACGGTCCATGGTAGCAGTTTGACCGATATTATATTCCATTATTAATGGCACACCCTCTTGTTACCAATTAATTGAATATCCCATGATTTTCCTTAAAAATTCTCGTTTTTTTACATATCGAAATCTTTTATTGGTAGACCCTTTACTTTTCAAGTTGCAATTAATGGCCTTGTAAAATAATTATACACCTTCTAAATGTTTAACAGTTCAATGCAAGTAAAATAAATCATAACGAACCTTAAAGTTCGCAGATGAATTGTTTTTAATCTCTTTAATAATACGAAACTGAAATAAATTCAGTAAACTGCGACTTTCACTCGCACACGAAAGGTTCTGTACGGACACTACAATTACACGAATTTTAGCCTAGATAATCAAATATCTGAGGCAGACATTTCAAAAAAGTTCTTGTTTTGCGTTTTTTTTTAGTTTTGGCGCTTTTACGCTTTGCCCCTTTTTCGGTTTTTGGCAATTTTCTAAGTTTCAGTGCTTTTTTTCATTTTGGCGATTTTTTCGGTTGTTTTTTAGATTTAGCGATTTTTTTACTTTTTGCCATTTTTTCTCGTTTTGGCGATTTTTTGTTTTTGATTTTTTTCAGTTTTTTTGCGACTTATTTTTTATCTTTGGTGATATTTTTTATTTTAGCGCTTGTTTCATTTTGGCGATTATTTGTTTTGGCATATTTTTAGTTTTGGGATTTTGCCACACAGGGGGCGCTACAATTGATTTACTCAAATAAACTTTTGATGAACAAATTATTTTACGTATTGGCCGAATTAATTGGCCATAAAGATCGTGCGATTTTACCCCATTCTATTATATTCTTTGGGGCTATGTTAAGTCACTTGTCTACATCGATAAACCACAAGCAATTGAACACCTGGAAATCAACATTCGAAGAGTTATCGGCGAAATACGGCCGCAAGTGCTGCGAAAAGTTGTTGAAAATTGGTGTTCCGGATGGCACCTTCTACGCGCCACCCGTGGCGGCCACATGGCAGAAATCTTATTTAAACATCAATTTCATAAAATTTTCTTTTCAACAAAGCCCGTTTCATCGATATTAAAAATATATGTCCTTGTTTTATTAACCCCCGACCAATAAGTTTGTAGTGTGTGTCTGTGTATCTGTAATCTGTGTATCTGTGCATCTGTGTGTCTGTCCGTGTTCACGTACAGTCCAAACGGCTGGACCGATTTTGATTTTTGATTTTTTGATTTGATTTTTGGTTTTTTTTCTGTTTGAAAGGTGACTTGATCGAGAAGGTTCTTAACCATGTTTGAAGAAAATCGGTCTAGTCGTTTAGAAGATATCACATCTTTTCTGGATATATTGGGGGTTTTTTAAATTTTTAATTTTTGTTATTATGATTTAAACTTGTATCACTCTATAAAAAACACCCTTTGAAATTGTTTGTATATTACACTAGAATATCAACAGTTTTCGTTGCTCGCTTTAGGACACCCTTTAATTTTCAACTGTCATATAATGGCTTTCAGCACATTACCAACCATTAAACCTCTACAGAAGATCAGCTGTTGAGACACCGGTTTCCGGTAGCACCGGTATTAAGCTACTGGTTCCTCCCCGAAAGGTTTCACGTTTTTGGAACTAAGGCCAGTTCCAGATGATGGTACACCTTTAGGGCAATGTAGTAAAATACTTCCTTTACTAAATATGTGTCTATCCGTTCCAATGTGGTTGTTAATACTTAAGTTTTACGAGTCAAAGATAACGATTAAAAAGCTAGATTACACAAACTGGGTTCAGCGAGATTGTCACACCCATTTTTTTCAGAGAAATACCCTTGCCTAAAGCACCGCCTACAAAGTACTCTATGTTTTTTTTTCTGATCCGTTGCCAAACTGTTAGTCCTTCCTTGCCAATCGGTACCGTTTCTAATTTAGGTCGCCGATATCTGGAAGGAACTTTTTATCGGCACAAATTGGTGTGCGAAAACCTGTCTTAAGCCCTCTGCATGTGAGCTTGTCATTGTTTTTGGAAATGGGTGCCAAAAAGTATCCTAAAGCGGGAATGTTACGGATTAAAATATTCCATGAAAATATTTGCCAGAAAACTTTCTATAAGTTTCTGAATAAACTTCAACTCGTAACTTATTACGAAAGGCAAATTATGAAATATAAATTGCATTTTATTCATTGATAAAATTTAAACATTTTAAAATCCGCAAAATGCTCATCCAAATAACGACCCAACTTCGTTGTCAAGTCATCAAATAAATCAATAACTTTTTCCTTTTCCTCCTTGTTAACACTTGCTCGCGCTGTTTCCACCTTGACCATCAAGTCTTGCAGTTTCTTTTTAAACTCACCATCCAACTTATGCTCTTCAAGCAAATAATTCAAATATTCCATATTGTATTTTAAGTGGGCATTAAGCAGTGGCAGTGATTCATTTTCACCATAGAAATAATCCAAAAATTTCTCGGACATTTTTTCTCCTATATCAGCATAAATATCATACTTTGTATCCAAATCTTCCGTATGATAAGCCACCTTTAGATCCTTGATAATTTGTATGGCCTCAGCATGTATGTCCCCGTCAACATAAGGAAGAATTTCATTTAAATACCAGCTTTCCATTAGAATATCTTCATCGAGATATTGTTTGTCGAATTCTGTGCTCAAAAATTCAGAAAATTCCATATATTGATTAAATTTATCCAAAAAGAAGGATTTTGCTTTGAGTGATTCCTTTTCTAAGGAATGTTTAAACTTGTCTTTCAGATCTTTTAACTCAGCAGAGAATTTATTGTTGACATTTTGAGGCACTAGTTCCAGACGTTTTAAATAGTGCTTTAAACGAATATTTAGATGCTCTTCTTCATCTTCTTCCTTGGCTGTCAAGGGTTGGCAGAGAGTTAACTAGAATTTTGTTTTATAAAGTGTGTTTAGCTAACTTTTTAAAATTTAATTTTAAGTTAAAGTATTACCCGATTAAGCAGGAAGATTAAACAAATTATTTGTGTTAAAAATAGCTGCGCCCACATATTTTTTCCTAAAGAAAAACTTGCGTTGTGTTTTATTCCAAAAAGTTAAGATTTTTGCGTGCTTTATAAATAATTTTAAGTGTATTTATAGATTTTTATTAAAAATTTTTGAAATGCATTACAAAACTAATAATTGTATGTTATCGGTTTTTTGTAGCAAAGTGCAATTTAAAATTTTGTAAAATAATAAGGCGTCTTATGTAGGGTTTCCCAAAAAGAAGTTGCATTTTGATCTGTAAGAAAACGAGTATTTAAAAACAATACCAACGTAATGGTCGCCACGGTTACGCTTGCAGCACCATATTCTTTTCATGAAATTGTCCATTGCCTTGACTACCACGCGATCAGTTTTTGTTGAGCTATTGATGCCTGTACAAATACAATACACATCACATCACGTAAGTTAAACAACTAATAAAATCAATGCTGACTACATTAAATTAAATTTAATTCATGTTGTTTCAACTTGAAATAATTTTGATTTACCATAGTTCTTCGTGTTATTTAAGTATGAAATTTACGTTGTTTCAACTTGAAAAAACTTTGATTTATATAATTCTTCATTTTGATTGAACAGTACTGGAATTTTATATCAACATGAAATAAAGTTATTTCAAAAGAAACAAAGCAAAAAAAAGCAAAAGTCATTTGCGAAAAATTTTAAGTTAATCTTGATCTATAAATTTTAATATGCAATTTTTCTGTGTGTTATCGTCAATTTGAGGTCCTGAGTTGATTGTGAGGCATAAAAATAGACCGCATCCTTCAAATAGTTCCAATGAATAAAGTTTTAATATGTTGATCATAAGATTTCGGTGGCCAATTGTGAGCGCCTCTTTGATAAATCACACGATCAGCAATCTTTTCACACTTTTCGTCAGTTTTGTGACAAGTAGCGCCATTTTTGTAAAAATAATTTACATCCTTATCAATATCTTCAAATTCCGGCCAAACAAAATCATTAATAAACATTCACCATTATAGTCTTATTTTCGATTAAAGTGAGGTCCCAGCACCCTGGCAGACAAGAACCCGCACCAAAAAAGTTACACGTTCTGGATGAAGAGCTTTTTCAGCAATAATTCTTGAGCCTTCCGAGTCTACTGCTGGTTAACGTGGTGAAAATGGGCTTCATTACTAAAGATGATTTTTTATGGATCACCAGCAAAAATACGACGTTGTTGATGGTCTGAAGGCGTGAGTTCTTATGATAGCAAAATTTTAAAAGACTTAAGAATTAAGTCTTTATGCAAAATACCGTGTAATGTCATTTGTGGAATACCCAGTTCAAAAAATGGATGAGAAATGAACAAATCTTGATTTTCCCCAACAATAGTCATATTCTCAGTTGTACTTGAGTGAATTTGTTCGATTCATCACATTAGTATCACAATTGTAGGGCGAGCTTCACGACGACCCAAAAATGCTTTCCTGTTATTTTAATTTATTTATTTTTTTCAAAAGGGAAGTAACACTCAGGCAATGAACACACCTACTAATATTACTAGCTGTTACCTGCTTTAGGAAAGGGATAGTCATAGAGAAGACAGGAGGTCCAGGAAGTGATAGAGGAAATTATCATTCTTTTACAACTCTGCTTTTTGCACGTTTTTGTTTTCTAATGTTTACTCATTTCAATAAACTGCTGTAGTGTATATCGTTCCATTAAATAGTTAAATGTTGGTTTATGAAAACTGCTAAAATGGCGGGCTATTCAAAATGAAACGTTTTATGGGACCTCCCGTATATATACGCCACTATAATAATCATGAATCTTCGTTAGAGAGCTTAAGGTATCCATATACTATTTAATATTGATGATATTGCAAATATTATTGAGTACTTTATTGCTATTATTATTGTCGTTTAGCTTCACACTATTCAATAAATTGCACAATATTTACAAATATATATGGCGCAATTTTTCTTACAATATACATATCTAAAAGTAAATAAAAGCTGCAGACAAATGTGCATTTAGGGCTCAAGTTCACAGTCTTAAGTTAACTAATGAAGGTGGCTTAACTAATGAAATTGATAAGAAAAAATCGTTAGTTAAGCCACGGAAGTTATTTAACTATAGACTGTGAATTTGGACATTTTCAAATTGATTTTAGGTGATAAGCAAATTAAAGAATTTTTAATTAAATAATTTAAAAAATAGAAAAATAATGTTTAGTGATGTACCTGAAAATAATTATTGTAAAATTTTGTCAACACATTACAAAATATTCCTTGTTGCGCTATATAAATCAAAAGAGTTTTAATGTAGCCAATATATTGCGAAATTTCATTGCACAATATCAATTATTGCACAGTAATATTGCACAATATCAATTATTGCACAATATCAATTATTGAACAATAATATTGCACAATATCAACTATTGCACAATAATATTGCAAACGTGTGGGTACCTTTTTTTATTAAATTAGTCAGCAAGTTCCATTTTGCATGACATTAAAAAAAATAACTGCTCAGTTTTCAAAGAAGGAATGAAATTAAGGATGCTGACGAAGCCTTTAGCGGTAGGCTAAAGGTCCGCTAAGAAAATCGTAGCATTAGTTTGTTGCAAAATTATATTGGTGTTACAGTAGTCAAAAAAAAATTTATTTAATAAAAATCTATGAAATTCTTTTCAATTACCCCACGCAGTATTTAAATAGTTATTAAGTTTTACGTTTGTTTTAATGTTTATAATGTTTTTAAATGATTTCCTGTCTAATCATTGAATTATAAAATACGTATGTACATCGATTGAAATTTGCCAAGTCATTGCTTTTCGTGAAATTCATTCAAGCTTAAAATATTAAAAAGTATCTGCTTTAATTTAAGTTAAATTTTCTAAATGATATATTTGAATATTAAGAGAAGAATATTGTCTTACATTGTGGACAGAATGAGTGAATGCTCTTAATGCATTGTGTTTTTCTAATATTAAAGCAGTTTAAAGTTTTAACAATATGCATAGGATTTTAATAAAGTTTGTGATATTTGGTTTGAAAATACATACTTATACTATTGGTCTAATTCATATCAAAAAGTCTGCGGGCTTATGGTTGCTAATATTATTGCTTTTTGAGAACTAAAATGAACAGCTGTTAGTTAGCAAGCTGCAGGTGGCAACGCAACTAAAATACAGTTGCCATCCATAACCAAGCCATATGCAATTGTTTTCAACTATTTTCATCACTAAATCAAAATTCTCGAACAATTTTGAAAAAAAATTTTTTTGGAATTGGATTGACATTTTTGTTCCTGTAGAAAAAATAATTAACTATGAAGTTCTTGTAATTGATTTGGAATATCACATTTTTCCATGTATGAAAATAAATTCTATCTTGAGGCCTTTACAAAGTAATTTTAGGTCGAAGGCAGCTTGAGTTGCGAATGAACTGAAAGAAGACTGATTTAATAACTCGTCTTACAGAAGCCTCTTCATTTTCATAAAGATATACAAAATTAGTTTTGTTAATTTAGTTAATTATTTCCTGCTCTATTAACTTCTCTCTTATCTTTTAATTTAAGATAAATACCCAATATGTGTTGCAGCAGTTCGAACTTTATTTCCAAGGATTCAAATTCTCGCTTTATTCTTTTCTTACAATAACCGATAGTTTCTTATCTTCTGATTGCGTATATTTTAATATTTTATTGTTTTAGTTTTATGGTTTTGTTTACTTTACCTTAACAAAATAATTTTGTAATTATTTCCTTTAATTACTTTTAGAAAATATAAATTTTCTCGCTAACGATAGAGATGTTTTTTATATTTGTATGTATATATTAAAAAAGTGTTTATCTTTCAGAAATATTTACTTTTAAGAAAGATAGCATAAATATGTAATTTCAGTTTCAAACATAAACTTTTTATGGCATTTAACAAACGTTAACTAATAATTAAAATTTGAAAAAGAAAATGATCTACTATAAAAGAACTAGTTTACAGAAAGTGGAAGCACAGTTAAGGAAAATTCAATCAGGTGTTAACAATAACAACTTTAAGGAAAATAATAATTAGCAATGGAAATTAAGGCACAAGCTGTAATCTTTGCTATACTAGTGGCTCTCCTACCCCAAGCAATGACGCAAGAATCAACAACAACAACTGAAGCACCTGCATCAGTCATATCAGCTCCCTCATATGTCAGTTCCGACATTGTCGCTTATTTGAATAGAAGAATACGACAATTGTTAAATGAAAATCCTGCTAGAAATCCGGCAGATTTTAACTTGGCAGGTATTTTTAATGAAGAGCGCAGGAATCTTGAGAGCTTTATTATAACATTACCAGCTTCGGAGGATAATGCTGTCAAAAGCGAACAAGCTATAGAAAATTTTCGAAATTATGCTCAACGTTATATGAAAATTGAGCATATGCTGGAAAATGCCTTAGATGACTTAAATGTTTACGAAGAGGACCTCAATCTTCCGGTAGAAGTTCGCTACCAGGCTCTTATGTTGGTGCTTAAACTGAGAAATAGTTTAACTTTAAAAGAAGCCGAAAAGGCCTTAAAGCTTTATGATGATTTCAAGAGTAGTTTAAGCAAAAGCATTACATCCAAGACCGCTAATGCATCTGATACACAATTATCAATGCCTCACATAAACGATGAATACAAGGAATATTTTGAGGAAATTTTATCAATTTTAAAAAAACATGCCATAAATGATACAATGAAAGTTGAAAATTTATTGGAACAAATTCTTGTGGATATCGATGAATTAAAATTGTCCACTACTTTGAGAGAACTCTCCAATGAGTACTACGATAATGAAGAACCAATTTTGAATTTATTACCTATTTAATTCACATAAAAAATAAAATTGTTTTTCTATATTAATATTTTATATCACAATGGACCCAATTGGGTCTCCGAATGGAAGGCGCGGTATAGCACCACCCTTCCTAAAACCTTAATATTTTATAAATTAATATCTGATGTTATTTCAATATTGTTTTATCAAATTTACCTACGGTCCTTCGGTAGACATATTGTATAACGCGTATAAAGAGAGATAAATAAAGAGTTATTAGAAAAATATGTGATGTTATTGAAATTTTTTAAAATGTTTGTTTCACAAGAACAAAAAAAAAATATTTTAAGCATTTTGAAAGAGTAAATCTTTTAATCAGAGAATAATTATTCATTTATGATCAAGTTGAAATTTATAATCTACTGGGATTTTTTGAAGGAACATGGACGAAGTTAAGCTACACTCACATAAAAAATTTTTGTTGTGGAATATTTTTGTTTGAGGCTTTATAACTCATTTTACTTGTGCACGTAATTCTCAATAATATTTTGAGATTTTTTCTATAAACATGCGGAGGGTTTTTAGCTTTCCTCAAGAAATTTTCGGTTGAAGTCTGATCCTGATGAGTGGCTTAAACAGAAACAAAATTCATACAGATTCTTCATATACACATTAACAGTTGAACCTCGATTGCACGGTCCCGTGCGAAGCGGACAATTGAGGTATAAAAATAGAAGCATAAAAAAAGATAAAAGAGGTAAAAGCACGTAAAATGTACGCCAAGAAACAAAGTAACAGCATGCCGGTTAACAGAGGCCCCGATAGTCGACGTTATTCTGATCTTTTGGCCATTTTAAAGCAGTGTCATATTAACCTTATTTTTCCTCAGTTTTATAAATATTTCATAATTTTTTTAAAGCAAACCTTGGCCAAATAAGTTTGAATAGCAGTTTAAACTATGCCACCCTAGGGCCGGGCGTAGCGGGCCTAGTCCTAAAACCACCCACTAGTTGTGATATTTATTTACTTGGGCTGAGGTTAATTATGAAATATTTAACATAAACCTGTTATGAAATATAATACGAGAAGTGCTGATTTGTTGCATCCATAATTTTTGTGCAACTACACTTTTGTAGTTGATGGTTTCCTTGAATTTTGAACGGTTTGCTACCTATGGACCTGAACAGGGGAAAAAGGTAAAATAAATATAATTTTTTAAAATTTTTTGTGACTTTGATCTTGAAGGTGAAATTGTTTTGGGAGAGAGAGAGAGAAAGGTTTGCAAGATATGAGCCTGAGAAAGTGATCAGTTTTTTGCAAAAATTACAAGAGCTACAACTTTGCCTCAGAGAGAGAGAGAGAGAGAGAGAGAGAGAGAGAGAGAACGGTTTGCAAGATATGAGCCTGAAAAAGTGATCAGTCTTTGCAAAAATGACACCGAGTCCCCAAATCTTTGGGGCCCACAAAAAGAAAGTGCCTTGTGGAAAAACTAGGAGACACGGGTTTCTTTTATTGTCTTAGCGCTCTTTATCTTTTTGGGGGTTTTTTCGGTTTTTGGCAATATTTTTAAGTTTGTGTTTTTTTAGTTTTGCTGATTTTGATTTCGTTTTTGGGATTTTTCAGTTGTTTGGCTTTTTTTAGTTTTTGGGGTTTTTTCGTTTTGGCGATATTTTTCGGTTTTTGGCAATTTTTCGTTTTGGCGATTTTTTAAGCTTGGAATTTTTTTAGTTTTGGCGATTTTTATTTCGTTTTTGGGATTTTTCATTTATTTTTGGGGTATTTTAATTTTAGCGTTTTTTTTTCTTTTTGGCGATTTTTTTAGTTTTTTTTTGAGATTTTTTTAAGTTTGGAATTTTTTGGTGATTTTGATTTCTTTTTTTTTAGTTTTTCAGTTAATTGCGTTTTTTAAGTTTTGGCGCTTTTTTTCGTTTTGGCGATTTTCTTCGGTTCTTGACATTTTTTTCGTTTTAGCGATTTTTTTAGTTTTGGAATTTTTTAGTTTTAGGGTTTTCGAAAATTTCAAGAGTTTGCCTCTTACGGTTTCAAAATTATGTATGTAGTCAAAATTACATTAACTGATAGAATACCCTTTTATTTATATTTTTTAAATTTCTATGTTAATTGCTGTAGTTTGCATAAAAATACATTAACTTTGAAAATTTCTATGTATAATTGAATGTATATTAAATAGGATTTTAAAATATTTCGTTGCTCGTTTTGGAACACTTTTATTTTTAACTGGCATATAGTTGTTGTTGTAGCAAGCAAGGTTTTACATATTTTGTGAAAATTTCAGGTAGCTTCTCGAGAAAATAGCCTGTGATAGACAGATAGACAAATGGACGGAAGGACAAGGTAGCGTAAACAATAGGGTTCCGAGCCTATTACAAACCAAGTTTTTCTATTAACGCACTTAGTTACAAGAAAAGCATTTTTTTTTTGCAAATGTGTTAATACAAGCTTATCACATACATAAATGCTTACATCAAGTTAAAAATTTTTTTTTTTTGCCTTTAAGAGCTGGATAGAAACTTTGCTTTACGTAATGACGGATATATTCATCAACAGTGATGAATTAATACTTGTAATTGTAACAATTAAAGGTTTAATTTTCTGAAAAGGAAAATGGGAAACCCTTCTTCTGGAACAGCAAATCAGTGACTGCAGAAATGTCAAACATACCGAGCCATAATCACCAAAAAAGCTTAAGCGCCATATTTCTTGAACCTCGCTTCTTGACGAAAATCGAATAACTACAATCGAAAATAATCAATTTTGGTGAAAAAATTAAGCTAAAAAATTATGCCGCTTAAGATTTTTTGGCGCTTATGGCTCGATATTGTGGCTGGAATATTGCTTTAATAATTAAGTTATCCAGTAGCACTGGACGTTAAACACATCTGCCATCAAAGAACAATTTAATGTAAAATGAATATATTGGTGTAAGTTTTATCGCATGGCTTGTGTTTTCAACCAAACCGTACAACATGTCATGCAGCACTTGCCACAATTGTGTTACCATAAGTGAGACATTTGCTGGCCGTGCAATATTTCACAGTTGTGTTAAAATGTTTAATGTTTTCAGGCATAATTTATTTGGTGCAATAATTTTGCTCTTAATTATTTTTCTTCTACTAAGCTTGTAAGAATGAAAATTTTTTGCTTCGGCGATAAAGTGTTTATATTGTTGGTGTTTTAAACTACTTAAAATACCTATATATTTTTTTTTTTTAATAATTATTTATCTATTATTTAAAGTAACATAAGTGTGTTATTTAAACTTAAAACATAAAATTTTGATTGCATTTTTAAATCGTTAAATATAAATTAAAAATTAAGAAAAAATTTTAACTATAAAAGACGCAGTTTGTAGCAAAATTCTTACAGTTTGAAACTATTCTGCAAAGTGCTCGAAGTTGAAATTGAGCTTTAGGATTTTTTTTTTGTAGAAGAGAGTAAAAAAATGAGTAACATAAATGTGGGAGTATTTTTGTGTTTAACTCTAATGATATTTTTACCCAAAGTGCAGCCCCAGGATACACCAGCTGATGGAGCTATGCCGGCGCCAGGTAAAAAAAGAATTCATAAAATATTTCAGTGAATTGAGAATCTAGTTCTAAATAGTTCAAATTCTGTGTAAGGTTAAAAAAGAGTGCATACTTTTAGGTGGCTCACATAAACGTGAATGAGTAACGGCTCTCTCAGTTTGAGTGTGTGTGAGTGTATGTGTGTGTTAAAAATGCTTAATGTGGCGCTTTGTGAAGTGTGAAGATTTTATGGATTTTTTTTGTTTAAAAATCGTTTATTTTTTTCACTTTCTCATAAATAATCAGCCAAAATTTTATTACATGATTTCTGTTTCTATTGTTAAATTTAAAAGAATTTTTTTGGAGATTTTTTTCATGCTCCTTGGAAGTTAGTTGTTTGCACAGTACACCCACTTTGTTGGTTTTTTTTTTTGTTTATTTTTTATTAGAAAACGTTTGTATGTTACTTGTATTCAAGTATTCTAGCTTAAAAATTCGTCTTCTTGCTGGCAGAATTTTTTGTATTTAAAACGTTAAAATCGCACACGACAAAAATAAATAAACTTTTATCTCTTAATAATACATACAAAACAATTATAATGATTTAGTTCAAAAACAAAAAAAAATGTATGGCATTTTGGTGTCGTGAAACTAAAACTAAGTAATTTTTTTTCTCTGTAATCTAAAAGAATTAGTTCATGGGAAATGACCACTTTGAAGAAACTATTCGGTAGTGAGTAGTGACAACTAAGTATGAAGAAAAGAATGCAATAAAACAAAAATTTTTCAATTACTAATGATTATTTTAACCAATGCAGCAAATCCACCAGCACCTGCGGCAGCAAATGAAGCTGCTAATAATCCTGAATCTGCTCAGCCGGCACCAGCACCAGCACCAGCACCAGCTGCATCTAGTGCCCCCAATAATAACATGAATGCACCTGCCGCACAATCTGCCACTTCCGATATTGCTGAGTATTTGAATAGAAGAATCAGGCAAGTGCTTAATGAAAATCCTGCTAAAGATCCATCTGAACTAACGCTGGCAGCCATCTTCAATGAAGAGCGCAGTAAATTGGAAAATGCTCTTATCACAGGAACTCCTACAGAGCAGGCCTACAGTAAAGCCGAACAGGCCATAGACAATTTCAAAAGTTTTTCACAACGTTATACAAAAGTTGAGAACATGTTAGAAAACGCCTTGGAAAATTTAAACTCATATGAAGAGGACATAACTCTTCCTCTGGCTGTAAGATACGAAGCCCTTATGCTGCTGCTTAAACTTAAAAAAAGCTCAACATTAAAAAATGCCGAGAAGAGTTTGAAACTTTATGATGATTTCAAAAATACATTGAATGGCAATGCTAAGCCCAGCGCTAGCGGCACACCCTCCTCCAGTACGCCACCTCTTAGCGCTGAGTATGCAAAATATTTTGAAGAAATTTTAAAGATCTTAAGAAAGCACATGAAAAAGGATACACCGGAAATGGAAAGTTTCTTGCAGCAAATCTTAAAGTATCCAGAACAATTGAAAAAGCTATATGAAGCATTGCAAGGTATTTCCGATGACGATTCCAATGATGATGATGATGATGGAGACTTCTTTTTCGATTTATTTTCTTTTTTCAAATTTTTTTAACTGTTTGAATAATTAAATATTATATTTACAAACCCTATTGCACAAAGAATTACACATATATGAAGAGAGCACTATTGAGCCATAGCAATAACAATACAACTTCTTTTTACTGCATAGAGGGAGCTTGTGATGTTGGTCATATAATCAGCTGACCTCTAGTAGTCAGCTGTTTATAATACACTTTAATACTGTTAATAGATTAATGTTTTTCTTGAAAATTCACAAGGCTTCTAAAATCTGTAAGATTTCGTAACAGTATGGTATCTTTATCTCAAATAATCTCTCGTCCTTATGATTTTTGCAATATGCTGCCAAAATCTTAAAACTTATTAAGTTTTTGTTTTTCTACTCAATAACAGCTGTTTAATTTTCAAAATTGAAACTTTATAATACACGACTCTTAGATTTAATTATTTGGACTTAATAAATCTATACTGGGTTATGAAAGTGTTAAATCACTTTAAGTTGTTTTGAACTCAAATTGTTTATTGCGCTTAAAATGTTGAATTTCTTAAGCAACTATTAAAAATGTAATAGATTTGTTTGTGCTAAGTATGATTATGGCCGTAAAACTATATTAATTTAGAAACTTAACAGTGGGACAAAGAGAAATATATAGGAAAATTTTTCTAGCTTTAAATTTTTTTTGTTTAGACTCAAATAATTAAATTCATTACAGTGCGACTTTGACTCGCACATGACCACTACATATGTAATACTATACAAGCTTTGGCCTTAGCGTTTTTTTTGTCGTTTTGCTGATGTTTTTTTTAGATTTTTGGGTTTTTTTAGTTTGCCGTTTTTTTTTCATTTTGCGATTTGATTAATTTTTTGCGATTTTTTTTGTTTTGGCTTTTTTTAGTGTTGGCGATTTTTCTCAATTTTGGAGCAAAAGCTAAAAAAAACTTTTTTAGCTTGGCGATTTTTTCGTTAGGACGATTTTTCTTAATTTTGGCGCTTTTTGTTTGTTTTTGTAATATTTTCGCTTTTTGGCGTTTTTTTAGTTTGGCGATTTTTTTTTTGTTTAGCGACCTCTTTATTTTTATTTTCATTTTCCTTTTTTTTTTTTTGCAATACATATATTCAGTTTAGCGATATTTTAGTTTTGAATCTTTTTGATTTTTTTTTCAGTTTTAGCGACTTTTTTTGTTTTGGCTGTTGTTTAATTTTGGCGATTTTTTCTTTTTTTTTTTTTTGCAATACATATATTTAGTTTTAGTGACATTTTAATTTTGGACCTTGTTTAGTTTTTTGACAGCCTTTTGTTGATATATGTATTTCATTTAAGCGTTTTTTTCATTTTTCAAAATTTTTGGCCTTGGCGTTTTTTTAGTTTGACGATTTTTTGTTTTTAGGCGATTAGTTTTAGTCTTGACGATTTTTTCTTAAGCTTGGCGCTTTTTTTGTATTCGACATTTTTTTCGCTTTTTGACATTAGTTTAGTTTGGCTTTTTTTCATTTTGGGGATTTCTCTCTTTGTTTTTTTTTGGCTTTGCATATTTTTTAGTTTAAGCGATATTTTAATTTTGGACCTTGTTGAGTGTTTTTTTGCCAACCTTTTGACTTTTTTTTTGGTTATATATTTCATTTAAACGCTTTTTTCATTTGGGCGATTATATGCGTTCTGGCGATTTTTGGGCGTTTTTTTTGCTTTAAGCGATTTATTTTAGTTTTAGCGATATTTTGCGATACATATTTTTAGTTTTTTGCGATATTTTAATTAAGCACTTTTTTAGTTTTAATGATGACCTTTTTATTTATTTTTTTTTTTGGTGATATATTTCATTTAAGCGCTTTTTTTTGTTTGAGTGATTGCATGCGTTTTGGCGTTTTTTTAGTTTTGGCAATTATTTTTAATTTTAGCGTATTTTGAGTGGATTTTAGGCGATTTATCTTACTTGTAGTTGGTTTTTTTCATTTCTGTGTTTTTTGTTTGTTTTTTTTTTGCAATATATTTAGTTTTAGCGATATTTTAATTTTTGACCTTTTTAATTTTTTTTTTTTTTGATGATATGTTTCATTCAAGCGGTTTTTTTAAATTTCCGATTTTTCTAAGTTTTTTATATTGGCATTTTTTTTTGGTTTAAGACGATCTATTTTGTTTAAAGTGACATTTTTGTTTTGGTTTTTTTAATTTTGGCGATTTTTTTCAGTTTATTTCATTTAAGCGATTTTTTATTTTGTCGATTTCATGCGTTTTGGTGATTTTTCTTAGTTTTGGCGGTTTTTTTCTATTTTGTGATTTTTTCGCTTTCCTAAATTTATTAACCCAAAAATACCTAATCTGAGTAGAAATTGCAAATTTCACCTTTTGTCCCACTGTAAGGTGTTAAATATAATTATCTGGCATATTTATTACCCTGTAACAAATAAATTTTTTTTTTAAATTAATTTTTTTTAAGTAACCTCGACCTGAAAATATTATATAAAAGAAAGTTTAAAACTTATTCAAGCAGAGTATTTTCACTAACTTTACAAAGCAGAGCAGAAGTAGAAAATTTTTTTTTATTATTGAACATGAAGTATCTATTTATCTTTCTTGCTCTTGTAAAGTTGTCATTTGCTCAAAATCTAAGCGAAGATGTTATCAAATATATTAACAAACAAATCGATAAATTATTACAAGATCACCCGCTCAGAGATGAGGACGACCTAAAACTTAATTTGGATTTCAATCATGAAAGAGTGCTGCTGCAAAATGCCAAATTCAATAATACCAACAATGTAGAGGAAGGCTCAGAAGTTCACGCCCAATACAGTATGAGCAAATTTTCAAACTTTGTTACCAATTATGAGGAGATAGCAAGGCAACTGACTCTAGCCATTGAGGAATTGGACAATCTATTGTTAAAGAAAAATCTAGCCTTGAGTACGAAATATGAAGCTCTGTCCTTGAAAATGAGGCTGCAGAACTGCAGAAATATTAAAGAAGCTGAAAGAGCTTTGAAAAGGTATAAAAAGTTTAAGCAAGAAAGCCTGCAGACTGAGAATAGTAATTTATCGGAAGAACAGCAAAAAGGTTTGGAGGAGATTGTGCAACTGCTCAAGAAACTGTCATTGTATGAAAAACCTAAAATGCAACATGGCATACAGCAACTGAAACAGCATCCGGATAATGTAACCACTTTGACTGACATATTAAAAAAAGTACGCGAACAGTTTGAGGACTACAAGAAGTATGAGGCTTATGTGGTGGAATTATTGGAGAAATTTTTTGAGTAAAAAAAAAGAAATTTGTTATAATTTGACCTTAGGAAATAAATACGCAACAAAATATATTTATATGTACATTTAACAACAATATCGCTTTATTATTAATAATTAAAAATAAACATAATTTTATTTATAAAAAAAAACTCTTTACAATAATACTACTTTTTGTAAGGTCCCAAAAAAATTCGTAAGCTTTATAGCTAAACTTAAGGCTATAAGAAAGCTAAGTATGTATGTATTTTAGTTTATATGAAAGCAAGAGCAGCTAAATTTTCAATTTAAATCTTCCATATGCCCTTCTTTAATAAATATTCATTCAGTTTTTTATTATTATCCATCAACCATTTGGCCACCGTTAGCTGTTCACGTTGCTTGCTGCGATCATTTTCCGCCATGGCATTACAAATTGCATTGAAGATCTCCTGCAATTCGTAGGCGAACTCTCCGCTTTCTTCTTGCAGTAGACCAGCAAAGAAATTGCGATATTTGGGTAAGCTTTTGAAGGCCTTCTCAATCCAGGAACACTTTGGATTCGGCGGCGACAATTCATTATCGCTGTAGTGGCAATCAGCTGTGTCCAAGATGACGAAGGTGTGTGCCAGCTAAAGGGAGAAAAAAAATATGTGTTTATACATAAATAAATTGTTATTGCATATCAATATGCTTAGAGAAATTGAATAAAAGCAGATCGATTGGAAAATAATATTTTATCAACAGCCGTCGGGCGTTAAGACGCTCCGTCATTAGTTGTGTTTATCTTCTTAGCCTGCATATGAAAGCTTTTCGTTTTCCATTAATTTAAACTTATTTGTAATGATCTTAAGTACACATGGGCTAATGCCAATCAATACCACGAGTTTCAGCAGGTGCTATGAAATAAGGCCCAAGGAAATAACGCCCAAATAAGAAAATGAAATAAGGACCTAGGTATTTTTAATTTCGCTTTATTTAATTTTTTTGGGACTTTATTTATTTTGAGTTTGGTTGGATGTTATTTAATTTTCTTGGGCTTTATTTCATCTTGAGTTTGGTTGGTTATTATTTCATGGGGTCTTCTGAATTGGGCCTTATTTTATTTATTCGTATATTGGGTGTTTTTTCATAAATTTTCTCTTGGACCTTATTTAATTTTTTTTGGGATTTATTTTATTGGGGCTTATTTCGTTTCTTCTTTGGCCGTTACTTCCTTGGGCCTTAATTCATATCGCCTTTGTAGCATCCTAACCGTTTATAAAAAAGTGACATCAGTCTATTTTTATGTAGTAAGACAGAAAAGAGCTTACGATGACATGATGAGTAAGATGCTAAAAGTTCTGTTTTCTTTGATGGCACACAGTACTGTAATTTGGAGGCGTGGCCAAAAACATTTCTGCCTGCTTTATAAACTTTGTTTTCTAACAATAATAAAACTCGGGTTTTAAGCAGCCAACTTCACTACTAAACGCACTGTCAAAGTCGAATTTTCAATTCCAAAAAATTGCCGCCAATTTATTTCAGTTGGCTTCAAATATGAATGCGCATGAGAATTTTCGACAGCTAAAAAAAGCTTTCCCATTTTGTTTAATTTGAAGTGCAGAAAAGCTTAGAATGCAAGGAATGTTTGTGTAGTACAGAACGCGCTGATGCGAAAACGCTTTGTGTGGACTTTTAGCTTTAGAAGCAGAGAGAACAATTGCTGTTTATTTGTTATCTCGCTATAGATTTTAATACAATTTAGTAAATTAAATTCAATGCTCTTTTTCCTGTTTGCAGAAGCTTTTATGAAAATCTAATTAATCAGTTTGCAGATAGAACACTTTTTATTTATTATTTTTCTATTTAAAATGTTTCGTTTTATTCGTTTTTCGTGCTAATCGCACTGTTTTGATTATTATTTTCAACAACAAATCAAGTTAATTTTTTTTTAATTTATTGCGAATAAAAACTCTTAATTAATACGAAGAAAAAAGGCAGGAAATTTAAATATTTCGCAACGAATACTATCTACTAAGCGAAACAACTAATTGAATTAGAATACGAGAGAGATATTTATTTGATTATAGCAATTTTCTAAATTTTTAGCGTATGGTAATTTTTAATTTGCTATTTTATTTCAAATAATTTTTGAGAGCTTTGAAAAAATTTTAAGAAATTTACTTTTTTACACTGGCAAATAAATTATGTTATAACATCAACAACGTGCGTCAACGCTGCTTTACGTTTCCCTGTGTTTTGTTTACAATTTTCTAAAGAATGTGCACTAATCGTTCAGGTTATCATGATTGAATTAACAACATTTGCTTACAAGTTGACCACATGCGTTGTTGATAACATATTTGACCTCAAATGTGATCATTTTGTAAATGGATGATGTCATTTTTTTCTGGGTGTAGATTTTTTTGTTTTTTAATACAAGTAATTCAAAGTTTTTGTTTCTGCAAATTGATAATTTTTTGTGATATTTTTTTAAATTTTAGATTTCTGATCTCATTAGCAATTCATAGTGGAACTTTGATATTTGGTAAAAAATTCGTCAAAAAAATCTAGACGATTTTGACAGTATAGGTTCTACTACCAAAGGATAATAAACCCTATACTTAGTTACGCTATTTTGGTGATAAATTCTTTCCAAAGATTTCAAAAATTAGTGCGCCCTGAAAAAATGCTGTCTTCAGTTTCCGGCCAGTTTTTTTTTTTTTTTTGCAAAAATTAAGAAAAAAACTTTTATTCACTTTTTGGCAGAATAACTTAAAGGGACTCCTAATATTTTTCTAACAATATCTAGCAAAGTTGTAGCTACGGTAAAGCTGGACAACTTTTGTGAACATATCAATATAATCTGAGCTTGTTGAGGCACCATAAATACCTCATTAAGACCACTTTGTACATTGAAAATATGTTTGTAGGACCTAAATTTAACAAACGACTATTTGATTCAGAAAATTTTGTCTGCCATATTCATAAAAAATATTTCAGGTTTATTAAACTTGAAATATATATATGAAAAAACATGCTGATTATTGAGTTCTTGTTTCAACTTTTTTATTTGTTTTTAGGCTTCTCATTTGTTTAAATGAAAGTTTATAACACAATAACTCTAGTTGTTCTAAGAAATTTGGGTAAAGGTTCCCTGATGATCTGCATTAGCAACAGTGAAATGCGCATAGGATCCAGCTAAACCCCTCAATAATCAATTTCAATGTATTTTTAATAAAAAATATTTTACTTAATAAGTAAAATAATAATTTGGGATTATTAGTGCGTTTAAAAATTTTAAAATTAAATTTTAACAATTCCCATAAAAACACTAATTATTAAACCCTTATTTAACATATTTCTATAGGATATTTGTCAAATAAACCTGTAATAAACCTAAAATATTTTTTATGAATTAGACCGTGTGTTTATAGGGCATTTACACTGCCTCGAAATCTAGTACTTAAGAGATTTCAAGCTTAATCTAGTTGCTTTTTGCTAGATTCCCAATCCAAAACGAAATCTAGTTTGTCAGTAGATTTCTAGGAAATCTACTCAAAATCTAATATATATTTATATAAAAGGTGAGTGAATTAGCTACGCTCTACAAAATTTTCTATTGAAGGTGTGTAATAGAGCTAAGTTGGCACTTTTTTAGTAACAAATTTTAGACAAAGGAGTTTGTCTTCGATATGAAATCTTGAAAAATTTCCAAAAAGCTTAGTGCAAGCGATATGGATATCGATAAAGATTTCAAATAAATTTTACTAGATTTCGAGACAATGTAAATGCAGTATTAAATTGAAAAACTATTTATTTTTCTAAAGAAACCGTTTATTAAAATCATTTAAACTTGATTTAAAATTTGGTAAAAATCATATGCAATATATGTATTTATGTTTTGATGTCTGGTCGGTAATCAGCTGTTGTTACCATTTCTGTTTTTTCTCAAATCATTTTGAAACATAAAATTTTTATTAACCGCAATTTTCTCATAAAAAAGCCGAGTAACTTTTGATTTAAACACTTGCAAAGATTTACTGGGCTTTCAACTCAATACTTTCAAGTTTTAACTGGTTAAAATAATTGATTTATATATTTTCATTGCACTCACTTGATTGCTAATTAATGTTATCAAAATACATAATTTCCAATTAAAGGCCATTATTTTTATAATTTCTGATTTATTTCTGCAGGTTTTTATTTTGTTTCTCCTTTTCGAAGCGAAAATATTCCACTATAAAGATGCTCGAAATGTGCGAAAATTTTCCGCACGCTTATTACTTTTTTGTAGAAGTGATTAACAAAAAAAAAAAATAAATTGTGCTAGTTAATTTTATAAAAAGATTCTTATATTTATTGATCTGTTCTATTAAACAATTGCCTTAAAACTGTTTTGCATTTTTGAAATGCCTTGTTTAAGCAGTCTTGAGATTTTTTTGTTAAATAAAGAAATTCTTATCAAACAAAATAATAAAAAATAATATTATATATATATAAATGTGTATGTATGTATGTATTTTTTTTTGCATAAAGTGTTGATATACATATATATTACAAATGAAAACTGATTTATAAATTAAGTATTAAATATTTATAGATTAAAATTTATATTATTAAATAAATACTAACATGAGAGCCACATGAAATCATCGATATTTCAGTTGCAATTGGAAGTATATTTCAATATAAATAATAAAACGTAATAAAACATGCCGAGAGGAGATAGATGGCTGTCGGTGATTTGGTATATTAAAAAATAAAATAAAATAAAATAAAAACAAAATAAAAACAAAATCATTTAATAATACCCACTATAATAAAACAAATTATTATCAGCAAATTTTGAAGGGGGGAGTGTTTTGTTTAAATATGTATAGTATAATTTTTTTTATAGGAAAAAAATATTATGGATTTAAGTTTGTATGTATGTACATATGTATATAAGTCAGGGCCAGTTATGGTAAAAACTAGCAACAAATAATGATGATTTAGCAAAAATTTTCAGAAGCGTAAAAAAAAGTTTTTGCTGCTTTCAAAACGTCTAGACGATACCATTATTATCATTTAAACATTTACTAATTCCCTCCAGCCCAGTCCTTACTTTTAGCATTTTATGTCTTTTTTGACCATGTAAAAGCTTTTCATAGCGAAAATGTCAACAAACTATTTATTGGAATCTTGCACAATGGGTTAAGTGTATGTAAAATAATTTCCATTCAATTAATTCAATGATAGCAATAATAAGGCATTGTCTGCCGATGTGGTGTAAAAAGCACAGAGAACGTATTTGGCTGCCATAATTTTCTATACGACCCTACAACCCGAACTACAGAGGCTTAAACATTTTTTTTACTAGAATTCATATTCATGTAAAAAATAGTTCTTTCTGCAAAAAAAAACCGACTTCAATGCAAAGATCTGATAGAAGAATATAAGAAGAAGTACGTGAAATATCAAATTAAATTTTAATGGGCGTGCCTTCACCCATTTTTTAAATGCAAGATTGTGTGTTTTTCAGTGTTTAGGGTTTGTGTTAAGTTTTGTAAAAATCGTTAAAGTACAACCACGCAAAATAAAATTTAAAATTTTAATGGGCGTGACTCCGCCCATTTTATTAAATAAAAGATTTTGTCTATTTTAGAGCTCAATTTATGTCGTAAATTCCGTAAAAATCGGTTAAGTAGAACCGCGTGAAATATTATATTAAATTTTAATGGGCGTAACTCCACCCATTTTTTTAACTTTCAAATTGTATAAATTCAAGAGCCAAAGGTCTTTTATATCATTAAATTATATAAAATAATTGTGGGCGTGTCTCCGTCCACTTTTTTGCAATGGGACCAATTAGCTTTCCATTAAATTATAATGGGAGTGCCTCCGCCCATCTTTTAATTGCAAGATTGTGTAATTTTCAGAGCTGAAAGTGCGTGTTAAGTCTTGTAAAAATCCTCAAGCTAGAGCCACATAAAATAAAATATTAAATTTTAATGGGCGTGATCCCGCCTATTTTTTTAAGCAGAGGATTGTGTCTATTTTAGAGTTCAAGGTGTGTGGTAAGTTTCGTAAAAATTGGTAAAGTAGAACCGCGTGAAATATTATAATAGATTTCAATAGGCATAACCCCGCCCATTTTTTCAACTTTCAAATTGTGTAGTTACAAGAACCAAGGGTGTTTTATAAGTTTTGTAGCATCAATCAAATAAGTAGAATATCATAAAATTAAATAAAAAAATTGCCGGCATGTATCCGCTCACTTTTTTTTTGCAATGGGACCAATAGGAAGCTATACTCTCTCAGACAACAAAAAAAGTTTTACAATCGGTCAAAAATGTACCGAGTTATGAAGTAACACAACTAAGAAAAATTTAGACGAATTGTTAACCTCCTGCTTTTTTTAAGTCGGTTAAAAACAGTAAAAATTAAGCTTACAAATTATAATAAATTGCAGCAAGTTTTTGAAAACTATTTTGCAAATTATGTATGGCAAATATACAGTTTGTCAAGAAATTATTTGCAGTACATACAAAAAAATATACCAAAGTAAAATCACCGTGCTAA
This sequence comes from Tachina lurida, assembly GCA_944452675.1. NCBI lineage: Eukaryota > Metazoa > Arthropoda > Insecta > Diptera > Tachinidae > Tachina > Tachina lurida. Next base: position 12,171,802 of record OX101753.1, read on the forward strand.
AATTTTGATTTGCAATCAATATTAAATTTACAAGAAATAATATGTTATTTAAGTGGGTTGGTGTTTATTTGCTTGTTTATACCCAGTTGACCAAGACTCTCGTTAATGATATCGATTTCGAATATATTTCGAACATTTATCGTGTAAAACTATAGAGAATGACACTCAAAAATTAATCGAAAAAAGTTCAGCTGTCGCTCAGTTTTATTCGATTTCGAATTTTCGCTGGCATTAACAAAAGTGAGAGAATTTTGATATAGCAAAAAGGCAGCAGAAAAAGTAACGTAATTTTAATTACTGTTTTTTTGGGAATTGCTACAATTTGAGTTTAACATTTGTAAACGCACTAGTAATACCGAATTATTATTTTACTTATTCAGTAAAATATTTATTTTTTTATTAAAACTATATTGAAATTAATTATTAAATAACTGATGTTAATAAGAATCTCTACCTCAGTAGATAGACATGGGTGCTGATGAAGTGCGTGGCTGCACAGAAAGATATCGGTATTTCCCCCAGCTAATAAAGTCTAGTTTAATTTTTATTCTCTTCTTTGGAAACTCACTTTAATCAATAAAACTATTTCATTCAATAAGAATTGAAACTACTGAACTTAATCTCGATTAAGAAATTATTTCTGATTATAATTTTTTTTTATTTTTTCATATATTGCCTAAGCTTTCCCGACAAACTGTTTATGATTTATACCATGTTTATGATTATTATGTGTATTTTAATTAAACGACAATATTGTAATTTCCCCTTCTTATCTCACGCGTATTAAAACATTTCTATTAAACAATAGTTTTTGATAGAAAATTTTCTAATGCGCTTCAAAAAAAAAATCTGTCAATCTGGAAAGCTCTTCCCCTTGGCAACAGCATTTTATTTTGATTACTCATATTTAAGTTACTCACTCGCTACCTTCTGAAGCCGCTGACTTTATTAATTGTTGTAAACAACAACAGAGATCAGAAACTTTATTAATAATATTTATTAATAAATATTATTAAGAAATCCATAAAGTAAACATATTTTATAGCATTTTCGGTTACTGATGGTGGAACAATTGTATAGAAGATGGGAGGGAATGAAATATCTTCTATGTGAGTAGAATTTTGCAAAATAACTAAAGTTTTGTTAGAAATTAATAATTAGGTCATATTAAAAAAACTAAAGAATAAACACATGTTAAGTTTATCTTAAGCTTTTGAAAGACACGTTCGCTGTAAAAGGAAAACAAATTACTATGCTAAATTCAAATGGATTTGAAGACTAAAATATTTAAATATATGAGTATGGGCTTGTGTTATGGCATTACATAAAACATAGATTAAAAAAAAAACAAATTGTGAAGAGTCTCTAGACTCTTTCTACTAAAAGTTTTGTGTTAATAGCAAATTCGTGATGGTCAGAGGCCTTAACAATAAAATACTGTTTTTACGAATTTATTTTCGTTAGTGTAAATGTTACATGCAATACTGTTGTACAACGATTTGACATCGTTTATGATTCATCAAACCGAATGATGGAGGTTGCTGTAGTTCCCAACTATAATAGGACAAAAAATAATTCTACAAAAAAAACATTTTCTAAAAAAAACATTTATGGGACCACACTGGAAATGAACTCTTTCAAAACCAAAAAAAAAAATTAAAATATGTTGGTTAAGAGCAAGTATGTGAAATATAAAATTAAATTTTAATGGGCGTTTCTCCACCCATTTTTTTATATGCAATATTGTGTGTTTTTCAGAGCTCAGGGTGCGTGTTAAGTTTTGTAAAAATCGGTAAATTAGAGCCAAGTAAAATAAAATATTAAATTTTAATGGGCGTAACTCTGCCCATTTTTTTTAATAAAACATTGTTTATTTTAGAGCTCAAGGTATGTGGTAAGTTTCATAAAAACCGCTTAAGCAAAACCACATTAAATATAATAATACATTTTAGTGGGCGTAGCTCCGCCCATTTTTTTAACTTTAAAATTTTGTGATTACCAGAACCAAAGCTGTTTTCAGGTTTCGCATCAATAAAATGAGTAGAATGTCATAAAATCAAATAAAAAAATTTGTGGGTGTGTCCCCGCCTACTTTTTTCATATTTTATATTTTTATGTTCTTCTTATTTGATTGCTGCGAGACCTATAAAGCACCTTTGGTTCCTGTAAATACACAGTTTGAAAGTTGAACAAATGGGCGGGATTACGCCCATTAAAATTTATTATAATATTTCACGCGGTTCTACTTAACCGATTTTTACGAAACTTACCACACACCTTGAGCTCTAAAATAGACACAATACTCCACTTAAAAAATGGGCCCATTAAATTTTAATATTTTATTTTAAGTGGTTCTGTCTTAACGATTTTTACAAGACTTAACACGCACTCTCAGCTCTTAAAATTACACAATCTTGCATTTAAAAGATGGGCGGGGGCACTCCATTGAAATGGGTTTTTTTTGGCAGAACGAACTATTTTGAAGCCGGTTAAAAAGCTCTAAATCAGTTCTTCAAAAAAATACTTATTTAAAATTGTTTAAAGCAACTTAGGAGAAAGCATTGCTGTCTGTTGTGTTGTTGTTGTGGATGTTGCACTCCCGTCGGTGAAAGCGCAAAAATCTCTTTATAAAAATTTGTACATTGTGCATATGGCTTGGACGTAGCTGATTGAAAGCATCACGTCGACTAGAAAAGTTTAATGAAATAAAAGCTTTCAACATTATATTGTGTAGACATTTAGCCTAAAAGAACATACTAGAAAAACATAATGAATAGGAAAGGAGCTTGTACTAGTATTATAAATAGCTTCCATCCATAATTCATTGTTCTGAAAAAATAATAATTAATATTTCTTGTCGTATTAAGTTAGGCTTTAGATGACTTACCTGTAATTTGTCTGCCAACTGTAGTATTAGCTAATGTAAATTTAAGTTAAGGTTTTAAATTGAAATAGCATACGAGAGTTGTTTATGTCAGAAAACACCAAAAAAAAAAAAAAAGAAACGATAATCATCGTCCCACTTAGAAACCCTACATTCCTTCTTCGTCACTATGCAACAAGGCCCTAGGAAATAACGCCCAAATAAGAAAATTATATAAGGCTAAATAAAGCTAAGGAGTTTTTAATTGGGTCTTTTTTGATTCATTTTGGGCCTTAATTCATTTTAAATTTATTTGCGCTTTATTTATTTTTTGGGCGTTATTTCGTCTTGAATTTGGTTGGTTATTATCTTATTAGGTTTTTTTTGATTGGACCACATTCCATTTTTATTGGCTGTTTTTTCATAAATTTTTTCTTGGGCCTTATTTAATTTTTTTTTTTGGTTTTATATCATTGGAGCTTACTTTATTTAGTATTTGGGTGTTGTTACCTTGGGCTTTATTTCATAGAGCCTCCTTCTTCACTGCATTTGAAACACATAAGAACATAGAGTGCAAAAGGAATGTATTGCTTATGTTTTTCATTCAGTGTTTGCATATACAATTCTCGTTTTCTAATTCTATAAACAATAGAACATGTCTGTAAGCTGAAATTACTTACTCTATTGCCTTGGAAAGCATAAAATATTAGTTATTAAATTATGCAATATATTATACAATTAATTACTTATGGGAATGATTTAAACTTTTTCTACTGGAATATACACATATTTATATGATTCATCCCACACAACTGGTTGTGAGAAATATTTCTAATCTTTACTGGTGACGCACAGCACTGGCGTCATGTTTATGTTTCAATGAAAGCCAGGATATTACGCATGCTGATGAATTGCGTAGCGGCATGGATATAAATACGTAATATTTTTTTTGCATTATATGTATGTGCTATTATTGATTGGCAACTTGCTTATGTTTAGTTTTAAAAAGCATGCTTTTCTCACTGTGATCTTATCAATTAGCACACTTTCAGATAAGAAATTAAGATGTATAGAAATATTGTTGAATATTCTTAAGATTTCTATTTATAATGCACATCATGCAAAGACTTCTCTCAAGCATTAATACGAGTACATACATAGATCATTTTTATGACAACAATATGAATGATTTTGTTCGCACGCATTAATCATTTGATAGCAAAAATGATGACTCTAGCTCGACAGAGAAAAATTTTTTTTAGGCGCCAGTTGTATTTGATTTGATGAGGAGAAGCAGTTCTTTTAATTTTTTTTTATAATTTTCTATGAAATTAAAACATTTAAGATAATTTATTTTATGAGCAAAATTAATTAAAACGATTTAATTTATTTGCAGAAACTCTTCAACTGGCAAACTTCATTTGAGCAAAAATTGCCTTGGTGTTTATAAACGTTATCAGTTGTGCAATGAACAGGTGATTTAAAATAAAAAAATTTAAAATATTTTTATTTTAGCAATATAATCAAAATTTTAATTTTTTTTTTAATTTTTTTTACAATATATATTTTTTTTTTGATTTGATTTTGTTATCAAAAAATTGTTAAAATTTTAATAAATTTTTTTTGTTAAATTTTTATGTTTTTTTATTAAATTTCTGTAATTTGCAGTTGTATAAAATATCTCTTAGCTTATAAACTTTTTTAAAATAACATAAATTTTATTATATGTATTAAATTTTTTTTATAAAATTATAAAATAATATATTTTTTTTTCTAAAATTATATTTTCTAAATTTCTTATAGATTTTTTATAATTTCTTTTATAAATTTTATATAATTTTTTTCTAAATTTTTTTATTAATAATTTTTATTAAACAAATTTTTAAATTTAAATTTGTTAATTTTTTTAATAGTTTTTTTTATAAAAATAAAATATAAAAAAATTATTTCAAAAAAATTTATACATCGTTGCCTTGATAGAGAAAGGCTGATTTAGTTAGCACGTTGACTACAAAACCGCAGGTCCTTGGTTCGACCCCGGTATCCAACAGTCATTAAATAACAACCCCACACACTTTTCTGATGTTCATTAACTAATTTTTTTTTGAAATCGAGTTTTTTTGTACATTTGGATAGAAGAACATCTAATGTCTCGAAAAAGTGAATAAACTCGATTTAAAAAAAATAATGAGTTAGGACCTTTCTATATTAAGGTAATGATGTGTATATTTATTAATCAGATATTGTGCTTTTTAACGGCCTGTCTCACGATGTCACCAGAATTCGTTCGATGGAATACTTATATTGAAAACAACAACAAATTTTTGTTGTTTGTAATACGATTTGTCGATCGAACGATTTCTGGTGACATCGTGGGACAGGCCGTAAATCTTTCAAAAATTAATTAAAATTTTATTTTATTGTTTTCTTAGCCTTGCCCTTCTCACCAACAAGATTTTAGAGCCTTACAATGTTCATCTTACAATAACGTGGCATTTCAAGGTCAACAATTCTTGTGGGAGCCTTATGTAAAAGGTAAGAGAGTTTTTGTAATTCTATTTGCAAAAGTTTTAAAAACTTTATATTATTTTAAATAATTTCAGATGATGCCGAGTGCGAGCTGAATTGTAAACCGTTGGGCATGAAATATTTTGCCACTTTAAATTCAACTGTTATTGATGGCACTTCATGTGAAAAGCCGGCTGAATATTATAGATCGCATTACAAGGGTCAAGCCATGTGCATTGATGGCATTTGTAAGGTAAGGATGATGTTCAAAGTTAAAAATACATTCTTTATATCGATCGCGCTACCTGAAAGTACAGATGTTGTATGAGAAATTTAATGTATTTGGTATTTTTATAGTTCCATAGCAAGCTTCGCACAACTTTTTTAGTATGTAACTTCAAATAAATTTGATTAACGGCCCTTTTCCCAATGTTTAATTAAAAGCTAACAGGGACTTTAACAGCAAGTTTTGTATGAAAAACTTGCTATTACAATTATAAATTTATTTTTCTTTTTGATTTCTTTGTACTTAAAACCATAGTACGAAACAAATTGTTCAATTTCGTTTTTTGAAGTGAGTGAATCAAAACCTATTAAAAGGATTGCTCAATTAATTTTTGTATTGGTTTTGCACATGAGCATAAACCAGAAGAAACAGCCGATTGGCTGTAAGCCGGCTAACAGCCGCCGCCGGCCACAAACAATACATTAATATAATCGTACGCCGGTAGAAAAGAAAAAATGGGAAATAAATGGAAACGTTTTGAAATATTTGCGGCGAATTCGACATCATCATATAATACAATTTTATTGCGTTGTTATTTAACACATTAAGTTTTTTTGTATATAACTATGCAGCGTAGCTATAAGCTCTGTTCTCTTTTTTTGGATAATTTTTTTTTCAAATTTTTGTTTAGAAATTAGAAAAATTAATTCAATATCTTGTTTCAAGATTATTTATTTTAAATACAAAGAGGGCGATGCTTTCGAATTGAGTCCAGTATTATTTTTAAAAGAACAGTGATGTTAACATCGTGGTATTCCATCAGTTAGTTATTCAACATTGTGTGTTTTAAAAGCTCTTAATAGCAGTGTTGAGTAAACAAAGTGTTTTGATTTTATAAGAATTATACCATGCAGATTTTTTATTGAATTACATACATATATTTTAGCCTACAAAAATAATAATAATAAGTTCTAAAATGTAACGATATGTATTCTTTATGAAATACAAAATGCCATAGCTTTGATGGGGCCATAACGTGATAGTTACATAATCACATAAACTCACAGAATGAATGCTACAGCAGAAATCTAAAATTGAAAATTCATTGAAAGTTACCATGATTTTAGACCAGCCATATGCACAATATGCAAACTTTTACAAAAGAGCTTTTGTGCTTTCACACCGACGAAAGTACAAGAGCCACAACAACAACACACCAGACAACAATGCTTGCTCTTACTTTACAAGGAAACAAGAACAAATTTTAGAGCTTTCAAAGCTGTTTACCTCAAATGCAAATATCAGCGTATGTGTGTTTGGAAGTAGCTGTTTTAGACCAATCTTATGTTAAGTATAAAAAGGCTGCTACATAATAAATAAAGCCAGTTGTTTTGCAAAAGCTCTAAACAACAGTGATAAGTAAAGGAATTGTTGTAATGAAATTAAAACTGTGCATACTTGTATCCGCATGATCTTTCTTGCAACATCGAACTTAAGCAAATAAAGGTTTTAAAGAAATAAATTTATAAGTTTATTAAGGAACTTGTAACTTTACCAGTCATCAGAATATTTGCATAGAAAAAAGTATTCAGCAATTAATATTTTCGATTAAAAATTTAATTGATTCAATTAAATTTATAATATCTTGACAATTTTTCTTCGACCTTAGAAAATGTATATATTTGTTTCCTCTTAATTTGAGTGGAAAAATGTAATTAATATTATCAAATTGCTTATAGATGAAAATTTAATTAATTTTTTAATTGATGCTACAAATATTTTAATTAATATTACAAAATCATTCATATTACTTTTTTGTGCGGGTATAATTTACATTTTATTTGAATTGCAATTAGCTACGCTTTTAAAATAGGTTATAAATTTAATAGTAAAGTAATTTTTAATACTTTTTTAATCGATTAAAAATTGCTTAAACGCCCTAACTAATAAAGCCTCAACTCTCTTCTATCAAACACGGGTTAAAAGTTTTAAGTGAAGGAAAAAAATACTAGGTTAAAAATATATTTGCCCACAAGGTCCCAAAAAACTGTACAGTATCGATAGCTTTCGATTTTGAGGTTCAATCAAATGGTCTACTAAAATGGGTCCACTGTAATTTTAGAAGTACATAAATTATTATTAATTAAATATAAGTTTTATCAATTTATTTTAAGTTTTTATTGTTTATTTTACTTATTTCCTTTTCCTACTTCTTTTGCTAAAGATTTGCTTGATTTAAAATTTGGAATTAAATTTTTTTTTAATATGTTTATTAATAAAAAAATTAAATTTTTTTTTAAATTTATTTATTAATAAAAAAATTAAATTTTTTTAAATTTATTTATTAATAAAAAAATTAAATTTTTTTAAATTTATTTATTAATAAAAAAATTTAGTTTTTTTAAATTTATTTATTAATAAAAAATAGAAAAATTTTCTGGCATTTATAAATTTAGTATCTCACTATGTTAATGATTAATGGTTTACTTTAACAGCAGAGAAAACTTAAAAAGTTTTCCTGTAAAGATCATGCAAACTAAAATCTAAGGTCTACTTTTAGGGTGAAATAAAAAAAACACAAACTATCAAAATTCTAAACAAATATCAAAATAAACATGCTGTACCATTAACAGCCGCTGTTAAAAATAATCTGTTATAAACATTTAGCAATTCTGCAGACAACTGTTAAATCAACAGCAACTATGTAATGAAGAAAAATAATATGAAAAAAAAAATCTAAAACTTTTCAAAACTAAATTTTTTTTTCAAAAATTTACTTTGATCTTGTTTTTGTTTTATAAAACAAGTGAGAATATTTCAATTAAATTTATTTTATGGTAAAATACTTTTTACATATTCACATGAAGTTTTAAGTGGAGTTTATGTTGAATTGACTGGAATTTTTTTAGTTTCAAAATGCATCTGTTTTTTATTTAAAAAGAAATTCTAATTATAAACATGTTTTGTAGGGAAGGTTTTGTTTTTTTTTAGCTAAATGTTTGTATGCAAATGCTTCATAGACAGGAAGAATTAAGTCAGTAGTTGCTGCAAGTAAATGGCCTACATTTGAATTAATGCGTAGCCACTAAAGTATCAAATGATTTATTTATTTCTATTTTCTGTTTATTTTTTATTTTTGCCTTAACCACAATTTTTTTGTACCAACACCTCCGCCAGCAGCTTCCTCGTTATCATCGCTTGCGGAGTAAGTCATCAGCAACCTCAATGGATGAATGTTTCGTTTCTTTTCTGCTTAGTCGGAAATTTTGCTTAAGATCTTATATGTTAAAAAAACCATATAATGATGGCTTTGGTTTTGTATTATTTGCTACTTAATTTATTTTTTTATATTAATTTCTACTTTTGTTTATTGTTTTTCAAACGTTTTGGCTTTTGCTTACTTAAAACAAGAACACACACAAAATGTATTGACTTTTCATTTTGAAGTCAATTGGTTTTTTATCATTTCCTTGACATTGATAATTTTATTATGAAAACAACTGAAATGTGAAACAGGAAAAGTGAAGAAAAAATTGTCTGCCATTCTATGTATCTTGTCGGCCTGTGTAAATTTAGTTGTTTCTCTTTTCGACACCTTCAAAATTTTATCAACCAAATGTCAGTTTAAGTAACTTTATTACTACCGTCTATCTTCTTTTTTATTATTTTTATTTTTTTAGTACACTCTTGCTTATGCATACACAAGTACTGGCCTTATTTAGCAAAGCATTTTTTAGAGCAGCGTAGTATAGGGGGCGTTCATAAGTTTTGCTTGCGGCTTGCGAAAGGTTTTAAGGAATCAAAGAATTAAAGACTAACGCCCCTTTTCGCAATGTATGATTAAGAGTTAATGTGAACTTTAACTGAAAGTTTTTCATACAAAGCTTTTAATCGTACACTGTGAAAAGGGACGCAAAGCTAAAAATTAAATTCTTTAGTTAAATTTATAATTTAACTATTTACACATTTTTACATAAATTATTGGTTAAATCATTGTTATTTGTTAAGCCAAGGTTGTAAAAACAATTAAAAATTTTATTTTATTAATTACCATTTTGCTTAAAAATTTAAGGGCTAATAAATCAGTCAATGATTATTTGTATTTTATTTTTAAATCTTATTTTAACACAAAAATTTGTTTCTCACTGCACAATTAAATCAAACTTAAACAGCCAACACTGTAGATTTAAGTGTTGTTTAAATTTTACAAACACACCATATGTTTTGTGCATGTGTGTGTTTTTTGAAGGCACGTACATGAACATCATGTGGTCATATTAAAATGAATTTCGTTTAATTTTCGCAAATGTACAACAAATGTAACACATATTTTCATATCATGAAATATATAAATAGAAAAATGCATTCTGATGCTCTTTTTGTATCATAAAATGTGTTTTTTGCTATTTCACTTTTCTGCAAATTGATAAATCAACTTTCTTGTTTATATTGAACAGCTGTTTTTTGGAAAGCTTTCCATAATATTGTAGTGCTACCGTACTTTCAACTTAATTTGATAATAACTTTAATGAACCACTGAAAAAATGAAATTGTGCTTAAACACATTTTAATTTTTAATGAAAATTAACTCAAACTATATTTAAACATTCACTGATTTATTAGCTATAAATGACTTAAATTTAATTAAAAATTTAATTATGCCCTAATTCTATTCGACGATTCTTTAAAACAATTATTATTTATTGTCTATGCTAGAAGGTTCGTGTATTTGCTTTTTGATTTTGTTCCAAACATTGTATCCAACATATATTTTTTCATATATTTTTCAATATATTGTAAAATACTTTAATTTAATTCTTATATTTTAAGAACATGGCAATAATATTTTTATTTTTCATTATCAAAGACAACAACCATTTTTGAATAAAATAATTTATAGGGCATTTATACCTACACAAAATCTAGCAGATTTTAATTAAAATCTTTATGAAAATCTATACCGTTTACACCAACTTTCTTTTGACATTTATCAAGATTTTTTTATACAAAAACAAAACCCATCAACTGATTTGTTTCCAAAATTACAACCAAACAACTCCAATGTAGCCAATTCACACACTTTTTTAAGCAGACCGTAACTAATTCACTTACCTTTTGCTGTACAGGGTAGTAAAGAATAAATAAAAACATTAGATTTTTATTAGATTTCCTAAAAATCTACTGAAAAATTAGATTTCGTTTTGTTTGGGAAATCTGGAAAAAAGCAGCTTGATTTAGCTTGAAATCTCAAAAGTACTAGATTTCCAGACAGTGTAAATGCACTATTAATATAATTTTTTAAACATTTAATTTTTAATTTTTAATTATTTTTTCTATATTTTTTTCAATTAAATATGTGATTGTTGATTTTCTGATAAATTTCATACTGCTCCCTATAATCAATTTTGAACCAGTCGCACTTTTATAACTCTCAAAAAGTGAACTAGACATTCAAATGCAATTAACATAAAACAGTTTTGATACGAAACACATCCAGAATTATGGAAATATGTGTGTGTTAAAATTGAAATATACAAGATATTCAATATTTTTTTTTATTTTAAATAAATTTCCATCTCATATATTTATGAAAAATTTCATGTTTTTTTCAAATTTGTATTATAATTTGTCTAACGAATAATGGAATAAATTATTTAAAGTAACCTGATACATTTTTACAAGGTTTTATAAGTGATCTTGTTTATATGTTTTTATTTTACAAAACATTTTTTGAATTTTTAAATTCGAAGTTCTAAGTTATCTAATGCAAATAAATAAATATGATTATTTTTAACAAAGAAATTATTTGTAGCTTTAAAAAATATTATAAAAACAATAAATAATAACAACCATTTTAAGTAATAAAAACCACATTCAGTATAGGTGACCTTCTCCAAGAAAATGGACCTAGTGTGTGAAAATGAAGTTTTGAAAAAAAAAACGCATTTAAAAAATAAAATTTAATGTTTTTCCCATTTTTATCGATTTTGAAAAACACCCGTTTTTTGCCACACTAAGTCCCTTTTCTCGGAGAAGGTCACATATTGATTAGTTTTTTTCCTACTTCTTGCTTTCTTATATTTAAATTTTTTTATGTTTGTAAAATCGGGCAATATAAAAAAGATGACGTAGTAGGTTGCTTGTGGGGGACGAAAACGGTCCCGCTGTGGATTTCAGAACCTTATATTGGAATACGGATGGATCCAAAACGGAGAAAGATGGAGTTGTTGCTGGAGTTATTGGGCCCAACGTAAAAATTTCTTTGCCCGTGGGCAAATGTCCTGCAGTATTTCAGGCAATTACCAAATGTGTTGACATTAATATAAATAGAGCTATTAGAGGCTCGCCTATAGCTATCCTTTCCGATAGTCAAGCAGCTCTTAAGTCCCTCTTTTCATGGGAATTTTGTTCCAGTCTGGTTTTAGAGTGTTTTGACTCATTACAAAAGCTATCCATACGGAGCAAGGCTTCCATTTACTTCTTCATCCGGTGAATGAGGAAGCGGATGAGCTGGTTAGGAGGGCCTCTGCTGCTACGTTTGTGGGCCCAGAGCTGTTTTGTGGCATAAGTCCGTCGACTGTAACATCTCTGATCAAATGACATGACACTTCGACCTCTACGGAAGTGTGGCTGACTTCTTCTGGTTTAAGGCATTGATGCAGCCATTTAAATAAAATGGCATCCTGAATCTAAACAGGAATAATTTACGGCTTTTGTTACGGGTTGTTTTTTCTGGTCACTTTGGACTGAACTATCCTCTGTGGAACAGTAACCAAGTTCTTTCACCCTTGAGTCGTTTATGCTTCGAAGATGAGGAGACAACGGCTTACATACTTTTTTAATTGTATCGTCTTATGTAACAGTAGAAGAGGCGTGTTTTTCATTCTGAATTTCTGTGTTCAGATGATATTTGGCGGGCTTCTCCAATATCTGTGCTGACTTTCATAAGAAGAGTCATACAGAGATTGATTTTATTTAATTTACAGATCTATGAGGCCCTATGCTTCTATATATAGGAACTAAGGCATCTAATATGTAAATAATGGCACAAAAGATGCATCAGGTGTCGCAGGGCCGGTCTTTGGACCACATCTTCTCTTTTCTCTGAGTAAGGTTAATTTAGGTGGCTGTAAACAAGCAAGAATAGCGACATTCCGTTTACAGCTCCACTTATCCCAGGCATTTAACGATAACGATTCGATCATGTTTCTGCAGTATGAGATTATGTTAGTCCATATCGAACAATATTATTACAATGTAATACCTTAACTAGTAAACAAAAGCTAAAATTATAAAAGCTTAAACAATATAAAGTCCTAAGAGTAGCTTGACGTTGTTAAGGATAATTGCAAAATTGTTGGGGGAAGGATCCTAGATACCAACAGTGGTATTAATAATTTGAACTTGGCTTAAAAAATTATCTGAAAAGTTATCGAAGCTGGTGGTCAAATCATAAACAACAACAACGCAATACGTTGGAAACGGCCACAAAATAGCTCACTATTCATGAGAAATAAAAGGGGTGTCATTTTGCTGATGTGGCAAAATTTAAATATGTATAATAAAAATTTGTAAAATCATTATTAAAGTATCATATGTATCACCTTTTTTGGGTGTCGATCCGAAACTAAAAATACGCCATAACTACAAATAAATAGGCAAGTCACACGCGTAACAAGCGCATTGACTCTCAGTCATACTTATAGTAAGAGTATGCTTATACTCAACTTATGGATATTTAGCCGGGCCAAAGCAATACACGCATGATACTCCACATATTCATATATTCATTATTCGCCACCGTATACATACATACATACATGTGTGTATATAAAGTGGAATGGAAAATATGTGGTGTGTTTGTCTGTTTGAAAATTTGCTGTATGTGTGTGTATAAATAAAATAGCTCTGTATGTACGCATTTGTAGCCGATTAATAGTCAGAGTATTTTTGTATTCATGCGTTTGGTTGTAGCTCATACAGCCTATAAATTTTAGTTATTTGTACTGCGTTATTTAAAGGCTGTGTATAAAATAGTTGTTGAATGTTTTTAGCTGTACGTATTATGATCTGGCGGATGCATTCTCATTACTGAATTTTTTTTTATAAACATGGCGGTATATGTTGCTGAGTGAGCAATTCTGTTTGATTAATTCTTGTTAATTGAATTAGCGAATACTTGAAAATAATTAATTTAAACTTTCTCCCTAGTTGGTAGTAAATTTATTGAAAATCGCGAATTACTTGATAATCTTGTTCCAAAAATAGCTTTAAATTATTGCAGTAACAATGTGATCATTTTCTATAAATGTCTCTCTTATATTCTAATGGCTCCACTAAGACCAAAAAAATCTAAAATCACCCTAAAACATCTGCTTTACATTTAGACTTAAAAAGATGTGCAAAGTACACTGAGTCATTTTTCGTATTCTCTATGACTTAATGAATGAATGAATGAATCAATTCAAATAACTTTTTTTTTCAGCAATGAGCCGCCATACACAAGCAAAACGAAGAAAAAGAATTAATTTTTTTTGCATATATTTCAATAGTTTGATTATGTTATAATACCAAGCAAAGTGTCGGAAATTTGTTCAGTCTTAAAAAACGCGTCGAGCGCTTTAAGCGTTGAAAACTTGAAAACAAACGACAAAAGCAAACAAGAAACACAATCACATATAAATCGAATCGAGCTTATTTTTACGCAAACTTACGCATAAAAAGTACTTACTCGGCTTTTTTGTTTGTTTATCTTCTTCATTTCAAAGGTGCAAATAAGAAAATTTTACAAACAGCATAATTGAAATAGGTTTCTTCACGCACACACGCGATGACAGATAAAAAACTATAGTGTCCGCAAATATTCAAATTAAATACTTAAGCAAGCACAACAACAGCTTTGACAATAACAACATAAGTTTTTGAAGAAAACGCTGTCAAAGTTATCAGTCAGCGGTATAACTAATTCGATTTGCTTATTTTATATATGTGTATATGTATGAGTGTTTTCTGTTGCTGGTGTTGTTTTATGGATTCATATCAGAATCTCGTGCGAAATAACGTACCGTTTTTTTAATACATATGTATGTATATAAGTATGTTGGACTTGATAAAAAAAGAAAAAAAACTACTAAAACACCTCAATTTGAAGCTTTATGCTTAGTTAGGTTATCCCATAACAAGTGATTTTGAATGAATGCTTTTTTCAGCTAAGATTATTCGTATTGATTAGACAAAAAAAAAAAAAAGAAGGGAGATGTCTTAGGGCACCCGGTTATAGCTATGCTGCTTAGCTATATAAAACAAATTTAATGTGTTATATAACAATGCAATAAAATTATATTATAAGATGATGTCAAATTCGTCGCAAATATTTAAAAATGTTTCCATTTATTTCCCATTAATAAATTATATTAAATTAATGTATTATTTGTGGCCGGTGGCGGCTGTTAGCCGGCTTACAGCCGATCGGCTGTGTTCTCTGGTTTGTGTTCATATGGAAAAATAACACAAAAACAAGTTGAGCAATCCTTCTCGTTGTTTTTGTTTCACTCACTTCAAGGAACGAAGCAAAATACAATCAAAAATTTTTTTCGTTTATTATCGGTCTCTGGTTTGAAGTACAAAGAAATCAAAACAAAAATAAATTTATAACTGTAATAGTGTCGAGTATTTTTGTTACGAAAATCACGTCCTAGCTCCTGTGTTGCGACATAAACAGCATAGCTATAATAAAACAGTTTTAATAAATTTATGTGACATAGGCAAATTAAAATTCATTAAATATGAAATTAAACAATTTATTCTAATTTATTATAAATATATTTTATTCGAATAGTTTATTCGAGTATGATAAATGCATTCAATATCATCGGTTTAGAGCAGTGATAACCACTCCATAGCCTCGCGAGTCAATAATCGTATTTTTCTCACAGACACGGTCGGCAATTCACATATATACAACAACTTTGTTCGTTTCAAAACATCAGTCTCTGCTCAAGCTTTGTGAAAGCAACACCACACACGCTTGTTTGGCTTTGTTTTTTGTTTCTTTTTCGTAATGAACACAAAAGCACACAGAGCAATAATTCTGCTTCTGTTTGCGACCGCACACAAGCACATAATATCTTTGTCTGCGTGTGTGCGTGCGTTCGGGGCTTGGTTAACACTGGTTTAGAGTGTAAACCTGCGAAATCCACTTTTTGTAGCATATGATATTTTAATGCCATTCGAAAGAGACGCCTCATCGAGATTCTAAAAAATTAATTTTAATTTGAATTTCTATATGTCGAAGAAACTTAATGTATTAGTCTAATTTCTTAAGCTTTGTATAGAAACCGTTAACAGTATTTTGTCTCTCCTGTAAAATTTGCTGGAAGTGAGTTAGCAAGTTTACACTCTAAGCCGACGATATATATTCTTAAAAATATATAAGACTCAGTGTTTTTTTTGAAAGACTTTGAACTGAAAAATTAGATTCGATTATTCGTAGTTAAGGTCACAAGCAATTAAATTTACACATTAAAAACGGCGGTCTTATGTTAGTTTTTTTAGCGCATTAAAAATAGTTTATAGTGACTTTTACTAAGAACCGGTTATTTTTATTCGAATATTTTATTCGGTTCAATGAAATTGACGATTAAAAAAAATTACGTAAAAATATTTATTTAATGTCAGTTAATTCTGTTTTTAATATTTTAACTGCGTAGTAAACTGAAATATGATTTTTTTCTCGATTATTCGTTTTAAAAATGCGCTTAAAAACAAATAAAAAAATATAGAAAACGTGTGTTTGCTTGTTGAAGAATCAAGATGCTTAAGAATCGGCCTTATGGTATTTTTTTTTTGCTTTAAAAATTGGTTATAATGAATTTTACTAAAAACCGGTTATTTGTATTCGAATATTTTATTCGTTTATATGAAATTGGTGATTAAAAATTGCTTTCAAACAATTTATTTAATAACAGTCAAATTGTATATTTAAGATTATAAGTGCGAGGTTAACTAAAATATGCAATTTTATTTTCGATTATTCGGTTTAATAATACGATTAAATAAATAAAAATATATATGGTGTTTACTTGTGGATTAGAAGAAACAATATGTTTAATACAGATTACTTGTAACAAACATACTAAGACTATAAATATCTGTATTAAAAAACTGGGACTGTTTTTAGCGATAGAAATTTGAAAATGTGATTCGATTATTCGGACTTAACATCACAAATAAATAACTTTAAACGTTAAAAAAACGCCGGCCTTATGTTAGTTTTTTAAACATTTGAAAAACTGCTTTTAATGACTTTTGCAAAAAAAACCGGTTAATTTTTAGTCGAATATATTATCCGGTTATAGGAAATAGACGATTAAAAAATATCTTTCAAATAGTCTATTTAATATATCAGTAAATTTGTATGTTTAAGATTATAGCTCCCAAGTTAACGGAAATATGAATTTTTTTCGATTGTTCGGTTTAATAATAATACGATTAAAAAAAGTTAAAAAAATATATATAAAACTGGTGATTGCTTATACATTAGAATAAGCAATATGTTTAATGCAGAGTAGTTGAAACAATACATACTAAGACTGAAGTCGAATAATTTTATTCGAATATTTTATTCGAGTAAACGGAATCAGCAATTGTATATATATGAAACTTATTTAAAAAAATGTCATTAGCGCTAGTTGGGATTTTCCAAATTTCGAAATATTTTGATTGATAGAAATGTGAGAGACGATTCAGTGGAAAAAATATTTAAAGAATTTTGTATAGACTGATATTAATTGCTTTTTAAGAAATTAAGTTTCTATAGATAGAAAACATTAATTTTCCTTTCATTTTAAAGCAAATAATTATAAGATAACACTATTTGCTCGAAAAACCGAATATCTTATTCGAATATTTTATTCGGGTGCATGAAATTGATTTTTTTATAGAAAGAAATTTAAATATTTTTCTATTTAATGATTTTAGAGTTTAAATATGTATTATTTTATACAATAACTTTTACTAAAAGTGGCTTGTTTCGGCTCACCCTAATAATCATAATGTATACACATGCAAAGTTATGCGAGTTGTTATTTTTTTTTGCTGTAGACTTTAAGCAAAATATTCTAAATTTTCAAAATTCAATATTGTTTCAAAGCTGTCAGGCATTAGACGTGTTGTGGTTTTAAACGAAGCGAAACGTCGGTGGTGGTTTCTTTATTTTAAATTCGAGCGACAAATTCGAAAAAGAAAAACGGTTAAATAAAAAAAAGTTAATAAAAATACTGCATTACAGCAAAACCATTAAAAAATTAGCAACGATTTTTTTTAACTAAAAACAGCGCGTAAAACAAGTGTGCAAAATTAGAAAAATAGGAAAAAATTATATTTAGTTTTATTGAAATTTTTATTGAAAGTGATTTGCCGCAAATTTCAAATATTTCGCGTTTTATTTTTCTCAAGTGTGTTTGTGTGTGTATACCAGTTGTTATTTGTTTGTTTTATACATATTTTTGCTTTATTTTCTTAATTGATTTATGTCGTTATCAAATTACTTTGTCAATATTGTTTTTAGAAAATTTAAGAGTTTTGATTTTTTCTTCAAAATTGTTGTTGGCATGATTGGCGTTTAATTTATTAATTTTGATTGTTATTGAGTTCTTTATTTATACTTATGAATAGATTCTTTTAAATATTTTGAAATCAGCACATTTTGAATGGTAAATTAATTAACCAATATTTCTATGACACAAATTTATAAATCAAAGGAAAAAAAAGTTTATTGCAAATTGATTAACACATCAAAACGATGCAACAATTTTACATATGCAACTCGTACTTTGGTTTGGTAGCCTCTAAGGAAAAAAACAATGTGTAACATGGTTCAATACACTTGCTTAGAATGAAATGATAGTGATATTTGAACAGGCATGTGTGTAGTGTGTAGCATATATATATTTCTGTTAATTTGAAATGTTTGCTTGTTTTGTTGGTAAAGCACCGTATATATGCATTTCGTTCCTGCTTAAGGCATTCTTCAGTAGACTTCAATCCAGCAACAAAATGCATACAAACGGGATCTTACTAACAAGACTAGCGAAAATTCCGAATACATTACAGACTCAATGCCAAATAAAAATACTTCGATATTTGTTATACATACATATGCATATCTGTAAATAAAATATTTGTTTTTTAACAAAATAAATCTTCTACTTATTATTATATTTGCTGTCAAGCACAAGATTTTGTTCATCTTAAAACTATTGCATTTACGCGATACACCTGTTCCCAGTTCTTTGCCTTGGCAAATAGTTCTTCTTATTTGCAACCGACAAGAGGCATGAACCAAGTAGGATCGTAACAAACCTGCTTGTTTTGTAAATCGAGTCTAAACCGACTCGAAAGGCTTGATTAAGAAACATTAAATCCACTTATAGCGTCTTTTTTCGGATTTATTTTGTAATTTTCTAGTCAAGTGGTAGTCAAGTGGTAGTCAAGTCATAGTCAAGTCACAGTCAAGTCATAGTCAAGTCATAGTCAAGTCATAGTCAAGTCATAGTCAAGTCATAGTCAAGTCATAGTCAAGTCATAGTCAAGTCATAGTCAAGTCATAGTCAAGTCATAGTCAAGTCATAGTCAAGTCATATTCAAGTCATAGAACAACCATTGTGAAGTCTTAGGTAAGCCAGTCAAGTCATTTTAAAGACATAGTTAAGTCAAAGTCAAGCTTTAGTCAAGTTATAGTCAAGTCATAGTCAAGTCATAGTCAGGTCATAGTCAGGTTATAGTCAAGTCATACTTAAATCATAGTCAAGTCGTAGTCAATTTATAGTCAAGTCATAGTCAAGTCAAAATCAAGTCATAGTCAAGTCATATTCAAGTCACAGTCAAGTCATAGTGAAGTCATAGTCAAATCATAGTCACGTCATAGTGAAATCATAGTCAAGTCATAGTCAAGTCATAGTCAAGTCATAGTCAAGTCATAGTCAAGTCATAGTCAAGTCATAGTCAAGTCATAGTCAAGTCATAGTCAAGTCATAGTCAAGTCATAGTCAAGTCATAGTCAAGTCATAGTCAAGTCATAGTCAAGTCATAGTCAAGTCATAGTCAAGTCATAGTCAAGTCATAGTCAAGTCATAGTCAAGTCATAGTCAAGTCATAGTCAAGTCATAGTCAAGTCATAGTCAAGTCATAGACAAGTCATAGTCAAGTCATAGTCAAGTCATAGTCAAGTCATAGTCAAGTCATAGTCAAGTCATAGTCAAGTCATAGTCAAGTCATAGTCAAGTCATAGTCAAGTCATAGTCAAGTCATAGTCAAGTCATAGTGAAGTCATAGTCAAATCATAGTCAAGTCATAGTCAAGTCATAGTCAAGTCGTATTCAAGTCATAGTGAAGTCATAGTCAAATCATAGTCAAGTCATAGTCAAGTCATAGTCAAGTCATAGTCAAGTCATAGTCAAGTCATAGTCAAGTCATAGTGAAGTCATAGTCAAGTCATAGTCAAGTCATAGTCATATTATAGTCAGGTAATAGTAAAGTTAAGACATAGTCAAGTCATAGTCAAGCCATAGTCATGTTATAGTCAGGCAATAGTAAAGTCAAAGTTTACTCATAGTCATCCCATAGTCAACTCACGTCATAGTCAAGACATTGTTAACTCTAGCTATAATTAAATTTTGAACAGCTTTTATTTTTCTTCATATATATTCCTGTTAATAGTTTTTAAAGCTCTTTCAATTTATTGGTTGAGATAAGAAGCCCGAATTGTTTCAAACTTTGCATATCCGTTTCAAATTCCTGTTTTTAAGCAGTTATTAATATTTTTCAGCTTCCAATAACTGTTTCTTTTTGCTTAACCAAAAATTGAAACTGGGCAATCGGCAGAGTCATGTTTTTCAATATTTATTTTTTTAATACATATATATAAATATATATTTTATAACTTTGTCGTGAAATATAAAACATAAAATTTAAAACATCTAACCGCAAAATCCATTAGAGTGTAATAAAAATAACAAAGAAACGAATATTGCCCATTAGGCGTTGGTGGTGGCGGCGGTCAATTTGTTTTATTGCTTTTAATTTGCTGTTTATAAATTAAAAACAAAAGCTAAACTAAAATGCACAACTGTCAGACCACAAATTTAAATATTTGAAATTCAAAAACAAAAAAAGGTAATAAAATCTGATCACAGCGCCATCACTTAGTAAATAATATGTTTATTATTTAATATTCTGACTAAAGACCCTGAATTAATAGATCCATTTAAAAGCCAAAAAAAAAACATTTCCCTGTTACTCCATACTAAACAAAACATTTAACACATTTTTATAAGATCGTAAAAATTTCTTTAAAAAGAAAAAAAAATCAAACAAAAATATCACGAAAAATATTTAATGGTAAAAGACCATAAAAAAATAAATATAGTATATAGTGTATAAAAACAAATCTATTAAATATTAATAAATAATTTCTATGGGAATTTGGCTTAACTTTACACACTTTAAAAGTTAACACATACACACTTACATATTTATACATATACATATATGTAGGTATGCATGTATTCGTTCATTTAACAAAAGGTGTAAAGATAATATTTTTCATAGAAATTTATTTAAAAAAATATATTTTCGCTTAAAACTGATGAAATGTCAATTAAGTTAAGTTAAAAATAGTTTTGTGTTAAGTTGTTAACAAAAAGGTATTTCGGATTCATCCATTAGCTTTGCAGGCTTTTATTTTAATGTTTTAAAAATTTGGCACTATAGACAGGTATAGAATTCTCTCTCGCAAATGACAATGTCAGTAAATGCTAACAATTTGTGGGAAAATTATTTAATTTTTGACAAAATGTTTTTTAATATTTAAGATTTGCACAGGCTAAAGTTCGTATCGTTTTGTAAGTCAAATTAAATGTGATAATTCTTAATGAACAAATAACACTAAAGTTAGTTGTGAATATTCTGCCAAACACTAGCAGAACGGAACAACTAGCTGTTTTCGAAGGCCACTAAACCTTCAACATCAGCGTTCTTTTGTGTTTGGTCCACTGTGTGTGGTGTCAGTCAAAATGTTTTTTGTTGTTTCGATAATTAAGCTGGCAACGCTATTTTTGACAGCTGATTGGATATATTTTTGTATTTATTTTCTACTTAAGTTATGAATAGCCTGCTTCCAGAATAACATTTCCAAAATCTGGTTTCTATATCAGAAAATCCGTGATTTTTAGGAATAACTACGTATGTCGATATTTGAGAACTTTGAATTTTTGCTACGAAAGATTTATATTTGGTGTGTTCTTAATATTAGGTTTTGATAATTTAATATTTTTTTTAACTAAAAAGGACGTAAGTTCCATATACGAGTATAAGAATATACATTTTTTAGCCGTAGTAGCATGTCACAAAAAATTTCAATATTGAGAAGCTAGAAGATAATTATAAGCTACGAGTTCATGTACTCTGTAAATATGATTTCATTACAAAATACGAGTAGATATAACAAAAATGCTGAGGGTTGTATCAGGGAATGACAGAAGTATCGTTTTAAGTACTCTTTGAGTATTGGCCGTCAAACAACTTTGAATGCGTACAGCTAAGAATAAAATACACGCTCATATGCAATCATACTAAGTTTAAATCGAATACTTATAACTATGAAAAGCCAAAAACTATGTTTATAAACATTATTTTTAATTTAAGCAGCACAAACAACTCTAACGAAAATTTATAGACTGTGTGAGATGAAATTACACACATGATTACTAAAGTACTCTGACTATTAATAGGCTGGACATGCGTATATAAAGGGATATTTAATTTATACATACATAAAGCGTGTTTTCAAGTAAACGCACGCACATCCACATATTTTCCATTCCATTTGATATACAGAAATATATGTATAAGGTGGCGAATGATGTATAAATATCCCAAGTATCATGCGCATTTTTTTTCGTCCGTCTAAATATCCACAGCCTGAGTATGCATACATACTCGTTTTCAATTAGCCACCACACACTCACACATTTTCCATTCTGAATAAATATTCCGAGTATCATTCGCCTGAGTATAAACATACTCAGAGTGCAAGTATAAGAGAGAGTCAATGCGTTCGATATCCATGTGCCTTTGTTATTTTTAGTTGTGGCGTATTTTAGTTTCTTGCATTACGAAGTAGAGATGCTCTAGTGTGTTAGAATCGGCTATAGTCACAGTTACTTGATAGAAAATATGTGAAATTACGAATTGTTTGCGCTATAATTATGATTATACGCAGTTACTAAAATACTATTTACTTATGTAAAGTTTTTTGAGTACTCATTGCCATTCTCTGGTTCGTTTATGCCAAGCAGAGTTGTCAGACTTATTTTTAGCGTTCCCAACCAAATTGCTTGTCGAAAATCGCTAAAGGAGCCTAAATATCGCCAATATAATGAAACGTTTAATCAGCGTACACATTATAGAACTTGGGGAACAGTTTTGCTTAAATTTTGGCTTGGTCGATGGTGTGAACACAAATTGCATCAGTCAACAACAGTCAACCACAGAAATTTTTGTGTGACAGTCAGAGGTCACATTAAGTTATTTGAGTGATAATATGATCAAAAAAGTGTCAATCAAGAGCTACTTTTGGAGCACAAACGACACAGCTTCGTCGGAGAAAATTATTTTTTTAACTTGGAAGTCGATCAAGTATTTTTGATAACAACTTCTTTAAATATAGAAAACAGATCTCGTTTGCAACATCTCTCTTTGTAGAATAAAATTACATATTTTTAGCATTTTTCAAATCCAAGGAGTTAAAATATCGCCAAGTAACTCGCGATTTAAAAGTTTTCATCTCCGAAAACTAATTTTTATTGCCACATTTGGCTACAAATCACCATATCCAAGACATATTTATCAGGTTAATGCAATCGTCCTGAAGATATTCTGTTTTTTTTTCGTGTTTAAGCTGTCAGAAGTTGTTTGCACCATATAGTTTAGTTCATGTTTGTGCGTGTTTCTGACAACTTAAACACAAAGTTGTTTTTTTATTGCTGTGTTTTTGTAGAGTTGCATAGACCTAATAAATAGGCCTTGACCATATCTGACAGCACTGATTCCAAGAACTACTTTTATTCTACTTAGTAACATAGGAACAGAAATTGGCAAAGCGTTCAGGGGGGCAGTTTAAGCGGCCTTCTTGTAACTGCCGGTAGCACGGAGTTGTGACTTGGTTTAAAAACTTGAAGCCTTATACAGTTCTACTCAATAACTGAGTGAGAGCTCTAAGGTATATACGCCAACATAAATTTTAACAAACAATTTAAACAAGACATTTATATTGCACCCTACTTTACTTGAGTTGGTATGTTTAACTTAGTCCAGGTGTAGGTAACCTAATTCTCGTAAATTATGTAAATGAATTTGCAAGCAGACAGTTTTTTCGGATCTTTATTTCTTAAACTCTTGTTTTAATAGTTCTAAATTAAACTCTCTTAACTGCTATTGGCAGTTAAAACAATTTAGGAACTATCTTCATTTCTTTCCTTTTCTTGGAAAATAGACTTTTTTAGAATTTTGATAAATACGCATGAACCCATGCGCATTTGAAGCTTTATAGCTTTTCATAAGCAATATTAGTCAGGTTCAAGTTCGATTTTCCAATTCATCGATAAGAACGAAAAATATTTTAATTAAATTGACGGCTTTTGACGCACGATATTAGCAGCCATGTATGCAGCCTTTTAACGAATTTTACATATCTCATTGAAATGGAAAAGTCACTTCATATAATATTAAGAATTGCATAAAATACAAAAACAGTTTCTACATTCCTAAAAAAACATAAAACATAAATATTTCTATAAGAAAATTCCAAGGTAAAAAAATTTTACAAATAGCTATAAATAATTTAGAGTTTTTTCTTTCAGTACTTTGCAACAAAGTTCAATGTCGCAACATAACATAATTATGGACTTAAACAAGTCAAAGAAAAACACAAAATATTTCATACCAATAAATTTTACACTAATTTAAGGTTTTATCAATATACAAATCTATGAAAACTTGATCTTCAAAAAAAACTTTTTTGTCATAAATTAAAATTTAAATTGTTTTAATTCTTATAATTTTATTGTAAATATTAACGTTTTGGGAAAATTGTTTGAATTACAAAATGTTTTAACACTTTAAATAACACCGCTTTGTTTAAATTTTATTTTTGTTCTTGTTGCTTCTTTTTTCAGTTTACTTCCAAAAATAAACACTTAATTAAATTATAAAATTTTTTCAGTTAATTTAAATTCTTTGTGTGTTTGAACACTCAAAAAAAAAATTTAAATGTTTCTTAGTTCCTCATAAAAAAAATTTACATTTTTATTAGTCGCTTTCTTGCAGTAGACTTGTTTTCATTAAATATTCAATAGATATGAATAAATGCAAACCTCATAAAAATTTAATTGATTCAAAAAAACATAAATAATTTAAATTCAATGTTTTAGAAAAGTTAAAAACTGTTTATTATACTTGGCTGTCAGCAGCCCATTGTGAGTAAAATACTAGCTCGAGTTTTTATCTAAAATAAAACATTATAAAAAAACTTTGATTGAATTTTTGCGCAAAGTTAATTTTTTATTTAAAAAAATTGCTTTTAACGCATATACAGACATACATATGCATTATGATAAGCTAAAGCAAAATTTAAAAAAATATCTTGTTTGGGAGATTAGCTGACCTTAACTGAAACATTTATTTCGGACGAACAATTTTAAATTCTACAAAAATAAATTTATAAATGTAATAGTGTCGATTATTTTTGCTACGAAAATCACGTCCTAACTCCTGTATCACACAATAAATAGCATAGCTATAAAAGTATCTTTTATGAATAAGGCCTTAAGACTTTAGCTCTACGTTCGAGGACACTTGTTCGAACCCTTTTTAGTTAATGAATAAAAAAGATTAATGCGGAAAGGAGTTAGAGGGTTAAGTAAGATAATTCACACAAGTGTTCCTCGTAGGATTTTACATCAAACTTTCAAACAAGTTCTAGTTATGTCTAAATTTAAAGTCTGAATAAGTACAAAATTAACATTAAAGTCGATCTTAAGACAGGTTTTTGAAATAAAAAAATCGCTCGTTCTCGTTCATTTGTTTTACATTTTCTTTCGTTGTATACAGTTACTTCGTGGTAAGGTGTGCATGTCTTTTAACACTAAAGAGTACCTACACCTGAACTAAGTAAACATACCAACTCAATTAATGTAGGGTGCAACATAATTGTATTGTTTACACTGTTTGTTAAAATTTATGTTGGTGTACTGTAGAGCTCTCATTCAGTTATTGAGTAGAACTGAATAAGGTTTTAAGTGTTTTAACCAACCGGGTAGTAAGTCACAACTCCGTACTACCGGCAGTTACAAGTAGGTCGGTTAAACTGCCCCCTTAACGCTTTGGCAATTCCTGTTCCTATATTACTAAGCAATAAAAGTAGTTCTTGAAACCAGTGCTGTCAGATATGGTGATTTGCAGCCATATGTGGCAATACAAATTAGTTTTTGGAGATGAAAATTTTGAAATCGCGATTTACTTGGCGATATTTGATCTTCTTGGATTGGAATAATGCTAAAAATATGGAAGTTTTTCAACAAAAAGAGAGATATGGCAAACGAGATCTGTTTTCTATATTTAAAGAAGTTGTTATCAAAAACGCTTGACCAACTTTCAAAAAATATGTTCATATATATCCCAAGTTAAAAAAATAATGTTCTCTGACCTAGCTGTGTAGTTTATGCTCCAAAAGTAGCTCTAGATTGACACTTTATAGATCATACTATCAGTCAAATAAATAATAAATTTGACAATCCTGCTGGGAATATACGAACCAGAGAATGACAATGAGTACTCTTAAAAGTTTACATAAGTATATAGTATAATCATAATTAAAGCGCAAACAAATATGTTCACATATTTTCGCTCAAGCAACTATGACTATAGCCGATTCTAACATACAAGAGCATCTCTACTTCGTTATGCAAAAAACTAAAATACGCCACAACTAAAAATAAAAAACGCACATACGTATCAAACGCATTGGCTTTCTCTTATACTTGCACTCTGAGTATGTTTATACTCAGGCTATGGATATTTAATCGGACAAAAAAATATACGAATGATACTCGGGATATTTTTTCTGCATATCTATTCAGAATGGAAAATGTGTAAGTGTGTGGTTCCTATTTGATAACATGCTTTGTATGCGCAAATAAAATAGCTCTGTATATATACATATGTGTAACCGATTAATAGCCCGAGTATTTTTATACTCATGCGTATGATAGTTGCTTACACAGTCCATAAATTAAAGTTGTAGTTAATTTAAAAAAAATGTATATATACATATAATTGCTGGATGTTTATAGTCATACGTATTCGGTTGGAAGTTAATGCGTGTGTTTGCATATGAACGTGTGTTTCATTTTTAGCTATACGCATTCATAGCTGTTTGGCGGCCAATACTCAACGAGTACTTAAAACGATACTTTTGTGAGTCTCTGGTATGTATGTTTGCTTTCTACAAGCAATCAAATAAAATAATTTAATTCAACTTTAATACTGTCGTTATTTATTTCACGAATCTGAAATATGAGAATTTGCTCCATTTTATATTTCAAAATAATTAAGATGTAAAAAAGAAAAAAACGGCAGCAATAATTCTGCAAGCCAAAAGTAACAAGTTAATTACACTTCACATGGGGACGTGCCCCACTCACGTTCTTTATATAAATCAAGCATGATCGTGAGTAATAATTGCCTTAATTCTTTTGGCGTGACCAAACGGTTATGATAAAAAAATTTGTTCACAATTTTCTCGTGATTTAAAAATAAATTCATTAAAATGCGACTTTGACTCGCACACGAAGTGTTTCGTACGGACACAACATATGTAATATTATACGAAGTTTAGCCTATATAAGCGAATATCTTACCTGATGTAGAAATTTTTTTAGAAAAGTTTTAAGTACTCGGTAAATTTTTTTTCGGTTATTGTAAATTTGTTTTAGTTTAGGCGCTTTTTTGTTCTCCGGATTTTTTTTCGGTTTTTGGCGTTTCTTTTAGTGTTGGCGTTTTTTTTTTATGGTAATTTGTTGGTTTTTAATGATTTATTTTAGTTTTAGCGATTTTTTGCCATACGTGAGTGAAAAGTTAATCACCGTGCAATCTCTTTGTACACATTGTGTTGCCTGGAAATTCTTAACCTTTAAAGCATAAACTGTTCACAAGACAATCGAAACTCAAATCTTATTTAATTAACCAGTATCATATTTTAGTATATTTTATTAAATAATAAATATTGATGTTAAATATTTTTTTCCCTAGTTCTATGTATTAGCCAGTTCATTGGTGGTCTTTCGACCATAAATTATAGCATTTGTTTGCTGGCTAAGGCATATTGTTTATATTGGATTAGATCAATATCAGTTTATTACACTAAATTTATCTTAGAGAAAAAAAGCTTATATTAACATATAAATGTTTTTACATACATATTTATGTAAATTCGAAATTAGTTGGGCTTGTTAAATATTTTTACACAAATAATTTAATATGATCTTGATAACGGCAATATGTTTGTTTTATTGAAACAAAAAATTAAAGATTTTTATTTTAAGTTATTGGTAGCGATTTAAAATTTGAGTTAAATTTATTTGATTTAAAAAGCAGATATATAACAAGATCTATTTTAAATGAAATAAATAATAAAAGTTTCTATGGAAAGGTAAGCAGGACAGGAAGAAATGTATTAAGGAAAATAAAGAAGGAGAGAGATAGAAATAGAGATAGATATACAGGTAGAAATAGAGGTAGATATAAAGATAGAGATAGAAATAGAGATATTGATAGAGATAGAGAAAGGAGAGATATAGATATAAAGGTAGAGGTACAGATAGAGAAAGATATCGATATAGAGATAGATAAATAGATATAGATAGACATAGATATAGAGATAGATAGAAATAAAGATAGAGATCGACATAGAGGTATATATAGATATAGAGATAGAGGTAGAGATAGAAATAGAGATAGGGAAATGTACAGAGATAGAGATATAGATAAATATATATGTATAGAGAGAGAAAGATGGACATGAAAATAGAGATGGAGACAAGGATAGAGATAGAGATTGAGATAGAGATAGCGATAGAGATGGAGATAGAGATGGAGATGGATATATATATAGAGATGGATATAGAGCTAGCCATACAGATAGAGATGGAGATAAATATAGACAGAGATTAAAGCTTAAATTAGACGTGACATAGCCATAATGCCATAGCCATAACCAAACCAAATTTCAATTGGTTTCTATAAAGAGAGTTATGGCGAGTCTCTCTCACTCTCACGCTCACCATAGAAATCAATTGAATTTTGGTTTGGTTATGGCTATGGCGTTATGGCTATGTCACGTACAATTTAAGCTTAAGATTGAGGTAGAGATAGAGATAGCGATAGATGTGGAGATGGAGATAGAGATAGATATATAGATAGAGATAAAAATTAAGACAGAGATTAAGATTGAGATAGAGATAGCGTTAGAGATGGAGATAGAGATGAATATATAGATAGAGATGGATATAGAGATACAGATACAGATAGAGATAGAGATAGAGGTAGAGATAGAGAAAGGTATATATATAGAGATAGAGACATAGATAGAGATAGACATAGATATATAAATTGAGATAGAGATAGAGATGGAGATAGAGATAGAGATAAAGTTAGAAATAGAGATAGAGACAGAGATTAAGATTGAAATAGAGATCGAGATAGAGATAAAGATAGAGATAGCGATAGAGATGGAGATAGAGATAGAAATAGAGATAGAGATAAATATATAGATAGAAATAGAGATTAATACAAAGATTAAGATTGAGATAGAGATAGAGATAGGGATAGAGATGGAGATAGAGATGGATATATAGATAGAGATGGATATAGAGATAGAGATGGAGATGGAGATAGAGATAGAGATATAGATAGAGACAGAGGTAGAGATAGAGAAAGCGATAGAGATATAGGTAGAGATAGAGAAAGATATAGAGATAGAGATAGAGATAGAGATAGATATAGAGACATAGATATAGATAAAGATAGCTATAGAGATAGGGATAGAGATAAAGATAGAGATAGAGATTGAGATAAAGATAGAGACATGGAGAAATAGAGAGAGAGAGGGAGAAAGAGAGAGAGAGTTTCAAGTTCAGCTGTTTTGCTGCCAGCTGTAACTCAGTACAGTCCTGTTCTACCTATACAATGATAAATATATATGCTTCAAAAGAGTGCAGAAAGAAAATCACTTCACTGGAAAAATTTTATTTTCCCAGAATGTTCAAATGATTGGGAGTATTATCCAAGCACTCGTAAGTGTATTCTACTTCAATAGCTCTGTTGTAATTCTATCAATACATGGAGACTTATATCCCTTAAGACTTTTAATTGAACTCACGATTTTCTCAATGATGGGACATGAAAAAGCATGTCATGAGGCTATATTAATCAGCTCAAGCCCTAACTTATTGTTTTGCGGTTGTCTCCAAAAATATGAAAGATTAAAAAAAACTCAGAATGTAAAAAACTGCAAAAGTTTGCATTTTCATGCCATTAAAAAATACTGAATATATGAACATAACCCGCAAAAAAGCTTAAGCCACATATTTGTCGAGCTCAAAAATTATGTCGCTTAAGCTTTTTCGGTGGTTTTGAAAATATACTGAAATTGAGCCCTATTAGGAAACTAGTACTGTTTAAAATTCATTCTAGTTCAATTGAATTAAAATTTTTGCTTATTTTAAGTTTTTTTTACTTGAAAAACACATTTTTATTTTTGAAATATTTTATTGTTAAAACAATCAGTTGAATTATACCTTTACTATTAATATTATATTTTAATTCCTTTTTCTACACATTTGCTGCAAGTATAATATTTTTTATAGCCATTAACTATAAAAATAAATAGCTTGTTATTATTTAAATATTGCATAATAAAATATTATTTTCAATATTTTAAATAAGCCACAATTATTTATTTTTTTTATATAAAATAGAGTTTTTTCTCACATTTGTGTAAAAAAATACAAAAGCTGTTAGGATTTGTTTAACCATTTACGACGATGTCTTATAATTTAAAATCTTTATGGAGCATTTATGTTTTTGCTTTAGTTTTGTATTTCTTTAGTCTATAATTATATATTTTTACAATTTTAATGATTATGATGTTGAAAAAGCATAAAATATAAATACAAATTAATAATAATACGGGTAAGATAAATGGTTTTGCTAAAATAATTATAAACAGATTTTGTCTTAAAATGGTTGAAAAAAAAGAAATAAAAATTGAACAAATTTGTTATTAAAATATTGTAGTCAAATTAAGGTTATTTACAAAGCTTTAGCACTAAATGATACTCGTACTTGGAGTTTTTTGTTAATAATAAATAATGACGAAAAGGGTTTAAAATTAAATACTTTGATTGCGCTGGAAATTGAGTGAGTCATGAACACCATCACAATTCTCTAGAACAATCAATTATCTTCCGGACTTGAAATATTCCAGCTGTAAATATTTGCAAGTTAAAAAAAAAATTTGGCTTACAAAACGATATGAACTATGGCCTGATTAGGTTATATATAAAAAACCTATTTTACCAAGTAACTTGAAATGAAATTGACGAAAAATTTATTGCAAAACTCGAAGATTAATTATATCTTAAATCCAATTTTAAGTTAAAAAAAAAATTTGATGCTGTTTATAAAAAGTTGGTACGCGTGAGAATGCGTGAGCGTGAGTAAAAAAATATTTTTTTTTGCTTTAATATAAAAAGAGTACATAACAAAGAAAACAAATCTTTTTTTAACATTTTTAGAAAGTTTTTATTCACTGTCACTTTAGCAAGTGTTTCGATTTATGATTTCAAATAACTATTGAGCGTAGTAAAGTTGTTCATAATAAAAATTTACAGTTTTGAAAATATAACACAATTTAATATTATAGCGAAGATGAGTGTAGCATTAATATTAGTCAAAAGTTGTCACGCGTGAGAGGACGTGAGCGTGAGTGATAAGACATTTTTTTCTTCTTGAGTCTAAGAGGTAAAAATTTTAGGGACGTTAAGAGGGAGGCTTTCAAAGTTTGATTCCAAAAAATTATTTTAATCGATTCTGTTGTTTGGCTGTAATTAATTATGGCCACAAGACGCGTAAAATTTCCTATAGGGCACTGGCGCATAAAATTATATTATTATGTATATGTATCCGTAAGGTTAAATATTTTGCCTGACAATAATAACAAATAAACTTCTACTTAGATTCTTCAATATCATTGCGCAATTTTAGGTATTTCCATTTACTTAAAAATATTCGTAAAAGCAAAAGAATTAAAAATATTACTTAAGGTTGGTAAACACTATCCTACACGATCGTGCAACTTTTGAGAAGATACAAACCTGGCATGATAGAATTTATAAAAATTTTCAAAGAGACAAAGATACGAGGGCGGACTTTTTGAATGAAACACAATTTTTTTGCAAACAAAAATTTATTTTGCAACATAATTTCCTTTTAACTCAATACGATTAGTCCAACGTTTCTCCAGTTTTTGTATCCTCGTGTGTTTTAGAAAAATACACGATGTTGTATGTTTTGAACAGCTGTTAAACACAAATTAAATGCCGGCACTTGCTAAGAATTTGACAGTAACAGGTGTGGTTTAATGGGAACAGTGTTGCATTTCATATAACTACGAGGGAAGTTCGATAAGTTACGGACTTATTGATCCACCCTCGTGACAAGTCATTAGATCAGGGTTGCATTTTTTTGTAAGTCGTGCTATTGTGTAGGATAGTAAGCATCAATCAGCCTTTACAAATATTCATGAAAAAAAATTAACAATATTTCTTTCGTGTGTAATTAAGAAAAACATTTTTTCATATTTGTTGTTCCATAAATATTTTTTTTTTGGATTTTCAATATTATTGTGCAATTCTTGATGTTGTGCAATAGAATTATTTCTGATCTTGCAGTACTTTATTGTGTACACTTGGCCTTGCTTGTATTGTGTTTATGTGCTTTTGATACGTGCCAAAATTTTTTGTAGTTTTCTAAAGCTTTTGCGTAAATAATTCTCGTATTCTATTTTAATTTAAAAAATTATAGAAAACCTTGAAATTAGTTGATAGTTAAGAACACTTAATCGATGCAATAACACGGAAGCTCATGTTACATATCTGTGTTTGTTGAAAAAATAATTTTTTTATATAATATTCCACCGTGTAGTCTTTTTATAATAAAAAAAGCAATGTGAGTCCAATCACAGGGGAGATGTGTAAATATCTAGTAATGAAATTTTTTTTTAATATTGGCTTATGGTAACTAAAATAAGATATATAAATTTTTGACTCTACTGTATTTAAAAATCTATAGAAAACCGCATCTATAGTAGTGGAATTATTAATTGTGGGGGTTTGTGGAGAATTGCTCATATGCAAGTGCAAAATATCAAATAAAAATTTTGATAAAGCTTGCGACTATGGGCTTGCAAAATTTGTATTAAATAAAATCTCCACCCATAATAATTGGCATAAAATGGAGATTGTTACCCAATTGTCGTGCACCAGCTTCAGTGTAAGGCAACAGTACGTAATGAAGATATGCTTTATAAAGACTGTTTATATATCTTTTAAACAAATATTTCACATTTAAAACGCTCTTTTATTTAAAAATTTACATTTATTTTATATTTTTCAACTTTTTAACAAAATTATCCCCACTGGCAACACTATTACACTTCACAAGCAATTTCTATTAAAATTAACATTGTTCCACAATGTATGCTTTAAAATTCGGTTGAGTGTATTTCTATGCAGCTGTTTCTCTGTACTTCTTGTTGTCCGTATGATTACACTAATACACTCATACATAGCTCACACCGATTTGATAACGCATCGCACATCTTACTCAAAATTTGTGATTGTATTGTGAAACAGATTTTTACCCCCTATCGTATAGATGTTTACACATCAAAAAAAAAAAAAACATCTCAACAATGATTTGACATGTTCACTTAAGATAAACTTATCGCATTAATCGTGAAAACATTATCTAACAAAATGCGCTTAATCTTTTGTGCCAAAATTGTGTCAAATATTCCTTAAAAGGCAATTGTAACTAAATTGCCAGCAAAATCTACAACAGCCAACAGCAACAGTTAACCACAAAACTCCTTAAATGGTAAATAAATCTAAGAAATACTTTTATAAATATGAATATCTTTAAGCGTATTTATTCAAGTGTGAATAAGAAAAGAAACCACAAAATTGACAACATTTAGTCATAAAAAACATGTTGCTGAACATCTCCCTCCCTTGGCAAAACAATGAAACCAAAGTACAAAAAAAAAGATAATTTTTTTGGAGGAACTAATTTCCAATTAAGGTCAATCTAATAAGAAAATGAATGCAAGCGAAAATAGCTGTTTAATAGACGAGCGGCAACATAAAAAAATTAAAAATTAAAATTAAAAATTTTGTAAATTTTGCTAAAAAAAAGCTGTAGAGCAATTGAAATTTGCCAATTATCAAATTGAATTAAAAAGTAACAACATAAATCATTGTTGAATATATACGTATACATGCATCTATAAATATATCTATACCCAGCGGGAACTAGAAGGAGTAACGATGCCTTCTAGAAGACCTCTGTGCGCCTTCTTTTGGATGTAGAAGGCCTACTTGCTCCATTCCATACTCATATCTTTTTTACACGCGTTGTCATTGAGGAGCAGGCGTTCTGGAAGGCCTTCAAATTGATGAATTTTGCTCTTGCTTTGGTAAAAAAAAACATAACAAAACTTGTTACTCCTTCTCTTCTCCCTTCTCATAGAACGGAGTGTGGAATGTGTATCGTATATGAGAAAGAGTCCTTTAATAAGGCCTGCACCAAGAAGGTCTTCTGAGTTTTACCACTGGGTATATACATATATATGTAGATATATATAGTCACATATATGTACGTATGTATTTAAACTTAAAAATAAATTTGTAGTAGAAGCCAAAAAAAAAACTCAAAACTTAAATATGAAACAAGTGAATAGATGGATGAATGCCTTAAGCTTAAGTTACTCAAGTTGACGACGGCAACTTTTATTGCTGTATTAGCGAAACATTGTTTGTTTTCTTCTTCTTTTATTTCACAAAAGCTTACAGTTTTTTTTACAAGTATAAATAGTCTTGGGGACTACTTGTTAATATTTACACTTTCCGTTTGGCTTTAAAGTGCAAATTGAGAGATATTATTTTATGATTTGCAAATAATGGGCATTGCGCCCATACATTGTCAACATTTTTATTTGATCAACAAACAAAGTAAAATTGGCCATTGAATATGAATAAGTGAGGCGCGTTAATATGTGGCAAATATAGGATCTTTCATTAAAAGCTTCCTAACTTTAAAACTAAATAAAACAAAATGTATGTGAGATATCACCGCAGTTTTTTTATGCGTTTGAAAGGCCTATTGAAGTGATTGTATATGTGAAATATATGAGCTTAATTATGAAAGTAGTATAACCCCTAGTTTAAACTTAAAATACATATAAGTACGTAATTAGCTAATTTCCACTTAAATTTAAATTGTATTTAATTTGAATTGTATTTAAGTACGATTTAATTTTTTCAGTAGTTAATTAAAGTACTAAAAATTACCAAATATTAAATATGGAATGCTTTCCAAACAACAGCTGTTTCATATAAACAAATACGGCCATGTTACAGAGTTCAATTCCGGAACGGAATTCAATCCACCCCATTTTTATAGGAGATGGTGTCTAAAAAAGAAAATCAAAATACGGAAAATTGTCAGGTGTGTCCACACTGTTGAGGGCGCTGGTATGCTGAGTTATATTGCGGCTATGGCTCGACATGTTGAGTTGACTTCAATTCCGTTTCCGAGCGAAATTGAACCCTTTGACATGGCCGACAAATTAGGTTATCAACACATTTTATGAAACAACGAGAATGTATCATCAGAATGTATTTTTCTACTTATTTATACCCTGATATATAACATATGTATTACATATGTTATATATTTATCAAAATTAAATTGAATTCTTTTAAATATGGCCACATAATGTTCTGCTATATGTTTTAAATAAACTCACACACACCCAAAAACATATGGTACACTCATAAAACTTACATTGAACTTAAATACACAAGGTTGGGCATTTCAGTATTATTTAAATATGCATTGAAAAACACAATTTTGTGTTTAAATAGAACTTAAAAATTATTACAATTTAATTACCAAGTCAAAAATTGGCCCTTTGATCGAGATATTTGTGCTATTTATTTGTGTGAAAATGTTTTGTTTTTTTCTAAATCGTTTGCACTAACAATTCTCGTATTCTATTTTAATAAAAAAAAATATACCAAAGGTTGAAATAAGTTGTAAGTGCCCAAATACACAAAGCATCAATCATATGGAAACTGATGTTAAATATCTGTGCAGCTAGTGTTTGCCGGAGTGAATGAAATTTTAGTGGACACTAGAGTGATGTGAAATTTAATTAAAACCGGTTGTTCTGTTGTAGAAATTTTTGATTTATTATAAATTTTTTTTATTTATATCCCACTGTGATCTTTTCTTCCAACATAACAAATGTTTGTACAACAAAGGTTTTAGGCGCATAACATTCAAGCCGTTTTATAAAGCCTTTATTTTTATAGTTTTGGCTGCAAATTTTAGTTTCTTTAATTATTCTTTCTAAATCAAGTTTTTCCTTTAAATCATATCTATCTCACTATTGCCAATTTTATCATTATTGCGTGAGTATTTATATTTGTATATTTTCCTAAACATTTGACTCGAAACTCTTCACACAATTTGCTTTTATATTTGTGCAAATGTTTTATTACTATTCAAACATTTCTTGACCTTAATTGTTTAAAAGTGTTTATTTGTTATTTTATCTATTTAAAGATGTAGAAAGGAAAATATTCTCATAGAAAAAAATGAACATCTCTATGGAAATGCCACAATATTTACGCAGTTATAGATAAAAATGCATAAGTACTTTCAACGTGAGGTATAAGAAAAATTTAACAAAAGGGTATTATACAATTGAACTTTAATAAAAAGCCGAACGGAGAAGGACTTTAAAAATTTACTAAATGTGAAAGGAACTTTAAGCAGAAAGCTGGGCCCTATTCCACAAAACAACTTATCAACTTTTCACTTTGCACTTATCAAATTTTTCGTCAATTTGCAAAACTTTATGTTCCACAGAACTATAAAATTTGAAAAGTGATAAGTTGAAAGTGATAAGTGTAATTTGCAAAGTCTTTGCAATTTTTCTCGTTTCTTTGCAATTTCTGTTCCGCGTACGTTCTCTTCTGCAAAGTGCAAAGTTAATTTTGAAAAGTGTAATTTGCAAAGATTTTGCAAATATTTATACTGTTTCGTTCCACAAAATCTGTAAATTCTAGTTTTGCAAAGCAAATTTTGATAAGTTTGTCAAAAATTTGCAGGGTAAGCGTTCGCGTTGCAAATCAATATTGTTATAACTAGTGAAGCGTTCAAAATGTTAAGACGTGAACTTTTGTTTGACGATTGTGAAGACGCGGATAAAACAAGAAATTATAGAGACCGAATTAATTTTTCGGGTCTAAAAAATTTCAATTTTAAAGCGAAAGCACGCTTAAACCAAATCCAAGTTGATTACGTTTTAAATAAAATTGGACAAAATTTAAAGCATGATACTCAGCGCAGTCATGCTTTGTCGGCTGAAAATCAACTGTTACTGTGCTTGCATTGGCTCGGAAATGGGTGCCAGTACCATGGGGTTGCAGCTATGCATAACGTTGCAAAATCAACAGTTTGTAGAACCATCCATAGAGTTGTCGACGTTATAATAGACGTTTTATTTCACAACATAATTCGGTGGCCCGATGACGTTAATGGTATTGCTGAAAAGTTTTTTAATATGGGTGGATTCCCTTGTGTGTGTGGTTGCGTGGATGGCACACTCATTAAAATTGATGCGCCTACATTACACGAGGAAGGATACGTAGATCGGCATGGAAACCACTCATTAAATGTGATGATGATATGCGGGCCAGACTACACATTTTACAGTGTAAATGCAAGTTGGCCGGGCAGCGTTCATGACTCAAGGGTGTTACGGAATTCGGCTGTAAGTCAACGATTCGACAGTGGATGGAGACCATTTCCGGATGCTGTTGTCTTGGGTAATAGTGGTTATGGACTGAAAAACTGGTTGATACCACCAGTACGACGAAATCCCGATAACCCTGCTGAAGAGGCTTTCAATCGTTGCCACAGGAAAACACGACGTATAATTGAAAATAGCTTTGGAATTCTTAAAGAAAGATTCCCGTGTTTAAATCATCTGCGACTGAGACCTGAATTTGCAGGAAAGGTAGTTATTGTTTGTGCCATCTTACACAATATTGCCTGTAGCATCGGAAGGAGTAGTGAAAACATACAACCCACTGATGACACTGACAATGACATCGAAGAATTAGATCTGGAAAATACTGATGAAGAAAATTATGTCATTAATAATATGGATCATGCGAGTGGAATGGAAAGGCTTACTTCTCTGCTGCAATACTTTTCGTAATGCCAACTATTACAGTATTGTTTTGAAATAAAATTTGTTTTTCGGCTATGGCATTTTATCACTGCAAAAGAGTTGTTTAATTTGGGGGAAATTTTGAGGTTTGAGAATAAGATCTCAGAAAATAAATAATAGAAGTCAAATAAAAATTAAATTCACTTATTGTTTATTTAGGAACAAAATAAATTAAAAAAAAAACACAAATAATAAAAATGCATACATAAAACTAATAAAACATAAAAAACTTAAGACTCATCAAACGATATTTTGGAAATATTTGCAGTTTCTGCCGCTGCAATTCCTCTAGTTATGGCAGAAGCTGGAAGTTGGAGCTCCCTCTCCAGTTTAAGGCATTGAAGTTTCCGGTAGTAAACTTCAACTTGGATTAGCTCAAGCCGACATTTCTTCTCTATATCCAAAGTTTCACTTGGAAAATTGGTAGAGCTTTTCCGCTTCCTTGCGTTTAGAGGTGGGTGGGCAGGTGATTCCTCTGTCATTGATATTCTGGAATCGCACTCACCTGGTGGTAGATTTTCTGGATTTCCATAGCTTTCTGGCAAATTCAGTCCATCTACCACGGCTGAATCTGACTTCAGAATATCGAGGATGACCAAGTCAGCCTCATCCATAACGCTGTTTTTCCCACCTGCTGAACCAGTTCTTCTGGCGTTATCTCTTTTACTCTGCAAGTTAATAATATTAAATTCAGGGGTTAATAAAATTATATTCAAGGATCTCAAAAATAACAATCATTTGTATGTGTGCCCAAAAAATTTCCGGTGCACAAATTTTATATTTTTGCGCAGGTAACAAGGAAAATGACCTTTTATGTACAGTTTATGAAAATGCACACACACACACACGGTTGCATCATTATTAATTGATTTTTAATTGTCTCACAGCAACAATGTGTGTAATGAACATTTGTATTGTTGTTGTATACAATATACCTGTTAGTTATTGGGTCTGCACAATATTACAATTGATAAAAATTTTAACAAGGACAAATAAATGATTTACATATTTAAATCCCTAATTATTTGCTATACTTAGACGTAAAATTATTTTACTTACCAATGTACGACTTTTCCAGAGCCCAAACAAACCATCCCTCGCATAGGTCCATGTTTTTTGGGCAAACGCCAGTTGCAGGGATTGGGCTTTTTTCAAAACTTCCTCCCAAGCAGCCTGTTTATCTAATTTGTTAACCTTTAAATGAAATGCAAATTTTAATATGTTCTTAATATTAACAATAGTTGTAAAAAATAAATACTTACTTTATTGTCTTGAAAACTGGCAAATAAAATATCTTTTTGTTCTTTTATAACATGCAACACTGCAAGTTTTTTTTCCATTTGAATTTTTCGGCTCACTTTAACAAGTTATATTGTCAAGTGCAAAGTGAAAACTGATAACACAAAAATGCAAAGATGCTTCAATGCTTTGTGGAACACTTTGCATACTCTCTTTGCAGGAGAGCGCAAAGACTTAGCAGTGAGTGCAAAGACTTTGCAGTGAGTGCAAAGACTTTGCAGTGAGCGCAAACTCTATTCAAAAATTAGCTAAGTGCAAAGTGAGATTTGCAAAGAATAATGTGGAACTGAAACACTTATCACTTTGCCAAAAAATACAATTTGATAAGTGCAAAGTGAAAAGTTGATAAGTTGTTTTGTGGAATAGGGCCCTGGTCATCAAATAGTCAAATATTTATTTAATTTTATTTACTAGTTACTATCCAGCAATATTCTAGGAAATAGTATAATATACCGTTTATATTAAAAGGAAGTAGTCAAGTAATGACATAATTATAATCTTTTATATGAGTAAAAGGTGTTTTCTTTTATAGAGTAACGCAAGTTTAAATCATAATAAAACAAGGAAATATATTTTTAATATCAATGAAACGGGTTTTATTGGAAAGAAAATTTGATGAAAATTGATTTCTGCCATGTGGCCGCCACGGCTGTCGCATAGAAGGCGCCATCTGGAACACCAATTTTCAACAACTTTTTGCAGTATTTGCGGCCGTATTTCGCCGATAACTCTTCAAATGTTGTTGCTGTTCCAGGGCTTCATCGAAATATGGAAGCAGTGCACGATGAGTTTGACGAATGGAATAAATATTTTGATTTAAAATTTCAACAATTGGCACGCGTTGCTCTGGTGTAAGTCGATTAACAATGAAATTTAAATGCAAACTAAACAAAAAGCAACTATCAGCTGTAAAATGGATGTTCAAATAAAGCAGTGATGCCAACTCAAAGTTGTGACACTCTAAAAAAACACCCTACAGTAGCTTTGGAAGAAGAACTGCTATTCTAATGTAGGAAATACTTTTTACATATAGATAAATACTGTATTTATTTGAATTTCAACCCATTACATTGCCCCTTAAGCTTTTTTCCTGTGTAACTATGGTTTTTTCCTTTTTAATTTCGCTAGTTTTAAGTTATTTTACGATATTTTAATTTTATGCCATCTTGTGTTTTTTTACATTGATCTAATTTGAGAACATCTTATTTTTAATACTTCTACATATTTCTTGAACGCCATTAAAAAAAAAATATTGCTTTGTTCCTTACTAGCGGTCACCACTAGTCATCATGTCGGACATCGCAAATGGCTAATGGAGACCGCTCATGCCAACTTTCGTCCATGCTCTGACATGGATGCCCGAACATACATATGTCTGAGCGACAATGTTCGCCATGAGATTCTCAGTCTACAACCATTTGCAATAGAAAGAAAAGTGTCAGAACAAAATTGATAAATATGCCATCTTTATTGCACTAGCGCAAAATACTTTTTTGATATGCCTAAACATGGACATCGCACGTATTCACCACAACAAAGAAGTTGATGATTTTTTCATAGTTGCTCGGCCGGCGTCATGTTCATGCCATGTTGAAGTCGATGGCTAGTGGAGATGTAGGATTATGAATGAGTGGTCTTGATTTATAAAAACCCTTTTCATACTGCTTTCTTTTGCCAAACTTTTCTTGCTTTCAACAATTGTGTGCAAGTCACAGCATACAGATTTTAAAGTATACATAAATAATAATGATTAAATGCTTTGAAGATATCCAACAATAGTTTAAAAAAAGCATTAATCGCTGATCTGAACTTTGAACTTCATACATATGTATAACGAACAAGTTCATTTAAAAACAAATTTTAGAAAGTAGACTAAATCTCAACTAATAAAGTTATAAAACTTGTAGATGGCAAATCTTTATTAAGATCTAAAACATTAAGCTCTGCTCTTATGCATACTAAAACATAAGCTTAAAGTTTTTTTTAAAGCAATTTCCTTATACAAAACAGCTCAATTATCTTATCTTTTGATATGGAACAAACAACAACATTTTGATAAGATGACATGTAAACAAACAGATAGATCAATGAGTCGATATAATCACAACAACACAAAAAAAGAACAAATTTCGAAAGAACGTGTGCGTGTGTGTGTATATGTGTGTGTGTGTAACTAATCATGTGTAAAGCCAATAACACTACATGGAAACTTGCAGCCAAATGTTCAACGTAGCAACAACAAACACCAATCAAAATTGAACAACAACAAATAAAAAAAAAGTGACAATAGTTGGCAATTTACTATTTTACTATGCCATACGATACGATAAAGACATAAATTATCACATCGTATATTAAATAAACACTAAAACGTTGCATGCAGAAATATATACTTACATACATACATATATACGTTTATATTTCACCTCTTTCTTGGCTTCACCCGCCTCCTTTAGTTTGGTTTGTTTTAAATTTTTATTTTTTGCCTATACTTGCTATAACATGCAAATTTATTCATTGACTGCAACATACAATAACATCGAGCCAATTTGCCTCAACAGTAACAACAGTGTATTAAAATATTTCACAAGCCATACGAGGAAGAGATTTTCTAATAGTTTTGTATTTCAAGCCGAATATTCGGGGTTTAATAAGAATTTATATATTTTCAATACTCGAGTTTGAAGGAATTAAGCAAGATATTTATGTACGCCTAAAGGTCGAAAAATTTTAAATAATTTTTATATAAAAAGTTATTTTGTGTTACCTGAGATTAGGCAAGGGATAGTGGAAGTAAAAATGGTAAAGTGACAAATAGAAAGAGAGAATAGAACTATACATTCGCACGTTTTTGT
The DNA here is from genome assembly GCA_944452675.1 of Tachina lurida. Lineage (NCBI taxonomy): Eukaryota > Metazoa > Arthropoda > Insecta > Diptera > Tachinidae > Tachina > Tachina lurida. Next base: position 12,214,254 of record OX101753.1, read on the forward strand.
TGCAGCTCCTCTGGTGTTAATAAGGCACATTATTTTAAGCTACAAAAAGGTAATTCGCCATTGATTTAAGCATTGAATTTTAATTTAATTGAACTGAATTGTGATATCAACTAGTATAGACACAAGAGCTATAAGAAAAGCCGGGAATTTAAATCAAGCCCTCGAAGACTGTCATTTGCTTTGTAGTAGACGCACGAACTAACTAATTAAGTTATTGTTAAAGATTTTGTAAGGATTCTTTTTTTTACAAATGGTACCTTTTTGCAACAGGTAATTTTTACAACAAATACTTCTGCCTAAAGTACGAGTACTTTGCACAATTCGTATTTTTATAAGAGTTATTTTTTTGTATGGTACCTTAAGCGAAACGTATATTTTACAAAAGGTACCTTTTACAAAATGTACTTTTTACAAAAGATACTTTTAAAAAAGGTACTTTTTATAAAAGACACTTTTTATAAAAGCTACTCTTTACAAAGTACTTTTAAGAAAAGGTACTTTTTACAAAAGGTACTTTATACTGAAGGTACTTTTTACTAAAGGTACTTTTTACAAAAGCTTTCATTTACGAAAGATACTTTTTACAAAAGGTACTTTATACTAAAGGTACTTTTTACTAAAGGTGGTTTTTACAAACAGTACTACTTACCAAATGTCCTTTTAACCAAAGGTACTTTTTACAAAAGGTACTTTATACTAAAGGTACTTTATACTAAAGGTAGTTTTAACAAACAGTACTATTTACCAAATATCCTTTTAACCAAAGGTACTTTTTACAAAAGGTACTTTTAACATAAGGTACTACCTACACATAAAAGGTACTTTTTGCAAAAGGTTCTTTTAACAAGAGCACTTTTTATAAAAGATCCTTTTTACAAAAGGTCCTTTTTACAAAACGTCCTTTTTACAAAAGGTACTTTTTACAAAAGGTCCTTTTTACAAAACGTCCTTTTTACAAAAGGTACTTTTTACAAAAGGTATTTTACACTGAAGGTGCTTTTTACCAAAGGTACTTTGGTACTTTTAATTACTAAAATGTACTTTTTACTAAAAGGTACTTTTTACAAAAAGGTACTTTTACAAAAATGTACTTTTACAGAATGGTACTTTTATAAAAATGGTACTTTCACAATAAGATACTTTTACAAAAAGGTACTTTTACAAAAAGGTAATTTTACAAAATGGTACTTTTACAAAAAGGTACTTTTTGCTAAAAGGTAGTTATTACAAAAAGCTACTTTTACAAAAAGTACGTTTTACAAAAAGGTACTTTTGAAAAAAAAAATGCTTTTTACAAAAAGGCAGTTTTACAAAAAGGTAATTTTTGCAAAAAGTTCGTTCTACAAAAAGTTAATTTTTTTCTGTCAAAAAGTACGGTTTACCAAAAGGTACTTCTGACAAAAGGTACTTCTTACAAGAAGGAACTTTTTGCGTAAGGTACATTTTGCAATAGGTACTTTTTACTAAAGGTTCCTTTGTAAAAAGTAATTTTAACTAAAGGTACTTTTTACAAAAAGTAATTTTGACGAAAGGTACTTTTTGCACTATTAGTTAAGAGACTTTCTACCAAAGTAACTTTTTGCAAAAACACTTTTTACATTGTTGCGAAAGTTATGTTATGTTATTATATATATTTATAACCGAATATTGAGAAATTCCTCCAGCCTTTATTTATAATTTCCGTATGCATTTCATGTGTCGTTTTTTATTGCTTCATATGAAAAAGTGCTCTTTGTTATTGTAAATATGTTGTGCGTTAGTGTTGCTTTGTTGTTCGCAAGTATGTTTTTTATGTTCCTAAGTACCCATGAAAAAGTTAGCAAAGAGTCTGTTAAAAGCATTGATGAGTGAGTAAATGAAGTGTAAATATTGTGGCGATGGTGACTGTGAGGAATCTTAGCGCCTATACGGGGCTTAAGTGGCCAGATGTTGAATTTATCAGAAATAACTAAAACGCAAGATAAGATTGAATTTTGTCGGGCTTAAAGTAATTTAACATCGCATACATATATGTATAGCCGTTATGCTTGAGAACGTGCTAAATGGCTTAAAAAAGTGAAAAGTTTGACCTTTTAGTTAGAGATCAAAATTTTAATAAACAAATGTATATACATAAATATAGCGATTTTTATTAAAAAACTAGATTTTTTTAATTTAAAAAATCTATTATTTTTTTGTAAATTTAATAATTTTTTATTATATTCTGGAGTAAAACTTTTTCCTGCTAAAGGAAAACACGTTCTTTCCACAAGTCCAGTAGGCGACTCGTGCAAAAAAATTCGTAATAAAATCACTGGAAAAAATTAGAACTTTTAATATAAATTTTCTACTCAAGTTGACCGTCTGGGTTGTGGAAACAGGATTCTTTTTTTGAGTTCCTTTTCGATTTCCTTCAAAAAAGGTTGTTGTCTTTGATAATGAAAAATATAAATATTATTGCCATGTTTTTAAAACATAAAAATTCAATTAAAGTATTATACAATAGTTTGAAAAATATATGAATATATATTGAATATAATGTTTGGAACAAAATCATAAAGCAAATACACGAACCTTCTAGCATCGAGAATAAATAATAATTTTTTTAAAGAATCACAACTGCGGTTTTTTTTTTCGTCCATAGACAACCCGATACAATCGTCGAACAGAATTAGGGCATAAATGTTTTTCATTCTAATTTTTAAAATAATTTATGCCCTTGTTCAGTAAGAAGATTTAGGACGTTTTTGTTTGAAAATGCTTCTGACTTCTTGTCTTTGAATTCTCGAAATTATTTTCTTCAAAAATGGTTGTTGTCTTTGATAATGAAAAATATAAATATTATTGCCATGTTTTTAAAACATAAAAATTCAATTTAAGTATTATACAAAAGTTTGAAAGATATATGAAAAAATATGTTGGATATAATGTTTGGAACAAAATCATAAAGCAAATACACGAACCTTCTAGCATAGACAATAAATATCAATTGTTTTAAAGAATCAAAACTGCGGCTTTTTTCGTCCATAGACAAGACGATACAATCGTCGAGCAGAATTAGGGCATTAATATCTGTTTGACTCTTGAATTTTTTTTACATCTGGCATGTTTGTTGTTTAATTGTTACACCATATGCCTCTGCCCTTCTGTTGCCTCCTACAATTCTGCTAATATTTTACACTTTTTTTTTTGTTCGCTGGTGCCAAAAAGGGAGGGAAGCTCTAATATTCGCATATTTATTTATCTTGAGAATTGTTTTATATTTTTGAACCGGTTTATTTGTTTATTTATTTTATATATTCAGTGAATTCAATACGCGCTTATTTAAAACATATGTATATACTCGTATGTATGTATATTGTATGCAGCGATGCCAACTTAGCTATTTTAGAGCTAGATTTAGCTCTTTTTGATTGCTTTTAACTCGAAATTTTTCCCTTTAGCTCTTTTTTTAAAAAAAGAGCTAACACAGCTCTTTTCAATTTTAAAAACGGCACGTTTAGCACTTTTCGCATCTATAGTAAATTTTCTCGTTTTTACCCTATTGTTTCGTCTTTGAGGCATTTACATTTTTGGTAAATATGTTTTGTTGCAAGTTCAGATACTTTTTTGAAACTATGTAAGATATATTTATGTATTTAGTGTGTTCGTTTCTGAATAATTAGAAAATTTTCGACAAATTATTGAAATGGATTCTTACTGCAAAACAGGAAAACTTGGGGATCAAATTCCTCGTTTAAGAAATGGATTAAACCAACAAAAGATCCATGTTAAGCTTTGTGCAAATGTTGCAAATTAATTATAAGAGCGAAATATTTTGATTTAGTTCGCCGTTCGGAGACTCGAAAGCATAAAAAATGTATGGCTCCATTTAACGATATTGTGCTATCCTAGCCAGATATATCAGAAGTTCCAACACAAACGTAAATTGCGCAAACAAATCTTGAATTATATGCTGCAGTACATACACCGTTTTTAGCAATGGATCTTTTATTTTTTCTTACTATTATTTTTTATTAATGTTAAAAAATCTTGAAGTACAAATTGAATAATAAATACATTCATAGATTTAAAACGGAAAAATATCTAATTTTTAAATTTAGCTCTTTTTAGCTCTTTTTGACTACTTGGTTGGCTCCTTTTGCCTCTGAATTGTTGGCATCACTGATTGTATGTAGTATTTTGTAAGCAATTTGTAACATCAACTTCTTTGTATGAAGATGTTGTTGTGGCTGTTGACGATGATGATGACTGTGACTGTGAAGTGTGGCATGAATTTTTAATTGAAAAAGGAAACGGTTGATTGCGTTCACATAGAAAAAAAAAATTATATGAAATTCTTTTTTTTTTATTTATTGGATTATGCTCTCAAAATATTTTAAATATCTTGTAATAGATAAAGTGATAATATTATAATTACAAGTAAGAAATATTGAGCGCTTATTAAAATTTTTTAAGCAGGTTTTTTTTTTTTAAATATGAACTAATAAATTAGATAATACTCGTATTATAATCTATACTAAAGTGCCATAAGGAAAAATTATGAAACTTAAATATTGTAAATAAAAACGCCTCTCTTCTTTTTTTGTCGCCAACAAGTGATTCATAAAAATAAATAAATTGTTTAAACAATACTTTGGTTTATTTTTAGTTAAAGCTCTGAAAGCCTTGGGAAGTAGGCTCAAAAAATTTAAATATTAATTGTTTAATTACAAAGGCTTGAAAAGCTTAAGAAAAAAGAGATTTAAATTTTGAAATTTCGTGTTTGATAAATTTGATTTAATAAAATAAAAATTAATACATTTAAGCAACATTTACAAGATCAAACGCCAATAGCAAAACGAATGTAATTGATTATTCAACTGGTGCTGGGGACAAAAATAAATAAAATTGTTTAATTTGAGATATAGACATAAACTATTTAAGCTGCTTTATAATTAAATCAATCTAATCTTGCAATAAAACACACCTCAATGAAAATATTAAATAATTAATAGCATCATCATTAATTAAATTAAAAAGAAGACGTCTCAATCAAAACACTAAATAAATTATTAGAAAATGCTAAATAAATTACTACTGCTAATACTGGTAAGTTTAAAATACATTTTCTTAGACATTTCTCTAATTTATCTAATTTCTTGATTGTTTAATTACAGCAGGGCCTTGATAAGGTAGACTCTTAAAAATTTACACATCTTTTTTTATGCCAAATTATCTAAAATTATTTAAAAATTAACTTGTTAAAAATCCTTCGAGCGTATTTAACAGATTAAAGTAGAACCTTGATATAGACTACCCTTAAACATTTTATATGTATGTATATATTTTTTAAATTATCTAAAACTATTCACAAGTTATCGTGCTTAGAATATTTTCTAGCGAATTTCCCAAATTACAGTAGAACCTTGATATAGGCAACTATTAAACATATTGTGTTTAAATTTTTTAAATTATCTTAAACTATTAAAAAAAATATCGTGCGTAGAGCTTTTTCTAGCAAAATTTCCCAAATTACAGTAGAAGCTTGATATAGGAAACTCTTAAAAGTATCATATGGGTGTATATATTTTTTAAATTATCTAAAAATATTCAATTATGAATAAATTTTTTTAGTGAATTTCACAAATTACAGCAGAGCCTTGATATAGGCAACTCTTAAAAATATTATATGTATGTAAGTATAATTTTTTTAAATGATCTAAAACCTTAAAAAAATTGTCGTGCTTATATCTTTTTTTTAGCCAATTTCCCAAATTTCAGTAGAACCTTGATATATGCAACATATTATATGTATGCATATCTTTTTATAATTATCTAAAACTATTCAAAGTTAACGCGCTTAGAGCTTTTTGTAGTGAATTTCTCAAATTACAGTAGAACCTTGATGTAGACAACTCCGAAAAATAATATACTATGCGTGTAAATATTTTTAAATTATCTAGAACTGTTAAAAAATGATCGTGCCTAGAGATTTTGCTAGGGAGTTTTTCAAATTACAGTAGGTCCTTGAGATAGGAAATTCTTAAAAATCTATGTTTGCAAATACTTTTTAAATTATCTAAAATTATTCGAAAATTATCGTGCTTAGAGATTTTGCTAGAGAGTTTATCAAATTACAGTAGGTCCTTGATATAGGAAACTCTTAAAATGTGCAGATGCTTGTATATTTTTTAGCAAATCCTGTAAAATTATTCAAAAATGATCATGCTTAAAGTAGGTCCTGGACTTAGGAAACTCTCACAAAATAAAACAACTTATCTAAATTTTTTTTTAATTTTGACTATTCTTTTAAATTGTTTTCCAGGCCATACTAGCCAGTGGTATTATAACCGGCCTCTCTGCCAACAGTGGAGCTGTTAGCTGCGGCGGCCTGTTATGTCGCCCTATTACTGGCCTATTTACCCGAGATCCTCTGCCCGATGATGCTTACATACATGTGGCAACAATACCAGCAGGAGCTTCAAACATTTCCATAACAGAACTGAAAAACAGCATGAATTTGCTGGGTGAGTAAAAAAAGCAATTGAAATGCAAATTAAAAAGACCTAATACCAGAGCAATTAATTTCCTGAACTAGAAAACTGTAAAATATTGCAGTGTTATATATCGATGGCTTAGTATAAAAAAGGCGTATCTCAATTTTTTTATATGTAGGTAGGCAACGTATTATTACATCCTCCTTAAAGAACTAATGTCCTTCCCACGATGTCACCAGAAATCGTTCGATCGATAACAATAACATTAGAATATTTGTTGTTGTTCGCAATACAAGTTGTCGATCGAACGATTTCTGGTGACATTCTGGGACAGGCTGTAAGTAAGTGATACTTAAAAATAAACGGCCTTATTTATAAAAATTATTAATAAGAAAAATTGTGTACGAAAATTTTTTTCAAAGACCCTTTAGAAAACCTTAATAGTTCTTACAAATAAGGCTGATAAGATTTATGAACGTTTAAAAAATGATTCTTGCAAGTAAATTTTTTAAGTTTTATGCAGTTTTTTCCTTCTCCTGTAGAAAATCGAAAATTCGAGTTACACCCTTCTCACATTCAGCCATCGATATGTAAAAGTATATAAACTTAAAGGTATTACAGCATACATACAGATGTTTTTCTTACAAATCTCAAAAGCTTTTGAAAATAAGATTTACAAAAGTAAAAAACGGGAAGTTGCTCAGTAGGGCAGCATAATCCTTCATTGCGAGGAGTATTTTAAAGCATTTCCTTTAACATTTTTCTTCTAGTGCTAAGTACTGATGATGATAGTTATATTATCAATGGCGACAATACTGTTTCGGAGAGTGGCGCTTATGAAGCCGCTGGTGCCGTTTTCGATTATCATCGCTTAGATGGCTTGCAGGAGCATGGCGAAGGTGTTACCGAGTGGGTTACATGTACGGGACCTTTGAGAGATAATGTGGAATTAATGGTATGTTTTAGAAATAATTTTAAAAAACTCTACAAAAGAAATTATTTATAATTATTTTGTACCTAATGTGGAAGTCCATTATTATTAATGATAAAAAAAATCGTCTCAGATGTTTTAAAATTTTTTTTATTGATTCTATTTCATAGATCCTTAAAGCAAGTGACTTCATAATAATCAATTGTATCTTAAATTTTAATGGTCTTGGCCACGTCCACTTTTTTATGCACGAGATTGTGTCATAAATCAAAACAATTCACGTATTCTTTTTTCATTGAACAATATGTAAAAAGAGCTGAAATTTACATTAATTGACACCTCATATGATGATGAAGGTGTGGCAGCCTTTGAAAATAGCATGTTGTTCCATTCTGCTAGTGGTTGTCATAATAATTAAATACAATTGTAAATTAGGGTAATTTGTTCTTTAAAAAGTATCACATGTAATTTGGCTGGGAGTCTATTAAAATATAATCAAATAAACAGGAAATGCAATTAGAACTCAAATCGGTTAAGACGTTTTTGAGTCTAAGCAAGACTAACGAACAACGATTTATTATACCGGTGCTATTTATTGCACGAAAAATTGTTTTATTTTACTTTGTTTCGCAAAAGCAATGCGAACGATTGCTCAATTTGTTTTTGGTTTGTTTTTGCACATGAGCACAAACCAGAGAATACAGCCGATCATCTGTAAGCCGGCTAACAGCCGCCACCGGCTACAAACAATACATTTATTTAATCGTACGCCGCTAGAAAAGAAAATAATGGGAAATAAATGGAAACGTTTTAAAATATTTGCAGAGAAAATGACATCATCTTATAATATAATTTTATTGCATTGTTATTTCACACATGAAACTTGTTTTATATAATTAAGCAGCAAAGCTATAACCGGGTGTCCTAAGACATCTCTCTTCTTTTTTTTATATGTATGACTACACCTATTTTTTCAAAAGATATAGAATGTTATTACAAAAACCAAAGGAACTTTAAACTTCAACTTTAAAATAATTTTCTGCTCTTCTATCTACAGATCTACAGCAAAACTGTGAATCCCGGCATTAAATATGAATATTTGCTGCCCATCATTTCGGACTCTGAAGAAAATGAGGTTTCATTGGAAAGCGATGGTTTCCTAAAGTCTGGCAGCGAAGATGTCTCCACCAGTGTCAGTCATAGTTCTAGGCGGCGCCGTTTTAATTGGAAAGTGGTGGGCTTTAGCACCTGTTCAAAATCTTGTGGCGGCGGCACTCAAAGTCCCATCATAAGATGTGTACGAGAGAATCCATTGCGCTACTATTCACAGCGCAGATGTACGCTATCGGAAAAGCCAGTAATCAATGAAAATCTTTTGAGATGCAACACCCAGCCATGTCCAGCTTATTGGCGCTTAGATGACTGGGCTGAGTGTCGCTGTCACCACGGTGAAGGCTTTAGGGAGCGTGAATTAAGTTGTGTGCAAGAATTGGCCTCTGGCATTGTCATACATGTGGATAATTCCGCTTGTATGGAAGAGAAGCCGGTGGTTAAGAAACCCTGTGATTGCCCCAAAAATCGCAGACGCTCCAATCAACGTTACCGCTTGCATGGCCTGAGTGCCAATGGGTCGCATTCCCTGGTTAGAAGAAACGAGAGGGCGGGCACTTGGCTAATGTCCGACTGGAATCAATATTGTTCTACGGATTGTGGAGCGGGTGTAGAATATAGAACCATATACTGTGATCGTTCTAAGCCGAATTCGGAAAGATGTGATTTTCGTACAACACCTGAAATAACGAGAAGTTGTGAACGCATTCAAGCTTGTGAGGCGGGCGAGTGGTTTTCCGGACCCTGGTCGCCTTGCAATGGCAATTGTTTCAATTTAACTAGAACGCGGCCAGTGCTGTGTATACAAAGTCAGCTAATTGTGGAGGATGAGGACTGTAAACCGGAATTAAGACCTGCCAATGCAGAGAAATGTTCTCATGAAGAAGTGGAGTACTGCGGTCCTAGATGGCATTACTCCGAGTGGTCTGGGGTAATTTAAAAATGATTTTAAGATTTTTTATATATTTTGGTTTTAATTGTTTCCTTAAACGCTTAGTGCACTAAGTCTTGTAATACGGGCACCCAAAGGCGCTCTGTCAAATGCCTGGAATATGATAATCATGACAACGCCTTGAGAGAGTCGAACAAATGTCGTTACTCCATAAGAGAGCCTATTTACAGAAGTTGTAATACACACAAATGTGAAGGTGAGTGGGTCTTGATATAATTTTTTATGTGAAATTTTTTATATTATTTCGTTCTTAGAAAATCGTAACGATCGTGCACAAAATGATGGCGCCCTTACGTCCTGCTTAGATGAAATCGCAAATTGCCAATGGGCGGTCAAAGCTAAGCTTTGCAACTATGAGTATTATCAAAATAAATGCTGTTATTCTTGCGGCAAAGCACGATGAGTGATAAGGAGAGATTGAGAGTTAGAGAAACCACAGCCAGCAGACAGTGTACATGCCTGGTCAAGGCGAATTTGTTTTACCAGATAGACTTACTGAAACAGCTGATCATTTTATATTATTATAGCTGTAGAAATTTTATTATTTTAAAACCTGTCTTCTTAGGTTGACTGTTGCATGTAATGCTATCACTTTGTATATAAATTCGTCTGGGGCGTGTTTGCGAGATAGTATTTGAGAGAAGTTTCAAGATATCTTTAGTTTTTAATTTAATTTCTTATTTTAAGTTTATTTTTATGAGTTTTATTTTTAATAATTTAAAGCGAAACAAAGCAAAAAATTTCGATCGAATAGTTAAAATGTATGTTTTATAAAAAATAAAAACTGAAATTTGTATTAATTAAAAAAAAATTTAAGGAAATGCAAAGAACAGGAGGCACTATTAATAAAAAAAAAAGTTATTCTAAAATTTAAAACTATAGGCTATATTTATTATTAAACAGCAGAGACAAGCTTGTTGCAATCCTCTAATCGAAAAATCGCCTTCACATTTGATAACCGATCATATGAAACCACAAACGCATGCTATAAAAATAAATCATTTCAATGACTCCGAGAACACTAAAACCCAAAAATAAACCAGCTGTGCCACCAATATAAACTGAAACAAAATTTAGAAATTAAAAACATAAGACTTAGAACGCGCTTAGTGCTTCCACTTACCCATCAAATCGGTGTAAGTGAAAATAATTTGTCTCTTATAACGTATAGTGGGCCACTCCTTCATCGAGAGTATGGTGCCTTTGCCGCCGAAAAACTCTTTGGTTTTAGTAAGAAACTAATCAAACATAATACAAACTTTAAAGAAAATATTTATATAATACTATTTACCATACCGAAACTTTCAAGCTGATAACAGAATTCATACAGTTTTGCAAGCAATAACAGGGTGCTATATTTTCAATTTTATCATGTCCCACTGTGCGATACATTTTAAGGAAATATGCTATGAAAAAATGAAAACATTGACAAATCACAAAATATATTTTTTTTTCCATAAGAAACATCTTCCTCACCTTCATTTTTGGGAAAGCATTCTCTTAAGATTCTGTAATCACACACTGGCTTAATGGAACCAACTGAAATTGTGAAATGACAAACAAAACTGAAATATTGCTTTACTAGATTGATGATTGGTGATTTTTATATTTAAAAAAAAGTATTTTATATTCAAAAAAGAATTTAAAAGAAAATACCTTTTAAAAAGTATTTTTAAAAGCCGGTACTTTTTTGTATCATAACAAAAGTACTTTTTGAAAAATTACTTTTTGAAAGTGGTAATTTTTAAAGGGATTTTTTGATTTTAGAGTTTTTTTTACAAAAGAATGTTATAAAAAGTACTTTTTACAAGAAAAGCTTTAAAGGTAGTTTTTACGAAAAATGCTTTTACCAAAAGTACATTTTACTAAAATTAATTTGTTTTAATTTAAATTTATTTGCTGGTGGTTAAGCAATGTCTATATATTTCATTGGTGCTTTTTCTAACTCATCAACCACATATTTTGAACAGTTACAAACCTCTTATCTTATGCAGAGACTTTCAAAAACTATTTGAGAAACTTAGAAACTTTAACAAAACCCAGCAAATAATTTCTATTCGATATTTTTGTACAAAAGCAGTTTTTATGAAAAGTACTTTCCGCAAGAAGGGTGTAAAAAAAAATAATTTCTTTTTAGTAAAATTTCTTCTTAGATAAGAAACTACAAAAGGTACACTCACTGACAAAAAAGTACTTTTTACACAGGAAACTCTTTTACAAAAGGTACTATTTAAAAAAGGCAATTTTTGCAAACGGCAATGTACTTTAAGGATACTTTTTACAAAAAGTGCTTTCAATATATGTAAACACTTTTCGCAAAAATTAATTTGTATAAAAATATAAAAAAGATAGTTTTCCAAAAAGGATTTTTTAGAAGAATACTTATTTACAAAATGTACTATTTTAAAAAGGCATTTTTTTATACAAAAAGGTACCTTTTGCAACTGGTAATTTACTTTAAGGGTACTTTTCACAAAAAGTACTTTTAATAGAAATACTTTTTGGAAAAAATACTTTTTATAAAAATATAAAGAAAAATATTTTTCCAAAATGTACTTTTTATGAGAATACTTTTTTACAAAAGGTACTATTTTACCATAAGACACTTTTATACAAAAGATACTTTTTGCAAATCGTAATTTACTTTAAGGGTAATTTTTACAAAAAGTACTTTTAATAGAAATACATTTTATAGAAATATAAAAAGTACTTTTTAAGGAAAGTACTATTTATAAGAATACTTTTTTACATAAGGTACATAAGGCACTTTTTTACAAATATACTTTTTGCTAATGGTAATTTACTCTAAGGGTACTTTTTACAAAAAGTACTTTTAATTTAATTAATTTTTGCAAAAAATACTTTTTATAGAAATATAAGAAATACTTTGTACAAAAAGTACTTTTTATAAGAATACTTTTTTACAAAAGGGACTATTTTACAAAAGGCACTTTTTACAAAAGGTACTTTTTACAAATGGTAATTTACTTTAAGAGTACTTTTTACAAAAAGTACTTTTAATTTAAACACTTTTTACAAAAAATACTTTTTATAGAAATATAAATAATACTTTATACAAAAAGTACTTTTTATAAGAATTTTTTACAAATGGTAGTACCATTACAAAAGGCAATTTTTTACAAGAGGTACTTTTTGCAAACGATAATTTACTTTAAAGGGTACTTTTTACAAAAAGTACTTTTAATAGAAATAATTTTTGCAAAAATATTTAAATAATATACTTTTTAGAAAAAGTACTTTTTAAATAATTCTTTTTCCTTTTGATTATATTCACAAAAAGTACTTCTTAAAAGGAGCATTGCATTTTTTTTTAGAAAAGGTACTTTTTAAATAAAAGGACTTTTTACTAAATGTACTTTTTAAATAAAAGGATATTTTTACTTAAAGGTATTTTTTCAAGAAAGTTCGTTTCTTGAAAAGGTATTTAAACAAAAGTTTTCTTTTACAGGAGAAACATTTAAAAAAATTACTTGTAGCAAAAATAAATTTTTACATACGATAATTTTTTATAAAAAGTACTTTTTATAAAGTGTTCTTTTTTAATTTTTGTAAAACCTACTTTTAACAAGCAGCATTTAAAATTTTTATTTTGCAAAAGCAAATTTTTAAATAAAAGGATTTTTTTGTAAAGGTAATTTTTCAAAAAAATTACTTCCTTAAAAAAGGATCTTTACATAAGTTTTCTTTGCAAGCGAAACATTTTTAAAAAATTGCACATTAAGAAAAATGGTTTCAGAAAAATTACTTTTATCAAAAGATACGTTGAGTACACATTTGTCATTTCTTTTGTCGTCATTTTGTGGTGTCATTTTCAAAATTGTGTGCAATGCCGTTCACATTATACATATATATAACGAAAATGGTCGGAAATGACAAACGTTGCCACAAGTACCCATTTTGGCAATGTCACAAAATGCCATAATGAGTACTCAGCAATACTCGTTGAAAAAAAAGTCAAATGACTAAAAATTATTGGTTTTGCACAAAAGGTGCTTTTTTACAAAAGGTACTTTTTACAATAGTTGCTTTTAAAAACAAATATTTTCTCCAAATTATTCTCTATACAAAAATTCTTTTGACGAAACAAAACTGTTGTGCTAAAATAATTGTTTAAAGAAAACCGATTGATTGCTTGATCGTTATTCTGAAATAGGGCAAAAAACCTAAATATTTTCTTACACCGATTTGGATAGAAATGCGGTATGCATTTGCAGACCTTGAACACCAAATTGAGGCGACACTCCTGCATGCACAGATTTTTCGTATAAATGGGAAAATGGGTCAAATTAGACTCATGATTGAAACGACAATTACGTTGGCGTATATTTGACTCGCTGAAAAGAGCAGAGAAAAACTTGATTATAAATATATTTACTTATTTTATCAATTGCCTTACGCCTCAAAATTTGCCGTCGTGGTTATTTCGGTAACACTCGGGTCATAGTAGAGATTCTCCGTAGTATAACCAAAATTATTATCGACTTTCATGACCTCAAAAGGACTGTGAGCATAAAACTTCGAAAAGGAAATAAGGACTTGTTATAAAATTATATTTAACAAACTTACATCCATGGCCGATTGAAAGCCAATGAAATTAAAATCAATATACTTATCGGGATAGGAGCCCTGCTGCACTTGTCTTACTTGGGCCTCCTCTTCATAAATGTTTCTCTCGGGATATTCACCAAATATCAAATATCGTGAAGTATATTTTTCGGGCAAGAAATTATTGGTCATATAGCAGAGACCATACTCGGTTAAAACTTGTCTTGTGTGGATATTGGCGCCATTGTCCACTGTGCGCACTCGTTGTTTTTCATTCGGGTTCATGGTCTCGTCTGCAGTTAGATTATATATTAATTCCATGTATCTGTTGGGTTTTATGTTTAGTTTATCTAAAGTTTTTTCTATAGTCTTATGCTGGGGTATATGTTGAAAATTAAAATATGTGGAGTTAGCCAAGTGTTCCAAAAAGTCGAAAAATTCTGCCTTCTCTTGGCCAGTTACATCATGGGTTCTAGGGAGAAAATAAAAAATATATATGTACATATAATTTAATTTTAAAATATTTTTTTACTTACTCGCAAAAGTCTGCAAACTTTTGCTGATTCAGTCTCTCCATGGGACAAATGGTTATACTGGGCAGCGTGGTATTCCAATCGAAATAGTTGCGTTCGATGCCTACGTAACTGTTCTTATCCATAAAACGCATTATCGATTCCATGGCTATGTAGAAACAGAAGTAATGGCAAATGGCCATTAAAATCAGCCAGAAAATTCTCTCCAACAAAGTCAAACCATCCCTGACCAAATAGATGTAACAGTGGGCCACACAAGTTCTCAAATATAGTTTTATATAATACCAAAATCCCAGCAGAACGTAGGTAATTTTCTGAAGAAATAAATTTGATTTTTTATAAAGTTCCTTTGACCTTGAAGGCCTTTTTTGGGGCTGAATAAATTGTTTGCTGTTCCTCAAAATTGGTTTGGGTTTTAACGTAGTATACATGATTTTCCGCTTAAAGTATTAGTGCTTGTTGGTTTTAGCTGGTTAATGGACAACTATTTGCGTTTGGATATTTTAAGGCTTAAACAAATAAGTTTGTTTGTAAAGTGTTTTAAGTGTTACATGATTTTAATTGATTTAAAAGTACTTGTGGCGGTTGGCACGCGATCAGGTACCTGCAGAAATAAAAGGTGGGTCAGTTAACTACTGTCACAATTACAGAATGATGTAAATAAAATTTATGGAGGAGTACCTTAACCTTGAGAAAAATTAGTTCTGTAAACTCTTATAGGAGACCATTCCATATAAAAAAAAACTTAACAGATCTCAAAATAAAAGCCAATTATTTTTATTGATAGTAAGATTAAAACTAAAAATAAAATTTACAAGTTATATTTGTTATTTGCTAATCCAAGTCTGTTTCTGTTTAAGAAACTCGTCATTAGACTTCAACCATAAAAATTCTTCAGAAAAGCTATAAAACTCCGAAATAATGATAGGTCCTTGCATATATCCTGCACAAAAGAGTAAGCCTACGAGAAAAATGTATTTGTATTTGTTTATTCATATATGTGTATGTGTATGTATACATTTATTACTTTGTTGAAAAGTTATCATACAAATGAATGAAATTATTGCTTATTTTTACACTTTGTTTATTATTTTTATTTATTCATCTTATTTATTAATAATTTATTCGACTGTATACATACAGTAAAGCGATTTGGCTCGTTTAATGTCTTTTGAAATCTATTTATTAATATAGTAAATAAAAATAGTCAAAAAGCTTATTCACGCTTGAGATTTAGACTTCGATCAGTGTTGCCATAGTTTTTTTAACACTTAATGCTAGGAACACAATTTGGAAGAACAACGAATTTCGTTCTCGTTGACGAATTCGTCGATAAGAATTCGCTGAGTAAGTTCGTCGTATGAAGCACAGCACAATAACGACGAATTTACTCACGGAATTCTGCTGTCATAATTGATAAAGTTGGTTATTGTGTATGCAAAGAGAGAGAGAGAGAGAGAGAGAGAAAATTGTTTTTTCGTCGTTCGTCGGCGTACAAAATAGAAATAAACCTATCTCACACACGACGAATTTCGTTCTACGGTGGTGTTGTGTCCATTTTCATATGCGCAAATGTGTTTTATTTTTTATGACTAAAGTTCGTACCGAAATATTCGTCGTGCGTCCCAGTTGTGTTTCTAGCATAATGCATACAAAAAAATCACTCTTTCCCTATACATTAAAATACACCGTGTTTTTTAGGTCCTGGAAATATAACCACATACGGGCAGCACTACGTGATAAAAGACCAAAAAAAAAAATACCAGTGTCTCCCAGTTTAGCCCCAAGTTATGCACATTTTTTTATTGGCCGCCAAAGATTTGGGGCCCCGGTGTCATTTTAGCATTTTCTCAGGCTTATATTTTGCAAACCGTTCAGAATTTTGATATACTTTCTCATCAAAAAATGTAGTTCTTGTCATAAAGAGCAAAACTGTGAGCATATAAAATCAATAGGTAGCAAACCATTCAAAATTCAAGGAAATAATCAACCACACAAATGTACCTAAAATCTTAATAAACAACTTTTTATAAGATATGAACTTTCTAGGAATGATTATTTACACCGTTTATGTAGCGCCTAGGTAGCCGCAAAAATTAAAAATTTCACGAAATTTTTTAAATTTTGCTGCGATAAATACCGGAAATTTAATCTGAATCGATGAAATGGTTCGAAAGATTGGAAAAAAACTTTCGTAAGTACCACAAAAATCTGCGAATTTTCCAGTGCTTTGAGCGGCGAGCTCAAGGTCAACCATGTCTTACTTATTTTTTTTAATGTTATAGCAAGAAGAAAAAGCCTTACGTATTTATTTTTAAATAACTAAAAACTATTCTTAAATATTCAATGCCTTTTCGTTTGTCGATCAATCGTCTTCTTTCGACATCGCGAAACAGGTTTAGCACTTATATGTGAACTATCAAAAATTATCCTTATTCTATAATTATTTCTCTTTCTTTTATATCTCTTTATACCATTTTGTTAATGAAAATTATTCCACTACCTGTGGTGCGATTCAGTAACTTTTAACGATCCTAATTTTTGTCTATACATTTTGTCGCTTGCAATAACGATTGTGTGATTCTGTAACTTCTTTTTACCGATAGTAAGCACCTGTAGTGCGATTCACTAACTTCTTTTTAACGATAATCGCATCGTTAAAATAATTATAACGATCATTTATCGAATTTGTTATTCAGTAACACTTTTAACGATATTCGCTGCTGGTTAGTGTCAGCTGTGTCGTTATTTAAGCGACAATAACTTATGTGCTATTAATTTTATCGACAAAAATCAACGGAAAATATCAGCTGCGCAGTATCGTTAAAAATAATTTACACTACAAAATGTATAGACAAAAATTACGATTGTCGGATCGTTAAAAGTTACTGAATCGCACCACTGATATTTTCTGTCGATTTTTGTCGATAAAACTAACAGCACATAAATTATTGTCGCTTTAATAACGACACAGCTGATATTAACCCACAGCGAATATCGTTAAAAATGTTACTGTATAGCAAATTCAATAAATTTTCATTACAATTATTTTGATGACGCGATTATCGTTAAAAAAAGTTATTAAGTTAAGTTATTACGATAATCATATAGCGAAAAATACAAATATTTATCATATAGCGATAAATATGAAGAAAATCTACACATTTTAACGATATTCGCTGTCAGTAGTAGGGAATTGCCAAAGCTGCGGCAATTAAACTTTTGAAATTTTGAAATTTTAATTACCCAAATTTCAAAATTCTTGGAAATTTGTGAAATTTGATACCTACGAGGGTGGATCAATAAGTCCGTCCAACTTTTTGTTTACATAAGGAATTTTTTGTTTACATAAGGAGTTTTTTTGTTTACATTAACTTTGTGTGAACGGGTGATTTTTTTTGAGGTTGCATTAATTGTGTGAATGGGTGATATTTTTTTTGTGAGGGTACGTTAAGTGTGTTCATAGGTTGGATGTTTTTCTTTTTTGTAATGTATGTATGTATACATATATATGCCGACGGGAAAATCATGAGATGATTTTTCCTAATACTAATGGGTGTGAAATAGTGAAAATTAATTTTTCCTAATGCCTACGGCAATATATGAATATTTTTCCTAATGCCTACGGCAATATATGAATATTTTTCCTAATGCCTACGGCAATATATGAATTTTTTTTTCAAATGCCTACGGCAAAACATGATTGTTATTTTTCCTAATGCCTACGGCAATATATGAATATTTTTCCTAATGCCGACGGCAAAACATGATTATTATTTTCTAATACCAAAGGGAAAATTGCCAGTGTTGCCAGACTGTATAAATTTGTTATCGTAATACTATATCAGTAATATCAGAGAAAATATTTATTTATGTGTTCACATGTATGTGAACACCCATACTTGTGTTCACATGTATGTGAACACCCATACTTGTGTGTGGGGGGTCCAGCTTGATAGTCGCGGGTAATTTAATATTTTGTGTATTTGTTTAAGAAATATGTATGTATGTATGTATGTGTATATGTATGTATGTATGTGTATGTATGTATGTGTGCATGTATGTGTGCATGTATGAATGTGTGATCGTGGGTATTTGTGCGTGGAATATTTTGTAGAATACATATATATTTTGCAAGGTAATCATTTTCTTTGTCTACGATTATTTTAAAGCAGAAAACTAAGTACAGTCAGCAGCAGAGAAACAAAAAGTAAAATTTATGAATGCTGCAAGGATACTGCTTCTAATTTTAGTATAAATACGCCAACATTTCTAACCAACACATCAGTACGTTATTGTATTTACAAGAAGTGTCATCAGTAATTGTGTTAAAGTGAAATAATAATAAAATAATTAAAAATGAGTTCATCAGGTTATCAGTGTAATACATGTAATAAGGTATACAAATACCAAAAGTCCTTTTTGGAGCATGTTAAAAACCATAGTGTACAGAATCAAGTGGTCGTAAGCCGGGGCATAAATCCAGAGCTACCGCAGACATCTCTTCAAAATCACCAAAATCCATCATCATCATTTATTCATCAACAATATCCTTCTCTTCAGTATCCTCAATATCAGTTGCCATTAAATTTTCAACAATACGGTATACCATGGAATAATCAGTTTTTGGGATACAATTATAATCCCAATGTGATGCAATGGCAGCCTCTTAATTATCATCAACAAGAGTACCAGCATCAACCACAAGATCATCAAAATCAAGCTCAACAACAACAAGCTCAACAACAGGGTGTGGGTATCCTTGGAGGTAATTTATTCGACGATGCTATGGACATAAGCTTACCGGAAAGTGATGGAGAAGTAGAAGAAAGAAGAGAAGAAACTCTGCCAACTCCAAGGAATACTTCGCATGCTAGAACAGATGAAGTAGAAGAATTGCGATATTATAAAATATCTAAAGCATTCAAAAACCATATTGCCACTTATGCAATTTTAAACAAAAAAGACCAACTTCTGTTGGAAGAATTTGTTAAAGAAAATAAAAATGTTTTTATGGAGAGACTTCAAGTGAATTTAAGTAAGCATGCAATAATTAAATTTCATCTGAGTATTGTGGCAGAATATATCAAAATTGTTGGAGAAGAATTGGAGTTGTGCATAATATCACATGTAGCCAAAATGAGTTTGCTGACGAAGGCAGATAGCATTGAAGAATTATTCCGGAAACAGGTTGCGGAGATTTCAACCAAAATGTCCGAATTTGAAGAGCGAGATTCTGGTTGGACTTTGTCACGCATAGTCCGAGCAGAAATTAACATCAACAAATCTTCGCTCGTCAAAGGATCGAACTGGATATCCACACCTGAAAAATTAGAAAGAAAAAAAGCTTGCATCAACATTGAAAATAATGATGACTACTGCTTCAAGTGTTGTCTTCATCTTCCATGACACCATATTCTTCATTCTCATCCAGCATATTTTGGAAACATCTTATCATCTCCCAATGATCAAAAAGCCTGAAGCTTTCAAAATCTGTTATAAATTGATTAAGAGTACGTCTAATTTGGCTCATTTTATTTGCTGATGAATGAATGATGATGAATGTTGGAAGGTTCCTTTAAGACTAATTTGTTCTGTAAATTTTTAAAATATCTATATGGTCTTTAAAATATCTATACTATCATCTCTATGTCATATTTCTTTTTAGCACTCTATCTCTCTCTAACCCTTTTCTCTCTATTCCATATTTCTTTTTTACTACTCTATCTCTCTCTAACCGTTTTCTCTCTATAACTATCTCTTTCTGTCTATCACTATCCCCCACTTATTCACTATTTCACCATAATTATTTTCGATTAGCCTTTTTGAAGTCATCATCACTACTTTTAAGATCATTTCCAGTTAAACATTCAGAGTAACAAGAAGTATCTAAATAAAATATAAAAAATAAAAAAATGGACTCCACAACAAATCTAATTGCAAAATTTAATGCTCTAAATAACAAAACTTTAATACACGTAAAGGAGCTTGATTCTTCAACGAAATATACAATTCGAAATGTGTTACGTGTAACAACTAAATATGGACCAACCCTAAAAGTTGAAATGAATAAACACATAATGTTCCTGCCCAAACGATATAATATTTTAACTGATGACGATATCAAAGATCTCTCAAGCGGATCATATTGCCTAAGTAGAGAAGGTGAAGAAAACCTAATTGTCGAGAGTGAGCTGAGTGAATTTCTAATTCAAAATTCCCAATTTCCTGTTTGGCAATAATATATTAATTATGTATTTTAAATTATGAATAAAAAGACATTAAAGAGTTTTGTAAAATATAAATTTTTGTGTTTTATTTAATATTTTCAGTTATTTCATAAAGAAATTTAAGACATAAATGTCCACAGGTAAATGTATTGAAATTCTGATGCTGATTATAGTTGTATTTTATATTTGCACCAAGATATTTGACTACTTCCCAAGGAGGTTGCAAGTTTCCAAAGCTGTCGAAATATTCTTTTTCATTGTTTTTTTTATAGTATGCTACCCAATGTGTACCAGGTCCTGTTGATACATCTAAGTTGATTATTCCACATTCAATTTTCTTTGTTCGTTTTGGTAGAGTATTCAACATGAAAACTCCTCTAAAATATGGAATTTTTATAGAGAAACGGTTTAGGTCCACATCAGATAGTGGTCTGTTGGGCAGCATCTTTAAGAGTTTTTTGATTCCTCTTTGTGAACTAAACCATAACCTTTTTTATATGGTTTTAAGTAAAGTCCTTTTCCCACTGCTATAGATTCCATCGCTTTATTATGTCTAGTTGCTTCATCAAGTTGAATTTTTGCATTCTTTGTTGCATTTACAGCTTTAGCTATGGCAGCACCACCAGTTGTTAGACTACCAATTGCACCCAGAGCAGTTAAAATCGGTATTAGAGGTAAAAAACCACCGATTTTTGGAACACGTATTACACGTGGAACTACAATTTGAGACTTTCTTCCTTTTAATGATTTGTTAATAGTTTTTCGTGCAATTTTAATAGCTGAGTTAATATCTAATGGTTTTTCCTTCTTTAGTATTTTTGTTGCAGCTCTAATTGATGTTCTAAATAGTTTTTTATCATTTGGCTTGTTCTTTTTAGCATTTTTCTTTTTCTCCACACCCATACCAAATTTAGTTTTGGTTTTCATTGCGTTAGTAACCATATATGCAAATGATTTTTCTGCAAGACTACTGTCTTTTGCTAAAACTCGATTCCAAGCTGAATTTTCAAGTATTTTATCAGCTTTATGTCTAGTACTTATATCCTTATTTTTTGAATACGCAATATCGTGATTTTTACAAGCAGAGTCCAATAAATTAATACCTTTGTCACCTCGATTTAAACGTTTTTGTAGTTTTGTTCCAGGTCCACAGTACTGATACCCCGGAAGATGAAGTTCAACAGGTAGAGAGTTTATTATTTTATCTACTATACCTCCTCCAACGAAGGTGTTTTTATGACTAAACGTTTTCTGATATCGTATAACCATATTATCTAATTTTTTCTATAATAAGAGGTAACATTTATAAAATGTATTTAGTTACAAAAATGCAGTTAGTGAAACAACATAAAAATATTTTAGTTCGTAATATTGACGATTCAGTCAACATCACTTCAAAAATAAAGCATAGCCCCCTCTTACCAAATTCTATTCGTGCTCTAATAGTTGGACCATCCAATTGTGGAAAGACTAATGTTATGATTGGCTTACTAGAAAGTCCTAATGGACTCAAGTTTGAAAACATCTATTTATACTCAAAATCTCTATATCAACCCAAATATGAATACCTGAAGAAACTAATTTCACCAATTAAAGGAATGGGATATTATACATTTACAGATAATGAATCAGTTATTCCACCTGACGAAGCTAAAACTAATTCAATTATGATATTTGATGATGTTGCATGTGAAAAGCAGAATAATATACGTACATATTTTTGTATGGGGCGACATAGGGATGTCGATTCATTCTACTTGTGTCAAACTTATACTAGAATTCCCAAGCATTTAATAAGAGACAATGCCAATGTTATTATAATGTTTAAACAAGATGAGACAAATATGAAGCATGTTTATAGAGATCATGTTGGTGGCGATATGAGTTATGAAAAGTTTCATGAGATTTGTCGAGAGTGTTGGAAGGATAAATATGGATTTTTGGTGATTAGCAAAGATAATGAATTAAATGATGGACGCTACAGAAAGCAATTTGACTATTTCATAACTATATAAACTACTCTTCATAAACATTTACTTTAGTTATTAATCTAACTTTAAGCTTGATACATCTATTTGCTATAACCTCATCTGATACCTGATAAGCTGATCTGAAAACCAGACCAGCTACCTAATAAGCTGATTTGATACCTGATAACCTGATCTGAAAACCAGACCAGGTACTGATAAGCTGATCTGAAAACCAGACCAGGTCCTGAAAAGCTGATCTGAAAACCAGACCAGGTCCTGAAAAGCTGATCTGAAAACCAGACCAGGTCCTGAAAAGCTGATCTGAAAACCAGACCAGGTCCTGAAAAGCTGATCTGAAAACCAGACCAGGTCCTGAAAAGCTGATCTGAAAACCAGACCAGGTCCTGAAAAGCTGATCTGAAAACCAGACCAGGTCCTGAAAAGCTGATCTGAAAACCAGACCAGGTCCTAAAAAGCTGATCTGAAAACCAGACCAGGTCCTGAAAAGCTGATCTGAAAACCAGACCAGGTCCTAAAAAGCTGATCTGAAAACCAGACCAGGTCCTAAAAAGCTGATCTGAAAACCAGACCAGGTGCTAATAAGCTGATCTAATAGCTGATACCTCATCTAATAGCTGATACCTTTTATTTATTAAACATGGATGAGAAAATTTTAAAACAGTTGGTGTTGACAAGAAATGTCTTGAAGAAAAAGCTTCGTAGTATAAAAACTGGTGAAATAGATACACGTGAACAACTAAGAGATACATTTAAACCTATAACAGAACCACTCAAAGAATTCATAAATAGTTCTAAGAAAATTAAAAGAATTCCCATTAAAGAAGAAAATAAAATGAAGACAGAATTTGAAAATAATACAAGTTTAAAGTCTGAAAAACCATCATTCAAGATAGAGACAAGTACACCAAAGAAACTAGCAGAAGGAACAATATCTGATAATACCATATTATTTAACGAAACTAATTCTAAAAATGATGATGATGACGATGATGATGAAGATGATTTTTACTCACAAACTTCCAATACAGAAGATACTTATACTGATTTATCAGTCTTGGAAGAAAGAAATGAATTAGATACAAACTATGGTCCACATAAAGATTTCAATAATGAATGGAAATTTGGTGATAGTAAACTTACACTTAGTGAACATAAAATACAAGTTGGTGGCCAAATATGGGCTCTAACACCTGGACTATTTTCTCTAATGTTTTATAAAATACCAAAAAATTATGATAAATTTGAACTCGAAATCTATAAAAAGATTTTAATTACTACTAATGCATATAGAAGAGACTATAAACCTGATGGTCAAATTAAGGGTACTAGAGGATATAAATATAAACATATTATTAAGAAATTTATTGACGAGAAAAACCAGGATAATTTACCCGAATCAACAGGATCTAAGCATAAAGGTAGCTATTTAGGTGATGGAATGATGGAATTTAACACCCATAAGCCCAACTATATATACTGGGATGATCCAAATGAGCTAGTAGATCGACTTCGACTACTGCTCGCATCACAAGCTGCAGGTCATAATAATCACAATAACGAGATTATATCAATTATTGAAGAACTACGTGAAGCTAATATAATACATTAACTTTAATAAAGTATATAAAGCATGTCTGTTGATAAATTTGGACATTATTTAAACGATACTAGCAACATAGTTTCTTTGAAAAATGCACCTAAACTGCTGGGGTTCTTTGTGGATACGAACAACAACATTGATGTCCAAAACAAAAGGATCAAAAATGTTGCAAAAGCTGTGGAGGAAAACGATGTTATCAATAAATTGTTTCTGCAAACTCAAATCGAAAAACTAGAAGAGAAATTATTAGCATACTTTAAGAGAGACAGTACTATAATTCAAGAAAATATTCAAATGCAAATTGAGGATCTACATCGCGAAACAAAATTAGATATAGAAGAAAATTATAAAATTGAAAAAGATATTCTAAAAATTAAAACATCCTTTGAAGAACAAATTGAACAGCTTAATGAGAAAATTTATAGATTAGAAAATTACATGTTTGTATCAATAGCTGAAAGTGCTTCAACTAGATCACAACACTCTCCAAAAAATCTCTAAAAACAACTTAATGTCTTCAAAAAGAAATTTAGTAAACGAACTCCATAAGCAAGCACGAAAACATTTTGTGCGTCGCAGAGTTATAATGAAAGGAATAGATGATCTTTGGCAAGCTGATTTAGTTGAAATGGGGAACTATTCTAAAGAAAATAGAAATTATCGATTTTTGCTGACTATAATTGACACATTCTCAAAATTTGCATGGGCAGTACCGCTAAAAACAAAAACTGCACTTGAAACAACTAACGCAATGGAAAATATTTTTGAATTGGGGCGAATACCAAAAAACATACAAACAGATGATGGTAAAGAATTTTTCAACAAACACTTTGAAAAATTAATGCATAAATACAACATTAATCACTACTCAACATATAGCATTATGAAAGCATCAATAGTAGAACGATTTAATAGAACACTGAAAGGAATGATGTGGAAAGAATTTAGCTTTAATGGTTCTTATAAGTGGATTGATATATACAAAGATTTACTTAATACCTACAATAGAAAAGTTCATCGTACCATTAAAATGCCTCCAATTAAAGTCAACTCAACAAATGAGGAAAAGCTGCTAAATACAGTATACAGTCATATGAAAATGTATAAAATGTCAAAATTTAATGTAGGAGATCATGTACGCATAAGCAAATATAAGCATACATTTGAAAAAGGTTATACTCCAAATTGGACTACAGAAATTTTCACAATTACAAGAGTTCAAAATACAAATCCTGCAACATACATATTAGAAGACTATCTTGGTAATCCTATTAAAGGTGGATTCTATACTGACGAACTTTCAAAAACCAGATTTCCAAATACATATCTAGTTGAAAAGGTGCTTAAAATTAAAGGGAAGGAGGTATATGTTAAATGGCTGGGATTTTCTAATCAACACAATTCTTGGATAAGTAAAGATGAAATATTATAGATGGAAGAAAAACTAAATCAACAACAACATCATAGCAAAACAATAATAGCATTAATATTAAGAAACTAATGTTAATTTTAAAATAAGAAAATGAAATAAATATGTAAATTATGCTTATAAACCATACTGTCTAATAAACTTTATTTAATTGTAATCAGTCTGTTATAATGTCAATAACACTTACTCTGAGCTCTAACTCATCAGAATTATCTGCTAGTTACTTTCCCCCTATTGAATTACATGATGCATATGAGTGTGCTCTAACTGATTTTCATTCATACAACAGTATTCCAAATGTAGACACCTACAACAATATGTTTCATATAGGAGAACATACAATAGAAATACCAATTGGATCTTACGAACTAAATGATATAGTTGATTTTATAGAAGAGCAATACAAACTACTCTGTCCAACAAATAAGATTTTTATTGAAGCCAATAACAATACAATGCAAGTTAAAGTTAATAGTTCCAAGGATACTGTATATTTTAATAAGGAAAATACAATTGGAAAACTTTTAGGATTCAATAGCAAAATCCTAACACCAAACAAATATTATTATTCAGATCTTCCAGTTAATATTTTTAAAGTAAATCTCTTGCGAGTTGAAAGTAGTATTGCTATTAACACCTATATGAATAACTCCAAATCACATACACTTCATGAATTTCCGATTAATGTGCCTCCAGGCTATAAAATAGATGAGGTTCCAAGAAATCTCATCTATTTACCTGTGAACACCAGAGAGATAAGTTCACTAGCGCTGCGCGTAGTTGATCAACACGGTGATTTAATTAATTTCCGAGGAGAGGAAATTACAATAAGAATACATTTAAGGCCAACTAAATAATGCTAATATACAACACAAATACATTGAAAAATATAGCAACAAGAACAACATCAACATTAAAGCGATCAGTACAACAGAAAGCATTAACAACATCAAATAAAAATTTTCTAAAGTCCTTGAATTTTAAATTGAAGACAAAATGAGTTCAATAATAGATGTCTTAGATAAGCCCTTGTCTGATGAGAATATAATCAAAAAGGACTATCATACATATGTACCATACTTACAATCTTACAACAATAATGATGAAATTAGAATTTCAATACAAAATCAAGATTTGTACGTGCTACCCAGTGAAAGCTACATTTATGTAGAAGGTTTTGTTGCTGATGATAATAACTCTAAATCTTCTTCATCATCGGACAACTTTATATTAAAAAACAACTTTGTGGCATATCTATTTGATGAAATTCGCTATGAGCTCAATGGAATTGAAATTGATCATACAAGATATTTAGGAGCCACAAGCACCATAAAAAATTTGGTTTCTATGTCACCAACAGAAAGCAACGTGATGCAAAATGCTGGATGGAACAAAATTGACGATGTCACTCTTGTAAATGGCTTTTTCAATTTCTATGTACCTCTAAAAATGCTTCTAGGATTCGCTGAAGACTACAACAAAGTTATACTAAATGGAAAACATGAACTGATACTCTTGCGCAATAAGAACGACGAAGATCTTGTACGCTCGAGTGTTTCTACTAAAAAAGCTAAACTTACAATTTCACTAATCTCATGGAGAATCCCACATGTACAATTATCCGACTTTAGCAAATTGAATATGATTAAAATTATTAACAATGGTGCTTCTATACCTATGGCATTTCGCAGTTGGGATTGTCATGTCAATCCACAATTAAATATGGGAACTAGCCATATTTGGAATGTTAAACTAGCTGCAAATAGAGAACGCCCTCGTTTTGTATTGATTGCTTTTCAACAAGAAAATAAGTTTGTTCATTGTGATTTGACTAATTTAAAAGTACATTTAAATTCAGTCTCATATCCATATGATGATCTTAACATAAAGTTCAAAAATGAACGATATGCAATTCTATATGATATGTATCTAAGATTTCAACAAAGCTACTATATGAAAGAATCTCAACCGCTTCTAACTGCATCAGAGTTTAAGACAAAAGCTCCTATTATTGTAGTAGATGTCAGTCATCAGAATGAATCACTCAATAATGGACCGATTGATATAAAAATAGAATTTGAAACAGCAACTAATATTGGAGCAAAAACATCAGCTTACTGCATTCTTATTCATGATCGTATATTAGAATATGTACCTATCAAAGGACAAGTGCGAAAAGTCTTATGAATTGACTAATATGGAAAACAACATAATTTTCATAGACGTACAAGGTTTCAAAAATAATTCAAATGATTTCATCGCAAAAGAAGTAGCAATTGTTTTCAACAATTATGAATATAACAATTTCATTATAAAACCCCCATTTGATATCAAATGCTTATCAATAGAAAAGCAAAGAGAAGCAAAGTGGCTAACAAAAAACTATCATCACCTAAGCTGGACTGCTGGATCAGTTTCATTTCAAAGCGTTTGCAATTTTATAAAAGCCAACGCAAGATGTTCTACAATTTATGTAAAAGGTGAAGAAAAAAGACGATGGTTGGAAAAAATTTTATGCCGAAAAATTTTTAACGTTGAGGATATAGGCTGCATCAACTTTAAACAAATGGAAATCAAGTATCCAGAATATTTTTATTGTAATTATCATAAATTTGGTGCTTGCGCACTAAAAAATGCTATTTTACTAACAAAAGAAATGTCTTGCTTTAATTAAACTTTTTCACTTTTTAAAATATGAATGTATGTATTATTATAAAATTTTATAAAATTTTAAACAATAAATGTATAAAAAATAAAATGAAATAAAATGTGTTTTCTTATTTCAAATAAAAACTACATAAAGGAAAGAGAAGGAAGTGGGGAGAAGGAGAAATTAACTTTTTTGCTTACTTGCAAATTCTTGGTTTTTGTTTCTCTGCTGTTGAGTGTACTTAGTTTGCTGCTTTAAAATAATCGTAGACAAAGAAAATGATTACCTTGCAAAATATATATGTATTCTACAAAATATTCCACGCACAAGTACCCACGATCGCACATTCATACATGCACACATACATATACATACATACACATACATACATACATACACATACATACATCCATACATATACACACATACATACATACATACATACATACACATACATACATACATACACATACATACATACATACATATACACACATACATACATACATACATACATACACATACATACATACATACACATACATACATACATACATATTTCTTAAACAAATACACAAAATATTAAATTACCCGCGACTATCAAGCTGGACCCCCCACACACAAGTATGGGTGTTCACATACATGTGAACACAAGTATGGGTGTTCACATACATGTGAACACATAAATAAATATTTTCTCTGATATTACTGATATAGTATTACGATAACAAATTTATACAGTCTGGCAACACTGGCAATTTTCCCTTTGGTATTAGAAAATAATAATCATGTTTTGCCGTCGGCATTAGGAAAAATATTCATATATTGCCGTAGGCATTAGGAAAAATAACAATCATGTTTTGCCGTAGGCATTTGAAAAAAAAATTCATATATTGCCGTAGGCATTAGGAAAAATATTCATATATTGCCGTAGGCATTAGGAAAAATATTCATATATTGCCGTAGGCATTAGGAAAAATTAATTTTCACTATTTCACACCCATTAGTATTAGGAAAAATCATCTCATGATTTTCCCGTCGGCATATATATGTATACATACATACATTACAAAAAAGAAAAACATCCAACCTATGAACACACTTAACGTACCCTCACAAAAAAAATATCACCCATTCACACAATTAATGCAACCTCAAAAAAAATCACCCGTTCACACAAAGTTAATGTAAACAAAAAAACTCCTTATGTAAACAAAAAATTCCTTATGTAAACAAAAAGTTGGACGGACTTATTGATCCACCCTCGTAGGTATCAAATTTCACAAATTTCCAAGAATTTTGAAATTTGGGTAATTAAAATTTCAAAATTTCAAAAGTTTAATTGCCGCAGCTTTGGCAATTCCCTACTACTGCTGTCGATTGAAGTAAATAAAGTAAAATAACAAGCTCAAATTAAATTAGTTTTACTTTAATTCTTCTTTGTGCTTTTCGCTTAGTTTGAAATTTTCTATGCAGGGATGGCACATGGTATACAAATAAATGGCACAGATGTACACTATCATAAGAAAGAAATTACGGAATCACATTATCGTTACCGCAAACGAATAAATATATCGATAAATATTACGATTTTCTGTTCGCAAAAAGTTACTGAATCTAGGTACAGGAATGTATTTGATTAGGTTTTAATACAAAAGCACTTACACTCTTTTAAATTTTAAAAAATTTTTAATGCAAGTATCATTTTATTTTCTTTAATGTATTTTTTTTTTGTGAACTTATGAAATTTATTGATTTAAAAATAAAAACAATTTCAACTTGACCAAGTGAACTTATTTGATATTCCACCTTCTTTGACCTAGAACTTAACACTTGCCTTTTTCTATACATAGCTACTTGTACTTGCTTAAGGCAAACAAGGCCTCACACACACACACACACACACGCGAATGCATTCTTGTCATCAAACAGTATCGAAGGAAAAAGTATTTAAGTCTCTCGCTTCAAGGAATCATTGTTCATTTAACTTTAAACTTAACAGCAACAAGCAGCTAAATTTTGTTTACTTTCACATCAACGAAAATGGCCTTTTGGGCTTCAGTCAATAGTAAATCGCCACCTCTAAAAATTGCTCCCGTCCTAAATCCCAATCAGAAGCAATTTCTTCAAGATGAATTAATATATCAGCGAAAATTGCATATTCTGGCCAATAGTAAAGCGGCCAATTTAACTGATTATTATGTGCGCAAACATGACACCGTGGACGACCCCAACCTGTTGGATAAACATGACTCATTCTATCACAATACGAAGAGTTTGCTGGTGCTGTTTCAGATAATGGGTGTCATGCCCATACATCGCAATCCGCCAAAGCCGAACATGCCGCGTACTGGATATTCGTGGACTTCAAAGCAGGTTTTATGGGCCATTTGTATTTATTGCATACAAACTACGGTCGTGGTGCTGGTTTTAAGGGAGAGAGTAAATAAATTTGTGGTCAATTCGGATAGACGGCTTGATGAGGCCATTTACAATGTGATTTTCATCAGTCTACTGTTTACCAATTTTTTGCTGCCCGTAGCCAGTTGGAGACATGGTCCTCAGGTGGCAATTTTTAAAAATATGTGGACCAATTATCAGTTGAAGTTTCTAAAAGTCACTGGCACAGCCATAGTATTTCCAAATTTGTATTCCTTAACCTGGGGCCTGTGTATATTTTCATGGTCTTTAAGTATTTTGATAAATTTGTCGCAATACTTTTTGCAGCCAGATTTTGAATTCTGGTATACATTTGCTTATTATCCTTTAATAGCTATGCTGAATTGTTTTTGCAGTTTGTGGTAAGTTGAATTATGACTATTAATAGTTTAGTGCAATTATTGATTTTTATTTGAAAGGTACATTAACTGCAATGCCTTTGGTACGGCCAGCAAGGCGCTACTGAATTCTTTGAAAACTACTTTGAGGGGTAAGAAACCGGCGGAAAAATTAACAGAGCATCGCCATTTGTGGGTTGACTTAAGTCACATGATGCAGCAGTTAGGTAAGTGGGGAAATTAATTTGATTTGTAAGGCTATTATAACATCGTTTGCCAATAAGTTTAATTTATACATTTGTAGAAGGAAACTAATTGTATGCAATTTTCACCAAACTAATTAATCTTACTCCTCTTCTTGTAGGCCGCGCCTATTCCAATATGTACGGCATGTATTGCTTGGTGGTCTTCTTCACCACTATTATTGCCACCTATGGCTCCTTGAGTGAAATTATCGATCATGGTGCCACCTACAAGGAGGTAGGCCTTTTCGTTATTGTTTTCTATTGCATGAGTCTTTTGTTTATTATTTGCAATGAGGCCCACTATGCCTCACAGAAAGTTGGTCTCGAGTTTCAGACTCAATTGCTGAATATCAACTTGACATCTGTCGATACATCAACGCAAAAAGAAGTGGAAATGTTTCTGGTGGCCATAGCGAAGAACCCACCCATCATGAATTTGGATGGTTATGCCAACATTAATAGAGAATTAATAACATCGGTAAGTTTGAAATAAAAATTTTGCAAATAACTTTAAAATCAAATAAGAACGTATCATTATTAAACTACGAATACATATCATTAAAGCAGAACAAACAAGACTTAAAGCCTTTCAGCATGGCTGAAAACGTTCGATGGACGACTTGTATTGAAAACAACAATCGAATAAGAAAATTTGTTTTTGGTTTCAATATAAGTAATCGATCGAACGTTTCTTTTTTTAATCGACATCATGGACCAGACTGTTAATTCCAACTACACAGCAAAGGAATTATCAAAATACACACAAAGCATATTCATCTAAGATAGACTATCCTCAATTCACTTTGAAGAATTCATAATTAGAATGTCAAATAATTTATTCAAATTACAAGAGGCGAAAATTGTCATCTGAGTAGTTTTGATACAAACCGGGCATAAAACCCATTCAATGGATCATGGGTTTTTGTCTAAAATGTAAGATGAATTTGTTAAAAGGTTTATGTCTTAAATGAGTTACTGAAAGTGTTCTATACAAGTCTATTAAAATGAGTTCGACCCAAGTCTAATTCAAATTACATGGATTTGGTTTGTGTCAATAATAAACTACTGAATGATCAAACCCATTTAAATTACATGGGTTTGATCAGTGGTTTGTGTCAAAAACGAGCTACTGAAAGAGGTCGATACAAGTCTAAAAGCTGGACGCAGCTTAAATTTAAGTTTAAATTACATGGATTTGATCATAGGTTCTTGTCTAAAATGAACGATTGAACGAGTTGAACCCAGCGGTACTGAATGAGTTATAATCTAATTTGAGATGCGAGCCTATAATCAAACTTTTGTAATTTAAATTAGACTTCGTTCGAACTTGTTCATTAGTTCCTTTTTGGCACAAACTGATGATTAAACCCATTTGAATAAGATAGGTTTAGACTTGTATCGAACTCTTTCAGTAGCTCGTTTTAGACACAAACCTTTCATCAAAGCCATGTAAATTAAATGGGTTTGATTAAAGGTGTGTGTCTAAAACGAGCTCCTGAAAGACGTTGCTACAAGTCTATCAGACATGTATTGAACTCTTTCAGTAGCTCGTTTTTGACACAAACCAATGATCAAACCAATTTAATTTACATGGGTTTGATTATTGGTTTGTGCCTAAAACGAGCTACTAAAAATGTTTCATGCAAGTCTAAAGTCTAGAAAGGTTTAATCATAGGTTTGTGCCAGAAATGAACTAGTGAGCGAGTTCGACCCAAATCTAATTTAATCAGTTAGTAATTTAAGACACAAAACTATTGTTAAACCCATGTAATTTAAATTGGTTTGATCATAGGTTCGTGTCTAGGCTGACCAACTCAAACAGTTCTAACTTTGTTGTAGTCACTTTGCTGTATAACTTTCGTACGAATTTCGTGACTAAGAGATTTGTTATTTTTTAATTTTACATTAATATGTGTGAAAAAATGCCAATTAAATAAAATTTTAATTTTAACATATCATAAAAATCATAATATATCACTTTAAACCAGCTACGTCCAAGCCATATGCACAATGACCAAACTTTTATAAGGAGCTTTTTGTGCTTTCACACCGACGAGAGCACAACAGCCAACCAGAGACAACAATGCTTGCTATTATTTTGCAAAGAAACAAGAACAAATTTAAGAGCTTTCAACGCTGTTTACCTCAACCGCAAATATCTTTGTATGTGTGTTTGGACGTAGCTGCCTTAAACTTAAATTAAATATCTAAAAAACATTAACTATTTCAAACACCATAGCTTATAATTATTTATAATTAATTTCAGAATATCTCTTTTATGGCCACATATCTGGTGGTGTTGTTGCAATTTAAAACCACCGAGCAACGTGGCATTCGCTCCCAACAGGCCATGGCTGCCATGTAGCACACAAAATAGAAAATAAGAAAATTTCAGGTATAAAAACTGGGAAGAAATTGGTGGCATTCTTCAATATCGATCGCATAATACTTCAAAGTGTTTCAATAAGTGTTTTGTAAGTTGGAATTTAATTTTTTTTACTTAAAATTATATAATGTTGATGTACCAGGCAGTTAAATTTTAAAGGTCTTATTCTGAATATGTAAAATAAGGCTTTTTAATATTTTGCAGCTTAAACCTAAAATTTTTGTTTTTGTATTAGTATATCGAGCCTTATTTTCGATTTTATCGTAAGCGACAAAAATTAAATTTTTCAGGAGAAAGTTTTTTAAAATATTCAAATATGTTTTTGAACTTAAATTGTCGCTTACGATACAATTGTACAGCCTGTATCTTAAAAGGTATCAACAATTTTGGCATTATGGTAATTCTAAACTATGGGTAGGCCCATACAATTTTAATTTCAATAAAAAATTCTATTTTCGATAACATGTCACTTACGATAAAAAAATATAAACTGTGTTTTATAAAGGTCCTAATTTTGAAAAACATAACGCTGAGCATTTGATCAATTTTGTATGTATGTATGTATGTATTTTGTTTTTTGTAATTTAAAATTTTTCCATATACAATTTTGCATTCAAATTACAAGCGGCGAAAAGAGTCAGTTGATCGATTGCGACCACCTAATATAGATTCGCCTTGGTATAGTCGGATCAATTCGCTTTGAACAATTTATACATTTGATGTCAAAAGATGTACTGAGAAATTTGTAACCACCACCCAGCGTTACCATTTGTCAAGTTTTCCCTTTTTTGGAAGTTTTTTGAGATGCCAACAAGTTTTTTTTGAAAATATAAAGTTTTTTCAAGTTTTTTTTTATAAATATGTCCATAATTAAACTTTTGCAGTATATTGAATGAAAATATTAAGTGATGTTTGTATGCAATAAAACGATCTTATATTTTACTGCAACAGTGTCTAAAGGGTCAGTTAGCCTTTCACATAACAATATCGATCAGCTGTTTTCTTTTAAAATTTTGGTACTTTTGTAGAAAAAAAGTTTTTTTTCAGATTTAGGAAGTTTTTTAAACAATATATATGGTAACGCTGCCACCACCTAATATGAATTCGCCTAGAAACATGCCTTGGCTATATGTAAAATGTCAAGGCGAATTTATTTAGTCAACTCATGGAAGAAAAATTTTATATTTTTCAGTCATTTGTGTGTAAAAAGAAAACTTCAAACTCGTATTCTGTCGAAGCAAATGAGCGATATGTTTGTATATGTATCATGTGAATGAATTTGTTTAATTTATTTGTTATAGAAATTTCCTTTGTTTCTAGTTTTGATATATTGTGCCAACGAAAAAGCTATAAGCCCGGTACGGAGTTCTTACGGAATTTCAAGTTCTCATACAAAGTCTATGTAAAAAAAATTACGGAAATTCAGGTTGGTAAATTTCATAAAGAAATTTCCATTTGCTAGTACGGACTTTCAAAAGATAAGTACACGGAATTTTTTAATTTATTGCCTATCCTAGGGATTTATAAATATAAGTGGAGAGTTTTTTCAGTCAACTGATACAAAAATTAATGTTCAAACAATTGTTTGGTGACGGAATTTTAGACATTTCTAATTTTCATCAAATAGTAATAAATTTTTAGTGTTTTTGTGCATTCTAAGTTGAAAAATAAACGAATTTGTGCTTATGCAGATATAATTCTACACAAAAGGCTACACGATTATTTTTCCGTGTAGAAATAAATGTAAATTTACAAACGTGAAATGCCGTAAGAACTCCGTACTGGGCTTTAAGCCTAGAATTTCAGGTTCTCATACAAACTGTATGTAAAAAAAATTACGGAAATTCAGGCTGGTAAATTTCATAAAGAAATTTTCATTTGCTAGTACGGACTTTCAAAAGAAAAATACACGAAATTTTTGAAATTTATTGCCTATCTTAGGGATTTATAAATATAAGTGGAGACTTTTTTCAGTCAACTGAAACAAAAATTAATGTTCAAACAATTGTTTGGTGACGGAATTTTTGACATTTCTAATTTTCATCAAATTATAGTTAATTTTTAGTGTTTTTGTGCGTTGTAAATTCATAAATAAATGAATTTGTGTTGATTCAAATATAATTCTACACAAAATGCTACACGATTATTTTTCCGTGTAGAAATAAATGCAAATTTACAAACCTGAAATTCCGTAAGAACTCCGTACCGGGCTATAAATGTTGTTTTTTCATTGTTGTAATTTTGTAGAATTGCTCTTACCTTTAAATTGAATTCGCCTTGTAAAATATTTTATAGAACATACCATACATACATATTTGTTTGTTCACTGCTGTACTGTATAAAGCAAATTGAAATGTAACTGTATTATTTCTTTCAATTTCTGTGATTGCATTTTAAGGTTTGTGGCGTTGCTAAGTGAAAAATAAGTTGCTTGACTCATAGAGGGCAGTAATTATAAACAATAAGTTGAATAAATAAAGCGTTTCTTTAAATATTTTTTTTATTTCAGTATTTTATTTTTATTTAATTTGCGGTCTCCACCTGACATAAAATGATTAACTTTAACATTAACTTTAAGTTAATGTTGACCAATGATCAAACCCATTTAAATTACATGGGTTTGATCATTGGTTTCTGGCAAAAATGCACTACTGAACGAGTTCGACCCAAGTCTACTTCAAGTTAAAACAAAATTCCAGGTCAGGTGGAGACGTAGAGTAAAATGAATACGAATTTAAAAAATGATTTTTGACGGTTTACCATGTCTAGATGTATTTCGTTGCAGCTAAGCAACACCTCAATAGACTTCAACAATAATTCAAAACATGCTGAATAATGCCAGGGACATAACTGGGACGAACGATGAATTTCGTCCACGTCGGCGAATTTGTCGACACGAACTCTGAGATAGATTTATTGCCTGTTTCACAAACAGAAGCAAATTTGTTGTTTTCAAAATAAATTTTCAGTCGAAAGTTTTCTTTCGTTATTGTGACCCAGGCTATTAATTCTATTTTGAACTCCGACGTCTAGATGTATTTCGTTGCAGCAAAAATAATTCTCTCTCTATCTCTCTCTCTCTCTCTCTCTCTTTACACACACAATAACCAACTTGATCAATTATAAGAACTGAATTCGCTGAGCAAATTCGTCGTTATTATGCTTCACACGACGCATTTATGGTAGGAACACAACTGGGACGAATGACGAATTTTTCGGTGCGAACTTACGTCATAAAAAATAAAACACATTTGTGCATATGAAAATGAGCACAACACCGCCGTCGAACGAAATTTGTCGTGCGTGACAAACTCTGAGATAGATTTATTTCTATTTTGTACGCCGACGAACGGCCAAAAAACAATTTTCTCCCTCTCTCTCTCTCTCTCTCTTTGCACACGCAATAACAGCGATGCCAACTTAGCTATTTTAGAGCTAGATTTAGCTCTTTTTGATTGCTTTTAACTCGAAATTTTTCCCTTTAGCTCTTTTTTAAAAAAAAGAGCTAACACAGCTCTTTTCAATTTTAAAAACGGCACGTTTAGCACTTTTCGCATCTTATAGTTAATTTTCTCGTTTTTACCCTATTGTTTCGTCTTTGAGGTATTTACATTTTTGGTAAATATGTTTTGTTGCAAATTCAGATACTTTTTTGAAACTATGTAAGATATATTTATGTATTTAGTGTGTTCGTTTCTGAATAATTAGAAATTTTTTGACAAATTATTGAAATGGATTCTTACTGCAAAGCAGGAAAACTTGGGAATCAAATTCCTCGTTTAAAAAATCGATTAAACCAACAAAAGATCCATGTTAAGCTTTGTGCAAATGTTGCAAATTAATTATAAGAGCGAAATATTTTGATTTAGTTCGCCGATCGGAGACTCGAAAGCATAAAAAATGTATGGCTCCATTTAACGATATTGTGCTATCCTAGCCAGATATATCAGAAGTTCCAACACAAACGTAAATTGCGCAAACAAATCTTGCATTATATGCTGCAGTACATACACCGTTTTTAGCAATGGATCTTTTATTTTTTCTTACTATTATTTTTTATTAATGTTAAAAAATCTTGAAGTACAAATTGAATAATAAATACATTCATAGATTTAAAACGGAAAAATATCTAATTTTTAAATTTAGCTCTTTTTAGCTCTTTTTGACTACTCGGTTGGCTCGTTTTGCCTCTGAATTGTTGGCATCACTGCGCAATAACTAACTTTATTAATTATAACAAGTAAATTCGTCGTTATTGTGCTACACATGACGAATTTACGCAGCAAACTCTTATCGATGAATTCGTCGTCGTGGACGAAAGTCGTCGTTCGTCCCAGTTGTGTTTCTAGCATTATGCAGTGAATTCGTCGTTCGTCCCAGTTGTGTTTCTAGCATTAATCTATATCAGAGTTCGTCACGCTTGACGAATTTCGTTCTACGGCGGTGTTGTGTTAATTTTCATATGCACAAATGAGTTTTATTTTTTATGACGAAAGTTCGCACCGAACAATTCGTCATTCGTCCCAGTTGTGTTCCCAGCATTTTTTATATAAAAAATATTTTTGATTTATAAAAGGCTTATAAAACAGATTAACGAATAAAATTTGTTCTATAAAATCTTTAGAAAACATAACTATTTTTTATGAATAAGGCAGTGCGTAAATATGTATATTATTAATGTAATTTGTTTCTATTTACTTACACATCCAAGAGGATGTGTAAGTAAGTAGACTATTATCAAAACCCTTTGAAGTCTTCTGATAAACCAGAATATTTTGGATATTAAAATTTAATGGAAACACAAATGTTCATTATTATTACTGTATTTCATTTGTTAGCTTAAAAAAAAGTAAATCGTTAGCATTTGATTTCTCCTTTCCAATAAAAGTCCTACAAAAACATCACAAATGTTCTGATTTGCATGGCACTCAATCCAATCATAAACTTCCGATCATCATCATTTTGCAAGGGCAGTTCAGCCACAGATAAGTTCAGCAGTTTTAATTTCTCACTGCGCACACGATTCAATTCTTTGGGGTCGGAACTGAAGTCGCGCTTCAAGCGATTATTTTCGGCACCCAAACCACCAATAGGTAGCAGCTCTTCATGATAGTCTGTACCCACCAAAGGCCTTTGAGCTTTCAGCAGCTGCACATGATTAGCACATTCAGCAAAGATGGCATAGCTTTCATAGTCGGCATCCTCTGGATCGAGCTGAAATTCCATGTGGCGATTTTCATCCAACCAGGCATTACCATCCAGCGTAGTTTCACGTACATCGGAAATGTCAAAGCCTTGGAAAATATCATGTAAATTGAATTTTACAGTTTTAGAATATTCAGGATCTTCATCTTTCTCCAGGATATGCTCGAAACGTACTAAAATTTCATTCTCATGCCAAGGTTCAAAGGTTAAGAGGTGAATATTTTTCGGCAGGGCTACAGAAATGCTGCTAAACTGTAAGAAAAAGGAAATAGGAAGTGGATGGATTTAATTAAAACTTAGGTGTAGTCTAAACACTACGAGCAGTCGATTGACTTGCAAGTAAGCATTTGAGTGCTTTTTATATAAAGTTTGCCAAGGCTACGACCGTTTGTTGTATGGAAACTACACCCTAGATTTTGTTCTAGAATGCCTCCCACTATCTTTTAAATTGTTTTTATTAAGTAGTTTAATTTAATAGTTTTTATTTATTATTATGCATTTACATTGTCTCGAAATCTAGTAGATTTAATTTGAAATCATTATCGTTTGCACTTAGCTTTTTCTGACACATTTCTAGATTTCGTATCCAGGACAAAATCTATTTTCTAAAATGTGTCTTAAACTGTAATCCTAAAAGTGCCCGCTTAGCTCATTCACACACCTTTAATAGAAAATTTTGTAGAGCGTAGCTAATTCATTCACCTCTTATGTAAATAAATATGTTGTACAGGATAGTAAAAAATTTAAATAAAATTATGATATTTTGAGTAGATTTCGTAAAAATCTACCGACAAAGAAGATTTCGTTTATTTTTTGTGTAGTCTAGTGAAAAGCAACTAGGCTAAGCTCGAAATCTTGTCAATACTAGATTTCGAGACAATGTAAATGCTCTATTACTTACAATATTAGTAAACTGCTGTCTCCACCGTTCATATGAATACTTGGTATCACTGAAGAACCTCCAAGGCGGCAGAGTTATATCCAATTGTGTAAAACGTTCTAGTGCTTGTACTGTAGGACTTTGATCCAATTGCGAGGGTCCCATGATCAAATAATGCTTTCCTCTTGCTATCGAGCCCTTGCCATAGGCAGTCTCATTCAGGGCTTCCTCTACACCAAAAGCATCATCATGAAGTAGACGTCTGTGCACCATTAGCTCCAAAGAACCATCGCTTAGAGAGCTGCCTCCTTGAGCGCGGTCCGTTAAAATGGCCAAGCGAGTTTTTTCATCCTCCAAAGCTATTTTGGTGCTAATGGGCAAGTAATTGCCAGCAGTTTTCTCCAACAATTTAACTCTCCACGTGTCGCGATGGTTTCTCAGGCGTTTAATCATTTCTCGACCATTCGAATCGGTATAGAAAAATCCCTCTGACTTGATGTCAGAGTTGAAGCGTGTTATTATCTCCTTGCCCTCATCATCATCAATGGGTATGGGTCCCACTAGCCATTCAAATTCGGCATATTTATTTTGCTTATAAACTCTCACCACTTGACTAATCCAGTCGTTAAACTTTTGATGCACTTCCTCGACTAACTTGCCTCGGTAGACGGTAATTTCTGGACCGAATGTTACACTACGTACAGTATCGTTTTTGGGTCTAAATATGTAAGCACCCGAAGAACGATTGCGGAACTCACGATTATCACCCACTGCGCCCTCATAGTAAAGAAATTCTTGGCTGATAGTGTGAGTCGTGCCATCGGTCTGTACTGCGGTCAGGAAACCATTAGTATCGAAGGTCAGGCGTATAAACTGGAAGTGTAATGCATACTAATAGTTAGGATAATACTTTTATTTAAAAAAATAAATGGTAGGCAAACCTGGTTTCCTATTTCAGTAAGACTAGAAGTATTTTCTGGTTCTGGTTGTGGATTCATGCCATGACCATTCGTCTTTTTAATATAGTAAGACTTGTAGCCAAAAGGTGGCAGTTCGCTGGCCCAGAATACTAGTTCATATTTGGCCAGTGATGTACGGAAAGTAAGATTTTGTACCGGTTCGGGAATTGGTACAAACTGGATCTCGAGTACAGTACCTGACAAAATAATAATTAATACTATAATGAAACTGATAAATGGCTTTCTAGTAAGCAATATACCTTTGTAATCTTTTACTTCATAGTTAACATCCGGAACTGGAACACGCACATAATCATTAGTTTCATGAGCTAATGGATTGTACAGAGTCAGTGCAAACTGTTCACTGTTTTCGGAGACACTACATGAACTAATATTTAGCAGGGAGCAAGTTTTGAATTCAAATTGGAAAGGTCTAGGCTGGCCACGTCTCTTTGGGCGTGGCTTCTCCCCCTTCGTCAAGCGATTCAAAATATCACGCGCATTGGCTGAACAGGTGCGCATACCCACACTCAAACGTCTGGCATAATCGTAGGCTACTTTTTCTTTCTCAGTTCCAGTGACAGCATCATGATGTTGCATCACACCCATGGTTTCACGCATAAAACCTAAATGGGGCAATAGTTCGGGATGCATATTGGGTGCCAAGGCAGTCAGTTGCTTGCACAACTGCAAAAAATGATTGCCTACACGTTCATAACGCTTGAGTGTAGGACGGGAAGTGTAATAACCGGTCCAATAAGCATGAGGATCCGAGCCATATGGGAAGAAGTCATCATCCTTGGTGGGCCATGTTATGCCAGCATCGTGCAAGGACTTAAGATAACACGAAGGAGTGGAATACAAAAGATTTATATCGGAGCCATTAGCCTGGCGTTCATTTCCATATCTAGAATTCATGGAGGAATAAATATCTCATTGCGAAATTTGTTTAACAAACTTTCAAGGCTCCATGTTACGAAAATTTTGGCTAAAACTTACTTAATAAGCTTATCCACATTTTTGTACCACATGTTTGCATTTTGATAATGAAAATCCTCACCCATGGTAACCAAAATATGGTTTGTACGATAACCTTTCGACATATTTCTTGCTATAGCGAAAAATTCATCAACCTAAGATACATTTTTGAATCGAAAAGTGAGATTCTAGAGAAAAATTGTAATAAGTAGGGACAAACTTTTTTTATTGTTTTTTTTAGAAGAGTAATTTTAATTAAGGAGTTTTCATTAGTTTGTTATTTGTTAGTGAAAATTAAATCATAGTTGAAGACTTAAGTGAAAAATATGCAGCATTTATAATTTTTATAATGCGCCTTAAGGTATGCAAGGTTAGAATAAATGTTTGTTAAAGGTGTTTTTCAATTCAACGATTTAAAGGGAAATATTCATGGTCAAAATTAATCATCATTCGCTATTTTATAATTATTAAAAATGAAATTGGTATGCAGATGACAGACGAACGGAATTGTCTCCCTCCACCAGCGTTACGATAATTTATATGTCTTTAACATCTTAACTTCTTATACAGTTTTATATATACAGTTATTGTTTAGTATACAATTTTAACCAAAATTTTCTTGTCAACATGCATTGGAGTTAATCAGTTTATTTTTTGTTAATTTCATTACCGCATCAATTTGTCCAAATTCTTAAAATAAACGTTAGCGTCTTGGTAAGTAAAATCACCACCCATGGTTATTATTATATTTTTAGTACGATAATATTTAGCTTGCTTTCTAATAAAGCTAAAAAATTCATCAACCTAAAAGTGTTTTATTAAATACCAGAATAGAAGAATATGTTTTATATACAATCACTTACCCTTCTGTTAACATTGTTATCTGGTGAATGTTTGCCATCAATTATGGGCTCGTCGGCGCACAAGATATCGAAACAGAAGCCTGGCGGTGGCTGGTATTGATTGTACAGGGCTCCTGTAAACAGATGAGCCTTCTCACCTAAATTGGCCGAAGCTCGCCATATCATTTCGGCCTTTTGTGTCATCAGTCTTTCATCTCTGTCCTGATAGTCGAGGCGTCCAAAAAACTGGCCATCAAAACCCATTTGAGCAAACATCGATGCCATTTCGCGAGAGTGGCCAAAGGGATCAATTTGCCAGCCAACACGTGGTCGACCGCATTCGCCAAAGGTGTCATTCAAACGTCTAACAAATGAAGTGATAAATTTATTTTCTCTGAATTTAAGATTTCTAAAAAAAAAATACTATTAAAATATAAAAGAGTAGTCAGTCATTAGTTTCAAATAAATTTTTTTTAGAGCTTTTCTCGCTCTCATACACTTATTTATGACTTAAGTAGATTTTATCAATATGTTACCTCTACTGTAATCGTATTTATTAGGTGTGTTCTACAAGATTTCCTACAAGTTCCGACTAATGAGAGAAAAAAATAAAAATTACTCTCTGAATATGCAAAAGTTATCCAAGTTATAATTGCACATCTTGAAATACTAATGTTGCTTACTTTTTACATTAAATTTAATTTAAGTGATTTTAGTCGCTTAAAACGCATACGATTATAAAAACAAAAATATTGCATCACTGGCAACAGCTGTAAAAAGTAAATCAAAATAAGTTCCAAAGAAGTAAAGGCTACATGAATTATTTAAAAAAAGTATTTTTTTATATTATATAAATGGAGAAATATGCACAAATATACTTACAACTTCCTTCAACTTTGTTCAAAAAACCTTCCATTTTGATTTTTAATCAAAAAATTGTATGAAAAAACTTTTTTTCCTATATTTGCAAATTTTCTGATTAATTTTTCAGTTTCATGTGTAAATAAAAAACAGCTGATTATTTAATTCTTGTCCGAACTTACCCAGAAGAAAAAGTTCGTACTAGTTTGTACAGGAAATGAAAAAAATTACTCTCTCATTTGCTCTCAAAATTGCACAAACATTGCTATCTGGAACGCTTTTGGATAGCTTTGTACAAGTTCGGACTGTTTTGTTATGTATCTGGAACAGACCTATTATTTTGTTAAATTGTGTCATTAAAATAATTTCGTTTTCTTTCTTATTATACTCTGTTACATTTTCTTCTATTTGTGTGCTCTTTTATAATATAAACG
This sequence comes from Tachina lurida, assembly GCA_944452675.1. NCBI lineage: Eukaryota > Metazoa > Arthropoda > Insecta > Diptera > Tachinidae > Tachina > Tachina lurida. The sequence goes on from OX101753.1 coordinate 12,258,271, forward strand.
CCGTGTCAATAAAATTAATTCAATTGAATTTTATCTTGAGTTCTAAAAATAAGCACAAGTAAATTAGTTTTACAAAACCACACTCAGAAAAAACCATATTTTTATACACAAGATTCATTGAATTTAAACCAAAACTCACCTCAAACCCCAAGCGAATTGATCAATGACACTTTGATAATGTGTGGTGGCTTCGTCATTCATACTCCAAGCACCGCCTATAAATTCCAAGCGACCTTCCTCCACCAACATTTTTACTTGTTCCTGCAATGCGGGTGCCTGTTCGCGCCACCATTTGAAAAAGAAGGCCGATTCCACATAAATAAAACGTTTCTCGGGATCTCTCAACAGTTCCTGTATCACCGAATCCAATATGTATTGAACGCCAGCTTTTTGTATCATAGTTTCACTGCCATAATAATATTGATCGACGGTCTTGAGCCAACCCACATCATCATGGGTATGGGCCACTAAATGAACATTGAGCATACCATGTTTGGTTTTCGGGCAACTCTAAGGGGAAAAGGGGGGACAAAACAGGGCATTTATATATATTTCGTTTCGTTTTGTTTTTGAATGCTTAATTAATTTTTTTAAATATATTTTTACATTTCTGTTGATAACTTTTGTTGACCTACCGCATAACCGCATTTCTTACCCACATTGGGCATCGATTTCTGGACACGCAATTCAGCATTTTTAATAAAAACTAATATAATGCACACGACTGCAATTACTTTTGCCATTAAGCCGGCTGTCATTGTAATAAAATTTATATTTATTTACTTATATGTTTGTATATATGTACTATGTATGCATATATGTCTATATTTTGCTTTTACTTTTATTTTCCAAGTTTATTTTATATCATCAAACTATACGCGCCCAGACGTCTGCACTTTATAAAAGTCTAAACTCAACTGAGCTCAGTTGCAGTACTAAATTCTTGCTTAAGCACTTGTTTTATTTATTTGAAGTAAGGGTCTTCTCAGAACTTAGTTTGTGTACTCAAACTATCTGCACGATTTTGAGCAGCAGTTCCAGAACAAGAAAAGCTAGTTTAATAATATGCTCGCAAGTCTACAGTTGCATTGTAATACTTGTAGATATTAAAGGTTTCATAAATTTGTTTTTCATTTATGTATGTCCTTGAAATGTTAAAGTCAGAAATTCTAAGATAAATACATATACATATGTATGTATATAACTGGAGAAAATTTACACTAAAATTAAAATCTACACAATGTTAAATTAGCGTAAAAATTAGTTTTGGCTTACTAAACGAATTTTGAAAGGACATTTTTTTGAATCAACGTTTTGTGAACCTTAATTATTTCTTATAAATACGGTAGTAAGTCTTTAACGAATTTAATAACGAGAAATTGTACATTAGCGAGCAAGAGATTTTGTATTTAGGAAATACATAAATAAAATTGCTTACATTTGTAAACATGCGAGTACTCTGTCTTACCTCAATGTACTTTAATTGTGAGTATCTAGCTTAGAAACTAAATCAGGGATGGAAAGCGCAGTGCTTACAAGAGTTACAAATAGTAAAGTGCTATAACTTACGTATCACCCCTCTTCCACACACAAAGTTCACTTTTCAAAAACTTAATTCAGCTGGAAGAAAGACAGAAAGAGACTGTGCTATTGCCTCTGTCTTTCACACAGCTGATTTAAGACTTTGCAAAGTAAATTGTGCGTGTGGAAAAGGGGCACATCAAACAAGCTACAGTTTTCAACTCTACACCCAGCCAACACTTGAAATGTTCTTTATAAAGTTATATAAGTGCTTTTGTAACGTTATAATTGAGAGTTTGTGAGATAAAGTAGTAACCCTGTCGGAGAATGTGTGGTTGACTACAAAAATAGTTAACTTATAGTTAGCTTTTCTTAGACTCACTAAAACCTAGCTGCAAGGTCATCCAGAACAAACCCAAAAGTAATTCTTAAGTTGAGTACGTAATCGAATTTGATGAGAGCCAATAAATTTATTCTCAGCTACTTTGAAACTCATTTCAGTTTTATATTAACATTTTACTGTTGTTATTTAAGATGGCAGCTTAGCCGAGTGGTAGCGCGTTGAGTACACAACTTGTGATGTTACATGTTCGAACCCCAGAAAAATTTAAAATAGTCAACTTTAAGTTAGTTGAAAGTAGTGCAGAGCGAGACAATTGACTACCGCCTAGGACATCGCAATGTTAAAATAGTCAGTTGATTACATTGCAAAGTAATCCAAGTGTCAGTCAGTACTAGTTGCGAAATAGTTAGCTTAAAGTTAGTTTAAAGCTAGCCAAATTTCCGACAGGGAAAAGACTTTCTCACACGCAGAGTTTACTTCGCAAAGTAAAAAAATATATTTTTATTTTCGAAAGCTTTCATTTAATTTATCAAATCAAATAGTGCCATTATTTCGTTAAATATAAATGCGACCTATGCCTTTAGACTAGAGCTATTCATCACATAGCCCTGAGAGCTCTGCCAACAATCTAATTTGTGTACATTAGAAGTGAGCGCAAGCCATGAAAAGTGCAGTTGAATAGACAGTTGTATGTCTACGAATATGATTTTTTTTAAATTGGTAAATTCTACTTTTCCTTAAAAAAAATTTATAAATATATTTGTCACGTGCCCATGATGATTTAAGTGAGATATTTTTAGATGTAATTGCACTGTAGTGAATGAATTTTAATCAGAAATAATTTCTTAATCAGGCTTAAGTTCAGTAATTTCAATTCTTATTGCATGAAATATTTTTATTAATTAAAGAAGAGAAGAAAAATTAAACTAGACACTATTAGCTGGGGGAAATACCGATATTTTTCTGTGCATACACGCACTTCATCAGCACCCATGTCTATCTACTGGGCTAGAGATTGTTATTAAAATCATCAAATGGTATATGAGAAATTATAAAATATATATTTTATTTAAATGTTTTATTAAATACAACTTCTATAATCAAAACCTTGCGAGAAATAAAAAATTTAATTTATTACAAGGCAGTGGGTTTTTTTGATTGAGGGTGTACGAATACGAACTTTGCACACTGTACATTCATAAGAAATCGTCTAATCCTCGAGGGAAGTTAAAAACAAATATGAAATTTGTTTCTGCCTTCACTATAAATAGTTAAAAAAAAATTTTTTGTCTTCATAAATTAATTGAATGAGAAACGTTATTTATCTTTTCAATGTAATTATAGTTTTTTATAAAGTTTTTTCGAATATTCAAAGAAACATAAGCATGAAGAATTAATTTAGCAGCTATCAAACTCCCATGCCTGAACAAAAAAAAAATAAATAAAAGTGAATTTCAATTACCATCACTTGCGCTTTAGTTCTCATTTACTCTCACTATCAAGTATATTGCAATGCACCAACTTTACGTATCATAAATAAGGGGAATCATTAGAACTGATAAGAAATTTTCAAATGAAACAGTGTAGGTCAATAAAGTAGTACAATAAATTAAAATGATATGAAAGTTACAATATAATTTACAAGATCAACAAAACAATTTAAAAGTAAGTTTTCCAATAGGAAATCTATTAATCTTTTGTACAAATAAGAGTTTTTTCTTCCAAACTGAATTAACAAATACACTTCGTTTGCCGCACATTATATTAAAAATATATTATTATTGTGGCAAACCAATAACCACCCGACGAATTCGAGCTGAAGTAATGTCAGTCTCTGTAGGGATGGTAAAGTAAAAAAAAAAAAAAACATGTTGATTAATGAGTTCCTATTTCGACTGTGATTAAGATTTAAGAAATTTATTATTTCACAATTTATTTGCTGGTAGTTAAGCATGTCTATATTCATTTCATTGTGAATTCTCAAATGGTTTTTGGAAGTCTGTGCATCAGATAATAGGTTTGTGACTCTTCAAAATATATGGTTGAAGTCTACTGATGATTTGGGAAAGCATCAATGAAATGCATGTAGACATGCTTAACCACCAGCAAATAAATTTCAATTAAAATAAACAATGATTAACATTAGTTGACCTTATTCTAATTGTTATGAGAAAAAATTAATTTCAATGTATTTAAAAACAAAAAAAAATTGGGCCTAATTTTATAATTATAATTTATTAATTATTAAAACAGAAATATTTTTTATGAATAAGGCAGCTAATATTTTACTGAACGAGTAAAACATTAATTTTAAGACAAATTACAATAATATAAATATGTATTATATATATAGGTTAGGTTAGGTTAGGTAGGGGTAAAATTCATAAACCCGAACTCACTTAGATCGTTTTGGTCCATTGTGATACCACGGAGACTCTGCTTATGCGGAGTCCGCACCGTTGAACCAACCAGAGCTCAATATAAAGCTACTAATACCTTTCAGTTCAACACTAACAATGTCAGAAAGTTCCCTGAATTCAAGAGCGCCCATTGTGACCATTCTTTTTCTTTCATTCACATATAATATGTGACCTTATCCGAGAAAAGGGACCCAGTGTGTGAAAATTAAGATTTGAGAAAAACACATTTAATAAATAAAATTTTAATGTTTTTATAATTTTTATCGATTTTGACACACACCCGGTTTTTGACACACTAGCTCCCTTTTCTCGGAGAAGGTCACATATACATTTGTTTGACATTCAGTTTTTAGGATAGGACTTTTTGCTTGTTTTTTTTTCAGAAAAAAATTCTATAAATATTAAACGAGACATTATTAGATTTAATTGAACTATAGTGAATTTTAATCAGAAATAATTTCTTAATCAGGCTTGAGTTCAGTAATTTCAATTCTTATGAATGAAATATTTTTATTAATTAATGTGAGTATCTAAAGAAGAGAAGAAAAATTAAACTAGACACTATTAGCTGGGGGAAATACCGATATTTTTCTGTGCAGCCACGCACTTCATCAGCACCCATGTCTATCTACTGGGGTAGAGATTATTATTAACATCAGCTATTAAACTTAAATTTCTATGAAATGGAATATGAGAATTGATAATTTTAATTTTTCTTCTCTTCTTTAGATACTCACATTAATTAATAAAAATATTTCATTCATAAGAATTGAAATTACTGAACTCAAGCCTGATTAAGAAATTATTTCTGATTAAAATATTAAACTTTAATATAACATTGGAAAAAATTATTCTTGGCATAAATGAGAACAAAAAACATATTTTTGTAAAAGATGATCATGAACATATAATAACATATTTATACTGAAGCATTAGAAAAATTCCTCAAGTAATGCTATTATACTTAACAACATTTTTGCTCTTCACTGTTAATCTTTCAAGTTGTTAGTCAAGAGTCGTTCACTTTAGTTTATTTACTTTTATATTCTTTTTTTATCGATCACTTTATATTAAAAGAAAAATACAGTCCACGTCTCTATGCCTATTGGGTTAGAGTAGTGTCAGTCTTCAATTTGTTTCGTAAAATTACTTGCTTGCATAAGGAAATGTTTAAATTTTGCAGGTGTATAAACAGACGTGATCTTATAAATTCCTATTATAAATTATACTTGGATGGGAGGTTTCTGCTCTGACAAGAACCACATAGAAATTTTTACAACAACAACAGTGCACATACACACTGTTGTTGTTATAAACTGTATCTAACACCCAATAATATAGATATGTATTTGTATTCTTTTTAAGAAGTAAATTTTTCTTTCTATCTTTCTGCCTCTCCCCCTCCATCTAACGCTTCAACATTTACCCAGTAAACATTTTGTACTGAAAATATACCCCCATATCCAAGATAAAATAACGTGTGCTTGAAGTGAACGTTAAAACAAAATTTCTATACTAAACCGATTTTAACGTACACTTGAAGCACACGTTTTTTTTCGAAATATCTTTCTTTTTCTCTCTTTTTTCTTTGAGTTAAGCAAAAGCGTTGTAATTTTTACCCAGCAAACACTTTTGTAACGAAACAGAATTGTTTTCCTAACTCTATAGTCTAGCTACGTCCAAACATACATTCTGTGATATTTGCATTTGGGAGTCCAACCTAAATCAGAGCGTCAAGCGTTGCGTTAGCTGCATGGTACGTATTTTCAGTACATTCAAATAATATTTTATACGTTTAAATATACTGAAAATACGTACCCTTGACGCTTGACGCTCTAATTTAGGTTAGGCGTTCAGGTAAACAACTTTGAAAGCTCTTGAATTGGTTCTTGTTTCTTTGCAAAAAAGCATTGTTGTCGCTGAGATCTGGTTGGTTATTGTGCTCTCGTCGGTGTGAAAGCACTAAAAGCTCTTCATAAAAGTTTGCACATTGTGCATATGGCTTGGACGTAGCTGCTATAGTCGAGCAGTTTTGGAGATTTTTGTAAAATATGTAATTGTTGTTTTCTTTTTTTCTGAGCAACATGGAGAAATAAACCGAAACTACTATACAGTTACCATGAAAATATGAGCTTTCACAAGATTTATTGCTCAAGAGAAGATGAGACGATATATTTTTATTTTTATTTTTTGATATTGCAATACGATTTTTCTTTATTTACACGACAAAGGCTCGTCTTTCAGTATAAGTGTTTTACTAAAAAAAAAACTATTTAAGGCTTACCTTGTAACCACAGCCTGCTTCTGCATAACCCAGGCAGGCCAGTACTACAGCTGCCGCTAAGACTATTAAACACTTCATTTTACTTTTGACAGCAGCAAAAGTCTGCAAACTTATTAATATATTTTTAATTAATTAAATAATTTCAATTAAAACATTGGATTTAAATTTTAGCTTTTTACTCCTTGCATTTAAAAGAAACTGATCGAATTTCGAATATTCACAATGTTTTTATAACTGGCCCGGCCGGCCATTTACCAAAAATAAGCTGATAAATTATGCTTCAAGTGGAACTTGAAACTATATTGTTTGCCGTATGCAGGCTATATTTTTCTATGATTTTATCTGCAACTGATAAGTAGACGAACAAGTAGCCAAAATTTAAATATAAATGAAAATTTCGTTTAATAAAAATATGTATGTGTGTGTGTGTGTTCATTTATTTATCTATAAATTCTCTGCTTAGTTATTTAGTGGCTCTGGAAGTGGATTTGTTTCGCTACTTACTCGTATCTGTGGTTAAGTTGTTATAGATTTTGTATTAAATTTTATAAAATTCAATTGCTTTATTTTTTTGTTTGATAAATAATTGATTTAAAGCCTCTCGAGAGGGCGTGTTTTAATAAAAAGTTTTTAATCAAATGTTCAAAGTTTTTTAAGGTTCTTTTTTTATTAGTTGGATGAGCACGAGGGAGCACATCCCCCTCAATAAAAACATTTAATTTTATTATTTTTAACATTACGATGACTATTCTGAAATTCTGGATTTCACTTGAAGATTATTTCTATTTTTAATAATTCTTATTAAAACGTTTTTTAAGTATTAAGCACTTTTTTATTTTTATTAATTGTATTAATAAACATTTTTTAAAAGTACGTATGTACTTTATTTTTTTTGTAATTCTATTGTTTTAAGACCAATTGATTTTTACTACTAATTAGTAGAGTGCTCTCTGTCTCTCTCACTCTCTCGAAAGATTTTATAGTGAATGTATGAATGAAATAAATAAGATAATATATTAGGTGTGTTTCTTTACTCTACATTGGGATCCCGCGGGATCCCAATTTGCACGAAAAGCGTTCCCGTACTCGAAAATTGGGTAAATGAGAGAGGTTTTGTGAGAGTAATCTTCTTCTTGTTCTTGCACGAAACAGCCCGTACTTTTTCTTCGTGCTAGTTTGGGCAAACACAAAATCAATCAGCTGTTGAAATATAAACAATTACAAAGAAAAATTACATTTACCTAAACACTAAACAAATGAACAAATGTATGAAAAAATGCTTAGAAACTAGTTGTGAACAATGTTTTATAAGTTTTTATATTAAATTAAGATAAAAAACCTATATAAGTATGCTGAATCATGTAAGTAAATACGTGCGTGTGTATGTACAAAAGTATGTGTTTAGTTATGTGCGTACGTATGTATATGCAAACATGCATTGACGTTTATTTTCGTGTTAAAATGTTGGTTTTTCGCGTTCCCGTACTTTTGTGCATTTTTGTGTATTATTGAGCGAAATTATAATTTCCTCTCATTTTACCGAACTTTACCCAAAAAGTAAAGAAACAAACCTATTGCGTAGGTCCGCTAGTTTTGTTGGCTTCAATCAGCTGTTTTCATGACGTAGACAAACCCCTTTTTGTTGAAAGCAAAATAATAAATTAAATTTTTTTTTGCAAAACTTATAATATGTAATATATTTTCAAAACTAATAAAAGTGTACGTAAGAGTGTGGCGTTGGCTCAAGTAGTTAGCACGTTGACTACAAAACCACAGGTCCTGAGTTCGACCCCAGTATCCAACAGTCATTAAATAACAACATAACAACACCACCCATGTGCATTAGTGTCCCTTTTTTTGGGGGGGGGGAGTGGCATGCACGGATATTTACGGTTTAGTGTACACCAATTGTGGCCAAAAGAATTTGGAAGGCATGGGACCATAGCGATCACAACCGTGAATGATCGAAGAGTGAGAAAATTTGCTGAAAATGAGTACCTTATTTTAATAAAAGAATTTTATAATTTGAAATTGTGGTTGAAAGCTTTTTCCGATCATGGCGATTTGGCAAAGCCGACTGAATAATTTACAGCAAATTTGTTAGCTGTAGCTTCAACAATATGGCCGCTATCAACTGTCAAATTTTAGAAGTTCCTATTAGAACAGTTAAATTTGCATATCGCTAACTAAAACACAAAATGCCCCAACTAACAAAAAATTGGAAATCCCATTTTTATAATTTTTTTTTTCATAAATTATATCTGAGCAACATATATCATAAAAAAAACTCAGTAAAGTACGATTTTGACTCGCACACGATGGGTTCGGTACGGGCACTACATAACACTGTACGAACCTTGGTCTATTTATATAATCGAATATCTTAACCGACGTAGAAATTAAAAAAAATTTTTGGCTTTGATGTTTTTATTAATTTTAGCGCTTTTTTTCGTATTTCCAAATTTTTTCTGTTTTTGGCGATTAACTTAGGCTGAGTTTATATCTGGTATTGCTTGTGTGCCATGTGTCCAAAAAAGTGTACCAATTACTAATAGTAATGGAAAACTGTTTGATTCAGACAGGTAAACCGTTTCATACATAACTAATGGACAATTTTATAGAATACAACATGATTGGAGACTGTTTAAATCAATAAATACATGTCTGAGTCAGACAGTTTTTCATTAGTTACGCGGTCTTTGGCACATGGCACATTGATGTAAACCCTGCCTTAGTGTGATCGTTTTTTTTTTGTTTTGGCGAAGTTTTTTAGTTTTTGGCGATTTTTGTTGTTTTGACGCTTTTTTCACATTGCAATTTTTTTTCGGTTTTAGGCGTTTTTTTTTCTGTTTTAAGCGATTTTTTTCGGGTTCTTGCAATTTTTGTAGTTTTGGTAGTTTTTTTTTTGTCCTGGCAATTTTTATCGCTTTTTGGAGACTATTTTAGTTTTTTATCTATATTTTTTTTGCTATTCAGCGATTTACTTAATATTTGGTGATACTTTTATTTTCATTGCGGCATTGTTTTAATTATGGATTTTTTTAGTTTTGGTGATTTTTGTTGTTTTGATTTTTTTCACTACAGCGATTATTCCGGCTTTAGGCGATTTTTTCGTTTTGATGAATTTTTTCGGTTTTTGGCAATTTTTGTAGTTTAGTTTTAAAAATTTTTCGGGTTACTTTTTTTTTGCAATATAGCGATTTAATTTATATTTTGTATTATTTTTCATTTAAAACTTTTTTCAATTTTGCGATTTTTTATTGCGGCATTTTCTTAATTTTGGTTTTGGCGATTTTATTAGTTATGTTTTTTTTCGCTATGGCGATTTTTTTTTTGGTTTGAGGCAATTTTTTCGTTTTGGCGATTTTTTTTCGGTTTTTGGCGTTTCTTTCATTTTGGCGATTTTTTTTATCTTGGAATTTTTTAGTTTTAACGTGTTGGAAAATTTGAATAGTTTGTCAAAATTACATAGTCAAAATTGTGTAGTCTGCATAAAAATACACTAATTTTAAAAATTTCAATTGTGTAATATTTATATATATTATATTAGGATTTCAACATGTTTAGTTGCTCACTTTAGAACACCCTTTATTTTTTAGCATCAATATACTTGCTGCTGTAGCAGCTAAAGTTTTACATATTCTGCAAAAATTACAGGTCCATAGCTCTTATTATTCTGAAGAAAACAGCCTGTGACAGACATACAGACAGACAGAGGGAGGGACAGATAGGCAGACAGGCGGACAGAAGGAACACTTAAAACTCAGACTTGCCGCAAAAAAATAGGAAGTTTATTGAGAAAATCAAAAAGGAATAGAATGATTACATAATTCAACAGGATTTTTGCTTCTCATCTAAAATTAGGAAAATGTTAAATGGGGCGAATTGCATTTCCGATGACGATGTGCAATCTGAAAGTTCTGCAATCTGCAGGAAAAGTGGTACAAAGCATTTACCACTCTTTTTTTTGGGTTTTCATATGTATATCAAACAAAATTTATTACTAAAAAATTAAACAAAATTAGCAAGAATTGATAAAAAAAATCTGTATAATAAACTAACCGAAAATAAGATACGATGCATATCAACCAACAGCGACAATAGTACGATATCATAAATTAGCGATAAGTGTTATAAAACTTCTGTTTTAAATTTTCAATTTAAATTCTTTCCAGTACAGCTTTTTCGCGAAAACAAAATTGTAGTCGTCAAAAACAAAAAAAAATTAAAAACACTACTGTTCCAAATCCCATTGCAGGCGTGTTGGTTATCAATTTTATTTAGCGAAAGGGTTGGTTATAAAAACATTGTAAATGCTCAAAACTCAATCAGTTGGCTTTTAACTCAAGACGTCATTGAATCATAAGCGAATCTAGAAAATAAGATTTGAATAAAAAATAAATTTAAACGAGACCTTATGAGACATTATTTGGAGAGGCCAACAGTGTAATGAAGTGTTTATTTGTATTATCAGCAATTCTAGTGCTGACACATTTTTTGGAATATGGAGAGGCAGTTTGTGGTTATAAAGTAAGTATTATAAAAAGAACATAAAATAGGAATACATAACGGCTCATTTACTCAAAGAACGTCATAACTCAAAAAGTTGAATGTTTAAGTTAGTGATATAGAATTAATCCTGTGTAAAAATTTCACACAAATATCTTTAAAATCAGCACTATACAGCGACTTCAAAGGCTTCTGGAGTACTTTATTAATTTTTTTCTGACAAAAGCGTGAGGCTTGTGGTTTAACAGCTGACCCGGTCTATGAAAAGGTGGCTTATGAACCAAAAACAGCTGTTAAATATAAACCAGCTGTTAAACAATGCATTTCGTCAGTTTCTCGGTAGTTGTTGTTTTTTGAGTCATAAGCCACCTTTTCATGGACCGGGTCACATATATTGTGATATTTGGATCGCGATCCATTTTAATGTATTGATGGATCACGAGCGTATGCTACATGTTCAATATTTATTGCGTCAGTATTTACGTTATTTTTGTGCTGTGTGGATCTTTAATAATTTTTGCTGTGCAGCCGCTCTTTTTTTTGTCGGAATAAGCTTTAGCCGATGAGTCCCACAATTCCGGCAATGCCTCCAAATTAAAAATAAAGTCTTTCAAAATAATTTTTTCGGTCGTTAATTCCGATTCCACCGGCAGAACCCACTCGCTTTCACTATCTTCTGCCATTACCCTTTATTAAAACCAACTTTACACAAATGTAATAAGCTTTTTTACTTTTTAGTTAATTGTTTTTTTATTTGTTAAATTTTTTGCACTGTGTCTTTTATTTTATTTGTTTTATTTCACTTCTTATTAACGTATCGCGATCTAATATCATGAAAATGCTACACATTCAATATTTATCACGCGATCTGAGATCCGCGATCTGAATTCCATAATTTAGGACTTTCTGCGATATGGATCGCGATCTATCAATACTGCATGCTACACGTTCAATAAATATCGCGACACTGGATCGCGTTCAATATATATTGAACGTGTAGCAGTGCCCTAAGGAAAATTAAGTGAAAGCCTAGCCCAAGGTAATTTTCTTTATAAAAAAAGTTCTTGAGGAACATTAAGTGAAATCCGACTCTCAAGTGAATTACTGTCAAAAAATAAAAATAAAATAATACAAATTTTATTGAAAAAATATTCACCAACATTGCAACCACCCAACCTAATTTTTATAAGATAAAAAAGCGATATCGAAATAATGTAGAATTGATAAAATTAATTGAAAATAGATAACCAACTGCCCTAGAAACTTATACATACACAGAAAAAATGATTTGTAAAAACAATTAATTTTTTTTTGATATCATTTAAATAATTAGTTGATTTTGAACCTACAACGATTTTTGTAAATTCAATTAACAAAATTGTAAGTTGAAAGAAAATTTTAAAATATTTTCAATTAAATATATCAACAAATGGTTTTTTTTTTAGAAATGTTTGTTAGATTTCAATGCTAATTCAATTAAAGTTATTGTTACATTAACAATGCGAATTCTTGAACTTAACAAATAATTTTGTTGAGCAATTTAATTGACTACAAAAGTTTTAATTTGTTTTCTCAACAAATGATGACGGTTAATTTTTAAATTAAATATTAACAATTTCTTTTTTTGATGATATTTTTTTCTGTGTACACATGTATGTATATGTCTTACACCACACATACTTTCCTAATTTGAAAATATTATTACTATTCGTTTTTTTCAGTCATGCCCCTCTGTCAAGCCTAACATGATCAATGTGCATTTGGTGCCACACTCTCACGATGACACCGGCTGGCTGAAAACAGTTGATCAATATTATTATGGCAGTAGAAATGACATACAACATGCCGGTGTCCAATACATACTCGATAGTGTCATTGAAGCGCTATCAAAGAACAAATCAAGGAGGTATACCCACATAAATTTACTTGTTCCTGATGTCTGTTTTTTCGTAACGCTTCAACAATTATTATTCATTATAGATTTGTGCAAGCAGAATCTTCCTATATGTACAGATGGTACAAAGAACAGCCATACGATGTTCAAAAGACTGTCCAAAAGTTAGTGCAGGAAGGTCGTTTGGAATTCATAGGCGGTGGCTGGAGTATGAACGATGAGGCTGCTGTACATTATCAAAGTGTGATTGATCAACTTTCCTTGGGCATGCGGTAGGCTTAAGCTATCACTTGAAAAACTTGTGCTATTTTTAATATTGTACCTTAAAGGTTTTTAAGAGAGACTTTTGGCGAATGTGCTCGTCCACGTGTCGGCTGGCAAATCGATCCTTTTGGTCATTCACGTGAAATGGCCTCAATATTCGCTCAAATGGGTTTCGATGGTCAATTCTTTGCTCGCATGGACTGGGTGGAGAAGGGTGTACGTTTGGCTAATATGACCGGTGAAATGATTATGATGGGCTCAGATAGTTTGGGGCCAAGTGCTGAACTATTTACAGGTGTCCTCTTCAATCATTATTCTGCCCCTCCTGGCTTCTGTTTTGACAACTTGTGCAGTGACAAGCCAATTATTGATGGCAAAAGCCATGACAATAATGTTAAAGGACGTGTAAGTTGACGCAGATTGTTTATGTATTTTTTCATTGTTTTACTTATGAGAATTTTTTTTAAATATCTAACAGGTTGATGAATTTGTTAAATACATTAACAATATGGCTAAATATTATCGTTCTTCTAATTTGTTGGTGCCCATGGGCGATGATTTCAATTATGAGAATGCAAATATGAACTTTAAGAATATGGATAAATTAATCAAGTAAGTGGGCCAGAGCAAATTAATTTGATTAAAAAAATATATATACCACATTTATTCAGCACTAAAATTAAATAAATCCAGTAGCCAACATGAGTAAAATGATTCTTATCAAAAAAGAAAAAAAAATTAAAGAAACAGCCCAGAAACTTAGTTTCCGCTTAAAGCTGAGGTGCAATGATTTTAATTCAGCAAATTTAGCATATTATTTTTATAAATTCAGCTGAATGTTGAACTACTCACAGATGAGCAATTCAGCAAAAATTCAGCTGAATTTTAAATTGCCTAAATTATATCAGTCTTCAGTCATACACTGTAAGTTCAGTTAGATTTGATTACATAACTTAATTTAACCTACATAAAAATGCACTTTAGCTTAGTTTGTCTGAGCTGCTTAAGGAACTCAGCATGAAGATTAAGGAATTATCCCAGATATGTAGTTTTCCTCAAAGCTGAAGCGCAAAAATTTCGATTCAGCGAATTCAGCATGGTGTTTTCACAAATTCAGCTGGATGTAAAACAACCTATTTGCTTAAATAAGCAATTCAGCTGAAATTTAGCTGAATTTTTAAGCGAGTGAATTATATCAGCAAGATAAATTCCGCTAAACCTTAAATTAAGTTTAATCTACAGAACAATAAACTCCAAATAATATTTGTCCTAGCTCCTCCTTAACAAATTCAGCTTACCAAAATGCTATTCAGCTACAGAAATTGAGCCATACTTGCTCCTAAATAATATATGCAGGTATTTCACTAGCATTCAGCAATGTAATTTGATTTATTGTTGAAAAAATAATTTTAGTTTTATATATGTTATATGTTAGTAAGCTGAACCAAAATGTAACCATTATAACTTGTCTATTAGAATTTTTATATTTGTAAAGCTCACTTCGCAAAGTATTATTTCAGCTGGGAGAAAAACAAAAAAAGAAAGTATTTCTCCCTCTGACTTTCACACAGCTGAATTAAGACTTTGCAAAGTTAAGTTTGAGTGGGGCTGATATGTATGATATTAAGACAAAAATTTATTTTCGTATGTAGACATGTATATTAACTGAATACAAATTGAGTTTTTAATGGAAATAGAAATTGAATTTTTAATGCAATTATCTAGAGAAAAAGGCACTTGTTGATCAGTTTTTCAATTTGCGAAGCTCAACAACCGTTAAGAGTAATTCAGCATTGTTCTCTGAGAGTTGACAGAGATCATCGTTGTATTTATAGGTCTTGAAAAAGTTCCCGGTTCACACACGTCAACTTTTGTTGATTAACTTTCAATTCAGCTGGTAGAAAAAAAGAAATATTTTTATTTTCCTCTCCATCTTTCGTACAGCTGAATTATGAGTTGATCAACAGAAGTTCAAGTGTGTGAAACGGGACATAGTTATATTCTGCGATACACATTGGCTTATATTTAAGCAAAATTTTTTTTAACTCAAGTCTGCTGCAATAAAAATTTCATTTAGCTTTTACTTATGATTTTAGATTTATTTTTTATACTTCCCCATCTCTCTTCCCCAGATACGTCAATCAACGTCAACATATGGGCAGCAAAATCCACGTATTCTATTCTACTCCCTCCTGCTACTTGAAGGCTCTCCATGATAGCCTTAAGCTAACTTGGCCCATTAAGACCCAAGACTTCTTCCCCTACAGCACTGATAATCACACTTATTGGTCCGGTTATTACAGTTCCAGACCCACACAAAAACGATACGAACGTGATGGCAACCATTTCCTACAGGTTACCAAGCAACTCACCACATTAGCAAATCTCACCACATATGAAGTGAATGAAAATCTCGATCAATTAAAAGACGTCATGGGTATAATGCAACATCATGATGCTATAACCGGTACGGAGAAGCAACATGTTGCCGAAGACTACAATCGGCTGTTAGCAGATGGCATGCACGCTGCTGCCAATAATACCCGTTTAGCTCTTAGAGCTCTTACCAATTTGACTTATGGTGAATTTATAACCTGCTGGCAACTAAATATAAGCTCTTGTGATTTCACACAAACATCCAGCAATGATTTTGTTGTAACTGTTTTCAATCCTCTCAGCCAACCCAATAGCCAATACATTAGAATACCGGTGAAAAATAATGGGTACCTTGTCACTGATGCAGCTGGGAAAGTAGTTAGACATCAAATTTTACCGGTACCCAGTGAAGTTTTGGCCTTAACTGATTTAAGAAATAACTTAACACAGAAGGAGTTGGTGTTTCCAGCTTATGTCGAAAAATTGGCTAATTTCTACGTTATACCGAAGCCAAAACCCAAAGACGATGATGGCTTCACTAATGAAATAAATACAAAAGCTGCCGGAGACACTGTGGTCCAAAATTCCGTAAGATATGAAAACCTAATTTTGAAACGTTGAAATAAACTAACTTTACTTTTTAATTAAGCTGGTCAAATTGATCTTCAACAATAAAGGATTGCTGTACATTATCCAAATGAATGGTGTATCGGAAAATATCAACCAGGAGTTCTATTACTACAGAGCAGCCTTAGGCAACAATTCAAAATTCGAACATAGATCCTCAGGTGCTTACATCTTCCGTCCGAACGGCACTGAGGTCTTGGTTAGGAATTCAGCTACAATTAAAGTATTCAATGGCAGTTTGGTAAAGGAAGTCCATCAACGTTTTAATGACTACATTTCCCAAGTCATAAGATTGTATGAGGGCAAAAATTTGGTTGAATTTGAATGGCTGGTGGGACCCATACCCATCAAGGGCA
This sequence comes from Tachina lurida, assembly GCA_944452675.1. Lineage (NCBI taxonomy): Eukaryota > Metazoa > Arthropoda > Insecta > Diptera > Tachinidae > Tachina > Tachina lurida. The sequence goes on from OX101753.1 coordinate 12,274,865, forward strand.
ATATAGGCAAAGAAGTTATAACTCGTTTCACTAGCAAAATTAACTCAGGCCGTGAATTCTATACCGATTCTAATGGTCGCGAAATGCTGAAGAGAGTACGCCATGAGAGAGAAGGTTTTAGGCCCAATTTGAACGAGACCATTTCGAGTAATTACTATCCCATTACAAAACGCATTGCTCTGCAAGATCATAAAGTACGCTTGGCCTTGCTAAATGATCGCGCCCAGGGTGGTTCCAGTATAAAGAGTGGTGTATTGGAATTAATGTTGCATCGTCGCCTCTTGCACGATGATGCCTTTGGTGTTGGCGAAGCTCTTAATGAAACCTTTAAGGGAAAAGGTTTGGTAGCACGCGGCAAAATTCAACTAGTGCTCAATCTTGTTGCCAATAAGCCTACTGTTCAAGAACGATTTGCTGCCCAAGAACTGCACCTGCCTTACTTCAAATTCTTTAGCAGTGCTTCGAAAGCCACCAACAAAAAGATACCCAAGCTTCCATCTTTCAGTTTCTTACCCAAAAGCATTGAAATTATGACCTTAGAACCATTTGGTGCAAATGAACGTTTGTTGCGCTTGGAAAACTTCTTGGATAAGACAGAAACTTCTACTGTAAGCTTTAATATACGTCTGCTGTTTGATCTTTTGGGTGGCCAGGAGATTCGTGAAACAACTTTGGATGGTAATATGAAATTATCTGACATGAAGAGATTTAAGTTCCATCGGGATGGTACCGTGCCCAAGAAAGTGGAGTTCTATACAGCGGCACATAAGCCTCTACACGCAAAGAAAACTGATGGTATAAATAACTTTACTATTGCAATGGGACCCATGCAAATACGCACCTTTGTAATCAAATGGAAATAACGTCTAACCTGTAGAAATTTAAGGGGCGCTAGCATAAAAATAAAGGTCACCAATTCTAACAAAAAATAAACAGTTGTTAAAGGTTCATAACAATTTTTGTTTGTTTTCGTTTTACAGACATATGTATAAGTGAAACTTCGGACAAAATCTACTTTGTCCTTGAATTTTGTCAAAATCTATTTAAAGTCTTGTAGAATTTAGAAGCTATATCACCAACTTATTTAAATATCAATTCATATTTAAATTTTGCCATACAGAAATTAATTAAAATCGACATTTAAATCTGAATTTATATTTAAATAGAGTTCGTGAAATTGGCCCTTAGTGGTGTAAGTATGGTTTTTTTTTTCTCAAGGGAGTCAGTTTGTGTTCATTAAAAGGTGCGTGAATTAGCTACATTGCATTTGTTTGGTTTTAGTTTAGGAAAAGTTTTAGTTAATGGGTTTTGTGTTGGATAAAAAATCTAGATAAATGTCAAAAAAACTTGATGTAAACGGTATAGAGTTTAATAAAGATTTCTATTGAAATCTGGGACCGGGTTACACAACGATGAATTTTAAAGTGTTCACCAATTCCAGTGTACACTTGTTGCTTTGTGCATCCCCAACGGAGAAAATGAATAATTTTGATAGTTATAGTGAACACTAGCGTCAAAATTTATCATTGGAAAAAGTGTGGTGAATTGTGAACACTGAAATTGGAGAACATTTCAAAACTCATCGTTGCGGAATCTGGCCCCTGGTAAACGTTGTGCCGGAGTTTTTTTAGATTTTACATTAATTTTAAATTTGTTGTGTCCATTTACTTCCTCGAATGGTTAAGAAACACTTCAATATTTTCTCTGAACACTATTTTAGAGATACATATTCTTAATAGTTAAGGATTTAAGGAGTTATTTCCAAAATTAAAAGTTTGTCTCATAGCCGCTCTCTGTAAATATGGAAGCAAATTTATGCAATCAATTACAAATAAAATTCGTCTATATTTCTTTTTAGAGGTAATTGAAATATTTGGAAATTTCTCAACATATCGAGTGCTGCAATTCATACCTTACTTTCGAAAAAGCATGCATGTACATTAAATACGAGCACAGTTCCACTTGACCGTACAGCAGTAACTCGCAAGCTATACCACAATTATGGACAACAAAATCACACACATGCTTATGCTCTTTCACTTAGTCGTCACTGAGAAAGCGACGAATGAAGTTGTGCACGCATGTATGATTTTTTTCCAAGTTTTTGCTTCGTTTTTTTTTTGAGCACACGGAACGAAATTAAAGTTCAAATTTAATAAATTTGTACAGCAAAAATAAAAAAAAATAATTATGGAAGTTAAGAAATAGTTTGTTATAAAATATGCTTTTGGCAATGCATTTTATGCTATGAAATATTTAAAAATAATAAGGAATATAGTTTAAAAAGGCATTTTAATAGTTTTCACAGCGCTGCGAATAAACTTAATTTGGAATTTATACAGTACATTGTTGAATGGATTGTTCGATTTTTTACTTTTTGCTTAAGTTTTTATTAAATTGCTTATTTACCAAAAAATTTAAACAATGAATAGCCAACAGCATGTATTTTAAATTTCAAAAATTTTCTTCAAGTGTAACTTTATTTTACTCTCATTTTTCTCACCAATGCAAACATATTTTATTTTGCGGATCAATGCTGTACAGCTCTAAGTACTCTTATGCTAAGAGAGTTTCAGTTATAAGTTGGTATCTCAATAGTAATTTGAGTGTGAAAAGATAGAAAGAGCATGAAATGTAAAATGCACACAATTTCTTGTAACTGTTTATACCACAAATATTTGTGAGGGTTTACTGGTACAACAAGTATTAACCAGAGAAGTGGCATATTTGTAGTACAAGCTGATGTATTGAGATCTACACACCGATATTTGTCTTTGCTTAGTCCTGTGCTTTTACAGGAGAAGGGAAATGCTCTCCCGCCAGAGCAAAGAATTTCTTGTGTACTTTTCAAGTGGCTTCTTTCCTCGGTCATTCCTTTTGTTTATTCTTTCCTTTTTATATATAATTACTTTATGGTATAGCGAAAATTTGGCAAAATAGACTTCGCTTTTTAAAACATCACAAACAGCTTAAAAGATAATTCAAGCAAACTTGTGGAAGTAAATCTTCAGTGTCTGCAGTCTGAGTTTAATGACATAAAATAAATAAGTTTCATTTTGTGTGAGTATGATAGCAAAATTTACAACATTTGCTTGTACTTTATTTCATAAGTGCCCTGAAGACGATCAACTACATTCATCAAGCATAGAGCTGTGTGCGTGCACTCGTGTTTTACGGCTACACGGCGAGTTGTCGGTAGTGTTTAATGGAAATCAATAAGTTTTTATTTTTTTATTTGACGGCTGATTATTTGATTGCTGAAAATAATCTCGAGTGCTTTGTATTATTTTTTTTTTTAAACACCATAAAAAAGTGCGCGGACGGAAAAAAGTTATTTTGTTTTATTTAATTTCAGTTCACGCAAAGGATTTTTAAAAGTAAAACCAAGATTTTTTTTGCACTTGCTACTAATAATAGAAAACTGATCAAACGATGACGACATGCTTTGATACGAAAGCTACGAAGTTAAAATACGAATAGTGATTGACATGTTTATTTCTATATTTTATGTTAAGCGATAAGCATACGGCACTCACACATATACACGCATTGCATTTATTTGACGTATTTTCGTATTAACTTTGTGATAACTATACTCTTGCACGTCTGTAATGTATGTTACAAAAATAAGCAATTCAAAAAGTGTCCTATTGTGTCATATTGTCATAATGTACTAAAGTTTTTGTTTGAAAGCAAAAAATTACATTGAAAAAATTTTCAAGTATTATGAAAATATGATATAATACAACACCTTGTGAATTGGCCAAATATAGGTATGTATGTATGTTTGAATAATATTTGGTTGTGTTTATTATTTTTAAGACTTCTGTTAGTCCTAAAGAACTCTATATATGTAGGTATATTTATGAATATATTTTATTAATTTTATTTTATATCTATTTCACAATATAGTGAGTACAATTAATACTAATATTTGGTTACTAATTGCATATCACACCGCAGTAAAAATTTCAAATCTTAAGCAACTGCCGAAGTTTGCATAAAATATAAGCCCAGATTTTAAATATTATTTTAAATTCTTTGTTTCTTTCCCTTATAATTTATCACATAGTGAGGTGTTTTATACAATTAGAACCTTAATTTTTTTATAGAAAAAATGAGCAATATCTAATTTTACAAAAAATATTTTTTATACAAAAAGCTTTAATGAATGCAAGTTACTTTTTTTTAGAAAAAAAAAATACAAAATGATGTGTGTATAAATATGTTCCTTATAAGGATTAATATTTCATTTATAAAAAAATCAAATAACTTTAATAATTTTTTTTGCACAATAAAACTTTGAGCAACATTTTGGTGTTTTTTTCAAGGCACTTTCTTCTTAAATATTAAGAGCAAAATTGAGCTTAAATTTGGTTTAATATATATTTTAAATATTCTTAATATGCTACAGATATTAAAATGCTTAACAACAATTAGTAAATTTAGTTTAAACAGCAAGTTTTAAGCAGATCAGGCACTTAAATTTCTATATAAAAAAGCTCAGCTTAAAAATCTTCGTCCCAGCCTGATAGTTCATCGGGTGGTTCATTAGGATCACAAGGAAATCTATCAAAATAGCAAGTATCCACAGGATGAGCAATTGGTCGCACAAAGGGTGGTATTAAAAGTTGACTTTGTAAGCCATCCCAGTCAAAACCAAGGAACCATCTAAATAAAAGAGAATGGAGGAGAGAGGAACATTATATTAAAATCTGAACCTTAGAGTGAGTAAGCATTTAAACGTACTTGTGTTTTTTGATATCTTGTATGCCGCCCTTTTGATAGCCCAAACGCTCTGCGGGTACGTCACGGCATAGTCTCTTAATCAACTGCACAGCAGATCTAGACATGCTTTTAGGAAAATCTATCATATCAATGCCTTTCAGTATGATATTGTAGGTCTTCATGGGATCATTGGAGGTAAACGGAGGTCTAGCGTAGCAATGAGAATTAATTTCATAAACAAAAACAATTAATTTTTTTTTATATTTTGTATAAACTCACGTTCCATTAAGTAGCTCATGTATCAAGATGCCCAAGGCCCAATAGTCCACAGCACGATCATGACCCTTATTGAGGATAATCTCAGGAGCCACATACTCTGGAGTGCCACAAAAGGTCCAGGTCTTGCTGCTATTGCCAATATACTTTGAAAACCCAAAGTCCACCTGTTAATAAAATAAAAATAGCAACCAGTTATTGATTTACCTCTAAAATTTGGTTCTTTAGAAATACCCACCAACTTAACATAACCTCTCTCGTCCAACATTAAATTCTCCGGCTTCAAGTCTCTGTATATAATGCCTCTGGCATGTAAATACTCAAAGGCTTGCAACACGCAACCAATTATAAATTGTGTGGCATTTTCTTCGAAGGCGCCACGATCTCTGAGCATAGTCCATATTTCGCCACCCATGCAGGCTTCTAGCAGCATATAGACGTATTTCTCATCCCGGAATGTACGATACAGGCGGCAAATGAATGGAGAGTTGCAAGACATCATAATGGTTCTCTCGCTAAAAACATGCTCTTCCTGTTTGGTGTCCACAATGTGACGTTTTTTCAGGCACTTGAGAGCAAACGTGTTCACACTATCCTTCTGATAGGCCTTAACCAGCTCTACACGTCCAAAGCCCCCTATGCCCAAAGTGGCCACAACTTCCAGATCTGTTAATTGCAGGTCCGGGAATTCTGCGATAAAAATAAATTTTTACATTAAAAAAGAGAAAGAAGAGAAAAATTAACGCCTTAAGCAAACTGTTACCCACCTTGCTTGACATTAACACCAAAATTCACTTTGGTTTTCTCCGCATACCTCATGGCCATGACGCGACTCTCATCGCCATAATTTTTCTCCTTAAGCTCACAAAGATCCCCTATTAGTTGTGTAAAGGAATCACGATTCAATGTCAGACATTCAACACCCGGAGCCATGGCTATAATATTGGCAGTACGTTTGTCTTCATTGATCAAGGCTTGTTCACCGAAATAATCACCCATTTCTAGAGTGCGTATTTCTTTTTCCTCCGAAGAGGGTGTAAGTTTCTGGGTAACCTTAACTGAGCCTTGGGATATTAGGAAGAAAGTATCACCACTGGCTCCTTGGCGTATGATATAAGTACCAGCAGGATAAAATTCCTAATAATTGGAACCATGAAACAACATTAGCTCTCTTATGTAAAATAATAAACTTACCACTTCCAGGACATCGGCTATTTTAGCCAAAACCTCTTCACTTAGATTTTTCAGCAAAGGCACCGACTTTAAGAAATTCACACTATTTTCTATGCGCTGCATGCCCGTTCTCATCATAATCTGTTGAAATATGCGTCTATCCAGCACCCAAACTCTAGCATCCGACAGCACTCTAACTGAAGCGGTCCTGGTGCAGTTGTATAATATTGCCAACTCACCAAAAGCCTTTCCTGGTCCCATAACTCCCAATAGTTTACCATTTTTCCTTACCTCAAACTCACCCTCGGCCGAGACATACAAGTGAGCACCCACTTCACCCTCTCTGATGACATATTTGCCTTTCTCTATACTCAGCGAATACATGGAATCAACCAGCTCTCTCACCTGAGAGGCATCTATGTTTTTCAAAAAATCATTATCCATAATGGCTTCCTTAATCAGTTGTTTACTACGATAGTCCTTATCGTACTTGGGTATGGGTATATTTATGGATTGCTGCATGGATATTTCGCAACTTTCACCGGATACACCTTGTTTCTTAAGCACAGGGTGAATGTTGGGATTAAGGGCCTTAATTGTAGCCGAGCTATTTGTTTCACTGGCCTCATCACGTTCACCCGGTGCCCAGGTCTCAGAGGTATTGCCAGTTGAAGCTGAGCGCGATTGGCATGATTGATATTGTTCAGATATGTTTGAATCTATCGAACTGGCATTGCTTCCAGGTGTCACTTGCAGTTCACAGCTTGGCTGTTCCGGTATGACAGCAATACGGTTTTCTACTAGTTTCTTACAACTCTCACATAATTTATCCTGTGCATTGGCAATAACAGTAGCTTGCAATGGCATAACGAAAAGACTGGGTGATTTAATAGTGGGAGAGGGAGGCTGCAAGAGCTCATCGTGCGCCAAAGGCATATGATTGGTCGTTTGCTGCAGTACACTCTATAGGGAATAAAAGTTTTAGTGAAAATAAGTTCATGAGGTAAGGAATGGGATCAATTTAGAGGTTTTTCAGTCAACAATTTTCAGTTGAAATTTATAAAACTTATAAGTTTTAATTAAAATTTCCGAGAACAATTAATAGGCAGCTTTTGTAAAAATATTCGTTTCTTAACGTTTCAAGTTTTACAAAATTTAACTTTAAAAATTTTGCTAATGAAATTTCTTACTTTACAGAAACTTTACTGGCGAAAATCTGCTGCTAAGTATGATTTTCTTTAAAAAAAAAATATAATACTTAAAAAGCTTATGATTTTTTCTACATCAAGTTCTTATTTTCAAATTTCTATCTTATACTCAGAAAGAAAAGAAGAGTTTTTAAGCTCGAGGTCAATTATAGATAAATGCTTATTTTTTTTATTATAGCTATGCTATTTATTGCGCGATACAGGAGTTGGGACGTTATAAATTTATTTTTGTTTTGAATAAATTTATTTATTTTTTGGATTTCTTTGTACTTAAAAGCAGAGTACGAAAATAAACGAAACAAACTATTTGATTTTGCTTTGTTTCGTTCTTTGAAGGGAGTGAAACAAAAACAATAAGAACGATTACTCAATTTGTTTTTGTTTTGTTTTTGCACATGAGCACAAACCAGAGAACGAAGCCGCCGCCTTGCAGAAACAATGCATTAATTTATTCGTAAGCTGCTAGAAAATAAAATAATGGAAAATAAATGTAAACGTTTTGAAATATTTGCTGAGAATTTGACATCATCAAATAATATAATTTTATTACTTTGTTGTTTCACACATAAAATTTGTTTTATATAAATAAATAGCATAGCTATAATTGGGTGTCCTAAGGCACCTCTCTTCTTTTTTTTTAGCTATTTATTTCCATATTTTGCTATCCTTGGGATAGCATCATCAGGAAAGAATGAGTGACAATAAACAAAAATATATAAAAACAGTAATTAATACTCATATCTAAACACATTCACCACAGCAGGCTACCGACTACAAACTGTCAAAAATAGAACACATGTGTGCATATGAAAATGATTATTTTCACGGCAATACGGCTACACGACTGCACGGCTTCACGACCACTTTTGTGGCTGTGGCCAACTTAGACTAATTTCTATTTTTGTTGGATACAATGAGCAAATACCGTGCTACCACAAAATTTAAAATTAATTATAACTTTAAATTTTTGGATATTATTTAACAGAAAGAATATCTCAAAACTCATTTAAAGGTACACATTGATTAATTTTTATACTTTTACGAGATATAAGAACATTTTAAATGAATAATTTTATTTTTATATATGTGAGGTATTTGAAAGTGGCACCACTGATATATGTGTATTATATATTTCAATATCAAATGCTTATGATATCGCTGCCACTTTCAAAATAACTAAGTTGCTGACTAAAAAGGCTACAATTGCTGCTAGCGGCATTTGTATTCGTGCAGACGGTAGCCTGTTGAAGTAAATGTGTTTAATATATCACACGTTCTTTATACTTTTTAGATATTTATTGTACATTATCTTTATTCTTCTTAGATACTTATTGACATGTGACTAGTTATTATTGTTTTTATACTATGTATTTATATATTTTCGTTTATTGTTACTCACTATTTCCTGATGATGCTATCCAGAAAATGACGAAATATCGAAATGAATAGCTAAATAAATTTCCAAAATAAACCACAAGCTTAAAAAATAGTTATTAATTGTTTTAAACAATAAATTTCGAACAATCAAATACTTATACACCTATCCCTTGATTTAAATGATAGATACGTTCCTGAGAAAGTCGTGTAAGTCGAAATTTTAAATTATTTGTATGAAAAATTGTGTGAATCGAAAATAAAGGCAGAATCGCCTAAAAATTTGTTTTTATTAAGAAATTATGTATGTATTTCAACTTAGTTTTTAAAATATCAGAACCGTTTACTCAAAACACATAAAAATAAACCTTTATTCATCAAACAAAATAAATGCTATTCATAAAAACAATAACAAAATTAATGTAATTCATAAAATATTCAAAAATATTCAATAAAACATATAAAAAATCGTGTAAATAGGGGTATTTCATAAATCTCTCACTTTTACACGAAAGCCAAAATAATCGTGTAAAAGTGAAATCGTGTAAAAAAAGTATAGTGTAAGTCGAGGGATAAGTGTATTAAAAAGAAATACTTTACTATGCCGCTGTTAAGTTTCTAGATACATACATATGTATGTGCATACATATGTATGTCCGTTAATTATCTAAAAATAACATAAATAAAAAAATTAAAAATAAAATATTTGAATAAAATAGAGAACATAGAACGTCTAAACTGTTCGCCATATATAAAATTAAACCTACATAAACTTTTGACGTCATTCTTATGTTTGCGTAGATTATCGCAGGTAATGAATCGTTTCATTAATATTATGGTTGCTTTGCTACTCTTTAGTTATTATCTTTATTGCAGTTTTCTACAACGATATACATAAATATGTACATAACTATATATTTTTCTTAACATTCCTCCTTCACAAAATTATTCGATAACGACTTGGTGTTATTTTAATTTTAATTTAATTTATTAAAAAAAAACGCTTCTTTGATAATGAAAATAAATTTATCATTTATTTATTAACTTTGTGATTTCTACAAATGTTTACCTTTACTTCTCCACTAAATTTTGTAAAATCTATATGTTCCTTTAGGTAAATAAAAAGATGTGAAGTATATTTTTTAAAGATAGGGAAAAGATGAAAAGAGTTGGAGGAAACAAATATTAGATAAAGATAGAAGAAACTTCAGAAATATACATAATTTTAAAAATAAAAAGACGTAATTATGTATGTGCATATAGTTACCTTAATACAGAAAGACCATAACTCAAAATTTAAAAAAAAAATCGAGATTTTTGCATTTTTCGACACATAAGATGTTCTATCGAAATGTACAAAAAACTCGATTTCAAATGATATGTACATACATACATTCATACATGCATACATGTAGTATATATATATGTATGTATTTTCTTACAGAATACAATTAGCATATAATTAATTTATAAGAAACCAAAATAAAATAACATTATTTTTGTCTATTAGCGGATGAACAAATTTGTAAAAGAGATAATACGTGTTAAAGCAGAAACTAACACATATACATACATACATATTCACACATACATACATACATATGCATAACACCAGCTCACGTGCCCACACTTATGTCACTAACAAAAATAAACAAAATATAAAAAACAAACAAAAAAAATAAAACTGTACACACACATAAACACACACACTAGCACACGCTCGCATCATTCGATTTATTGGAGCAAAACAATACAAATCAGCGTTGCCACTATCGATTGAATGAAGTTCTATCTTTTGATTAAATAATAAAATAACATTAATAATTAAGATAATTTTAAACTTAGTTTGCAGTAAAAAATGTTGTAACAAATTTGTCAAAGGGCTGCACAGTAGGTAAATTGATCCGAAATGTTGGCAAAAATAATTTTTTACACTAATAGCTAATAAATCAGTGAATGTTTAAATATAGTTTGAGTTAATTTTCATTAAAAATTAAAATGTGTTTAAATACACTTTCATTTTTTCAGTGGTTAATTAAAGTTATTATCAAATTAAGTTGAAAGTACGGTAGCACTACAATATTATGGAAAGCTTTCCAAAAAACAGCTGTTCAATATAAACAAGGAAGTTGATTTATCAATTTGCAGAAAAGTGAAATAGCTAAAAACACATTTTATGATACAAAAAGAGCATCAGAATGCATTTTTCTATTTATATATTTCATGATATGAAAATATGTGTTACATTTGTTGTACATTTGCGAAAATTAAACGAAATTCATTTTAATACGACCACATGATGTTCATGTACGTACCTTCAAAAAACACACACATGCACAAAACATATGGTGTGTTTGTAAAATTTAAACAACACTTAAATCTACAGTGTTGTCTGTTTAAGTTTGATTTAATTGTGCAGTGAGAAACATATTTTTATGTTTAAATAAGATTTAAAAATAAAATACAAATAATCATTGACTGATTTATTAGCCCTAACAATAATAATGTTTTGGTTAATAAAGTTCGATTAAGAATTTGTATATTAAAGCAAATAACATACGAACTGTGACATTACATACAAACTGTATGTAAAAAAACAAATAGGTGTCAGCTGATTTGTGGGTAGTCGAAGTTGACATTTGCAAGCAACGTGCAGCACAAAAAGTGTAATTTTGATTATCACATATTAAACAAAGGGAAGAAAATCGTGCATAATAAGGAGAAGAGAGAGTATAGTAAGTTATTGCTTTTGTTAACAAAACGTGTTATTCTAACTCAACCTCAAATAAATTTCCATAAATATAAACTTCGCATAAGCTTTTGATAATTTTGGACGGGGACTGGCGGTATTTTTGCGTGATGAATTGTGTTACGAAAATAGTTCTGAATTAATTTTATTTTATTTTTCGTTTAGGTTTTAATTTTTTTTTGGGATTTTGATTTATATCATTTTCTTTCAGATAGCCTCAGCTTGAAATATAGGGAAGTTTTTAATGATTGGATTTAAGGTGAGACAAGACTCTCGTAATGTTAATGTTTAATGTTTGTCATTGTGTGTTTTTGGATAAAATTTAACACACCCACTTTTAATTTAAAGAATAATAGGGAGTGGACGAGTGAAGCTCCCATTAAGGGAAAATATCTACTTGGAGATAAAAATAATCGGGATTGGGCAAGTGAGCTTGGCTCCTCTCAAATAGAGAAAATGTTTATCTAAAAATATTCCTTGGAAACTAACTAATGCTCACTGCAAGTTTGAAATTCTTCATGAATAAATAATAATGAGAAATGTATTCTGCAAAATAGGAAAGGTTGAACCGTAAGCGTTGCACTTCTTCTAATATAAAAAAAATTCGAGATTATTAGTGTGTTAATAAATGTTAAACAAATTTTCATTCATCTCAAAATTAATATGAGGTGCAGCGAAGCCCACAGGGTATTCAATGGTTAAGAAATAACTACACATAAAAACATATTTGGAAGAAGTTTTTATCAGTTACATTTTAATAAAAATCGAAAATTTCGAAACTGTAAAAAGCGGAATAAAGCGGCATAGAAATTCGAGGTGGGATGGACCTATGAAAAACGGGATAAATCCGCCTAAGGCGGAATATCTAGTCAGGTTACTTATACGCCATTTTTTGGCCCTCTTCCTTTTTTTTATCGTGCCGAATTTCAGAAAAATTTATGATTTCGTTTTCGGGATATTTAGTTTTTTAAGTTTTTTTCATTTCGTGGCAATCATAAAAGTTTCCACTTTTACAAAAATCAAATCACCCATATCCAAAATTCCAAATTTTTATCCACATTGGTTCAAAACTTTGGTTTAAATTAATTTTGCCCTAAAAAGTAGCTGAAATATACCCAATGTGTAATGTTTGTGTTAAAAAAATGGACATGAACTGTTGCCCATAATCGATACGAAGCGCCTCTGCTTCTCCAAATTTTCGAAAATTGTAATAAATTTTTTAATAATGTTTCTTTCAAGACCTTGAAAAATGCAATTTAGAAAAGTGAATCTAATACGATGAAAATATCTGCGGCAATAAAGAAAAAGTGTTTAAGTCATATTTTACTGTTTTGCAGGAGAGCACTTTTAAGCTTTCAACTTGATTTTCAGAAATTAATTTCTTGGAAAATTCTCTGTTAACCTTTATTTTATTAAGCAAATATCCTTCTACACACTGTAAATAATATATTCAAGCTGTAATATACCACAGTATAACCCAAATTAAGCTATTATATATATATAAGCTCCAATTCCTTGTGCTATAACTTCTTTAAAAATCGCATAAAGTAATTGATATTTTGCAGAGGAGTACTTTCAAATAGGCAGATTACGGAGGTACCATTAACTCAAAATCAGCTTATCTCGACTTAAGCAGTTTTTCCTTTTTTGCCACAGATATATTTGTTCCCTGTCTTAGACCTTGAGCATTTTCTTAAAAAATCTACACATGTTTTCTGAAAAGAGATGTCGGTCTCAGAGAAACAAGCCGCCTTAAAAAGTCGGCGGCGGCGGCTTAGTAAAAAATAGTCGGCGGCGGCTCATAAGCTGACTTGCGCCGGCTGACATTGACAGCCGCTCGTTTTGATATTGATAAGATTTTTAAACATACTTTTATAAAAAAAATCATAATTTGTAAGATTTGGAAAAATTTGCCACTACAAAAACAATTAGCCGACTGCAATATTGAGCCGAGGCTAGCCGCAAGCATCGGCGGCGGCTTGAAGTTACGTTGAAAGTCGGCGGCGGCTCTTGAGCCGGCTGTGAGCCAATCGGCTTGTTTCTCTGGTCGGTCTATAGCTTTTCCGATCTTTAATGGACTTGGTGCCAGTACAGCTGCTACAATTACTAACCTACTCGTATTGTTGCACTTAAGAGAAAAGAGATCTTATCTCAAACATGAATCGTTATGTTTGCTGGGTGGTCATGCAAGTATTTCCAAATTTTTCATTTATTCTACTCAAACACATGCAAAACAAAGTGAGATGTCACCAAAAGTCAAGTAAACACCGAACGCATTCAACAAAAAGTGAAAATAATTTAAAAATATTAATTAAGATACATATTTTTTTTAAATAAAATAAACAAAGCCGGTTGTGCGTGTTTTTTGTTGTTGTTTGTTTGTACGTTTGTTTGTATGTATGTAGGCATGTGTGTATTTAAATGTATGTATAATAATATATTTTATCTACATACTTTTATGTTAAATATTTTGACCCAGCAGTTTTTGTGTTAAACAAAAATTTATGAAATAACAAATTTTTTAGATGAAGATCAATATTGATTGTTAAAATTTGTTAGTTAAAAAAAAATTTTTGTTTACACAAAAAATTATAACAATAAATGAACTAAAAAAAATGTATGTGTATGTATTAAATATATTAAAATATGCCGTCACTACCTGGAAAACAAGTTATTTTTTTCACAAATGTTTTTAACATTTTTTTAACACTGTTCAAATAAATAAATTACAAATGAGTTCGAGAACTTTTTCTTGACACTAATAGTGTTTTTTTTTATATTTTAAACGCTATTAGAAGCTTACAGATATACTACATACATAGTTATATTAGGTTTAGAAATTTGGTCTTAAGTTCTGTGCGCTTTTTCTTACAAGGCATATTCATATAAGGTAGATTTTCCTAGATTCACTTTGAAAATTTCATACTTGCAATGTCTGAAGGATAATAAAATTACAACTGACGAAAAATGTCACCTAAGCAGTTGAGACCAGCTGATATGAATGCGCCTGGTTTACTTGCATACATTTAGATTTATAGAGATGAGAAAGAAACATTATTTGTGGCAAAAAGAAAAAAGTGCTTAAGTCGAGATAAGCTTATTTTGACTTAATAGTACCTCCGTAATTTGCATAGTCGAAAGTACCTTAGGTCAAAATCTCAACTGATTTATATAATTTTTCAGTAAGTTATAGCACTATCTTCTAATCTCATTTGGAATAATATCTTAATTTAGTTTATACTTTGGTATGTTTCAACTTAAACGTATTACTTATAGTCTATAGAGCAATATTTTCTTAAAAAAATAAAGCTTAACACATAATTTTTCAACTAAACTATAAAAGAAATAAATTTCTGAAAATTTACTTGAAAGCTTAAAAGTGCTCTCCTGCAAAACAGTAAAATATGACTTAAGCACTTTTTCCTTATACTCATTTCTTTCTCATATCTCTCATATGAGGTTAACACTTATGCAAAAATTCCTACTAGGTTTTGAACACAATTTGGGCTTACGCCCATTAAATTTGACGTTATATTTCATATACTGTTAAAAAAATATATTTTTTCAAAAAGTTTATCCTCAATTTCAACCAAAGCAATGAGTTATAAATAATTGGTTTACGTATGTTTTACCAACTACTAATTTTAATTTTTAATTTTTTTTACTGCCAGTTTATAGAAGACAAGTTTAAATTCTCGTCTATATATTGAAAACAAAAATACATTTGAGTGCTTTGTTTTTATTTTCAATAGAGAAATAGATAGAAGAGAATTTTTTTACTTATCTTCTGTAAACTGGAAGTAAATAGTTCCAAAAATAACTAACTTTAATAAACTAATACCTCCAGTGAAATTTTTAAATTATAGGCTCTTCCAATAACACGTTTCAATTTCAATAGCCCGACATATGAACAGTGGCCATGACACAACCTGTCAAACTGCTTCACAGATGACCAGTAAGAACTACGCCATTAATAATAAAGTCGGTAAAGTAAGACTTTCACGCGGAACACGAAGGGCTCCCTACAGACACTAAATATGTAATACTATACTAATGTTAGACTATATAACATCCCTATAGTCAGCCTAGAAACAAGTGTCTCTATGTCAGCACTGTTTTCTCTAGCGACAATTGCACTAGTTGAAATGTCTAGTGTATTTCTTGTGACATTGTCAATGAACGCGTTTGTTTGCCCCAACCCCTATAAAATTGTAGACGAGGGTCACTAAAGTCTACTGATAGATTTTCAATGACAACCCTATGTTATATGTCAATACATTACACCTAGTCAGTAGTACTATTGACAATGCCACTAGTAAATCACTACAATTTTGCTATTGAAATTGAGCGAGGAAATATCGATATTGTAGACTAGAGCCCCTAAAATTTACTAGTGAATCTTTGATGCCAATGTCTCCATGTGGTCCCAAAAGAACTTACAGTCTAGTGGTGGATTTTCAATGACAAGCTAATGTTAAATGTCAATAGATGATTACATTGGCTGGCGTACACCTCGTCAATAGTACTACTACAATTTCACTATTCGCATTTCCTGCAGGGATATAATATATAGTTTTGAAATTTTTTCGTTTTTGGGATTTTTTGGGGTTTTTGGCGTTTTTTAGCTTTGGCGTTTTCTTGGTTTTGGCATTTTTTTGTCTTTTTCTTGGTTTTGGCGATTTATTTTAGTTTTAGAAATTTTTTTTAGTTATGGCGTTTTTTCAGTTTCTGGCGTTTTTTTTTTTGGATTTTGGCGATTTTTTCATTTTGGCGATTTTTTCGGGTTTTGGTGATTTATTTTAGTCCTACAGATTTTTTTTACTCAGGCGCTTTTTTCGTTTTGTTGTCTAAAAGGGGTTATAGTTCTCTTTACAACTTAATATATGTATAACCGATTATTTTGCTCTTATTGGAAGAGCCTATATAATTAAAATTGACAAATACGCAATAAACAAAAAAAAGAGTGTAAATTTTTTAGAAAGACCCCTTTTAGACACGCAATATTTACTTTGCAAGGTCCTAATTCAGCTGTGAGAAAGACAAAAAGAGATAGTATTTCTCTCTCTGTTTTTAAACCAGCCGAATTAAATATTTGCAAAGTAAACTTAGCGTGTCTAAAAGGGGACAAATGTCATAAAATTTGTAGGAGCGTTTTTTTCTGTTTCATATTTCTCTTTTATAAACTGATAAAAACTTTTAACCGCTTTTCTAAATTATTGCAAAAAGCAAATTGTGTGTTTTTTTATCAACAAATTAGTATTTCAATAGTACAAGCAAAATAAAAGCAAAAATAAACAAATAGACACATTAGACTGATTAGGAAAGTTAAAAAAATGTGCTAAAAGAATTTACAAATATTTACTGCCTTATTTTATAAAATATATGTATATTCTTGATTCGTTAAAGTTTAATATATTTATATATGTATGTAATAATAACTCTTTAATGAATCTAGAATACATTCAATAAAATTTCTAGCAAAACGACAAAAAATATTATATAAACAATGTGCTTTTGAGATTATAAAAATATTTTGAAATAAAATAGTTGAAACTTAAATTTACCTTTAGTTTATGAATTTCTCTTCGAAGTTTAACAATCTCCGCATCCCTGGATTTAATGACATCTTTAAGCGATACTATTTCACCTTGCAACGATTTGATTTGTGCATCCTTGTCATCGACCACCAAGCAACTCTGCGTGGTGACATTGGGACTAAAGCCACACTTAGTGGCCATTGTGTGCGGTGATTGTGGTGAGGGCGGTGAATAATATAAAAGCGGATTAGTCTGCTGTGCAGCTGCAGCTGCAGCTGCCGCTGTCGTTGTTGGTGTCATATGACGTATTTTTAATGATAAGGAACTTTCTGCTGCCGAAGCTAAGCCACTCTTTGTGGGTGACGTTGTGGGTGCAGCTGATGTATTGGAACTGGTAACGGACTTTCGCCGCTTAGTGCCATCATCAGATGTTTGAGTACTATTACTACTACTGAGTGTATTCGAGCGTACAATCATCGAGTCCTTACGTATCTGTGAGTTAAAAGAGAAAATTGATTTAAATGCCTTCTTAAATATTTTTAGTGTTTAAAAATACCTTTAAACAAAATAATTTTTAATAACATCTTTTTTAAAAAATATTCCTTTCACTTATAATTTTTTAAAATTTTTAAAAATTAGTTTTTCTTTCTGTATAATTATCTTTTGAGAAAAATACTTTATTAAAAAAGTACGTTTTCGAAGTTTGCGTATTAAAAAAAAAGTACTTTTTTCGTAATACTTTTGAAATGATACCTTTTTAACAGGTACTTTTAAAAAAATACCTTTTTGATTGGTACTTTTAAAAAAAGTAGTTTTTTAATATGTAGTTTTAAAAATGTACTTTTTTAATTGCTACTTTTAAAAGAAGTACTTTTTAAATAAGTACCATTTTGAAATAGTACCTTTTAAAAATATGGATAATTTTTAAACGTTTTATTTTTACGAAAATTTAAATTTTTACTTATTTTTTTTTGTAGGAAAAGGACTTCTTCAAAGACAACATTAAAA
This sequence comes from Tachina lurida, assembly GCA_944452675.1. NCBI lineage: Eukaryota > Metazoa > Arthropoda > Insecta > Diptera > Tachinidae > Tachina > Tachina lurida. The sequence continues at coordinate 12,292,918 of OX101753.1, forward strand.
AATCGCTTTCCAAGAAAGAATTTTTTTGAAAAATTCCTGTTCAGAAAATGTCACTTTTTGAAAAATACCTTAAAAAGTACCTTATTATTAATAAGAAGAAGCAATCTTCCACTTTCTTTGCGAATGTCCAGCTTTGCATCTCTCGAGACACAAGTTTTTAGGCAGAAATGTACTAGACGACCTGTCAGATTTATCTGAGATTGGGTTGAGTGCCCTTATCAGATATCACGTAAATCAACCAACCTTGTTAATCAAATACCTTTTAAAAATGTTTTTTTAAAGCAATCCTTGAAATAAAATATATTTTGAAGGTATTTCTAGAAAGAAGTTGCTTTTGGAAACATAAATTTTTAGACAAGGTGAATCAACTTGCTTTTAAAAAATAATCGTTTCAAAAGAGTTAATTTTTGAAAAAGCAACTTTACACACTTTCCTTTTTAATACTAACCTTTTATTAAGTATTTTGTTTAAGTACCTTTTTAAAACTGTACCCTTTACAAAAGGGATTTTCCTGAAAAGGTAACAAACTATTCTAGGAAGTACTTACTACAAAATTATATTTTTCGAAAAGTGCCGTGTATTACAGGGGTCGCAACGTCACATCCGTGAACGTACAACTTGTACAAGACCACTTTCGGATTATGACATACGTGAACGTACTTAAATCCCATTGAGCTTATACGATTGACGTTAGGACGATTTGAGCCCTGTTCTTTATAGTTTTATTTTTAACTACTCTTTTTAAAAAAGTACCTGCTTAAAAAGTACCTTTTTAAAAAAGTACCTCCATTTTTTCATTAGATTGTCGATACGATCACGGACGTGACGATTGGAGCTCTTTATAGTTTTTTTTAAACTACTCTTATAAAAAAGGACCATTTTAAAAAGTACCTTTTTTAAAAGTACATTTTTAAAGAAGTATCTTTTTAATAAAGTACCTTTTTAAAAATTATCTTTTCACAAAAGTACCTTTTTAAAAAAGTACATTTTCAAAAGAGTACCTTTTCAAAAAATTTTCCTTTTCAAAAAAGTACCATTTTTAAATAAATTTACTGTTTAACAGAAATATCTATTAAATAAATATACTTTTTAAAAATGAATCTCTTTAAAATGTTCTTCTTTAAAAATTACATTCTTAAGAAATATTTTTATAATAGTACAACTTTCAACAAATACTTTTTCAAACTTACATCCTCAATTAAGTACATTTTTAAAATTTTCCAGTAGAAAAGTACTTTTAGAATAGTGCCTCTTTTTTGAAAATTTTTTGTTATACAAACTTCGGTTTTACAAAAGTATTTGTTTAGAAGTATGTAATAATTTGTAAAAAGGATTTTTATATAACTTTTTTTTTACAAAAATGCTTTTTTAATAAAGTACTTTTAAGAATTTTTTATTTCGGAAAAATTACCTGTTTAAAAAATTATTATAAGGAGTTCTCCTCTAAAAAATCTGGGTCGAAAAAAAATCTTTTAAAAAAGAATCCTTTTTAAAAAATCCCCTTTTAAAAAATTCCTTTTTAAAAAAGTACTTTTTAAAAAAAAGGTATCTTTTTGTAGAAATATATTTTTATTAAAAATCGTCTTAAAAACTTTTTTTTAAAAATGTCCTTTTAAGTTTTAAAAAAATCCTTTTTAAAAAATTCCTTTTTAAAAAGGTACTTTTTGAAAAATGTGCCTTCTTACAGAAGTAGATTTTTATTAAAACATCTTTCTAAAAAAGGGCCTTTTAAACAGTACTTTTTCAAAACAAATAAGTTTTTTAATAAGTACTTTTACATAAACACCTTTTTAAAAAGTACCTTTTCGATAAAGTACATTTTCTAGCCTTTAACAGCCTTAAAAAATCCTTTACAAATTGTTAGCTTTTAACAATAACTTTAATTTTAAGTGAATGCTATTGTAAAATAGTACTTTAAAAAACTATTTAGAATAAAAATCTATATGAAAAATAAAGCATTTTTTACAAAAGCATCTTTTGTGAAGTGTCTTTCCTCTCAAATGCTAATTATTTTTTTAAAGGACCATTTAGTACACATTTTAAAATTATAACCTTTACAAGAATGCACTCAAGCAAATGACTGGAGTTATCAAATGAAATTCTTTTTTTTTACTCACCTGCTCTATAATATTTGAATCGTGCAAAGCCTTCGATGTCTTTCTTATTATATTACCCTGGCTATAAGTTGGACCGAGTATACCAAATTCGGCAAAACACTTTTGAGCTGCATCAAAATCGGCATCATCCTTCAGATTATGGCGCGACAACAACAATTTCGATGCTAATATGGGACTAGGATGTGCACTTTTACTCTTTGACTGTATACTTTCAGCGGTTGATCTTACATCTAATGATTTCTCTGATTCAGAAGTCGAACCACCGGAGTCAATTTCGTGAGATCTTTGCAACAGACGTCTACGTTGAGCCGTAGAACGTGTTGTTAAGGCAGCCGTTGTATCTGGATTTGCACACAAGGTTGAATGCTTGGGAGAGATTTTCACTAGAATATCGGGATGTACGGCCACGTCTAGTATTTGGTAGTGCCCAATATTGGGCGAAGAGGAACGTTTAGGCTGTTTTATTTCCACTTTACCACCTCTGGTGGTAATAACGGTGTCTTGAGCTTGTAGGTGAGGGGCGTGCAACGACGTCAATGAGCTACGTGATGGATGCTTATTTTCATCGGTAAATATAAAATCCGTATCGGGATGTGAGTACGATAGAAATAATTTTTTCGCTGAGGGTTTGCTACAAACTTCCGAACGTCTGGGCGTTGGTGTAGGCGAAATTTTATGAAAGGATTTTGGGTTACTAACTTCTAAATGAGGCGGTGAAGAGATTCGAGGTTTCGGTTGAGCTTTTGTACGTGTTAGCGTAACAAGTTCCGTTTCTTGACTAACGGCTGGTTTTAATAATTGTTCAGTATTAGCTGCTGATAGTTTTGAGGCATCATTCGCTGTTGCTGTTGCTGATGTTGTGTCTGTGGGTGAGAGTAGTTGAGTGTCAAAGCTGGCGTTTAGACTCTCATCTCTGGATAGATAGGCCGAGGTGGCCGCAGATGTTTGTGTTGAGAGCGAATGAAAGCCCGAACTGGCTGTTAGCTTATTTACACCATCCGAAATTGAGGAAGTCAACGATAGTTCAGTGTTAGACGAGGGTGATATAGATAGATGTAAACTTTGCTGCTGCTGCTGCTGCGGCTGCTGTTGATAAAAAAGCGTGTTTGTTTGTTGTTGTTGCGGTAGATTTTGATTATGTATTAAAGCTTGTGTTGTGGTGTTATTTGATGATGTTTGCTTGTTCAAATTTACTGGCGGTGTGCAGTCAATTGAGCCGGCACGTGAGCTAGTGATTAAGTGGCTGGCAGCCAAATCGTCTGTAGTGACGGTGCCGCAATTGCATTTTGCAAACAAACTGCCACAAGTGTGACTCTTACGAAATTTCATGCGAAAATTAATAGCTCTTGAAGCCCCCAATGAGCTGATAGCCGGCCTTATTGTTGTATACATTGGCTTGTCGAAAGGTATGGGCGACACAGCGCTGTATTGCTGTTCCTCTGAATCTTCATCATCTTGCGACTTGGATACGCTTAATTTTGGCTGTCGCTGGGAAGCGTCTTGTAGCAGCTTTGCTTCTGTTATAGTGTTCGTTTCCAGTGTTTTGGGCACTTTAAATGGATTGGTGCTTTTTTTAAGAGACATTTTAGTTTTTACCTCAGAGGCATGAGCATTACTTTGCTTGCGACTTTCGAGAACACCCTGGAAAGGGCGCGGTTCCTCCCTTAAGCTAGTGATGTTAGTTATTAAAGTTTCAGTGGCAGCTGTTGCTGATTTGGTAGCCATTGCTTAAAGAATGTGAAAGCTAAAAGCTCTACGGCAACATCTGAAATGGCAGAAATGCAAAAATGTTATATTAATTAAAAGCAACTTTTTTTATTTATAGGTATAAATGTTGCTTTAGAAAATAAATTGTGTGATTTGATTCTTAGCCTGAAATTTGGTTTTAGGTTAGGTTAAATTGACAAGAGGAGCCATTACGCTTATGTCATGTTACATAAGTCTGTTGTGCTCTTCAAAATTTAAGTTTAATGTCTCAATGATGAATATTATCAAATGTACTTTATATTTGCCTCAGAAGATACATAATTATCTTATTAAGTGAAGTCTGATTTTTGATTTTCGGTCTGCGGCCGGAGGAGCGTGGCAAAATCCAATTTTCATATTGCCCCCACCAATGCCATATATATATATATATATATTTATATTTTTTGCGGGGAGGGGGAGAGGTAGCGAAGCACACCGGGTTAAGCTAGTTATATATAAAATAATAATAATTGTTAATCAAATAAATATATTTTTTATCATGAGTTATTTGCTCCGTCTGACCTTAGCTTACATAAAATTTATAACGTTTAGAATTAATTTTTCGCTCTAGTTCTCTCTCTCTGTCTCTTCTCCTGCTCTTTCTAATATTTATTTATAGATTTAGAATTTACACAGTTTTTATTTTTAAATTACCTAAAAACATTTTTGTCAATCTTAATTCACATATTTATTTATTCATTAAAATTTTTCCTTACGCTTACTAGAGTAATGTTCAATGTTGTTACTGTGGTAAATAGCTAAGGTATGCAGCTATGATTGCTACGAAATTATTTTCTTTAAATGAGCGACATGTTTCACATATCGCTCACTGAACCAGTAACAGTGTCACAACTTAAAGTAAGACAAGATACAAGACAAGTTTTCTGGGCCAATAAAAAGATGTAATAAATCTGAACCACTGATTCCATTACAAAATAATGTATTTAAGAGTCATCGGCTGGACAATTGAATTCATAAGCCGATTTAGTTAACTTTGACAACCAGCATGCCAGCTTGTCTTATGACACATTTGGTCGTATTACGACTTCGACTACGACGATTCTGTACTAGACTAAAGAAGATTGCAAAATTTTTTTTTTAGATATGTATATCGTTACCTTAACATATAAAAGCTATTTAGTTATTTGCTAGAAGGGCTTTAGTTCAGATGCATTCAAGTCATATGCACAATTTGCAAACTTTTTGAAAAGAGCTTTTGTGCTTTCAGACCGACAAGAGCACAACAGCCAATCAGATCTCAGCAACAATAATGCTTGCTCTTACTTTACAAAGCAACAAGAACAAATTTAAGAGCTTTCAAAGCTGTTTACCTCAAATGCAAATATCAGAGTAGTTATTGTGTTTGGACGTAGCTGCTCTAGTCTGTCATACAATACAAAAAACTAGATTTGAAAAAAAAAAATTATAATGAAGTAGGGCATTTGTCTACTAACAATTTTTGTTTTTGTCCTAGCAGCAATTTTGCAATGCAAGCAAGATAAAAACCGCTATTACATCTTGGGCAAAATAAATTCTAACGGCCAGTGGAAATTTCTTTTATTAACTAACTGGCCTAAGACATTTTTTTTCTATAAGCTTAGATTTGTTACAGTTCTTGATTTAGAGTACGATATAAAACTCTTTTGCAATATACATACGTCCATAAAAATAAAATTCTGAATGGGAACTTGCAAAATTATTCAGAATTTTAGTAAATAATGCAACGAGTTCCTAGATAACTATTAATAAAGTTCATTTTGTCTTGTTTTATATTTTGTGAAAGTTTAATACCCGAAAAAATTTAAAAGCTTAGTAACGACTCAACAGTCGATAATAGAATTAAGAAAATCTATAAGTTCAAAAATAAAAAACTTTAAGGAATACAATTTGTTTATCAAAATTTTCGACCTTTTTTTATATTTAGAATTAATCTATAATTTAAAGCATTATGTATTTATGTAAAGAAGCGAATATATAGTTTTATTGTAAATTTAAGAAAAATTTTTAGGACAAAAATTTGTTTTCTAATGCATGCCTTTGTGAAGGGTGTAACAGATTCGACTTAATCTACTAAAGTAATCCCGCTGATATTTTTATTTTTATATATTTTGTTATTGTATCAATTAATTAACATATTTGCGTTATATATGTGAATATTTGATTTTTTTTATTTAAAATTTGCTTTAAATTTGTCTAAACTTTAGTTACTCACATATTTTTTCCCTCGATGTTTTATTTTTTTTTCTGCTTATATGAATGAATGATTTAAGGTTGATTTAATTTTCAGCATTTGGCAAAAAGTTTCCGATTTAATTGATTGATTTAATCAAGTTAAGGTAAAATTATTCGTGGAAGATATTAGGAAAATGTTTGCATTCTCTTAAATTAGTATTAATTCAGCATATTCGTTATTATATAGACTTAACGCTTTATCAAAGTAAATATATTGAACTTATAATAGTGGAATAATGAAACATTATTTTATGAAGGGCAAGACTGCCTCTGTATCAAGAGATAACCACAAAATTTTATTTAAGTTTCAATTCATTTTAAAAAGTTGTTTTTTTCATAAATTTTTTTCAAATGTCTTTATTAATATTTTTTTAATAGAAGAATTTTTTTCTTAAATTTTTTGAATTGAATTAGGCTACTGTTCGAAACGCTTTTTAAGCCAAATTACATGTGATAATTATTAATGAACAAATAACATCAAGTTAGTTGTAAATATTCTGACAACAAAACATAGTTGAACGGAACAGCCAGCCGTTTTCGAAGGCCACTAAACCTTCCTCATCAGCGTTCTTCTGTGTTTTGGTCCACCGTGAGCAAATTGAAAAATGCAATGAATCAAACCAATTCACATATTCCATTTGCAATAAAGTTTCGTATATAGGGCAGACATCTACATCAACTGACACCACACACGGTGGACCAAAACACAGAAGAACGCTGATGAGGAAGGTTTAGTGGCCTTCGAAAACAGACGTATATGTTTTAAAATTAATAGTGCCTATTGTTTTCTAAGCAATCTTTTGTGTTATATAAAAATTTTACAATTTATATAATAAATATTTTGGCCTAAAAACAATAGGCAATAAAAAATTTATCTCCCTTAAAATTCTTTCTATAATTCTTTTGTAGAAGATGCGTTTTGTTAGTACAATTATGGCCTATTTTCCACCTGCGAAAGAAAACGTTCGACTTAAAATTTATATTGAAAACAACAATAAAATATGAAAATTTGTTTTTGTTTTTAATATAAATTTTAAGGGAAATAGGCCATTACTTTCTAAGCAATTTGAGTTTTCCGTATACATACATACATACGTAATAAAATTTCAAACCTTAAAGTATGTACATATGTATGTATATATTCATATATCAGATAATTGAGGACTCATTTCACAACACTGCACCCAAACTCATTTCCTTCCTTTTCCCCCTAGTTGGGATTCATTTCTTTTTCTAATCCAAAAAGTATGCTTTAATTTTATAGACACAAAAAATAATTTGAGTAATTTTATATTTTAAAGATATCGAGAGAGAGAGAGAGATTTAATAACATTGCTCAGTTCTTTTTTTTTTTTTTTTTGAAATAACAGATAAAAAAACTAATTAAAGAACTTTAAAATTTTTATAAATACAGTAGTCCACAAGTACATACTTACATATAAAATTATAGTTACGAAAAAAAAAAAATTAAACAATTTGGTAGCAAAACACGCAACATTTTCCAAGCCATTGACGATTTTAATTATGGCGACATTTGTTTGTTCTCGAAAGAAAGTAAGTTAGTTAAAATTAAGCGCCACGTTTTAGATTAAAGTTAAATGAAATATTCCAAGTAAACAGTTCCGTTTAAGTTTTCACTTCATTAATGACAAGCTTTTGATAATCATAAATAATCCTGCCAGTTTATGTAAAATTCTAGGTTTATTTAACCTACTTGCTGTTGGTGGCAGGTGGGTCTACTTGGGGAATTCTTACATACATGTGTATATATGTATGTATATACATATGTATTCATTTTAGACACGCAAATTAATTTGAAATTTTAAGAATTATTTTTTACCTGTCTCAATATTTGTCTTCATATTTATTTATTTTTTCTTTTTTACTACAATATTCTTATATTTGCAATTAGTCAATGATTGACTGGCGGGCGCTGTGTTTATCGAAACATTTTTAATGGATAGTTTTAACAACAAATGTAAACATTTGTTTGTGAAAGTTAAAATATTAAATATGAATTATGACATAAGCATTGTCAAGTTGATTTTGATCTCAAGTTTTCTTTTAGTGGCAGTTTTGACATTTTCTCACATTTCATTTGGTTTTACTTTTCAGGGCCACTTTACCGTTCAATAAACTTTCATGAACGAAAAGTGGCAAATATTTTAGCTTGTTTTCCATATTTTTTTTTTGGCAGTAAGTGAGAGTTTTGTATTCGGCTGTGTCGAATCTTGTATACCCTTCACCGAGGTGCGTATGGAGTATATACATACATACATAAAAAATGGTTTGTTTATATGTTAACAATATTGCATATATCATATTATTTTGTAAAACTAATGAATATTATCCATATTTTACAAATCAGCAACAAAAACTTATAATTTTACGATTTTAATCTAGTTTAAGATTTTCAAAGAAGAAAAATTGGACGAATATAAAAAAGAAATTCTCTTAGAAAGATTTTTTTAATATATCGCTCCAGAATAGTTTTGCTGCATTGACAATTCTTAAAAACAATGAGTTAGGTATGGAATATTTTAAATACCCTCTTTCTGAATCAACAACGCGTTTCACGAAATTTATTATGGTTTCTGAGATATTAAGCATTCATTTTGCTCTATATCCACTATTTTTAGGTTTAGTAAGTATTGTTTTGCTGTACACGCCACTGTTTGGCGATTGCCTCAAATTCTTCACACAAAACGTGCGAAGTAAAGTTAACTTTTGGTTTGGTTCATTTCTATAAGAAATGTACATATGTATGTATAATAAAAAAAGAAGGTGCCATAAGAAAACTTCAACGGCGAGTGTTAAGCAAAAACATAATCACCCAGACGCAGCCGCCGATTACATGTTTTAATATAAACTTATTAAATATTAAAATAAAATAAAAGAAACTTCAGAAATAATTTAATTTCATTCTTCAATTACTTGTTTTTCTCATGTAAGTGTGTAAGCGGATCGATAGTTAAATATATTACGGCAGCGGCTTCTTGGTCGGCGTTAAACGATCGACTTATTTCTCTGAACAAAACATCAAACTTCTCAATTCACTGCAGTAAAGTTTACGTATGGAGCACAAAAATCTAATTTTTAAAAATAAATTAAGAAAAGTGGTGTATGCGGCACAAAATGTATTTTTATTTTTACAATAAACTAATATTTACTTCTAACTACATTCGTGGAAGTTCACAAAAATTTAAATTTTTTATTCAAAACATATGTTGGAAACAGTGGAGCAAAAAATTCATCGGGTATATTTTGAAAAAACTTCATGTAAACCTTCTTTGTCGTTTTTCTTCATTTCAACTTTGTGGCGTATGGGCTAAACCAATTCTGAGGCGACGATAAAATATTTATATATTTACCGCCTTATTTATAAAAATTATTATGGCTTTATAAATGGTTTCCAAAACAGTTCTAATAGTATTTTTCGGTAGAAAAACCTCTAATGAATCGAAAAAATGCAAAAAACTCGATTTAAAAAAATAATGAGTTAAGGCCTTTCTATATTAAGGTAACGATGTGTATGCATAAAATCAGTTTTATAATAATAAATTAATTGCAGTAAGAAACCTGGGTTTCTTTTTGTTGAACAACCGGTTTTTATGATAAGGAACCGGATTTTTTATAGATAATTTCCATAGTAAGAAAATAAATCAATAAAGCGAAAAACTCTATATGAAAAGGTAAAACCCTGTTAACAACCATACTCGATAATTTTAGTTTTGAGCCCATAACCGGATGGTCTATTCGGCATTCGAACAAATCTGTAATAAAAATTTACAGTCGGCCAGAATACCTGGTAACCTTAAAAAAAACCAATGCATTCTAAATTCAAGAAAATGTATATGTAAAACAAAACAAAAACCCAAAACTAAAAAACCGGGTTTAGAACCGCTAAATAGATCCCTATCTACGTTGGTGCTATGGTATTCTTAAAAAACCCTATGCATTCAAAATTCAAGAAATTTTATATACATAAGTACAAAGCCAAAAAAAACCACACTAAAACCCGGTTTTAGAGCCACTAAAACCCTAATAGACGATTATCTTCTTTGTATCAAACTGGTTTATTTATCATTTATGAGATCTACAATAAAAAAGTCAAACAGTTGTAAGTTCAAAACCGGTTTTAAGACGTTTGAAAAATTTTGCGGGTTACCCTTATACTGTGGGGTTTGCTATTATTTAGTTTTTTCACAATCCCCCTGTATATTAATACGTAAAAATATGCTATGAAATTTTTAAAAGTACGAAACCATCAAACACCCCATTCATTAATTTAATTTTTCTATAATAAAAAAATTGTATCAATTGCACAAACTGCTGATGTGTATTCTTTTGTTAAGAGATCTTCCACTACTCCCGCCTGATATTTACTTCAATCTAAATGATATATTTTCTTTTTTCAGAGCAGAGGTATACGATGGAATAGCAAATCCAAACAAATAGAAAAAACTAAAGTATTGCTTGTATTCATTTTTGAAATAAAAATAAATTAATTCTCAAATTTTTTAATTAATTATTTAATTTTAATTAGTTTTATAACAATTTAAAAGGCTTGCAAATATTTTTAATTTTTAACTATTTGCTTTTAATATTACTTTTCTCCATGGCTTCTCTAGCTCTCGAGCCTAATATAATTTCGCTTACAATTTTATAATTCATTCAAGTGATTTATAGTTTTATTTTTTTTAAGAAAATTTCTTCTTGTTTCTAAAATTACAAAATATTTATGTATTTGGTGTCTCTTTGAAACGCTTGAATAAATCACACACACAACATTTGCTTATTTTTGTACGAGTATTATTGCGTTTGTTGCGTTAATTTTAATTTGAAAAATGGTTTTTAAATTGCTTTGATATTTGTTGTTCACATTATCTAAGTATTTTTATTTTATGTGTGTTTCATTATACGAGTAAACTATAAAAAAGACAACAATTTATGTCAAAAATTGTGCCATGAAAAGATATTTCTGATTGGTGTGTTTGTAATTTCTATTTTAGCTAAATGAGAGGGAAATCAAAAGAATTTTTCCCTTTGTTAATTTGTTTTCAGTCAAATATTTATACATCAAATGAAGGTATGTATTACTAATGCACAATGGGGTGGATTGCAATAAATTTATTTGCAAAATCAAGGACTTGTAATTTAATTGCTCTAGTATTATTAAAAATGTATACAAGTATATTTATTGAAATAATTGCTTTTATTTAAGGGGCTACTTTAATATGACTATTTCAAGTACATTTGTGAAGCACGTGTGTACAATCTCTTAAGTAAATCACATAAACAAAAAATTTTATTATTCAAGTGTTTTGATTTTATACTGAGCAAGAACAACAAGAAAATATATTTTTTTCTCATCTCCCTCAGCGACAAAACATTTTGTGTGCTAATCAGGGGGTGGGTGATTTGATATCAATCATGTCGATTGACATATTCACAAATATTATGCAAGTTCGTTCGCTACCGATTGTCATAACTTGGGCCCGGATATCACTGCCTTGTTAATAACACTACGGTAAACTGTCTCTTTTGAATAATGCCCTAATTCTGTTCGACGAATGTATCGTCTTGTCTATGGACGAAAAAAAGAAGCAGTTTTGATTCTTTAAAACCATTATTATTTATTGTCTGTGCTAGAAGGTTCGTGTATTTGCTTTATGATTTTGTTCTAAACATTATATCCAACACATATTTTTTTATATAATTTTCAAACTATTGTATAATAATTTAATTGAATTTTTATGTTTTAAAAACATGGCAATAATATTTATATTTTTCATTGTCAAATACAACAACCATTTTTGAAGAAAATAATTTAGAGACTTCAAAGACAAGAACTCAGAAGCATTTTCAAACAAGAACGTCCTAATTCTTCTTACTGAATTAGGGCATAAATTTATTTAAATGAATTTGATTTTACCAAAAGTATTAAAGTTTTTTCGAAAGCTACTCAGGCACTCCATTGTATATATATATATAGATATATTTTTTGGATTAAATACTTTCTTGCCTTTTTCGCAAAAAAAAACTTTTCTTACCAACATTACCAACATATTTTTTTCTAAAAATATTGTTCACAGTAAAGCAGTTTTCACGAAAAACACAATTTTTAGAAAAAGTAAATTTTTGAGAAAAAGTATCTTTTTGGGAAAAAGTACCTTTTTAAGAAAAATTATATTTTTGAGAAAAAAACTACCTTAATAAATTTTGAGAAAAAGTACCTTTTTAAAAAAAAAGTACTTTTTGAGAAAAAGTACCTCCTGGGAAAATGTACCTATTGAGAAAAAGTACCTTTTGTGAGGAAGTACCTTTTGCGAATGAGAAAAAGTATCTTCTCATTAAAAGTACCTTTTGATAAAAAGTAACTTTTGAGAAAAACTAACTTTTGAGAAAACGTAACTTTTGAGAAAAAGTAGCTTTTGAAAAAAAATTGAGTTGAAAGAATGTAGCTTTTGAGAATAAGTACCTTTTGAGAAAAAGTACCCTTTGATAAAAAATTAACTTTTGAGAAAAATAGCTTTTTAGAAAAAAGTAGCTTTTGAGAAAAAGGAACTTTTGAGATAAGAGATACTTGAGAAAAAGTACCTTGTGAGAAAAATCACCTTTTGAGAAGTACCTTATGAAAAAGAAGCTTTGAAAAAAGTACCTTATAAAAAAAGTACCTTATAAAAAAGGAGCTTTTGAGAAAAAGTACCTTCTGATAAAAAGTACCTTTTGATAAAAAGCACCTTTTGATAAAAAGTACCTTTTAATAAGAAGTACATTTGATAAAAAGTACCTTTGAGAAAAAGTAGCTTATGGGAAAAAGTAGCTTTTGTGGAAAAGTAGCTTTTCAGAAAAAGTACCTTTTGAGATAAAGTACCTTTTGAAAAAAGTAGCTTTTGAGAAAAAGGAACTTTTGAGATAAGAGATGCTTTTGAGAAAAAGTACCTTTTGAGAAAAATCACCTTTTGAGAAGTACCTTATGAAAAAGAAGCTTTTGAAAAAAGGACCTTATAAAAAAGTACCTTATAAAAAAAAGTACCTTATAAAAAAGGAGCTTTTGAGAAAAAGTACCTTCTGATAAAAAGTACTTTGTGATAAAAAGCAGCTTTTGATAAAAAGTACATTTTAATAAGAAGTACCTTTGATAAAAAGTACCTTTGAGAAAAAGTAGCTTATGGGAAAAAGTAGCTTTTGAGAAAAAGTAGCTTTTCAGAAAAAGTAGCTTTTCAGAAAAAGTACCTTTTGAGATAAAGTACCTTTTGAGAAAAAGCACCATCTGGGAAAAGGTATCTTTGGGGGAAAAATACCTATTTGAGAAGAAGTACCTTTTGAAAAAAGTAGCTTCTGAGAACAAGTAGCTTTTGAGAAAAAGTACCTTTTTTAAAGTAATTTTTGGGTTCTTTTCAAGATATTTGGTCCCACTGTCTGTTTTACAAATAATCACATGAATATACATCTGTATGTATTATTTTTTTTCAACATCAATTATGTGCTCAAACACAGTTCATCATTCCGTTGGTAACATTTAAATGAACATTTTAAGTTTACGCCGTAATAAATAAACTTAGTGAAGTTTTTACTCATATCCATTAGCATCATTATGAATATAAAATTTTTATGGGACAAATTTAAATTACAAAAACAAAACACACACAAAACTTGTCAACGCTTGGCTTTGCGTTTTATAAGAGCCTGTTTCTCTAAATGCGAAGGATAGATTCGATCGAACATTTTTATTAAAAACAAAAACAAAAAAATTAAATTTGTTTTTGTTTCTAATATTAATATTCGATTGAATCTATCGTTCGCATTTAGAGAAACAGGATGTAAATTTTTTTTAGTAAAAAGAAGATTCTTTCAAAGTTCAAAAATTTCATCAAATGATTTCGGCGCAATTACTGGGGCTTCTGTAAGTTTATTTGATTCATGATGGGTGACAAAAATTCGTTCTAATCACACAAAACACTTTCACTTAAGTGCGTTCTTTTTTTTTTTTTTTGTATTTTAATTTGTTGTTCTGAATTTAAAAGTAAATAATCTTTTTTTTTGGTTTTTGTTTTGCTATTAAATCATTAAAACAATTTAAAATAGCGACAACAAAATAAGAAGAAAAATAAGATTTTTATAAAATACCTAAAAGAAAGTAAATATAGCAAGAGATCACTTGAATGAAAAAAAAAACCAGCAAACATAAGTGTTTGTTAAATTTTAATATAAAATATGTATTTGATAAAAAAAACAACTTTAAAATAAATATTGTTGTATAGATACTTAATTAATAAGAGGTAAACAATAATAGATAAGGGACAACACAGCAAACATTTATTAGCGAATTTTCATTTATAGATTGAGGCCCTTTTAAATAGAAAATTGTAAGGTGAATAAATGACTTAAGTTATTTTCGGACTAGGAATAAGCAAGTTAGAGTGCCTTTGCACAAAAAACAAAATTTTTAATACTTTAAATTCCATGTTTTTTTATCTGATGTTTATATTTTACCTTTAATTGTTTGCTGGGTATGGTTACAAAAAAAAAAACATTTGCATAAATCATGTCATATGTTTATTGTACAAGAGAGGAAGTAACTTTCTGTATTAAAATTATTTTTTATGACTTGTTGACTGCTGCTGGTTAAACATGTTTATGTACATATGAATTTTAAATCATTTATTATTATTTATAACTTTTTTTATGTTGTTTATTTGCCATACATATGTACATATATGTATATGTACATAAGTATGTATGTGCGTAAATTTTTCCAAATATTTATTATAATCAAGAATTCTTAAATTTACGTCCCACGTCTGAGGTAAGTTGTCGTTTTTTTTTTGTGTATTAATATTATTATTATTATTATTATTCGAAATATTACGTCCCTTAACTAAACAAACAAATGATCAATAAATTTACACCTCTAATTCATTTGTAGGAGACCAAACACGTGTTACTTACAATCAAACGTAATACAAACATGTTCGATAAAAAAGCCAAAAATTATGAAAATGCTAATTAGTTAATTGTAAAAGTTGTACATATTAACGCTGTGTGGAGCGGGGGAGAGGTGTACATGTGTATATGTATACATCATGATGAGTGATATGTATGATATGTTCAACATCATTTGATTGTTAAATTTGCATACATACATATTAATATATTAATAGGCCGGCCCGGTTTACTTGCTTTGCATACAAAACTAACTATTTGTTGTTATAAATACAGAAATTGTTATAATTTTTTTTTTGTAAAAAATTAACTTAAAATGCTATTGAACAAGCTGCATGCAACTGCCCTCATCATGTTTGCGCAAATATTAACACATCTGTGTGTGCTCGTATTTCAAGCCATAATTTTAATTGTTTTATTATTTAATTAATAACAATTGTTGTTAAAACTGTGAGTTTATTTAAGGCTTAATGAAGACCTTACAACAGTGTCTTTGTTTATTTTTGCAAAATGAAATTAAACATTGAGATTTGTAAATTAAATAAAGTGTAGTTATTTATATTTGCCAGGGTTATTCAAACTTAAAAGTAAAGTACTCGTGTAGCTTATAAAATATTTCACATTGCAAACACAATTTTGTCGCTGGCAGTTTGTGGCTTTAATTGTAATTTTTTAGCATTGTCATTTTTATTATTATTGCCTTCATATCATTTCTCGAATTTTATTGTAATTTTTTCTAGAGTGAAATTTACCATGTATAAATTATTATTATATGTTTTCTCAGGCTCTTGGTATTGGTTTTTTTAAAACTTTAGTTTAATGCAAATAGCTTAAAATGGCTATAGTTTGCTCCAAAATCAGTTGGCATTGATAAGATCTGGATTTTTTTAATCAGATGTTAATTTTTATTTGTTCAAGAATTTTAAGACATTGAACCCATTATATTTTCTACCTAAACGCTCTTAAAACGGTTGCTATTTATTAGTTGTTATTCAAAGTATCAATAAATAAAACATGACAAAGGCTATCGCAGTGAGTCCGTTAGTTTTGTTTTTTATAATGGGACCAGCACTAAGGGGATAACCCCTAGTCATGCTATGCATTGTGCTAGAACTAGGAAAATAGGTCATGGAGAGGAGGATAGAGGGAGTAGTGTCTGTGGACATTCGATTTAAACATTCCCACGTTAAAAGTGACAGGAAAGTCTTCCGCATTTAGCTTATTTCAAGAAAAAACCAGAAGCTGAAAAGGCCAATAAAAATTGTAAATTTACGGCCCTTTTCACAATGTACACTTAAAAGCTAACAGGGACTTTAACGGCAAGTTTTGTATGAAGAACTGTCAGTTAAGGTTCACATTAACTCTTAATCATACATTGTGAAAAGGGACGTTAGGAGTATTTTAAATTTTAAATTTTGTTGCCTATAACATTCTGCAGTTTCAATATTTCATCCTTTATTAATATAATTTAGTTTACTGCCAACTATGTAGTAGAACTTCGAAAGAGTTATTAGCCTACAAGAAATGACTGACCGAAACTAATACAAACAACCTATTTATATTGAATTTAACAGCCTACTTAACCAAAGCTTTCATTAATGATATCGATGTCGCATATAACTCGAACATTTATCGTGTAAAACTATCGAGAACGCTCAGGTTTCTTTTAAGAAACATAAGATTCCGAAGGTAAGCTAGTTATATAAAATGTGAGCCAATATCGAGCTAATTTCAATATCGCACAAAGGCGGAGAAAGAGTAACACCAAAAAAAGGGGTTTTATAAGTTTGTAGTGTGTGTCTGTGTATCTTTGTGTCTGTCCGTGTCCACGTACAGCCCAAACGGCTAAACCGATTTTGATTTATTTTTTCTATTTAAAAGGTGACTTGATCGAGAAGGTTCTTACTATATTTGAAGAAAATCGGTCAAACTGCTTAGAAGATATCACATCTTTTCTAGATATGTCGGTCGTTTTTAAAATTTTTAATTTTTGATATTAATTCCTTAACTTACGCTGCAGTCACGGTACCTTCAGACTAACACACTAGCACACTTCCATTAAGGTATCATCAAACATTTGAGAAACTATCGAGAGAGGTTCCCTTTTGCAAAAATTCAAATTGTTTTTTGATTCGCGAACAAATATCGAACAATTTTTTTCCAAATTTCTTCGCTTCAGTGAGCATTCGTTTATATCGAATCTCTGTTAAAGTGAGAGTGGCAGGCAATCGTCGCTCAAGTTTCTTAAAAATAAAACATTAAATTTCGAAGGCTCGGTAGCAATATCAAAGGTGAGCCAATATCGAGCTAATATCGAAATCGCAAAAAGGCGGAAGAAAGAGTAATTTTTTAAGATTATTTATTATCTTTATTTCTTTTTTAATAATTTATTTAAATTTATTTATTAATTCCTTAACTTATACAGTTAATTGGATTTGAAAAAAGTATCTCCAGGCTAATAGACTAGCTCACATCCGCTAGGGTATCGTTACACGCTCGAGAAACTATCGAGAGAAGTTCACTTTAGCAAATATTGGATTATTATTTACTAACTTTTTATAAATAAAAATAATATGAAAATCATATTTATTACAATTATACATATTAATTATTTAAGGCCTTATTCAGAAACAATAATTAATTTTGGTTTACAAAACTTTTAACAAACAAATTTTCATACAAAACGTTGTTTTGTAAACCTTTTGTAAACCAGAATTATTTTTTCAGAATACGGCAGCTGGAGTTGTTCATGTATTATTGGGCAAATGTGCGGGATATATTAGTCAATATTGATTAGTTAGGGTTGATAGGCTTATTCCTCAAGTATGACCAGTCCAACCTGACTAGTATTTATGCTATCTTTGACTCATAAAAAGCAGTAAAGTGATCACTTCGAATGCATACATGTTATATATTCGAAGGATTTTATTACTTAGAGAAAGTTGTAACATCACACAGAAAAGTTTAGATCACATTTTTCATTTTGGCCTAATAATGTGATATAAACTTTGTTCTAAGCAATGACTAATATATCTTTCACTATTAACGATCTAACAACCAGTCAATCGATTGTGTTCCTGTAGGGTAATCAAATGAACTGTAATACTGCGCTCCATTTTTGTCATTAATTTACTTCTTGGGACTAATTTCATAAAATGAGTAGCATATGTGACCTTCCCCGAGAAAAGGGACCTAGTGTGTCAAAAAACTGGTTTGTGTCAAAATCGATATAAATGAGAAAAACATTAAAATTTTATTTTTTAAATTCGTTTTTCTTAAAACTTCATTTTCACAAACTAGGTCCCTTTTTTCTGAGAAGGTCATATACAACAACATCAAAATATCTAGAGTAGCTGGAAAAATTGTTAAAGCTTTTATATTAAGGGAAATAACTCTTTCTCGGCTTTCTGCTATAAAGCAACGAGTTTTTCTTTAATATTTATTTTGAAATATTAGAGCACACAAAAAATAAATAAAGCCGGCATAAGTGAAGACTTGCTACATCTTCAATATGTGCACCGGCAATTTGCAATGAAAAGTGAGTTCCCCAATCCATTTGCTGACTTTATAATTGAAATGGAAAAACTTTACTTACAGCTGTCTAAACTTTGGCATAAATAAAACCAAAAATATTTTTTATATAAATAAGGTTCTTTTTTATATAAAAAAGGTTCTGCAAAAAGGCATAAAACCATTTTTTTTATATACTCTTATACAAGGAAGAGCGAAATACGAGTTGTGGAGAAATTGATTTTAGCTTTTTACAGTGGGCAGATGTGACGACTGTGTACTTATCTGATTCTTGCCAAAAGAAAAAATTTCAATTTAAATTTGACCCCTATTAGAGGAAGTATTGTGATATGTGAATGTCAAATACTTGCACAACAATACGTCTACATATTTGACAATATCGTACCATGACCGCTAAAAAAGTTTAAGCGACATAGTTTTCGCACTTAATTTTTTTTAACGAAATTACTTAAGCAGCAAGTAGAACATCAAAGTTAATTTTTGCTTAAACATCGTCTTATATGCCTCTAGATTATTCTTGTGTGCCTCAAATTTACGTGCAAAAAATATTTGTATTAGGTCAGTGTCAATAGTAACTCTCGTTGCGATATTTTTTTTTCTTGTCCTAGATTAGTTCATTGACTTTGCAACCGTTTAATTTTTTATTTCATAGAATGTATTTATGCTTAGAATAATCGGTTAAGCTTTTTTTTGGCGGTTATGGCTTGATATGTGCCTGCTTCTCTTTACACACTCTAGCACCATATAATTAAATTGCACAAGCGAATTCGCTGTACTACCACCGCAATATTGCACAGTGGGAATTTGGTGTAAAAAATCCTATTTGGTTACCACTAAATTTAAGAAATGCAATGATACATTTTATAAAGAAAGTGTTCTAAGCAAAAAATTGCTTAGAACACTTTCCTCTTCAATGGGCCATGTTTGCATAATTTTTGCGATTACATCATTTGTCCTTAAAATATTTTAAAAATATAGTATTTCTTTATATATTAAAATTTTTCAACATATGGGGATATAATAAACCGTTGAGAAGATATTCCCAATTATATTTCAACTTTTATCAATTAACTTATATTTGATTTTAAATGGACAAAAAAACTATTTAATCCTTGCTTAACCCAAGCTATTTTTCCAATAAAAGTAGAAGTGGGAAGGTCTACTTTATTAAAAAAAAAAACAATTCTAGGAAGTTTCCGGAATTAAGTTTCAGATTAATATTTACTAGGAAAATGCAATAGAGTTTCGACAAACAGTTATATTTGTCGTCGCTTATAGGTTTCATCACATCCTTTAAGTAGTAAATCTTATGCTCGGTGCCAACTTCCAATGATCCAAGACTACTCCTTATAGTATTTGTATGAAAATGCATGAAACCATCCCGCTGTTTGGCAGCTGGCTTGCTTTCATCGCTTGCCTCCCTCTCAGTGGAAGATACGCGAACAGTTCAGGAAACATAATTAAAACCACATAATTTTGTCTAAAAAAGATAGACAGAGAGAAAGCAATAGACAGATAGAGAGAGAGTTAGTGTGTGCGGGTACAAAAAGTTTTTAAGAAAATCTCAATTACTTAAAAAAAAAGTTTCCTTCACTTTTTTAATTGCCATTTACTTTTGCAATTTATTTCTCCTTTTTTTTTAATTTTTGTTTAACTTTTATTGTTATCTAAAATGTTTTTTGTTTACATATTTATTTTTTAGCCAATCTAGAAATTATTCACAACAAATATGTCTATATGCATATTTCTGTACAAAATATTTTTCACGTAGGAAAACCCCCAACTTTACTAACTTGTAATGACTTTTGATATCCGTTGCAAAGAGGAAAATTTTCTGACAAAACTTCATTTGCAGTTCAACGTTGAAGGTCAGAGCAATTTGTATGTATGTATATTAAAACAAAAACAATATTTTATTCAATGAAAATATTTCAACTAAACTAAAGCAGACAAGTTTATTTAGCGTTAGTCATAAGCTGATGCAATATGCAAACGATAAGAAAATGGGAGTAAAAAACAGCAGAACTAGAAGGAAAAGTATTGATGAGGCATTTGCTTACTACACGGAATTTTTTTTTATCAAAATTGGTTTAAGGATATGCTTATAGAATAAATTTTCTCAAGCAAGATTTTCGACCTGCTTTTATGTATATGTACAATTAAACTATGTTTTAAGTTAATTTTAATTAGAATTTTTCTTTATTTACAATTTGATCAGGCTTAAGTTAGTATCGCTTTGTAAGCCAAATTACATGTGAGAATTTATTAATGAACAAATAACACCAAAGTTAATTGTAATTATTCTGACAAACACGTAGTAGAACGGAACAACTAGCTATTTTTGAAGGCCACTACACCTTCATCATCAGCGTTCTTTGTGTTTGGTCTACTGTGCGTGGTGTCAGTTGATGTAGATTTCTCAGCCATTATTTGTATTTATAAATACTTGTTTTATTCTAATTACGATTTGAGTTAAAACTAAGTTTTTCAAATAAAGGATATATGGGAGGCAGTCATATCCTTGCCTCGATTGCAGTAAAATTTACAGCAGAGCCTTAGAGCAAAATAACATTTATATATACAAATACTTGTTTTATTTCGATTATAATTTAAGCTTAAATTTAATTTTTTAAGTAAAGGGTATATGGGAGCCAATCGTGTCTTTGCATCGATTGCTGCAAGATTTCCTGGAGGCCTTAACCGTACGATAGAGCAATCATTATAGATATAATAATCGATATTCACTACATTATGATCGGAATGGTTACTAGGATTTGATTATCAATATAAATGATATACGGTGACTACTTCTCATTTTTCATACAGCCTGCCTGTATCATACAAGAAAAATTAATTGATTTTAGCTGCATATCTACCACAACTGAGCTTAAAATATAGTTTTTTTTTTTGTTAATTAAGGATATATGAAAGTAAGTATTATCCTTACAATGATGAAAATTTTATTTGGTAAAAAAACTGAACAAAATCATATTATTTATTATTATTATTATTTATTTATTATATCTACAATATTTTATACATTTAATTTTATTGAACTTTCATAATAAGTTTATTTAATTAAGAATATATGAGAGGTAGGCAAGATCTTTTATTTTACTGAAAAGAAATTTTATAAATAATAATAATAATAATAATAAAATGAAATTATAATTGTTCATGCTAAGGCTTACACGTGTAATTAAAGAGAAAGTAGCAAACATTTCCTGTTCGCTGATAATGGTTGCAGCTATAATTAGTTTTATTAAAAAGGGATATATGGGAGATAGTCATGTGCTAGCTTAGATTGCAATGAAATTGTTCAGAAATCTTAGCTTTAGTACTTTAAAAAAATATTTATCCATTTTCTCTGCACTTTGCTCATAATTTTATAAGAAATTTATATATTTATATATAAGGATATATAAGAGGCAACTAGGTGCTTGTATCATTTAAACTAAAATTCACCAGAAAACTTGTTTATATAGCTCTGAATAAAATCTCAAAATTTAGCTGTATGCTAGACATTTCTTTATAAGGATTATTTCAAAATAAAGGATATTGAGAAGTAATTATTGTCTTCACAAGGCGGACGGTTGATTTGAGTAGAAAGTTCATATGAAAATCACTTTTTTCGAGACAAGTCAACTGCCTGCCCCATATTTAATTTTTTTTATTAATTTTATTTGAATTATTCTTCTGAGTGTATTCTTGGTTTTATCTGTGTGTGACCTTATGATCCAGCTTACCAAAACATTCGTAAATAATATCGCATTCGAATGTTGCGTAAATATTTCTCCGACAAAATACTCGAGAACGACTATCGTAAACGGAAAGAGAAAGTGCTGCTAGAGCTCACTCGTCGCTCAGTTTGTGGCAGCAAATCTTTCGATTTCGATGTTTCGCTCTCGAATCAATAGCGAACCTTTAGCAATATCATTAGCAATCGATTTCATTGCTTCTAAATAGAAAAAAACGTTTTTCCTCTTTTGTTGTACATGCAAAAAAAAAAAAAAAATAAAACATTGAGAGAAACAAATTGTTTCTTGTTGCTAAACTTTTGTTTTACGAGAATGTCTCGAGAATTGTTGGCAATAGCGAACATTCGTTTTTTTCCGAAACTCAAGTTGGCTGGGAATGGCATTAAAAGCAAATTATGTATTTTCCACTGGACAATTATTCTATTTTAATGCATATATATCATATTTTGTAAGTAACTTTAATTTAAATTTATAATATTTTTCTTAAGTTTCGCTAATTGTTATTAGTTTAGATAAAATTTTTAATAGTTTTTATCGCTTTTATTTAAGGTTGTTAAAAGCTCTCTTTGTTAAATTGTCTGTTAAGCTTTTCATAATTTCATTTCATTTGCCTTCAACTCTAAAGTACAAATATTATGCACATATGAATTGTTCACTTTTAGTTTTACACTTAATTGCTAATTTATTGTATAGAAATACAATAAATAATTTAAAAATGAAATAAGCTGCAAAAGTAACAATTAGCTACTGTTTGCAAACACAATTCGTAGAGTTAAACAAATAAATGTTAAAATGAGCGAGGGTAGTTTTTATGTATAAAGAATCTAGAACCTTAAAATATATATCTGGGGTATTCAAACGGTAGTGTTAAGTATCTACGACAGCTAAGATTATTATTTGAAACTGGCAATTGTGTAATGAAGTTTTAACATATTTTTATTCCTTAAAAATGTATTTTTGTTCATAGCAAGATTAAGAAAAATGTTTAGTTTTTATTTACAAACAATTTATTTCGCAATAGAAATAAATATTCATGTTGTGCAAGGAAATTGTGTAATAATTTTTAAAAATTTTGTTTATTGGAAAATATGAATTTTGATACCTTAAAAACGCAAATTTTACACCAATTTTCCTTGAGTACTGATTTTAATATTTTTTTTTCTTTGTTGCAAAACAATTTCATTTCATGAGTATCTTACATATTGGCTTCTGCTGCAGGTAATTAAGTCGCTTATCTAATGTCTAAACAAATGTTTGCTCACCTGCTCAATTTCAATCAAAACAAGCGGCTTATTTTTTATCTATTAAAAGTAATTCTTTTAGAGCTGGTTATACAAAGGAAATTTTTAGAACTGCAGAGGAAACAAATTTTTTTTTATAAAAAAAAGGTGTACAAATAAACAATTGCTTGCATAAACTGAAAATAAAAAATAATGCAACGATAGTACTGAAACTTTTGTTGATATACTGCCTGGCTCACGATGTGGACAAGAAATTTTCGTTCGCTTATTTATATTGAAAATAAGAAAATATAAGAAAATTTGTTTTTGTTTTCAATATAAATAAGCAAACGAAAATTTCTTGTCGACATCGTGAGCCAGGCAGATATACAGCAGTAATAAACAAAATAAATAATATCAACCAAGTTATTCTACATTAATTGCAGCAATTAAAAATTTAATTCAACTAATTAAATTCGTAACTGAAAATATTAATTGTTTTACACAATTTTCTGCATACTCAGCTATGAATCATGCTTTAGCATGCATTTAAAATTTAAATACATTTAATAAATATTTTCATTAATTTTGTAGGAACCTTAGGATTCTCATTGAAACGATTGTACAAATAGTGAACAGAAGTTCTATTTTTAAAATGTTTTATCTTTCATTGTTCTAGATTTTATTTACGCATTTTAATTGCGACATTCTTAGTAGATTAAAAGATAGCCTTGTGTGTATTATAATTTTTTATTATTGGGCAAATAAAGTATTTTTATGTACATATGTATTTATATATATTTATATATAACGCACGTGTTTTTGAAAATTAGTAAACAAGATATAAGGTTGTATGCATAGTATACTTCTTTCAAAGATATAAGCTAATAACTCTTCTTTATTGCACAGAAGCAATAAACACATTCACCACAGCAAGCTACCGACTTCACCGACTTCAAAATATCTCAGTTATAGTACACAAATGTTTATATAAGAATAATTCTTTTGACGACATCTACACAGAAAAAAAAATATTCCTGCAATAAACAACTTTAATTGAAAATCAAATTAAAAATCAATAAAAAAATGTAATTCAGTCACTTAAACTACATTTTTAAACAAAAGTTTAATTGACTTAAATACATTTTTAATTGATTTTTGGTTTTATTTTCAATTAAAGTTGTTTATTCCAGGAAAAATAATATGGAAAATGACGAGCTCACATTTTTTGATTTTCTCGTTGCATTTACTTTCACCACACTGTTTTCAAGTGAGAAGAATAAGAGTTTCAATATTCAAAAGTGAAAATAGACATACAAGTAACACTCCTATAACACGTTTTTGCTCCAACGTTGTTCCCAAAATGCGGTGTAACCATCCTATAAACGCGTTTTCGCTCCAACGCGGTTTGATTGAACAATTACGATCAAAATGTTCGAGAAAACGCATAATAAGTGATGAGAAGGAGTAGAAATTAAAGTTGGGTCCAACTTCTTCATTCGCGCATTTTTGCCACAAATCTATGATCAAACCTATTTCAATTACATGGGTTACATCATAGGTTTGTGGCAAAAATGAACGAATGAAGGAGTTGGACCCAGCTCTCGTATTTTGGTTTTAATTAATTATATCTTTAGTGAATATTTTACGTAGAAATGACATTTGTTTTTGTTTTCTTTTGTTTTTTTTTTCTTTGTTTAAATAAATAGAATGTTGTCAAATTGCATAATATGTTGTTATGACTCAATAAATAAATACAAAAAAAATACATATATATATATATGTATTAAGTATATACATATGTATACTATTATTAAGTATATACATATGTATACACTATAAAAAAAGTCCAATGTATCACTTTGGAACCAAACTCTGCTTTTTGTATGGAGTTCATATCTCCTACAAAGCGATTTCTTACAACGCCGAATTTCTTAGGAACCTAACTCCCGCGTTGCAGGAGGGTTGCCTGTATACAATTGATTGAAAATAAATACGGAATGAAATTACTAAAACTGGGGAGATTCCTTAAATGTACTAAATTAATCGATAGTACGTAATTTTCGAGTTCGAATATACCAAAAAAAGTATAATTCTACCAAATTTTTCCATCCCTGATATGAACTAATATGTGATATAAAGCTTGTATTTGAGCAGCTGTTGAATCAGCTGTGATTTTCCAGATGTTGCCAACATTATTCAGTAAGCTTAACATGTAGTATAAAAATGGCGATACATCTGCTAATAGCGCGCTCGGTCAGAGAGTCCATATTCTATGAAGAGCAATGGAGCAGTGTTGCCTGAAAATGATGATGGGAGAATGCTGGAGCGGTGCAAAATTTCTGCTCAGATACTAGATTTAAAATTTTAATTTTGATTAATATTTTAAACAAAATTTGAATGCTTTTTACCTCGCAAATCGGGGCTCTAGTGTGAGTGCAATTTACTGTACATTTCCGATTTCTCTGTACATTTGCCGGGAGATGTTTGTCTTCATATCTGTTGACTTAAGACTTAATTATTAACGTCATTGTATAAAAATTATAAAAAGTAATTATAAACATTTATTTTACTTTTTGCAAAAATAACAACAAGAACAACAATAAGAACACAAATAAAACAAATTGAGTCTATGTTCCAGTTGCGGAGAAAAACAGATTTTAAATTTAATGAATTGGCAAATTTTTTTTAGTCATTTAATATTTTCATGTTATTTTTAAACAAATGTTTAAATGAATTGAATTAAAAAATGAAAAGACTAGGGTTATTTCTAAATGAAATACCTTAAGCATTCACGCTTTGGTAGTCTATATGTGTGATAAATTTTAATGATGTGAAAAATATTTCTTTTCTTAAATTCAATTCTCAAATAACTGCTAAATAGTTTTTTAGACAAACAACATCTTCAAGACAACTTGCGAACAAATGATCAGGTAACTGTTACCAAGAGATACATAAAATTAACTCTTTTTTTTTAATGTTTTATTTAGACACGGATAAAGTATAACAAAAACTATTGCACTCGTAAGTAATAAATTGCTTTAGTTCCTTTTTTAACGAAATAATAAACAGGGGTATGTATTGACAGACTGCTAATAAACATATGTTTAATTAGAATGATCGCGAGAAAAAAAATTGTATTTAGATATGGCTAAAACTATATACTATACACACACACACATATGTATGTATCTTACCTTGATTTTATAAATCAATGAAAATATGTCTGATAAAATAATAGATAACACAAATTTTAGATATAAGTTGTACAATAAAAAAATCAATACATTTGTTGTAATTATTATAGAAAAACTGTAACGCAACTTGGGTGTAACTATTCAAATGACAGATATTGTACGTCACTGTCAGCTATAAAGAGATGTTTTATTAATTTCACGCTGTTTAATACTTTCTTGTAAAAAGAATTTATTTTAAACAACATTTATGTTAATTTGTTTTGTATTTAAAAAAGTGTTTGAAATGTAAGTTTATTATTTTTCTGTCACAAAGATTTTAAGCAGAAGTGAAAAAAAATGTGGCAGCAATAAAGTTCAATTTAGGCAAAATCTAACAGCCAAATTTCATGTAACTGTGAATCTCAAACAGAAGTTCTCCTCTTTACCGGAGTTTTACCTTCAAAGTTAAGTTTCAGTTCAGTTTTTCCAGCGGAGTCTCAACAATCACACATATGTATATACATAATTTATATATACACAGAACCGCACTTTGTGGTCGAAATTCGACCATATATATTTTTTCTACTTATACACCTTGTTATTGTAAATTATTGATTTACACACAGAAAAACTTCAACGTAAAATCTACTTAAACAAGGTTGGTCTAATATTTTTCGGCAATGATTTTGCTTCAAATGTGTTTCATGTTAATCTAACATGATTTATAGTAATTGTCAAAGAAAATTTTTCCTTTTGAAATAACTTTATTTCATGTTGATTTAACATTTACGTACTGTTAAAATCAAAATGAAGAATCATGTTGAATCAAAGTTATTTCCAGTTGGAACAACATGAATTTAATTTAATGTAGTAATTGTACATTATTAATTATATAACTTACGTGTGGTTGACATAGACAACAGAAAAATGTTTGTATATGAATTAAATTGGCTTCCCCGGCCAAGATTTGAACTTGGAGCTCATCGCGTGGTAGTCAACGTGCTTACCCCTGCAGCCACAACAACTATAAATATTCTTGAGATACACACTAATATGTACCATCTTGAATTAAATTGTGATTTAACATTATTTCATTTATCATTTAACATACAATTTATTTTAAAAGTTTTATTTTTAGTTAAAAAAAAAAACAAAATGCTTTCACTTGAAAAGTTTTAGTTAAAAAAAAATACAAAATACTTTGACTTGACTCCAGGATTCGAACCTGGAATGCTCCGACTGCAAGACTAGTACACTGCCTACCAGCCAGCAGCAGTTTGTCGACTGTTTACAAACAACAAAAAAAAACCACAACAATACAAAAACAACCTGCACAACTAAGCACAAAACTGCACCAACACACTCAAACAACATATTAGTTCATGTAAATTTAATGTGATTTGAAGGAGTTTGAATCAACCTTTTTGCATGTTGATTTTACATTGGCATTTTTTTCTATGTGTATAGATACTGTGAGCAAATGAGACACATTAGTAAACCACTACCGTCTTACAGTTACATATTTTGATGAATACACATACTGTACGCATTTTTAACTGTTTTTTCTTAAAATAACTTAAGAAGAAATAATACTGTCCCGCTAGCTTGTTCTAGTCGAAACACTGTGCGATGATGGTATTATAAAATTGATTAAGTTTCTTGAAACACCTATGCCTCTTGCTGCTGTTTAGCATTATGTTTTTATATTAAAAAAAATTTTTTTCTTTTTCATCCAATTCAAAAAATTAACAACTTGTATATCTGTTGGACTTAAACTACTCAGCTGGCTGAGTCTAAGCTCACTTAAAGTACGCTTTTAAAGTTGCTTATATATTTATTTACTTTGAAATATAATTTTGTTGATTTAATCATTTATTATGCCCCTGTATGGGTTACCGACTCGTACCTGTGAATGTTTGTATGTGTTTTATATTCTTAAAATAAAACTTGCTAAAATTGTATTATTTAGCAAAAGGCACACGCGTGAAAAGTATAATAATTTTTTATAATTTTTTTTTCTCTTCAAAAAAAAAAAAAAGAAGTTAAAGTAACCATCAAACATAAATTTAAATAACTGTTTTTTAAAGGCTTTTCCTGTCCTTTATTGTTGTGCAAAAATGGCCTTTAGAAATTAGCATATTTTGTCACACTTATAAAAAACTCTAGCAAATGAATTCAGTGTCCTTTAGGGCTTGCGAATTCGTTTTGATTTTTGCAGTCCATTGAGTCTACAATAATTTATGTTATGTAGTAGTCATTAACAATAGTGACCGTTTATTTGCATAATGTTAGTTAGTTGGTATGTTGTTGTGTGTTTTATGTAGTTTATATAAAAGGAAATTAGGGAGGTAACAATTTATCGTTATACATTTTTTTTTATAAAATTTAATTTTCAGCTAAATATCATGTAATGGTTAAAAATTTTGTTAAAATATTTAAGAAACTGCTACACAAATTCACCATTTGTTTTAAAAACAACTTAATGGCCTGTTTAACGATATCAAAAGAGAACTTTCGACTAAAAGATAATTAAAAAGCACAATTTGTTTTTGGTTTAAACATGAATTTTAAGTCGGAAATTTTCTTTCTATATCGTGAAACAGGCTCAAGTCCAGACTTGGAATTTTTGTTGCAGCAACTTTTTAATTTTTAGTGCAAAAGAGCAAGAGAGGAATACAAAAAGTATATATATCTATTTCAACACTCTCACACATATTCAAGAATTGCTGCAACAAAATTTGCAAGTCTGGACCGGCACTAAGTCTTTTTAGTCAAAGAAGTGTGCTACTTTTTTCATCGGAGTGTTCAAATTGTCAGTGTCCTTTGTGAGAAAAATCCAATGGTTCTTAGCCAGTTTTACAATTATCTTTTCCATTTGTACTTTGTGCAAAATTCTAGGCCAAGTCCTTAGTACACCTGCGTTGCCTGAATAATTTCCAAGATATTTCGGTTAATCCCAGAAGAAGGATGACTAGCAAATGATTAGATAATAGTACTTCGGCTCATAGCTAACATAGTGTCTTGAAAAGACGCAAAGTTGTTATGACATTTGTCAAACTCCATACACATATGCATGCAAAGAAAAGCTATCGATCTTTTTCATATCGACTTGACTTTGACAAAGTCTATGTAATGAATTAAAAGCAAGTCTTTATTAACATTATTAATTTATTTATGCGTTGCAGAGTCTTAAATTTTTCTTATTTGGACTTTCTTTAATGAAATTTCAAGTAATCTGAAGAGAGGTAAACGAATCATCGAATGAAGAACAATTTAGTGGTTGTGAAACCATGAGTAAGCGCAATGAAGAAGGTACCACTAAAAGTGGCCATTCTCTCCCACAGTAGTCATTATTTGCAACATAGGTGACAATTGGTGAGAATTGATCCAAACGTTCTCGTCCTATGACTTGAGAAAATGTCACTGTTATCAAAAGTACGGAGTAGTCTGTGGCGAAAAAGAGACATATCGTTTGAAAAGTTAAATATTCACCATTTTCGTGATGTATTGGTTTGATCTTGTGGTAAACGACATTGAATATATTCGATGTATTACAATGTTAATTGCTCCCTCCAATGTCACTCTGGAACCATACCCATATCTACACTTAAATATTAACCTAAACTTAACTGGTATTTATATTTTTGAAATATGATTGGTCCTGTTTTCAACCTCCTGCCTGTCGTGCAGGAGGTTATTGTTTCGAATCTCAAAAACTTTTCAGATAAAAAAGACCCAATATATCTTAGGACACTCGGTTATAGCTATGCTGCTTAGCTATATAAAACAGACTTAATGTGTTAAATAACAATGCAATAAAATTATATTATATGATGGTGTCAAATTCTCCGCAAATATTTCAAAACGTTTCGATTTATTTCCCATTATTTTCTTTTCTAGTGGCGTACGATTAAATTAATGTATTGTTTGTGGCTAATGGCGGCTGTTAGCCGGCTTATAGCCGATTGGCTGAGTTCTCTAGTTTGTGCTCATGTGCAAAAACAATACAAAAACAAATTGAGCAATCATTCTCATTTGTTTTGTTTTTGTTTCACTCACTTCAAAGAACGAAAAAAAAAAACAAAATCAAACATTTTGTTTCGTTTATTTTATACTCTGGTTTTAAATACAAAGAAAAGAAAAGAAAAATAAATTTATAACTGCAATAGTGTTGATTATTTTTTTACGAAAATCATGTCCTAACTACTGTATCGCGCAATAAATAGCATAGCTATAATAAATAAATGTCATTGCATTTGTATTAATAAAAAAAGTTTATAAGCTTTATATGTCACAGTTAAATTTCGGAATGACTATAATATATAATTCTACACTGTAGAGGTGCCTATAGGATAGTTCAGTTGCATGCAAAGTATCAATTAACCCCATTCTAGGCCATCCCCATGTAAAAGTCACTAGTCTGCTTCATAGAAAGTGTTAGAAGTCGTACTGGTTTCTATCTCCCGGGGACCGGTCACGTGACTAGTCTTGTCTCAGTTCGATTTCCTGCAGGGTAATAATGGAAAAGTATTCGTCATAATGTGTTTTATTTCGTTGAAAAGCTTCATAAAGCATAACTCTTGAACACTTAGCTCCTAAAAAATAAATTATTAAAACGTCTTTAATTGAGTTTTACACATTTTCTGACAAACTAGCTTTTTTGAGTTATAACTATATTAAGGGAGCGATATGACGTATTGTATGTAGGATCAGTCTCTGCGATATAGGAACAAGTTGTGCGGCTTGTCTTGTATTATTCTTCACTATTCGAGAGTATTCTATATGAAGTTGAGGCTAAGAATCTAAGCAGTTATCCACCCCTTTTAACCCCAAAAGTTTTATAATATGCAGCAAAAATCCGGCCTTAAGGCAATCTTTTTCTTGCACTTGTTACATGTCACCATTTACTTTAAGCTCACTTACATAGAAAAATTTCTTGTTGTAAGACTTCTACGTTAAAGCATTTATTTTGCTTAAAAAAAATACTCCATAATAACATTTCCCCAATCTACATCACAAAACCAAGTAAAAGAAAATTGGTAAAATCAGGACAATTGTTGATATTTTCACTATTTGCGGCCAAGTGCAAATAGAAAATATGTAAAAAGTATCATTTCTATAATCGAAACTAGAGCAAAAATGTAAATCATGCGCAAACACATACATATACAAATACACAAACACAAACACAAACACACAAACGCATGCACACACTTGCAAGTGTGTGTATTGGTTCCCCTAACGAAAATTCATAATGAATTCAATTGAAATTTTTTAAAAACAGCGGAATATTTTTTAACTTATCAAGGCCTTAATTATGAGAAATATTTTTTACACATACAAAAAAATACCAATGTAAAATCACCATGCAAAATCTTTTGTGTTTAGTTGTGTGAGTTGTTTTTGTATTGTTGTTGTTGTTTTTTTTTTTGATGTTTGTAAACAGCCGAGTAACTGCTGCTGCCTGGTAGGCAGTGTACTAGTTTTGTAGTCGGGGGATCGCAGGTTCGAATCTTGGAGACAATTCAAAGTATTTTGTATTTTTTTAAAGAAAACTTTTCAAATAAATTGTATGTTAAATTATCAATTAAATAATGTTGAATTAAAATTTTTTATATGATGGTAGATATATGTTTAGTGTGTATCTAAAGAATATTTAAAGTTGTTGTGGCTGCAGACCAAACATACATAAGTTAAATAATTAATAAAATATAATTACTACATAAAATTAAATTCATGTTGTTCCAACTTGAAATAACTTACATAGATTTAACATGATTCTTTATTTGGATTTTAACAACACGTAAATGTTAAATCAACGTGAAATAAAGTTATTTCAAAAGCAAAAATTTTCTTTGAAAATTACTTTAAATCATATAACATTAACATGAAACACATATGAAGCAAAATCATTGCCCAAAAAGATTAAATTAACCTTGTTCACGTAGATTTTAAGTTACAATTTTTCTGTGTGTATTTAATAATACTATTATGTAAAATATTGTGTATTTTTTTCCCAATACATACATACATTTTTATAGATTACGCTATTATATCAATCCAATGGTTTTGCTAGAAATTCTTTCTAAAAACTTGTTGCTTGAAACTTTTTCTATTCGCTGCTTAAAGCGGCAGAGAGAAATAGCAATGACCCAAACCTTTAAAGGATTTTTTGTTTGCTAGTTTCCTATTTTAATTTAAGTCATTCTTTTAATAAATAATTAATTTTGCCAAAGAAATACAGCTGAGGATCTAATTTAAATTCTTTATAAGACAAAATAATCTTTTTAAAAAAGTTAAGTGCAAAGTTTGAGAGCTTTTTGAGACTTGGAGCTATTGCTATAAAATTTTAACGTGAATTAATTAGTAACGAATATATAGGTTAGGTTAGCAAAGGTGATGCTATACCGCACCTCCACTCGGAGACCCAATTGGTTGCATTGTGATTCCCAGTAAATATAACTAATATGTAAGTATTATCTTTATTTTTAACCGATTTTAAAAAAGGAGGAGTTTAACAATTTGTCTCTATTTTTTATTGTTTTTTTTTGGGGGGGGGGGTGTTACTTCATAACTCGGTATATTTTAGACCGATTGTAAAAATTGTTTTTATGTCTGAGAGGGTATAGCTTCCCATTGGTCTCATTGTGAAAAAAGTGGGCGGGGATACGGCCACAATTTATTTAATCTAATTTTGTGATATTCCACTTATTTAATTGCTGCGAAACTTATAAAACACCTTTGATTAAATTAATGGGCGGGGTTACGCCCATTAAAATGTATTCTTATATTTCACGTGGTTCTACTTAACCGATTTTTGCGAAACCTACCACACACCTTGAGCTCTAAAATAGACAAAATCCTCTATTATGGGCAGAGTCACGCCCATTAAAATTTAATACTTTATTTTAAGTGCTTCTACTTTACCGATTTTTACAAGACTTAACACCCACCCTGAGCTCTGAAAAACACACAATCTTGCATTTAAAAAATGGACGGAGGCAGCCCCATTAAAATATAATTTTATCTTCTTCTATAGGATCTTTGCATTGAAGTCGGTTTTTTTTTTGGCACAAAGAATTATATTTATACACATACAGAAAAAAGTATTCACCAATTAATATTTTCAATTAAACATTTAATTGATTCAATTAAATTTTTAATTGTATATATTAATTTGAGTGGAAAAATTTAATTAATATTATCAAATTGTTTATAGGTGAAAATTTAATTAATTTTTTAATTGATATTACAAATATTTTAATTAATATTACAAAATCATTCATATTACTTTTTTGTGTGCATTCATGAAAGTTCACGGCATTATTACTTGATGAATGTGCTTTTTCTTTATCATAAAATGAAGTTAAACTCTCATAGGCTTAATTTTTCTTAACTTGAGCGAATTTCATGTTGAGCTATAAATAAAATAAAATACAATTCTTTTATAGAAAAATTTTTAAATACTTACAAAATAATTGTGTTTAAAAAGCTGCTAAATAGTTGCTCCTCTGCTGTATTTTGTTTTTTTTTTTCAAATAAATAATTTTGCTTATCAATCCAAATCAATGATCAATGTTGAGCCTTTGCGTCTTCTGGGTGGTGACACTTCTTCCATATATCATATGCTTTTCAGTTGACCTGGCTGCAGCTCTTTTATTCCCTTCTGTTCCTTTATGTGCAGCAGGAAATTCTGCTCACGATCATAATCAGTCCAAATTTTGAAATTTTTATAAGGCACAGCCACGGTGGTGGTGGTTACCGTTGAGGTCTGCGGATTCTTAGCCGGTCTTAGCGATCTCGTGGTAGTTGTAGTGGTACAAATTGATTTTTGTTGGGGATTTCTAATTATGGTTGTATTGGAAGTGGGATTTTCAATTTCAATTTCTTGGGGATCTTTAAAGGTTATAGTGCGTCGCCGTGTTTGGGTCAAAGCCAAATTGCGACTTAAACGTTTTGTATGCTCCTCTACAATTGTTATACTCAAATCGTGCATGACCACAAATTAATATTGCTGGATAGTATTTCTTTTATATATGTAAATATATATTTTATGTTTTATTTTTTTTTAATAAATCAAGCTTTTTGAAACACTTTATTAATTTTTTTAAAGAAAGTTTTTCTTAATAAATTATGGTAAGCATTTACTGTCATCTAAGTATTTTATATTTGTTTTAATTTTTATATATTTTTTGTTGTTGAAATGCTAAATTAAAAAAAATAACTTATTATGTAATTTTAGTTTATTTTACTCAAAAATTCAAACATATCTAGGATCTAGCATCTACATTAAGATGTGCTCCATTGGGCTTGTTGTTTTTAACTAGTTCAGTTGTGTTTAAATTCTAATTCTTTTCAAGTTAAGTATTTTGTTATTTGTTGTCTGCAAGATAAAAATTTCATAAAAGCATTTGTTTTAGAGTTTATCAATGTGAAGATCTAAACAAATCATAAATAACATTGTCTTTGCTGTACGACTGTCAGTCGCAATACAGAAATTAATTTTTATGTGTTTAATGTGATTTGAATATTATCTAAGACGATTTGAGAAAAAAAAAATACTTCTGCTTTAAACGACTATTAAACACGTGATTAATTATAAAAGAACCAGCAATAACTTGATTTTGGACAGTTTTATTAGATATATTTAAGTCTTTGCTACAAAATTTATTCTGTCTGAAATTGACATAAATTTATTTAAATTTTTTAAGACGATTATGATCATACAAATATGGTTTGATTTCTTTTTTTTTTCTTCTAAAAGCTATAAACAAATATCTTGAGCCAAATAGACAACTAATTTTGTCGCATTATCTATAAGTAAAAGCTTTTGCATATTAAAAACATCTGTTAGCTATTGCGTTTCGTGTATTTAACGTTCGAGAGCCTTTGTGTCTCCCACATTTTATTTGTCACATATTTTGTGGTTTTTTTTTTTCGTTTGTCAATACATAAGTTCTAATAATTTTAATAATACTAATAATATTAATATTTGTGTCTATGAGACAAAACAAAATAGTGTTATTTAACAAATTTTAGCAGCTAAAATGATTAAATTTGGCATACAAGCGAAAAATTCAAAGCGAATGAGGAAAAAATATACGCGTAGGAAAATAACAAATAATATTAAGGGCTAAATATAAAAATACTCGTATTAACTACTTTTTCTGAATGAATAAAATAAAACGAAACCACAAAAATTATTAATGACTGATAAAAATAACTAACTAAATAGCAACAAAAAAAAATATATAAAACTGAAATAGCGCCAACTTTCATAGCATAAGCTACATTTCAGCTGGCATTTAAATTGAAATACACTTACATTTGAAACAAAAACAAAATTCATTGCCTGTTCTAAGATATCGCAAGAAAATCCAAACAATCGAAAACTAGTCACACGAGATCATATCAATTTGTATTCAACGATATCGATAGTGCTCGTTCGCATGCACTTACGTTTATCACTTGATGTTTCTTACATGGTAATGAATCTAAACATTGCCAGATAGAAATTTTCATTATAAAGGGTGTTTTTATAGAGTGACACAACTTTAAATCATAATAAAACAAGGGAATATATTTTTAATATCAATGAAACGGTCTTTAATGGAAATAAAATTTTATGAACATATTGTTGAATTATGATTTTCATTATAAAGGGTGTTTTTATAGAGTGACACAACTTTAAATCATAATAAAACAAGGGAATATATTTTTAATATCAATGAAACGGGCTTTAATGGAAATAAAATTTTATGAAATTAATGCTCAAATATGATTTCTAACAAATAGCCACCAGAGAGCTGTATGAGTTGATTCACTTTCGCTCTCCACTCACTATTACAATGCTTTTGTTTTGTTTTTTAACATCAGTATGTACTAATGATTTTACTTGCAGTGTTGCCTCTCTAACAACTGACTGTCATTAACTCAATCTCTTTTTTTAAGTGTTGTTAGTCAAAATCAATAAAAATTCTTATTGTTGTTTGATTGTTTTGTATAGCAATCAAATAACTCACAAAAGCATGTTGACTAGATGAAGTCTTAAGTTAATAAAACATGGCGTATTAATTAATAGCTTTTCTCGTATTAAAGCTATTTATAAAATAAAATGGGCTAGCTATTTTATTTTATAATATTACATAGAACTATATTTGTCAGAAGGGGTTTTAGGAAGTATTCAAAACAATCATACTGATTAATTGCTTTAGTGAATCTTATGAATGAATAGAGATTGCAAGCAGTGCCAGGAATTTATTAACAAGAGTCTCATTGATATGAATCATGCAATAGCATCATTCCTTATTTTAATGTTAAGTGCTAGCTCAATATTCATTTTAGAAAATGTAAAATTATGCTGTTTGATTCATAATCGTGCAGATCACTAATAGCCACCATGATTGGCGCATAGAAGGCGCATAGAAGGCGCAATCTGGAGCACCAATTTTCAACAACTTTTCGGCCGTATTTCGCCGATAACTCTTCGAATGTTGATTTTCAGGTATTCAGGTATTCAATTGCTTGTGGTTTATTGACATAGATAATAGACTTAACATATCTGCAGAGAAAATAATCCAATGCGGTTAAATCACACATTCTTGGTGGCCACTTAATTGGG
The DNA here is from genome assembly GCA_944452675.1 of Tachina lurida. Classification (NCBI taxonomy): domain Eukaryota; kingdom Metazoa; phylum Arthropoda; class Insecta; order Diptera; family Tachinidae; genus Tachina; species Tachina lurida. The sequence continues at coordinate 12,330,268 of OX101753.1, forward strand.
CCATTATGTGAAATTATTTTTTCATCAAAAGTTTCTTTGAGTAAATCAATTATAGCGCCCGCTGTGTGGCATGTGGCTCCAACCTGTTGAAATCACATACCAGCCACATTAATGCCACATAATTGAAATACAAGGTACTGTCACCATTGATGGTAACATTCTGACCATTATCGTTTTTGAAGACACATGGGCCAATGACCCCGCCAGCGCATAAAGCGCACCAAACAGTAATTTTCTGTGGATCTAATGGTGGTTCGACAAAAGCTTGTGGATTCTCCCCACTCCAAATGCAACTATTCTGCTTATTTATGTACCCATTCAACCAGAAATGGGCTTAATTGGAAAATAAAGTTTTGAATGGATGTATTTGATGAATATAACAATTATTTTGTGTACAAATTTCAACAATTTGCTCGCGTTGCAAATTCGACTCACAATCAAATTTCAAAGCAAACTAAACAAGTAGCAACTATCAGCTGTTAAATCAGTGCTCAAATAAAGCAGTGATGCCAACTCAAATTTGTGATACTCTAAAAAAAACACCCATTAAAAAACATTATTATTGTTTTGTCTTGCAATTACATTCATGATGTCTGAAATGTGCGAGTACTTTGTATAATTAATGTTAAGCAAAACTCAAAACAGAAATGTTCAATAATATTAGGTTTGTTCACTCACTAAAAATATTGTTACAAATTTGTAACAATTGTTACTGGAAAGTGTACATTAATTCAAAAGGTTTGCAAGGAGAGAGCGTCAAAAGAGAGACAAACAAAAATAGTAAAATTTTTACTTGCAAGAATTATTCAGACAGCTGTTTTGTGTTTTTTTTTCAAATTAATTATTTGAAAAATATCTGAAAAAGGAAACCATGTGTTCTTTATTTATTGCTTTTCTTTCATTGTTTTTCACATAAATTCAATTTTATTGGCGAGGAATTTTGTTTGTTTCTCATATCTGACCAGAGATGGAAAGTGGAATATTTGTATATGTTAATAAAATAGAATTAAAATATTATGAAAAATGCATAAAAATAGTAATAAATACATGAAGCTGTGTAAAGTATTTCATATTCAGCCATGTCACAGAGTTCAATTCTGTTCGGAAACGGAATTGAATAAACCTCAAAATTTCAATCCCTAGCCTGAGCATACCCCAGCATACCACCGCCTCCCACAGTTTGGACACACCTAACAAATTTTCGTATTTTAGTTTTATTTTTTATTGAATTCCGATTCCAAACGGAATTGGGCTCTGTGATTAAATAACAATTTAAAAAAATTTCAATTTAAAATATTATAAAACAAAATACATAAGAAAACGTACAATTGTACTATGATTTCCATCCATGGTTCTAATATGAATAAAATTTTCTGGGAGAGTAATTTTGTAAATGTCTGCCTTAATCTCTCGTGGCTAGTTTCTGCTGGGAAAGTAAATGAACAGACCTAATATTCTAAATCATATTTTGTGTCTATTGTGTACAACTAAAAAATAAATTAAGAAATTATTAATACATAAAATTATAAAGCGACTAATCAGTAATCTTGCAATAAAATTTGCAGTTTCGTGACAGATAAATTGTAACAGTTGAAAGCAAAAAAGCAAATGATAGATTTTGACATTTGAGTTCGAATTGTTGAGAGTCTTGTGGACGTAGCTGAGCTGGGGGCAAACTATGGCATTGAAAAATATTTCACTTGCAAATTATTTTCATTTAAACTCTATTGAAATATTTTTAATTTTCGATCGATATCGAATGCCGTAATTTGCACCTGTACTTTATATGGAAACACTTCCGTTTTTTTGCGACTTGTCGTTCGCTGTTCAAATCAATCAATTTTCATTCGCTGAGAACTCAAAAGAACGCCTAGTTTCGATATCGTTGAACAGGCGTTGAAATTTTGTAGCGCAGGCCCTAAATTTTATTTCAGATTTACGCATGTGTAAAAATTTCTTTGGGAATAATTTTCTCTGTGTAAGATAAGTTATGTGAATCTTTTTCCCAAACCTAAAGAATTCGTATTAATGTGACGAGCCTTACAGCGTACTGTAGGATGCATTTCCTATCAAAATTTACAATTAAACATCAATAAATATAAATTATGCTTCAAGTATTAAAAGTGTTTATCATCACTTTTAGTTTTTATCTATCTATATATCTATATAATGAAAAGTAAAAACTATCTGTAGAAAAAATATTATAAATTAATAAGAGAAAATATAAAAATTCCATATATGCAAATCAAACGTGAAACACTACAATTTATAACGAATATAGAGCGGAAAAGTTATGACAAAAACATGTTAAACGCAGCAGTGGTAATTCATTCATAAGCAGCTATACATATCTCCCCTTTAGTGGCTATATACATATCAGAGAACTGTATGAGTTGTTTCACTTTTGCTATCCACTCACATTTACAATGCTTTTGTTTTGTTTTTTAACATCTCGTATAATAGTGATGTTGCTTGCAGTGTTAACTCTTCAACAACTAACTGTCATTAACTAACTCTTGTTTGCAATTGTTGTTTGATTGTTTTGTATAATAATGAAATTAATCACAAAACCACACTTGACAGATGAAGTCTTAAGTTAATAAAACAGTGCGTACGAGTATATGTATGTGTTCATACATTTTTTAAATAAATTTAAACAACTTTTGAAAAGTGTTTTAAGAAAATTTAGCATGATGAATTCAGAAATAATAAGAAGTATTAAAAACAATCATATGATTCACTGCTTTTGTGAATCATATGCATAATTAGAACTTGCAGGCAATAGCGCATGCATTTACTAACAATATACTTGTGAATATGAATCATTCATTAGCACCTTTAATTTTTTTAATCTTAAGTGGTAGCTAACTATTAATTTTTCAAAAAGGGAAAATCATGCCGTTTGATTCGTAATCATGCAGATCTCTGATACGTATATGACCGTTTCCATATATAACGGAAATTTTTTTTCTGATTTTCATTTACTTAATTTGCTTAATTTGTTGAAATTTATCATTGTCTTACTCTGATATTACTTTTATTATGACTTAACTAGTTTTAATGAAGGCAATAAAAGAATTCGATAATTTTTAAGTTTCTTTACATTTTCGAATAATTTTAATTTTTAACAGACTTCAAAAAAAGGAGCAGGTTATGAATTCGTCTTTTATTTAATTTGTTTTTTTTGCATTTTAGACCAGCTTTGATTTTTGCAATTTCACACATTTAAATTTTAAAAAATGGGCGGGGCTGCACCCATTAAAATTTATTGATATATTTCACGTGGCTGTGCTTTGGCGATGTTTGCGAATTTTACCACACACTTGGAGCTCTGAAATAGACACAATTTTGAATTAAAAAAAATGGGCGGAGGCTGGCCCACTAAAATTTAAATTTACGTTTCACATATGAACTTCTGCTTAACAGATTTCAAATTTTTTTTAGTTTTAAAGAGTTTACTTCCAAATTGGTCCCCAAATTTTTTCGAAAACATTCAATCCAATCTTCTGAATATGACATACGTAAACGTAATGAGATCCCATGAAGCTTATACGATTAAGGTATCACTTAATTTGTTTTCGTACGATTGTCGATACAATCACGCATGTGACGATTTAAGCCCTGATCTTTGCATTGAAGTCAGTTTTTTTTGGCAGAATATTTTTTTATAATTTTTCTTGCGTTCTTAAGTATTTAAAGTAATGAAATTTCAAAAAATTAACTGCACCTAAAGTCTAACAGAACGTATCCTAAAAGACACAATTAAGTACAAACTGAAATTTGTAAGTTCTTAAACCGCAAAATCTCTTTATGGTTGATCTGAGAAAAAAATAGCAGCTGCCTCTAATTCAATACTCCTGAACTTAAAATGTTTAAGAATACCAGTTATTTTTTCATATCATAATTTTCCGTTTTTCTCTTACAATGGAATCACCCATATACATATTTTTTAAAAATTAATATGCAAAACACATCAAATTTGTAAACATGAAAGATTAATATTTTTTATTTGCTGAGGCAGCGAATTTTCAAAAAGTCTTATCTAGAAAGTTAAACGTAATGAATTGTTAACTGTTAATTTAAGACATATTAATTTTAAATTTGTGATATAGCCAAAAAACATACGCTAGTCAATCAAATGTTTTTCTTAAAATTCAGATAACCGGGCCGAAACTTTTTATTGTGTGTTCACAACTGCAGATTAAATATAATTATTATTATGTTATTATTATTCACGTTTAGTTAAATAACATTTTAGATTAAAACACAAGTGTGATTTTTATTATTCTTCTATAATATGTATATGTCTTTATAATAAATACTCATGAAGAATCATGGGCCTTAAAATCACTTTTTGAAAATAGTAGACTGATGTCAGTCAACTCAGCAATCTTTGATTGAAAGTTAGTGTAATAAAAATTAATTTTAGTCACCTCTCGACCAAAACATTCATCTTTAAGTTTCTATAGACTCTAACAAGCACATTAGTGTTATAGTGAAAAAGAAATATTTTTTCATTAAAGGAACTTTGCTGCTGCAACTGCATTGAGCCAATTATTTTCAAAGATCTAGTTAATTGCTTTTATAATTAAATTTGATAAATATATATAAATAAAATAATATATATACTTATGTATGTATATATATACCAGCTGACCCCGGTCCGCGTTGCTGGCCCTAAGCATACATTAGTGTTGTATATGGCATTGGTGGTACAATATGAAAATTGGATTTGGAATTGTGCAATAACACAAAAAAACTAAAAATTGCGCCATCTGTCGGACGAATCACTATTTCTGAAAGGGGCGTAGCATTTACCGGGGTAGAATATATATAAAAACACGCGCCGGTCTTTTACAAATATTTTGTGGGGTGGAAGGCGAAAATCTGTTGAGCCATTGAAGAGTTCACCCCTAACAAATAAACGTGTTTTTGATTTTTATATATATTATTAAGATATATTTTTTTTTTAAATTATGTGACATATGTCACTTACCAAATAAACGGCTTAGATATTTATTATAGCAAGATGATTTAAATGCTAGTGTAAGCCATAAAAAAAATATGTTCAGGTTGTTTTTTTTATAAATAGCCTATTATTAATATAAAAAACTTGTCATTATAAATATTTCAAGAAAAACATGACATCGACCAGATCAATTGACGTTGACAAACCGAAACATCGTCTTGTGTTTTTGGGATTTTTTTTCTAAGGCTAAACCAAACAGCACCTCTCCAAGTGCTTTTAGTTTTTTAAATCGGTATTTATTTATATTTATTTCCATAGAATATTTGTTAATCAAATTCATATAAATATGTATTTTTCAAAAGCAGTTATAAATAATGATCTTTGGTAAAAAGTATATATTTTATTTGTTCAAATCAGACGTGCCGTTGTTGCATTCTAGGAACTAATTTAATAATTAATATTTTTAGATTTTCTGAAAGTTTAAAATTTGTTTCTACTATAAAAACAATTAGTTGACCATTAATACGTGTTTGACATTTCAAGTGACATTTTACAAAAGTAATATAGGGAAATTATTGAAAAAAAAACAATTAATAGGAATAACAAGAGATATGACGCATTTCGTTTGAGCAAATGTACTCGTACGTAGTTGCAAACAGTAAATTGTAACAAATAATTTTAGTGAACTTTTTTTTAGTGTACATACATACATACAAACATATACATATGTATATTAAAATAATTTTATGTACATACATACACTTGGTATAAAAAGTCTGCGTACATAAACTTTGCCTATTAAAAAGAAACAAAATAATTATAAAAATATATATATATTATTTCAAAAACGAATTTTATTTATTAAATACATATCAGTCTTTAGAAAATAATGTAAAACTTAAGCAAAAGTAATTCATAGTTAACAACAGGATAATAAAAACAAAAAAATTCATTGAAAAACGTACGAAAAAGTCTGCGTACGCCTTTCAAAATACGTTTTTATATATTTATAAATCGAATTTTTTAAAAGGTTTTAATAGCTGGTTGGATAGCATTTACGTCTCAGAATCTCCATTAATCTTTTTGGCATAGATTGAACTAGTTTTGTAGTTTCTTCGTGTGTTATATTGTTCCATTCCCGCTGCATCACATCTTTAAGCATTGCTTTTGAAGTTATTTGATGTTGTCGGATCTTTTTCTCCAGTAAACCCCAAAGATGCTCAATAGGATTGAGATCTGGTGATTGAGGAGGCGTTCGCAATTGCTTAGGGACATTGTACAGAAGCCATAGTTTCACTATATCAGCGGTATGCTTAGGGTCATTATCTTGCTGAAAGATAAATTGACCCTGAAGGCCCAATTTTATTGCACTTTGCTCTAAATTGCTTCTTAAGATGTCCAAATAGCCCTTTTACCCATAGTTGTTTCAATTAATTGCAGCTGGCCAACACCTTTTGCTGCCATGCACCCCCAAACCATGACACCACCACCACCATGCTTCACTGTACTAGATAAGTGTTCTTTATTAAGAGCAGTGCCATCTTTTCTCCACACTATTTGCCTTCCCTTTATACCAAAAAGGCAAAATTTGCTCCCATCTGAAAAATTTACCTTTTCCCAGAAGTCTAGAGGCTTGTTTATTATATGCTCTTTAGAAATGCTTTTCTCTTTAGCCGGCTGAAATGTGAAATATATGGCTTTCTTGGTGCTATACGGCCATGGTAATCATTTTTTTAAGCAATTTTCGAACACTATCACTACTAATAACTTTTCCAAAATTAATTTCAACATCGTTTGCTACTTTTGAGGCTGTTACCTTGGGATTCTTTTTAACAGATTGAATCATATACCTCTTTTCTCGTTCAGTAAGTTTGGATGGACGACCAGATCGCGGCTTAGATATGAATAGTTTAGTTTCTTTGTAATTATTTATCACCCTTTGAATAGAAGAATGACATCTTTCCACAGTCTCACCGATCTTTCTAAAACTTTCTCCTTTTTTCCATAAGTTGACGATAATTTCGTGCTCTGCGGGACTTATCTCTTTTTCTTTGCGATCCATAACAACTATGCAATTAAAATGTTTGTTAAATACACCAAATACACGTAAGAACACGAATTTAAACAAAAACTATATGCAACGAATAATTACAACTTAAATAATCCCGTTAGATTATTTATGTACGCAGACTTTTTCTTAGCTAGAGATGGAACTTTTCCCAATTTAAGATCGATAAAATGAATGTTACCGAGCATTGTGAAACAGAGTTGCCATAAATAAATTAGTAAGGAGTTAGTCTCTTAAAAAAACCCTAATTTAGATTAGGTGTTTTAGTATTTAACAATAATTTGGAAAATAAAACTATTTCTAAGCATATGTACGCAGACTTTTTATGCCTAGTGTATATAATAAAATATGTCTAACTCTTGCTGCATGTCCTTAGTCCTAGTTTACTAAGCTGATTATATTGAGGGAGAGAGAGAGATGAGGCGAACAGAAACGTTTCTTTTCCCCTCGATGCTTCTAACAATAAGACTTGTATAGTGTAAACTAGGACTTAGCAGATTATGTCTAATAGCTGATGAGTGCTTATTAATGGTAGAATTAGTCGATTCGTAACGTGTTACTTTTGAAGTGGTCGTATCGTTTAATTCTGGATGTTAGTTGGTAAAAACGTGAGATTTCCAGCGAACGTGTCAGCTGTTATTGTAAATCTCTTTGCTTTATATATGTGTGTGTATGCATGTAAAAGAGAAGAAGTTGACGTATAAATCAATTTTCTGTAGATTTCTACCTCACATACGTTACGATACATAACTATTAAATAAATAGCAACATGTTTTATTTATGTTACAGATTTTGTCAGCTGATCCATCAACTTACGATATGAATCTACTAATTCTACCATAAGTTATAGCACTCAGAATGCAGCTTTCCCCTGGCCAGTCTAATCGATTGTTTAAAAATGCAATAGGGAGCTAAAACCCTAAAACAGAATCTGTTTAAGAATTATGGTTTAGCATCTATACAGATGCATTTTATTGCAGCAAAGCAACACTTCAGTGAACTTCGACTAGAATTCAAAAAAGCTTACAACACCCCAATGGTTATAGACAAACTCTCAATAAATAATTGAGAATTATAAGGCCACAATCACAGTAGACTAAACAACTTAAAAAGAATAAAAACTAACTAACTTTTTTACATCCAAGCAAACGATCCAAAATGGACAACAAAATGTATGATATATTTTTTTTTCAATATTTTATTTTTATTTAAAGCATGTCAAAATGTAATAGAATTGAAATAAAACGTATTCTTATTTTTTATTTTGAAAGGAGCATATCTTCCATTTGGTCCTTTCACTTTTGTATTTTTACTTGTAGCATATACCCTGCATTCTTGTTATCACACAATTTTAGGATTAACAAAGTGGCCAGAGCCACGCCTGTACGAAATTAAGTATTATCTACAACCTGCCTCCACATAACTTGTCACACATTCTGAGCTCTTGAAAGGACACTGTTTTGCATTCAACGTTCGACACTGGCAACGTCAGAAAGTTTCCGGAGCTCAAGTGTGCTCATTGTGGCCATTGATTATCTTACTTTTTAGTCCAAGACAGTGACAGGGGAAATGTTCTACACTTTCCTGTTCATCGATATTTTGACAGTCGCGGCAAAAGTGAGTGTTTTTGACATTTAACCTTTTCGAGATTTGTTTCCTATGTCTTAAAATCAAAGAAGCTATATATTTCTTATTTAAATGAGTCCATAACTACCTAATGATCATTCAATAAATAATTTCTTGTGGCCCACTTTCTATTTGTTTCATCTTCTGTCTAGCGCCTGAGTCTGAGTTTGCCAGAAAGTAGGGGTAAACCCACCTATAAAGTTATCCCACTTCTAGCAAGCTCTTCAGCCCTGGAGTTCTCCTGAAAGCCTTTATGTCCCAGGATCTAGATGATCCTTATATGAAACTGCTCTGCCATCTCGTTTAGAGATGACCGGTAGTCGAGAGGACTGTTCGTAGAAGCGGAAATTCAAGAGCCATCATAGATGTTCAACTACCAGTGTATAAGTTAATTGAACTTGCAACCAATCTGCAACTTCCTTTATAAGAAGGATGTCTTTCTTCCTGCTAGACATTGCAGTGATCTGGAAGTCACTTTGCAATACGAACACCTAATATACCTGAAAAGACTCCATTGCTCACCTCTTCTTGTGTTTTGAAGCCACCTATACAAAAATCAATACTTTCTATTCTACCTGGAGTACCATTCCTCCCCAATTTTGAAGGTGCTACTCAGGTTTTACTAAGATGTTCGTGTAGTAGAGCAGGGGAGGTTTGGTCAATCCAACATCAACAAGCTTTAAGATCGGTGCACCCAGAAGTGACCCTATTATCCGTCATTAAGCCACTGAATTCCTATAATGAAGCCCATAACACACTCCAGCTTACACTTCCCGATATCAGTAATGCTCTCATGGAAACGCCTGCTCAAGCCATCTAAGCCTATGACATTGCAGCTTCGGGCAGTGACAGATAATATGTTCAATGATTTTTGGTTCCTCTTCATGCCCTCACATCCTACAGAAATCTGGAGTGCCCCTTTCCTAAATGCTGGCTGGTTCTTGCTCTGACAAAGCAGTGACCAGTCAATGTGCCTATCATGATTCGCATTCCCTTCCTATTCATGTCCAGTAGCAGTTTGGATCTTTATGAGTCAAGTTTTGGCCACATAGCCCTCGAGACTCTGCAATCCTCCCTATTTCGCCATGAGCTGTTGGTCCTGTTTTCCACCCAATTATTTAGTTCCCCTTAGTAATGTCCTATTGTTAACTTCTCCGATCTGTCTGCCATTCCGTCATCTAATGACAACCCTATTCTTGCCAGCTCATCGACAATTCAGATGAATCGCTTTTAAAAATATGGAACTTTTCCTATTTTTTTTTTTTTTTTAAATTTTATACAAGCCTTAGTAGTATAGAATATGTGTAATTTATTTTATCCTCATGTTGCACTGTATAACGAAAGAGCAATAGATTAAGTTGAAAAATTCTGATCTCATAAGAAAAGTTTCCAGGTTGCATATATTTTTCGGTATTTAGCGCTGTAAAATATGCGAAATTCGTCTGACATTATATTTTACTATCAATTGCCGTTTTTATGGGGTCTTTCTCATTCAAAAATCGCTCCTGCGAAATGTTTAATGTGGCATAAGCTGCATGGCACATAGCGCCATGCTGTTCAAAGCACAGCTTATACTAGAAGCTTTAAGCTGTCAAAATTTAAAAATCCCTGTAGGAAGACGCTCTACTTTACTAGAGTATAGCCATTAAACTGATTTTTATCGAAAAAATGTGCTTTTGAAAAACTTTTTTTTATAATTTAAAACAGCTACCTACGTCCCAGCACACATACACTAATATTTGTATTTGAGGGAAACAGCTTTGAAAGCTCTTTAATTTTTTTCTTGTTTCTTTGCAAAGTAACAGCAAACATTGTTGTCTGTTGTTTTCTTGTTGTTGTGCATATTATACTCTCGTCGGTGTGAAAGCACAAAAGCTCTTTTGTAAAAGTTTTCATATTGTGCATATGGCTTGCTCAAACAATAGCGAAACCTGAACTGAAATCTGAACAATGACAAGCGAGTTAATAAAAAAATTCAAATGGAAAATCCCGATAAAAATTAAAAAAAGAAACATTAAAATAAGTACTAAAAAGCTTAATCACACCGATTAAAAATATTTCATAGAAATTCTGCGTTAATTATGCACGGCAATGTTATTCTTTGTTATCAAATTAATTTAATCTCAGATGTGAAGTTGTCAAAAATGTTAACGGCTAATATTTTAGTAAAATTTTGCTAGGCTTCTTTACAGTTTGGTTGTAAAAATAATTTTTTATACTCATCATAAAGCGGCCATAAATGCAGCCTCATCTGAAAGAATTTAAATTTTTTTCTAAACAGAAATATTCTAACTGGGATTAGTAATTTATATTTAAGTGTTTTTGATTAGATAAGAAATAGTTTTATTTCTTAAAGCTAAAAATATATGAAAAAAAAAGCCTTGTCCTGAAAAGTTTTATCAGGTAAAAATAACGTTTAAGTTTAAAAATAAACTATAAACTTTATTAAAAGAAACAAAGTTTTTAAAATTCATTCAACAGAAACTTGAATCGAAAATCAACACACAAAATATTTTTTATTATTATTATTTTTTTTCTTACAAAATTTATACATGTATTTCAATAATCTGTCAGGTTTATTGAATTAATTTATAGTTAGTTAACTGATATCTCCTGATATTGTTTATATTACTTTCATATCGATTGTGGTATTAATTAATTAAATAAATCAGTTCATCCGTCCGTTTAATAAGACAGCACAATCAATATATGTATGTACATATGTACATGTTTAGTGATTATTGAATTTTTAATTTGCAACCGGTTTTAATTCTGTCACAAATGTCTGGTGTTTCCATTTGTTATTGTTTACAAATGAAATTAATTATTAAGGTATTTAATTTTTCAAATTTCATTGCGTTTTTAAGGCTGTCTTGATGAAGAAGAGATGATTTGAAAAAAAATATTTCAAGTATATTTCAAAAATGCCATTTAACAGTTGTTATAACGATATTCTGGCAAATGTTAAGGGCAAGGGGCTGGAAAGATAACGAAAAAGTTGTTGTAGCATGCTTTTGAGCTGCTGCCGTTGCTGTATATATTAATCTAAATTGCAATAGAGGTATTCAGTGCCTAGTGCATTTTAAATGGCAAACGCGCTATTTCTGAAATATTAATTTAATAATAAAAATATTACTCTCTATCTCTGTGCGTTCTTCCAAATAATTCAGAATGTAAATAATAATAAAAAAATAAATAGGGAAAAACCAAATAAAAAGGGTTTTTCCCTTTAATTATTTCATTGAATTTCCAGTTTCTAAGTGCTTCACACAAAATTAATTAAAGTAATTTATTTGTTTTTTAATGTCACTACAGTAGGAACAAAACTAAAAATAAGCTTAAATATTACTTTTAGTTTTTTAAATTTAAAAGGTCAATGATTATTTGATTACATATGTACATATATATACTCTTGCAAGTAGTGTGAGAATATTTTGCAGACAAAAACTTTCGATTTAACATTTAAATTTACCTAAGCCTTGCTTTTGTTTGCTTTACCTCGATTTTGGTCAAAGGTCAGTACAATTAAATAAAATTAGCATTTGTATTTGTAACAGCAAAACAAAAATGTGATTTAGCAAAACAAAACGCTCGTCTTCATATATATATGTATGTATATATATATATAATATATATGTATGTATGTATATGTATTTAAGTATATTTTAAGTATTAATTAATGTCATATTAACAAAAATGTATTTATTTTGATTCGATTACTTGCAAAGGTCTGGCATATTTAAATGCTGGCAATGGCAATGATAATTATGTCCTTGAAATTTTATTTCTCTTTTAAGTGAGAAAACGTCCTTTGTCTTCCAATAATGCCTCCTCCTATTACTAGGTGTTATCTTCTTTAGAAAAGTGATAGTGATAGAGGAGACAGGTGGTGAAGGAAGAGATATAGTAAAAGCTTAATTCTTTTAAAACTCTGCTTTTTTAACATTTTTAATAATACAGTGTTGCAGCGCCTCTGGTGTCAATGAGGTGTATTAAATTCTTTTGAAGCTGTGCCATTTTATTTGTTAGTTTACTTTGATGAAGAATTACAAAGCAAGATCGAAAACATATCTGCAAGAGCATTATTAAATTCTTTTAAAAATTACAGTAGAATCGGATATCCGATTATCCGTACTCATCATTCCAAGCAAAAATTAAATTACATAGGTATTATGTAATTCATTATCTATCGTGATAGCTCGGTTTTTGTATATCGTATTATTAAATTGTTTATCTAAACGACTAAAATTTCAATAAAAATTGACAAATGACAAACATGACAAATTTAAATGTATGTAAATTGATTTTTTGATTTGATTTGCTTTGAAATGGATTATCCAGATTTTCGATTATACGGAATACGGTTTTATTTGATCCGGATAATCGGGATTCTACTGTACATGTAATTTAAAAAATGTGATTTTCAGAAAATGCCTGTCTCTAAGCGAATCATATGATCTGGAACATTAAGAACATAAAGTACATTATTGTCCGCAGGAAAAACGTCCCAAAGACCACGAAGCTAAGAATAATAAAATCATAGAAATTGAACGAGTGAAAAACTTAAATCCTTAGGATTTTTAATTACTCACCCTTAACGGGAATAAAAGGCGACCCTTTTGTTCATCTGATATATTTCCCGTGACCAAAAAAATGGTGAACAAAACTAGAAACAACAACGCAAACAAATTGGTGATCCCAATTTTAGGGAAAGGGAACATATTTCACGTGAACTTTTATTCCCGATAAGGGTGCATGATTATTGGGATGAATCAAAGGAAATAAAATGTTGATAGAAATACACCAAAACACTAGTCTAGCAATATTTTCATGGTTAAAAAAATGTTACATCCGGTTCCTTTAATTATATGCCGTAAAGCCATGAATTATTGAAACAAATAATGAGAAAATATAGGAAGCTGTTGAAATGTAAATGGATGGTACTGTAGACTGATCGTATGCAAAGCACTGAATTATTAAGAAGAATGAACCTGAATCGAAAATGAGTTAAACCATTTATATACTGTAGGATATCTTAGAAAATAATTCTTTAATTAGCTGGACAATATTGTAAATATTCTTAAAATTTTTGTTCAAGTTATTCAAAATTGTTTAATCCTCGATACATTTGTTTTCATGTATTTGCTTGTATGCCTTATATTAATTAAAACAAACCATAAAAAATAAATGCCTTATTCATAAAAAAATCACCCTTATTCCAGTTGTCGATATCGACTTCACTTTAACACAAAAAAATTGTGGCTTGTGTACCTGTTGGCGAAAACAACTGAATCCTGTTGGCAGGTTTATGCTATTTTCTAGACCTTAGGGAACGGAAATAGATTGTCCGTAGCACAAAATTGTTCTCGAGAGCGAGTAAACAAGCCCCAAGTTTTTGGTATTGGGTTAAAGTGACGTCGATGTCAACAACTGGAATAAGGGTGAATATTTCTCTTTACGAAAAAAATTTTCTATGGAAATTTCATTAATAAACCTTTTATAAAATCAAAATATTTTTTATGATTTAAGCCCTAAGTCTATATAAAAGTTTATAGACTGGGGACAAATTATTACTGTCGAACTTATAAGTTGTCCTTCTGTTTGCATATTTTTCAAATAAAATATATATAAAATATAAATATGAATATAAATAAAAATGTCTTACATAAATATTTTAACGCCCTACTTGCAAAACTCAAAAACAGGGGATTTATTTGGTAGTTTTAATTAAAAAAGAACTCTAACTCCCTTAAGAAAAAAAAATTATAATAATTTAGTTTTGAAGTGTGCGTTAAAAAACTGTTCATCCAAATTTTAACTAAAGGATACTTAAAATACAAATTTATTTATTTTTTTCATTAGGGGGTAAATATATATGTATTTTTTAGCATAAACTCTCAAAAGAAAATTTTAGTTTTTAAGCAAGACTAGATTATTTTTTATTTTTTATATATAATACCAATTATTATAAGTTCATGTGTATATATATATACATATGTACACATATATATATATATATATATATATATATATATATATTTCTCTAGGTTACAAAAAGGCTGACAACAAACGAATAAATTTTGGACTTATCATTGTACAAAATAAACTTTTACGTATTTTGTAAATAATAAAATAAGGATTAAGGGCTATTTTGTTTTTAAGCAAATACAACGCAATTTTTTCCAAAACTGTTTTTAAATATTTAAATATTTTAAATATTTATGAACATATCGCATACTAAATCACAAACAGTCTTCACACAAAATGATTAAAGGGGTTTTGTTTTTTTTATAAACGAAACAATTTATTTTGCCATACAGTCGTCTGGAATAATATAAAATACCCTTATGCTTGTTTTTATGTTACACACCTGCTTTATTTATACGGTATCAACAATTATTTGTCACTACTCAGCATCTGAATTTTTTTTAGTTGTGACTGTTTATGCTTTAGTGTGCGATATGTAGGTAATAATAAAATATTTTATGGCTTTTTCCTACTTGTAGCAATTTCTTTTCTACACATGTAGCATTTTTAATGTAATCTCATATATTTTTTTTTTCAAAGTTATTTGAACTATTTAAATTATAAATTATGTCGATTTAAATTAATTTAATGCTAAAACGCGTTCTTTTATTAAGGCTCTTAGTTAAGTAATTGTTGTACATTAAATTTTTTAAGCGTTATATTATATTATAAGCTTAGAAGTGTTTTAATTATATTTAATATATATGATTTTCCTTTTTGAATAATTTAGATTATATTCTTTTGACAAAACTTTCACTTCACTCGGTTCATAATGAACTAAACTGATTTCTTGCATTTCCTTCATATTTAAACCAACTTTTCCTTAACATTTGCAAATTTAACAAACACATACTGAAACACACACCTTTGGCTTTTAAATGAAAAACACCTTAAGAACTTTCACTTTGACAACGTAAATATCCGTGTGCTGTCTGTCGTTTACCATTAAGACAAACATTAGTTTTCTTTTGCATATTTGCAGATTTTATTTTTTTTATAGTGCAACATATCCTTGGAAGTTTTAAAGGCGCACGTGTACAAAATACTTTTTTTTTTAACGGTTAAGCAACAATTTTGAATTTCTTTACTTTAGTTTAAAAAGCATTGCCATAATTTTTCTTGTATTCATTTTCATTGATTAAAATTTGCTTTGCCGCTTGTAAAATTTTTTCTCTTTTTTCCAATTTTTTTTTCTACTCGCTTAAAAAAAGGGCAACTATTCGTTTAAGCGCGCGACCAACAACTGATTTTTGTTATTCAATATAATTATTTAGCAAACAGGTGTTAAAAGGTGTAGAGATCTAAAGAAAATAAAAAGCTTTTTACTTCTTCTTCGTTCCACATTTCTTGCTTGTGTAGAGTTTTATTTGATAACAGTAAAATATACTGTTAAATATAATAAACTAACAGCTGCATGTTAAGCAAAAGCTTTTGCTTGGCACCTACTGTTAATTAAACTTTTAATTTGTTTGTTTAATTAAAAATTTTTGGAATGAAAAATTCAATATCAGTTTATTAAAAATTGAAAAAAAAATACTTTTAGAAATTAATGATTTAATTTCAAAAAAAATTAATAAAAAATAACGGCCCTTTTCACAATGTACAATTAAAAGCTAACAGGGACTTTAACGGCAAGTTTTTTATGAAGAACTGTCAGTTAAAGTTCACGTTAACTCTTAATCATATATTGTGAAAAGGGACGTAAGTCAGAAATAATTTTTTAATCGGGCCTTAGTTCTGTATTTTCAATTCTTACTGAATGATATTTTTTTATAAATTAATGTGAGTTTCTAAAGAAGAGAAGAAATATCAAACTAGACTTTATTAGCGGGGAGAAATACCGATATTTTGCTGAGCAGCAACGCACTTCATCTGCACCCACGTCTATCTATATGTCTTTGTATTTGACAAGACAATTTCAAAGAAAACTTCTCAAAGCAAAAACAAATTGTTTGCAAAATGTGTTTGTTTTGAAAAATTATGTTTCAAATTATCTTTTATAATACAACCTTAATAATGTCAACTAATCCTCAAAATTTATTTAAGGTCATAAACATTTCAATAAATTTTAAGCAACTGGCCTTCACTCTTTATAAATATATATGTTAGGCTTAATTTTTCGCTTTCTCCCCCCGCCCCCTCCCTCTTTCTATTACTCACTTACTGTCGTCCTTCTGTTCTAATTACCCTTATGTGAATACCATCGTTAGACATTTTGTTAATAGCATAGGGATTTCAACTAAAACCTTTTAAATATTTTAAACTTTTTCCTGATATTCTACCTTATTTTTTTGTGTTTTGTGTATGTGTGTGTAAGTAGACACAAGCAAAGGCCAACAAAGTTCAAGTTGCAAAAGTTCATTGAAAACCTCATGTTTTCGACCATAGACAAGTTGTAAGTTTATTGAACGATTTTTATTGTAAAAGTTCAGTTAATAATAGATGGAATAGATAGACAGACCGTCTGACTAATGTATGGTAGAGGATCTCAATATCAAAAGTAACGCAATCAGATTGTTTGAGTAATGCAAAGTGTTATAAATAATAAGCATTTACTTTGCCAAACAATCATTAAAAAAGTCAATAAGGCAATAAGAAAAATAAATTATTTATCAGGCTGCATGTTTGTATATAACAATTGTTATTTAGTAAATGTGTTTCCAAGAATTGATATTTCAGTGTAATGTTAATTTTACTTGGAATACTAAGAATTGGAAAATTTCATGATTCAACTATAGTACTGCCACACAAAGAGAAGGCGAGCAAGTATATAATGGCCACAGCTCGTTCTACACACTTTGAATTAGTTTAGTCCAACAGTCATGCGGTTATATAATCATTTGATAGTTTTATCTGGGAAGGTAATAATTGAAAATGTGTGAATTTTTAAAATTTCTATGTGTCTGAATTAAAATTCTACGTCACAGGACCTTGGCACGTTGCACAGTGGGATTTGTTCATACAATGTTTGGCAAAAAATATAAGGAGTCCTCGTAGAATGTTAAAATTTGGCACACAGCCTTTTATTACCTCAATTAAGAATAAAATAAAGTTTCATTAAAATTGGCCACACCCACTACCCACCGCCCATAGAACCCAAAACTTATTTTTAGCCCAAAGTTTTTGAAAGTTGGCACAGAGCCTTTATTATAATTATTTTATAAATAAATTTCAATGCAAAATTTCATGAATTTGGAAAAAAATTTTGTGATTTTATAAAAGATTATTAATTATTTAAACTTTTTCTTTTTTTAATTGATAGTATGGAGTCTTACCTTTCATTTTATTATAACGGCAGCACTTAGCACGACCGAGCAACCTTTTTTTTCTTCCAAGGAAGTTTGCAATCACCGCACATTATAGAACAAATTTTATTCTATCATATCTTTTAAACCATATGAGCGAACTTTATAATTTTTTTTTAAATACACAGAAAAGGATATATTTGAAAAAAAAAAATCAGTATTTGATTTACAGCAATAAAATTATCTTACGTACAAACCCTATAGAAGTGCGTAAACAGTTTTCAATATTTTGGACCAAAATTTACATGTGACTTTACTTCATTATTTCAAAGACAAATAAACGTTTTTTTGGGGTACAATTTATGGATTCTTCATACTGAATCAATTTTCTACAAAACTGCATCATTACATTTTTAAATTTTATGTGTCGAAAAAATTACTTATTGCACAAAAAATCCCACTGTGCGTTGTGCCACAATATTGCATAAAATGCAATTTATTTTAACACATATCTCTAAATATATCTTTTAGACGGCTAACAAAACTACCAGCCATGTTTCGAATCCGCTGTGGTGAACTTATAGCCCATCAGGAATTAAAAAAAATAATAATTTAATGCTATTTCAAAATTTTATTTCAGGTTTTAGGTGGAATGCTTTAGAGTCTCGTTGGATATTGAACCTACTATGCTCCATTTAAGATGTTATTTTTGGTTTCTCTTTGAAGGGTCTAATGGTCCTAGATCTATCTATAGTTTTAAGTGTTTTCTGCATACAATGATCTCTTTTTTGATTTGCTTAGTAAATATACTATTTATATTACAATTATTTGGCAACAACTTTTATTGGATGCGGAGGTATTTTACGATTTTTCAGTGTATATAAATGATTTTCCTTTTTCTGTTATTTGGCGCAAATAACCAGAGCAATTATGAATAAAATTCCGCAAGAATTTTCTCACTTCTCGAACTACGATTTTTTTTTTGTTTTCCCTATTACTTGGTATTGTTTGAAATTATTCCCCAGGAAAAATTTCTTGCGGAATCTTTTTCATGATTGCCCTCAATTTAATATTATATCGAAAACCTTTATTCAATATAGATACGCCAACTTAAAAAAGCTAAATTTTCAGTAAAGCGAAAAATCTAGTTATTTCGCTGATTACTGTAAAAATAAATGATGTGCCTTCCATAAGATGTTTTAAATATACTTACTAATATATAGGTATGCAAAAATAATTTTCTCTTGAACAAAGTTAGCATATTTTGTCGGAAAATAAAAATAATGTTTTTTAAATATATTCAGGGCAATTATGAATAAAATTCCTCGAGAAATTTCTTCCTTTTCCAATTAAAGTTTTTTGTTTTTCCTATTACTTGCTATTAGTTGGAATTGTTCCCCTGGACAAATTTTTCGCGGAATTTTATTCATAATTACATTCATTTAGTTTTGAATCAATTTCAGAGATTAGTAGATATAAGAATTGAAAAGCTACAAGAAAAAAACTTAAAATAACTTAAGCCTGATTGAAAGCCTCTTCCATCTCGACGTGGTCACCTTTGGCACTCTCTAACTCAATCTCTATTGTAACAGCATCACTTCAAATTTTCAATTTCGAAAGTTTATATCATTTACTATAATCGTCACATACATAATGTTTCTATTAGATTAACAGTTTGAAAGTTATACATATATTACCAATTTTTTTATCGGAACCCCTAAGTACTAATATATTAGAAGTGACCATGTCTCAAAAACTAAACATAGGATATCACAATCCTTACCTGTGTTCAGCATGCCAAATGCAATAAGATATGAGGCAGATTTATTATCAATTGAGTAAGCAACATGTGTTCAATATTTTATTTAATACGGTTTTTTTATTTGGGATTATAGAATTCCATTTTTTTTTGTTTAGCCTACTAACTGCTACCTATTCTCGCAATTGTATACATAAGCAATCCTGTCTGTTATTGTTCTCATATAAAAACTGTTTTGAAAACCCACTAAAACATATCTTAGGATATGAAGGAGTATCTGAAGGGTAATAGATCTTTTTGAAAAATATGGTTGCACTTTTTAGTATCACGTCTATACGAAAAAATTACTTAAATTTGTTAAAAATCCTTCCTTATAGTATGGTAGTGAAATTTTTAAAATTTTCAATAAAAATTTTAAATTAAAATGCTTAACACGTCATGTAACTAAAATGCAAAGATTTCATGCTTTTTTTTGTGCCTTTTCCATAAGGACCGGAAGTTCAAACACTCTTTTTGTAATAGAGTCCAAGATCATTATTATTTAATCGTTTAAAATTAGTTGAGTTAAAAAAAACGAAGAAGAGATAATAAAACACAATATATGACTAAAGGGGATGGTCACACTTGGCAAAATTTTGTCCAATAAAAGTGAACACTTTTGCTTCAGACACTTATAATTATCAAGTTAAACAGTTTAATATAAGCATTTAGTGCTTAAGCTTTTTGGGGAAAATGTTTGCCAAGTGTGACTGAACGTACCTTAAATAGAAAATTATTCATACGCCTTAGCTCACTTTGAATGATTTATCAATAAAACATTACGTATACGTAATATAATTATTTTTAAATAAATCTATAGCATACTTCAAGGTTTAAATTACTTACCTTGATGGGTGAATTTATAGCCAAGTGCAAATAAAAGATTTAGGTTTCTTTTTTTTTCTTTTTTAACACAAGGAAAAACATTTCAGTTTTTATTGAATTATTGTAATTTTTATGTTTGTGTTTTATAAATAATATTGGTATTCGTTTATTTTTTATATTTTATTTTTGCTTAAATGTATTTCGTTGATAGCACTGCCGTTTCACTTTTGATCTTATAGCTACCGCTTACTTAAGCAAACTAAATACATATTGTTTTGTTGGTTTAAATTATTTTTTATTTATTTCAGTTTTTGTTTTTACTTAAAAAACAAAATAAATTACAAAAAAGCCCACAATTACAAGTATTTTAACTAGTTATACTCTCACTTGTCCCCTCTTTCCTTTTTGACAAGTAGTGTGCTATGCCCATTATGGATAAGTTAGTGTTATGGAAAACACCGCACAGTGGGATTGTGGTGCAGAATTTCTAATTTTCAACTACAAAATATTTACAGTCTTATTTATAAAACTTATTAAGGCTTTATAAAGGGTTTTTAAAACAAATTTCCATATAAAATTTTCCTTAAAAAGCCTTTATAAAGCCTGAATAATATTTAAAAATAAGGCTGTAAATATATAATAATGCAGTTTTGTAAGGAAATGTTTAGATATTAAAGTGCATTATAAAACATAAAAATGGTGTATAGGAAAATTGGTATTTTATTTTAAAAATTTTAAGTAAAATTCGAGAAAGACTAGATACTAAGCAGGAAATTTCTTATATTTTCACGAAATTTAGAAGTCCACATTTTTTACACAATTTTCTGGATAATACTATTTGGCTTTAATATATAGAATTTTTCCATAAACTAAAAATATTGCGAATATACCATAAAGTGGTCAGAAGATTTGCCTTGCGCAAACTCTAAAAATTAATATTTTCCTATTTACAGTGCAAGAAAATAATATAATTCGACTTTTCTTTAAGCTGTTTTTTTCAATCTAATAAACGATGGAAATGTGTTCTTTAGACTAAAGAAGAATAATTCTCGGAAAGTTTAGGATGTAGAGATTAATATTCTCTAAAAAATGCAAAACGATTCTACAAACTCTGATAGTTTGCTTCACTAAATTGTTTATCACACCCTTTTGTAGCCAGCTTAAGGCAAGAGCCTTCCAAATAGGTTTTGGAATATCACGTATTCAAAGAAGTACTAGCATAAATAACTAATAATAAGTTATTAGTGGAATTATTCTGTTCTGGCATCTCAGGTCATTCAAATTGATTTAAATGCAAATAAAAGTTAAGTTTATTTCATTTATTCATATCTGACGTTCTTTTGGAATTTTCCAACATCTTCAAGGATACTTTTTTAATAAAATTAACATTTAAGTTTTGATGTTTTTATTTAACGCGGATTGACAACATATGACATAGAACACATAATTTAAAACTAATTGCAAATATAATAAAAAATTGTAAATAACGCAGTATAAAGCTTGTTCTTAACTTTCTTTTATCGCAGCTGGAGTTACAGTTTATAACAAATATAATTTTTTGCCAAAAGATAATTATATATATAAAAAAAATTCTTATTTTAGTTTTAAATGGGTTTAATGGGCAGTGGGCATGGTCGATTTGGGTAAATTCAAGGTATGTAAAGACGAATACCTTTATTCTATAGTTATGCACAGCATTTGAAGACATCCCGCTAGCATACGAAAAACTTGGTGCGAAAAAGTCTATTTGAATTCCAAGGGCTTTACTTTAAGAAAACGTGGCGCATAAGTATCTGTTTTTTATTTAAAAAAATTATAATTCTTTAAGTTTTCCATCAAATCATTTATTTTGTTTTTTATTTGTTAGTTAATTTTTTATTTTATTTTAATTTTTGCTTTCAATTATAAAAATAGTTTAATTTTACATATAAAAAGACGTAAAAAAATTAGATAAAAAAAATTTAATAATTTTAATTCTTACACAAAAGTGTCTGAAGCCATCCCACTGTGCACCAGTAAAAACTATGTCTGTGTGTGTGTGTTTTTTTTTTGTGTTTTATAAAAGCACTTTTTTTATTGCTGGTGTTAGGAAAAAGGACTTATAAGTAATTTTTTTGAGCAACTTTTAAAAATGAATATGTTAGGAGAATAATTTTTCTATGGCAACCATTGGAGTTTTCTCATGTTTTTTTTTGTCATATAATTGAAAATGAGTTGTTATTTAAACCTAAGAGGTTGCTAACAATATGATAAAAGTGTTGTTTAGACTATTGGATTTTTTGTGAATAAACTAATAAATATTTTTTTAAATACAAACTTTGTTTATATTAGAGATTAACTCTTTTAGTTTATTTGATTTCATTTATTTGTTCCTTAAGAAGTATGATACATATGTAATTGGGGTTGTTCAGAATAGAAATTTTAGCCTAAATAAAATAAAAAAAGATACAATAAATTCGAACAGAAATTACGTTAAATTACCAAAGATTTTATTTCAATAAATGGTATTTGGCTTATTTTGTGCTTAAGCAAACGAGTATATTATATCAAATTTTTCTTTTGTTTTTGCTGTTATTCCTCTACTGTTTTGTACTTGTGTATTTGACAAGGCAAATTTTCCTAAACAGTTTGTGTGTTTCCCAATTTTCATTGTCAGTGTGATGAAAAACAGAAATAAATAAAAAATTACCTACGAAAATTACTAGTTTTGTAAAAGTTGTTTCTTTTTTTTTTTGCTTTTTCTTAAGCTTAATGTTTAAACATTGTTGTGAAACAAAAAATACACGTGCATTTGATAATACGTGTACAAAAAAATTAAGGAAGGGACATTTGGATACCAATTAAAAAAAATAACGACACGTTTTGTACCCGGCTCGACGTGTGATAGAATGATAACTTGAAAATATGTTAGAATAAAATTTGGTGCAATTGAAACCTATTTACATTGAAAGCTTAGACCTTTATTAACTTGTACAAGACATTGGACTGAGAATCCTAGAAAAACATTTTCGTCTAGGACTAGTTAGATTTTATTGTGCATTCACAGCTCTTTGAAAATATAATTCAGTACCATACTCTTCTTGCAATCATTTATATTATCAGTTTTGCATTATTTTTGTATAAAACATATTAGTTTTAAATAGATTAATGGGTAAATATACTGTATTAACGTCGGTTTTTCTTTAAGAAAGTGCACTGTAATACAGTTGACATTTCTGTCAGCCAACAATAAATACAAATACATCCAGATGTACATATAATGAATACTAGATATACCAAACGGACGACATAATCGTCTGTGTTCTAAACAGAAAAAAATCTCTTTATCAAACCTAATTCAATTTATTGAACTCTCTTCCTATAAGTTTTATGGCTTTCATACATTAACAAATAAGAAAAAAAAATTGGAATAGCAAGAAAAATACTACACAAATACACACACACACACACACACAGCGTAAGCTAACAAATGCGTGTGTACTATGGTTGCATGTAGTAGTAGCAACTTTAAACTCTTATAGCTCCCAAAATACTAATCCGATTTCAATAAAATATAGATTCGGCACATCTGTGCAGAAATTCCTTTAAAATGATATAAATCTTTCCAAATCGGTGCATTAGTTCCGGTGTAAAAGGGATTACAAAAAACGTGTTCGCCTATTAATTATATAGGTTATGGTTGGGTCATATTAACTTAAAGAATTACTTTTTTTAAACAATTACAGTTATAGGGTCTATGGAGAGAATCGAATCTATGATCTCTGGACTGAGAGGCTAGCATCGCGACCACTCAGCTACTCAGGCAACCATTGCATTTAATAATAACGAGGACTGCAGGAACGGTTAAAAACTCGAATAACTCGGGCGAGTCCCTAGAAAAAAGGGTGTGTAAATTATACCTCTTACTTAAAAAACTTAAATTTCTATTACTTTATTAATCAAAAACTTTTAAAGTCATTACCTTAGCGTTAACTTTCTGTATTTGCTTGGCAATTGGGTACTTCACACGCCACAAATAACCTTAATATAATTTGAAGTAATAAAATGTTAACTATATAACACTCTTCTAATTATGTATATGTACATATGTAAAGCATAAATTTTTTTATTTAAAATTATAACTTATTATCTAAAAAAAATCTACCATTATTTTATTTTTTAGCTGTTGTTGTTTTAAATAATTTTATTAATAACTCTATTAGTATTGTTATGCTTGTTTTTGGGTGATAGTGGTTATTGTGTTGAAAGTCTCTGTTTATTTTTTCTGTACTAAAATGTCCTTAAATTATAAATAGCAGCGCACTTAGTCGTTGGTTCCTTATTTGTCTGCATGCTATTTTTTATTAGTATTTTTCCTCCTCTGTGGCTTATAGTTGAGTTGTTTTTCTACTAAATATAGTTTTCAGCCTTTCGAAGTGATATGTTGTATATGTTTTTATTTTATTTTTTGTGTGTTTACTGGTTTGGCTGTAGTTGGTGTTTTTCACTCATGTTGATTTTTTTATGTTGGCTCCATCTAAAAATATTTTGTCGCAAAGTTATTATAAGTGTGCTTTTGTTTTGTTTTTTTTTTATTTTTGCATTTAATATACAAAATTTTTATTATATTAACCTTGTACATTTAGACAAGTTAATGCTTGTTGACTTAATGACACTAGTGACTTTCAAAAGGGCGCTACAAATAGTTTTGTTAATGACCTGCGAAATGGAGAAGTAAATATTGTCGGTTGTTTTCCAGTTGTTATGAAATAAAAATATTAAAAATTTAAAGTAATATAAGCAATTTTAATATTTATAAATATTGGCAGTAAAGAGATCTCACCTGTGTTCAAAGCTGGGTTTGTTATATAATATTTAATACAAAGCAGTGATTATAAATTTTCCAAGCTGAAATTCTAATATAGAATACATTGGTGTAAAATATATGAAAAAAAAAATCGGCAGGTATTTTGAAGAAAAAAAAAGGACAAATGCTAGCAAATATTGCTCTTTTTCATTCCCAGATGGTCTGCCATTTTGGGAGGAATTGCTAGAGATCAGCTTTCTACAATAGTGGCGCTACTAATAGACCGGAACATATACATACATAATTTCAGTGGACACGACAGCGATGTGGTAGAGAAGGATACGGTCAAATACTTTATATGTCATTGCAAGGAATAAAATAAAGTGAAAGCAAACGTTTTCTCGTACGTATGTATGTATTTGTGTGTGCTTCATCCTATAACTCCCTTGGAATGTCTGTGCGTATACTTAATGTACACTTGGTGCATAATTACACATCACGTATACGCATATTTTATACATTCTGAATAAAATACAGACATAGCAGGGATGGCAAAGTTCCCAGCGGCGAACGCTGCATACCACATTACATCTCTTTAATGATGTTTGGCATACTTTGTGTTCAATTAATGCTAGCTTACAAAGTGTACGAAAGTAAGCTAGATTGTATTCGAACTGCCCACTGCCAACTTACAATGTATGTTAGACAATACTGAGCTTTTATGTTGATTGGATGAACACTTCCGTATCTCGCTTACTTTGTGTGCAAGTGAAAGGCATTCACTCCACAAATGCGGCAATGCATTTGAAAATGTATACTAGGTACGTATATGAGGTGGTGAGCATTACTGTCTTACATGTGTGCATCGAATCATCGCTTCTGTAATCGACACTTTCGCCGCTGGGTTGGTACAATTGTAACTTTTTTGATACTATTCAAACTCCGAAAGTACAATAGCACAACAATGACCAATTTAGTACATCTAAGAAATCTCCCCAGTTTCACTTCCCATTTCTTTTCAAACGGTTGCACATGTCAATTTTCACTTTTGAACCAAGAAACTCATATTCTTCTTGCTTGAAAATAGTCTTGTGAAAGCAAAACACAGCGAGAAAATATAAAAAGTGCGAACTCGTCCTTTTCCAAATTATTTTTCTTAAAAATTCGGATGCTAGAGCAATTTAAACAGGTGTAACCATAACCTTTAATATCCCAACTTATAAGCAAATTTGTGAAAACGATTCTTTAGACAGAACAAAGTCGATTATATTAATAAAAACAAATAAAAATATGTATGTAATTTGAAGTAAAAAAAGTAAAATTTTTGAAATTTGTTGGCACAATTTCAAAATTCTCAATGCCGTCCCTGATACATA
This sequence comes from Tachina lurida, assembly GCA_944452675.1. Classification (NCBI taxonomy): domain Eukaryota; kingdom Metazoa; phylum Arthropoda; class Insecta; order Diptera; family Tachinidae; genus Tachina; species Tachina lurida. The sequence continues at coordinate 12,356,988 of OX101753.1, forward strand.
GCATTGTTTCTAAGAGTAGAGTTATCCTAATGCAAGCCACACACTTTGCGACAGTTGGTTCAACACATTGGTTTGTCAAGTTCTGTGTTTTGTGCACAAACTATAGAAGACTTTTGCTTTTTACTTAAAAATTTGTTTTAAAACCCCAAATATGTAAGTGTTTTTTGCTTTTTTAAACAAATTTTTAAGTAAAAAGCAAATACTTTTTTTATTAATACTACCCAATGTGTGACAAAAAAAAAATACAACTGTGACGTGTTACTATTTTTCTGGTAGGTATTGTCAAGCATAACAGCAATATGTATTTGAAAATTTCCAATCACCCCCAAAAACCTTGATTTACGGGTAAAAACCTGGATTATCGTACCTGTATGCACTTATAAGCCTTTAACTAAATTTTATATCAACCGATTTTAAATTTATAAACTAATTTAGAAAGAAGAGACTAAGACCTTTCGAACAATAAATATTTATATTTTATTTTAGTAAATTTCAGATATATGTATGTGTGAATTTTTTTTAAATGTTTTCTTCTTTTTTCTTCTTTGGATTCTTTTGTACTGTAACCGCTTATAAATTTAAAATTGGTTGAGGTTTATAAGTGCATACGGGTACGAAAACCCGGGTTTTTACCCGTAACTCATGATTTTGGAGTGTTTGAATAATTTCAACAATACGTACCAGAAAAATAGCAACATGTCACAAGAAATTTTTTTTGTTACACAGCGTAATTGATTAAGAGTAATTCGCATGTTTGTGTTAAAAAAGTTCTTAGAAATTTATGGACTTATTAAATATTTTACTAGAATACTTTTTGGCGTGATGTATTTGGCGTTATATTTATACGCTTTCTGTGATTCTCTGGTGCTAGACGGAGAAGAGGAACATTGCAAAGCAAGATAAAAAAAACGAATTTTATGAAAGGAGTGGCTTATACGAGAAAACTTACTTTAAAGCCAAACTTTTGAAAATTGAAAAGCAAGATAACTATCATATTGAGTAAGAAAATTCTTCCACGCAATATATTTGAAATAACATTACGCTTTCTGGCTACTGGATGCAGTACCGCATATTGTCATTGAAAGTTTACAGTTCCTTTATAAAATTAATTTTTAAAAAATAAATGACATCTTAAGCTTAGCGTATTTCATACAAAACTTCTTAATGTTCTTGCAACGGTCGCAAAGTGTGTAACTTATGTGAAAACCTATTTAATGAGAAGAGAAGACAATATCTAGCAATCTTGTACAATAACACTGAAAGAGAATGATGTAGGCAAATTATAATTTTATCTAGAATCGAATGAAATTTTGAAATTTGATCTGCTATTGTGTAATGCAACTTATCCGCTAAATAGTGTAGCATATTTGTTTGGGCAGATGGTCCTACCAATCACGAATTTGGTCATAGAAATATAAAGTCTAAAAATTGAGTGAAAAATAATGTAAAGCGCACAGCAGCTTTCCTTTCCACAACTTTGTACAGAGGGTGTAACGATTAAAAACCAATTTATCGGGCCTGTGCTACAAATCACGGTGATTTCAAAAAACAAATATAGTAAAAATTATTGCTTTGGAGGTTCAAATAAAACATTCTATTATAAATAATAACAACTACATGAAATACAATTAATATCTAAAGTCCAGCTGTTAATAGCTTATTTTAAATATCATGTGATTTAAAATCATCGTGATTTTCCCAACAGGCCCATATTATGTTTTTTTTATTAAAAAATATTTTATCAGCCTCCTTTTATATTTTGAAAGACTTCCTGTAAGAAATAAAAAAGTTGTATTAGTATTTTTCATTAATTAAAAGCAGTAGAGTATTAAAAAACAAATAATTTTCATTTAAAAATAAAACGATATTACCTTCGCAATGATATTTTAATAGAAAAATACGCTATCCATATTTGTAAGCTTTAATGTTAGTTCAATACTAAAAAAGAACTTAAAACAAAAAATTTGTTGCCAAAAATCATAAAATAAGAAATAATAATAAAAAATTTCTCAGTCCGAAGTCGTGATTTCTAATAATTGAAAATTTTCTTCGTTTAAATGTTGGGTTTGTTTTTTGAATTTTTTTTTGCTGTTAAATTTCAAAAATGTCATTGACAAGACTGTGGCCTTTGGCTAAAACAGAATTTTTTTTCGAAATCTCCTAAAAAGAATTGACACACAACACAAACAGTTGCTAAAGGACTGATGTTAAAGGAGTGTGATGATGTTTAGCAACTTTTGTTGGGTTAATTGCTTTGAAACCAGTGGTGTTCAATTTAAGAGATTCGGGACAAAGGGCGGTGAGTTTGTTATTTCTAATAATAATTCTTTGAATATTTTCAATTTCAATTAAAATTAATTGGATATGTTCCGAATTAAAAGTATTAATTTTTTAATATAATAATTTTTAATATAATATACAGCCTAATTTATAAAAATTATTGAGGGTTTATAAAACTCAATTTCATACAAAATTATTCTTATTAGGGAGTTTCTACAACGCAGACGGTTGACTTCAGTTGAAATTTTGTATGGAAAGCACTAATTTTTCTGAGTGATTTTCATACAAATGAGTCGTCTGCCTGACTTGTGGAAAACGCACATAATTCTTTGAAAAACCTTAATAATTTTTAAATATAAATAAGGCTGATAAAATACAACTATACTTTAAGTTTATTTAGCTTCTAGATACATACAGCAGTTTTTTCATAAAAGTATGGCTGTTAATCTTTCAGGCATTCCCGAGAGGATTTTGCGGAGTTCACTGAAGAGAGAGCAGAAAATAAGCATACATAATTTTTTCAGAATGATACCCAAAGTTCCATACTGTTGTTAGCTGCTGTCCTAGAAATATCATATTTAAAGAGTGGCTCCATAACTTTCTTTTAAACGCGTAGATACGACAGAGAAATAAATGAAAAGCATTGCCCAAAATATGCTGCTCAGCTATGCAATGAACAAAACTGGAACAAACGACGAAGCATCGGCCACAAATATGCGTCCCCAAAAATAAAAAATATTCGCATATATGAAAAAGTGTGTATTTTTCTCTTCATGCGACGTATTTATAAAACAAAATTTTAGCGATACATTAGTTGTGTTGCGTTAATTGAAAAAATTATGGAACATGACTCATTGTTGCCATTTTATCATTTCACTGCTAGATTCAGAATATTCTCTCGCAAAAAAGCATTATGCAAATGTTAATTTAAAATGTGGTGGCATTATATAGTTTGTCCCAAAATTAACGCAAGATTCGTAGCCATTTGTGCAGTATACTATACGCCATCCCTCAGAAAATAATTCAATAGCTGTCAGTTTAGGGTTAGTAAATATCCAGTGGAGGCCATTTGCCTTCCTATATACTTTATGATTCAATAAAAACATAATAATCAAAAGACTAAAAATTTTGTTTTATATTTAATTAAAATTTTCCGTTAATTTTGGGACACTCTTAATTTTTTTTCCTTTTTCCGTAGAACATCTTTGGACCGATTTAGCATTCTCCCATCATCATTTCCTGGCAACACTGGTATGACTACAGTTTTTGTTTGCTGTTTATTTCTCTCTCTCTCTCTCTCTCTCTCTCTCTCTCTCTCTCCAAATGAATCAAGAAAACAAGATTGCGCATTACGCAGCTCCGTTATTATAGAATTGAATTTTGTTGTAAAGAAAGTACATACATTTGTTTGTGGAATGTGTTCTATTTCTCTCACGCACTTTTTACAACAAACACACGTGTGTATTCTATATTGACTTAGATGAGCACTAGAGAATGTTTTTGTACTCTAAGCGCGCAATTTTGTTTTCATTCGTTGTTTTGTAAACAGATCTCTCTCTCTCTCTTTTTTTCTCGTTCGTGCTTTTTTTTCATTGTTACTTGTTTTACCTGAAAGTATGCAATTTTTTTTATTTGATATGAGTAGTAGGGAACTGCCAATCCGGGCGCCGATTAAAATTGTGAAATTTGGGTAATTAAAATTTGAAATTTGAGAATTTCAGTACAAAATTTTAAAATTTGGGTAATTAAAATTTTAAAATTTTAAAATTCTTGGAAATTTGTGAAATTTGATACCCTACGAGGGTGGGTCAATAAGTCCGTCCAACTTTTTGTTTACATAAGGAATTTTTTGTTTACATAAGGGGTTTTGTTTGTTTAATACATACGAGGGTGGTTTAATAAGTCCGGGTTTTTATGACCGTGGGAATTTATATGTATGTTTGGATTAAGGGGTTTCATATGAATAAGATTTCATAAGTAGATATATATGCCGACGGGAAAATCATGAAAATGATTTTTCCTAGTACCAAAGGGAAAATCATGAAATGATTTTTCCTAATACTAATGGGGGTAAAATAGTGAAAATTAATTTTTCCTAATGCCGACGGCAATACATGATTATTTTTCCTAATGTCTACGGTAAAACATGAATATTATTTTTTTCAAATGCCGACGGCAAAACATGATTATTATTTTTTTCAAATGCCGACGGGAAAATGATTTTTCATAATTCCGACGGGAAAAACATAAAAGTTATTTCTAATGCTAATACAGGAGTTTAAGGCTGGCCGTGATTTGGGTGGGTGGAGCTGTTGTCGTAATACATAACCGAGGGAGTTAATGGATGTGTCTGTCTGTCTGTCTGTCTGTTTTGTGAGGCTGTGATTGGTCGGGGGAGCGTGGTGTAGTAGAGGTAGATGGATTGAGTGTATGTGTGTGTGTGTATACCTGTCTGTTGGAATTTGTGTGAGGGTGTGATTGACAGGGGGCGGGGTATAGTTGTGGTAGATCGACTGCGTGTATGCAGGTGTTGTAGGAATTTAAGGCTCTGTAGGAATTTAAGGCTTATAGTGATTTGGGGTAGGTGAGGGTGTTGTTGTACGAGTAATATGTATCCATGGGAATTTGTGGATGTGTCTGTCCGGGGGAATTTAAGCGGGGCTGGGTGTGTGGTGTAGTTGAGGTTGATCGACTGCGTGTATGTATGTCTATATGTTTGTAGGAGCTTAAGGCTGATCGTGATTTAAGAGAGGTGAGGATGGATGTTGTTGTAATATGTATACGTAGGAATCTGTATGTATGTATGTCTGTGAAAATTTAAGGCTGATCATGATTTAGGGTAAGTGAGGTTGGTGTAGTAATATGTCTGTGTGTATGTACATATGTTTGTAGGAGTTTAATGCTATTAGTGATTTGAGGATAGGTGAGGGTGTTGTCGTACGAGTGATATGTATGCGTGGGAATCTGTATGCATGTTCGTAGGAGTTTAAGGCTGATCGTGATTTGTGTTGTTGTCAGTGTTGTTTGTAGGAATGACCGTGAGAATTTTTGTATGTATATCTGTAGGAATTTAAGGTTGGCCGTGTTTTGTGAGGGGTGGTGTGTTGTTGAAATAATATGAATTTTTCTTATATGAAATCTGGTATATGTGTGTGTGTGCGTATGATTTTCTCACGCTAGTAGTTATATGTACGTAGAAATAAATTGTATTCAATATCGAGATTTGGTTCTATAAAATATTTTCATATATCTGATACATATACATATACATAAGTATATTTTCATACTCAAGGTTGCTGGGTATTTTGTCATGCTTAAAATTGTCCAGCTTTAAAGTCTGCCTGCGAGAAATTTGTTTATATTACAGATTTTGTTTATTTAACTACGTCCGGCTTCTTTCGCTGAACTTCTTTTCATACGATCATGGAAATTTATAGTTTCTCTGTCCATAATAAGATCGTTTAGCTTGGGCATGTGCTCTGACTGAATGGTTTGCGTTGTTCATATATTTTTATGATGTAGATATGTAAGTGTGATTGTCAAGATCTAATAAATATTTGAGTATTGATAAGAAATTTGATATTATGTGTACATACATATCTACAAATTGATTTTATGTATGTATGTACATATGTATGTACATACAAATAAGTGTTTGCCTCCGTGTTTGAATACATTTTTTTGTTTTTGTTGTTGTTGTAAATATTCACCTGGTCTTTTATGTATAGATGTCAAATATCTTCATAGTTTTTTTTTTTATTTGAAATTAAAAAAACGTTGTTTTAACTTTTATCTGTATTTACTTAATAGTTTGTGAGGATTTGCTGTTTTAAGTAAAACTAAATTCCTTAAGATACATACTTTAGAATAATAGTAACTATAATAGAAATATTTCCTATATTTAATTTACATTTGTTTAAAGTTGATGCAGCTTATCTTCATTCTTAGAAATATTTTGATATAAAATTTTTTCCAGCCGTAGGCTTTTTTCATCACCTTTTACATTTATTTTAGAACATCTTGCATTGCCTTTTATACATTTATAAACATTTTTAAATGAAACTGATCCAGCAGTCCAGCTTATGTAATGATAGTTTTTTGTTAGCCAGCTTGCTTCTTTTTTTTATTTTTTATTGATTATTGAGTTTTATAATGAAATCATTATATTCGTAATTGTTCAAAACAATCGCTACTTCTTTTGCGATGAAATCATTTGAATTACTTTTGAAACATTGTACGTATATAAAAATTATGTTGTTTTCCATATTACTCAATTTATAAGACTTTTCGAACTTGTCCTTTGATAGGTATATACATATGTATTCTATTATACGATCATGAATAAGAATACAGTAAGCTGATTTCTTTGCTTACTATTTCAAATTAAAATTTTATTCAATTGCCCCGCTATTGAATAAAAGGTGCTTTTATCTTAAACTCTGGTACAGGTAGAAACGCATGAGATTCTTTCATATACTACCTTTGCTGGAATCTTAGATACATATAATAACTATATAGAATTGCATTACGTTTATTTTTAAATTTTATGTTAGGATTATCATCATATGGATATGAGACTGAACTTAAATGTACTTTTAAATTAGTTAATTCATAATGAATAATCTTATTTTCTTCTTGAATAGCGAACAACAGAAAACGAAGTCGTTTTCTTACAATTTAGGTCTAACCTCTCAACTGGTCCTCTAGTATACAATATGACTTTATATGTCAACATTTCTGTCTCCTCTTTGTCAGCGTTAGAGATAATTAAATTTTAAACTTTTTATTCTTCAAATTGTGTTACTTCATACTGATAATATGTTTAAGTACATTAATAATGTACGAGTATATGTTTATTTTATGACGGGTCCCTATGGCTTTTATTTGATGTTCTAGATGAAGTGATTTTTTTTTTCTAATTTTATTAAAGTTTAGCGTATTGCGTATATATTTCTAATATATTTAAGTGAGCTTTTTGTACCTGTCAGACAGAGTGTACGTATCAGTTGATCAGTCAGTCTCTCTTTTTATTTTATTAATTTTTTCTTCTAATGTGTCACTACTATTTTTTCAGATTTTACTACTTGAAATAGAAAATATTTATATAATTTTAAGAGTATTAACATACATATAGGTAAATATATGTATGTACGTAAAAATTAGTTCATATACAAAGAAATACATCTTTAATAATCAACTATTCTAGAAAATCGATCTAAGATAACACATTTACCTCCATCATCATTTCACCGTCAGTGTTTTCATAAAGTGTTAGAAACATTGGAATATCTATGTTTAGGAGAATTTTTACTTCAAGTGTTTCTATATAAGATTTGGTGTTTGACCACGTGACGTTATTGTGGTTAACGTAGACTGCGTTGTATCGCATTCAGATGTAATCATTTCTCACTTAGAAAAGGTCCTCACCACTATCAATCATACCTGTATACAATACATTCATGAGTTGAGTTGATCTAGATACAATTGCTGTCTACAAATTAATGATTAGAAAAACCTTTCTCATCACATTCTAACAAGTTTAATATTTTGCTAGCATGCATGCTTTAGCATGCTATTCTATCAATAGTGAGGCGAGAGTCCGACATTTAGTGGTGTTTCAATTAAAAATCTATACAATTAGAATTACGAATTCACTCTTTTGAATTTTTAACAAAGTAGATACATAAGTATGTATGTATTTCATTTGCCACAAACTCTTAAAATTTCTGTACTTATAAAAGTATGATGTCAGGAATTTTTTTAAATCATACATACTTCGGCATGCTTCCAATATTTTTTCGGTAAATTTATTTCATATTCATACAGATACAGATATAAAGTAAGATCTGTTTACATTCCATTTTACAATTTATGCATGCTTCAGCATGATTCTAGTTGAAGTCGGTATTTATTTAGTAAGTTTGTTTGATACCCATTCATACACATGTACATTGTTAAAGATTGGATATCAAAGCCCAATTTTCTTAGTTTATCTAGAAATGAACAGAGTGAATATCTATTATAATAACCTCATATTCACAATTTAAAATTTTGTGTGCTAGAGCTTTCGAAATGGAAAATGTACACCTTTTACTATAAAAAATGATAATATGATGTGTTGCTGAATATTTTGAACTCTTAAGTTTTCACAATATTTCATACAGACCATCAAGTTTAGAGAATTCTAGTATATTAAGCTATTTATCTTCCCTGAGACCTAAAATTCCTAATCAATCCTTCTTTGTGTATATCAATCCACTTATATGAACCATTATAGCTAAATTCTTAGCACATAATTCCTTTTAATGATCTATTAAATCAATCTACTATTGATGCTTTCATATTAAGTAATTTTTAATCCTCTATTTATGCATGAATTTTGCAGTGTTTATTAAAAATTCTGTACCAACATCTATATGTATTTTTTTGTTTTGATACTCATATCATTTCAAAAATATTTTCCATTGCCTTGGTTTTTTTCGAGTGCAGCTTTTATTTTCAACGATACTCACAATATAAATTTTGAGAATGTGTCAGTTACAGTCAGCAAAAAATCAATAATTTCTATTTTCTCTAGAATAGCTACCCAGTTCACCTAAATCAGCTCCATAAAAGATCATCTATTCCATTCATTACATCACTACAATAGACAAACAATTTTATAAATTTATTATGGATTACGTTTACTAAATTTCTTTTTAAGGACATTGAGTTGTTTTACAGTTTTTTGGCGAGTGTTGTGATCTACTTGATACATTTTCAGATATTTATACTAAAATGTAGTTAATTTTCCAATCTATAAATTTTATCGCTCAGCTCTTCAATTTGTTTGTCAAAAGATGATTTAATTTTTAGAATGTCTTTTTCAATTTTATACCTATCTTCTATCGTTAATTTTATTTCACACTCCACTTATTAATTCATCCTTTAGTTTCTCGATTTGAGTTTCCAGAAACAATTTACTGATAACATTGTTCACCGTCAGTGAACATTGTATACATTGGTAGAAATTATATATTTTATTTAGTTTTCAAAATCAAATTTGTCATACTATTTTCACGTTTTATCAATCATTAAAGAAAATAAACCCACTTTTAAGCCCCATATTTGATCATCAACTTGTATTTTATCTTTATTCAGTTTTAGATTTCTATCACCAAATTTCCACTCATTATTGAAGTCTTTATGTGAGTCATAGTTTGTATCTAATTCATTTCATCCTTCCCAGACTAATAAGTCAATATAAGCATCTTCGATGTTGGAAGGCCGTGAGTAAAAATCATCTTCTTCTTCTTCATCGTCATAATCATTCTCAGTATTAGCATCATTAAATAAGATGGTATTATCAAATATTGTTCCTTTTGAAAGTTTCTTTAACTTGTCTCTATCTTGAGTGATGGTTTTTCAGACTTTAAACTTGTATTATTTTCAACTTCTGTCTTCATTTTACTTTGTTCTTTCTTGTGTAATCTTTCAATATTTTTAGAACTATTTATGAATTCTTTGAGAGGTTCTGTTATAGGATCAAATATATCTCTTAGTTGTTCACGTGTATCTATTTCACCAGTTTTTATACTACGAAGCTTTTTCTTCAAGACACTTCTTATCAACACCGTTTTAAAATTTTCTCATCCATGTTTAATAATAGCAAATAAGAGGTATCAGCTATTAGATCAGGTATCACCTATTAGATCAGGTATCAGCTATCAGATCAGCTTATCAGGAGCTGCTCTGGTTTTCAGATCATCTTATTAGGAGCTGGTCTGATTTTTAGATCAGCTTATCAGGAGCTGGTCTGGTTTTCAGATCAGCTTATCAGGACCTGGTCTGGTTTTCAGATCAGCTTTTCAGGACCTGATCTGGTTTTCAGATCAGCTTTTCAGGACCTGATCTGGTTTTCAGATCAGCTTATCAGGACCTGATCTGGTTTTCAGATCAGCTTTTCAGGACCTGATCTGGTTTTCAGATCAGCTTTTCAGGACCTGATCTGGTTTTCAGATCAGCTTATCAGGACCTGATCTGGTTTTCAGATCAGCTTATCAGGAGCTGGTCTGGTTTTCAGATCAGCTTATCAGGAGCTGGTCTGGTTTTCAGATCAGCTTATCAGGACCTGATCTGGTTTTAAGATCAGGTTATCAGGTATCAGATCAGGTTATCGGACAGCTGATCTGTAAAACAGATCAGGTTATCAGGAGCTGTTAAGATTGTCACATCAGATTATCTGTTTTTAAATTGGGTCATCAGATTACAAGTAGCTGGACATTTATAAAATTTAGATGAATGAAGTTTAAGGCCAGATAAAATGCGAAAAACTATACTGTTATGTAGGCAAATTGTTTTCTATGACGATCATCACTTAATTCAGTATCTTTCCTTATAATCAAAATTCCATATTTTTAATTCCAACACGATTTATATTTTTCTCATATTACTTAAACATTCTAACTACATTATGATTATTTCCTATCAAATATTTGGTGATTCTAGTATAAGTTTGACATTAGTAGAATGCATCAACATTCTTATCTTACCCCATACAAAAATATGCTTCTCACACACAACATGGTTAAATATCGTATTGGTATTACTTCTAGATTTCTTAAAAGAAATAACAGATTCATTATCTGTAAATGTGTAATACCCATGACTTTCATTAATGAAATTAATTTCTACAGGTATTTATATTTAGGTTGTTAGATAGATTTTGAGTTTAAATATGAAGATGTTTTCAAGTTTTAATCCATTAGAACTGTCTAGCCAACCAATCATAATATTATTATTTTTTTATATATTTTTTATTTATTTTTTTTACCAATTTAACAGACCAACTATTCTTGCACGAATAAAAATTTATAGAAGGGAACTATGATTTATTTTTGAGCTAACGTTTGATGACTCATCAAAATTTCGTGCCATCCTATATTTAGGTTGTTTTACTAACCGCTTTTGTGTAACTAAATACATTTTATAAATACTATCTCTTATTATAAAAAACTAAAATAATACAGCTATTCGATTTCAGAAAATATTTTCTAAAATCGTATAGCTGCATTATTTTATTTTTTATAATAACAGATAATGCTCCATACTCACAATCAAAACAACATAAAAATATCATTTGTTTTGAGTATGAGTATGCGTTAATATTTATGAAATGCATTTAGTTACAAAAAATGTGGTTAGTAAAACAAAGTATATTTTAACAGTTTAAAATCAGTATTTTGTATGACAATACTGGTTTTAAGCTCTTAAAATATACTTTGTTTTGACTATGAGTAGGTACCATTATCTCTTATTATAGGAAAAATAAAATAATATAGCTATATGATAACCGAAAATATTTTCTGATATCATATAGCTATATTATTTTATTTTTTCTATAATAAGTGATAATATTTATGAAATACATTTCATAAATATTGGTACATACTTATAGTCAAAACAACCTAAAAATAGGATGGTACGAAATATTGATGAATCATCAAAATTTCATACCAAGGTATATTTATGTTGTTTCACTAACCACATTTTGTAACTAAATACATTTTATAAATATTATCTATTACTATAGAAATAATCATACTATTTTTTTTTCTATAATAAGAGATAATGAGCCATACTCATACTCAAAACAAAGGATATTTTGACTCTGAGTATGCTTCAATATTTATGAAATGCATTTAGTTACAAAATGGGGTTAGTAAAACAAAGTATATTTTAAGAGTTTAAAACCACCATTTTTAGGGTAATACTGGTTTTAAACACTTAAAGCATACTTTGTTTTGACTATGTGCATGCACCAATATTTAGGAAAGGTATTTCATAAATATTGACACATACTCATAGTCAAAACAACATAAAAATACCTTGGTATGCAATTTTGATGAGTCATCAAACGTTAGCTCAAAAATAAATCATAGTTCCCTTCTATAAATTTTTATTCGTGCAAGAATAGTTGGTCTGTTAAATTGGTAAAAAAAATAAATAAAAAATATATAAAAAAATAATAATATTATGATTGGTTGGCTAGACAGTTCTAATGGATTAAAACTTGAAAACATCTTCATATTTAAACTCAAAATCTCTCTAACAACCTAAATATAAATACCTGTAGAAATTAATTTCATTAATGAAAGTCATGGGTATTACACATTTACAGATAATGAATCTGTTATTTCTTTTAAGAAATCTAGAAGTAATACCAATACGATATTTAACCATGTTGTGTGTGAGAAGCATATTTTTGTATGGGGTAAGATAAGAATGTTGATGCATTCTACTAATGTCAAACTTATACTAGAATCACCAAATATTTGATAGGAAATAATCATAATGTAGTTAGAATGTTTAAGTAATATGAGAAAAATATAAATCGTGTTGGAATTAAAAATATGGAATTTTGATTATAAGGAAAGATACTGAATTAAGTGATGATCGTCATAGAAAACAATTTGCCTACATAACAGTATAGTTTTTCGCATTTTATCTGGCCTTAAACTTCATTCATCTAAATTTTATAAATGTCCAGCTACTTGTAATCTGATGACCCAATTTAAAAACAGATAATCTGATGTGACAATCTTAACAGCTCCTGATAACCTGATCTGTTTTACAGATCAGCTGTCCGATAACCTGATCTGATACCTGATAACCTGATCTTAAAACCAGATCAGGTCCTGATAAGCTGATCTGAAAACCAGACCAGCTCCTGATAAGCTGATCTGAAAACCAGACCAGCTCCTGATAAGCTGATCTGAAAACCAGATCAGGTCCTGATAAGCTGATCTGAAAACCAGATCAGGTCCTGAAAAGCTGATCTGAAAACCAGATCAGGTCCTGAAAAGCTGATCTGAAAACCAGATCAGGTCCTGATAAGCTGATCTGAAAACCAGATCAGGTCCTGAAAAGCTGATCTGAAAACCAGATCAGGTCCTGAAAAGCTGATCTGAAAACCAGACCAGGTCCTGATAAGCTGATCTGAAAACCAGACCAGCTCCTGATAAGCTGATCTAAAAATCAGACCAGCTCCTAATAAGATGATCTGAAAACCAGAGCAGCTCCTGATAAGCTGATCTGATAGCTGATACCTGATCTAATAGGTGATACCTGATCTAATAGCTGATACCTCTTATTTGCTATTATTAAACATGGATGAGAAAATTTTAAAACGGTGTTGATAAGAAGTGTCTTGAAGAAAAAGCTTCGTAGTATAAAAACTGGTGAAATAGATACACGTGAACAACTAAGAGATATATTTGATCCTATAACAGAACCTCTCAAAGAATTCATAAATAGTTCTAAAAATATTGAAAGATTACACAAGAAAGAACAAAGTAAAATGAAGACAGAAGTTGAAAATAATACAAGTTTAAAGTCTGAAAAACCATCACTCAAGATAGAGACAAGTTAAAGAAACTTTCAAAAGGAACAATATTTGATAATACCATCTTATTTAATGATGCTAATACTGAGAATGATTATGACGATGAAGAAGAAGAAGATGATTTTTACTCACGGCCTTCCAACATCGAAGATGCTTATATTGACTTATTAGTCTGGGAAGGATGAAATGAATTAGATACAAACTATGACTCACATAAAGACTTCAATAATGAGTGGAAATTTGGTGATAGAAATCTAAAACTGAATAAAGATAAAATACAAGTTGATGATCAAATATGGGGCTTAAAAGTGGGTTTATTTTCTTTAATGATTGATAAAACGTGAAAATAGTATGACAAATTTGATTTTGAAAACTAAATAAAATATATAATTTCTACCAATGTATACAATGTTCACTGACGGTGAACAATGTTATCAGTAAATTGTTTCTGGAAACTCAAATCGAGAAACTAAAGGATGAATTAATAAGTGGAGTGTGAAATAAAATTAACGATAGAAGATAGGTATAAAATTGAAAAAGACATTCTAAAAATTAAATCATCTTTTGACAAACAAATTGAAGAGCTGAGCGATAAAATTTATAGATTGGAAAATTAACTACATTTTAGTATAAATATCTGAAAATGTATCAAGTAGATCACAACACTCGCCAAAAAACTGTAAAACAACTCAATGTCCTTAAAAAGAAATTTAGTAAACGTAATCCATAATAAATTTATAAAATTGTTTGTCTATTGTAGTGATGTAATGAATGGAATAGATGATCTTTTATGGAGCTGATTTAGGTGAACTGGGTAGCTATTCTAGAGAAAATAGAAATTATTGATTTTTTGCTGACTGTAACTGACACATTCTCAAAATTTATATTGTGAGTATCGTTGAAAATAAAAGCTGCACTCGAAAAAAACCAAGGCAATGGAAAATATTTTTGAAATGATATGAGTATCAAAACAAAAAAATACATATAGATGTTGGTACAGAATTTTTAATAAACACTGCAAAATTCATGCATAAATAGAGGATTAAAAATTACTTAATATGAAAGCATCAATAGTAGATTGATTTAATAGATCATTAAAAGGAATTATGTGCTAAGAATTTAGCTATAATGGTTCATATAAGTGGATTGATATACACAAAGAAGGATTGATTAGGAATTTTAGGTCTCAGGGAAGATAAATAGCTTAATATACTAGAATTCTCTAAACTTGATGGTCTGTATGAAATATTGTGAAAACTTAAGAGTTCAAAATATTCAGCAACACATCATATTATCATTTTTTATAGTAAAAGGTGTACATTTTCCATTTCGAAAGCTCTAGCACACAAAATTTTAAATTGTGAATATGAGGTTATTATAATAGATATTCACTCTGTTCATTTCTAGATAAACTAAGAAAATTGGGCTTTGATATCCAATCTTTAACAATGTACATGTGTATGAATGGGTATCAAACAAACTTACTAAATAAATACCGACTTCAACTAGAATCATGCTGAAGCATGCATAAATTGTAAAATGGAATGTAAACAGATCTTACTTTATATCTGTATCTGTATGAATATGAAATAAATTTACCGAAAAAATATTGGAAGCATGCCGAAGTATGTATGATTTAAAAAAATTCCTGACATCATACTTTTATAAGTACAGAAATTTTAAGAGTTTGTGGCAAATGAAATACATACATACTTATGTATCTACTTTGTTAAAAATTCAAAAGAGTGAATTCGTAATTCTAATTGTATAGATTTTTAATTGAAACACCACTAAATGTCGGACTCTCGCCTCACTATTGATAGAATAGCATGCTAAAGCATGCATGCTAGCAAAATATTAAACTTGTTAGAATGTGATGAGAAAGGTTTTTCTAATCATTAATTTGTAGACAGCAATTGTATCTAGATCAACTCAACTCATGAATGTATTGTATACAGGTATGATTGATAGTGGTGAGGACCTTTTCTAAGTGAGAAATGATTACATCTGAATGCGATACAACGCAGTCTACGTTAACCACAATAACGTCACGTGGTCAAACACCAAATCTTATATAGAAACACTTGAAGTAAAAATTCTCCTAAACATAGATATTCCAATGTTTCTAACACTTTATGAAAACACTGACGGTGAAATGATGATGGAGGTAAATGTGTTATCTTAGATCGATTTTCTAGAATAGTTGATTATTAAAGATGTATTTCTTTGTATATGAACTAATTTTTACGTACATACATATATTTACCTATATGTATGTTAATACTCTTAAAATTATATAAATATTTTCTATTTCAAGTAGTAAAATCTGAAAAAATAGTAGTGACACATTAGAAGAAAAAATTAATAAAATAAAAAGAGAGACTGACTGATCAACTGATACGTACACTCTGTCTGACAGGTACAAAAAGCTCACTTAAATATATTAGAAATATATACGCAATACGCTAAACTTTAATAAAATTAGAAAAAAAAAATCACTTCATCTAGAACATCAAATAAAAGCCATAGGGACCCGTCATAAAATAAACATATACTCGTACATTATTAATGTACTTAAACATATTATCAGTATGAAGTAACACAATTTGAAGAATAAAAAGTTTAAAATTTAATTATCTCTAACGCTGACAAAGAGGAGACAGAAATGTTGACATATAAAGTCATATTGTATACTAGAGGACCAGTTGAGAGGTTAGACCTAAATTGTAAGAAAACGACTTCGTTTTCTGTTGTTCGCTATTCAAGAAGAAAATAAGATTATTCATTATGAATTAACTAATTTAAAAGTACATTTAAGTTCAGTCTCATATCCATATGATGATAATCCTAACATAAAATTTAAAAATAAACGTAATGCAATTCTATATAGTTATTATATGTATCTAAGATTCCAGCAAAGGTAGTATATGAAAGAATCTCATGCGTTTCTACCTGTACCAGAGTTTAAGATAAAAGCACCTTTTATTCAATAGCGGGGCAATTGAATAAAATTTTAATTTGAAATAGTAAGCAAAGAAATCAGCTTACTGTATTCTTATTCATGATCGTATAATAGAATACATATGTATATACCTATCAAAGGACAAGTTCGAAAAGTCTTATAAATTGAGTAATATGGAAAACAACATAATTTTTATATACGTACAATGTTTCAAAAGTAATTCAAATGATTTCATCGCAAAAGAAGTAGCGATTGTTTTGAACAATTACGAATATAATGATTTCATTATAAAACTCAATAATCAATAAAAAATAAAAAAAAGAAGCAAGCTGGCTAACAAAAAACTATCATTACATAAGCTGGACTGCTGGATCAGTTTCATTTAAAAATGTTTATAAATGTATAAAAGGCAATGCAAGATGTTCTAAAATAAATGTAAAAGGTGATGAAAAAAGCCTACGGCTGGAAAAAATTTTATATCAAAATATTTCTAAGAATGAAGATAAGCTGCATCAACTTTAAACAAATGTAAATTAAATATAGGAAATATTTCTATTATAGTTACTATTATTCTAAAGTATGTATCTTAAGGAATTTAGTTTTACTTAAAACAGCAAATCCTCACAAACTATTAAGTAAATACAGATAAAAGTTAAAACAACGTTTTTTTAATTTCAAATAAAAAAAAAAACTATGAAGATATTTGACATCTATACATAAAAGACCAGGTGAATATTTACAACAACAACAAAAACAAAAAAATGTATTCAAACACGGAGGCAAACACTTATTTGTATGTACATACATATGTACATACATACATAAAATCAATTTGTAGATATGTATGTACACATAATATCAAATTTCTTATCAATACTCAAATATTTATTAGATCTTGACAATCACACTTACATATCTACATCATAAAAATATATGAACAACGCAAACCATTCAGTCAGAGCACATGCCCAAGCTAAACGATCTTATTATGGACAGAGAAACTATAAATTTCCATGATCGTATGAAAAGAAGTTCAGCGAAAGAAGCCGGACGTAGTTAAATAAACAAAATCTGTAATATAAACAAATTTCTCGCAGGCAGACTTTAAAGCTGGACAATTTTAAGCATGACAAAATACCCAGCAACCTTGAGTATGAAAATATACTTATGTATATGTATATGTATCAGATATATGAAAATATTTTATAGAACCAAATCTCGATATTGAATACAATTTATTTCTACGTACATATAACTACTAGCGTGAGAAAATCATACGCACACACACACATATACCAGATTTCATATAAGAAAAATTCATATTATTTCAACAACACACCACCCCTCACAAAACACGGCCAACCTTAAATTCCTACAGATATACATACAAAAATTCTCACGGTCATTCCTACAAACAACACTGACAACAACACAAATCACGATCAGCCTTAAACTCCTACGAACATGCATACAGATTCCCACGCATACATATCACTCGTACGACAACACCCTCACCTATCCTCAAATCACTAATAGCATTAAACTCCTACAAACATATGTACATACACACAGACATATTACTACACCAACCTCACTTACCCTAAATCATGATCAGCCTTAAATTTTCACAGACATACATACATACAGATTCCTACGTATACATATTACAACAACATCCATCCTCACCTCTCTTAAATCACGATCAGCCTTAAGCTCCTACAAACATATAGACATACATACACGCAGTCGATCAACCTCAACTACACCACACACCCAGCCCCGCTTAAATTCCCCCGGACAGACACATCCACAAATTCCCATGGATACATATTACTCGTACAACAACACCCTCACCTACCCCAAATCACTATAAGCCTTAAATTCCTACAGAGCCTTAAATTCCTACAACACCTGCATACACGCAGTCGATCTACCACAACTATACCCCGCCCCCTGTCAATCACACCCTCACACAAATTCCAACAGACAGGTATACACACACACACATACACTCAATCCATCTACCTCTACTACACCACGCTCCCCCGACCAATCACAGCCTCACAAAACAGACAGACAGACAGACAGACACATCCATTAACTCCCTCGGTTATGTATTACGACAACAGCTCCACCCACCCAAATCACGGCCAGCCTTAAACTCCTGTATTAGCATTAGAAATAACTTTTATGTTTTTCCCGTCGGAATTATGAAAAATCATTTTCCCGTCGGCATTTGAAAAAAATAATAATCATGTTTTGCCGTCGGCATTTGAAAAAAATAATATTCATGTTTTACCGTAGACATTAGGAAAAATAATCATGTATTGCCGTCGGCATTAGGAAAAATTAATTTTCACTATTTTACCCCCATTAGTATTAGGAAAAATCATTTCATGATTTTCCCTTTGGTACTAGGAAAAATCATTTTCATGATTTTCCCGTCGGCATATATATCTACTTATGAAATCTTATTCATATGAAACCCCTTAATCCAAACATACATATAAATTCCCACGGTCATAAAAACCCGGACTTATTAAACCACCCTCGTATGTATTAAACAAACAAAACCCCTTATGTAAACAAAAAATTCCTTATGTAAACAAAAAGTTGGACGGACTTATTGACCCACCCTCGTAGGGTATCAAATTTCACAAATTTCCAAGAATTTTAAAATTTTAAAATTTTAATTACCCAAATTTTAAAATTTTGTACTGAAATTCTCAAATTTCAAATTTTAATTACCCAAATTTCACAATTTTAATCGGCGCCCGGATTGGCAGTTCCCTACTACTGATATGAACATGCTTAGCGATTTATCTCTAGTAATGGAGGCGTTGCAACACACCACCACTCGGAAATCCAATCGGATCCATTGTGTTTGGATTTATCTCCTTATAAGAATAAAAATTTCGAAGTTGTGATATTTTTTTCTATTTTCAAATATTTTTATTATTGAGTTTTTATTTTTTCGCTCATTTTTTACTTTGTTCTTTCTCTTTTACTAATTTAAATTTTTTTTAAACTAATTTTATAAACATAATATATAAAAAATCGATTTGTTTTAACAAAAATTTGTTTATTACACCTAATTCACACGAAGACTTTTATGAAGTCTATTTTTCGACGTCATTTTTGGTTTGATAGCGAACGGGGTAGAGAAGAAAGAGGGGTAGAAAAAATGACTCGATTTCTGTTTTCTATGGTTTTTTCATATTTTTCTTTACACAAATTTGTGTTCCTGTTGTTACGTTTTATTATTAATATTCTCATATTGGTGTGTTCTTCGAAGGAAAATTTTATTAATAAAGTACCCTGTCGGAAATTCGGTTAACTTTAAACAAACTATTTCACAAATAGTATTGACTGACACTTGGATTACTTTCAATGTAATCAACTGACTATTTTAGCATTGCGATGTCCTAGGCGGTAGTCAATTGTCTTACTCTGCACTACTTTCAACTAACTTAAAGTTGACTTTTTTAAATCACCTTGTAGTCTGTAAATTAAAAAAATTTTTCCGGGGTTCGAACATGTATCATCACACGTTACTCAACGCGCTATCACTCGGCTAAGGTACCATCTAAAATAACAACAGCAAAATGTTAATATAAAACTGAAATGAGTTTCAGAGTAGCTGAGAATAAATTTGTTCGCTCTCATCAAATTTGATTACGTACTCAACTTAAGAATTAGTTTTAGGTTTGTTCTGGATGACATTGCAGTTAGCTTTTAGTCAGTCTAAGATAATAATATTAAATTAATTATTTTTGTAGTCAAGCACACATTCTCCGACAGGGTATGTAAATGTATGTATAAGCAATAAAAATCAAAATCAATAAAAAAAATTAGACATGTAAAAATAATCATCGTATGAACGCAAATAATTTTTGGTAGCAACTTCAAAAGGGAATCAGGAAAAATAGACGTCATAAATTTCATCGTCTAAATCCTGTGTTATTATTATTTCTTTTTTTTATTTTGTCTTTCATTTAAACAACAGTAAAACACCTTTAGGATTTTCTTTGTTTTGCATTTTTGTGTTTGTTTTTTACGTTAAAAATATTTGGAAAATTTGTTTTATTGCAATGTAATGCTAGTTCTTTAATTTTTTCTTTTTCAATACTTATTTCTTTTTTTTTTAATGTAAGTTAATGAATTTGTTGTGTGATTTTTATACTGTTCATGCTGATATTTTTGTGTGTGTGTGAATTGAAGATTTTTATTTGTTTCAGTTTTTTCTGGTTGAATCTGTGAAATTATTTTAAAAGTTAAAGTCTTGTTTTTACTATTAAATATTATGTCATAGTTAAAAGTGTTTTATTTTTTAATTTTATACTTATTTTTATTTTTATTTTTCATAACATATGTAAGTATTTAAGAAGAAAAATGTTTTTCTTAAAAAATCTATTCTTGGGTGTGTTTGGGTGATTTACGAGTAGTTTTAAGTTTTACAAAATTCCAAAACTATACTTTTAATTATCAATAAATATTATGAATTTATAATCATCGTTTTAGGACTTAAATTTGTAAGTCTTTATTTTACACAGTTTTATTAAATACCTACAGAATTGTTATGAATTTTCATATAAGTTTAATTTTTTGCTTATTTAAATTATAAATATTTATTATTATTCTTATAGTTTTTCTTAATGTTTTTTTTTGCAATTTAAATTTGTTTGCAAAATTTTGTTTAAGTTTGTTTAAATTGAAAATTTGTTGTTATTTTTTAAAACTATAACGACAATAAAAAATCATTTTATTGATTTTTAATTTTTTTTTCTTTTTTTTAACTACTTTTTTTTTTGTAAGACTAATATTTGCTTTATTATTATTATTATTATTATTTATTATATATTATAATATTATTATTAATTTTATTATTATTGTTATAATCTTTATAGTTATTTCTATGTGTGTTTGAAAAACCAAAAGTAAATACCGTGAATTTTATAAATTTTTTCGTTTTAACTAAAATTTATTTACTTGATTTAAATTTCTTTTAATATATATATTCAAAATTTTCTAGGTCTGCTTAAAAATAATGCTAATATAAATGTTTATTAGCTCCTTAAATATAATGCTAGAAATTTTTTACTTTAACTTTAGTACACCCACTTAGAAGAAAAATATATTGGGCGCTTTGAGCAAAAAAGCTTTTTTGTGAATAAAATACATAAATATTTTGAATTTTATGATTTATTTACAAAATTATTTAACAATTGAAGATATCTCTATAAAATTTGTATAACAAATTTGCTTGATTTTTAATTTGTAGCAAAGTAAAAGATCTGTTGGAATTTCTCTTGAGAAAAGATAGTAAGAAATAGAATCTAATATATTATCAAATAGCCAAGAAGACATGGTTTTCATAAAAAACAAAACTATTTTAATAAAATTATGGGCTAAAATTGCTAATGAAGTGAAACCAGGCAATACTATATACCAATCCCCAAACCAGTGGCAGTTTTCCAAAACTTTTATCTTATATTTACACAAAAAAATAAATAAAATCCTGACTAAATAATTTTCAATATCAATTATAGTTTTGTAATATTAATTAGAAAAATAAACGATTTTGCCGATTGCAAGCAAATTGAGAATATCAGTTACATTTTTATATTAGAATTAATTAAAGCAAAGTAAAATTTAATTGAACCAATTAAAATTGTAATGGAATATAATAATTAGCAAGTATTTTATTTTTTATTTATATTTTCATTGTAAATAATCTCAAAGGTTTTAATTGTTACATTGAAACAAAATGGAATGATCATGTAACATTTTGTAATATTTAATCAAAAGTTAATTAATACGATAATTTCTACTAACTATTTCGTTGAAATCATTCATATTTTTCAATAGAACAATACGATTAATACAACTAAAATTAAGTTGCTTCAGTTAAATTCTTTTCTAGTTAAAATAAAGTTACAACTAATTAAATTAAATATTTAAGTAAGTTCAATTAAAATTTTAATTTATTAAATTTAATTTTATATTAATTCAATGAAATTTTTAATTAATTCACTTAACGGCCTGTGCCACGATGTCGCCAGAAATCGTTTGATCGAATACTTATACTGAAAACAACAACAAAATTTTCTAATGTTATTGTTGTTTGCACAACAAGTTGTCGATCGAACGATTTCTGGTAACATCGTGGCACAGGCCCGTAAGTTTTTAATTAATTCAATCAAATTTTAATTAATTAAAATAGATTGTTATTTGTTACACAAAATTTTTGAAATTGATGGAAAGAAATATTTAAACTAATAATTAAATAAAATTTTAATTGCAAATAATAATTAATTTGGGGATTAAAAAAATAGTCTTAAGCGAGATGGTGTCATAATGTTTAAAAATTTTTGTTTGAAAAAAAAGAAACAAAAGCAAAATCCATTACGTTAAAATAATTTAAAATGTCCTGACACTTAAGACTAACGTTTGAATCCGGCAAATATATATTGTTTTCTGGTAGTCGTTGGTTTAAAATAAATGTCAAGGAAATTTTTACTTGATTCCTAGAGAAACACTCTTCCACCTATAGGATTATATATACGAGAACGCCAAAAGCGCAAGCCGCGCAACACACGCTAGAAATATAATATACGTTTCCCCCTTTTAGATGGCTTTTCAGAACTACAATGCTTTTTCCTTTTACAAATAACGTATGTTGAGTAAATCACTCCACGTTTAAGTTAAGTTATTATATTATTAGAGAGAGCCCTGCTCCTATGAATCGTCTATAGGAAATTATTTTGTAATTTGTTTAAATTAAATAAATAAATTTTATTTTTATTTTGTAATACGAAAATTTCTTTAATGGTTCTGGCTATAAATCTCGCTAATGATAAGAAGATAAGAAAAGTTGAATTTATATAAAGAAGTCTATTTTAATAATCTATTTATAATTATTTTATTTTTCCTCGCCTTAATGTTTTTTTTCCATTTAAACATTTAAGAATACATACTGTACTTTAGTATGTTAAAAGTATGTGACTTGTATTATGGAGAACTAAATTAATTTGCTAAGAAATAAAAATATTATTGCTTACTTATTTTGTAATGAAAATGTTG
This sequence comes from Tachina lurida, assembly GCA_944452675.1. Classification (NCBI taxonomy): domain Eukaryota; kingdom Metazoa; phylum Arthropoda; class Insecta; order Diptera; family Tachinidae; genus Tachina; species Tachina lurida. Next base: position 12,380,696 of record OX101753.1, read on the forward strand.
CTGTTCTCTGTAATTTATTTATAAATTTTCTATAATTTTTTTTTTGAAAATTCAAAATAATGCCTCCATTAATTTACACTTAAAATTGCTTGTTTAAGGTTTTTATTTTAATTTATGTATTATTATTATTAAAGTGGGACCGTTTTTTTTTCACTACAACCCTTAATTTAAGGACTCAATATTTTTGGCCCATTATGCAAGGGGGCCTGGAATGGCAATGAAATCTTTATACTGAAACCGAGTAATTTTGCAGTATAATATGGCTGTAATTGCTAACTACAGTCAATTTTGAGTCCATATACGTTTACTGGATTGCAAGCCTTACAAATAATAATTTAATAACATAATAATAAATATTTACATATACATAAATACATATCGTTAGCTTAATATAGAAAGGCCCTAACTCATTATATTTTTGAAATCGAGTTTTTCGAGTATTTCGATAGAAAAATTAAAAAATTCTCGATTTCAAAAATAAATAATGAGTTAGGGCCTTTCTATATTAAGGCAACGATATGTATATATAGGCTTATGATTATTACTTTTTAACTATTTTTATTTCATTTTAAAATATTTACACCATTTAAAGAATTTTTTCCGACTTCTCTTTTGAGTAGATTCCACACATACATAAATGCCTTACTCGGTTTTTGTTTTTCCTTTTTTATAAATCTTTAATTTGGTCTACGCTTTTGGTCACTTATTTTATAATTTAGAATATTATTTACGTTTTTTTAAGCATTGTTGTTTTACTCGTAATTTATATTCAAAAAAATTCTTATTTTCCCACAGAGAAATTGTCATCAATGCGGCTGCAGAGAATTAAGAATTTTTTTGCAACAATTGCTTTTTTGGAAAATGCCAAACAAAAATTTATGTTTAAAAATTAAAGTAAATTATTAAATGATTACTAAAGAGTTTCGTTTTTCTTCTTAAATTATTTCCTAACATTAAATAAAATATTTACAATTTGTGCGTTTGTTTTATAATGCTTTTTGGGAGAAGAGAAAAAGAGATTTTCAAAAATTAATTTCTGCAATATTTTTTTTGTTAATTTTTGTTGTTTCGAAGTTTGCTAGAGCTCTGAAGCCATATATATTACACCTACATTGGTTTATAGAAAAAAAAATAAATTGGTTTTATTTAAAACACAAAAATATACAGCCTTATTTATAAAACTTATTAAGGTTTTCAAGTGTTTTTAAAACAAATTTTCATACAAAATTTTTCTTAAAAGTCCTTTATAAATCCTTAAAAATTTTTATAAATAAGGCCGTTTGAATATAAAGCTAAAATCGAATTTAAACCAAATTTTTAATACTGAATTTACATTGTCTCGAAATCGAGTATTTACGAGATGTTGAGCTAAGTCTAGTTGTTTTTTTTCACTAGATTCCCCATACAAAATGAAATCTAGTTTGTCAGTAGATTTGTAGGAAATCTAGTCAAAATCTAATACTTTTATTTATTTTTTTCTACCCTGTACAACATATTTTTATGAAAAGTGAGTGAATTAGCTTTAATAAGTTTAAGCTTTACAAAGTTTTCTACTGAAGGTGTGTGAATGAGCTAAGTCGGCACTTTTTGGGTTACAGTTTAAGCTAAATTTTTAGACAAAGGATTTTGTCTTGGATATGAAATCACGAAAAATCTTAAGAAGTCTTAGTGTAAACGATATAGATTTTGATAAAGATTTTAAATCATATATACCAAATTTCCAGACAATGCAGTATAAGTAAAAAGCAAAAATTGTTTTTTATTAATACTACCTATTATTTTACAGAAGTTAGTGGAGCTATTCATGAGTATTGAGTATGTCGAGTCGAATATTAGCTTACGACAATTTTGTATTTGATTAAAGAAAACTTGTACAAGTTTTCTTTATTCTATGACAAAATTCTCGTACACCAATATTCAACTCGACATGCGCAATACATTTCATGCTTTAAATATAAAATATTAGAGAATACAAAATTTTTGAGCATTTTTTATTGCAAGAATTATTTATATGAATATTTAAACCAAGCATGTGAAAGAGGTTTTATTCTGTTGTGGTCAACTATCCAGACTCTTACATTGGATCTCTGGTGAAGTTGATAAGCTTGATATTTGTCAAACTTTAAGACAAAAAAAAAAGAAGAGAGGTGTAGTAGGACTCTCGGTTATAGCTATGCTGCTAACAAACTTAGTGCGTCAAATAACAATGCAAGTTATGGCGTTTTTGAAATAAATTAGAGATAGGCATTTTTAAAAAGATAGTAATATTGAGTGACTGACGGACTTTCCTGAATCAGAAACAGGAAACCGTCATAAGTTAAAAAATTCTATTTTTTTGGGTTAATAATACAGAATTACTCTTTATATCACTTGCTCATATTCTGAAAAAAAGAAGAGAGGTGTCTTAGGACTACCGGTTAAAGCTATGCTGCTTAGCTATATAAAACGAACTTAATGTGTTCAATAAAAATTTAATTATACGATGGTGTCAAATTCGCCGCAATTATTTCAAAACGTTTCCTTTTGTTTCCCATTATTTTCTTATCTAGCGGCGTATAATTAAATTAATGTATTACCAGTGGACGGCGGCGGCTGTTAGCCGGCTTACAGCCGAAGGGCTGTGTTCTCTGCTTTGTGCTCATGTGCAAAAACAAATTGAGCAATTTTTTTCATTGTTTTAGTTTCAAAGAACAAAATAAAACAGAATCAAACAATTTGTTTCGTTTAATTTCGTACTCTGGTTTTAAGTACAAAGAAATCAAAACAAAAATAAGTTTATAACTGTAATAGTGTCGATTATTTTTGTTACGAAAATCACATCCTAGGTCTTGCGTCGTGACATAAATAGCATAGCTATAAAAATGGTCATTGATTACACACATAATGGAAAATATCGTGCCATAACCGTAAAAGAAAAGCTTAAGCGACATAATTTTCGAAGTTAATTTTTTCACCAGAATCGATTTTGGTAAAAAAAACCATGTCCAAAAACTGTATCAGATAAGCTTTCTTTTGGCGGTTCCCAAAGCAAGACATGATGCATTCCTTTGGAAGCGAGAAGACATATTGATCAGACACAATAATTATACATTGATTATCACGTTCTTTACTGCAGCTGCAGACGAAGGCATATATTGTTTCTACTCATGCCAAGTGTTCGCATTTTTTTTTATAAATTTGTTTTAAAAATTCCATTATTTTTTTGCTCCTTATGTCACCTACAAACTTTGTAATTTTTATTTAAAAAAAACCACAGTTTGTGTTTGATAAACTGAAGATAACTTCGATTTAAGTAAAAGAAATGTATGCAAGTTTCGCAAGCATTTATTTAAAAATTTTGTATTAGTAATGGCATTGCAGATAATTGATAGCAAGATACAATAAAACAAAATATTAATTTTTTTAATTAATTAATTCTTTAAACAAGTATTAATGCATAAGCAATATTACTCGTATGCAATGAATTATACAATTCATTAAAAAACGAATTATAGAATTCCTTTGCGGGACACATTAAAACTATTCCTTATTTTCCTAGGACATGTTTAGTGTAATGGATGCTGGATTCAAAAATTATACATGCCGTGCATTTCTTTCTCATTTCTTTTTTCCCGCAGGCAATGCCCTAAAATCACATTTACTTACAAAAGTTGAAATATGAAGATCTTCTTTTCATTGGCGTAGCTATAAATTTTTTTTTCAAGGGGGAATTATGACTGGCGATTTTTATGAAAAGTATTCAAATAAATAATTACATGTAATTTTTAATAATTCTAAGGGGGGGGGGCAACATCAATTCTTGGGTAGGCAATGCAACCCCCATAATGGTCTTTTTACGCCTAGGCTCCTTTTTTGCTAAATTATATTGCAGAATAAATTAAAGCTCATTTTTCACAAGATTTTCTTCTCTCCCAAACATTAGTTATACCAAATTTAAAATTATATATAATAATACATACTAAGAATAACTTTAAAAGTTGAATATTCTTATTAGAGTTTTTTAATTTATTTTTTTTTTGTTTTAAATACTTTACAAAAAATTAACGTTTTCTACTTAAATTTATAATAACTTACTTTTCTTACTTATGTATATAACTATAATTTCTTTATATTAATATTTATTTACAATTATTTTATTAAAAAAAAAATTATATTAAACAACCCAAAAACAATTTAAATAAAAACTTTTACATTTAATTTTATTTTATTGAGCATGAACACAAGTAAAAGTTGTTGTCAAAAATAAAATTTTACATTTCGGTTGATTCGTATTTTAAGTTTTATTTAAACTTATTTCTCATTTTGGCTACAAATTTTTTTTATATTCAAAGAAAATTTTTATTTTGTTGTTCAAATGTGCAATTGAGGATTTGAAAAAAATTCTGAGTGTTCGATGAGAGGGAGTTTATATTGCACAATATTTACAATGAAGAAGCTGAATAGCTGTAACTTTAAAATTAAAATTTATTGTAACCTTAATGTATTGCTGAGTTCATGTGGTAAATGTGAGAGAGTCTTGGAATTACTTATATAAATTTTAAATTTCAAAGCTTTAAATAATGACAGCGATGGGAAAAGAAAGGCAGTCATTGAATTTTCAAAGTGTAAAATTTTGCTTCCACTAAAACGAACTTTAAAATTAAATAGGCGTTTAAGGATGTTTAGATTTTCTCTCAATATATCAAACTCAATGGGGACAGCAAATATTAGCGTTGTCAAATATTTTTTTATATAAAATAGTACTTGTTGGGGATAAAAACTTCTATATTAAAAATTGAAGCTTTGAGTGACTAAGCATTGATAGCTGCACAAAATAATGTAGAGAAATGTCTGATATTAAGGACAATATTATTGCAATATTTCTTATATTTCTCTGCTGCGTTCTTGTTAATCACTGTTTTCCAAACTAGTGCTGCCGGGGGAGTTAATTTTTTTTAATTCATTGAGAATGAAAAACCAAATATGAATCATTCATTTACAGCTCTGGAATGTCTACTGCTATGACTAGGGCGTTACCTTCTTTAGGAAAGAAAGGGATGGTGATTTTTTGCAAGTTTTTTTTTAATAAGGCAATATTGCAGCGCCTCTGGTGTCAATGAGGCGCATTAATTTTTTCTTTTGAAGTTGTGCTTAGTAGCCATCTCGCCTATAATTTTGCTACACAATACCGACGAATCAGAGCCGATCTGATGTTACATTAGTATTTGTACTCGCTAAAGCCGATGTAGTTAGATCAGTGACCATTTTCTACGACTTCGTCACTTGAACTTTCCTACAACAACTGGAGGAACAAAGGGACACTAATGCACATCAGAAAAATGCGTGTTGTCGCTATTTAATTAATTTTACGGTGACCCGAAAATTTGGTTTTGTAGCCAATGTGCTAATTACTTCAGCCAAGGCCACTCCCACCTGAAAGCGTGCAAAACTTGAAAGATCTTTCGAAAATACAAATGAAATCTCTCTCTGTTGTTTGCCAAAAATATGAAAAAAACTGAAAGAAAAAAATTTCATTCAGTTGTAATTTTAGAGATGGTAAGATTGAGCTTTCATTAAAAAAAAAAAGCTTTCAGCAAATTGTAATACTAAAAGGAAAAATCAAATGAAATCTCTCTCTCTCTGTTGTTTGTCAAAAATATGAAAAAAAAGCTTAAAAAAAATTCTTTCAGTTGTAATTTTAGAGATGGTAAGATTGAGCTTTTATTCCAAAAAAAGCTTTCAGCAAATTGTAATATTAAAATGAAAAATCAAATGAAATATCTCTCTGTTGTTTGCCAAAAATATGAAAAAAAAACGAAAAAAAGTTCTTTCAGTTATAATTTTAGATTGGTAAAAAAAAAGTTCATTCAGTTCTAATTTTAGAGATGGTAAGATTGAGCTTTCATTCCGAAAAAAAGCTTTCAGCAAATTGTAATACTAAAATGAAAAATCAAATGAAATATCTCTCTGTTGTTTGCCAAAAATATGAAAATAAAACTGAAAAAAAGTTCAAAAAAAGCTTTCAGCAAATTGTAATACTATGAATCAAAACAATTCACATAGTCCAATTGCACTAAAACACTGAGTATATAAAGCAGAAATCCACATCAACTGACACCATGCACAGTGAACCAAACACACAAAGAACGCTGATAATGAAGGTGCAAAGACCTTCGAGAACAGCTAGTTGTTCCGTTCTACTAAGTGTTTGTCAGAATATTTACAATTAACTTTGGTGTTATTTGCTCATTAATAATGATCATTATTAACATGTAATTTGGCTTACAAAGCGATACAAACTTTAGTTTAATCAAATTATATATATTGAAAAAAAAAAAATATTTTTGTGGAAGCAAAATTAAACACCAATACCAAAATTATGAGCCTTGAAAAATTTTGCCATAATAAGGAGGAATACAGTTTCCTGTTAATTTTTTTTTTTTTAATTTATTTTTGAAGTGTTGATTTGTTGTTTTTTTCAACGCTTTTTAATTGTTGTGTCATGATATAAAGTACTAGAATTTTATTTATATTCTGCCTTATCGTGGTTGGCGTATTTCAAATACGACTACGACTGTTTGGTAATAGATTAAAGAAAAACTGTTGAAGTCTTATTTAGTCTATTACCAACTAGTCGTAGTCGTATTTGAAATACGCCAACCACGATAAGGCAGATTGTTGTGTGTTATTTTTCATGATATTTGTTATTTTTCATATATTTTTTTTTGTACTAAAATGAGAAAACAAAAGCAGCAGTTTTTTGTTAAAACTTGTTGTCCGCAAGTTTCCAACAATAAAGTGTTCGATTGTTTTCCAGTATTTAATAAATAAATACGCATAACACCAAACATTATGCATTTGCATCAACACGCAGATATTATTGCTCGCAGCCACCTTTTATTTTATTTCACTTCAATAGTGAAATATTTGCTTTATTATTTGATCGAATTGTTCAAAAATTTTCATTTTTTTTAAACCATTTTATTGTTTGTTAGTTAAATAAATTATTAAAAATTAAAAATTTCTTGGTAAGAGTTAGTTAGTTTGTTTGCTTGTTAATTTGTGTTGTGGTTCAATTAGTTAGTTTGTGGCTGGTGAAAAACGAGTAAAACAAATTGTTTTATAAACATTTATTATATTTCAAATCTGTACTGTGTGATGTTCAATTGTGGTTTTTGCCATCATAAAAACCATAAGATGTTGTTGATAACAGTGAATTTGTTTTGAAAGATACTTTCACGAATGTTTATAAACAAATTTGTTTTTATTTTTATTAGTTATGCATGAGTTTGAGGTGTGTGTGTGTGTGTATGTGTTTTAATTTGCTATGATTTATTTGGTTGGCTGGTTAGTTGTTTTTGGTTGTTAGTTTGTTTGTTAGATTTTAGTTAGTTGGTTGTTAGCATGTTAGTTTGGTGAAGTTTTATATGGTTTATGTATTGAATTTCGAAAAATTCTGACCATTAGTTTGTAAAGACTTCGAAAATCAGACTTCACGTATTTGATTTTATATGGGTTATTCTATTGGTTTTGTTTTTTTTTTGTTTTGGATTAAGTTGGGAAGTTTAAAGGTTTCGCCTAGAAACAGTAGAACCTTGTAAAATTAGTTTCTATAATCTTGATACAATATTTAAACATTTGTTATCATCTTTATTCTGTAATGACGATATTTTAAATATTTAAGTAATTTTAGTGTTTTGAAGAGACATTTGGTACGTTCGTAAAAGCATTTATAGTGCATGTCTGCAGCATTACGAACATCTAATAATAGTGTATTCACAATAACAAATAACTTTATAGCCAACTGTTAAAACCTGGGGGCAAATTACGGCACTCGTTATCCAACGAAATTACGAAATATTTCATAAGAGTTTATATGGAAACATTTTAAAATTTCGAACCGTATCGATGCCGTAATTTTCCCTTTGGTTTTACCATACAAATTGTTTTTGTTAAAACCAATTTAGAACTGGTTTAAGTTGGTTTTATGAAATGCAACCTTGTTTTCGCTATGCTAAATTCAGTGCTTCCAAATTAAAATTACCAGAAGCAGCTGATAATTTTCATGTCAGTGAATAACAATAGATGTCGCTTGAAAGTTTATCAACTTAAAAATAGATGCAGCAGCAACAATAGTAACAAAATTATGGAAAGAAAAGAGTTTTTTGAAAGGAAAACAACGAAAATATTTTCATTAGCCTCAGGGAAGTGAAAATAGACGTTATCACTCACCTCAATCCGCCGATAAAAAAAAGCAATGTGAGTCCGATCACAGGGGAGATGTGTAAGCATCTAGTAATCAATTTTTTTTTTTAATATTGGCCTATGGTAACTAAAATAAGATATATAAATTTTTAACTCTACTGTACTGTATCTGTGGAAAACGGCATCTACAGTAGTGGATTTATTATTTGTGAAGGTTTGTGGAGAATTGCTCATATGCAAGTGGAAAATGTCAAATAAAAATTTTGCTAAAGCTTGCGACTGTGGGTTTGCAAAATTTTTATTAAAATCTTCACCCATTATAATTGGCATGAGATGGAGATTGTTATCCAATTGTCGTGCACCAGCTTCAGTGTAAGGCAACAGTAGGTAATGAAGATATGTTATAATATAATATTATAATTTCCTTATAAAGACTGCTATATATCTTTTAAACAAATATTTGACATTTAAAACGCTCTTTTATTTAAAAGTTTATATTTATTTTATATTTTTCAACTTTTTAACAAAATTATCCCCACTGGCAACACTATTACACTTCACAAGCAATTTCTATTAAAATTAACATTGCTCCTGAAGGTATGCTTTAAGAATCGGTTGAGTGTATTTCTATGCAGCTGTTAAGTTTCTCTGTTCTTCTTGTTGTCTGTATGATTACATTAACACACTCATACATAGCTCACACCGATTGTATAACGCTTTACGATTGGTTAAAAATTACATCGCACATCTTACTCAAAATTTGTGATTGTATTGTGAAAAAGATTTTTAACCCCTAGAGTATAGATGTTTACACATCGAAAAACTTTTATTTTGTGATGTACTTTTGCATTTTTTACACATAATAACTTGAAGCACTTCTTCACTTTTTATTACCAGTTCCATAATTTCAAAATACATATTTACAAAAAATTAATTACTTTCCATTTTAAAGCACATTGTGAAATTTCTGAGTTTTTCATACAAACAAAAAGATTTCTTGTACAGTTTGTCAAATAAGTGTTATAAAAAGCAGAGAAAAATACAGCAACAAACACACGCATTTCTGCAAGAGATTTATTTTATTTTAAACAAAGTTATTAGACCGTCTGTGAGCTAAAACCTGAATTTAACAAACTTGCAGTGTGAATGCAAAATCAGCTGTTAATGGTTTTAACGTTAAAACCAGGCTTTAACTTTCAGTGTGAAAACACTATAACATTAAAAAATGCATAATTTGGCAGCACTGTTTAGTGTCAAGCATTTTTTAATGCAAGTAATTGGTATACTTGCCGCAAATCTCTGCAAATGACGCAGTCAATTATTTTAAGATGCAATGAGATGCAGTGCAACAATAAGTTGAATATATATACATAAACTTTGAATCTTACGAAAAAAGAAGATTGATTTATTCGAAAATGACTTTAAAACACATACGAGTAATCTCGGTAGTTTTTTATTACTTCCAAGGAGGGTTTTTTTTATTTAAATTGCCTTCTTTCTACGCCCAATTATGTTCTTATAAGAAATAGCCACTTTGATTTTCTTTACAATCTTTTTCTTACTATAATTTAAAGGAAAATTGTCACTTTCGTTGTCATGATCTTCTGAAATAAAATCAGTTGTCTACTTAAATATTGTTTGCAGTTCGTTCAAAAATTTCAACTGTGCACAGATGTTGAGCAGTTGCAAAGCAAGTGCAACAGCTGATCTCGCATACACAGGAAAATTTGGCAGAATTTACGAACGTACCCATTTTAGATTTTCTGCTGCTCTTTAAAAAATGTTATGCCTGCTAATCAGAATTTTTGTGTGCAAGGATTTTTTTTTGTCTTGTTCATTATACAAAAGTCGGATTATGTGAAAATATTCTCTCTATGTTCCTAATTTTTCATAGCGACTTGCTGATGTTAAAGCCCAATAATTGACTTCTCAATTAAGTGTCATTTATCTTTAAATGTTATTTAAGTACCCAATTCATTGTTTTCAGCATAAAGTTGAGAGACATTTAAATGCCCAACCTTGTATATTCAAATGTTACTTAAGTATTACGAGCATACCATATGTTATTGTGCTTGTGTGTGCTTATTGAAAATAAGTACATGACAATCATGTGGTCGTATTAAAAAGAATTTCGTTGAATTTTCACAAATATATAACATATTCAATAAATAGTTTCATATTATGGAAAAATAAATAGAAAAATGCTTTCTGATACTCTTTTTGTTTCATAAAATGTTTTTTTATGCAATTTTACTTTTCTGCATTTTGATAACTTAACTTTCTTATGTATGATAAACAGCTGTTGTTTGAAAAGCTTTCGATAATACTGCAAGATTTTGTAGTGGTGCCATACTTTCAATACAATTTAATAAGAACTTTAATTAATCACTGAAAAAAAAAATTAAACTACATTTAAGTGCAACTTAAATTTAAGTGGCAATTAGCTAAATGACATATATATGAGAAGTCAATTATTGGGCCTAAGAGCTGCAATTGGAACGCTGAAAAATTATGTTGTCCAGATTTCAAGGTTTTACTGTTAGTTTATTATTTATTTATTTTGTGGGAAGTTTAAAAGGAAACATTTAAAGGAATTAAATGGAAGCTGGCTATGTTCATTATTATTTTTGGAAGTTCTTTTTTATGTTTATAAAATTACAAAATTTAATTTATTGATATTTAATGGCAGTTATTTATTTACTTGTGTAGTTATGTGTTTTTTTTTAGTTTAAAACTTTTATTTCCAAATTAAATAATTTTGCTTTAATCTTATTTAATATTTCTTGTTTTTTTCCTTCTAGGGAAACCGTGGAATTGGAAAAGAAACTGAAGTAAAATAAGAAATATGCTGAAGTAGGCTTGATAGGAAGAAAAAATACAATACAAAGAATGCTGTAACAAATTAAAAATTTATATATTAAAAAAAAACAAACCAGATAAAAGCCGTTTTAAGTGTTGAGAACAAATAAAAAGTCCTTTTGTAAACCGTAGGACATGCTTACTAATATTATAAATGTGTAATCGAGTTTGTTTCTTAGCTGCGCTTTCACGCATACACCGCTCAACAAATTTTGAAAATTCTTTCACGATTGAAAAGCTTTGAAATATAGGATATTTTTTATCCGGTTTTTAACCGGTTTCTGACACGAATTTTTTTTTACGAAATTAGAGTAATTTTCCTTTCTGGTTTGGATTGTTTAACCAGTTTCAAATCGTTTTTATGTATTTTTTTAAACAGATGAACGCAAGCGCAGCCCCGGGTAAAAGCTAGTCTAGCAGCAATATTTAAAAAGATGTTTGGTTATAATTTTTTTATATAAATTTCAGTTCAGAGATACAAATTGTTATATATTCTCATTCAATATGTTTGAATGTATATATATGTATGAATATATAATGAATCCAAAAGCTTATCGCTACATAGATATTCAAATAAGAATCAAGCTGTAACTACTTGACAAGAAAAAACTGTGCCTTGGGTTGGGTCCTAAAAATGCATCAAACTGATTCGGAATTTCATCTAAAAATTATCTATAGTGAAGAGGTCAATTGACTTCTCAGACCCTACAGTAAGAAGCAGGGAACCTAAAGAATTATTGTTTGACGTGCAACTGATTGGTGCAGTTTTTGGTCTGGCGGATTTATAAGAGTACAGTTTTCTGAAAATGGGCCTGGAGCAACTGTTACGATGAATGAATTTCCCTATAGAACCATGATTAACGATTTTGTATGGCTGGAAAGAATTGATGCGGATGACATTTCATTTAAACAAAATGTAACAAAATGGGTAACACAAGTAATGATACTATCGCTCATGCGCTTAAAAAGTTTCCTAACCATATGATTTCTCGAAGAGGTGTTCACAATTGGCCACCGAAATGTTGTGACTTAACACCTTTACATCTTGGGAGCTGCGTTAAAGATCAGTAGTGCGATTCACTAACTTTTTTTTAGCGATAATCACATCGTTAAAATAATTTTAACGAAAATTTATCGATTTTACTATTCAGTAACATTTTTAACGATATTCGCTGTAGGTTAATGTTAGCTGTGTCGTTATTTAAACGACAATAATTGATGTGCTTTTATCGGCAAAATCAACAGAAAATATCAGCTGCGCAGTATCGTTAAAAAGAAGTTACAGAATCACACATTCGTTATTGCAAGCGATAAAATGTATAGACAAAAATTGCGATTGTCGGATCGTAAAAAGTTGCTGAATCGCAGTCAATCAATTTCAAGGATTAAATATGTGAAGCTTTCGAGGACATCCATTCGAAAATTTGCAAATTGGTGATGAAATATTTCAGGGCTACGCTTGAAAGCTTGAAAGCCATTATTAGTTTGCTTACAAGCACTCATCTTTTTTAAGTTTATTTTTCATACAGTTCATATGGGAATTTGAATTTCCGTAGCTGGCTTTTAACATTCAACTTCTTATTGAAGACCTTTATATTTATTTTTATGAAACCTGAAACGGGATACATTTTTGTTTTAAAATTACTGCACGTGTAGTGCGACTAAATATTGTGAAATTTTTAGCATGAGACTTTTTAGTTTGCTAAAGCTATCATTAAAGCTCTCTTACGCCAGACTCTTGATTTACGGCCTTATTTTGCAAAAGGAAAACACTAACCCCCTATTCATAAAATTTTAAACGAATTTGAAATGTATTTTATTTCAAATTTTTCATATAAAATTTTCCTAAAACGAATTTCAAATTTATTTTATTTTTTTATGAATACGGGGGTAAACGTTGACAAATTTTGTATGTAAATATTTTTTTTCATTTATATTTTTCCATATAAAATTTGTCAAAGCTTAACGTTTTCGCCTTACAAATATTAAACCCTTGTATATGCTATCACAACCATTTTTATGCTCTATGTCTTCTCGCTGCAAATAAAAAGAAATTCCATGCTAAAAATTTCATTACTACAGGCCTGGGTAATTCCAGTCATTAACTAATTTTTGCCCAGCGGGTAATTTTTAATTAAAAACAAATGAAAGAAAAGGATTTAAAAAAAATTATGGTCTTAAGATTGAAACTAAAATTTAAAGTTACTAGGAAAATTCAACTTAAATGTAATTTTTTTTAGTTTTGGAAATTTTAAGTTTTTTTATTTGAAGTGTATCAGTGTTTTTTTTTTCAAATAAAGTTTTATCGTTTTATTTCATTTTTCAATTTAGTTTAAATTTAATTTTAGGAAGATAAATTTATTTTTTCTCTTTTTTAGATGTTTTTTGTTTGATTTTTTTTTTAATTTTTTTTTTGCTTTTAAGTTTTACGATTTTTTTTGTTTAATAATTAATTTTTGAATTATTTAATTATTGTTTTAAGCGTGATTTTATTGTTTTTTTTTGGATTTTTTATTTTTAATTTTTATTTTTTGCTGTTTGTTTACTTAAAAAGTTTCGCAATTAATTTAATAATTAACAAATTGATTTTGTGATAAAACCAATAACAATAACCACCTCTCTCATATAGCTACGAGACAATAATATGTGGTGCTGATAGTAGTACAGCTATTGTAGCTAATATTGTGAACATTGTGAATATGATAAGGCACAGTCTGTCAACGACCATAGCGGCAAATTTCCAATCATTGGCTATATCATTTTCTTCATCTTCTTTGCGAAGCTTTATTAGTACATAAAACAAAATCGAATATATGTGCATATACATACATACATATGTAGATGGTGTTTGTTTTTTTTTTAGTAAAAAATTTTTAAAATTAATTAAAATTAAAAATGAAAGTGAATAAATTGGAAAAACGTTAGTTATGTTAAGGTCAAAGGTCAGCATATTGTATATATACATATAATTTTTTTTTTTAAGGAATAGAAAATTAAGATTTAAATAGAAAGTTAACATGGAGAAGTAAGAGGTAGTTTAAGGGTTACATTTTAAAAATATATAACTATGTTTTTATATTTATAAGGATTCGTTTTTTCTATAAAAAAAAAGTTCAGTTTTACAGTGGCCGCAAGAAATATTTGTAGACCATTATGCCCATTATTGGTTAGACCCACCGACCATTTTTTAAAAAAATTAGTTAGGTATGAGATATATATATTTCGAATATCACCTTTCTGAATGGTTTCTGATATATTAGGCATTAATTTTGCTGCATATCAACTATTTCAAGCTAAATCATCATCAATCAAGCAAAATCATCATCGCCTAAATAGCAGCCGCCAGTTAAATCTTTTAATTTAAACTTATAAAACAATAAAAATAATATAAAAGAAATCTTAATTATAATTAAATATGCATATTTAGTTATAACAGAAATCATTTCATTTCATTCTTTATTGAAAATACACTTCAATTATTTGTTTTCTTGTGTAAGATTAACAGCAAATCGATAGTCAAATATATATTACATCGGCGGCATCGTGGTCGCCCTTAAAACGATGGACTTATGATAGTTAATATATTTTAACGCTATAAAAATATATTTGTTGAAAATAATTTTTAAAAGTAATAAGAAATACAAAAATGGAATAATTTAGAATCTTTCCTTCGTCATCAAAGAAAAGACCATCGAAACCTGGATTGCGGGAAGGTAACGTAAGGAAACGGCTTACAGAATATGGGAAAGATTACGTTTCCATTAAAAAGAAAGAATTTTCAGAAAGATCTGTGAAACCGGGATATAATGATTGCTTTCTGAAATGCGGAAGCTTTTTTTTCTCTTGCAACTACATTCACATTCACGAATCATTTTGGAACATATCGGACGATGAAAAGTCCAAGTTCTATTTTAAATGCAAAAATAACAACATGTTTTTCAATATACAGCAGTAAAGTTGTATATATGTATATATACAGCACAAAAAGCTACTTTTTAAAAATATATTATGAAAAGTAGCGTAGATATGCGGCACAAAACAATATATTTCACTTTCCATAAAGTAATTTTAACTTTTAATTTTATCCACGAAAGTTCACAAAAAATGTACAGTTTTCTTCAAAACATGTTTCTATCGGGTACATTTTGAGGAAACTTTATGTAAACCTTCTATGCCGTTTTTCTCCACTCTGACTTTTTGGCATATGCTCCAAACCAATAATGAGCTGACGATATATTAAATTTAATTGAACTAGATTGATTTTTAATACATTTAATTAAATTATTTTTTTGAGCTGTAGGTCTGCTTTCTACTTGTATTTTATTAGTTCAATATAAAACAGACCTAAAGCTCAAAAAAATAGTTTAATTAGAAACTATAAATAAAATAAAAAAATAAATAATAAAATAAATATTTTTTACAAATAACTCAAGGCAGTCACTGTGCAACTGAACTATTTTTTTCATGTGCAATGTGTTATGAAAACTAATCTTACCTGATCCGTGATGAAACGTATTTCCTTTAATATTAAACTTAATTCATATTCCGTTTGTGTTTTTATACATGTATGATGCGTTACAGCATCCGGCATTCTGGTACTACCTATTGGACCTATGCTACCATCATCACCTTGTCTAAATGGCCAATCACAACAAAAAAAAAACAGTAAAGCATTAATATAAAAACAATTCAAATTCAATTAAATATAATAAAAAAATCTCTGAATACACATAAAGCCCATTGAAAAGTAATAATTTAAATACCCATAGACTGTACGATAGAAAGCTGGATTATGAGGCAGTGTGCCACCCGGAGTCAAAGGACGTACATTACGAAAATCATCATCAATATCCAAAACATTGGCCAGCAAGGACTTTGAAGAGCTAAATAAAAATTAAATGTTATTATATTTATGTTATATAAAACATTTCAATATTATTGTTATCTTTCAATTGGCAAAAGTTTACCGCTCTTTTAGCTCCACATCGGACAAGATTTGATGTTTCCTCTCGGAGGAGGTGTCCGAACAAGGCGTTGATGAAAAGTCCAGTATAATGGGTCTGCCCGGACGTTGCATGCGTAAGATCCAGGGCAGCCAGCAAAGAAATACCACACGTATCTGAGCATTTGTTGTTTGGGTATTTTTGCCAGGTTGTTTGATTTTTGTATCATAATTTTTAATTAATTTAAGAAAATAAATATATAAAATATTAGTAACAAAATTGCTTTTAATGTTTCATGATTGTATGAATTTGTTTTGTTCTTTTTTTTTTTTTTTTGCAATAAAATGATTTTCTTTGGTGAGTTTTCTTTTCGTTAGCACGCTTTATGTTTCCGTAGATTTTTTTGGACCTTTAATGTTTGTTTGTTGAGATAATTAAGTCAGTTATTTGTTAAAGATTTTCTTATAAGCGGATTTGTTATGCAATTTGTTAGTAACATGCATGCAAGTTAATTTTTTTTAATAAAATATTAACAAGTAAAGCGTTACACTTAGACAGAGTGATGTGGTTAGCGGAAAAGGCGTTCAGATTTTTTAATGCAGTGTGCAGTAAGCATATAAAATTAATTAAATTTTTTATTTAAATTACTTTTTTTATTTCACATATTGTTAGTTTTTTCCCCCCACTGATTAAAGCCATAATTCAATTGTATTACTCTGCTGCAAGAAATGTCCACAAAAACTTTCCATTGATATTTACGGAGAACAAAATAAAAAACAAAAAAAAAAAAAAAAACATTTGCAGCAAAAAGCTTTCATAGCTTTGCCACAACAATGCATTAATTTAAAATTAATGTATGATAAATAAAACACATTTTTGATGCAACATGACTGCCACTTCGAAAAGACACACATTTTCATGTTGATTTGCATAAGATTTTATAAATTATACATGTGACCTCCTGAATGAATAAAAACACCATTAAGGGCATCAATTTGACATTAGCGTACACACACACACGCGCGCACACAAGCAAATGCATGCACATGCATGCACACTTTCAAACATTTACTCAAACATGTATAAATGTACACATTTGCAGTTTTGCGCGCTTCTGACAGTTGTGGCTTGTTTTGGCTTAAATTTTGTAAAGAAATTAATAATGAAGCAGCAGCATTTGAAAATTGTCAAAATTTATTACCAAAATATGCTGGGGATTAAAAATATTTGTCGTGAATAATGGACGTGATATACAGCACTATAATACAAGTGTTTTGATGAACTAGTTAAAAGCAAGTTCGTTTTCATCATTAAAACATGAATGGACCAGAGAAAATATATACAAACATATTAGAGGGCGTAATGTGTAAATCGAAACGGAAGACAATGATTTTAAGTTTACGCACGCAAAGAAAAAATATGGTTGAGGTAACCATAATCAAACAGCAACATACTATGATTGAATTATATGGTTGCAGTAAAATCATATTATTGTCAACGGAAAAGCAAAGTTTAAATAATATTATTTTCTGAGTTAATAATAATATTATCTGCAAAAACAATTAACTTTGTTATACCTAATCTTATTATTGTAAATAAGACAACACTATTGTTAGATATGACTAAAATATAACTGAATCTTACCATACCATGTTCTAATATTATAATAATATTGTTCAATACGACCATAGTATTATTTTATGTAATAATAATATTTTGTTTTTTAATCATATATTTATTGGCAAATCTTTTATAGAAATGTATACTTATGTATAGAAATGTATACTTACATATATGTGTGTACACGAAATACAGACATATCTGTATAAAGAGATATACATATATACAAATGTTTGTACATATTATTTTTATTTAACTACCCTTTTGTTTATACTTTTTTTTATTTATTTAACACCACGCGTACACTACCGATAGCTTACAAACGAAATACTGAACTGACAGATGTTTCTGAAAAAGATTTTTTTAAAAACTTAACATAGTATGGTTTTGGATAACATTATATTGTTATTTACATCATATTATTTTTACACAATAATACAAATTATATTGTAGTCATAAATTTTTAACAAAACTATATTGTTAACCTCTAACCATATCGCACTTTCTATGAATATAATAATGTAATTATTAAATTCAAACATTACTCTGTTTATCGTAACGAAATTAATGCTTAAAATAACAATAACTAGTTTTCAACGGCCACACATTTGTTTCAGAGAACATAATATTGTTTTCTCAACCATTTTACAACCATATATTTTCTTGCGTGCGTGTTATTAACAAACAAATTCGAAAGCATTTGCTTTCGTTTCGAATTACAGAGTAGACCCCCAGCTATGGTTTGTCTAATTTTAAAACCTTAATCGAAATACACTTCTAGTCGAATTCCGCTAGCCTTTAGTTATTTAATTATTTTTTATACAATATATTTTACAAAATTTGCCCCATAAGGCTGTATGCTCGTACAAGTGATGCCGTCCACTTTATATTCCTATGATATTATTAACAATAATTTTGTTACTGACTAGCAAGGACTAGATTTTATTAAAAATAATAGAAATTATGAATAGCGCGTCATTTGGTTTAGAATTTTGCCGTAAGTCTTTAGCACAAAAGCGACATAACTAATAATCATCATTATTTATTCAGAACTTGCACTGCAACAAAATTATTAATAATATTTGCATGCATAAATTAAATCTTTGATAAAGATTCTTTCAATACAATCTTTTGAACTGTGACAGTTGCTGGCAGCCATATTGTTGAAGCTACACTCAGGGAAAAGCTGCAACATAAAAATAAGAACGCGTCACATTAATTCAATAATTTGCAATATAATATAATTAATGCCCTAATTCTGTTCGACGATTGTATCGTTTTGTTTACGGACGAAAAAAGCCGCCGTTGTGATTATTTAAAACAATTATTATTTATTGTCTATGCTAAAAGGTTCGTGTATTTGCTTTATAATTTTGTTCCAAACATTATATCCAACACATTTTTTTATATATTTTTGAAACTATTGTATAATGCTTTAATTAAATTTTTATGTTTTAAAAACATGGCAATAATATTTTTATTTTTCATTATCAAAGACAACAACCGTTTTTGAAGAAAATAATTTAGAGAATTCAAAAGTATTTTCAAACAAAAACGTCCTAAATATTCCTGCTGGATCAGGGCGAACATATTAATAAATTTTTGTAAAAACTACGACAGTTTTTAGCCCAAAAAGGAACAATTTCCTTCAAAGCGAGAACCAGGTGTTTTGTAAAAGCTCAACATCAATCAATTGCTAAGTTAAAAAAATAAAACTTCTAAGTTTACTTTCGAAAAAAAAAAAAATTTTAATTTTCTTTGTTTATCTACCGCCATTTTTCCAAACTGAATAAAAGCTGCATTTCACCCAAAACGAGCTTAAAGTTTTGATTTATTTGTAACCATAATATCTTGCATTTAATAAGATATAATAAAATATATGTTTACACTTCCATTTGTTTTCAATGATCCTTATAGAGCTCTGCACTCTTGTTGGAGTTTTCATGAAAGCAAAAATGATAACAATATTTATGAAAAATAAAAAGCATAATAATGGTACAATGATAATACTCGTAATAATGAAGAAGAAAAAAAGAGAAACTATGAAAGCAAAGAAAACTTTATAAGAATAACTTAAGAGTTTAAGTAGTTGTAAAAGTTGAAAATTGAAGTAACTAGTTTTCCCTTTTAATGCTATTGTTATTTTTTGCTCGTTTTCTATAAAATTTTCCTTGCATTTTATTTTTCAAGTAAAAGATGTAAATGTTTTTCTTTTTAGTGCTTTGTGAAAATATTTTTCTCTCGCCAAAGATTTATTACTAATACGATTTTCTATTGTATAAGAATTTATTTTTCTGTGGTTTTGTAATGCAACTGTCTGCATTTTTTTTTACCAACTGTTTCTTTTTTTTTTAATTATATTTACTTGCAACACACGCGCTTTGCTGATTTGCATTTGTACTTTTGTTCCGTTATAAAACGTTTACAATTTCTATGGCAACATTAGTAACAAAAACTCGCTTTAAGGCCCATGGTGCATATAAACAAGATTTAGTTGAATAACTGCATATGTTCTTTTTTACATTGAAAATTAAGAAATTCAGTTTTATTGATCCATAACAAGAATGCAAAATTTTTTAAATCTACTTACTTGTAAAAACATAATAGCCCAATTCACAGTCTTGTGCAAATGGTCTTGCATCGTAGAATGTGCAAAATGGTATAGTATATTGATACTCACCAAAAAGAATTATTGAGTGGTGAGTATCCATATACTATACCATTTTGCACATGCTACGATGCAAGTCCATAGAAAATTTGTTTTCCTTCTCAAATCCCGTATATATCCGGAAATTTGATTTGATTATATTCTATGGCCACCGGAAAAGTTTAAAAGTCCTGAAAATTTCCAATTTTAGTCTTGGCATATAAGTAATTACTTCATAAGTTTGCTTAAAATTTTATTTAAAAAATACAATTTTAAGACATATGCAGTTATTATAAGCAACCATTGAAATAAAAATACCTTTTTTATTATAGAAATAAAAAACTAACGAGATACACACACGCAATGTGCGTATATTGAACCAAAAATGATTTTCGGTTTGAGGGGCTTAATGCATAAGTATGTGTGTGTGTACATGTGCTGCTAAGTAATAGCAAAAGATTTTTAAGTTTGCATTAATGCAAATTAAATGCAGCTTTGCTGAAAACATTTTTAAGGCAACAGCTGCAAAATTTAAGAGAAAAGCGTTCGTTATTTTGCAGAAAATAAAATGGAGTTACAAGTTTAAGCTATTATTTTTAAAGTAGAGATAATTTGGAGAAATTTTGAGTTACTGCAAGTTACTAGATGCAGCCGAAATAAATCCAAAGTAGTCTCTTTGCCAGTGTCTATATGACAAAAGGTTTGTGTGTAAAGTTCTTTGAATTTTTTTTTAACACATACGACCTGTTCTAAAATATACTTACAAGCTTACCAAACTGCTAATGAAAGCTGTTTTAATGAAAAAACATTTTTTATAATAGCTTTCTATTTTTCACAAAGGAAATTCAGCAGCTAAAAGCTTTAGGCTCTATAAATAGCGCTTCTAACCTTAAAAATAACACAAATATCTTAATTATTTAAAGCTTAGAAATAACTTGTATGTTTACAAAAAAAAATATTCGAAAAGTTTTTCTTTTGTTAAGAGCTAAGCACATTGTTATGCACATTTTTATGCACCAGTAGTATATAAACCAAACTCGAATGTTACAGAGAAAAATTCCCAACAGATTATGGTGAATTATGTTTTTTGTTGCATATTAATTCTAAGTTAAATAGAAATAAGAAATTTATTATTGAGTAAAATATTATTATTTCTCTAACTTTATCAAATTGTAACAACTCTATGTTCAATTAAATTTTATTTTGTATTTTTTTTTACAAAATGCTACTTTTCAAAGCCCTTAAACTATAAATATAAGTAGTACATAAAATTTCTAATTAGTAAGAACTATAAACCTTAAGTACAGCAAAGCTTAAAATAAAAACTAACCATATACTTATAAGTACACGATAAGACGGCAAAAGAGAAGAAAATGAAAATTTTACTTATTTATAAAGCAGAAAAGGAACAAAAATTATTAAGCGGAAACAGGATATACAATAAGGAATTAAAATTAATGCAATAAAATTTAAAACAACTGGAACAAGTAACAAGTAGGGAAGTGGCGGCAACAGGAAGGTTGTGGGTTAGGTCGGAAATAACCACAAACAATTTCTCAATCTTCTATAAAGCTCTTTATATTTACACACATATGTATATGTATATGTATGTATGTATGTACAAGTATGTGTGTTAAATTTTTCTCATTGATTATGCAGCGTATACTTAATGAGCTTTGTAAATAAATATTACTCATACGCATGCATTGTGTAAAGAATGCTTGAATGCATGTTTAACACTTCCAGAAACTTCTTGGAAATCTATGTTTTCAAAGGTACTTTTTGGTAAAGTACTTTTTGGGAAGATACTTTTTGAAAAGATACGTTTTAAAAAGGTGCTCTTTTTTGAAAAGACAGTTTCAAATAAAATAAAAATCAAAAAGGTTACTTTTTAAAAAAATTTATTTTCAAAATACACTCAATGAAATATGTATATGTACTTTTTTAAAAGGTACTTTTGAACAGGGTATTTTTTGAAACAGTACTTTAAGAAAAAAGTACTTTTTTAAAAGGTACTCTTTGAAAAAAGTACTTCTTGAAAAGGTAACTTTTAAAGAGACACTCTTTGAAAAGGTAGTTTTTAAAAAGGTACTCTTTGCAAAGGTACGTTTTGAAAATATTATTTTTTTAAAGGTTGTTTTTGATAAAGTACTTTTTGCAAATGTTAGTTTTTAAAAATGTACTTTTTAAAATGCAACTTTCTGCAAAGCTTTTTTTTTAAGAGAAGAGTAGTAAGGATAAACTTTTCCCATTCCTTTATGACCTCTATTTACGTCTGCTTAAAATAATTACACTGTGCAACAGTGAAAAATACGCACGGTGCTGACAGTATATTTTCGATTTTTAAGCATCAAAGTGGGCGTAATTGGGTACTTAGGAGGCCAAGACACGTTCAGATTATATTGATGTGAGTAGTAGTGGAATCCCACTCCTGGCGCCGATTAAAATTGTGAAATTTGGGTAATTAAAATTTGAAATTTGAGAATTTCAGTACAAAATTTTAAAATTTGGGTAATTAAAATTTTAAAATTTTAAAATTCTTGGAAATTTGTGAAATTTGATACCCTACGAGGGTGGATCAATAAGTCCGTCCAACTTTTTGTTTACATAAGGAATTTTTTGTTTACATAAGGAGTTTTTTTTGTTTACATTAACTTTGTGTGAACGGGTGATTTTTTTTGAGGTTACCTTAATATAGAAAGGGCCTAACTCATTATTTTTTTTTTGTGGGGTGGATTAAGGGGTTTCATAAGATTAAGATTTCATAAGTATATATGCCGACGGGAAAATCATGAAATGATTTTTCTTAATACCAACGGGAAAATCATGCAATGATTTTTCCTAATACTAATGGGTGTGAAATAGTGAAAATTTATTTTTCTTAGTGCCTACGGCAATACATGATTTTCCTAATGCCTACGGCAATATATGAATATTTTTCCTAATGCCTACGGCAATATATGTTTATTTTTCCTAATGCCTACGGCAATATATGAATATTTTTCCTAATGCCTACGGCAATATATGTTTATTTTTCCTAATGCCTACGGCAAAACATGATTATTATTTTCTAATACCAAAGGGAAAATTGCCAGTGTTGCCAGACTGTAGAAATTTGTTATCGTAATACTATATCAGTAATATCAGAGAAAATATTTATTTATGTGTTCACATGTATGTGAACACCCATACTTGTGTTCACATGTATGTGAACACCCATACTTGTGTGTGGGGGGTCCAGCTTGATAGTCGCGGGTAATTTAATATTTTGTGTGTTTGTTTAAGAAATATGTATGTATGTATGTATGTGTATGTATGTATGTATGTATGTATGTGTATGTATGTATGTATGTATGTATGTATGTATGTATGTATGTATGTATGTATGTATGTGTGTATATGTATGGATGTATGTATGTATGTATATGTATGTGTGCATGTATGTGTGCATGTATGAATGTGTGATCGTGGGTACTTGTGCGTGGAATATTTTGTAGAATACATATATATTTTGCAAGGTAGTCATTTTCTTTGTCTACGATTATTTTAAAGCAGCAAACTAAGTACAGTCAGCAGCAGAGAAACAAAAAGTAAAATTTTTGGATGCTGCAAGGATACTGCTTCTAATTTTAGTATAAATACGCCAACATTTCTAACCAACATATCAGTACGTTATTGTATTTACAAGAAGTATCATCAGCAATTGTGTTAAAGTGAAATAATAATAAAATAATTAAAAATGAGTTCATCAGGTTATCAGTGTAATACATGTAATAAGGTATACAAATACCAAAAGTCCTTTTTGGAGCATGTTAAAAACCATAGTGTACAGAATCAAGTGGTCGTAAGCCGGGGCATAAATCCAGAGCTACCGCAGACATCTCTTCAAAATCACCAAAATCCATCATCATCATTTATTCATCAACAATATCCTTCTCTTCAGTATCCTCAATATCAGTTACCATTAAATTTTCAACAATACGGTATGCCATGGAATAATCAGTTTTTGGGATACAATTATAATCCCAATGTGATGCAATGGCAGCCTCTTAATTATCATCAACAAGAGTACCAGCATCAACAACAAGATCATCAACATCAAGCTCAACAACAACAACAACAACAAGCTCAACAACAACAACAAGCTCAACAACAGGGTGTGGGTATCCTTGGAGGTAATTTATTCGACGATGCTATGGACATAAGCTTACCGGAAAGTGATGGAGAAGTAGAAGAAAGAAGAGAAAAAACTCTGCCAACTCCAATGAATACTTCGCATGCTAAAACAGATGAAGTAGAAGCGAATGTGCGATATTATAAAATATCTAAAGCATTCAAAAACCATATTGCCACTTATGCAATTTTAAACAAAAAAGACCAACTTCTGTTGGAAGAATTTGTTGAAGAAAATAAAAATGTTTTTATGGAGCGACTTCAAGTGAATTTAAGTAAGCATTCAATAATTAAATTTCATGTGAGTATTGTGGCGGAGTATATAAAAATTGTTGGAGAAGAATTGGAGTTGTGCATAATATCACATGTAGCCAAAATGAGTTTGCTGACGAGGGCAGATAGCATTGAAGAATTATTCCGTAAGCAGGTTGAGGAGATTTCAACCAAAATGTCCGAATTTGAAGAGCGAGATTCTGGTTGGACTTTGTCACGCATAGTCCGAGCAGAAATCAACATCAACAAATCTTCGCTCGTCAAAGGATCGAACTGGATATCCACACCTCAAAAATTAGCGATAAAAAAAGCTTGCATCAATATACAAAACGATGATGAATTTTGTTTCAAGTGGTGTATGATTGCTGCCATGGATACAACCCAATACAATCAAGAACGTTGCAGTTCTTATAATATTCAAGACATTGCTGCAGAGACGATTGTTACGCGAAATGGTGTAGCGC
Source organism: Tachina lurida (assembly GCA_944452675.1). Lineage (NCBI taxonomy): Eukaryota > Metazoa > Arthropoda > Insecta > Diptera > Tachinidae > Tachina > Tachina lurida. The sequence goes on from OX101753.1 coordinate 12,405,859, forward strand.
TAAATTTCAAAAATTTACGCTTCCCATTAGAATTAAACAAAATCAAAGAGTTTGAGGTGAACAATCCAGCAATAAGTGTTAATGTATTTGGCTATGATGAGGGGGCCAATCAGATTATTGGTCCTTACTATATCACCAAAGACGAGAAAATTAGTCATGTAAACTTGTTGCTTTTGGAAAATGGTGAAGTTCATCACTACATTTTGATAAAGAACATATCAAAGTAAGTTAAAAAATTATACTACACTTTAATTTAATGATACATATACTTCTTTTATATATTTTATAATATATACGTTTTACTTATAAACTTTTATTTTATTTTTTTATCATTCACAGACTTTTGACGAATCAGATAACCACCGATAGGCACAAACTACACTTCTGCAATAGCTGTCTCCAATATACCCATAGGGAGAACGTGATGAGTACACATAAGGAGGAATGTGGGAAGATAGTCACAACTATGCCATCAGGTGAGGATGCCATTCTTAGTTTTAAGGGACATCAACGAAAAATGGATGTCCCGTTTGTTATTTACGCGGATTTCGAATGCGTATTAGAGGATATAAGTAATAGTGTAAGTAGTAAAACAAATTTAATAAAAAAGCACACACCTTGTGCCTTTAGTTATTTTATTAAGTGTCTCCATAGTAATAATTTAGATAAGCTTAGAATATATACGGGGGAAGATGCCTCCAAAAAATTTGTAGAATATTTAATTAAGGATTGTGAAGATATATATAATAACTATTTAGTTAACAATAGACAAATGGATACTTTATCCCCTTCAGATACTTATAATTTTTATAGTGCGGTGAATTGCCATATTTGCCAAAAATTTTTAGGCAAAGATCGTGTTAGAGATCACTGCCACATTAGTGGCAAATTTAGAGGCGCAGCCCACAATAAATGTAATTTAAATTACCAAATTCCCAAATTTATACCAGTTTACTTCCACAATTATTCAAATTATGACTCACATCTTTTCATTAAAGAATTAGGTGAAATTTCATTGCAACTGAAAGTACTCCCTCTCAATAAGGAACTTTATATATCCCTCTCCCAATTCACAGAAATGAGTGATGGCCATAAGCTTGAAATAAGATTTCTTGATACTATACGCTTTATGGCTGAGAGTTTGGAATCATTAGCCTGCAATTTGTCGGATAATGATTTCAGCACTATAAGGTCCTTATTTCAATCAGAAAAAGAATTTCAGCTTATTAAGAAAAAAGGTATTTTCCCATATGAGTACCTAAATTCATTCGAAAAATTAGATGAATGCCAGCTGCCTTCACGCAGTGATTTTTTTAATAAGTTGAATAATAAAGAGTGTTCTTTAGAGGAATACTCACATGCTGTAGAGGTATGGAATACTTTTGGTTGTGAAACAATGAAAGATTACATGGAACTTTACTTAAAAACAGACGTCCTCTTACTGACAGATATTTTCGAGAACTTTAGAAAAGTTTGTAAGGGTATTTATGAGCTCGATCCTTGCCAGTATTATACAGCACCTGGCCTTTCCTGGGATGCAATGCTCAAATATACAAAAATTGAGTTAGAATTATTGACAGACATAGACATGTACAATTTTATGAAAAAAGGTATACGTGGGGGGATAGTACAGTGTAGTCAAAGATATTCGAAAGCAAATAATAAATATTTGCAAGATTTCGACAAAGAAAAGCCCTCAGAATTTCTCGTCTATTTAGACGCTAACAATTTGTATGGATGGGCGATGTCGGAATATCTTCCTCATGGTGGGTTCAGATGGTTATCACAAGACGAGTTGAATCTGGATCCAAACAGCATAGCTGATAATGGAACAGACGGTTATATATATGAGGTTACGTTGGATTATCCCTCTCATTTACACGACTTGCATAATGATCTTCCTTTTTGCGCTGAAAATAAGAAACCAATGCAAGCGAAGTATAGCAAGTTGATAACCGATTTCTCTACAAAGCAATCATATGTGATACACTTTAGAGTTCTCAAACAGTGCTTAGAATATGGCTTAGTTTTAAAGAAAACTCATCGTATTCTAGCATTTAAACAATCTCCATGGTTAAAAGGCTATATTGACCTAAATACCAGACATAGAGCCACTGCTAAAAATGCTTTTGAAAAAAATTTTTTCAAACTACTTAATAATGCAGTGTATGGTAAAACCATGGAAAATGTGGACAAGAGGAGAGATGTTAAAATTGTTAATAATTGGGAGAAAACGAATCGGAATCATTTGGGTGCCCAAGATTGGATATCAAAACCAAATTTTCATAGTTTATCTATATTTTCCGAAGATCTTGTAGCAATCGAAATGACTAGAGTCAAAACCTGCTACAATAAACCAATTTACTTAGGATTTTGTGTACTCGAGCTGTCAAAATGGAAAATGTATAATTTCCATTACGGGTACATGCAACCTAAGTTTAAGACAAACCTCTCATTAAACTATATGGATACTGACTCTTTTATATATTCAATAAAGACTGATGACTTTTACGCTGACATAAAAAATGACATTCATGAACAATTTGACACATCGGACTATCCTACAGACAATATTTATAATTTCCCAATAGTAAATAAAAAAGTAATTGGTATGATGAAGGATGAAAATTGCGGTAAGATAATGACAGAGTTTGTTGGGCTGCGCTCAAAAATGTATTCATTTAGTGTAGAAAACCAAGATGATATTAAAAAATCGAAGGGGGTAAAGAGAGCCATATTAGATAAATATAGTTTAGCTACATATAAGAATTGCTTATTTAATAAGATTAATGTATATGATAGTATGTTAACATTTAAATCTAAGCTACATCAATTATATACTAGCGAATTAAATAAGGTAGTATTAAGCTATGGAGATGATAAGAGAAAAATTAGATCAAATAATATAAACACTTATGCATGGTATCATTTTCGTATTAAGGAAACTAACCCTGAATACGAACTTGACATGTTGCTAGATGAGATTGCTAAAATGCAAGAAAATCTTAGTTAATTAGTTAAGAAAAAATATTGTATATAAAATCCTATTTATTAAGAAAAATTGTTGTATATAATATCTTAGTTAATAAGAAAAAATATTGTATTTATATCCTATTTAATCAGAAAAATTGATGTATATAAAATCTTATTTATTAAGAAAAATTATTGTATTGTTGTTAAAATGAATGTAAAAAAAGCCTAAGAAATATTATTGTATTTAAATCCTATTTATTAAGAAAAGTTATTGTAAATAAACTATTGAAAAAAGAATGGAAAATGTGAGTGGTTTTTTTTATTTCTTTATTGACTTTACTTCGTTGGATCAAAAATTTTTGTTTTTTGCTTATTTGCAAATTCTTGTTTTCATGTCGCTTAAACATGCACAGTCTTGTTTTCAGGTTACTTAAACATGCACAGTCTTGTTTTCTTTGAGAGGTTCTGCACAAGAGAAATTGAATTTCACAATATTATGAAATTCAATTAGATATTTTCATAAAGAGAAATAATTTAGATAATCGGATAAAATCCTCATATTTTTTCACTACATACAAGTTTCTGTTATTTTATATTCGAACAGATGATTCCTAGTTTTCCTTTAGAAAAAAATAATACAAATCAAGGAATATTTTTATAATTCAATTTAATTTTATTTTATTATTTATACAATTTTATTTCATTTTTATTTAATTTATTTATAATGATGGAAACATTTCGTAATAGCCAATTATTAGATGTTCTAGTATATTTTTTCTTAAAAAATATATGGTACATCTGCAAGTATCAGGTCCCTCCTCACACTCAGGATGATACCAAGGACAGCTGGGGAAGTGTCCTTCAGTGTTGTCTTCATCTTCCATGACACCATATTCTTCGTTCTCATCCAGCATATTTTGGAAACATTTTATCATCTCCCAATGATCAAAAAGCCTGAAGCTTTCAAAATCTCTTATAAATTGATTAAGAGTACGTCTAATTTGACTCATTTTATTTGCTGATGAATGAATGATGATGAATGTTGGAAGGTTCCTTTAAGACTAATTTGTTCTGTAAATTTTTAAAATATCTATATGTTCTTTAAAATATCTATACTATCATCTCTATGTCGTATTTCTTTTTAGCACTCTATCTCTCTCTAACCCTTTTCTCTCTATTCCATATTTCTTTTTTACTACTCTATCTCTCTCTAACCGTTTTCTCTCTATAACTATCTCTTTCTGTCTATCACTATCCCCCACTTATTCACTATTTCACCACAATTATTTTCGATTAGCCTTTTTGAAGTCATCATCGCTACTTTTAAGATTATTTCCAGTTAAACATTCAGAGTGACAAGAAGTATCTAAATAAAATATAAAAAATAAAAAAATGGACTCCACAACAAATCTAATTGCAAAATTTAATGCTCTAAATAACAAAACTTTAATCCACGTAAAGGAGCTTGATTCTTCAACGAAATATACTATTAGAAATGTGTTACGTGTAACAACTAAATATGGACCAACCCTAAAAGTTGAAATGAATAAACATATAATGTTCCTGCCCAAACGATATAATATTTTAACTGATGACGATATCAAAGATCTTTCGAGCGGATCATATTGCCTAAGTAGAGAAGGTGAAGAAAACCTAATTGTCGAGAGTGAGCTGAGTGAATTTCTAATTCAAAATTCCCAATTTCCTGTTTGGCAATAATATATTAATTATGTATTTTAAATTATGAATAAAAAGACATTAAAGAGTTTTGTAAAATATAAATTTTTGTGTTTTATTTAATATTTTCAGTTATTTCATAAAGAAATTTAAGACATAAATGTCCACAGGTAAATGTATTGAAATTCTGATGCTGATTATAGTTGTATTTTATATTTGCACCAAGATATTTGACTACTTCCCAAGGAGGTTGTAAGTTTCCAAAGCTGTCGAAATATTCTTTTTCATTGTTGTTTTTATAGTATGCTACCCAATGTGTACCAGGTCCTGTTGATACATCTAAGTTGATTATTCCACATTCAATTTTCTTTGTTCGTTTTGGTAGAGTATTCAACATGAAAACTCCTCTAAAATATGGAATTTTTATAGAGAAACGGTTTAGGTCCACATCAGATAGTGGTCTGTTGGGCAGCATCTTTAAGAGTTTTTTGATTCCTCTTTGTGAACTAAACCATAACCTTTTTTATATGGTTTTAAGTAAAGTCCTTTTCCAACTGCTATAGATTCCATCGCTTTATTATGTCTAGTTGCTTCATCAAGTTGATTTTTTGCATTCTTTGTTGCATTTACAGCTTTAGCTATGGCAGCACCTCCAGTTGTTAGACTACCAATTGCACCCAGAGCAGTTAAAATCGGTATTAGAGGTAAAAAACCACCGATTTTTGGAACATGTATTACACGTGGAACTACAATTTGAGACTTTCTTCCTTTTAATGATTTGTTAATAGTTTTTCGTGCAATTTTAATAGCTGAGTTAATATCTAATGGTTTTTCCTTCTTTAGTATTTTTGTTGCAGCTCTAATTGATGTTCTAAACAGTTTTTTATCATTTGGCTTGTTCTTTTTAACATTTTTCTTTTTCTCCACACCCATACCAAATTTAGTTTTGGTTTTCATTGCGTTAGTAACCATATATGCAAATGATTTTTCTGCAAGACTACTGTCTTTTGCTAAAACTCGATTCCAAGCTGAATTTTCAAGTATTTTATCAGCTTTATGTCTAGTACTTAAATCCTTATTTTTTGAATACGCAATATCGTGATTTTTACAAGCAGAGTCCAATAAGTTAATACCTTTGTCACCTCGATTTAAACGTTTTTGTAGTTTTGTTCCAGGTCCACAGTACTGATACCCCGGAAGATGAAGCTCAACAGGTAGAGAGTTTATTATTTTATCTACTATACCTCCTCCAACGAAGGTGTTTTTATGACTAAACGTTTTCTGATATCGTATAACCATATTATCTAATTTTTTCTATAATAAGAGGTAACATTTATAAAATGTATTTAGTTACAAAAATGCAGTTAGTGAAACAACATAAAAATATTTTAGTTCGTAATATTGACGATTCAGTCAACATCACTTCAAAAATAAAGCATAGCCCCCTCTTACCAAATTCTATTCGTGCTCTAATAGTTGGACCATCCAATTGTGGAAAGACTAATGTTATGATTGGCTTACTAGAAAGTCCTAATGGACTCAAGTTTGAAAACATCTATTTATACTCAAAATCTCTATATCAACCCAAATATGAATACCTGAAGAAACTAATTTCACCAATTAAAGGAATGGGATATTATACATTTACAGATAATGAATCAGTTATTCCACCTGACGAAGCTAAAACTAATTCAATTATGATATTTGATGATGTTGCATGTGAAAAGCAGAATAATATACGTACATATTTTTGTATGGGGCGACATAGGGATGTCGATTCATTCTACTTGTGTCAAACTTATACTAGAATTCCCAAGCATTTAATAAGAGACAATGCCAATGTTATTATAATGTTTAAACAAGATGAGACAAATATGAAGCATGTTTATAGAGATCATGTTGGTGGCGATATGAGTTATGAAAAGTTTCATGAGATTTGTCGAGAGTGTTGGAAGGATAAATATGGATTTTTGGTGATTAGCAAAGATAATGAATTAAATGATGGACGCTACAGAAAGCAATTTGACTATTTCATAACTATATAAACTACTCTTCATAAACATTTACTTTAGTTATTAATCTAACTTTAAGCTTGATACATCTATTTGCTATAACCTCATCTGATACCTGATAAGCTGATCTGAAAACCAGACCAGCTACCTAATAAGCTGATTTGATACCTGATAACCTGATCTGAAAACCAGACCAGGTACTGATAAGCTGATCTGAAAACCAGACCAGGTCCTAAAAAGCTGATCTGAAAACCAGACCAGGTCCTGAAAAGCTGATCTGAAAACCAGACCAGGTCCTGATAAGCTGATCTGAAAACCAGACCAGGTCCTAAAAAGCTGATCTGAAAACCAGACCAGGTCCTGAAAAGCTGATCTGAAAACCAGACCAGGTCCTAAAAAGCTGATCTGAAAACCAGACCAGGTCCTAAAAAGCTGATCTGAAAACCAGACCAGGTCCTGAAAAGCTGATCTGAAAACCAGACCAGGTCCTAAAAAGCTGATCTGAAAACCAGACCAGGTCCTGAAAAGCTGATCTGAAAACCAGACCAGGTCCAGAAAAGCTGATCTGAAAACCAGACCAGGTCCTAAAAAGCTGATCTGAAAACCAGACCAGGTGCTAATAAGCTGATCTAATAGCTGATACCTCATCTAATAGCTGATACCTTTTATTTATTAAACATGGATGAGAAAATTTTAAAACAGTTGGTGTTGACAAGAAATGTCTTGAAGAAAAAGCTTCGTAGTATAAAAACTGGTGAAATAGATACACGTGAACAACTAAGAGATACATTTAAACCTATAACAGAACCACTGAAAGAATTCATAAATAGTTCTAAAAAAATTAAAAGAATTCCCATTAAAGAAGAAAATAAAATGAAGACAGAATTTGAAAATAATACAAGTTTAAAGTCTGAAAAACCATCATTCAAGATAGAGACAAGTACACCAAAGAAACTAGCAGAAGGAACAATATCTGATAGTACCATATTATTTAACGAAACTAATACTAAAAATGATGATGATGATGATGAAGATGATTTTTACTCACAAACTTCCAATACAGAAGATACTTATACTGATTTATCAGTCTTGGAAGAAAGAAATGAATTAGATACAAACTATGGTCCACATAAAGATTTCAATAATGAATGGAAATTCGGTGATAGTAAACTTACACTTAGTGAACATAAAATACAAGTTGGTGGTCAAATATGGGCTCTAACACCAGGACTATTTTCTCTAATGTTTCATAAAATACCAAAAAATTATGATAAATTTGAACTCGAAATCTATAAAAAGATTTTAATTACTACTAATGCATATAGAAGAGACTATAAACCTGATGGTCAAATTAAGGGTACTAGAGGATATAAATATAAACATATTATTAAGAAATTTATTGACGAGAAAAACCAGGATAATTTACCCGAATCAACAGGATCTAAGTCAAAAGGTAGCTACTTAGGTGATGGAATGATGGAATTTAACATCCATAAGCCCAACTATATATACTGGGATGATCCAAATGAGCTAGTAGATCGACTTCGACTACTGCTCGCATCACAAGCTGCAGGTCATAATAATCACAATAACGAGATTATATCAATTATTGAAGAACTACGTGAAGCTAATATAATACATTAACTTTAATAAAGTATATAAAGCATGTCTGTTGATAAATTTGGACATTATTTAAACGATACTAGCAACATAGTTTCTTTGAAAAATGCACCTAAACTGCTGGGGTTCTTTGTGGATACGAACAACAACATTGATGTCCAAAACAAAAGGATCAAAAATGTTGCAAAAGCTGTGGAGGAAAACGATGTTATCAATAAATTGTTTCTGCAAACTCAAATCGAAAAACTAGAAGAGAAATTATTAGCATTCTTTAAGAGAGACAGTACTTTAATTCAAGAAAATATTCAAATACAAATTGAGGATCTACATCGCGAAACAAAATTAGATATAGAAGAAAATTATAAAATTGAAAAAGATATTCTAAAAATTAAAACATCCTTTGAAGAGCAAATTGAACAGCTTAATGAGAAAATTTATAGATTAGAAAATTACATGTTTGTATCAATAGCTGAAAGTGCTTCAACTAGATCACAACACTCTCCAAAAAATCTCTAAAAACAACTTAATGTCTTCAAAAAGAAATTTAGTAAACGAACTCCATAAGCAAGCACGAAAACATTTTGTGCGTCGCAGAGTTGTAATGAAAGGAATAGATGATCTTTGGCAAGCTGATTTAGTTGAAATGGGGAACTATTCTAAAGAAAATAGAAATTATCGATTTTTGCTGACTATAATTGACACATTCTCAAAATTTGCATGGGCAGTACCACTAAAAACAAAAACTGCACTTGAAACAACCAACGCAATGGAAAATATTTTTGAATTGGGGCGAATACCAAAAAACATACAAACAGATGATGGTAAAGAATTTTTCAACAAAAACTTTGAAAAATTAATGCATAAATACAGCATTAATCACTACTCAACATATAGCATTATGAAAGCATCAATAGTAGAACGATTTAATAGAACACTGAAAGGAATGATGTGGAAAGAATTTAGCTATAATGGTTCTTATAAGTGGATTGATATATACAAAGATTTACTTAATACCTACAATAGAAAAGTTCATCGTACCATTAAAATGCCTCCAATTAAAGTCAACTCAACAAATGAGGAAAAGCTGCTAAATACAGTATACAGTCATATGAAAATGTATAAAATGTCAAAATTTAATGTAGGAGATCATGTACGCATAAGCAAATATAAGCATACATTTGAAAAAGGTTATACTCCAAATTGGACTACAGAAATTTTTACAATTACAAGAGTTCAAAATACAAATCCTGCAACATACATATTAGAAGACTATCTTGGTAATCCTATTAAAGGTGGATTCTATACTGACGAACTTTCAAAAACCAGATTTCCAAATACATATCTAGTTGAAAAGGTGCTTAAAATTAAAGGGAAGGAGGTATATGTTAAATGGCTGGGATTTTCTAATCAACACAATTCTTGGATAAGTAAAGATGAAATATTATAGATGAAAGAAAAACTAAATCAACAACAACATCATAGCAAAACAATAATAGCATTAATATTAAGAAACAAATGTTAATTTTAAAATAAGAAAATGAAATAAATATGTAAATTATGCTTATAAACCATACTGTCTACTAAACTTTATTTAATTGTAATCAGTCTGTTATAATGTCAATAACACTTACTCTGAGCTCTAACTCATCAGAATTATCTGCTAGTTACTTTCCTCCTATTGAATTACATGGTGCATATGAGTGTGCTCTAACTGATTTTCATTCATACAACAGTATTCCAAATGTAGACACCTACAACAATATGTTTCATATAGGAGAACATACAATAGAAATACCAATTGGATCTTACGAACTAAATGATATAGTTGATTTTATAGAAGAGCAATACAAACTACTCTGTCCAGCAAATAAGATTTTTATTGAAGCTAATAACAATACAATGCAAGTTAAAGTTAATAGTTCCAAGGATACTGTATATTTTAATAAAGACAATACAATTGGAAAACTTTTAGGATTCAATAGCAAAATCCTAACACCAAACCAATATTATTATTCAGATCTTCCAGTTAATATTTTTAAAGTAAATCTCTTGCGAGTTGAAAGTAGTATCGCTATTAACACATATATGAATAGCTCCAAATCGCATACACTTCATGAATTTCCGATTAATGTGCCTCCAGGCTATAAAATAGATGAGGTTCCAAGAAATCTCATCTATTTACCTGTGAACACCAGAGAGATAAGTTCACTAGCGCTGCGCGTAGTTGATCAACACGGTGATTTAATTAATTTCCGAGGAGAGGAAATTACAATACGAATACATTTAAGGCCAACTAAATAATGCTAATATACAACACAAATACATTAAAAAATATAGCAGCAAGAACAACAACATCATTAAAGCGACCAGTACAACAAAAAGCACTAACAACATCAAATAAAAATTTTCTAAAGTCCTTGAATTTTAAATTGAAGACAAAATGAGTTCAATAATAGATGTCTTAGATAAGCCCTTGTCTGATGAGAATATAATCAAAAAGGACTATCATACATATGTACCATACTTACAATCTTACAACAATAATGATGAAATTAGAATTTCAATACAAAATCAAGATTTGTACGTGCTACCCAGTGAAAGCTACATTTATGTAGAAGGTTTTGTTGCTGATGATAATAACTCTAAATCTTCTTCATCATCGGACAACTTTATATTAAAAAACAACTTTGTGGCATATCTATTTGATGAAATTCGCTATGAGCTCAATGGAATTGAAATTGATCATACAAGATATTTAGGAGCCACAAGCACCATAAAAAATTTGGTTTCTATGTCACCAACAGAAAGCAACGTGATGCAAAATGCTGGATGGAACAAAATTGACGATGTCACTCTTGTAAATGGCTTTTTCAATTTCTATGTACCTCTAAAAATGCTTCTAGGATTCGCTGAAGACTACAACAAAGTTATACTAAATGGAAAACATGAATTGATACTCTTGCGCAATAAGAACGACGAAGATCTTGTACGCTCGAGTGTTTCTACTAAAAAAGCTAAACTTACAATTTCACTAATCTCATGGAGAATCCCACATGTTCAATTATGCGACTTTAGCAAATTGAATATGATTAAAATTATTAACAATGGTGCTTCTATACCTATGGCATTTCGCAGTTGGGATTGTCATGTCAATCCACAATTAAATATGGGAACTAGCCATATTTGGAATGTTAAACTAGCTGCAAATAGAGAACGCCCTCGTTTTGTATTGATTGCTTTTCAACAAGAAAATAAGTTTGTTCATTGTGATTTGACTAATTTAAAAGTACATTTAAATTCAGTCTCATATCCATATGATGATCTTAACATAAAGTTCAAAAATGAACGATATGCAATTCTATATGATATGTATCTAAGATTTCAACAAAGCTACTATATGAAAGAATCTCAACCGCTTCTAACTGCATCAGAGTTTAAGACAAAAGCTCCTATTATTGTAGTAGATGTCAGTCATCAGAATGAATCACTCAATAATGGACCGATTGATATAAAAATAGAATTTGAAACAGCAACTAATATTGGAGCAAAAACATCAGCTTACTGCATTCTTATTCATGATCGTATATTAGAATATGTACCTATCAAAGGACAAGTGCGAAAAGTCTTATGAATTGACTAATATGGAAAACAACATAATTTTCATAGACGTACAAGGTTTCAAAAATAATTCAAATGATTTCATCGCAAAAGAAGTAGCAATTGTTTTCAACAATTATGAATATAACAATTTTATTATAAAACCCCCATTTGATATCAAATGCTTATCAATAGAAAAGCAAAGAGAAGCAAAGTGGCTAACAAAAAACTATCATCACCTAAGCTGGACTGCTGGATCAGTTTCATTTCAAAGCGTTTGCAATTTTATAAAAGCCAACGCAAGATGTTCTAAAATTTATGTAAAAGGTGAAGAAAAAAGACGATGGTTGGAAAAAATTTTATGCCGAAAAATTTTTAACGTTGAGGATATAGGCTGCATCAACTTTAAACAAATGGAAATCAAGTATCCAGAATATTTTTATTGTAATTATCATAAATTTGGTGCTTGCGCACTAAAAAATGCTATTTTACTAACAAAAGAAATGTCTTGCTTTAATTAAACTTTTTCACTTTTTAAAATATGAATGTATGTATTATTATAAAATTTTATAAAATTTTAAACAATAAATGTATAAAAAATAAAATGAAATAAAATGTGTTTTCTTATTTCAAATAAAAACTACATAAAGGAAAGAGAAGGAAGTGGGGAGAAGGAGAAATTAACTTTTTTGCTTACTTGCAAATTCTTGGTTTTTGTTTCTCTGCTGTTGAGTGTACTTAGTTTGCTGCTTTAAAATAATCGTAGACAAAGAAAATGACTACCTTGCAAAATATATATGTATTCTACAAAATATTCCACGCACAAATACCCACGATCACACATTCATACATGCACACATACATGCACACATACATACATACACATACATACATACATATTTCTTAAACAAATACACAAAATATTAAATTACCCGCGACTATCAAGCTGGACCCCCCACACACAAGTATGGGTGTTCACATACATGTGAACACAAGTATGGGTGTTCACATACATGTGAACACATAAATAAATATTTTCTCTGATATTACTGATATAGTATTACGATAACAAATTTATACAGTCTGGCAACACTGGCAATTTTCCCTTTGGTATTAGAAAAAAATAATAATCATGTATTGCCGTCGGCATTTGGAAAAATAATTACGTTTTGCCGTCGGCATTTGGAAAAATAATCATATATTGCCGTAGGCATTAGGAAAAATATTCATATATTGCCGTAGGCATTAGGAAAATCATGTATTGCCGTAGGCATTAAGAAAAATATTCATATATTGCCGTAGGCATTAGGAAAATCATGTATTGCCGTAGGCATTAAGAAAAATATTCATATATTGCCGTAGGCATTAGGAAAAATATTCATACATTGCCGTAGGCATTAGGAAAAATTAATTTTCACTATTTCACCCCACTCCCCCTTTGGTATTAAGAAAAATAATAATCATGTATTGCCGTCGGCATTTGGAAAAATAATTACGTTTTGCCGTCGGCATTTGGAAAAATAATCATATATTGCCGTAGGCATTAGGAAAAATATTCATATATTGCCGTAGGCATTAGGAAAATCATGTATTGCCGTAGGCATTAAGAAAAATATTCATATATTGCCGTAGGCATTAGGAAAATCATGTATTGCCGTAGGCATTAAGAAAAATATTCATATATTGCCGTAGGCATTAGGAAAAATATTCATACATTGCCGTAGGCATTAGGAAAAATTAATTTTCACTATTTCACCCCACTCCCCCTTTGGTATTAAGAAAAATCATTTTCATGATTTTCCCGTCGGCATATATATTTATGAAATATTAATCTTATGAAACCCCTTAATCCACCCCACAAACATACACACATACAAATTCCCACGGTCATAAAAAACCCGGACTTATTGAGCCACCCTCGTATGTATTAAACAAACAAAACCCCTTATGTAAACAAAAAATTCCTTATGTAAACAAAAAGTTGGACGGACTTATTGATCCACCCTCGTAGGGTATCAAATTTCACAAATTTCCAAGAATTTTAAAATTTTAAAATTTTAATTACCCAAATTTTAAAATTTTGTACTGAAATTCTCAAATTTCAAATTTTAATTACCCAAATTTCACAATTTTAATCGGCGCCAGGAGTGGGATTCCACTATATTGATGTGTTGACAAAAGTAGTTCAGCTTTACCGTAGGTACAACTATGCCAAATATTGTTAGAAAAAATTTAAGTTATGTATTCTGAAAAACTGAAAAAAGAAATGTTTCCTAAATGTTTGCACAAAAAAAGTGCACGAAGAAATAATGTTTTTGGCATAAGATGCTAATAACATTTGCTCGGTAGACTCTTAGCTACATTATTGCTATATATAGCTAAGCGCTATCACTAAGTCTGAATTAGATGTTTTCCAAAAGCATTTTTTGAGGGTGCACTGATTTGCGAAATTTTTGGAGTCCCATACAAAAAATTGGCCACCAATCTCGCCAAATTGTGTATAAGGTTTTACTGCTTTTGGATGGTACTACCGCACCTGTCAGGACCCGATACTCTCAGGACAATGCGTTTATCCAAAAGTCTCACTTTGTTGCATAGTGTTAACGCAATTTCTGTTAAACTTGTAAACAAATTATAAATATATAGTTGAATAGTTTTTTGCGTTAAAATTAATTTAAAATAATTACATTATTTAATATGAAGGATGTATTTCAATCGGTAAAAAAAAACATTAAACGCTATTTTGTTTTCAACTCGGGTTGCTTTTAAAAAAGAAAATAGTTTCAATAATATTATTTTTTTTTAATAAAATGAGAAACATATAAATACTATTTATGCTCATGTTAGCAGTTAAAAATCCGAACGCCTTTATTTTGCTGTGGAACAAATAGTTATTTAAAGTGTTTATTTAAAATTTAAAAAAAAAATTTTATTTTTTAAACGCTTAAACATACCACGATATATATTGCTGCCTGTGTTTTTTTTTTGTTATTGCATTTTCGACATTGAGTACAACACTATAGTATATATGGCCCAACATCAACATTACGATATTTTTCATTACATATTTTAAATGGTAGACGCTGACAACATTTAAGCTCAGTTAACAAAAAATTAAAATGAAAATAAAACAAGGAAAATATAGCAAAAAATAAATAAATTAAAATAAATAAATAACCCAGAAAATAAAATTATACAAATAGTTTAAAGCTAAAGCATAATTTTAGGTTGGTGGGGACTTGTCTGTATTGTTTTTTTTTTGCCAAGCCTAAAAACACAATTCATTGATGTGTATGTGTGTGTGTGTGTGTGTATGTATGTTTTGTTTCTTTTTGTTGGTAATAGTTTTATGAAAGTGATATATAAAAAGTATTTAATTTTTTTTTAACATTTGACGATGATGTATGATGGTTATGCTGACTTTATCTTGGTTAAATAAAAACATTATTTTAACGTGATTGTCTGTTTCGTTTTTCTGTGCTTATTTTTTTTTTAAACTACAACTAAAAGTTTGAAAAATATTTAAAAGTTTCAAAAAACATAAAACACTCAAATAATATGCAATTTTTATTTTTTTTTGTAACGGGGGGAATACAACAAACATACAACTAACACATCTATTAAAATATATTTTGTTATTTTGGTTTTTTTTTCTTCTTATATATTTATATATTTGTTGTGAGTATATTTAGACACATACACACATACAGCACGTATAAGTTTGCAACAAAGCAACTATAACAACAACAATTTGTTTTTATTACATACATATCTGTTTGTTAGTTTTGACGTTTTGTTAGTTTGATTGGATGTGTCACAGTGCGGCTTATAAGTAAAAGAGCATTCATTATATTTTAGCTATAAATTTATTTTATAAATTTTATTTTATTTTTAGCCCATTCCTTGACTTAACCTTGTCTTATCTTGCTCGTTATGGGATATATTTCGTTCTTTACACAGAGCAGTGTTACGCCCATTAGTAGTCCCTTAGTTCAAACAGTTATTGAGTTGTTAATTTTTTGCTTATAAGCGAATTATATGCAATTGAAAAATACAACTGTCAACTGTAAGTTAAAAGCTTTAAATTAGTTTTCGGTAAAATGTGTCTTTTCGTGTTATGATTTTCTGAGTTGAAATATAATTATAAAATTAAAATTTTCAAGATGAATAACCTTTCCAATTCTCTTAACTTCCATTAGTTCAACCCCAAAGCATCTGTGGCAATAAGGAAAAAGTGCTTAAGTCATATTTTAGTGTTTTGCAGGAGAGCACTTTTAAGCGTTCAAGTCGATTTTCAGCAGTTTATTTCTTTTATAGTTAAATTGAGAAATTATTGTTAACCTTAATTTTTTTAAGCAAACTTCGATCTACGCAGTGTAAATAATACATTTAAGTTAAAATATACTAAAGTATAAACCTAATTAAGCTATTATTCCAAATGAGATTAGAAGTCTAAAAAAGATAAGTCGCAAGTAATTTTGCTATAACTTCCTGAAAAATCAGACAAATTAATTAAGATTTTGACCAGGGGTACTTTCGAATATGCAGATTTCAGAAGTACCATTTACTCAAAATCAGCTTATCTCGACTTAAGCACTTTTTCCTTTTTGCCACAGGTATGTGAATTTCAACCAAAATACATGCCAATATAAGACAAATTCTAGATGGCGTCAACGATTCGGCTTTCGAGTTCCCCAGTTTTTTTACTCGCCCTTATTTCAGTTGTCAACATCAATGTCACGTCAATACAATAGCAAAAATATCCGTTTTCGAAAACAACTGACTGCTTTTGGTAGTCTTAAGCGTTTTTCTACATCTTAGGCAGGAGAAATAGACAGTAATCAGCACAAAATTGTTTTCGAGAGCGAGTAGAGAAGCCCCCATTATATTGAACACCCTTATTGTATTTAAATCACTTTCTTATAAAATACACATTTTATTAAATTCAAAGACTGGCCGAAAACAGTGAAATGATCAGATGAATTGGTTTTCTCGCTCCTGCAAGCAGGATTGCATATTCCTCCTTAAATTTTGTTTAAGCTTTTTTAAAAGCCAAAAGTTAACTTTTAGCAGCTTTAAAAGAACTAAACGCCTTCATTTAATTATTATAAATAAATATATTATTTTACTGAAAACATGAAGTGGAGTTTGGCTATGACGGAGCTTTTTAAAACATAATTTTATTATATTTAAAATAGCAAATGAAAACCAGCAGGCAGCTGTCTTAAAAACAGCAGACAATAAATTGTTATTTTTGGTACTTTACAAGAAAATATATTTCCTTTTCAAAAATAATATCAATGCATCACTGTTGAGTTCAAAATGTCTGCTATCTTGGCAGTATAAGTGTTGGAGGAGAATCCTTAAGATATTATAGACTGCGCGCAAAAGCAATACAGATCCCCTGGACGTTGAAATACGCAGAAGAAAATGGAAGTGGACTGGCCATACCTTAAGGAAAGATATCTTCGAAATTTCCAGAATCAGCCTGCAATGGAACCCACAAGGCAAAAGAATCGTAGGACCACCGAAATTTACATGGCGTAAATCAACTGAAATTGAAATGTCCAGTAGAGGGATGTCTTGGTCACAACTAAAGGGACTTGTGCAAGACAGAAATAGATGGAGAAATTTTTTAAATTTAATTTAAATGTAGTTTTAGTGCATTGTTTTTTGTTTGTTATTTTGTTTTGCTAGAAGCTTCAAACGGAGCAACGGATCTTGATTGATACTTCATAACCGTTAACTAAAATATAATAATATATAATATAATACTGTTGAGTTCGGAGAAGTTGTTCGTTCAGAGCGATAGCTTTTTATAAACGATGTCCGTTACAAATAAGAGGGCTGTTTGCTGAATCAGTTACTTAGTTTATTATAATGTAAATGACAGTTTCCGTGAGACCGAGTTAAGTCCAGCGCTTGTCTTAATCATAGCTTAATATAATGTATCTACATAGCACCAGAGCACATCAGCGATGCTGTAAGGATTAATAAAACGCAAAATAGCAGAGCTGCAAAAAAGAATACCCTGCAGAAAATTTGGTGACAATTGTTCCAAACGTACTCGTTATATGACTTGACAAAATGGAAGTGCTACCAAAAAAGTAGGGAATAGTTTATGTTGAAAAAAATATATATCGTGTAGATGGCTACATATTCACCATTTTCATGATATATCGTCTTAGTCTTTGGGAAACCAATGAAAAATGATGCGAATACAAAATTTTACTATCCTTTTCAATTATCAGTCTCGCCCACTGTCCATAAAGGATTTGGTGTCTCCTGTTTTCACAAATGAGGCGCTGGCGGCCGATCTTAGGCAGTATAACCTTCAGAACTGAACAGAGGAAATTTTGTCGCAAACCCTGAGTCCGTTAAGGAGGAGGGTTGGAGTGTCGGTGAACCCTGAATGGCCTAAGAGCGTCTCAGGAACTAGGATGAATGCAAACACTGAATTCTCTGAAACTCTGACTTCAATATTATAGCACGCTTAAGTGCCCAGATAGCAACCCTATCACCAAACTTGGGAATGAAGATTAGCAACCTACGTTACCTGAAATAAAATTGCTATCAAATTGCTAATGGCGCCCTATGCTCCAGTGGGAATTAAAGGAACATATGGATATATATATAAATAGTTTTAGTCTTTAGTAAATTTAATTGAAACCCGATCTAGTATTGTAGTAATCGGCACTGAATAAGTTCGATGTGGTTGGATCCAGCACCTATCAACTAGTATAAATATAATGTTAATTGCTTCCTTCAAGTCACTCTAGAACCAGTCCTATAGCTATAGTTAGATATTAACCTAAGAGTGTCGAGTAGGTCCATATAAGGTAGTTCAGTGAGAAGACGCAAGGCGCATACAAAGTATAAATTTACTCCATCCTAGACCATTCTCATGTAAAAGTGACTGTTGCGCTTTATAGGAAGTGTTAGAACTTGCACTGGTCCCTATCACTTGGGGACAGATAACGCGACTAGCCTTGTGTCTGTTCCGTTTTCTGCAGAGAAATTAAGATTAATAATTTAATGCTGCATCATCTGTCCTCTCTTCACTAGTATTTTTTTGAAGAAGGTAACGCACATACATTTCGCGCCTTTACTTGAACAATATCATAACACAAAAAAAAAACGAATGTAAAATTTTCAATTTTTTTTTCAACAGCTGAATATACACCGAAATAATTTTGCTTCATAAGTCCAATGAAACAATTTCATTAAAATTTTTTCACAAATCTAATGATAATTTCACAAATCCAATTAAAATTTAAAAAATATTGCGAAATAATTTCATTGGAATTGCTTCGTTGGTATTCTGGTTTCGTAAGAATATTTTATTGGATTTATGACAGCAATATTTTCTAATTATTAAGAAACCCCTTTATATTTAAGTTATTTCATCCTTTTCATGAACTAATTATATTGTTTCGATGAATTTATGGCATTGCATTAATTACACTGTTAAATAAGTTTGATGAAGTTTTCAATAAAATAATTTTGACGAAACTGGTTTCATTAATCCAACGAAGCGTGACGTTGGTTCAATTTTAATGAATTTTTCATTAGATTAATGTCGAAATTCATAGAATTTAGGCCGAAAATTCTTTCAGTGTACAAGCTATTTGTGTTAATTTTTTTACACAATGTGAATAACGATATGATAATTAATGCCCTAATTCTGTTCGACGATTTTAACGTCTTGTTTATGGGCTAAAAAAAGCCGCAGTTGTGGTTCTTTAAAACAATTTTTGTATATTGTCTGTGCTAGAAGGTTCGTGTATTTGCTTAATGATTTTGTTTCAAAACATTATATCCAACACATATTTTTTCATTTATTTTTCAAACTAATGTACAATACTTCAATTGAATGTTTATGTTATAAAAACATGGCAATAATATTTTTATTTTTCATTATCAAAGACAACAACCATTTTTGAAGAAAACAATTTAGAGAATTCAAAATTAAGAACTCAAAAGTATTTTCAAACAAAAATGTTCTAAATCTTCTTACTGAATTAGGGCATTATGCCCTAATGGTTGCTGTCTTTGATAATGAAAAATATAATTAGTGTTGCCATGTTTTTAAAACATAAAAATTCCAATAAATTATTATATAATAGTTTGAAAAAGACATGAAAAATATGTGTTGGATATAATGTTTAGAACAAAATCATAAAGCAAATACACGAACCTTCTAGCACAGACAATAAATAATAATCGTTTTAAAGAAGCAAAACTGCTTCTTTTTTTCGTCCATAGACAAGACGATACATTCGTCGAACAGAATTAGGGCATAAGTCTGCAGTATTAGGTCAAATGTTAAATTTTTTGAGTTATGACATTGTTCAATTAAATAAGCGATACTTATTTGGTAGGTTGGTCCAGTGTTATATAATTGTACTGTATTAAATTAAAAATAAATTCCTAATGCTGGCTGCAAAAAAAAAATGCAAACATTACCTTAAAAAAATTTACACGTCTTGGAGTCTGGTTAATAAAAGTAAAAGCTTTTTGAACGATTAGTTTAGCCCCAAAGAAATAACTATAACCAGGTCTTAAACTTTAATTGGCAAAACCTAAAAATTGCAAGTGCTCGTTTACCTTTAAGCCGCACTGTATTACGGTCATGAAGTTTTGTCATTTATAACTCTTGAATGTTTCTCATTTTTTAAGCGTATGACTTTTTTTTTTTGGTATTCTTTTTCTCATATTTCAAGTTGATGATACAGTGAATGTGTGTTTTTTTTTGAGGGGGGAGTAAATATATTTTGCGAACGAGAGCGAGAGACAGAGAGCGAGTGAAAGAGTAAGAGGAGTTTTAACACAAAATCAAACTTACCCATTCTGACATTTCGTGTGTATCAGCATTTCGATGATGATAATTTAATATTAAAATCGTTGACACAACGGATGAAGCTACCATAAACATTATGCAATTGAAATATGTACCTGTTGGTTGGTTGGGCGTGTCATAATATATTTATATATATATATTTTTTTTAAAGTATTTTATGATCAGTTTTGTTTTTTTTTTTTAATTTTTATATATACATATTTTTACATGAAGGAAATTTTGAATTTTTGTGTTTGCCATAAAATTTCAAAATTTTGTTTGATAATAAAAAAAAAAATTTTTTTAATAGATTTTTGAAAACCAAATTTTGATGAAAATTAAGCGTATTGTGAAGCAAATCAATTTTGAATTTATTTTGTTGCGGTTTCGAATATTTGTTGGGAAAAGTTATGCAGTGAATAGATAAAATAGTAGTTGAGTTTTTAATTTATATGGCATTTAAAGCATCAAAATGTTTGGTTACGAGTTGTGGGAAAAAGTATAGAGAAAAAACAAGAAAAATATATTTTTAAAACATAGAAAAAAATTATATAATTTTTATACATGTACATATGTATGTCAATAATATTTATACATATATAATAGTTAAATATTTTTTAAAAGGATACACATATAATTTTTGTTTGTTTTTAATATATAAAGGTAGTATACCACAAATGAAGGTATTTTTTATTATTATATTTATATAAAAGTTTCAAGAGAAAACATTAAACAACATTTAGATTTAATTTTTTTTTTAAAGAGGGGTTTTTTGTTGTATTTCTTTAATTTTGCTTAACAATTTAAATACAAAAACAGGTTAGAGGGTTAGAGTTTAAGAGTAGATTAAATTATTGATGCATCAGTTCTTGGAAATTTAAATGTACTAAATAAGCTTTTGCATTGCAAAAAAAACTGAAAGCTTTTGTTACATGTAGTAGATCTGGAAAATACTAATTGCATTTTAAATCTTCTGGCATTCAATGAAACAGCTGCAATTGTTAAAATAACGCAAGACTTATAAATGCTTTAAAGATAAAATGTATTTATTTCTAAAATATTACGCCTAAATAAAAAAGGTCAATGAAATCACCAACGAAGAAGTAATTGAATATTAAAAAAAAAACTAATATTGTGTTTTCAACATTTTGTACAAAAAATTTTAAGTTTTAACCTGAAAATTTATTTTTATAATTTTTTTTAAGTTTTAAAATCCACCCTTATTTGTAAAACTTATTAAGGGTTTTTAAAACAAATATTTACACAAAATTTTCCTTAAAAAGCCTTAATAATTGCTATAAATAAGGCTGTTAAATTTTAAGTTTTAATATATAAAATTAATTTTAATAAATATTTTTTTAAGTTTTAAAATCATACAGACTTATTTTTAAAACTTATTACGGCTTTGGGGTGGTAGTACTCCCATGGTCGGACCAGAACCGTTTTGTGGAATCGGATTGGACAAAATCCGGGAAGATATGTATATTGACGGAGATCAAGAGTAATAGGGAACACCTTTGGCTTAATCTCCCAGGATTGAGGCATGCAAAGCTAGTGATTGGAACGTATAACCAAAATCTTTTCATAGCTTTCATGTCCCTGAATAAAAACAATCTAAGAATGCTTACAGGCTTCCTGACAGGCCATTGTAGACTGAGAAAACACCTGAACTGAACTTGGCATTGAGAGTAACAGTCTGTGCAGATTCTGCGATTAAGAACGTGAAACTCTGAAGGACTGTAAAGCGTTATGCCACAGAAGATATAGCCAATTGGGCAAGCACCTATTGGAGGTATGGGAACTGCCATCTCTGGACCCGCTGGCAATCCTGAGATTCATCAGGAGAGTAGGTCTAGATGAGGTGCTCTAGCACCTGGCAGGGCATACAGTCGCAGTGTCCTGTGCTTCCCGTTTGACTTAATTCATTCATTCATATAACGGTTTTATAAGGAATTTTGAAAACAAAATTTAATAAAAAAATTATTCTAAAAAAGCTTTTATAAAGCCGTAATAATTATCAAGATTTAAAATTTATTTTTATATTTTTTTAAGTTTTAAAATTTTATATATATTTTTTTTTTGTTTTCAGACATATTTATCAACTGTTAAACGATTTGCTTCCAACTTTCAGGGCCAATTTCACCAACTATATTTAAATATCAATCCATGTTAAAATGTCGATTTTCATTAATTTTTGTATAAAAAAAATTATTTTTAAATTTGAATTGATATTTAAATAAGTTGGTGAAATTGGCCCTCATAATTTTTAAAATTTGTACAAAATTCTTAAAACAAAATTTATAAAAAATTTTAATATATAAAAAATTTTATTTTTCTTATGTTGCAATAATGTAAAAATCAATTTGGTGACGTGACCAAATTTAATTTATTTATTTTGGATTTTTTTCAAATCTTAAGTTTAATAATTTCTATAATTCTGCTAATTTTTTGACCTCATTTTAATTATAATTTTCTCTAATTTTATTAAACTTAAGGAATCTTGATTTTATATTAATATTAAATAAATAAAATATAATAAGGTTAGAGAATATTTTATTAAATTCTCATATAGAATGATTTTACTTCCTAGGGAATTTTCTCTGAAGTATACAAAGGACCAGCTTCGTTTTCTAAAGCAATTAATTGCAGCCAGTCAGGTGGCATGGGAAATACCAATTCTGTGACATGAAAAAAATACCTACTTTCTAGTAAGAAATGGAAGAGTTTTAGGGGTCCTGTTGGTTATGCTGAATATTCACTACCCAGTAAGAGTAAGAAACAGCAAGCGGAAATGCTTTCTTCAAATATTTCCACCTGCCGAAATTTAAGCAAATTCCTTAATTATTTCTGTCACACTCATTTAGTTTTTTAAATTATGTTATTTTGTAGTAAGCCATCAAAGAAAACATAAACTCTTAATTGGTCCTTAACAAGTTTTTGTACTTAAATTGTTTTTTGTTTTTTGTTTTTTTTTTGCTGACCAAATTAATATTTAAAATATTTATTTTTATTTCAATTACATTTATGGCATATTTTCATTTAGTTTATATATAAAAAAAAGTATACATGTGGGCATTTTTAATTTATTTAAATATTAAGTTGTTTATGACAAAGTAAATATTTAATTAAAAAGGATCAAAATGCGTGCACAAACAAAAACATATTTTTACGTTTAAAATGTGAGTTTGGGTCAATAAAGGGAAACTTTACTGCAAGTAGGAGAAGTAGTTCTTATAAATTTCAACGAATTAATACAAAACTAGTGTGCAGTGGGAGAAACACTAACAAATTAATTAAATTATTATTGTAATGGAAAAAAAAATTAAATTAATTTAATAAACAATTTACTTTGCTTACAAACTCAAAATACAAAAAAATTAAATTTTAATACTTTTTAATAATTTAATTGAAAATTTCATCCAAATAGTTTGGCTTCATTTTCTAAGCTAGTTAATTAATATTAACAAGTTTATTTAATTTAATTAGTGAAAAGATTTGCATTTAATACCCAGCAAAATTTTACATAATATTGAATTGTATCCATTGCAGAAATTCTTGTGAACTTTTAGTTTAAGCGAATTTGTGAAAATTTTGTTGGGTTTCTTTTTGTGGGGTGCATATTGCAATATGAAGCGCATGAATTTAATTTGTTAGCTAATTAAAAACTTTCTTTGCTTATGTTTATTTCTTTTTTTTTTTTTGTCATCAGTTATTTCTGCTTAAACAAATTTCCGGCTAGAAACTTTTTAGCAGCAAAGTCAAGCCAATAAAAATTTGTAAAAGTCGTTATCGTTAATTATTCAAAATATTCAAATAACTGACGGCTTGAATGGAAGTTTTTTTTTACATTCATTTCGTTTAGTGAGTGTCAAAGTTTTAATATCATAAAATCATCAACTTTTTTTTTATTTGTGGCCCTTTAATTTTCTTTCTGGTTTAGTGATTTTTTATGCAATTTTTAGTAGAGAATTTTTGTTAGTTTAATGAAAATGAGCTTTAATGAAAATTTGAATATGATTTCTTATTTTTTTTTAGATTTTTGTTAGTAACACTTAACTATGTTTACTTTAAATGAGAATTTTAATTTTAGTTTTTCGCTTTGAAAAAATTATATGAAAATCAGAATTTAATAAAAAAAAATGTATAATAAAAAATTAACAAAAATATTTGTTAATAAAATGAACAGCAACACACACTCATATTTGTTACATTTATCTAGCTAAAATACATAAAAAAAACACGCACACGCACACAATTATAAAACACTTACGAACACATACATAAGAAAAGTGTAGACCAAACGAACTTACCTAAAAGTGGCACGGCATCCGAAGTAGCTGGCATCGTTTCCGCTACCATATTAAGGAAGACCGTTAAGGACAATAAAATAGTAACACCTGAAAATAAAACAAACAGGACAAAGTTTATGAAAGCTTACCAGGAAGTTAAACAGGTAAAATTTAAAACTAAAATAAAAATATACCAGAACATAACGTACCATAACCGCCAAAAAAAAGCTTAAGCGACATAATTTTCGAACTTAATTTTTTGAAGAAACTCGATTATTTGCAATCGCAGATAAGCTTTTTAAGTCAAGAAACCAAATTTAAAAAAATATGCCGCTTATGATTTTTTGGCGGTTATGGCTCGTTATCTAAAGCTAAACTGGAGACAAGAATATTTTGTAGAGAACAGAAGTAGAGTAAATTTGGGACTGCAGCTGAGATAGACCTAGACTTAGGCTAGAGCTAATGTATAGCTGGCGTAGAACTGAGCTATACCTGCAATAAAGCTGAACTAGAACTGAACTACAACCGCAGTAGAACTGCACTAGAATTGAACAAAAACTGAATTAAAATTAAGTTAGAGCTGAAACAGTTTTCAGCTAGAATTTTTAGAAATCCTAAGCAGCATTTAACTAGCACAGCACTATAACAAAACTGAGCTGATATAGAACTTTAGCAGCAGTGATGAAGATATGCTGAACTAAAAGTGACCTGGAAATAAACTAAAATTTTATAAGAATAGAACTAGATTTAAACTAAAAATTAGCTAGTATTGAACTATAAAAGAGCTAGAACTGAACTGTATCTGATATAGAACTGAGCTAGACCTCAGCTATAAGCTAGAATTGAGCTACAACTAAAACATCTCTAAACTAGTATATAATTACTCTTGAACTAGAACTGCATTCAGACAGAACCAAAACTCATCTAGAAATTTTCCAAACCCAAAGTAGAACAAAAATAGAGCTCAGCTAGAACTAAACTAAAACTAAACTGTAACTAAAATCGAACTGAACTACACGCGAGCTAAAACCAAACTATAGATGAGCTAGAATAACTCTAAGGCTGAAGTATATCTTAACTAGAATGAAATTGCTCTTGAATTAGAACAGAAGTAGAACTGAATTCAAACTAAGGTAATACTCTTCTATAAAGTTTTCAAAACTGAAGTAGAACAAATATAGAGCTCAGCTAAAACTAAACTAAAATAGAACAGCACTACTGGTGAGCTAAAAATAAACTATATATATATATGAGCTGAGGCTGAGGTAGACCTAGTATGAAATTGTTCTTTAACTATAACTGAAGTAGAACTGAATTCAAACTCGAACAGAACTCATCGTTGCAGACCCGAAGTAGAACAAAAATAGAACTTAATTATAACTCAACTTAAACTAAACTGTAACTAAAATAGAACTGAGCTAGACGTGAACTAGATGTGAATTATAACCAAAATTGCAATTGAATTGAGCTAAAGCTGAAGAAGATCTAAACCAGATTTAGAGTAGAACTGAACTAGAATTAAACTAGAGTTATATTAAAACTAAGCGGGAACTGAAACAGAACCCAGCTAGAACAGTTACAGAATCAAAATAGAACTAAACTAGGGCTGAACTAGAGTTGAAGTAGAACTAAACTAGAACTGAGCTGCAACTGAAGTAGAACTGAACTAAACGCGCACTACGAGTAGAACCGAAATAGAGCTAAAAGAAAATGGCGATAGAATGGAACTATAGCTAAACTAGTACTGAACTAGAATTAGGGTAGAACTGAATGAGGTCAGAGCAAAAACTGAACTACAGTTGCACTTAGACTGAACTTAAACAGAACTAAACTTGCAGTATGACTGAAATAAAGCTCATATAAAAATAAACTAGACCTTAGAATTGTACTAGAATTAAACTAAAGCTGAACTAGAACTGAAGTAGAACTAAACTAGAACTAAAGTAGAACTTTATTAAAACTAAAACAGAAGTGAGACAGAACTCAGCTGGAATTATTATAGAAGCGAAGTAGAACTTGACTCTAACAGAACTGTATCTACACCAGAATAAAAAAGCAAGGCATCCCCTTTTAACTCTTGTAAATTAAATCTTTCGGAAAATCCAGTTGTTTAGAAAACGCATGTTCAACATGCCCCCATAGTGCGCCTTGGCAATGTATCCCAGCAAAAAAAGTCGTAACTAGTTTCATTGCATACAAATCAACACAGGTATTGGATTTAATGTTCTAAGGCTGTTGTTTATATCAAAAATTGTTCTAGACAGCTTTTTAAGCGCATAACATTCAGTTATTTGGATCACTTTCGTCCCATGACAAGCATGTATTAAATTCATTAATGTTTCACCAGAAATAGAACTACTTGGCGCTGACTTTATACAAGCTGTAACTAATTATTTTTATGTTAATTTTGTGCTGGGATTTAATGTCAAACTATTTTTAACAGTTATTCTTTAAATAAAGATTCAAGTTGCTGAACTAAATTAATAATTTTATACCTTTCACTTTTTTTTTTTAAATATTTAAATATCTTTTTTCTTTCCTTATAATGAGTTTTCTGTTTAGTTTTGTATGCCAGATACCACTCTATTAAAGCTTTTCGCTTTCCTCTTGTAAACTTCTGCTCAATATGTCAAGGTTTCTATTGTTAGCAAAATTAAACCAAGAGGAGGGAAAAACTCCAAAGTTTTTTTTTTAAATATTCTTCTCTGTTGCCAAGAAATTTCATTTCCTTGCAAAATTACCTCAATGTTGATAAATATTTGATATGAAAATGAATCTTTAAGCAAATTTATGGGTATTGTGTGACATAGAAACCGCAAGAAAAAATTACACTTAAAATGTAAACACACCCTGAAAGTGACCCGCATGTAATTTGCACAAACCAAAAGTAAAACAAACTTGTGCAAGTAAGAAAAATTGCAGGCCAAAATAAGATTTGTTGCATAAAACTTCAAAGAAAGTAAAAAAAAAATTACAAAAAAAAACTTTTGTACCAACTTAGGCAAATAAGTTTGGATGATGAATAGAGGAGAGCTGCTGGAAACCTTGTTGCATGGCAAATGTTCTCAAGCATAAATAACGCAATTGGCCATAAGCAAATAATGTAATTTAAAATAAAAGACGCTGGTTTTGGAAATAATGAAAAGTTTTATTGAACACTTTAGCAACGTTAAATAAATATTCAAATTGTCATTGCAATTGCATTACCTGGCCTTGCAAAATATACTTGAAAATTATAAAATTACCAAACGTACATGCAGGCATTGCATTGAATTTCCAAATCAATTGTTTTTGGGTCTCTAATTAAACACACAAAATTTAATTGAATACAGCTTTGGCAGTTTAACAAATAAAAAGCCACAAATGTACACATTATAGCTGGAAGTCTATCACATACACATGCTCGTGCTGGGTTCTATTGTGGGCCCTACACTACATTTGCCTTAGTTGTGGCCAATTTGTTGCACTTAATTTGGGGGATTATTAAGTTTGCAAAATCTTGTTTGAATTTTCAATGTAATTTTCTGGCTTCTGTAGAACACTTAAACGTGTGTTTTCGCACCGTCTTACTGACATTTGATCAAACTATAGCCCAAGGGACTTTAAATGGGCCTTAAGACTCATAAGGCTGCTTTACGAGAACAAGGAAGATACTCGTATGTGGTATGAAGGGGGTGTAAAATATACTTCATTTCATTTACAGCGACTGTGGTTTACTAAGCAAATATTCTTACATGTATAGGAAGCAGCAGCAATTCAATTGGTTTTTCTTTTAATATATGATGATAGAGAAAAACTAATGACGCCATCGCAATCAGGAGACAAAAATACATAAGGATCATGAAAACATCATCAAAAAACAACTCTACTTTGTTGTGCAGTGTAATAGGTTTATGAAACAAATTTTCTATGGAAATTTGGATATGAAACCACATAAAACAATAACTAAAACAACTGCAATGATGAGGAAGAGGAGGAAAGCATTTCGCATCTTCTCTGCTTCTGCCCTGCTTTGGAGGATCTCCGTCTGCACTTCCCTTCCTTGGCAGAATATCCTTCAATAGTTTGTCCGAGCTATCGGAAATAGGACTTAGAAACCTAAGTCTATACATTAGGAGCAGCGGCTGGCATGTGTATGTAGTAGACCCTCTTCTTGTCCCACTTCTTCACTTCTTCTCTCCTCTACTATCTCTTATTGTAAAAAAACTCTCCATCTATACCCTCTCCATCTATATTCTCCCTATACTCCCGGTCTCCCCCTTTTTCTTATACTTTCAACTTAGAGGCAGCACAAAGGAATCATCGTATTGGACCCAAGTGAGCTAGACTCCTATATTTTCATTCTTCACTAGCAGCCTGCTAACCTAACCTAACCTAACCATAACTAAAACAACCTTATATGATCCAGCTAAACCCCTTCAATAATCAATTTCAATTGAATTTTTAATAAAAAATATTTTGCTGAATAAGTAAAATAATAATTTGCGATTGTTAGTGCCTTACTCGTAATAAATGTTACAACTCAAATTGTAACAATTCCCAAAAAAAACACTAATAAGTAAAATTTGTTTTTGTTTTTAATGTAAGCCTGCGACAAGTCGCACGTTGTCGATAGATTTGCCCTAAGTTTTCATAGTAGATACTCGAAATTTTTGTTAATTAATCCGTGAAGTTCCAAGCGCTATCGTGCTATCCAGAGGATTTTTATAAGTACACAATACTACCAAGCCAACACTTTATGATTTAATAATAATTTGCTGCATACTTTAAGGTTCAATATGAAACAAAACTTTTATTCTTTACGAACATAAGCCACATCTAACGTTTAGTTATGCTACAACAAATTTGCAATTTTCTGAAGTTGAGAATAAAATCTAATACTATTTGCTTACTTGAGGAGCATTTTAAGTACAAATTCTTTTTTTTTTACTATGCAATACTTCTTGGATTCTAACATTATTTTTCCTCTTCTTGCACAAGCACACACACAACCATCAACATTAATTTCAATCCACTTAAATATACAAAGTAAATACCAAGAATTTTATTTTATTTTTTGGATTTTGTAAGCTCTTAAGTAACTTCCAACATACAAATAAATAACAACCACATACATAATGGAAGGAAAATGTGAAAAAAAAAATTGAGAAGATGCATTCAACGTTCTACTCATTTCACGCAAGAGTGCAACCAGATAATTTTGATGATTTCATGCCATCAAAATTATCACATTGCACTCTTGCGTGTAATAAAGAAAACGTTGAGTGCATCAAGGATTTGAAATTAAACTGATATATGACATGTTTTAGTCTTACTTTAAATGTTTACACAATTTTTTAGAAACCAAATTTACCAAACTTGAAACAGCAAACTAAATTTTCGCTCATCATTAAACTAATTTCTATTGCTTTTAAATATTTACATTCAATTAGTTGATTTAAATAAATAATTATTTGCTTAACTTACCCAATGATAATTTTTCACCGGAATCTGGTGGCAGTGTAAAACCTAATAAAGCCATTGATGCAATCAGTACACAAGGTATAATTAAATTAAAAAAATAATACAATGTTCTCCTTCGTATTATAATGGCAAATGTTATATCAATATAAGGTTCTGGACAGCAATTATAATAGATTTCATTACGTTTGCCCGGCACACCTTATTAAATAGAGAAAGAAAACAAAAAGAGAGATGATAAAATAAATGTTAAATGTAATTGTGAAACAAAACTTTAGAAAGAATGTTATGTTTATATAAATTTTGATTTATGAATTTAAAAAAGATGAATTTATAAAATATTATGAACATTTTGTTATTTTACGCACTTTGGTTAGAGAAAAAAAAATTATTTTGAGAAACAATATTTAACGTGCAATATTAAATTATTTTATACGATATTTTTAACGTTATTATTTAAACGAGTTTATAGTTAAAAGGCATGCAAAAACATGTTTATTTATTTAAATCGTTGCGCCTGAAAAAAGGCAATGAATTTCATTTAAACTGCCATTGTACTGCAATAAAGAGCCAATTCAATTCTCTTTTGCCCTTAAAATTTATCAAACAAAAAATTCTATCTTAAATATTTACTTTTTGCGCACAAATAATATGGGCAATTTGTGTTTTATTTGCTTTTTATTTTAACAATTTAGAAAGTTCAATTTCAATTAAATAAATTGCATAAAAATTAAATATATCAACTATATAGTTTGTTTGGTTCTATGGCGATATATTTAAATTGGCTCAATTTTTTTTAAATAAATAAATGCTTCACAAATAATGCAATATTTTCAAAAAATACTCAGTAAACAATATTTTTTTAAATCAAAATTATACAAGAGAAAGTATTTTTTTTAATCAGCACTCTTTTCTTATAGAAAAGTATACTGCATCACAGCGTACTTTTTTCATAGGAAATTCGAATTTGTTTAAGAGCAGTTTTCTTCTGACTGTGTCAAAGCACACTTTTCTTATGGAAAAGTTCACACTTTTCTTATGGGAAAGTTCATACTTTTCTTATAGAAAAGTTGACACGTTTCTTATAGAAAAGTTTACGCTTTCCTTATAGAAAAGTTGACACTTTCCTTATAGAAAAGTTGACACTTTTCTTATAGAAAAGTTGACACTTTTCTTATTTCTATAAGAGTTGACACTTTTCTCATAGAAAAGTTGAAGCTTTTCTTATAGAAAAGTTGACACTTTTCTTATAGAAAATGTAACACATTTCTTATAGAAAATGTAACACTTTTCTTATAGAAAATGTAACACTTTTCTAATAGAAAATTTGACACTTTTCTTACAGAAAAGTTGACGCTTTTCTTATAGAAGAATTGACGCTTTTCTTATAGAAGAGTTGACACTTTTGTTATAGAAAAGTTAACACTTTTCTTATAGCAAAGGTTACGATTTTGTTATAAAAAAGTTTACGGTTTTGTTGTAGAAAATTTTACGGTTTTGTTATAGAAAATATTAAAATGTTCTTATAGAAAAGTTGACAATGTTCTTGTAGATAAGTTGAACATATTCACAGCACACTTTTCATATAGAAAAGTCGACTGTGGCACAGCACATTTTTCTTATAGAAAAGTTGACACTTTTCTTATCGAAAAGTCGACTGTGGCACAGCACATTTTTCTTATAGAAAAGTTGACATTTTTCTTATAGAAAGATTGGCAAATGTTACGCTTTTGTTATAAAAAAGTCAACGCTTTTGTTACAGAGAAGTTAACGGTCTTGTTATAGAAAAGTTAAAAATTTTCTTAGATAAAATTTGATAATTTTCTCATAGAAAATATGACACATTTCTTATAGAAAAGTTGACACTTTTGTTATAGAAAACTTTACGCTTTTGTTATAGAAAAGTTTACGCGTTTGTTATCGAAAAGTTGAAAATGTTCTTATAGAAAAGTTGATAGTTTTCTTATAGATAAGTTGACAATTTTCACAGCACACTTGTCATATAGAAAATTCGACTATGGCACAGCAAACTTTTCATATAGAAAAGCCGACTGTGTCACAGCATACTTTTCACATAGAAAAGCCGACTGTGCCACAGCGCACTTATTATGTGGAAAAGTCAACTGTGGTACAGGATACTTTTCGTATTGATAAGTCTACTGCGTCACAGCAGACGTCCACTGTGCGAAAGCAACGTTTTTTTGACGAAAAAGTTGACTGTGTCTCAGCACGCTCGATTATGCCATAGTACTCTTATCATAAAGAAAAGTCGACTGCGCTATGGCTATAGTGCTATAGTTTATATTATTAAAGCTTTAAAAAGGGTTTCTGAAACAAATTTTCATACACAATTTTTCTTAAAAAGCCTTTATAAAGCCTTAATAATTTGTATAAATAATGCTTTAATTTATTAAAACAAAAAGTATCTATAACAACTTTATAAAAAAAATGAAAATTATTTTTTACAGAATAGTTAATTTTAAAATGCAATCGCTTTTAATACGGACAAGTTGAGTAGAAAATGTATCACTCCCAAAAAAATTAGTGCTTTTCATAAAAATTTTCGAAACGAGTCGCCTGCCTGAATTGTGGAAACGGGTGTAAAAATTTTAGAAAGTTTTTTATATTTTATACTATAAAAAATTATAGGCAACAACAGCCTGCTCTTTTAGTGCAACGTAGACATATTTAAAAAATGTGTCTTTGGAATGAAGAAAAAATGTTTATATCTTAATTAATGTTGTATAAAAATGTCTTATAAAAAGATTGTACAAGCATTTATTGCTTGAGTTGTATGTAAATTGAAAACTTAAAATTTATTTTCTGCAAAACCAGCTTTTTTGAGTTAAGCCTCTGCTGAAATAAAGGAGCTATGAATAATTGATTATTTTCCCAGAATATAATTTTTTAGAATACAATGGACTTTTATTAAATAAAAAAAATTAATTACAATGCAACTGTTTTTACATATACCAAATCATTTTTTATTAGACATGTTAAAGAATCAAATTATTGAGAGCTTTTCTATTGGTCAAACTTTAGTTTTTTTGTGGATAACTATTTTGCTTTTAATTTAATACAGAATAAAAAGCTTTAAATACATGTTAAAAGCAATTATCAAATGCTCGAGAAAAAAAAACAATGAAACTTTTATCTAAAAAAAATTTTGTTTTTTGCTTCAAATTAAAAAAAAACAAAAACTATTAATTTATTTTGGCAAGCACACACACACACACACATACACTCACACAAAGTTAAAAGTTTTATTTGTTTTTGTTGAGTTGCTATTTGCTTTGACTCTTAATAAAGCTTGGGAGTTTTCTGTTGGGTTGTTTCCTTTTTTTGTGTGTGTTAAAATAAAGCAAAGCATACTTAAGGGCTGAATACACAAAAATAACTGTATTGCATAGTTTCCCACGCATACATACATGCATTGTAGTAAAAACGAACTTTTTTTTGGACTGATATATTTAAAAAAATTTTTTTTCATGCTGAAAATAAATGCTATTTGCAATTTTGTCTTTGTGCTGCAATTTTTTTTACGTATTTTTTTATTTTTCTGGAGTGGATAGCGATGCAGTGGTTTTTATTGAAGATTTTTTTATATGTTTTACTACGGACTTAATGTTTTACTTCTCTCTCCCCCTCTCTTCCTTTTTCCTTCTTCTTTAATTTGTTAATTGGCTAAGAAGCATATTTGCCAATGAAATTTTTTCTTACAGTGCCTTAACTTTGTTGCCCCATTTAAAGTTAATGGATTGAAAAAAAAAGTAGGGAGAATGCTTAAGTTTCATGTGCTTTTCTTAAAGTTTTAAATTCAATTTACATATTTGTATATTTTTAGTAATTGCGATGCGCCTTTTTGTTGATAAAATTGCTAAAAAAAATTGTCAATTCAACTTGTTTAACTCAAACTTATTTTATTTTTAAGGGTTTTCTGTGAAATTTTCTCTAAGGTATCAGACAGCCCGCAAGGCAAAACATTTTATGTAAGCGAGGATGTTAGCGATGTGACTCTTAGCATAATGTTATCTATTTAATTTTAAATGCAATGAAATGGAAACTGATTAACTTATTGCTACTGCAATTAAAATAATTTGAAAGTACTTCAAACAACAAGTTAGAAATAAAAATATTGATTAACATATTATATGTGATTTTCAAGTTTTATCTGTCATAAGGGTATCATTGACATAGTTTTAAACTCCAAAGCATAACAAAAATTTGCTTTTATGTTTATAAAAATTGTTATACTTATAAAAAAAATTGCAATGCAAAATACTCTAACGACCACAAGTTTCACTTTCAAACTTTTTGTTTTGCCCAGTATTATATAAAATTAAAAATTTTTGAAAGTTGAATGCACATGCAGAGTAAGGAAAAATTCTCAATTTTTTTTAAATAAATAATAATAAAATTTCTAAAGAGACATGCAGTTTATTTACATATAGTATAAATATTTCAGTTCAGTTTTTATTTTATATCAGAGACTCTTTAAGATTTAGAGTATGAGACAAAGTTTTAAAGTTATGCTGCAAAAATTCTCAAATTGCAAGAAATTTATTCATTTACACATTAGGAAGAAATAAATTTCTATAGAAAAGTTTTTGTTTCTAAAAATTTGCAGTACAAAATCGCCAGGAGCTTTCATTCGAGAAAAAATATTTAATAAGAAAAATTTATCAGTGGAACAAATTTTCTCATTAAATTTTTAATATTTATAAGCAGTAATAACTAATAAAATAATATAATTAATAAAAAAATTTATTAGGTAAAGTTATGTTAAAGTTTAGCAAAACTTGTTTAAAATAATGTAGTTTTCTTAGCAATGTTTCAAGAAAAATATAAAAAAAAAATAGAAGAGAGGTGTCTTAGGACACCCGGTTAGAGCTATGCTGCTTAGCTATATAAAACAAATTTCAAGTATGACATAACAATGTAATATAATTATATTATATGATGATGTCAAATTCGCCGCAAATATTTAAAAACTTTTCTATTTAATTCCCATTATTTTTTTTTTCTAACCGCGTACGATTACTTTATTGTTTGAAGCCGGTGACGGCTGTTAGCCGGCTCACAGCATATCGGCTTCGTTCTCTGGTTTCTGCTCATGTGCAAAAACAAATTGAGCAATCGTTATCATGGTTTTTATTTTGTTTTTGCTTCACTCACTTCAGAAAACGAAATAAAACAAAATCTAACATTTTGTTTCGTTTATTTTTTTACTCTGCTTTTAAGTACAAAAAAATAAAAACAAAAATAAATTTGTAACTGTAGTTGTTACAAAAATAACGTCCTAGCTTCTGTATCGCGCCATAAAGAGCATAGCTCCAAAAACTAGACGCAGCAAACAATAATTGATGGAGCATTACTAGCAAAGCATTTACTGTTTACAAATTATTAACACAATTTTAATTTTTTTTTGTTTAAATTAGCAGAACTTTTGCAAGCAATAATTATCAGAATATAATATTTTGTCCTAAAATTAGTTTTAGCGATATGAGCTTGTGTTCTTGAGATATTATTAATTTTATAGCATAATTTTTTAATAGTTTGATTTTTGATAGTATGATTTTTTGTTTAAATATGAATTATTACAATTTTTTGGTTAAATCGTAAGTAGCAGCAAATGATATATGGATTTATAAAGAGAAATATTTGCAAAAAATAAGCAAAATTCGTTTTCGTATAAAAAACATATTGATTATTAACTTCTTGTGTCAACTTTGTTATTTGTTGAACTTCTCATTTGTTTAGATGAAAGTTTAACATAATAACACTAGTTATTCTAATATATTTTCGGGTAAAGGTTCCCTGATGATCTGCATTAGCAACAGTGAAATCAATTTCAATGTATTTTTAATACAAAAAAAAAAATATTTTACTGAATAACTAAATTAATTAATTTGGATTATTAGTGCCTGAACAAATGTTAAAGGCAAATATTTTAATTTTGGTATATAGAAAAATCAGAAATTGCAAAAGCTTTTTAGGGAAATTTCAGCGATGGTAAACTTTTTCAATAGAATACTGTTTGGCATATATGACATTTTGTAGCAAAACTTTTCTTAGAGAAATGCAATATATAGCTTCTTTTAAAAAAGATAGCAAAATTAACAACTTCAAGTAGAAATCCATATAAGTAATAGCAATATTTTCAGTACAAAAATCATTAAAGGCAATTCATGGAAAACAATTTTTTTTGGTTTATATTAACTTTGTATGGATGAAAATCACAAATAGCAAAATCTCTCTAGGAAATATTCAGCAATAGCAAAATATTTCTATGGAAGACTTTCTGACATATGTGGCAACAAATTTTTTACTGGTGCATCCGAGCAAATTTATTTAAATTTATTTTGTGAAATCACTGATACGAGCAAACAGTGTCTACCGAAAGCAGCGACAACAAAACATGTGTAGCAAATTTTTTCTAAACGAAAATATATAAATTTTTTTATTATTAAGAGAGAACAATAGTGAAAATTTTTTGTAAATGTTAATATAAGTAATAGCAATATTTTTAGTACCAAAATTATTAATAGTAACTAAGAAAAATATTTTTGGCTATAAATAAAATATCCGCGAAACTAATTACAAATAGCAAACAACTTCTTTTGAAAATTCAGTGATAGACATTTTTTTAGAACATTGCCTGATATACATATCTTAAGTTTTTCATCATCCATTTTTTTATAGAAATATAAGTTTTTAAGTTTTTTACTGCTACATCTGAAAAAATATATTTGCTACAAATGAAATCAATGATAGCAAAAATATTTCAAAAAAAACTCAGATAGTAAAATTTTTTTGCAAAATTATTAAAAACAGTAATATTTTTCTTTTATACGGAGAGAAAAGTCAAAAATAGCAAAAGTTTTATAAAGGAAATTCAGCTACAATTAATGATTTGTATCAATTTTGCTTAAGTGGAATTTATTATTGAAAAATATTTTGGCAAAATGTTCGCTGGGATATTACAGAAAACAGTGATATCGACAGATTTGTGGCGAAATATTTTTTAGAAAAAAGTTAATGAAAGCAAATTGTTTCTTAGAGGTATATTTTTTAATTTCCAAAGTTTTTTTTTGTTTTGAAATTTGAAACGGATTTTTTGTTAGTTTTCATACAAATTTAGAATAGCAATTACCAAAACTTTGTAGAGATAAACGTGTAAGTAATAGCAATATTTTGGGTAGAAAAAAGATTCGTAGCATTTAAAAAAATTATAAGTTTATTTTGTTCTAAATAAAAATCGGATGTAGAAATATTTTGCTTCTATTTTATAACAAAACTCTTGCTAAGTTTTCCAGAAAATAGTTAATAGCAAAATATTGGGATAGCAAAATGTTTTGTTAGTGAAATCAGCACTAGCAAAATGACAAGTAAAATTCAATTATATTTTTTTTTTGTAATTCTGTAGTAGCATTTGTTGTTATCATTTAAGAAGTTCTAATATTAAAATACTCGTAGTAAAATATTTTTTCTGATCAGAAAAATTATGCTATTTTTTGGGAAAATCTGCAATAGCAAATTTTTCCTTTAGAAAAAATTATAGCATGTACATAGATATAAAAAGACTGTTAGTAGTACGAGTAAAATCAGTAATAGCAAGTTTTTATTCAGAAAAACGTCTAAACTCTTTTCTTAAGGAAAATGGTTTAAAAAAATAACTTTCTTTTATACTATAGAACAAGTTTTGGCACTTCTTATAGAAAAAAAGCAATAGCAAAATATTGTAAGCACAAAACATATTTGTAGCAAAACCAGCAATAGCAAAATTTCCTTATTTTTTCCTTTCGCGTTAGATTTTATTGGATTAAAAAAAAAAAAAAATCAGTTGCAGTATTTTTTTTTTGTTCACAAAAGAAGTTTTGCTACTTTTTTATGGAAAACTATGAGTAGTAAGTTTTTTCTGTGGTTCTATCAGAAATATTTTGCTACGTCTATTAATAAATTAGCAATAGCAAAATGATGCTAAACAAACCAATAGCAATAGCAAAATTTTTAAAGCCAATTAACTACGAAAATTTAATTGAATATTTTTGAGTAAACTTTTTCCGTTGTAATATCAGAAAAATTTACAAAATGGAAAAAAAATCAGTTGCAGTATTTGTTTTTTACATAAAAGAAGTTTTGCTATTTTTCCTGTGGGAAATTTTAAATAGCAAGCTCTTTCTGTTGTACTATCAGAAACATATTGGTTCCTTTAAAAAATCAGCAATTGCTAACATTTTTGGGAAGAAAAACCAGCAATAGCTAAAATTTTTAAGTAAAAGTTCTTAAAAATATTTCTTATTTCTTTGCAAATACAGCAATAGCAAAATATTATAATGTAAAAGAAAAATGTTTTGGCAGGAAAACCAGCAATAGCAATATTTTTTATAGAAAAACTTTGAATATAAAAATATTTTAAGATCATTGTGTGAGTTTTCTACAGAAATTTATTCCTTTTAAATTAGATTGCAAACTTGAGAATACTGTGTTACTTTAACTGACTTTTAAACTGAACCATTTTACTTAAAACTATTAAATAAAATTACTATTTAAGTGTAAGCAGGTTGATTTTGGTTATGTACCGTGTTTTACTTCTCTGTAGTATACAATTCGCTCTAGAAGAATGTTTTCCAATGTGGTTGTATTTTTTTAGAATTTAGCAAAATTATTATTAAAAACAAATCTTACCTTGAGCTTTTTAAATTGTTTTCAAATGAACTTATTTTTGGAGAAAAATTATATTTTTTTTGTATTAAGTAGATAAAAAGAATAAAATTTTTCTCTTATGCGTTCGGGAAAAGTTGTTGTTGTTGTTGTGTTTTTGTTTACATAGTGAAACGTTTAAGGCGGCTATTTCGGTCTTTAAAAGTTAAAGCGCCCAATGTTATGCAGTGATTTTTGCATTTATTAACATTAGTTGAGTGTTTTATTTAATTATAATTTTTTTTTAATTTTGCATTTATTTAAAATACTTGGTGTGGGAGGGTGAGAACACTGGATAAGCATAAGTGTAGTTTTAATTAATTTTATTCATTTGATTCAATTTATTTATATTTGTATTTATATTATTAAATTATTTATATTTATTTATTTACATTGCTGCCATTAAACTTGTCTAGTTATGCGTAGAAAGGAATTAGATATTTTCCTTCGGTTTAAGTTAATGAAATGAGTTTAGCATTTTGTTTTATGTGATATGAATTAGAAGAAATTTAATATTTTAACTAAATCTTAACGTACAGATTCAGTTGTGTTGAAAACTCTTTGAGCATATGATACGTTATGCGATAGGGCAATGTATGTAGAAATGTTTGTGCTACTTAGAGAATAGAGATGAGGGAAATTTTTTATAAATATTGCTGTAGAAGAGTTGTATTAAATTTATAAAAATATCTGATGTTTTTTAATAGATTTGGTAAATAGCCTTATTTAATCTCTTCTAATTCAATATTTAGTATTTTTTTTTGCTTCAAATGGAAAATTTAAACAATATGAACATAAGTAGCACTAGTAGTTTGACGAATACAACGATTAAATATTTATTAAATATTACTGCACAAAAATAATTCTAAGCTGAAATCCATTTGGCAATCAAAGAAAAAGATATACATACATACAATATAATACTAAGCTTTTATTATTTTTATATAACGCCGCTCTCCAACATTTCTCCGCAAAACTATTTGTGAACTAAAAGTCTTTGTAGCTCTTATTTCTATTGAAAATTTTTTTTGCTAACACTTTAAATAATTATTTTTGGTCAAGTATTACATAGCTATTTCTCACCTTTCGTTTAAAGAAAAACTAAACTAAAGAAAGAGAAATAGAAAATTAAGCTTAATGCAACTCAATTGAATATTGGCCACCATAAATCTTTGCGGTTTACCCAGCGCTTAGTTGAAAGCTGATGATAGAAAGTCCCATAAAACATTTAAGTTTAACTACAAATTGCAACTTAAACACCAAACTACTAAAGTGGTGTTGGTGAATACTTTTAAAAGGCAGCTGGGAGTTTTGAAAGGAAAATAATATAATGGAAATTTACAGATGAATGTGGTTAAAAGTTTTTAATCTTTATCACGTAAAATTGATGGCAAGTGAGGAGAACTAAAGTTGTAAGTTAGTGTTGCAAAGGTGTAATGTAATAAACAAATGTTATTTAAAATAAACAAACAGAGTTTTTAAATATGTATGTATGTATATGATCAAAAAACTTGGCAGATATTTGCTTCCATTACATATTTTCATTTAATATCTTTCTCTAATGATTTGAGGCAACACCATTCCTGATATTTTTTCTATAAAAAAAAAATATTTATCTAAATACATTTTCGGAAAAAATTTTATTAGTAACAAATTTTTGTAGGAAATACTTTTTCAAAGATTAGTTTCGGACAAAATTTGCAAAGGCGAAATAGTTTTCTCGTGATAATTTTTCTATATTATTTTTAAGTTAAATGTTTGTCCTTTTTTTTTGGAAACATTTTGAAATAAAGTATTATTTAGATAAATTTTTAAAAATTTTTTTGTTAAGACCTTTTCGGACGCATTTTTTACTACAATTATTTTCAGACAAAGTTATATTTCTCTGAAAAATTAGTCTACGAAAAATTGTCGGATTAAAAAGCTTTCCGTAGAAAGTTGCGGACAAATCAGTTTTTGCAGAAATATTTCGGTATAAATATTGTAACGAAATTTTTTTTACTACAGTTATTTTAGGACAAAGTTATTTTTGTATGAAAAATTTGTTTGCGAAAAATTTTGGCATAAAAAAGCTTTCTGTAGAAAGTTTCGGACAAATTATTTTTTGCAGAAATATTTTCGGAATAAATATTGCAACGAAATTTCGGTAGAAAATAATTTTCTCTGAATAATTTAAAAACAAAAAAAAATATTTAAATGATTATCATAAAAAAATTTTTATTTAAACTATTTTTTTGAGCTTTAGGTCTATTTGTATAATGCTTTATTGTTTCAATATTTCGTAAACCTTCGGTTTACTTCTTCAGGAAGAAGTAAACCGAAGGTTTACGAAATATTGAAACAATAAAGCATTATACAAATAGACCTAAAGCTCAAAAAAATAGTTTAATTAAATATATAAGAAAAAGGTCGAAAAATTAGATAAAAGAATAAAAAAATTTTGGAAAAAA
The DNA here is from genome assembly GCA_944452675.1 of Tachina lurida. Taxonomy (NCBI): domain Eukaryota; kingdom Metazoa; phylum Arthropoda; class Insecta; order Diptera; family Tachinidae; genus Tachina; species Tachina lurida. Next base: position 12,447,479 of record OX101753.1, read on the forward strand.
TATTTTTTAAGCCAAATTTTGGACGAAATATTTGAATTTTGTAAAAATATATTTGCGGATACAAAAATTTTTTTATTTAATTATTTTTGGACAAAATAATTTGAAAAAAAAATGTGAATGAAAAATTATTGGATAGAATAGTTTTTTATAAAAAACTTGGGACAAATTTTTACAGAAAATTTTGAGAAAAAATTTAAAGAAATTTTAGTTTTTTCGAAATAATATACGACAACATTTAATATTGTTTTAAAAGATTTTAAAATTATATTTGGTCCTTAATCATTTCTGTAAAAATTAATTTTTTAGAAAAATTTTCGGACAAGTTATTTTTAAAGATATATGTGTGGATAAGTTTTCACACAAAAATTGACAGGATAAAATAGTTTCGGTTAAATTAGGATTTTAAGAAATTTCAAAATAAAATAAATTTCCCGAAATAGTTACCATTTTTCTAAAACATTTTCGGACTTCATGTTTATTTTGATAAATTTTGGGACAAAACAATTTTCTAGAAACATTTTCGGAAGAAGAATATTTTAAGAAATATTTCAGAAAACCACTTATGAGAAGTAATTGGACATGAATTTTTTTTATTTTTTTAACACAAAATAATTAAAAATGAAATTCCAGCGAAGAGTTGTCGGATAAAGTAACTCTCTATAAAAAGTTTCGGACAAAATTTTTTTTATCAGAAAATTTTTTTAAGTTTTTTTTTCAAAACGTTTCAGAACATAATATTTTTTTTTTTAATTTTTCAAGAAAGAATTTTTCTAGAAACAAAATACTTTTTAAGAGACTTTCAGCAAAAAGGTTAGGACAGAAGTTTGCGGACACTATATTTTTCTATAAGTTACGGACAATATACGAGTAATTTTTCTAAAACAAAAATTTTTTCATGAAAATTGGTGGGATGAAGTAATTTTTTATAGGAAATTTCCAGACAAAATATTTTCTTCAATTATATTTGGGAAAAAAGTTTTTCGTATCAGTGTTTTACATAATTTTCTGGTTAGTATAATGTTCTATTAATACTCGTGTTCTCGTAAGAAATTTTTTCTTTTATTATTTTTGGACAAAATAATTGGTTTAAGAAAACCAAACTGTGAGCGAAACAATGTCGAACAAAATATTGCCCTAAATAAAGTTTAGAAAAATATAGTTTCTTCAATAACCTGCGTACAAAATAATTTTTCTTAAACAATTAAAACCAAAAAATTGCTCAGAAAAATAATTTTCGTATATTCGAATTTTAAGCCAAAAAATCAATTCTGTAGTTTTTTTTATATGGACATTCTGCACATAAAATACTTCAACTAAAAATGCTAACTATGAATACATGTACAAAATTTAATTTTATATACATGTGCGGAACTTCATAACCTTTAGATATTTGTTAAACAAAATTGTTTTTAATTTTCTCTAGTTATTAAAGATAACTTTGCTTATGCATATTTAAGCTAAATGCACATGTTATGTTATTTAAAAAATCTTTTCCCAAATAGAAATAAAAATTGATTTCTGAAAGAATTGTGTTTTTTTCAAGCTCATTTCTAAATCCATTCAACAACTGCTTCAAACATTTGTATTTGTTTGTGTCTATACTTATACATAAAAATATAACTGAGGCTGTTAGAGATAACTAACTGCCTTAAACAGTTTTCATATTGCAATCATCTTTAAACTTTATTTGGTAATTGATATTTAATATGTGAATTGTAAAGTTATTCTCTACTCAGGAAGAAATGAGAAAAAGCAAATAACATAATCATATATGAAGAGCATCCGTTTCCGGGGTTGCTTTATTTTGTGCATATTTGTAGGAATTTTAATGTTTTTTTGAAAGAGAAACGCTATGTTATTGGTTTCATATTGTTTAAATTTTTTTTGTAGCTTTGGGAAACATTTAATATTTGATAAATATTTAATTTTTGTGTAAGTAGCATATTATTAATTTAGTATTTTTAAGTTAATTTATTAATTATTATAGTTTTTGTTATTATTTAAGACATTATTAAAATAAATTCTACTTCACAATGTGATGATGGAAAAGAAAAATAATTTGGCTTGTTAAGACAAACAACAATTTTTTATAAAATTTTAATCGAAAAGTTTAAAGTTATGCAGTATAAAACGTATTACATATTTAAACTGGTGTAAACAGTATTTTCATAAAGATTTTAAATAAAATATGCTAGATTTTGTGTTGATGTAAATGCCCTATAAAACAATTTAGTAAAATTAAAAAAAAAAAAATTAAAATTAAAAATTTTTTTTGCTAAAATATTTTCTAGAAAATATTATTAGGAAATATATATTAACCCTTATAGTTATTCATACAAATATAAAATGAGTTTGAAATTGATTTTAGGAAAATTTTGTATGAAAATTTTGAAATAAAATACATTTCAAGTTCATTTTAAATTTTATGAATATGGGGGTAAGAAATTATTTGAAGAAAGCTCTTGATTTTTTTTTACCAAATGTTCATATTAAATCATTGTTTTTTCTAGAAATATTTTTATCAAAATTTACGATTGATATGGAACGATGAAACAAATACTAATTATAAAAGACATAAAGAAACGCAAGTGGAAATGGATCGTTAATATCTCACGAAGGCCTCCAAATGACATTACCAGAAATGTCATCGACTGTAACCCACAGGTCAATCGAAGGACAGGTAGGCCTTGTTACACTTGGAGGCGACAAATCGACATTGAAGTTGGGGCGAAATAAAATCCCTCGCTCAGGATAAATTACGTTGGAACATATTTGTTGAAGTCCTCTGCTCGTTATAAGATCTATGGTAATATATATGTATATGGAAAGATTTTAACAAAAGTTACAAAAAAAAAAAATCCGACAAAAATGTTTTCGAATCTTTTTTAAACTAACTTTCGGACAATATGTATTTCAACAAAATATATTTTCTTAGATCACTTTCAATTAAAGTGCACCTTTTTTTCTACGATGTTTTGTTAAAAGAAGAGAAAAATGTTCGTGTAAAATATTTTTCAAGAACCATTTTTGGAATAAAAAATAAACAAAATTTATGGACAAAATACTAAAAACAATGTGACAAGCCATTTAAAAAAAAACGGAAAAATATACATACATATTTGTACAACAATGTTCGTACAATATTTATGTAGATCCAATTTTAATTAAAATAAAATTTTTCTTAGAAGAATTTATGTTGAAAATATTTTTTTTCACAAACATTTCATCAAAAGCTAAATTTGAAAAAAAAAAATTCAGACAAAAAAATTTTGGACCAAATATATTTCTACAAAAATTTTCGTTCATCTTTGATGAAAATAAGTTTTTTGTTTAATTTAATTCTGCAAAAACATGTACTTTCTAGAATTTTTTTCGGATAAAATATATGTATATTTACAATATCTAGAGCCAATTTTAATTTAAATTAAATTTTTCTTAGAACAATTTTTGTTAAATAAACCTGCAGATAAAGGCTACGAAAATTATTTTTAAGAACTATTTAAGCAAAAACTCATTAAAACAAGCTGCGGCCAAAATACTTTTCGGACCACATATATATACAAAAACCTTTGGGCCAAATATATTCGTTTTTCTACAACAATATTCGATGAAAATTAAATTTCTACAATAATTTTTAATGAACTTAATATTACAGAAATACTTTTTTGTATTTTTATTTTATTTTCCGATGAAATGTTAGGCTGTAAGTCCATTTTCGACTCAAATTTTTCGTTATACAAAAAAAACAACAAAATCTAAAATAAATTGAGCCATTTATATTAACCGGGAATTTAATACTAAAATGTGAAAACTTTATTTATTTTTTAATAATAATTAAAGCAAAAAAAAAGTCAAATGTGTACTCATCCTTAATAGAAATTGTGTCTGTCATGTTAAACGATTTAAGGTTCAGGTGGCGTATGATTAACAAATTGTTATTAATATTAATCATACGTCTATTGTTCCTTATATTCCTTAGACGCAATTTACACTGTGCCTTTTCTGCTTGCATGTGTAGGCAGGCTTTTTCAGTTCGTTGGTAAGAGGTGTTGAGAAGCAGGCGGAGTAAAACAAAAGGCACGAAATGAAAATTTGAGGGGATTTTTGACATTTCTCTTTGTTTTTTCGTACTCTCAGCACTAAGAGTGTATACAAACGTCAAAAAGTCATGAAGAAAAAAGTCTTAATGTAAATGTGCTTGACTTTTCGTAGGTGGTTTAAAAGAAAATTGTCGAAAGAAGGCAGGCTAAAAAGGCATAATGTGAATAGGCTCTTATAGCTGATAATCACAATAATAGTTTTATTTTAATTGCACGTATATAGCAAAATATTGTATGGATGAGTTCTGTTGCAAGTAAGTATACAGGAAGACTTTTGCGCAAAATATTTTTTAAGAGGCATATTCCTAAAAAATACGGTTTAAAAAACTTCGGCCAAATAATTTTGGGAAAAAATATTTTGTTACGAAAATTTTTGGACAATATACACAGTGGTGGAAAATATAATAGAAACAATAATATTTTGTTACAAAAAATTTCGGACTAAATATACCTTTACAAGATTTTTGGGCAAAATATATATCTGAAAAAACTTTTCTAAAAACGTTTCCGTTAAAAATAAACTCTTTTATACCTAAGTTTTCATTAGAAATACAACTGCAGAAGAATTTCCTTGTATACTTACTTTTTAAATCCTTGCGAAAAAAGGCTTTTTTATAAACAAATTTCGTACCAGTAATTTTGTTACAAAACTTTTCAGACCTCATAAGCCCTCTTCAAAAACAAAATTTCGGACTAAATTAAATTAATCAAACTATTATTGTGCTAGAGAATTTTGATTATCGTTGTATAAGGGAGACTAGACGTATGATTAATATTAATAACAAATTGTTAATCATACGCCACCGGAACCTTAAATCGTTTCACCAGACAGTCAAAATTTCTATTAAGGATGAGTACACATTTGACATTTCTTTTGCTTTATTTATTATTTAAAAAAAAACTATAGTATTCACATTTTAGTATAAAATTCCCGATCAATATAAATGGCTCAATTTTTTTTACATTTTGTTATTTTTTGTATAACCAAAAAATTTGAGTCTAGGACAAAAAATTTATATGTTTGTCCAACAATGAATGATGCAGTAGGTGCAGTCGTTTTAAAAATAATTTAAGCATCACATTGTGTAGGGTTATTTTAAATCGCCTTGCTTTAATTTATTTTGTTTGTTAGGTTTTATTATTCATTTCATTTCATTCAATCTTGTTATTTCGCCCATGAAACTATATCTACATTAGTTTTTTGTTTGTTATTTTGTTTTTTGTTTTGTGGGTTGTTTATTTATTTGGAAAACCTTAATATTAAAAGCAACATCAACATTTACAACAGCAGTAACATCAACATTTACAACATGGAGTACAACAATAATAATAACAACCATTTTAAATATTATGGTATACAACGTGTTTTTTTTTGGAAAACAAATGTATTTATATAACTACTTGTTGTTGTATTTTTTTCTCTCAAAGTGGATAGAAGTGTGGAAAAATTATAAATTGCTTTGATGTAAAGGTAGCATGTTTGAACAAAAATGTTTTAAATAGTATCATCAATTGATGTTTAAATTATGTTAAGAGAGTTAGTTTAGAATTTAACGTTGTTTTTAAGCGGATGAATGAATAGTATAAATTTTCTGTTGAAAATATTTATCTACTCACCCAGTAGTTCCCACTCGCCGTTGAGCACGTAACTGCTGATATCACCGCCAGTTTCATCTTGTAATTGCAAATCCAGCTGTCGATACACAATGACGATGAGTTGAAGATTTTATTTTAATTTAAAAAAAATATATACAAAATAAAAATGTAAAACAAAACACCAATTAAAATGATATCTGTACAATGCTTTCACTCCACCGTTTCTGGAAAGTTTTTAAGCTTATCACTCAGAACAGAGTGTTATACGTTAAGAACTTTCTAATCACAGTTTATGAAAGCAAGGTACAAATAGCTTTTGTAAAAGAAACTAAAAACTAAAAAAATGTAACATATTCTACACTGTACTCCCTTTGGCCACTTAATAAATGGCTGAGAAAGAAAGCAGCAACATAAATGCATGTTGCTTTTCTTTTCTTTTCTTTTCTTTTATATTTTGTCAAACCTGAAATCCATCATATGTCCAACTGCCAAATTTCATTTCACAACGTTGATCATCAAACGGAAACCATGTTATGTCAATTTTGCATGTCGACTTAAATATGCCCGGTGGTACATAGAGGCATGAGCCGTTATTACGCACCACCACATTTGTCTGATATGTACCATCGAATCCCTCGTCAGCACTGTTGTACATCAGCACATCCGGCTTCCATATCCGATGCGGTGGTATACGTAAATCTTTTATACCACCATAGTCCGAAGTATTCCAACGCAAATTCATATCGTTCCATTCCTAAGGGAGAAAAAACGAAATGAAAAAAAACAACACAAATTGAAAGAGTTTGCTTGAGTTGCTGTAAAAAAACGTTAATTTACTAAAGCTGCAGTACTTTTACTTTGTTAAAAAAGCAACAGTAATTCAATTTGTTATATAAAAGTTTCTGTGGAAAATTAAAAAAAAATATAGAAAAAATAATGCTGGCAAAATATTTGCAGGTTTATACTTATGATTAAAAACATTTTAGTAGTTCCTTTCCTTTTCATTAAAAAAAATTACTAAATTCATAAGCTATTTCAAGTTCTTAAGTATATTTTGTAATAAGTTTGATTGTGGATTTTTAGTACTCTCTTTTCTTACTTAAAGTAGTTGTTATATACAGTATCAATTTTTCATCGTGTCCTGGGGGCCCTATTTGCCCAATTTTGTAACTCAATCTTCATTCCCTTGGAAGGATTCGCATTAGTTAGGCTTACTGTCTGTAACGTTCTGGTCCTTTTCGCTAGTTCATTTGCATGTTCATTTCCGGTTACGCCGTAGTAGGCCGGCAACCATACAAGACGTATGTTGCCATGAATCGCGTAATCGTTGATCATATTTTTGCAATCTAAAATGGTCCTAGAGTTTGCTCTTTCGGTTGTGATTGCCCTAATTGCCGACTTACTGTCGGTAATATACTGACCTCTGTAGGTCTAGTATTCACAATAATACTTATTAAAGCCTCCGTGATCGCACGAAGCTCCGCCTGGAAGACTGTATTATGGTCAGCCAAGCGGATGTAAATTTTGGTCTCCGGTTCCTCTATGAAGAAACTTAGGCCAGTTATTTCCCCTAGCTTCGAGCCATCCGGGTAGCAGCAAACTCTTACGGGTGTTTGTTTTAGGATTCGATTGGCCCAGGAGTGTCTTTCTGGAATCAATGTCACGCATTCTGTTATGAACCTAGTCTCACGTACCCGGTCCGACATTTAAAAAGTCTAATCGCATCAGTTCAGTGACGTCCACATGTTCTAATGGTGCGGTATTTTGTCTTGTCCGATCCATTACCGCTTCATTTATAGACATTTTGTAGCAAGAGCTGCTTCATATCTAGTACGAATGTCTATAGGTTGGATATACAAAATGGTCTCCTATGCCCTGGTGGATGTAGTTCTCATAGCATCACTTATACCTAAGCAGCACATTCGTTGAACTTGCTCTAAAATTTGAGAGTTGCACTTTCTACCTGTTGACCTGTTAGACCTGGTCTGATCACACTTCTATAGAGCAAATGTGTTATAATAGGGCTAAGTTCCCATTTGGACGCAATGGCCCTTCTGCAGAGAGACCAGCACGAGTTAGCCTTCTTGACTATTTAATCTATGTTATGTGTTCACAACAGTTTCCGATCTAGGACCACTCCTAAATATTTAATCCTATCCAATGAGGTGATGGTCTTTACCTGGAAACTAAGATCAGCATGATCTTTATTTTCCTGGTGAAAAAACATCTTTCCATTTTTCCTGGGTTAGTATTCGGTTCTCTCGGCCGAGCGAGAGAGAACCGCAATGTTGAGAGATTTTTCCGCCAACGTCCTATGGGGCTACTTGAACGAAGACAAAACAAGGAGACTGTTGAAACTAAACAAGCCCGTGCAAGGAAAGTTGACCGGCATCTTAACGGGGCACTTTAATGTACGCGGGTATTTGTACCGGATTGGAGCCACGAATGGCAATGAATGCAGGGCATGCATGGATGACATGGAGATAATGGAGCACTTTGTTTGTCACTGTCCAGCTTTTGCCCAGCCGAGATCCCGTTATTTTGGGGATGACCCTTACCGCACATTACCAACCTTAGAGGTATTGAGTGAAAAAGCTTAAGGGACTACGTGAGCGATACTGAGTCCACCTAAAGGTGGGGTTCTTTTGTTAATTTATACGAGAGCGCACAACAGGCCTTTCTGGCTTATGTGTATGCCCAGGAAGATGAGCGTAATGGCTGCTCTTTTCACATAGCCTGACCTAATCTAAGTAGTTGTTGAGCTTTTCTTCATTTCTACAGTATATAAGTTTAACTGCCGTTTCCAAAAAAAAAATATATATTATTGTTATTATTATTATTATACATTATTAAAGCACACTTGAAGTTAAAATTATTACTTTTTTTTGCTACGGCCATATCTCTTTAACATTTTCTTTAAGAAGGCTACATATATTTAAATAGTCTACATTTAGTTTAATATGTCGGCAAAACATTATTTAAATTTTAAAATATTTAAACAATTTCTACAATTTAACATTCATGTGCAAAGTCATTAAAGTTCAATAAATCCAGTGCACTGAACCTCGCCTGACTATAATTATTTTTTTTATCATGATTTTGCGAATATGCAAAAATTACTACGCTGCACGCAGGAGAATTCATGTTGAAGTGCGTTGTCACAAATAAGTAAATAGACTTACAGTAACGGCAAAATATATAAACAAGTCAAAGTTGTCACGTGTATGATGTAAGGTTTAGCACACATACAGAGATACGTCAGTATGTTTGCTTGCTGTCGCACAACCCAGTTAACGCAAAGATTTGAAAAACACAAACATACTTTTAAATGTGAAAATTCTACAAGAAATAATTGCTTGCTGTTTTCTTAGCAGAGAAACAAGAACAAATTTTAACAGCTTTTAAAACAGATTCACTCAAATATCAGAGTATGTGAGCTGGAACGCAGCTAAATCAATGCTAAAACACATTAAAAGAAAAATCACTAGCAACATAAATACTTTCGGCAGAATGTAGCACAGCTCAAATGAATTTAAAAAGGTTTTCTTCTTGATTTTATTAGGTTGTCTTATTGATTTTTTTTCAATAAGGTTCTGTTCTTGATTTTAGTAGGTTCCTATATGATTATGTGTAAAGCATCTTATTGATTTTTTAATAAGGAAATCTTCTTAATTTTATGAGGTGTCTTGTTATTTCATATCTAAAAATAGACATAAAGACAATTTTTTTCATGATCTTTTTCATTTTTGTATAATAACGTTTGCACAATAATTTCAATGGTTATTCAGGCTGCTTGTTAGCATATTGGGTAGAGTGCTTGTCTTTCAGGTAGAAGTTTGCTGGTTCAATACTTGGTGAGTAAGTTAGTTAAGATCCTAATGTGTATGTCAGAGACCTGCGCCGATCGGCTGAGAGCCGGCTTAGCCGAGTCGCCGAATGGTTTTCACCAGCCGCCGCCGCCGATTATTTTTCGGCTAACAAGCGGCTGGAAATTAGCCGCCGATTGAAATATTTTTTTTAAGTTTTTTCGGCAGAAAAACTTTTTTTACATATCTTGGATATAATTTATAGTTTTGTATTTATTCAGTATGTAAATTTTTGCCTCGATGTGCAACTCTGCAGAGTTCCTTTGCATATACATATGTTAGTGCAAACAATTTTAGATCGTTTTGCTTTGCTTGACCGAAATGAGTAGGAACAGGAACACATGTCCTTTAACATGTTCCTTCGTGTATGGGCATCATAATATTTTGAGATGGATATCTTATGCTGGCCACAGACGAAGGAACTTGTTAATAAACATATGTTTCTACTGTTTTATTTTTTAATAAAGACGATGTAACCAATAATGAAACATCAGTTCTGGGCTAAAATCGTCACATGTGTGATCGTATCGACAATCGTACGAAAACAAATTAAGTGATACGTCAATTATATAATCAGAATGGGATTTCAGTACGTATGTCATAATCCGAAAATTGTGCCTTTACGTGAAAAGTTCGTTCACGGATTTGGCGATTCGACCCCTGTGTGTTAATCGAAAGAAATAATTGCTATTTCACAATTTTTATCTATTGAATTTGACATTTTAGCTTCGAATGCACTAGAGGTATGAATGCATGATTGAAAAGAAATTTTTAAAACATATTTAGTTCACTCATTTTAGTATTTGAAGCTAAGAACTGAATTAATTTTTACTTCTTTCCTATTATATTATTTTATTTCTATTATATTCTTTTCTATTATTTTGGAATTTCTCTACTTTTATATTTATGTATCATGTTTATAACTGAAGTTGTCTCAGCCGGCTGACAGCCGATTTTCAGCCGCCGCCGACAAAATCGCTCGGCGCAAGTCTCTGGTGTATGTATGTATAAATAAATAACATCTACAACATACAAACATATGTATATGGTATAGAATTTAAATGAAAATACATAAGTACAGAGAATAAAGACGCAAATTTTTTTTATTTTTTTATTGAAAAAATCAAAAACGCTACAAGATTTCTTCTTGATTTTTTCACAAAGGTTTTCTCTTTGAAATTAATAAGATTTCCTTATTGAAAAAAAAAACCATAGAGATTTCTTATTAATTTTGTTCTATTTTATGAGGTATTTAGTAGGCACTGTGTATGTTTAACTTCAAACAATAATTCTTGCATAATTTTTTTATTCTAACCCAGTGTACTGTGTTCGATGTGCTTGTGCATTCCTCAAGTTGTCATGGTAATTTAAAATTTAATCAATAAATTTAAAAATGTTAAAAACATAAATATAAACTTCTTAAATTCAGCATAAGATTTTGGTTTTGATTAAAGTTACTAAAACAACTCAATCAAGCAGCTATTTTAAAATTTAAAAAATTATTCTTCATTAGACAAAATCATTAAAAAGTTACTGAAATCAATCTTAAATATTTTTATATATTTCTGAATGTTTTAAGTAAAATAACTGCACTTAAGCTGGGTAAGCTTCTAAGAAGATCTAAAGATAATCTGCTTTTAAGTTAAAAGCTTTTTTTATTGTTATTATTTTTTTTACTTTTAGTTCAAAAACTTACCAATTTCAGCCAAACGTTCGTTACCAGCAATTGATTCTTCTCATCCTAAAAAGAAAATAATAAATAGTAATATTATTGTTTTTTTTTCACTTGGATATTTAGTTTGGCTGTAAAATATTTATATGCATTTGCATTAAAAATAAATTTCAAATATTAAGTTATTTATTTTACATAAAAGAAATACTGCAGCATCTTTTTTGTTTGTTGTCAATTCTTTATTTAATTTAAAAAATGTGCTTGTTCTTTTTTAATTTTACTTTATTGACAGTTTTTTTATTTCTTAAATAGCTTCATACTCAATCTCAATCTTTTGCATTCATTTAAAAAATGATGACCTAAATTTCACTTCTAGCTGCCCAGATTTTAAGCTGGATTACTAACTAAGGAAAACATGCACACACTAATATTTGTACATTTGTATGTATGTATGTATGTATGTATTTATGTATGTATGTACAAGTGCATTTGTTTGTCCATGTCCATGTGTTGCAGCATACACAGAAAGAGATAAATAAATTGCTGTTGAAAAAGCAGGTGTTCATTTCTAAATTGATTCACAAGATTTTACATTTTAGTCAGGGATGCCGGATTTTGCTTGGAGATAAATTCCCATATTAAAAATTTTCATTCCCAAAATACCATCGAAAAAAATTATAACAATATTTCACCTTCTTTTCACTACTGCTGAAATTTAATTGTATTCTAAATAAATTTTTAAAATGAATATCAAATAATTTGTCACAATCTGTCGAGGATTTCGGTATGCATATTGTTTTTTAATTTAGCTTATTAAAACTCATTCTATAAAGATTTGTTATCATCCTATAAAAAACTAAAAGAAAAAATAATAATCATCCAGTGGAAAAAGTTAAGTCAAGAATTACATTTTCATTGCTTCCAATAAATCGGTGTCTTTAATATGCAGATAGTTAACAGAAAAACGAGTGAAAATATATTTAAGGCATACAAATTTTTGTAACTCCTTTAGAGTTTTAGAAAAAAAAATCACCATGCTTTTCGAAAAGTCGATTTTGCTTAAAGATATTGATTGATGAATTGAATTTAGTCTTAAAACTAATAAGTAGTTATTTACTGACATGTACATGAAACTAATGATTCGCATTTAAATACGTAAAAAAATAAGCAGATTGCTAAAATTGGAGAACTTTTTCCTAAAAGAAACTATTACTAAGGAACTCCAAAAAATTAAACTTTTCTTAACATCACTTACAATTAGGTGCTATGGTATCAATAAGCAAAACTTCTGGTAATGACAAGCCTATGTAAAAGTCATTACAAATTATCCAAATTTGCACTATTTCTAGATTGAAAACTTTGCATATTTATCACTTGTTTGGGGCATAATTAAATTATGATAATCTTGCAAGAATTCCAAATGCATAAGCTGCAAGTTCCAGAAAAATCTCTCAATATGCCAAACAATTTCTCTTACATCCAATTTACCTAAAAATTTTCAATTTACAGATAAATTTTCTAATCAGAGATACTGTATATTCGTCTAAAGTTTTAAAAAATGTTGCATAATTTTAGGAAAACGTAAACTCAGTAGAAACCATATCGTTTTAATTTATCAAACACAAGCTTTTCTGTTTGTGTTAAGGAAAAACTTTAAATAACTAACTGCTTATTAAAGAGGGCACATATCTTTCTCTTTGCTGTTGCACTGGTGTATTGTCCTTAAAAAAATGTTGCATAGTTCTAGGAAGATATGAATTGTTGAATATTATAACGGTATAATTTAGTAAATTCAAGCTTCTCTGATTGTGTTAAAAGCAAAGCTTTTAAATAATTCCTCAATACAGCTTGCAAAAATTTTTATCTCTATGTTGTTGCACTGAGCAACTGCTTTATTTACTATTGTGCATATGTAATTAATATTTATTTTTGCAGGGATTAGATAATTTTGTGTTTATTTAAAATAAATCATTGATGTTTAGTTTGCTTAATACTTAAATAATACAATACAGGTTAAGACTATAATTCAGCAGCAGAAGCACATATTTTACTACACGAGACTACAACACTGGTAAACATACGAATTTTATTTAGTAGTTTCTAATGCAAACAAAACTAAAACAAGGGGTAGTATGAATAAAGGAAAGTATTCGCTTTTTACATAAAAATTTGTTTTAAAATTTAATATTCTTAGCTTTCTATTATATCAGCCTTAAAGTCTGGTACGGAGTTTATACGGAATTTCAGGTTCCCATACAAACTGTATGTAAAAAAAATTACGAAAATTCAGGTTGGTAAATTTCAAAAAGAAATTTCCATTTGCTAGTACGGACTTTCAAAAGGAAAATGCACGGAATTTTTAAGACTTTCTTTCAGTCAACTGCAACAAAAATTAATGTTTATACAATTGTTTGGTCACGGAATTTTTGACATATTTAATTCTCATCACATTGTCATTAATTTTTAGTGTTTTTGTGTGTTGTAAACCAAAAATATATGAATTTGAGTGTATGCAAACATAATTCTACACAAAAGGCTACACGATTATTTTTCCGTGTAGAAATAAATATAAATTTACAAACGTGAAATTCCGTAAGAACTCCGTACTGGGCTTAAAGCCACTTATATTTATAACATCCCTAAGATAGGCAATACATTTTAAAAGTTCCGTGTACTTTTCTTTTGATAGTCCGTACTAGCAAATGGAAATTTCTTTATGAAATTTACCAACCTGAATTGCTGTAATTTTTTTTTTACATACAATTTGTATGAGATCTTAAAATTCCGTAAGAACTCCGTACCAGTCTTAGGAAGAAACTAATTTTTTATTCGTACTACTAAATATCTTATAATTATTATATATATATATACATTTTATATATTTTAAGTAAACACAGTAGAGTTCAAGAGTTGCAATTATTTTAAATTTGTTTAGCTTATAAACACATAATAAATCTAAACATCAATATTACCATAATGACTTTTAAACTAAAACGGTCACAAAACTCATTTGCTAAAATGTTTCCAAGAATTTTTAATTACAAAAGTTTACTCTCAAAGTGTTTGTTGTGTGCATTCCCAAAAGTATGCATTAAATATATTTGCCAACAAACAAATTAAACTATGCTTTCGCTAGTTCAAACAAGAATTTCTTCTTTTCTTTTTCAAGCATTAAAATACTTTTATAAAACAAATTCCCTTAGTATTTATTTTTCATATTTATAGTTTTTTATATTATATTTGAAATATTTTAAGGTCTTCTTAAGTTATGTTTCACGAATATTTCTCTATATAATATAAAAATATATGAGAGTGTGTTCTCAGCAACATAAATTTATTTTAATCTTTGACTTGGAAAATATAAGTTTTATAAGTTTGTAAACTACAATCAGCAGCCAGCAATCATGGTCGTTATCACTGTCATCCATCAAAGGAATGAACATGAGATGCAGATGATTTCTAAAGGTTGAGTACTTATGACGAGTCATAAAAGAAGTTTTTTTTTTTTATAATGTAAAAATTTATTGCATGCGCAAATATGCAGGGCTATATGAGCAGACTAGAGATTATTATTTGCAAAAAGAAAATAGTCAAAGGAAGTTTTATTAAAAAAAAATATATATCACAGTGGGAAATGTTTTATGTAATGCCCAGCAGTAGTTTTAGAAAATTTCTAATTTTAAGCAATTCAGTGAACATTTTAAAGACACAATATTTGCAAATTTAATGTAAGATTAATTAAATACTAACTGCCTTATTAATAGAAAATATTTCTGTTTTATAAGAGGAAATTTGATTAATAAACCTTTCGATTTTGTTTGGGTCTGGGTTTCTTTTAAGACTGGTACGGAGTTCTTAAGGAATTTCAAGTTCCCATATGATATGTACAAAAAAAAAACTTACAGAAATTCAGGCTGGAAAATTCTATAAAGTAATTTTCATTTGTTAGTACAAACTTGCAAAAGCAAGGTACACGGTATTTTTGTAATGTATTGCCTATCTTAGGGATGTTATTAATATAACACGTGAAGGATTTTTTCAGTCAAATTAAATAAAAATTAATGTTCATACAATTGTTTGGTAAAAATTGCTTAAGGCATATTTTACTGTTTTGAAGAGGAGCACTCTTAAGCTTTCAAGTTTATTTTCCGAACTTTATTTCTCTGGAGCCAAAAATTTCTCTTTCAGAGCAAAATAAAATTAATCAAATAATTAAAGAAATAAGGGCGAAATGGTCACCCAAGTGGGTGTGAATAACACAAAAGATATTTTTCAATACCCTTAAAAACTGATAAGTACACTTTATTATTCCAACCATAAATGCAACATGGTGCAATTATGGAGTTATTTAAGCAAATCATTTGCAAAGGTATTTTATAGAAATTTTATTTCAAAGCACTTTAGTCTTTGTCTCGTCATTTCGTTTTAACATTCATAAATATTTAACTCAAGAGGTAAACTTTAAAAAGGAATAAATTATATTTATGCATTAAGCTGTCATAAACTGTAGACTATTTCACATGCAATAGATATGCAAATAGTTTATAGTTTAAGTTTTAGATTTTTATGATTAAAATACACAATCATATAAAAGCTTCTACATAGTTATTTCTTGTAAAAGATAACATTTAATGTTATAAGCGTAATAGTCTTAAATAAACGTTAATGTTAGTTTTAAATGCAGCAATAAAAGTAGAATTGAAAGCAGCAAATAAATAAAGAATTTAAAGCTTAAAAGAAAATAATATTTTACACCAAGAAAATAAACTTTAAAGTGATATTAATTTCTGTTAAAATTCAAACATAAAGTTTTTGTAATTTATTAAATATTTGCTTAAACAAGAACTGTCTTTACTCTACGACAAAATTAGCAAAAAAAAGTTTTATTTTTTATGTATACATATATATTTTTTTTTTGATATAATAAGCTTCATTTACAATCTTTCTTATTAAGAATAATAAGCAAAATTGATACATTTTTTGCTTTATTTTATAATATCTAAAGCCTTCTTAAAGTCCTTCAGAAGCCCTGTTTCCTCTTCAAAAGTACCCATTTCTGCATACAGCTACTCTGCCCATTAAATCTTAATAACATCAATAAGTTTTTGTTGATTTGCTGTTATTACCAGTTATTTCTCTTGATGCAATAAGAAATTGAAAGCATTAATACTGTTATTTTATTACAGTATTCCAAACTCTCTACACACTTCCTCACCAACACTTAATCATTATTAAACCCTAAAAGTATGCTTTAACCACAAAAGCTTACAAGAAATGTTGCAAATATATGAAAAAAAAGTTTCATTTATTTACTTTTATAACTGCAAGTCAGTGTTTTTTTTTTTTAGCTGTTATACACTTTCTCGTGTCACTAGTTTGTAACAAGAAAACATCTAAAACTGGAGTGCAATGACGGATATAATGCAATTTTTGTTCTCTCTTATACATACAGAATGTTTGCTTTTTACTTTGCTACGTTTGTGGCAAAGAAGTTTTGGGCGCAAAAAAAAACAATAAATAAATGAATTGAGGAAAAATAAAAACGTATTAAATAAAAGTGATTTCCGTTGTTTATAAATTAAACCACAGATTTTGATTGCTTTTTTCAAGATTGTTTCTACAAAAAATTTCTTGTTAAGTTAAGTAAACAATTGTGAGAGAGAACAAAAGGAAGCTCAAACAATGAAGTGAATTGTGTGTTTTAGAAATGCGGTTTTTATGTATAACTTTTTTTTGTTTTGTTAATGTAATTTTTAAAGTAAAATAAGGCAAAAAAAAATCATTTAACTATGAAAAAGTTGTCAGCCACAGGGACACACTAACTGCAAAGTATCATCATTACTACTGTGTTTAAAACAGTTAAGTTAAAATCTTCATCAAAATAAACGTAGATAAGAGTTGAGGGCTAAGTTTGGGGACACACAGTGTTTTAAAAAAGAAGAACAAGTGCAACTAAGAGTTATGAAAGGCTGTAATTAGAATCTGTGAATGACTTAAGGCCAACGCAAAATATTCATACGAACACCAAAAACTTATCTTCGCTGCAAGAGGTTTAATAAATAGCATATTACTAATTTTGATTTAGTGAAATCCATAACCTAGTCGTAGTCTAGTCACAATTGTTGACTAAGTTATAGTCATAGTTAAGTTATAGCCTCAGTCACAGTTTTCTTGGAGTCTAGAAATGCAACATTTTCTTATTTAAATTAAGCTCTCTCAAAACTTGGTTATTTTGAATTTACATCTGAGGGAGTACTAAAAATAGAAAAATATTTAATCTTTTAAATTATATACCAAATATGAATTAAAACTCAGCAAAATTTATTTTTTTTAAATATAAATGGCATTGATTACCATATTGAAGTTAAGGTCGACTAATAGTCAAGTCATAGTCAAGTCGTAGTCAATTTATAGTCAAGTCATAGTCAAGTCATAGTCAAGTCATAGTCAAGTCATAGTCAAGTCATAGTCAAGTCATAGTCAAGTCATAGTCAAGTCATAGTCAAGTCATAGTCAAGTCATAGTCAAGTCATAGTCAAGTCATAGTCAAGTCATAGTCAAGTCATAGTCAAGTCATAGTCAAGTCATAGTCAAGTCATAGTCAAGTCATAGTCAAGTCATATTAAAGTCATAGTCAAGTCATAGTCAAGTCATAGTCAAGTCAAGACATACTGCCTGGCTCACGATGTCGACAAGAAATTTACGTTCGCTTATTTATATTAAAAACAAAAACAAAATAAGAAATTTTTTAATATAAATAAGCGAACGTAAATTTCTTGTCGACATCGTGAGCCAGGCAGATAATCAATTCAGTCCCAAGTCATAGTCAAGTCACAGTCAAGTCATAGTCAAGTCAGAGTCAAGTCATAGTCAAATCATAGTCAAATCATAGTCAAGTCATAGTCAAGTCATAGTCCAGTCATAGTCAAACAATAGTCAAGTTATAATCAAATTATGGTCAAGTCATAATCAAGTTAAAATCGAGTCATAGCCGTAGTTATATCATAGTCATGCTAAACTCTCGTCAGAGTCTGATCCGATTGATAGTGCAAGTATGCTAGATAAGGGCGGTTCGGAAACTTCTTAGCCTAGCACAAAAAGCGCGGTATAAACAGAAAAAAGTTAAGTGTTTTGGAAACTTCCATCTCTGCTATGAGCACATGTTAAATTTTTTTTCGATCTGGCAACTCCTTCATATAGAAACAGGTGTTCACAAAAGACGCATCCGCGATTTTTTAACAATGGAAAAATTAGAAATGCGTGGTGTCATTAAATATTTACATAAAAAAGGTTTATCGGGACAAGAAATTCATAATGATATGGTGAATGTGTTAGGTGAAAGTGCTCCTTCATATGCAACAGTAAAAAATTGGGTTGCTGAATTTAAACGTGGTCGTACAAGCATTGAAGATGAACCACGTAGTGGACGTCCAAAAACAGCAACAACAACAGAAATTGTAGCCAAAGTGCATGATATGGTATTAAATGATCGACGAATAAAAGTGCGTGAAATAGCTAATATCATGGGCATCTCAAATGATCGAGTCCATTTAATTTTGCATGAAGAACTACAGATGAAAAAGCTTTCTGCAAGATGGGTGCCGCATTTGTTAACAATCGACCAAAAACGCATAAGAATGAACATTTCTCAAGCTTGTTTGGATCGTTTTAAGCGAAATAAAATGGATTTTAAGCGTCGTTTCATAACTGTTGATGAGACATGGATCCACCACTATACTCCAGAGACAAAAGAACAATCCAAACAATGGACTGAAGCTGGAGGAAGTGCCCCAAAGAAGGCAAAAACAATTCAATCGGCTGGTAAGGTTATGGCAACGGTTTTTTTGGACTTCAAAGGTATTTTATTGATTGACTATTTGCAAAAGGGTAAAACAATAAGTTCAGAGTACTATTGCAACCTTTTGGATCAATTAAATGTACAAATTCGAGAAAAACGTCCTGGCTTACAACACAAAAAAATATTTTTCATCAAGACAACGCACCAGCGCACAAGAGTGTTTTAACAATGGCTAAAATCAACGAATTAAAGTACGAGTTGCTTGACCACCCACCTTATTCTCCTGATTTGGCTCCCAGTGACTTTTACCTGTTCCCAAATCTAAAAAAATTCCTTGCTGGCAAGCGTTTTACCTCAAATGAAGATGCAATTACAGTTGTAAACCACTATTTTGAAGACCTTGAGCAAAACTATTTTAATCAGGGGATAGAATTGCTAGAAAAGCGTTGGACTAAGTGTATTGAAGTTTCAGGAGATTATATTGAAAAATAAAAATATTTTTGAAAAACTAACTATTCTCTGTCATTGATAGGCTAAGAAGTTTCCGAACCGCCGTATTTCCACATTATTGGCAATACTTTATCCATTAATATGCAGAGGATTTCAAATGTTTTCCAAATTAGATCTACCTATACAAACATACACATAATATGTGTATGTTTCTTATATTCTTTTGCAAACATACCCTCCAGTTTTAAAAGTAGAAATTGACTCAAAATCGTTAGTGATTTCCCTAACGAAAAATCGACTAACTATTACACTAGCCACAAGTAATGCAAGAGTTCGCCTTTTGACTTTCTCACTCATGGATATGTTAATGCCTTTAACCTCCAAAAAAAAATTTTTTTGCCAGTGGAAAAAACCTATGGTGTCATTCCAAAGAAAATCAACAAGAAAAAATTGATTTCAGGTATGTTAATAATTTTGTTGGCGTCAGTTACAATTGCAAGTTCGTGGTCAGTGCACGTGTAAATTTTAGTGAAAAATGTGTTTTTTTTAGAAAGTTAAAATGATCAGCAGAAATCAATTAAAACGTTGCATAAAAAATAAAAAGAAGATTTAATTGAAAAATGTATTTATAATTAACCCCCATATTCACAAAAAATAAATAAAACGTGTTTGAAATCCATTTTAAGAAAATTTTGTAAGAAAAATTTAAATAAAATACATTTCAATCTCATTTTAAATTTTATGAATATGGGGGCAATTGTTTTATCAGTAGAAAAATTAATTGTATTGATTAGCGAAATCATTGACGAAGGGTTATGCAGATTATGCATACATATTGATTTCAGTATGTAGTAAATCTTTTCATTCACTTGGAACTTTCTTTTTATTTATCGTCTTCTTAAGCTCGTAAAACAATTTTCGCCCTGCAATATATTCTTAATAAACTAGCCAATTTAATTGCCAATTATTGGCTGCTTAACCAGAATTTAATAACAATGGCGAAGAATAATGTTCAATTAAGCAAGAACGGAAATACAACGCAAGAGGAGAATTGTTTAAAGTGGACACATACAAATTTTTCAAAGTCCTTTAAGGGAATAATTGAAGCAAACTTTTTTCATAGAGGGTAAACTATAC
The DNA here is from genome assembly GCA_944452675.1 of Tachina lurida. Lineage (NCBI taxonomy): Eukaryota > Metazoa > Arthropoda > Insecta > Diptera > Tachinidae > Tachina > Tachina lurida. Next base: position 12,468,098 of record OX101753.1, read on the forward strand.
ATACATTAGGTACATACACAATAATAGAAGCCAGATGAAAGAAAAGTCGTCACGAAGTGAAAAATTAATATAAATATAGCGTCATTATAAAGCCTAGTGGAACAAGACAATGCCCAAATTGGTCAAATATGCTTTGATAATTTTCTTTCTCTAATTTATTTATTTAATATAACTTTTTTTTTTAATATCTGTAACAAAACAAAGTTTCATGTCAACAACCGCATATGAATAAAATATTTATGCTTTTACTGTAAAGCAGCGATATATATTTTTAATGCCTTTTGCAAACATTTGGTTTAGAAAGAACTAAAAAAACAACAACCAACCACGGACATTCATTAATAATTTTCATTAAAAACAAATTCATACACAAGCCATATTGTTTTTTGCATGACTTGACCAGAAATTGTTAGGCAGACCTTAACAAGTGCAACTTTGTTCTAAAACACATGCAAGAGAAGTGTTAGAGCAAAAGAAGAAATATGTTTAAAAACAAAATCTGTTTTATTTGCCACCTTAGTGTATGTGACACTTTTTTGTTTTCTGCCAGAGTCTAATGAATTTGTGTGTTGGTTACCATGCTTGTGTTTTTTGGTGCCTACATTTGGGCTGTTAATGCTTAGTTTACCGGCAAAGAGTGCAAATGAGTGGTGAATGGTTAGTTCGTGTTGGTGTACGGTTACACTCAGTGACATGCAAACAAATACATGTATATTACTTTCTAGTTACTATGGCAAAAATTTAATTTATGCCTGTTTAAAACATTTATTATACAAACATGTATAAAGTGTTAATAGTATATGACCCTTACTGGCCACCAGGTGTGTTCGTGTTTGCATCATATTGTAGTATAAGAACGGACAGCAGGTAGACAGGAAGTGTTGCAACTGTTACTGAGAATGCAATGCAATAATTTATTGTTGTGGCATGTATGAATTAATTACATTTCGGATTCAAAGTTTTTGCTTTGCTGCATTTTAATTTAGGTATTTTTTGTGCTTTCTTTTTGGATTTGATAAGTGGTGTGTAATAAAATTTTATGGGATGGAAACATAGTGCAATGTTCGCTGCAAATGAAAATAATAAAAAAAAAATAAAAATGTGTAAGAAATCATGTTTGTGAAAAAAACATTTAAATATAAATTCTTTTAAGACCCCGCTGTTCTTGATAAACGTGACTTATTATTTTTTCTTTATTTCGATTTTATTAGTAATATTTTTCATATAAACAAATTTTATTTATAAATAAACGGCTGTATCCAAAAAAAATATATATTTGAGCTTGAAGTGTACTGTAATGTCCTAATTCAGTAATAGTGCATTTACACTGTCTTGAAATCTGGTACTTTCGAGATTTCGCGCTAAATCCAGCTGCTTTTTTGCAGATTTCCCATACAAAACGAAATCTAATCTTTCAGTAGATTTGCAGGAATTCTAAAGTTTTTATTTATGCTTTACAACCCTGCATAACAAAAGGTGAGTGAATTAGCTACAGTCGGCATAAAAAAGTGTGTGAACCGGCTACAATGCAGTTGTTTGGTTGTAGTTTTGGCAACAAATCAGTTGGTGTGCTTTGTTTTGGATGAAAAAAAGTCTTGATAAAGGTAGAAACAAGCTGGTATAAACCTTAAAGATTTTCATAAAGATTTTAATTAAAATCTGCTAGACTTTGTGCAGGTGTAAATGCCCTATAAGAAGATTTAGGACGTTTTGGTTTGAAAACGCTTTTGAGTTCTTGTTTTTGAATTCTCTAAATTATAATTTTCTTCAAAAATGGTTGTTGTCTTCGATAATGAAAAATAAAAGTATTATTGCCATGTTCTTAAAACATAAAAATTAAATTAAATTATTATACAACAGTTTGTAAAATATATTAGACTTGTATCGAACTCTTTCAGTAGCTCGTTTTTGACACAAACCAATGATCAATCCATTTAAATTACATGGGTTTGATCATTGGTTTGTGTCAAAAACGAGCTACTGAAAGAGTTCGATACAATTCTAGTATAATGTTTGGAACAAAATCATAAAACAAATACACGAACCTAGCATAGCATAGCATAGACAATAAATTTCCATTTGGTAGTACGGACTTTCAAAAGAAAACTACACGGAATTTTTCAAATGTACTGCCTATCTTAGGGATGTTGTAAATTCAAGTGGAGACTTTTATTAGTCAACTGTAACAAAATAAAGAAAATAATTTTTGTGTATTCGTGTGTTGTAAATTCAAAAATAAATGAATTAGTGTGTATAGTATACACTATTATTTTTCCGTGTAAAAGTATATGTAAATTCACAAACGTGAAATTGCGTAAGAACTCCGTACTGGGCTTTACCTAGACAAATATTTTAGCTAAACCTCCTTTTGCATTAATTTTTTTAACTGTCTCAATTTATTTTTTTTTATAAAACCTTTTAAAATGCTAAACACTTTGTTTAAACCATTAAAAAAAAGAGAACCCACTTATATATTAAAACATTTATTTTTGTGCTGTAAAATATAAATAAAATTATATTTAAACACGTTTCAGCTGTTTTTTTTTTGTTTGTTATTTTTCGGCCTCATAATGAAGAGCTTTCACTTTCTGTGCAAGCAGACCCATTTTTCTTGAATGGCACGACAAGACAATGTAAGGAGCAAATGTAGGGAAAATAAATAAATAAATAAAAATAGATAAAAATTTCTAAGGAATAGTAATAGAAACTCAAACCTTTCAAGTCAGTCTCTTTATGTTAAACAAAAAAAAATAAAATAAAAAAATAAAGGATATAAAAAAGAAGAAACAACACAGCAGAAAAATAAAACATTTTATGCATGAAAAATAGTATTATAGTGTCAACATGTTCCATATACATATATCAACAAGCAAATACACTCACACACACACACACCCAAACACACACACACATTTATTTGCATGCATAGACATACATACATAAATATGTGTGTACTCCAGCATACGCAGTGTGACATTTATATGCAAGCAACTTGTTAACATCCAGGTTCTATATTCTCTACATATATGCCGAGTATATTTTTCACAAACTTTTTATTTTTGACTTGGTCTACATACCTGAAAGGGATGAACAGTGAATGATAGTCCTTTTTTTTGTATTCATACAGCATACAAGTTTAACATGTTTTATACGATTTTTTTTCTCAAAATTTTATTTAGCACTTTCTTATGAAATTCAACAAGAGTAATGTTGTTTGTATGGGTGTGTGCATTTTTGAATGAGCTTCCTTTTAATAACCTCAATTCATAATAAATTACATAACCTAAAAAAAAGAGATGAGCTGCAAACTTTTTATTTTGGTTCCGGGAATTGACCAGTGAGTAATGATAATAATAAAGGTAGAAAGAAACGTGTGTACTTGAGTATTTTTATAAAAAAGGGAGTTTGTAAGAGTTATGCTTTTAATGCGGAAAATAGTTGATTTTCAAAATGATTCTGTTGTAAATGATAGACTTAATGAGATGTGGTATTTGATAAATATTACATGAAGTGGTAGAATTTACAAGTCTGTTGCAAGTCTAACGACTCGTGTTTCATTAATAACAAAATAGCTGATGCCTAAATTTTTATAAAAGGACTTTTTATTTGTACATAACTCAAAAGTTAGGTATATGAACGACGACTATTGCGTCTAAGCACATACATATATAAAAAAAAATTCAATGCGAATACGCTCTTTGATATCAATACAATTTAAGTAATTAAAAGAAATAAAATATAGCAAGAAGAATTAACAGTCAATATACAAAACTGCAGGACATCAATATATAACACATGTTTACAAATTTCGAATGCATAAAAAATAAAAATACATCAACGAGCTTATTTTTTTTTTATTAACTAGCTTGTAGTACATTTAGCTAGATCCTGGTACAGAGTTCATACGGAATTTCACGTTCTCATACAAACTGTATGTAAAAAAGATTACGGAACTTCAGGTTGGTAAATTTTCATAAAGGAATTTCCATTTGCCAGTACGGACTTTCAAAAGAAAAATACACAAAATTGTTTAAATTTATTGCCTATCTTAGGGATTTATAAATATAAGTGGAGACTTTTTTCAGTCAACTGAAACAAAAACTAATGTTCATACAGTACTTTTGTCACGGAATACTTGACATTTTTTTAAAGTTTTAAGCCCGGTACAGAGCTCTTACGGAATTTCTGGTTTGTAAATTTACATTTATTTCTACAAGGAAAAATAATAGTGTAGCCTTTTGTGTAGAATTATGTTTGTATAAACACATATTCGCTTATTTTTTAATATACAATGCATAAAAACACTTGAAATTATTAATTACAATTTGATGAAAATTATAAATGTCAAAAATTCCGTCACCAAACAATTGTTTGAACATTAAATTTTGTATCAGTTGACTGAAAAAAGTCTCCTTATATTTTTAAATCCCTAAGATAGGCAACATAAATTTCATAAAGAAATTTCCATTTGCCAGTACGGACTTTCAAAAGAAAAATACACAAAATTTTTGAAATTTATTGCCTATCTTAGGGATTTAGAAATATAAGTGGAGACTTTTTTCAGTCAACTGATACAAAAATTAATGTTCAAACAATTGTTTGGTCACGGAATTTTTGACATTTCTAATTTTCATCAAATTGTAATTATTTTCTAGTGTTTTTGTGCGTTGTAAATTCATAAATAAAGGAATTTTTGTGTATGCAAATATAATTCTACACAAAAGGCTACACTATTATTTTTCCGTGTAGAAATAAATGTAAATTTACAAACCTGAAATTCCGTATGAACTCCGTACCAGCCTTTAAAATGGAAAAGATAGTTAAGAAAAGCAAGATTTTTTTTTGCTTAAAAGAAGTTTGTTATAAAATTTCTTTTAAGAAAAATTTTATACCAAGACAAATTTTGGCCCTAACCAATTCGCAGGCACAAAACAAAAGTTAATAAAATATCCAGCCCAAATCCTCTTTCTATTTTTTTCTCTTCTTCTGTATGTGTATCTGAAACACTTTCATTTCATTCCATTTTATGCTTTTGTTTAGCTGAATGAATAAGCATTAGTGTGACCAAAAGTTTTTATTGCTCTCCTCGTTATATATCTTTTGATATGGGTTAAATCAACAAACAGTTCTATGGGATGCAATAAATGTTTGAATTACAAATATGTATGTGTGTGTGTGTGTGTGTGTGTTTCATTTGACTCACACAAATGCAATTACCCACACATACACTTACATTTTTAGTCTTGTATATTGAGGCCAGTATACAAACCACTTGCATAAACACATGTTCGTTTGTTTTGTGTGAATTGGTGTTACTAAATGCCTAAAAGTATGCTGTATGCTTCTTGGCTTGCTGTTTTATTTCCCTCTGTGTTCTTTTTTTTTAATTTTATTTCATGCAATGCGTCATTGTTTGTATGTAAATGTATTTTGTGTTTTGTACCCAGCAAAAACTATTCGAGATTTTATAATGGCTTACAAAGTAATCAGTGATACTCTTTTTAGCTAATGTTTTTATATGTATGAAAATGACTTACGTGACTTTCCCGTAATGACTGAAATAAGCACTTATTTATAAAATTATGGGAAAAATCTTATTTTATTACTAACCTGTTATTAATAAAAAAATTATAAAGAAAAAAGTGATCGGAAAAATGATTTTTGAAAACACAAAAGCTTTGTTACATTTAACTAGCAAAAGAAAAATTAATGTGTAGCCTTTTGTGTAGATTTATGTTTGCACAAATTCATTTATTTTTGAGTTTACAGCGCACAAAAAACACTAAAAATGGAATACAATTTGCTAAACATAAGAAATGTCTAGAATTCCATGACCAGACAATTGTATAAAGATTGATTTTTGTTTCACTTCACTGAAAAAGTCTCCACTTGTATTTATAATTTATAACATCCCTAAGGTAGGCAATAAATTTCATAAATTCCGCGTACTTTTCTTCTGAAAGTCCGTACTAGCAAATGGAAATTTCTTTATGAAATTTACCAATTTGGATTTCCTTTTTTTTCATACAGTTCATATGGGAACCTGAATTTCCGTAAAAACTCTGTACCAGCGTTCAACAAACAAATTTCCATAAAAAATTCGTTTTGTAAGCCTTTTATGAATAAGCCAGTATATCTTTAATTAAATAAATTTTGTATACCTCCAACAGCTGTTGATATTTTATTGAAAAATACATATTTGAAGGGTGCCTTTTTGACATGCAATACCAAACCAGATATTGCTTGGCACATACATCAAATATGTATATACAATTTTCACTCAAAGCAAAAGAGCTCTGGAGGATTCAAATGTAAAAATATTGACAATTGATGCAATATTAAAATAAAATAATATATAAAGCTAAAATATATAAACACACAAACAGCAAACTGACATGTGGGAGTGCTATGCTTTTTTTTATTAATAAACTCCACGCGATGACAACTGCCAGGTTCATTTTGACAAAAAAAATCTAATTTGAAAAATGAAGTGATATTTATTAAATTGAACTATATAAGTAATATGTATATAAAAATGTGTATATGTGTATGCTCTCCATTTATTTGTTTCAAAACTAAATACAAAAGCCCTATAAATATTAAAGTGTGAGCATAAACACCAGCTGCATTGTTAAGCGCCCTGGGTTATGCAATTAACTATTTAAGTTAGTTACTATTTATAACTATAAAAATTCTGCATGAATTAAATAAAAATTTTTGCATAATCCATAGAAACGAATATTGAATGGCAATTTGCATTTAGGCATCCAAACAAAATATCAAAGCAATCAATTTTATAAAATGTACATAAAAATAACAAATATATTGAAAGTGTAGATAAAATCTATGGAATAAACCTTTCACTATTTTAAGTTCATACGAAATTTTAGGTTCTCATAGGAACTGTTTGAAAAAAAAACCTATAGAATTTCAGGTTGGCAATTTCATAAAGAAGTTTCCATTTCCTACTACCGACTTTCAAAAGAAAAGTACACGGAATTTTTGAAATATATTGCCTATTTTAGGGATGTTTTAGTCAACTGAAACAAAAACTAATGTTCATACAATACTTTTGTCACGGAATACTTGACATTTTTTTTCAAGTTTTATAGGGCATTTACACTTTTGAGATTTCGAATTAAATCAAACTGCTTTATTCCAGATTTCCCATACAAAACGAAATCTAATTTTTCGGTACATTTATAGAAAAATCTTATGTTTTTATTTATTCTTTACTACCCTGTACAACAAAAGGTGAGTGAATTAGCTACGGTCTGCTAAAAAAAGTGTGTGAATTGGCTACAATGCAGTTGTCTGGTTGTAGTTTTGGAAACAAATCAGTTGATGGGTTTTGTTTTGGATAAAAAAAAATCGTGATAAATGTCAAAAAAGCTGGTGTAAACGGTATAGATTTTCATAAAGATTTTAATCAAAATATCCTAGATTTTACGCTAATGTAAATGTCCTATTATAGAGCGTAGCTAATTCACTCACCTATTATATAAATTATGTTATACAGGGTAGTAAGAAATAATTTAAAATATTACATTTTGAATAGATTTCTTACAAATCTACTGAAAAAGTAGATTTCGTTTTGTATGGGAAATTTTGCAAAAATTTAATAGATTTAAGTCGAAATCTAGTAAATACTAGATTTCGAGACAATGTAAATGCCCTATTAATTTTAAGTAAATTTGCCCCAAGCCCATTGCTTTTAATATTAATTAGTTTGATTATTATTGTTCAGAATTTTTTTATATTTTATTGGTAGTTACGTGATTTTAGCATTTCAACTAACAATATGTAGCCTTAAGATATTTTTTTAACTGTTGCTAAGCTCGAGAAATTAAGATAAAATAATTCCCATATTAAATGATTTTTTTAAAGCCTTTTGTACATTTTTTCATTTCCCTCCTCTGTAACCTTAAAACTAGTGGTTAACAATTCAGCTCCCAAGATAATTGCTTAATCTTCTTAATGATGCAGCTGAATATACGTAATTTATTAAATAACCATCACATGAACGAGATATGCAGCAATTAAAATATTTAATATTATTAAAGCATACATGCAGGCGAATTGTAAAATTTATCTCGTACAGGCATATTTTTAAGCTTTCAAAAGAATAATTTAATTTTCAGGGCATATATTATTTAACGCCTTTTTATTTTATTTTTTTGCAGTTAAAAGGCAACAGTAAGTATATTATCAAAGTAAACGGATTGCAAGTTGAGCTGCAATATTTCATTTACATTTCTATATATAAAAAGAGATTAAAGTGAAATAAATAAGTCGGCTCTAAATGAAATTTATATTTTTCACTTTTTTCATTAATTAAATATGTATATATATTTAAAATACTTGTATCAACTTGCAAAGGCTTGTATAAATAAACAACATATCATGAAAAGTTTATATAATAGATTTAAGATGGGCAAGGTTTTTTTAATTATGCTGAAATTATTATACATATATTTTTTTTTACTAAGAAGCTACTCAGAGGTGTAGCTATATGTAACAAAAATATGTATAACAATTGTTTTGAATTTAAGCTTAAAATAAATATAAATTTTATTTACAAGTTTTGTTATCAAATGTACTTACCACATCAATTATTTGCATTAAAGTTAAACCAAAACTTAATTGTAATGGATCCGACTCATTTAAAACCGGACGTTCTAGTGTATTGTATGTATCTAATAGATCATGTAACAGTCTCTTTTCATTGTAACCTGCTAAGCAAACTGCAAAGAGATAAGAAATAAAGGAAAATATTATTAGATTTTCTGGTGAAATAAATTCAACAAAAATTATTCTTTATACTTCCGATCGAAACATTTTTAATAAATTAAATATTGAAAGTATTATCATTAAATGGCCCAGATAAAAGAACCCTCTTGCGAAGTTTTAAGTTACAAAAAAATTTTAAAGAGTTTCCTTTTTAGAGTAGTTAAAGCAATTTTTGGTTAAAGTCTACTGATTAGTTTTTAGCACGAACGGAATCCATAACGACGTGCTTAACCAACAATTAGAGCTAGCATGTATTCGTCATTTTAAAACAACATTTAAAAGTTTTAAATTAAAACTTTTGTTTATTAAGTAAATATATATACATATTGCTTTCCACTATACTTTCTTCAAACCCTTTAAATTATTAAATTAATTTCTCTCTTGTTTTTTTTTTTTTTTTTTTTTTGTTAAATTTCACCACAAGCATATTCGAAATGTATAGCATACATTCTGGGGCTAAAGTTTATTAATTATTTATTCCGATATGATTACAAATGAAATATTGTTATTGGCATTTGCAGTACAGTACAGTTGTTTTGTTTTGTGTGTGTGTGAGAGTTTTTTTTTTAATTTTCAAGTATTTATTTTGCAATTGTGCATTATAAATTTTATAATATCAGAAATGTTCAAGCAATCGAATGGAAATAATGAACAGAAATTCTCTTTAACTCATTTGTTTTTCCAAATCAATATAATTTAATCAACAATTTACAACATGTTATCATTAAATGTACATACACATTACACATACTTTACAGTCCAATAGAATTAGACACACAAGCCCACATTAATGAACAATTGCAATGCAGCATACATGCAAATGCATAAATGCAAATGGACACAAAATAATGTTTAATAATAAATATTAAATGCTACACATGGATGGTAAATACTAATGGGTGGGTGCCTTCACATTGCATTGACAGCAGCTTCTGCTCGTAGATAAGGCAAACACAAATATGAGTTGCTGTTCCTAAAGTTATTGCTGGTCCAATTTAGTGCTGCCATTAAAGTTCTAATAAATGTCAAACACAAAATGAATTTACATTCTTAGATGAGGAAATTCTTAAAAGTGGTATAACAAAATCTGCTCCTTTGACTAAAGTACAATAAGAATAGAGCTAGACTATTACTAGACTATGATAATAATAGGGCTAGAATATAGACTATAAAAATGCTATGGCCATGTAGACTTTGTCTAGATTTACTAGACTATGAAAAGACTGAGATCAGACAATGACGAGAAAATTACTGGACTATGACTAAACTATGACTATGAGAAATTTTTTGACTTGACTAAACTAGACTAGACTAGACTAGACTAGACTAGACTGGTAATGTCCCTGTTACAAATGAGGAAAAATGGCAGAGATCCAGAGATGAACGGAATTCAAAATGCCGTAGTAAAGGAGTCACTTGAGTTGTACCTAAACTATACCGAAATATAGAAACAAATGAAGTTCGAACAATAACAATTAAAATTAACTATATCGATTAATGTTCTTGACAAATGTGTAAGGTATTCTGTTTTTCAATTTACATGGAAAAGACAGAAACTAGTTACATTACTAAAGGGTGATAAACGGCCGGATATCTAATAGATACATTTGATATTTGAAATCGTTATTTGTGAGAGACTGCAGGACAACGTAAAGTTTGCAAACGCACTTTCTGAATATTAGTTCGAGCTTAGGAAAATAAGATACACTGTAGATGCTATAAATGTCCTTGTAGACATAGAAGGATAAGTAAAAAATATGACGAGTTACTCGTACGTCTACTGCATTAGCGTGACCTTAGACATTAATTGCGAAGAATATTTAGTTACCGAAGGCGTGCCCTAAGCATCGCTCCTTGAAATACTTTTTTTTGTGGTGTCTTATGCATAAAATAATACTTCAATTAGATATTACAGTGGAAGTAAACAAGTATTGAATTTTCAGATGGCCTTGTTTCGGTCAATCCAGCAGCTGAGGCTAGAATTGTAGCAAGTGCGACCATCAGAGTTAAAGAATCGCGGGTGGAGTCCACGAGACTTGATCTAACATACCACAAAAACGGAGTTAGATTTATATCAAGTAGTACGAAAAGACATCACTGTAATGTTAAAATCACATCAAAAGACCCATTGAAGTACTTGGGTGTAAAAATAGATATTCGCTGAATAAATAGGGGTCATATTGACTACGTTTGGAGAGAGCCCAGTCAATATCCAGCTGCAAAAGTAGGCATTAATTACATAAATAATGGGAGAAATAATGTATTATTTTCCAAAGCAAGACAATGCGTTCGTTTAGAAACGAGAGGGTAAATTTATCAACCACAAAAAGAATGCATAGTTTTTGCTTGTGACAAGTGTTATGAATTATATAATTCATTCCTCGGATGCATTAAAATAATTCATTACTTTTCTAGGACATGTTCTGTGTTAACAGTAATGAATTTTGGAATGAAAAATTATACATGCTGTGCTTTACTTTCTCCTTTACTATTCATTACCTTTTCCCAGTGGGTAAGTAGTACTATTTCTTTCTCTCCCTGTATTTCTATTTTTCTCTCTCTATATATCACTCTGTCTATCTCGCTCACTGTCGTAAAGATTGCGCCAAATAAAAGAGGCCTAAATTGGTGATTGGTATTAAAGGGGGTGGTTAGAAGCATTGCTACTATAATGCTGTCCCAGTGTGAGCAGGTTGGATGAAATTTAGGTCGTACCGTGATAAACTCAACTCAGTATACAGACTGGTAGCTCTTAGAGAATGATGTATATAGAGCTTTATCGGAAAAGGCTGGATTTGTCATAATTCGTATTTTTTTATTAGACCTGTTAGCGAGGGAACGTGAACTCGAGTACTGGGACAGTATAAAATCTGCCAAACTAAATGTCTAACTACTAACAAACCAAGATAAACTCATATGCTGATGACTGAATTTAGGCGTTGTAAGTAAAGAAAATGGACCAGGTGCTTTTAAGCAATACCTTTACCGCTTTGAACTGAGTGACTCACTTGTACTGTACTGTACAAAGGACCGCTTTCGAACAGCAATTAGGTACGGAGATTAGAGTAAACAATATAACAATGTTGATGCTGGACGCACATTGCGAGTTATGTTAGGTTGGTTGGTTGGTTCTAGAACTTTAGAGAACTCGCAAAAGAGCACTGCAGAAGGCAGATACCCTTCTACGGTAGTAACACGGAGAATGGAAACATTTTTTGGAGCTGTGGTTTGTTACGAGCAGAAATATAAAAAAGTGCATGCTAGTGGGTCATACCATCGGTATATATAGGAAGATTTTACAGCACCAATTTCTAACGGAATAAAATATTGTAAAAAATTTACTAGCTCAAGACTATGACTATTACACTATGATTAGACTATCACTAGACCATCACTAGAATATCGACTACGAAGGCTACGATTGGCCTTTGACTAGAATATATAGCTAAAATGTGACTATACATGACTACACACAGGGAAAAGCGGCAACTTAAAAATAAGAACTCGTCACATTACTTCAATAATTTTCAATATAATAGAAAATATATATTGTGATACTTAAAAATAAATAAAATAATAATAGATTAATAGTGTAAACTAATATTTTTCAATATTATATTATTATTTCATTACCTAAAATTATTCAATTGGATGTGACTAACACCCTCTTGAATCATTTTCCGCCAAAAAATATAAATTTGACTAACGATGATATAGATAATTTTCTTAGAGAATTTAATAATACAGTTGGTTTTGTCACGCGTACTCATTCCAAAAGAATAGAGTGCAAGAGTCAAAAGTTTGTTGCCTCTGATAAATTGAGAATAATGCTCAGGATTAAATATAGCTGGCAAAAAGATTTAAAGACGATATATGCGAGGACTTTAAATAGAAAACATCCCCAGTATTTGTTGATTTCGAAACAAATTGAACTTATTAAGATCCTTATAAAAGAGCAAATTGAACAGGAGCAGGCATTATTTTTTAATGACAGATTAAAGGGCATTAAACCTGGCCCTTGGGCTTATAAAGAGGTATTTAGGATTATCGGGAATAGGAATCGTAAATATGTTAAAGACGTTTCCATTAACGGATTGAAAATAACCGAAGCGAATAACAAATTGTCAGTTTTTATGGACCATTTTGCCAATGTTTTTCAGGGTACTTCACCTAATAGAGATGTGTCGGAGATAGCTGAGGCAATTAATGATACAATATTTCAAGCTGGTGATCCTATATCATTTAATAATGATAACACATCATTGAATAATTTGAACAATGTAGAATTTACTACCTTGAATTATGTGTCAGAGATTTGTAGGATTATTAACAGCAAAAAGTCGTGTGGCTTAGATAATGTTTCCAATTATATAATAAAAAAGTTTCCAATAAAAGCTTTGGAGTATCTTACGATATTGTTCAACAATTGTTTGAATAACTGTTACTTTCCGCGTGAATGGAAAATGGCTAAAATAGTACCGATTCCTAAACAAAAGAATAATTGCGACATAAACAACTTTCGGCCAATTTCATTACTTTCCAATATAGGAAAGTTATTTGAAAGGATAATCAGGGAAAAAATGGATATGGGATTGAATGGTTCATATATTCCTCAGGAACAGTTTGGCTTCAAAAAGGGTAACTCTACGGTGCATGCTCTCTTGAAGTTTCACTCTGATATAATTCGAAATTTAAGAGAACGTAGGTGTACTGTAGCTGTATCTCTTGACGTTGAAAAGGCATTTGACAAAGCTTATCACGAGGGCATTTTATATAAAATGGTAAGAATTGGATTCAAAGCGTCCATCGTTAAACTCTTTCAAAGTTTTTTTGATGGCAGGAGTTTTTGCGTACAAATTGGAGATCTGGTATCAGATCAAGCGGAGGTTTCTTGTGGTGTTCCGCAAGGATCTGTTCTGGCACCTCATCTATATAACATTTTCATTCATGATTTTCCTCATGAATTTAACGAGTCGAGGAGCATACTTTATGCTGATGACTCACTTCTTTATGCTCATGATGAATCTCCTCGCGTTGCTCTTCAGCGTGTTTCATCACACCTAGAAAGGACGAATCAGTTTTATTCCAGTTGGGGTATAAAAATTAATGCCGCAAAGAGTAATGCAATTTGTATACGCAATGCCTCCGGGAAGTGCAAGTATACTGTTGTTCCGGAAAGCAAGTGTTTGAGACTTACGTTGAATGGCAACGAAATCGAATTTAAAAACAGTATTAAATATCTTGGAGTGAATTTTGATAAGCTTTTGAAGTTTAATAATCATGTTGTGTACAACTTGGCAAAGGCAAATCGTCTTAAGGGGGCCTTTGGAAGATTATTTAATAGTAAGTTTTTGCCAAAGAAAACTAAATTGCTTTTGTATAAAGTAAGCATCAGACCAATTCTTCTTTATGCATTTCCTATTTGGTTTAGTATTTCAAAAACGGCATTCAAGCGAATGGAAATTTTCGAACGTCATATTGTTCGGAAGTGCATAGAGAAGAATTATGAATCCTTGCACAAAAGATTTTCAAATAGATTCGTTTATGAAAAATCTAAATTGTCACCGATACCTTTTTATGGCCTGGATTTGATGAGAAAGTTTGTAGAAAAACTATCTTATTTTGAAGGGAGTGTTATTAAGGACATTTTAACTCATGAACAAGATTTTAGTTGGTCAAACACTGAATATATTTCCAGCATTGGAATATTAAAAGAACCTTGCAATACTTATCCTGGTCAAAACTTTTACTCACATGTTACTCCCGGCATACATAGAGGTTAACTTTTGTTTTTTGTTTTTTTTATTAATTTTGTTTGTTTTTTTATGGATGTTTTTTTTATTTATGTTTTTGTTTAATTTAGTGTAAGTCTTAGGTGTAAGATTTAGTTTTAATTTTTTATTAGTTTTAAGTTCTATTTTTGTAGATATAACTCTACTAATTTAGACAAGTGCTGGGAGCAGGCACTATATTAAAAAAAAAACTGATGTTAATTTATTATGTAAGTTGCATTATCAGAAAATGTTATTAAAATAATACATAATAGTTTTAAGTTTCCTATAAAATTATGTTGGCTAATCTTGTTATGTAGAAAAAATGAAGTCTCTCTAAATAAATAATAATAATAATAATAATACCTAAAATTACTAAAATCAATCAAAAAGAATTAAAAGTAATCAAAAAATAATCCGTTTGCTTCTAAGGATTACTTTTGATTCTTTTTGATTATTTATCAAGAATCAAAAGTAATCTTTGAAAGTAGTCGGATTACTTTTTGATGACTTTTGATTACTTTTAGTAATTTAAAGTAATTCAGCTTACTTTTCAATTATTAGTTATCGAAATCAATTAATTATAGCAATTCTTTTGAAAGCAATTATATAATCATTACAATTATTTTCAAAATGTAATCTAATTGATTAGTAATCGTAATCGAAATTTAACAGCTCTGATTGAAAGTACATTATTATTACAAAAAACCATATATTTAGGAAATTTATTATTCGACATATTGTCATAAGTTTATTTAAATTGAAATTTATTTCGAAAATTTATAACAGCAGCTACAGTCTAGTTTAATTTTTCTTGTCCTCTTTAGAAAATCACACTTATGCATAAAATCTTGTATGCTATAAGAATTTAAAGTACTTAAGCTAAGAAATGTTTCCTGATTAAAATTTATAACAACTTAAAACTTAATAAAACTTTTTGAAAGCAGCGCTTAACTTTTATAATTTTTTTTAAAGCGGCTTTAAGTATTAAGTGGAGTTAAAAAATAATAAAAAAAGAAAAATTCACACGAAACATGTTAAAATTCTAACCCCAATTAACATATTTTGCACTTGAAATTTATCTCAACAGCTCATGCACTTATTTAAATAAACAACAATAAAATAACACAAAAGTAAAAAGGAAAAAAAGTATAAAGAACAATAGAAACATTTATGCACTTAACACAAAAGTGTGTGTCTGCCAGGTCTATGTCCTTGTGTGAGTATGTTGTGCCTTGCGTGCACATTTACCGGGGACGAATTATATATACATATATAAAATATAAAATAATAAAGCTGAACAAACACTTTAACCACTTATTGTCATTTTTACCAACAACATACTCATCATCTAGGATGCCAGCACTCAAGCTTTGAGAAGAGCAGAAAAGTAAAAAAAAAAATAAATAAAATCTAAAAGATAAATAAACAGAAACAAAGCTTTAATACGAGCAGACATTTAAGGAAGACAAAAAAACTATTTTTATATAAAGAAAAAACGTTAGTGTGCATTGTGCAGCACTTGACTTTTAGAGAAAAGAATTATTTTCCTAATGAAAACAAGTAGACTTTTGGTGTGAAGATTTTTTTTAAGAATAAAATTATTTTTTGCTTATTGACTGTAAACATAAATCAAAGTATGAAAACTCATTAATAAAGAATATAGTTTTAAATGAATTTAACACTTTAGATTCAATTTTGAATAGGAAAGTGGCTGAAGGAATTGAATTATTGGAATCTCATGTAGAATAGAAATGTAGAACGAACAGAAAAGTGTGTAAATTTTTTTTTATATATAAATACGAAATAACACTTTATAATTAGATAATGCTTGAGATAGATAGTGTGCCAACTAAATACAATTTCTTAGTTTTCCTCATAATTCTAATAAAAATATTCCAAACACTGCATCTGAAGTTTTTGTTTTACTTATTCTCTTAAAACTTGCGTTCCATTTTTTTTTTACATTGTCTATAAATGGCAAAGTTTATGCATATTGCATGTGTTCTACGCTTAAATTTACTTAAGGTTGTTAGGCGCTTTCTCAGTTAAATTTAATATAAGGAATTCATTTGCCTTAAATTGAAAAAAGAAAACTCAAACGCAAGCCTGACAAATTCTGCGGTAATTTTCCTCAGTGCCAAAGTATGAGTAAATAAAAAAAAATAACTATGTTTGAAGTTGTTTTATAAATTTGCTGGGTGTTGTTTATTATAATTTAGTGCTGCAACAGCCACAAACTACAATGAGAAAGAGAAAAAAAAACAAAAACTTTGTTTGCATACCACCAGGAATAGTTTGTACATAAACATTTGCAGCATACTTATGGGAGCTTAATGTGATTATGTTTAGAGATAAAAGAAGAACTTTTTTGCATTAAAATAATATAATTATTTGTTAAAAAGTTTTATAAGGTTTTCTTTCTTCCACGTCTCTAAAGCGCATGAACGGATATGAGTTAAGCAGCAAGATTTAATTTATGAGAAAACTTAAATGTTTTGATTTAAATGAAAGAGTTTTAAACTGTTTTTATTTTCTTTAAATCATTTTTTTTTTAAGCCCAATCAAATTTGTTTGTTAGTGTACTAAGGCCGTAGTATACCTATGCGATGTTAAGTCTAATCAATTATTATTTAAAATGTATTGTTTAGTAGTGGCTAAGCTTGTCTGCTAAGGTAGTTTGGTTGTTTTAGTTCGTTATAACCGAACTTCACTGTATGAATTAAAATAGTTTAATTCAAGCTTAAAAGTTAGTGGTCAATCGAATTGCAGGCTATAGCTTGACGGACTTCTATTCATATATCAAACATTTTCTCTTCAAATTAAAGTTTGAGAAGTTATCGTGAGCGGCTCACATTACTTACACTTGCGAACCCCTATACATACATTTTAAACCATATATATTTCACCAATATTGGTGGACGATAAGATACTTAAAAGTGTACGACTAAGTCCCCGTCCATACAGTGAAATATTTGCTGCAAAACATTTGAGTTTGTCGACGAGAGGGGAAAGAGGAATGGCAAAGTGTACTTTGTTTCATGTACACAAAGTTCTTGTTGAGTACGTCATTCTCGCCTCATTCTCATGAGAAATATATGAGAAAATGTATTAAGCTGCAAAACAAAAACTTCACAGTGTGGACACGAATACAGTTTCAAAACAGAAAACAAAAATGTTTTGCAGCAAATGTTTCACTGTATGGACGACGACAAAACAATGTGTGTCGTATTTATATATAAGATTTTAAAAATAATAGCGCTAATTCTTTTTTTTTTAGTTAAAAATCAACTTTAGTTAAGAAATTAAAGAACTTGATTTCTTTAGTCCTAATTTACACTAAGCAAGTCTTATTTCTAAGATGATTAGTTTATCGGAGAGAGAGAGAGGAGGGGAACATAAATGTTTCTTTTCCCCTCGTCTCTCTCTACTAAAAAAATAATCAGCTTAACAATAAGAATTGCTGAGTGTAAATTAGGACTTACAATCCTTTTTACAAATTAAGAGCTTTATTTTTGTACAATCCTTTTTGGCACTTCTTATAAACTATATTCCTTTTTACAGCAAAAAAAAAAATAAATAAATAAAATAAAAATAAAATATAAAACTAGACTATTTTCTGCCTTAGGATATATAAAATCTTACAACTTTTTGTCTGCGTTACACTGTAAAAATAATTAAAACTCTGCTTTCCACTAAAAGGATTAAAGAAAAAATATGTATTGTTATGCAGCAAAGCGCATAAAAACTGAAATAATTGTTTTACGCCTACAAGTATGCTTTAGCTGTAGGCCAAAACATTGACTTTAGACGCAGCAGCTTTATATATTTTACATAAAAGTAAATAGCAAACAACAATCTATTGTTATATATTGAAATAACAACAACAACAATAAGCAAACAAAAAAAAACTATAGATGGTTTAGTTTTTTTTTGCCAAAAATCCTTAAAGTATGCCAAGCTTTTAGCCCGTTTCTTTAACGTATAAAACTAAACATAAAATATGTATATGCAATTAAGCTGGCAGATAATTAAAAAAAGATGAAACTTTTTAAAGAACAAAAAATAAACTACAAAGTTAAGGAATTATTAAACAAAGTATTTTTTTTTTATAAAAATTGCATGTAGAGCAGTTTGTTGTAGCACTTGCTAGGACCTGCTTGTTTTGGCTTATTCCACAAACTTTATCATTTTAAATTTTAGTTTTGTTTTATTATTGTTTTTAACATGCTGCATTTATTTTTAGTTTTTGTTTCTTGTTTTCTTTAGCTGGCCATTGTTTTCATTGTTGCTAAATTGTATTTTTTTTTTTGTTTGTTGGAGAATCAAAAAAGAAATTGCTTTACGTTTGCGGATTACTATGCCTTTTTAAGTTTTCTTTATTGTTTGTTATGCTAAAGTTTTTCTTTTATTTTATTTTAATTTCTTTTATTTTGTGTTACCATTTTTCTGCTTGGCCTATTCTGCTCTTAATGCTCACTAAACTCTGGAGATTTATAGCCGTAATATTAACTGAGTCAACGGACTTAAAAAAAAACTACAAGCAAAATATTTTTGTGCTTATAGCAAAACTAAAAAAAAAGAATCCTTGCTGGTATTCCCTTAAGTTTCGAGTAACATTGCTTGGCTAACTGTTACTGACACATGCCTCCAATACACAATACAATGAAAACTATTATAATTGCATTACCATTTTTCCTCTATTTTTTGGTTTTTGTTTCTTACTTAAACTGCAAGAATCTATAAAATAATCAACCTTAAATATGCAAATACTCTGGAGTATTATACTGCTAGAGTATGTTTACTGAACTAACTTAGTGTATGTATATGGGAAGCTATTTGGCAGAGATTTGTATTATTTGTGTTTTATCAAAAGAAAGTTGCCTAAAAATAGGCTTCATTTAAATGTGTGTGAATAAATAAAAAGTGTTTAAATCTTATCTTTCTAGTATTTCACAAAAGCTTATTGCTGAATATATAAACTAAAACTGTATATTTTGATTTATTTTCAGCAAAAAAGAATCTAAAATTAATTTCTGTGCTCATTTCAACTTTAAATCTCAAGTGTAACATATGACCATCTGCTAACTTCCAATAGTTAGTTAGTTATGATATTGGCAAGTTTTTATAAATGCTGAAATAAGTTACTAAAGTTCAATCATGAATATGTTTTGTGAAAATGTTTGAAAAAGAAAATCAACCAACCAGAAAACTACTGCAGCAATAATATATTTCTATATTTTTTTAAATTCCTTTTCAAAACATTTTGTTTTTTATTTTTCTTTTGACAAAAAAATACTAAACTAAAGTATGTTTAAAAGTTAGACAGCAATAGAACAAAAGTTTTTTTTTATTATTTTTTAAACAACAACGACTAATGGAATACTGATCCGCGTTTACCACAAAAATGTAACAGCTGACACTGCCAGCAGTATCAAATTAAAACGAATTTTTTGTATCATTTGGCTGCCACAATATTTTTATGGCGAAATGCAAATGACTGGTAGTAATGGTGGTCAAAGGAGCTATAAAATATTAATGAGTAGAAAGGGTTATAAAAAGAAATATTAGTAAATAAATTTAAAGGCTAAGAGATGGAAAAAAATGTCCTTAAATATTTCATTTTAAGTTAAAAGAAAATTAGCAAATTTCAACTGAAAACAAGTAAGAGTGCTATATTCGGCTGTGCCGAATCTTAAATACCCTTCACCAACGATTTTGTTCAGCAGAAAGGAGTGGCTTCAGGGAAATGAAATGGAACATAACCTTAATTTATTTTATAGCTATGACTGTTGTTTTGCGATTAATTTCATTAACAAACATTAGTAAGAACTTGTTACAAGACCATCGATTTGAAACAACACTGTTCTGAGAGCATAAGAAACAATATGGCGAAAAACTTCGTTTTTATTTAAATTAGATATCCATATAAAAATTAAGCATATAAATAAAATAAATAAATAAATCTTGAGGAAAGATCTTCTTAAAACATAAAATATGTTTAACTGAAAAAAAATATTATTTCTGGTTATTTTTAACCCAAATTTTTTTTTTCAATTTCCAACCCTGGAACCATAATTTTGATTTTTCTGGTTTTAATACTCATTGATTTCTTTCTAAAATATAGAATATATTTAATAACCAAAGAAATAACTAGTTTTATTTAATTGGTTTTATATATCACAAAAAGTGTACGTTCCCCAACCCTGGAATCGCGTTTTAGATTTTTCTGGTTGCCTGTTCTTTAAAAAATATATAAAATAAGGAATTAAGAAAAAAAAAATTTGTTTTATTTAGTTACTTTAATATTCAAAAAACATTAAATTTTCCAGCCCTGGAGTTTTTATTTTTCGAATTGTCTATACCAAACTTTTCTTTACAAAACTTAAAATTACTACATCTATTTAATTTATAAAGAAGAAAAAAACTTAATTAAACTTAGTTAACTTTATATATCACAAAAAGTATAAGTTTCCCAATGATGGAATCATGCGTTTAGATTTTTCTGATTTCTTACACCATTACTTTTTCTTTTAAGAATGTAAGATATGTTTAATTTATAGAGAAAAAGGTAAAATTAGTTTTAGTAACTTATTTTTATATATTAAAAAAAGTTTAAGTTTTCCAACCCTGGAAACGTCTTTTTGATTTTGTATAATATAAGATAAGTCTATTTAACAAAAAACATAAAAATTAATTTTAGCTAATTATGTACTTTTATATGGCAAAATGAAGTTTAAGTTTTCCAGCTCTGAAACCGTCTGCTCGATTTTGCTGATATTCAATACCAATCTATTTTGGGCCATGTCTGACACACCAGTCAAAGACTGAAGTGGGAGCCTTGGAAAACTGATTTCACGTACACCAGACGGACGGACGGACACCTATGCATAAGAATTCAGAATTTATATATTTTATGTGTCGCATATTAACATTGTGGAAATTACACACGGAATGACAAACCTATATATACCCTTTTCCATTTTTTTGGTAAAGGGTATAAAAATGAAGGTAAGCCGCGAATAACGTTTTAAGTGACACAATAATAATTTCGCAGGAGAGCCACAAAACGTATTTTAAGGCAAGATTGTTTTTTTCGTTTAAATTTTTTTAGGTTATCGAAAATAATGATAACTTGCATTATCTTTTCTTTTTGTATCTCTGCTACATTTATAAATTATTTTCGACAATTTTGTTTGCATGATTTATTAGTTACTTACAAAGTTTTCCACTGACTGACTGATTGTAATTGTATTTTGACGGCGATCAGATGCATAATTTTGGATGGTTTGATGTTTGAACAACGCAAGAGACTTATGTTAATGGTAATCTGTGAAAAAAACTGTTTTTTTTTTAAATTGTCTTTTACAACGTTATTCGCGGCTGTGCTTCAAATGTTCCTATAATAATATTTACCTTTATGCTTTAATGATAATTATTAAAAAAAAAACCCTATAACCTTTGAAATCATTAAAGTAAATTTTTTTTCTTTTATAATTTGTTTTGTGTGCATAATTATCTTTGGCAAAATGTAACGCCTTAAACTATGCTTTATCTCTAATATATACATTTAAGTTCAGTGAACTTTTATTTATTAAAAAACAACAATTACATTGTGTGTGTGCATTTTTTTTAATGATATTCAAACATGAAATATTTTTTACTATTTTTGAAATTAAAATAAAAAAGCCGTTTATATTGTTGACATCATTAAACAATTAAGCTAATTTAAAAAATTATGCAAACAACACAAAATGCTCGTTACATATTTTTTCCATTTGCATAAGAAAATCATTTGTATTAAGAGTTTTATTTATGACTTAATATTTTGAAATGTATTAACTCTTGATGGCCAGTGTTGTAAGTGGAAAATATTATACATGAATATAAATGATTTAAAAGAAGAAACCCTATAGGAACTCAAACCCATTTGTAAGTAACTTCAAACTGGTTTTTTAATAACCACAACTGGTTGATTAAGTGACTTCTTTCCTTGTCGCCGACTCACTATTTTAACATGGGCATGTCATAGGCGGTAGTCAATTGGCCATCTCTGCATGACTTTTAAATTGACTACTACCTTCTTATTTTTCAACCAATTTCATTTACTTATTTTGCTTTTATTTATTTTTTACGTGTGCTTCTATTCAATATGTTTGGTTGATATCTGCATGAGACTTAAACCAATTTGTAGTCACTTGCAAAATAATTAATTTATAAGTTAGTGTTTTTCCTCAACTGTATATTTTATTTACTACAGGGAAATTAAGCATACGATTTATAGAGTAGAAAGTTCGAAATGATTTGGTTAATAGCATAAATATTCTTTAAAATAAATCAAAGAAGACGGCATTAAAAATTGTGATTAATTTTACTGACGTGATTATTTGCAAAATCATAAAACAGTATAATAATTATTAGCAGTGTTGCAAGTTTTTATGGTATTTGTGTCGCAATTCTAATCGTCCAAATAACAAACAAGAATATATAGTAAGCATTTTAAAATGCTAGCTAAAGTTTAAGTTCAATAGGTTGTATTAGAAAATTGTTACTTTATATATTTTGTCTTTTTTTAACATATGTTTAGCTAAAATAAAAAATTTAAGCCCATAAAAAAATAAACTTGAAGTTATTGCTACTTTACTAGCATGCATGCTTTTAAGACAACTTTTAGGCATTCTGTAGTTTCTTTTTCTTAGATTTCTTCTAGTTGTCGTTTCTAAGGCGTTAAAAAAAACCTGACATGAGTCAAGTTTAAACTTCGTTAACGAAATTTTGTTATTCCAAAGTTAACCAAAAAAAAAAAAACAATATAAGAAAACAAAAACTAGCTAAGAGGAAGTTACATCAGCAGTCTTAGAGGCAACATCAGTTACGAAAATGGAGTAGGATGTAAAAGTGCATGCAACACATGCTACAAAGTCATGTAAGTGTAGCACGCAATAACAAACAACAGCTATTATGCAATAACACATGCAACATACACAAATACACACAAACACACACACACACACACACAAACCCACACACATACATATATACACACTTAAATATGTACATGTACGTACATAGGTACATATATGCTTGTTGTTTGGGAGTGTATGCTTATGTACAATAAACTTTTTTTCCTGGACATGCACAGACGTGTTTAGTTACACACCCTTTTGATTCTTCTTTGCATGAAAATGAAGAAAAATTGCGGCAACATATGGCAAATTGAAAAACAAAGATATTTTCTTTCCTTAAAGTTGAAAAGATGTTAAATGCACGCAAGTCGGAGCATAAGGACGGCTTCATACGAGTATTGATGGTCAAAAAAAAAAAACGATTTTGTGTTATTAGTCATAAGTTGGGATAAGATTTTATTTTACTTAGAATCTTATTTAGTGAGCACAAAATATACATTAAAAATAAATATATGTATTTCAAATTAATAAAATCTGCTCTTATAGGGCATTTACATCAGCACAAAATCTAGCATATTTTGATTAAAATCTTTATGAAAATCTATACTGTTTACACCAAATTTTTTGACATTTACCAAGATCTTTTTATCCAAAACAAAACCCATCAATTGAATTGTTTCCAAGGCTACAACCAAACAACTGCATGGTAGCCAATTCACACACTTTTTTAAGCAGACCGTAGCTAATTCACTCACCTTTTGTTGTACAGGGTAGTCCAGAATAAATAAAAGCATTAGATTTTTATTAGATTTCCTACAAATCTACTGAAAAATTAGTTTTTGTTTTGTTTGGCAAATCCATCAAAAAGCAGCAAGGTTTAGCTCGAAATCTCGTAAGTACTAGATTTCCCGATAATGTAAATGCCCTATTAGATTTCCTACAAATCTACTGAAAAATTAGATTTCGTTTTGTATGGAAAATCTGAAAAAAAGCAGCTTGATGTAGCTCGACATCTCGAAACTACTAGATTTCGAGACAGTGTAAATAAACTATTATTAAAATACATTTCAGAAATTTAAAAGTAAATTGGAATAAAGAATGAAATATATATAATAGGGCATTTACACCTGCACAAAATCAAGGAGATTTTAATTAAAATCTTTATGAAAATCTATACGATTTACAGCAATTTTTTTTGACACTTTTTTTTATCCAAAACAAAATCCATTAACTGAAAAATTTCCAAAACTACAACCAAAAACAATTGCAATGTAGCCAATTCACACACCTTTCCAAGCTAATTCAATCATCTTTTTTTATATAAATATTATATAAAATTTTATATGGATTTTATTTAGATTTCCTGCAAATCTACTCACAAACTAGATTTTGTCTAGTACAAAGCAGCTAGATTTAGGTGGAAATCTCGTAAGTACTAGATTTTGAGATAATGTAACTGGCAATCGTATTCAACCCTGGGCACTCTATGCATTATTTAGCAGCAAGCTGCTAAAAAAAAAATTAATAAATAACTATGCAAACTTTTGCCTGCCACTGCTATTACATTTTTTTTTTTGTTCTACGCCTTTCAATTTTCTCTGAGTGTATGTCTTAAGTTGCATTATTGAATTTCTTAAAAAAAAAAACAGAAAGCAAAAACAAAACTAAACAACAGGACAACATGCGAACATGTTTGTTTAAGTTTTTATTTTCCTGTCAAGCTTTCAACTAAAAGCAACAGCTATTACAAACATGCAACTTGTATTGAGAGTTCGCTTAAACACTTCTGGTTTTGCAAGGCTGGCATTTTGGCAAATGCTCATCAAGCGCTGTTCATGTGCAGGCAGCTTTTAATTTAAACCAACACGAAGGTCTAATAATAATTTTTATTTAATTACACTGTAAATTAAGTATATAAATGGTATATCACATGTGAGCTATATTATACTATATATTTTAAATGGTAACAGTAGTGAAAGATATCCTTAGCCAGGACAGAGAAATGTTTTTTAAAAGGTATCTATATATGTAGCTGTCATTAACTTTAACTGCGAAGCATTTTATAACTTCGTGGGTATAATATTTAATTGGATTTTGGTATAAAACATGATTTCGAATCAAAGTTTCATTAAAGCTTCTAAAATGAAAAAAAGCATACAAAAGTATATTTTAAAATAGCCAATAAGCCAACTAAAAACCAATTTTAGGAATTCCAAATATGTATTTGTTGTTGGTTGGATGCATTACATCAGTTGACTCCAACTACAATTAAAAAAAGCTTGCAAAACTTTAAGTTTAGGATGAAAGATTAGGAAGGGTGGTGCTTTACCGCTCCACCACTCGGAGACCCAATTGGGTCCACTGTGATTTGCAGATTCTCAATGTTTATAAAAAAAAAACTCGGAATAGGTTAATGAGAATTACAAAACTACAATCACAGTAAGCTTAGAAACTTTTTAAAATAAAACTTAAACTTAAAATTTAAACGACCTAAAAAATAAGCTTAAATATTTAAAAATAGTTTAGATTAAGTTAAATAAAATTTATTTATAAGAATAGCTTCGGCCCGCCTATTTTCGTAAAAATCGATAAAACAGAAACACGTTAAATGTAATACTAAATTATAGTAGGCGTGGCCCCGCCCACTTTTTTGTATGCAAGATTGTGCCTTTTTAAAAGTGCAAGGTGTTGTCAAAATTCGTAACAATCGATAAAGTAGAAGCACGTGATTGTGTCTTCTTAAAAGCTCAAGGTGCTTGATAAAAATTCGTCAAAATCGATATAGTAGAAGCACGTTAAATATAACACTAAATTATAATAGGCGTGGCCTATTGTACCTTTTTAAAATCGCAAGGTGTTTACCAAAATTCGTAACAATCGATAAAGTAGAAGCACGTGAAATATAATAATAAATTTTAACAAGCATGGCCCGCCCACTTTTTTGAATGCAAGATTGTGTCTTCTTGAAAGCTCAAGGTGCTTGATAAAAATTCATAAAAATCGATCAAGTAGAAGCACGTCTAATATACTAATAAATTTTAACAAGCGTGGCCCCGCCCACTTTTTTGAATGCAAGATTGTGTCTTTTTAAAAGCTCAAGGTGTTTGCCAAAATTTTTAAAAATCGATAAAGTACAAGCACGCAAAATATAATACTAAATTATAATAGGCGTGGCCCGCCCTCTTTTTTTGATGCAACATTTCTCCTTCTTAAAAGCTCAAGGTGTTTGCCGAAATTCGTAAAAATCGATTAGGTAGAAGCACGTGAAATATAATACTAACTTTTAACAGGCGTGGCCCCGCCCACTTCTTTGAATGCAAGATTGTGGCTTTCTTGAGCTCCGGAAGTGTGTTAAGTGTAGTAAAAATCAATCAAATAGAAGCATGTAAAATATAATATTAGGTTTTAGTGGGCGTGGCTTTGCCATTTTTTTTCAACTTAAAGATTGTGCTGTTACGAGAGCTCAATGTGTGTGATGAGTTTCATAGCAATAGAATTGAAAATATAATATCATAAAATCAAATATAAAAATTTATGGGAGTGTCCGCGCCCACTTTTTTACCATGGGACCAAATGAAAACTATATCCTCGCAGACTAAAAAAATTTTCAAATCCGTCTACAGGGTCCGCCATCTAACGTTTTTTTTCCAACTAGTGCTTATTTCGTGAAAGGTAACACTTAGCTCATGTCTGATTTGACAGATAATTAGTTTTATCCTTCCGCTGAATAAATATGGTTGTGTATACGCTTGAACAACGCTGGGAAATATTGCTTACAGAAGATGCCGATTTTGCCAAAAAAAATCATCTTCTCAGATGAAGCTCATTTTGATCTTGGCGTGTATGTAAACAAGCAAAATTGACGCATTTGGGGCACAGAAAATCCGCACGCATACATTGAAAAGCCGACGCACTCAAAACGAGTCACTGTTTGGTGCGGATTTTGGTCCAGAGGCATAATTGGGCCATTTTACGAAAATGAGCAAGGATTGGCCGTTACAGTCAATGGCGATCGTTATCGGGCCATGAGAGCAAATTTTTGTTCACAAAAATTGAAGAGGAGGATATTGGCAACATTTGGTTTCAACAGGACGGCGCTACGTGCTACACAGCCGAAGCTACACTCGATGTTTTGCATAGCATTTAAAAAAAAAAAGTTATCTGTACGGAGTTGTGAAGAAACTTTGCAAAAAAAATACAGACGAATTTATTGTTTACCTGCTGCTTATTTTCAAGTCGGCTACAAATTTTTTAAATTCGTATTCATTTTGACATTGCGTTATATAAAATAATGAAAAAATTTGGATTAAGCACCGTCTATATATATGTCTGCGCCTATATTTCGTGCCTGCTTATGAAAGTTATGACATTGCTTAACCAAAAAAAAAACAAACAAAAATTCCTAAAGCCGAAGGTCCACACCATCCGTTTAATGCGTAGTTGCGTTTTATGCTTGTGTCAAAAAGTAGAATCAATGGAATTGTATGTGGCAAGTTACAGAGCAAAACGCAAAGAACGTATAGACGCATAGGAAGGATAAAGTAGGTTTACTTTCTACTTTTGTATCCGTCGCATGCATCGTGCTCTCTTTTGTAGACAAATGTTCGTGTGGTGAATTTAAATTTTTTCTCTTTTTGCATTAAAACAACAAAAATAATTGCGCATAAGACGTATTGCATGTAACTTGAATTTAGAATCGGAGAGAATGTACAGAAACGCATACCACGCATATGGAAAGAACGGATGGTATGGACCTTCGGCTTAAAACCTTAAAAAATAAATGTCTAATAAACATGCTTATTATAACAAAACTCCCATTTTTGGAATCCCTACACCCAAATTATATTTATATTTTTTATTTAATTCACTAAAGCGTAAGTTATAATAATTCATAACACTTTTTCGTACAACTCATAAAAGCTCATAAATAAGCAAATATAAACTCAAAAAATTGTTTTGAAGAACATTAGTATGTGTGTGTGTGTGTGTGTGTGTGTGTGTGTGTGTGTGTGTGTATGTGTGTGTGTGTGTAAATGCCTGAACATGAGTGTGTGTGTCATAATAATTTTATCTCTTAATTTTATGGCATTATAAATTATTACATGCTTTCTTTCAGCTCAAAACTCTTCTAACAAATAATAATAAAATAATTTATGAGAAGAAAGAGAAAACAAAATACACATACACACACACATACATACATATACACATACATTTATATAAACTCTTATTATACAATTTTGCACTTTATATTGCAACGTGCATTTTTTTTTTTCTTATATCATTTATTGTTAATGTTGTTGAGTTTTTAATTTTAAAATATATTTTCTTCTATATTTCATAAAATTTTATAAACATTATGAGTCTTGGCAGTTTTTGTGTTTGTTGCTCCTGCAGCTAAAATACATACATTTCGTATCTTATGTATTTTTTTTTTCTTGAAGCAGCATATTTCTTTCTTTCGTCATAAGATATTTTTTTCCTTCGCTTCATCTTACATTTTAGTGCAACTTGCACAACAGCTTGTTATATGCTGCTGATTTAGCTGCTATGAAAGTATATAATTTATTATATTTTCTTGCAAGGCAACAAAGAAACTAAAGTTCTAAAATGTATTTATTTCTACAGTGAGGAGAGGAATTAGAGGGAAACTTCTACGAAGTTGAAGAATATATATATGAAATTCCTGACAAGTGAAATAGAGAAACATGTCTTAGAAAAGCTTCGATGAGTGCTTCTTTCATAAAAATCAGTTTGATAGTTTTATAGGGCAGATATTGTCTCCTGCCCTTTTTGTGGTTGTACTTCAAAACTGTATATTACATATCAGTATATACGGAGGAAGTTTCATTTTGGCCGATAGTACGTAATGCACAAACAAATATTCTTTTTCATTCGGTCAATATATTACAGGGTGGACTGGCGGACTGTAGGGTGGCTAGATGGACTAGAGGCAGTATACTCACGTCACATGTATTTTGCTCTTATAGATCTTTGCTAAAAAGGTGATATACATATATTATTTAAGTATAGGAGATTTTCACTCGTTGGTAATGAGTGGCGTATACTTGATATATGAAAAATATTACGTCAACTTTCTTCACTCCCAAAAGTATACTTCAAAAAGGAAAAAAGGTCAAAGGCTTGAATACTTTAAATTTTGAATTTTATTAGTACAGGGAGTTTTTTTTTAGAGTGTCACAACTTTGAGTTGGCTTTATTTGAGCACCCATTTAACAGCTGGTAGTTGTTTTTAGTTTAGTTTGCTTTAAAATTTCATTATAAATCGACTTACACCAGAGCAACGCATGCAAAATGTCGAAATTTTTATTCAAAATAATTGTTCTATTCGTCAAACTCATCGTGCACTTCTTATATTTTCCTATGAAGCACATATCTGATTGAATGGGTACGTAAATAAGCTGAATTGTCGCATTTGGAGTGAGGAGAATTCACAAGCATTACATCCACAGAAAATTACTGTGAATGTTACTGTCAATGGTGAATGGTATAGGAACATGATTCGAAATTTGTTTGTACCTCAATTACGTGGCACTAATCTTGGTGATATGTGGTTCCAACAGGACGGAGCCACATGCATCACAGCGAGAGCTACAATTTATTTAGTCAAAGAAACTTTTCATAAAAAAATAATTTCACGTAATGGCCCAATTAATTGGCCAAGATCGTGCGACTTAATCCCATTGGATTGTTTTCTTTGGGGTTATGTTAAATCACTTGTCTACGTCGATAAACCACAATCCATTCAATAACTGGAAATCAACATTCAAAGAGTTATCAGCGAAATACGGCGGAATGCTGCGAAAATTTTTTGAAAATTGGTGTTCCAGTTTGTGCCTTCTACGCACCGGCCATGGCGGCCACATGGTAGAAATAATATTTAAGCATCAATTTCATACAAATTTCTTTCCAATAAAGCCTATTTCATTGATATTAAAAATATATTACCTTGTTTTTTATGATTTAAGCTTGTGTCACTCTGTAAGAAACACCCTTTTTTGCCGCTTTAAAAAGATAATCAAAGCATAAGAGGTGCAAATATATTTTTAAGGGTCATTTGCCCTCAGACTGAGCATGTACCTGTATGCAGTAATTTTTATTACGTTAAACGCATCGCCATAGTATATATAACGAAAACTTATTGAACTTGTTATTCAGTAACATATTTTAGTGATATTAGCTGGCGTTTGAAGCAAAAAAAAAATAGAATCACAAGCTTAAATTTACTGAGTTTTGTATTTATGATTTCTTTAGGCTTAAGTTCGTATTGCTTTGTAAGCCAAATTATACATGATAATTTTTAAGGAACAAATAACACCAAATTTAATTGTAAATATTCTAACAAACACTAGCAGAACGGATTAACAAGCTGCTTTGGAAGGCCGCCACCCCTTCATCATCAGCCTTCTTGTGTTTTTTTTTGCTCCACTGTGTGGTGTCAGTTGCTGCGAATTTCACCCCCATATTCCATATATTTTAAATGAGTATGAGTATGTATTTTATTTCTATTTTTTTTTAACTAAAAATTAATTTAAAATTAATTTTATTTTTTTATGAACATCAGCTTCAGTTTTCACTGCAAATAGAATATGCGAATTGTTTTGCTTCACCGTATTACAATTTGCTGAAATTGTTTTTGTTAAAAAAAAGCTCAATGATGCCATCTCTAATTTACAACAGTCTTGCCATTGTCGTTTCTTCTTTACTAATTATGCACATGTCAGCTTATATGCTTATTTTTGTTCTGCTTATTTTTATTTAGTTTTGTTTTATTCTTCTTTTTTGTGCTTTTCCATTTTGACATTTTGTAGGCGGAGATGCCACATAATATAGAATTAAATAATAAGTAAATCAAAACTGTTTACCCACTATTATGAAACAAAATTACAGAATGACATTATCATGACGGCAAATAAATAAATGCGAAAGCATTTTCTTGCGTTTTTAATTAAAGAGTAGAACCCATGGAGTTTTGCTCCTTCTTGAAAGAAGATGATATAACGGCAGATTTCTTGCGCAAATAAAAACAATTTTTTCCAATATTAGTCCAAATTTAATTTTGTTTGCCTCACTCACGGCCTGCAAAAGGATTTTTAGATATACTTATAATTTTTTGTTTGTTTTAGGTTTTTATAAATTTATATTTTTTTATTTCTTTTCTTTTCTCTTAATTTATTGCTGCACTGTAAACTATACGGGCCATTGTTGCACTTTGCTAAAATATTTTGTTATAAAATTCATATATATACATATATATGTATACATTTCTTCGACCATATCGCCAGCAATTGCACATAACTCGGTTAAGTGTACACAGTTGTCAGTGCGCTTCATTTAACATTGAATGGAAGAAAAATAAATCGTTATCAAATACTCCGTATCTTCTTTATATGAAATTGAAATATTTTTTATTTCCTTTTACGTAAAAAAAAATTTTATATATTAAAGGGTAAACTGTAGTAGAATTGATACTAAGTCAAGCCAAAAAAAAAGACCAATTGATGAATTGAAACATTGTTAAAAATTTATTTAGAAAAGTAACGACAACGTCATTGAAATTGAAAGACTATAAAAACATCTCTTAGTTGTAATTGATGTCTTAATTCTTTTATTTACCAAATTGATTTGTAATGTTTGAGAAGAATTGTTAAGGAGGACGTATAATATTATTAAAGTGAAAACGAACCATGGCCAAATTGCGTGGCTACTTCAAAGATTGAGTTTCCAAATACGAATTAAAGAAATTTCATACGAATGTAAAAATAAAAAAAGCAATATGAGTCCGATCGCAGGGGAGATAGATGTGTGAACATCTAGTAATGAAATTTTTATTTAATATTGGACTATGGTAACTAATATAAGATATATAAATTTTTGACTCTACTGTATTTAAAAATCTATGGAAAACTGCATCTATAGTAGTGGAATTATTAGTTGTGGGGGTTTGTGGAGAATTGCTCATATGCAAGTGGAAAACGTCAAATAAAAATTTTGATAAAGCTTGCGACTGTGGGTTTGCCAAATTTATATTAAAATCTCCACCCATAATAATTGGCATGGTTGCCTTACAGTGTAAGGCAACAGTACGTAATGAAGATATGTTATAATATAATATTATAATTTCCTTATAAAGTCTGCTATATATCTTTTAAGCAAATATTTGATATTTAAAATGCTCTTTTGTTTAAAAGTTTATATTTATTTTATTTATTTTATATTTTTAAACTTTTTAACAAAATTATCCCCACTGGCAACACTATTACACTCCACAAACAATTTCTATTAAAATTAACATTGCTCCTTAAGGTATGCTTTAAAATTCGGTTGAGTGTATTTCTATGCAGCTGTTAAGTTTCTCTGTACTTCTTGTCCGTATGATTACACGAATACACTCATGCATAGCTCACACCGATTTGATAACGCATCGCACATCTTACACAAAATTTGTGATTGTATTGTGAAAAAGATTTTTACCCCCTAGCGTATAGATGTTAACACATCAAAATTTATCCATATTGAAGTGAAATGAAGTAAGAAGATATAAAATTTAAAAAAATTAAATGAAGTGAAACTAAATGTCTGGAAGTGAAGTGGAACGTTCAGGTACCAGATCAAGTGATACTAAAAGAAGTAAAATGTGTTAAAGGCAAACAAATAAGAATAATATGTTCGGCTGTGCCGCATCTTATATACCCTTCACCGACGAAGGTATATCGAGTATTTAGAGTTCATTTATTTTTTGCGCTAGTGCTTAATTTATAGAGGGAAAAAAATTAAAAATTTTCCAAACCTGGAATCGTCTTTCTAATTTTTTGATTTAGAATATTAATTTAATTCGTACTGAAATATAAAATAGGTTTATTTAATGAAAAACAAAAAATACTTTTAGCTAGTTACTTTTAGTTATGTATATACACAAAAAAAAGTTCAAACTTTCCAGCTCTGCAACCGTCTAATGGATTTTTGTTGATTTTCGATACCAATCTATGTATATTAGACAATTTTGACACACCAAGACCTAGCTTTGCTAGGAGCTTTGGAAAACCGATATGACATACAGACAGACAGACGAACATCGCTTTTTCGTCTTCCCTATTCATAAGAATATATATACTTTGCTCGATTAAAAAAACAGTTTAAGGTTTAGCATTTAAACACTTACCTTTAGCAGATAAATTCAAATAAATTAATAAAAATATCCATGAGTATTTATTAAGTCCTTTTGTTGTCAACAGCAATTGTTCACGGCGTCCATGTTGTTGCACATTTTTAGGCTGCCGATCTAATACTCGACTACTGTGAGCTTGTTGTTGTTGTCGCTGCTGCTGCTTCTCTTCTCTTGGCCTGGCAGTAGCCGGCAATTTATCACTTTTTGTTCTCGTAGTACCAAGCTGTTGCATATCCTGCAACATAAATAAACATTGCTGTTTTCTTTGCTGTTGTTGTTGTTGTTGCTGTCCTTGCTGTCGTCTTACAATTGGCAGTGTTGTGGCGGCAATAACAGCTGCAACAATGTGTTGTGCGGTTGTTGCTAAAGTAGTTCTCGCAATCTGACAGAGGGCTGTTATTGAATTGAAACTTAAGCGTAGTATTGAAATTATGAATAATTGTAACATAATAATACTGCTGCTAAGTCTTTGTTGGTACTGCATAAAATATTGGTTTAATAGTGATGGTTGCTGGTGCTTTTGCTGCCCGAAATGCTGATAATGACAATTAAATTGTTGATTGGTTTCTTTTAAAACTATTTTTTCATATTTCTGATGCAATATTGAAGGGTGACTACAGCTTAAGCTGATGCTCTTGTAATGGTTGTATTTAATGGCATGTTTGTGCTGCAAATGCTGTTGTTGTTGTTGTTGTTGTTGTTCTTGCTGCTGGTAGTGGGGTTGTTCTTGTTGTTGTAGTCTTTGGAAAAATTTTCTTTTTCTTTTGCGCCTTAAGTAACGTTTACATAAAGCCAGTCTTTGTTTGAAAACATTTTGTGTGGATTGTGTCAAAGCTTGTTGCAAGCTCTCTTTGTTAAAAAAGCTACTGAGCGGGCCATTAGGCTCAAAGTTTAAGTTTTTATGACTGAGCTTATTTTCATAGTAAGGATTTTTGTTATTGGTGTTGTTACTATTGCTAAATTCATGATTTTCAAAAGACAACCTTTTTGCTTTAATTACGAATGAAGCCGTAAAATGTTTTAAATGTTGTTGTTGATGCTGCTGCTGCTGCTGCTGTTGGTGTTGGTGTTGTTGCTGCTGTTGAGAGTATTTGTTAAATCTATTGCTTATACTCTTACACGATGAAAGCTTAAAGCTTTGGCCATGACAAAAGTTTTCCAAGCGTATTTTGCTCTTGTAAATGGCCAAGGCAAATTTGGTTTTCTGCTTAAAGTATTTATGGCGTTTAAAGTTCTTGTAGACTTTTAAGCTTGCCTTGATTTTTCGCCTTGTCTTGTGGTTGATGTAAAGCTTTTTATTTAAAAAATCGTTGTGTTGCAGCATTATAGGTGGTTGGTTACTTATTACTGTAATATTGCTAAGCCAGAAGATTTCCTTTTATAAAATTATCAAGCCATTAAGCCGCTGTTTCTAATGGCCTGCTGCTTTATTAAAAGCTTTTCAAAAGCTCTTTTTAAACTCATACATTAAGAGTATTTTTTTTTTATTTTCTTAAGAAAATTTTTTAAAAATTTTGTTTTTACTTAATGAACGTTTTATGGCGAGTATTTTGCTTTATTGTTGTTTGTTCTTCAGTTGAGTTTTAAGCATAATTCAATTCGTTTGTTTTTTGTAATTTTGCTTTTAAAAGTAGATTTTATTATCAGTTCCTTAACAACCCAAGAGCTTTGTTTAATTATAAAATTTGTTGTGTTATTGCATTGATTATTTTTTATTATAAAAAAGTTGTTTTCATTATTTTTATAATTTTTTTTCTTATTATGTTTTAGTTTTAAGTTTAGCAGGTGTCCTTTTGTTAGTTATTATTATTATTTTTTTTGTAATTATATTGTTTTAAATTTTTTGTGTTAAATGCTGCTGCTGGTAATCAAGTGTGGTGCCTTTAAGGAAAAGTTGTGTATTTTTTCCCCACCAAATTCAGTTAATTCTTAAGCTATTGTTGAGTTTTGTTGTATTTTCGATAGTTTTAAATAATTTCCTCTTATTCTGTTTATGGCAGTGACGTATACAGTGATATTTTTTTCTTTGTGTGAAGACAAACTGTAAAGAAAGGAACAAACAGAACAAATTATAAAGATAAATCTAAGTAAGGGCGGAATTATCTAAATTACACTAGTAAATCCTTTTTTTTCAAAGTATTTTTAATTTTTAATATTTCATTGTTGTACTTAAAACAAAAAAAAATTAAGATAATCTTTTTATGAATTTAGTTATTCCTTTATACAAAGACAATTGTAGCCACACACATTTCACAATTATGTGTGAAAACTTTTTCGCTTTTTCTTTTACAACTTAAAACACTTTTAAGTTTGTGCTCCCACAAAAATGTCCTTCTTAATTTATGAAACTTACCTCAAGCTGAACACCCACCCATTATTTCTGTAGCCCCAAAATACTATCAACACTGTTACTATTGTTGAAGCTTTTTTTATTAACGTTTCGTATGTTATTCCAACAATAATTATGCAAATTTTGACAAAGATCATCTTTGTTTGCATTTAATTTGAATATAGCGAAAACTTTATGATTTTCTGTGAAAAATTTGTTATTTTCAAACATAAAATATATGCAAAGTTTTATAAAATTTTCTGTGCTTTTATCTAACAGACATCATGACAGGATATGATTTATTGCTTTATCTCTAGTAGGACAATAGCAGTGAAATATATAAGGACATATTTGAAAAGGATTATAGCACAAAAAAAGAGCTTTTAAACTAAAAAAAAATTTATGCAAATGTGTAGAAAATATGAATGAAAAATATTTGTTTTAATAGATTTTCTCAAAACCAATTTATTAACAACTGAAATATTCACTGAAAAGTAACAATCATCGGAAAATATTTTGATTTAAATAAAAATGCTGCTTGTTTTTTGAAGGGAATAAAATATAATTCTGCCAAAAATAAATAAACCAACTTCAATGCAAAGATCTGATAGAATATTTTGGAAAAAAATTTATGGGATCGAACTGGAAGTAAACTTTTTCAAACAAAATAAATAATTGTAAAATCTGTTGTTTAAGAAGAATTAAGTGATATATAAACTGAAATCTTAATGGGCGTGTCTCCGCCTATATTTTAAATGCAAAATTTTTTGTTTTCAGAGCTCAGGGTGTGTGTTAAGTTTTGTAAAAATCGGTCAAGTAGAGCCACATAAAATAATATATTAAATTTAATTTTAATGGGCGTGACTCCGCCCATTTTGTTTTAAATTTAAAAATGTGTCTATCTTAGAGCTTAAGGTTTGTGCTAAGTTTTGCAAAAATGGGTAAAGTAGATCCATTTAATATAAAATATTAAATTTAATTTTAATGGGCGTAACTCCGCCCATTTTTTTAAATCCTAGATTGTGTTTATTTTGGAGCTCAAAGTGTGTATTGGTTAAGTAGGACCATGTAAAATATAATAATAAGTTTTAATGGGCGTGATCCGCCCATTTTTTTTACTTAAAAATTGTGTAATTACAAGAACCAAAGGTGTCTTTTTAGGTTTCGCAGCAACCAAACAAGCAGTAATCAAATAAAAGAACTGGGGGCATGTCTCAGCCCAATTTCTTTACAATGGGGCCAATTGTGAAAGCTTTAACCTCTCACACCAAAAAAAGAATTGAAACAACCTGTCTAAAATGTTTCAAGTTATGAAGTAACAATATCAAAAAAAAGTAAAAAATACCGACGAATTGATAACCTCCTCTTTTCTTTTTTGAAGTCGGTTAAAAACAGCACCAGATTTCAGAGTAATTACACTGTGCAACACGAAAAAATATAACCATATACGGACATCACTACTGGATTTGAGTCTTGTTCAGGTTCATATATAGCAAACCGTTCAAAATTCAAGGAAACAATCAACTACAAAAATGTACCCAATATCTCTATAAAAAATTTTTTTAGAATATATGAACTTTCTGGGAATGATTCTTAACACCGTGTAGGAGGCCCCAAAAATGAAAAATTTCCCGAAAATTTTATATATTAATTTGTGTGTTGTTTATTGAGATCTTAGGTACATTTTTGTATAGAATTGTTTCCTTGAATTTGGAACGGTGTGCTACCCATGGATCTGAAGCAGAGGAAAAAAGGTAAACAAATCGATTTTTTTAAATTTTTTATGATTTTCATCTTGAAGATGATTTTTTTTTCATTTTATATGTTCACAAGTTTTGTTCTTTATGACAAGAGCTACAACTAGTAAATGGAAATTGTGAACGGTTTACAAGATATAAGCCTGAGAAAATGCAAAAATGACACCGAGGCCCCAAGTCTTTGGGGACCCCTAAAAAAAGTGCATGACTTGGGGCAAAACTGGGAGACACGGGTCTTTTTGTTTTGTCTTTTATCACGTAGTGGTGTCCATATATGGTTATATTTCCATGACTTAAAAATTTACACACTGTCCTAATTTACACTATGCAGGTCTTATTGCTACGCTGATTAGTTTGTGGGAGAGAGGGACGAGGGGAACAGATACATTTCTTTTCCCCTCGTCTCTCTCTCTCTCTCCTAAGAAACTAATCAGCTTAGCAATAAGACTTGCATAGTGTAAGTTAGGACACAGTGTTATTTTTAACCCCGGACCAAAAAAAGGGGTGTTATAAGTTTGTAGCGTGTGTCTGTGTATCTGTGTGTCTGTCCGTGTCCATGTACAGCCCAAACGGCTGGACCGATTTGATTTAGTTTTCTGTTGATCGAGATGGTTCCTAACCATGTTTGAAAAAAATCGGTCCAGCCGTTTAGAAGATGTCACATCTTTTCTAGATATACCGGGGGTTTTTTAAAATTTTAATTTTTGTTATTTTAATATTAATCGGCTTAAAACGTATAAATTTTTTATAAAAGATGTAATTCTTTATATTAATTTTACAGGCGATTTTATCGTACAGCAAAACAATTAAGTGGAACAAACATGGATGTCCTTCGTATACCTTTGACTCTACGGAACATTAAAAATACTCAGAGAAGTTGTTATATTTATATAAAAGAAGCTTCTGCTGCTCATAAGATAAGTTTCGATAAAACAAATAGATAAAGACAATTTTTTTTTGTTATAAAAAGTTGTTCATCAGTACCACTTTAGCTTTACCTAAAGTGAGCGCTTAGTTAAAGGCAAATGTATCCTTTCTGGTAAATTTAAATTAAATTTATAATAATAAATAGCGTTTTATACGTCCGACAAAATCCAACTCTTAACTAATTTTAATTTGTAATAATGAACCTTAGAATAATAAAAAACGAATAATAAAGTGTCTTAAAAGTCCACCACCAGGATTCTAATTTGTTATGTATCTATGTTTAGAAATATTGCTGTTGAATCTAAAAGAAAACATATTGAAATTGTGCTCAATATCGAATGCTAGAATTTTCCTCCAGTGTATGGTGTATAATGTTGATTTTAGCCTTTGAGAAAAAGCACATACGAGAGCTGGTTGAAAGCTTAAAAGATTGAAAGCTAGAAAGATTGAAAGCTTGAAAGCATGAAAGCTTTTCTGGGATAAAAATGACTAGATGCGACAACATTATGTAGTTAACTACAAACTTTACAACCAAATAGTTAAACACATATCGCTCATTTATTTAAACAACGTCATATCTCAGAAGAACTAGTTTTCCAGAAAACGAGTTAAAAGTTTTCAATTTACATTTTATCAAATTTTTATGAAATGTATACACAATATGAATATAAAAAAAAATAGATTTTATTTTACTCATGACATTATTTAAGTAAACAAGGGTGGCGTTGGCTGAAGTACTTAGCACTTTGACTACAAAACCAAAGGTCCTGGGTTCGAGCCCGGTATCTGTCAGCCATTAAATAAAGAATACCGTGCTTTGTTCTGATGTACATTAGTCTTCCTTTGTACCAGTTGTTTGTCGGAAAGTTCAACTGATGAAGACATGGTCACTGGTCACTGAACTATACCGACTTCAACAGATACTGATTATAATGTAACATCAAAGTGCCCTCCTTTGTCAGGACTGTGTATCAGAGTCATCAGCAAAGTAAAATACCCAATAAAATGGCTACTAAACACAGCTTTCAAAATTTAATACGCCTCATTTAACACCAGAGGCGCTGCAACACTGCTTTATTAAAAAAAAACGTGCAAAAAACAGAGTTGAAAAAGAATAAAGCTTTCCTCTGTCTTCTCTATGACAATCCCTTTCCTAAAGAAGGTAGCACTTAGTAAAAAAAATTAGTAAGTAATAATTTTTGAAAAGCAATTAAAAACAAATTCATAATAATGTAATAAAGTATGTTTGCTATTGATTAGCTTTTATAGGTTTTAGCGTTCAATATTTCTTCACAATTTCTTCTATTCCTTTTATTCCCCCTCCTAATTTATATACAACATCAAAATCAATTTTAGATACACTTTATTTTTCATTAAATAATTTACTTAACAGCCTTTTGTATTAATGAAATACTAAAATATATGTATAAAAGAAAAATAGAAAATAATAATCAAAAGATATAAAAAAAATTATTAAAATACCCACACAGACACTTCCTCTGGCAAAACAATTGGCAACAAAATAAACTCGAGGTATGTGTGATTGGCAGCTGGCCAAAAAAAAAAATGTGCACGAAAAGGAAGGAAAAATTTATACACAAGTGCTTACTGCTGTAACGCCACCAATAACTACAAGCCAGCCGGCAAACAATCGGTGGTGGCAGTCAAGTGTAACGCAGACAGCAACACAATCACTGGTGGTAATAGTTGTAAAGTAGACATTAACAAAAGTGTGCTGCACATACAACACACACACACACACACACTAACTGCACTAAAAACTTCCACTTGCACTTGCACACATTTAGTCACCAACAGGGTATAAAAGTGTTTGCGTGTGTACATGTGTGTGTGTGGGTGTGTGTGAGTTGAAATAAAAAGGACTCATCATTTTACTGTTGCTTTCGCCTTGTCAAAGGAAAAGGTGCAAATAGATTCATCTTTTTTTTTGTTTGTATTGTGTTTCTCGCAACAAGCGAACTGTTAACATAAAAACTTTGTATTGTTGAATTTTATTTTTATATCGTTTGTTGTTGTGGTGACATGACATGCAGGCTTAACGATGTTGACCGTTATGTTAACATTTCCTGTCAGTGTTTTATTTTTATTTCCTTTCCAGCTACCTTTCAAATTATATTTTAGTTTTCCTTAAATCAAGTAATATTTCAAATCACTTATCACGACAAGTGATAAAATGAATTAACAAAGAACACTACCGCAATACAGAGAGTGTGGTAAAAATAATACAAGACGGGCAATAAATAAAATAAATAACTTATAGTCGTATGATGAGCCTACAGAGGAAACAATTTATATATTTATTTTTAATCACAATCGTTCAACTTTTATTCACAAGCGACAATTATGGACAAATTAAGCCAAATTTGTTTGTTCTAATTCTTAAAGAACAAATAAGATCATATTCAATTGTAAATATTTTGACGAACACCAGCAGAACGGAACAAGCCATAACAGCCAAAAGGGCTTTAGCAATATATTTTTCGAGCTTAATTTTTTTTTTCGTTAATAATCGATTTTCATCAAAAACGAAGTTGAAAGAATGTGCGGCTTAAGCTTTTTTTGAGTTATGGCTTGATATGGGCATTTATCCGAGAAATTCCACTTTTTGGTCGCGTGCGACAGCAAGCAATTAACCTTGTGTTTCTGAACAACGTGACTCGATATTCCTTAAAATTTTACCTAACGTAGAGCTGCTGACGGCCTACACAAATATATAAATAAGTAAAAATACAGTTTCGATTTCTTTGAAAAAACAAGCATATTTGCTTGGTGTCGCACGCTACAAAAAATTGGCATTCCTGTGGAAATGCCCATATGTAGAATTCCTTTTTCTCTGCTTTTGTGTGATTGGTCTGAATTTTATATTTTCTATTATTTCCGTTCTCATCTTTAATAAAAACAATTGTTTCAGGTAACACTATACACTTTTTAGTTGAAATGCTAAAAATTTTGGTCACACCCGTCACAGTAATAATTACTAAACGTTTAATAAAAAAAAGGTTTGTAAACATAATAAATACTTCATGCTTTCCAACAATTAGAAAATAAGCGAATTTAATTATACAATAGCATTATGTGAATCTACATTTTAATATTTGAATTTGAATAATTATAGAATAGATTTGGTCACACCCGTTCCACCAACGCAGAAGTACTTTTTTTTAATGGATGTCAAATAAAAAGCAAATGAAAACAAAGGAAGCAAATGGAAAGAAAATAAAGATAAATATAAGCTAAATTCAGCTTTAGAGAGAGAGAGAAAGGGACAGGAAAATTAGAAATGCTAAAAAACATTATGATGTATAGTAGAGCATTTACACCTGCACAACAACTAGCAGATTTTATTTAAAATATTTATGGTTGCCACCAACTTTTTTGACATTTACCAAGCTTTTTTTTATCTAAAACAAAACCCATTAGCCGAAAAATTTCCAAAAGTACAACCATACAGCTGCTGAGGGTGGCGTTGGCTGAAGCACGTTAGCACGTTGACTACAAAACCGAAGGTCCTGGGTTCAATTCCTGCATCCAGCAGTCATTAAATAACAATACCACGCATTTTTCTGATGTGCATTACAGTCCCTTTGTATCAGTTGTTGTAGGAAAGTTAAAGTGATGAAGACATAGTCGTCACTGGTCACTGAACTATACCCACTTCAGAAGATACTAATCCTAATGAAACATCAGAGCGCCCTCCTTCGTTGTGTAGCGAAGTAAGTATAATTGATTAATAATGGCTACAAAACACAGCTTCAAAAAATTAATACGCCTCATTTAACATCAGAGGCGCTGCAACACTGCATTATTAAAAAAAAAACTTGCAAAAAAGCAGAGTTGTAAAAGAATGAAACTTTTCTCT
Organism: Tachina lurida; assembly: GCA_944452675.1. NCBI lineage: Eukaryota > Metazoa > Arthropoda > Insecta > Diptera > Tachinidae > Tachina > Tachina lurida. The sequence continues at coordinate 12,510,647 of OX101753.1, forward strand.
ATCTCTTCCTTCACCACCTGTCTTCTCTATCACTATTCCTTTCGTAAAGAAGGTAACATCTAGTAATAGTAGTAGGCATTAATTGCCTGAGTGTTACTTCGCTTTAACAGTGCATTTACACTGTCTGGAAATCTAATACTTTCGAGATTTCCAGCTAAATCAAGCTGCTTTTTGCCAGATTTCCCATACAAAACGAAATCTAATTTTTCAGTAGATTTGTAGGAAATCTAATAAAAATCTAATGTTTTTATTTATTTTTTACTACCCTGTACATCAAAAAGTGTGTGAATTGGCTACAATTCAGTTGTTTGGTTGTAGTTTTAGAAAAAAATCAGTTGATGGTTTTTGTTTTGGATAAGACAAATCTTGATAAATGGCAAAAAAAAAGCTGGTGTAAACGGTATAGATTTTCATAAAGATTTGAATAAAAATATGCTAGATTTTATGCTGATGTAAATGCCCTATAAAAAAAGTATCCAATTCACACACCTTTTAGAACAGACTGTAGCTAATTCACTCATCTTTTTTATATATATTTGTTGTACAGGGTAGTAAAAAATTAATAAAAAATATTAGATTTTGATTAGATTTCCTACAAATCTACTGAGAAAATAGAATTTGTTTCGTGGAATGACATGAATGAATGACACGAAGACAATGCAAATGTCCTAAAAAGAACCATCGGAAATAAAAATAAGTTTTCGGACGACTGTGCATCACAATTAATGTGCAGCAGTATTTTTAATAAGAAGTGGCTTGGAATTTTTTTTTTGCTGCTAACCAAGATAAAGATGCTGTGAATGGCGATTAAAGCTCAAGAATGTATTATGAAACTAACGCTGGATTGTTTTGAATATCTAGTAGAAAAATATAAATTGATAATTATAATTGATAATAAAATTCGCATTTCTTACACATCTAGAGACGACGTTCTGCAGAATGACAAGACCTCAAAACAATAACCAAAATTCATAACTTCTCACGTGTCCATGATAATTAAAGTGATACACATTAAATTAAATTTTCTTCTTTATAAATAAAATAAATGTGATATTATAAATAAAAATCTTTCATTCAATATGAATAAAAAAAATACTGAACTTAAGTCCGATTAAGAAATTATCCCTGATTAAAAAATTCATAACTTTAAAAGAGCAAATGAATTTCTTAAGTACTCGTTTGGTTATTGTACATGTTTATCTGTATTAAAAAATTATTTATATTAAAACATACAAGCTTTGCTATGGATAAAAAACAAATTAATTTCTTATCATTTTACTGAAATCAATAAAAAGTTTTATATCTTCAAAGTTTTCAAATTGTAATATTACATCGCATCTTTCACATAACGAGCTTACACCAGTCACATCTACAAACAAGTAGTTTAGGTTAGGAAGGCTGGTGCCAAAAGGTGGGTCCATTGTGATTCTCTTCTATTGCCCATTAAAAGTAATATTTACCCAGAAGAAAAAAAATATTGAAGAAAAATTAGTTTTTTTCCAAAACTTTTCAAGTTTTTACAGCAGGTCACACCCGTCACATTTTCGAAAAAGTTTTTTTTTTTAAAGAAAAATTAATACAATCAAAAAAGACTGGACTTTTTATTATTGCAACATGATGGTCTACATTGAATGAAATATTTAAATGAATCACCGCTGATGTTTTCATTCGTGCGTATGTACAACATAACGCGGATATCATAGATCTACTTTTACTCGCAATATATAAGGCCTGTAACATATGGTAATGTATTTCAATTGCATGGCTAAGTACGATGTGATCTTTATCCCCAAAGTAGGGACATCATTAGATACTAAGGAGAAGGATTTTCGACCAATCCTTTTAAAAATCCTAGAGTGATTGATATTCATATTAGAACAACCATAGATGGCTCTCTACTCTCAGCCTCTACACGCCATCACCAGGATAAATCGGTTGAGACCGACTTACATTCGTTTGTACGACACATAGAGTAGTCACTCGATTTCAAAAACTTTACCATGGTAGACTTCATGGACATTGAAGGTCCCTTTAATAATATTGATTCGACAACACTCATTGAGTATCTTATGGAGCATGGGGTTGAAAAGGAGACATATCACCTCATCGACAGAGGTACACCTAAAAGGCGTGTGATATTACCCCTGTTGTTTAATATGGCCATCAAGGATGCTTGACAAATTTTTTATTTTTTAATTATTAAACAATGTGAAAGTCATGTTCACACCCCACACAATGGAATTACACAGATGATAGTTATTTGCTTCAAGGATCTCGATTAAGCAATTCTTGCATCCTAAAACCGACCAAATGCATCCTGCGGGGTAGGAGACGTCTCGCATGGAATAATGTATTTTTTGCAGCAACGGTTTTCACAGCAAATATATCAACAAAACACCCTGATTATGCGATTTAAATTCATTAAAAAATTTCTAAGGCAGCTTTGTATACATGGACAAACTAAAAATAGATTTTAAACTTAAAATTTATATTCTATGCTTCCTGGGAAAAATAAAGTCACTTCTTTCGAAAATTTTACTAAAGCAGCAAAGGGCAGTAGTGCGCTTCACTAACTTTTTTTAACGGTAATCGCATCGTTAAAATAATTATAACGAAAATGTATCGAATTTGCTAAATCACTAACAAGTTTAACGATATTCGCTGTAGGTAAATGTCAGCTGTGTCGTTATTTAAGCGACAATAATTTATGTGCTCTTAATTTTATCGGCAAAAATCAACAGAAAATATCAGCTGCGCAGTATCGTTAAAAAGAAGTTAAAGAATCACACAATCGTTATGGCAATCGATAAAATGTATAGACAAAAAATACGGATCGTTACAAGTTACTGAATCGCACTACAGTTTTTGTGTGCACAATATCAAAATCGCTTAGTTACTAAAACAACGTCATAACTCAAAAAAAAACTTCTTTGCCAGAAGACCAGTTTAAAGTTTTCAAAAGAAAATTTATTTTTTTAGTTTTTTCTCCCGAGAGTTGAGTAAACATTTCAGTTTTTTAATTATGACATTGTTTAGGTAATTAAGTGATATGATAATCGTACTTTAAAAAAACTTACGTTTACCTTTATGTTAATGTAAGAAAGAGACTTTGCTTTCTATTATAGTTTTGTTTGATGTTATTAAGTTCATGAAAAAAATTAAAAAAAAATTACTGTCTGCTTTATGTATAGTACATGGAAAACCCCCTAGAAAAGGGAATAATAACAGGAAACCCTATAGAATCTAGTTCCTCAAACACTTTTCTAATACATTAATGATTTTATTATTGCAATATTCTTGACTTCAGTCTGTCTTTTACACTTACACACGTGCACATACACACACACATATATATATATATATATATATATATATATATATATATATATATATATATATATATATATATATACTCATATGTATATGTACATATCTGTATGTACATGCATACACATTTCCACATCCCCCTCACAAACACATTCACTCAAATCGAAACGCATTACCCGTTTGAGTAACAAATTGATTATATTTAAGCTTAAAAGTATGCAACAGAAAATAGTTTTTGTTTGATAGGGTTTTTATTTTTTAATTCCCTCTTTTGTTCATTTTGCATTCTATTTCAAAAGTATTGAAAAATGCATAAAGCAAAAAGAGGGATTTGGGGGGGGGGGGGGTGGGGGTGGCTGTTAGAAGATTAATATGAATAAATTATTTGTTGCTTAAATGAAATAAGCCTAAATATGATTTTTGCTGGCAAATACGAGATATTGGTAATATGTTATTAGGCAAACAGATACATAGACATAAAGACAAATTTATAGCTATTATTTTATTTACTAAAAAACTTTTATTGTATTTTAAGGATTAAATTTTTTTATATGTGATAAATAAGTTAATATTATAAACGGCTTTACAATGAACTTAAATATAAATTAATTTTCTATAGACCTGAATTTACATCATGACACGGTATTTCCTGAAAAATGAAGAAAAAGGGTCGTATGCAAAAAAACTTAACAACGCTTTGCTAAGCAATGTACTTAACATTGCTTAAGTTAAAGTTGTATTCTAAAAAATTATTATATCAAAATTCTAAAGTAGGCACCTACGTTTTTTAAGGGTTCTTTAAGTTGATATTTCCAAAATGTGTATTTTGTTCTTCAAATATTTTTGTTAATATAGCACATATTGATTCATGATACATCTGAAAATGAAGCTAGAAGTATTAGCTCTTATTTTAAATTTATTATTTCTGTCATGTTATGGAAAACATCACCAAATTATCCAACTGATTCGAAATACATAGCAAAATCCATAAAAAAATATTAAAATAAATTCAATTATACAAAAATGTTTTAGTGATGTACATACAGTCAAAACGAATGGAAAAAATCTGGATATTCAAATACTCATTTTATTCGAATAAAATATATTGCCATAATTTTTCTTTGTTCATCATATTATTTTTACTTTTACTTCATAAAAATGTTTATCTGTTTTCCTTCCATGTCAGAAGCTCATACTTTTTAAATTAGGTTGCTTTACTTCAAGATAATACAAATTTATTTAATAAAATAAAAAATTATTTGAATACTCGAATTAATTTGTATTCAATGTTGTACATCATAAGCCGTGAAGTGGTTGTTGAACTCGGTTGTGTTACCAGTATTTATTATTAAATTACAAAATAATTAAAGTTGTTTTTTGCATACAATTTCTTAACAAAGCAATGTTAGCCTTAAAGTGCTTGGTAACTACTATGAACTTTAAAGCTCAAGTAAAATATTTTTTGCATACGGCCCAAAATGTATAAGAAAGATGAGTGAATTAGCTACGGTAGGCTTAAAAAGGTGAGTGAATTGGCTACATTGCAGTTGTTTGGTTGTAGTTTTGGAAATTTCTCAGTTAATGGGATTTGTTTTGGATAAAAATATCTTGATAAATGTCAAATAAACTTGGTGTAGATGGTATAGATTTTCATAAAGATTTTATTTAAAATCTGCTGGATTATGTGCATGTGTTAATACGGCATTTACGTTATCTCAGCTTAGTGCTTACGATATTTCGAGCTAAATCTAACTGCTTTGTACTAGATTTCCCATACAAAACAAAATCTAGTTTGTGAGTAGTTTTGTAGGAAATCTACATAAAATCTAATATTTTTATTTTATTTTCACTACCCTGTACATAATATTTATATAAAAGATGACTGAATTAGCTACGGTCTGCTTGAAAAGGTGTATGAATTGGCTACATTGCAATTGTTTGCTTGTACTTTTGGAAATTTTTCAGTTAATGGGTTTTGTTTTGGATAAAAAAAGTCTTTATAATTGTCAAATAAACTTGGTGTAAATGGTATAGATTTTCATAAAGATTTTAATTAAAATCTGATAGATTTTGTGCACGTGTTAATTCCCTCTAATAGGGCATTTACACTGTCTCGAAATCTAGTACTTTCGAGATTTCGAGCAAAATCAAGCTGCTGTTTTCCAGATTTCCCATACAAAACGAAATCTAATTTTTCAGTAGATTTGTAGGAAATCTAATAAAAAACAGATGTTTTTATTTATTCTTTACTACCCTGTACAAGAAGAGGTGAGTGAATTAGCTACGGTCTGCTTAAAAAAGTGTGTGAATTGGCTACATTGCAGTTATTTTGTTGTAGTTTTGGAAACAATTCAATTGGTGGGTTTTGTTTTAGATAAAAAGATCTTGATAAATTGCAAAAAAGTTGGTGTAAACGGTATAGGTTTTCATAAAGATTTTAATCAAAATATGTTAGATTTTGTGCTGATGTAAATGCCCTATTAGGGTAGATTTCGTAAATACAAAAGATTTTTTCCTTTTGAGATTTGTATGGAAAAAATATTTTTTGAAAAATTTATTTTTCATACAAATTGGAAACATTTAGAAACGAAATTGTTTACAAAATCTGCCTATTGTTCAACGAGTATGACACTTATAGTTGATGACCATGAATGATTGACTGAATCATAATTTGTATTGAAAGCACAGAATACTGTGACTGAAAAAAAAAACGTTTTTATTTCTTGACAGGTGCTAGAGTACCTCGTGTAAGCTTGGTCTTCTAAATAATCTCAAGAATGTCCCTGGTTCTAGTGTTGGAAGTTTTCAATATTTTAAGAAAAGCTGCTTTATTAAATGCATCTTCTGTGGCATAAAGCTTCACAATATTTTACAATATGCTCTTGAATTTCATGCTCAAAATCATAGAACCAGGGGTCAAATGCTTTCGAATTTACGTGCTATAAGAATATAAATTCGAAAGCATTTTCTTTCATTTCGAATAACAGAGTAGACCCCTGCACAGGATTTTACTATCAATGCAGAATCTCCAATTTTATCCGATCCAAGCCTAAAAAAAGACTCTGACGCAACCAAGAGTGTGGTTACCTACTCCTGGTGGAGTTGCTTATTTAACTTACAGGTAAACTCACATGAACTAAGTACTTCAATATCAGCCTGAAAGATGGTAGGAGTTTTTCCCAAAGACTCATAACAGTTAATCCTTAGTTTTACGATTCCCATACTAAAACCTTTCGGTGTTATTCAACCATTGGTGTCCTCTTTGTAACTGATATAAGGGCTTTTGGTAGACAGTGTACATCGACTCCGCTTTACTGGAAATAACCAAAACCCCATTTTTTCTGTTGTCCCATTTTTTCTCTAAAACGTAGTTCGGATTACTGAAATTTGTTACAGTTAAGCGTACTACTTAAACTAACTAACTTAATACACATCAAACACATGCATATGTGCACATTTTGTTGTTGAAATTTTTCACGAATTACTCGAAAATGTCTAACCACTTGCATTGACAATATAATAGAAAAATACAATAAAGTACGTAAGAGCGAAAAGGACAAATACAGTTTGCCATTTAATTTTTTAACGGACAAAACATGCACAATTTTTTCAGCCTTAATAAATAAATTTGTCATTGTTTATTTTTTAACTAAAGCAAATTAAGTTTCGTACAAAACGTAGTTGTGGGCTTACTTTTGGTTTTCAGTAATGCGATATTTTCAGTAAAGCGATGTTTCGCTAAAGCGAAGTGAATAAGACTAGCTGCGTTTAAAATTAGTGCGGGGATTAGTATTGCTTTCAGCAATCCGATTTCTTTTTTCAGTAAAGCGTGTTGCGCTAAAGTGGATTCGACAGTAGAGAAGTAGAGGGTATACTCTGTATTTTAAAATCAAAGCAAATGCCTTCGAAGTTGTAAGTTTTTAATGTTACAATTCGAGAGTATTTGTCTTCATTTCGTATTACAGATTAGACCTCAAGATCTTGTTTAATTTGCAAAATATAATGTTGTACTAAGATCTGAATAAATTTTTTTTTTTGGAATTAGTGTCTATTTTCACAATTTTCTGTTCTATAAGAAAGAATTACTACGGACGCAAGGGCATTAGATAAGCATAAAAAATAAGGCTGGCCTGTTAAGAATTTTAAATTATTTATTTTTATACTTAAAAAGAAATAAAATAAAGTAAATTTATTCCATTTCTTCTTTAAAACTCCACCCATAATTCTAACTTCAAATATTTGCCGAAACTAAAAAAATGTTTTTTATGCAAAAACCAAAAATAATCTTCTATCACACCATATTCCTTTTAGCTAAAATGATAATAAAAAAAATTATAATGTCTATAAAATTTACATTTTACTGCTTTTATTGCATTTCGTTTCAGTTTTGTATACTTTTGTTCTCGGGTATTATTCCTTAAGATGTCTTTGAACATAAACTTTGCATTAAACTGACATTGATAATGTTTGTCAGTTTGTCATGTTAATACTTTGGCTGGCTTAAAAAAAAACGGAAAGAAAATAAAATGCAAATGCCATTAAATTTAATATTTTAATAAATGTAACAGCATAGTGTAACATATGCACACACACACACCCATACACACACTCACAAACATGCAAGCAACTCTCTTCAAAGATAAACACTAAAGTCTTGGCACTTTTTAAAAATGCAACTATATGTGTAAAAGACAACAAGTAGCAAAAAGCTTACACAGCTTCGGTGCTTTGCTAATGCGGTTTGCTACTTTAATGGCAAAGTGCAACAGAATTTTTTTTTGCCTTAAGTTTGAGCAAAATTATTCATAGCAAATTTTCCACCAGGGATATATTCAAAACTATAAAAGTGTCACATGTAAATAGCATAATGCCACAAGTTGTCAGTTCTTTCGGCTTGCAGCATGGGTATAACCAAAAAAATAACTACAAAAATATTAAAACACATGAAGGTTATTTCAAGTGTTACAGTTGTTTGTTTTTTTTTTATTATTTTATAAAATAACACGTCTTATGACAACCTACTGAATTTTTGAGGAAATTTGTTAATGCATTATTAAATATAAGTTATATAAATGCTTTAACATACTCGTATTTTGAAAAGGTCGTACATTTAATTAAAATAAATTTTAAATTATGAAACGATTACATTTTGTTTTATATTACAAAAAAAAGCAATTTGAGTCCGATCACAGGGGAGATGTGTAAACATCTAGTAAAGAACAATTTTTTATATTGGCTTATGGTAACTAAAATAAGATATATAAATTTTTGACTCTATTGCATTCAAAAATCTATGCAAAACTGCATCTATAGTAGTGGAATTATTAGTTGTGCGGGTTTGTGGTGAATTGCTCATATGCAAGTGGAAAACGTCAAATAAAAATTTTGATAAAGCTTGCGACTGTGGGTTTGCAAAATTTGTATTAAAATCTCCACCCATAATAATTGGCATGAGATGGAGATTGTTACCCAATTGTCGTGCACCAGCTTCAATGTAAGGCAACAGTACGTAATGAAGATATGTCATAATATAATATTATAGATTCTTTATAAAGACTGCTATATATCTCTTAGACCAATATTTGACATTTAAAACGCTCTTTTATTTAAAAGTTTATATTTATTTTATATTTTTCAACTTTTTAACAAAATTATCCCCACTGGCAACACTATTACACTTCACAAGCAATTTCTATTACAATTAACATTGCTCCTGAAGGTATGCTTTAAAATTCGGTTAAGTGTATGCTGTTATGTTTTTTTGTACTTCTTGTCTGTATGAGTGTATTACTCATACATAGCTCACACCGATTTGATAACGCATCGCACATCTTACTAAAATTTGTGCTTGTATTGTGAAAAAGATTTTTACCCCCTAGCGTATAGATGTTAACACATAAAAAAAAAACTTATAAAAAGCGTGCAAATAATATAAAACTATAAAATATAGCAAATATAAAATAATTGCCAATTTATGCTATTGATAATTTATATAAAAAACACAATTAATAATTGGTTTTCAATGTTTTCTTTCACCATCGTTAAACAGTTCATTAAAATTTAAATAATTTGGCTTAAAGCTTTTTATATGAAATCTGCAAGGAATCAATTTATCTTGAAAACTTCAACAGTTTGCCTCTTACGGTTTCCAAGACACAGCAAGTGGCCAGAATTACATTAACTGCTAGAATATATGATAATAACTAATTTTGAAAATTTCAAGTATTTTTGTCTGAATATTACATTAAAATTTCCACATGTTTCATTGCTCGCTTTAGAACACCCTTTCATTTTAAACTGTCATACACTTGTTGTTGAAGCGGCCAAAGCTTTTGATATTCTGTGAAAATTTCAGGTGCTTAGCTTTTACGGCTCTCGAGAAAGAAGCCTGAGACAGGTATACAGACAGTTATGCGGACAGACGAATATCGTAGAGGAGGTCTCGAGGTTAATTTTTGCCTTTGGTGTATGGAACACTAAAACCGCACCAACCGAAAAAAACCCGACATATGAATTGCAAAACTGAAATAGTGAAAAGTAGACAAAAAGACAAAACATTTTATAAAATATCGTGCCCAAACTGCTTAAAAAGCTTAAGCGACATAATTCTCGAATTTAATTTTTTAACGAAGTCATGTCATAAGAAGATGACTTAGATTTTCGCCAAAAAACGATGTTAAAAAATATGTAGCTTAATCTACGGAATACTTGTATGGTGGAAAGCGACTGAGACGAAAGCATTCCTAAAAAAGTTAGAAAACATCCAGAGACTGGCAGAACTCTGCATCACTGGAACTCTGAAAAGTACACCTACTGCAGCCTTAGATGTTATGTTGGACCTTAAACCAATAAAACTAACCGCTCTGAACGCGGAATGCAAGTCAGTAATTCGACTGAGGGCAACAGGACAGATGTCGTACAAACCATTTGGTCACGGAAGACATGCTGGAAGACATGGAGTGTAGCTCGGACTACATTATTCCAGAAATTAAATTCCTTGAAAAACCACAGATCACTATAAGGGAAGAAGGCTATCTCGAAGGTCTTAACTATAGTGGTTATAGTTTCAACATCTTCACTGATGGCTCAAAGAAGGATGAGATGGGGATAGGAGCTGCGGTTTACCGCCCGGAGCTCAGTATAGCGGAATCTTATAAACTTCCTGACTTCTGTAGCATCTTCCAGGCGGAAATCTATGCAGCCAAAATGGCTGCCGAATTAGCTTTCACCCCTCAAACCCTGAATGCGCGTGTGAATATATATATATAGACAGTCAATCAGCAATTAAGGCTATTTCAGCAGACTGTAACTACTCCTCGGTTGTGCTTATGTGTAGCAGAGCTGTAAAAGATTGCAATCAATTTAATTGAAATCACTTGATTTCACGTCACTGCAATCATATTGATTGCAATCAATGATTTCTAAATATATAATTTCAAAATGATTGCAATCACGAAAGATTGCAATCTTGTAATGATTTCATTTTGAAATCTGAAATTATTTTGAAATCAAAAGAATGAAATCAGTATGGCTGAAATCAATTTGATTGCAATCACAATTGATTGCAATTTTTTACATCTCTGATGTGCAGGAATGCCCTAAATGGGTTATGTGCTGGCAGGCAAGTACATGTTTTTTGGGTACGAGGACACATAGGGATTGAGAGAAACGAAATGGCAGATACACTGGCCAAAAGGGGAATCCAATTACCTGTGGAAGAAACGGTATATGTCCGGAAACCAATTCAATACCTGCAATGGATCTTAGACTCTAATATGAAGGAAGAAGCGGAGGAAAGTTGCAAGACTTCTATAATCATGTGATGTTCCTATGATCCCAAATCGACCAAATTCCTTTTATCACAAACCAGAAGCAACTACAGACTTCTGGGGTATTAACTGGACACTGCTGGACGGCTTCGTATGCCGTCAAAATAGGACAAATACTTGACGGTACCTGCAGGAAATGTAAGGATCCCGGGGTAATTGAGACAGTAGAACATCTACTGTGCCACTGTCCGGCTCTAAACCGCACCAGATATGACTGCCTTGGTGATCACACTTTTCGTAGTCTTGATCTTGTATCGGGAATAGAAATGTGTAGGCGGCTAAGGTTTGTTAAATCTGTGTGGGAGTCATTCGATAAAGGCACTGCGAATTAGGCCGCCATACTTACAGGTTTCTTGTCATATTCTGGTATCGCTAAGGATCAATCCTGGTCTATGCGAGGTCCTTGACCACCCAGACTAACCTAATCTAACCTAACATTTTTTTGGCGGTTATGGCTCAATATAAACAAGGTGAAAATCGAATTTTTGATATTTTAACGCAGCAGGATAAAGCTAAAAAAAAATTAAAGCATGCTCATGCAAAAATAATTTTTGAAATAGTTAAAAAATCTTTAATTTTAACTAAAACGTACTTAATTATTTAAGTTACCTGCCATAAAAAGTTAAAAACGATTTCGAAAAAGATGCAGATATTTATATAAACAAAGACATAAAAGTTTTTTAATTGTTTCTATTTAAAAAATGTCTGTGTTGCTGTAGTTTTATTTATGTAGATATTCTTTAACTACGTATGAGATTTTTCAAACTTGATAATTTCAACTCCAAATTTTTATTAATTTTTTCCATTTGATTTCTTTTACTTAGAAAATAAATAAAAAAAAACACACTCATACGAGTACGTGCCTGTGTATTACATTCTTAAGAGCAACGTTTTATCTAAATCTCATACTCATGCTTTTATCGCATTTTCCGCTATTTTACTTTTTTATGTCTTCCAGCCCCTAGTATTTCCCCTGGCCTCTGCTAATGTTATTTTTACTATTATTACCATAAAGTAATTTTAGATATTATCTTCAATTGTAATGCATAAAATTTTATTATTTTTATTAGAAACAATGTTGCCAAGTAGACGGAGAACAGAAAACGAACAAAAATCTTGAGTTTTAAAAGCATTATTTTATTAAGTTTTCTTTTTCGTTTCCTTTTTCAAACATCTTGATTCAAACACATATAGAAGCTTGAATACCACTGGCTACATAAGAGACTGGTTAGAAGAAAGAAAAAAAACTATTTTCATTTAGCTGGTGCCACTACACGCCCTGTTGCTGCTGTTACAGCTGCTGTGTAAAGTTCAATATTGTTTGTGGCATTAGTGCTGATGCATTTTTAATGAAAACTACCAGATTAAGGTCATTACAAATATAAAAGCCAGCAATTTGAGTCGGTGTGCTTGTTTGTATGTATGTGTTTGAAATATGAATTAGCGTAGTGTTGTGTGCTGTGCTGTGCTGTGTGTGATTTTCATATTTAATATACCAGCCAAAGTGTTTGTTTTTATATGACTCAGTGTCTCGCATCTACAGCCTGTCTGTCCTAGAGTATAAGTATGTTATGTATAGTGAAAATAATATGTTTTTATTTCAATAAGTTTTTTCCTTTTTTACTTTTTTTACTGTTGCTGCCGGCAATGTTATTGTCTTAAGTTTTAACTACAATTGTTAGTTTAATGAGTTTATATAGACTCAGGAGAATTTCTATGCAAAGAGTGGCACTGAAGTGTAAAATGGATGATGTTATGAAACTATGGAATATTAAAATTATTTAAAGTCTTCTTTTATAAAAAAACAATTATGTTACTTTACTTTTTATATAGGATTTATAGTTATATTACTAAATTTATCTTACAAAGCCTCAGTTAAAGCAATATTTTTTTGCTAGACAAATAAATTGTTATGGCTTTTTTAACCAAAAAAAAATCCAATTTGTTTTTATATATTTTTAAGTTCGCTGAATATATTACGATATATTAAGTATACGTACCCAGTGTGCATTATGCACTTGTGAGGACAAAATTGTGTAGCATACTTTTAGGTACCAACATAAAAGAAAAACACAGCGTATGATTGATATTAATAGCGGATTTTATGTATAGATTTTTAAAATCGATTCGGATCTTTTCATATCAATTCAGGATATTTAAAACTAAATGTAGAATTTTTTATAAGAAATTCAGGATTTATTAATATTTAATCCTCTTTTACTAAAATTAAATTTGTATCTCGAATATACTACTTTGAATTTGTGTAATTTTTTTTTCGTTCAGTAACATTATGATTCTGCATTCATAGTTTAATAAAAAAAAATTTGCCATTAGAAAGTCTTCAATTATTGCCATAAAAATGCAGTTCTAGAAATTAAAGTTATATGACAAAAAAAGCTATGCGTCACTACTTGAGTTTTGAAAATTTTAATTTTCTCTCAATCAGAGCTGCATTTTCTCAAAAGTCGTGCGATTGTGTAGGAGAGTGAATCCTATGCCTAATATGTCATAATTTCGTTTGTTTGCTTTCATATGCATGTTCATGTATTTAAAATAAAAAAGCAATTTGAGTCCGATCACAGGGGAGATGTGTAAACATCTAGTAATGAAATTTTTTTTTAATATTGGCTTATGGTAACTAAAATAAGATATATAAATTTTTGACTCTACTGTATCTAAAAATCTATGGAAAACTGCATCTATAGTAGTGAAATTATTAGTTGTGGGGGTTTATAGAGAGTTGCTATTATGCCAGTGGAAAACGTAAAATAAATATTTTGATAAAGCTTGCGATTGTGGGTTTGCAAAATTTGTATTAGAGGCGATGCTAGCCTCTCAGTCAAGAAGTCGTGGGTTCGATTCCCACCATAGATCCTGGGTGTTTTCCGCAGACAAGATAATCGCTTTGCGGGTTGTGTTTGTTTAAAAAAAAATCGATATTGTACAAAGATTAAGGAATATTTTCAAGAATATAGGAATAAATTATTTATTTAATGCCTTTAATACTAAGAAAATCAACACAAAAATCAACTTAATTAATATTCGTGTTATAAAAAATTTTATCCAAATAGAAAACAACAGCATATGTCATATTTTTAGTAGACGAAAATAATAATAAAAAAAATTATATAAATATCTTGCAGAAAGAATATAAAAGCTGCTCCTAAGTGTATGCTATGTTTTAATTTAAAAGCAATAAAAATGTAGCATAAAATTGATATTTTAACCACGTAGCAACGGAGTGCAGGCAGACGCAAGTTATTATTTTTGCCAAAGAAACACTCGTGTTTAATATTTTGTTATGAATTTTATTTTTCATATTTTTCGCATTAATTTTTTTATGCTTTTGTTTTTAAAGCTGATTCTAGGAAATAAAGCAAAAAGTTAAAAGAAAAATTAATTTATAAAATCCATAAATGCAACATTATTAGTATAGCAGTGGTCCAACTACTTTCCAGTTACTCCACAGTTAAACATGTTTTTTGTTTGTTAAATTTAATTTGATATTAGGAAAGTTTTTCTCTATAAGTTGTGTTTTCATCCCTGGTGAGTTTAATGTTTCAGGAAATGTTTACAACTAGTAAAACGTTTGTATGGTAAAACAATAAGCCAAATGATATCTAATGATACCATTTGTTCATGTGCCGATCCCTAAAGAGCAATATTTGTACAAGTTTTGTACGAGTACTTGTTATTTCTTTTAGTTGTATTTTCTTGAAAACAAAAAAAAAGTTTTAATTTTTACAGTACATATTTTTTTCCACTTTCTCGCTTTGACTTTCGGCTAATAAAAGTTTTCTGCAATTGAATATGAGTGCGAAGAAAATATTTTTGGTTTTTTTTTATTTGTTTGTGTGTAGAATTTGCGGTTGGCTGGTTATGTGACAGAGTTAGAGAGTTTTAATTTTTGTTTTAGGAAAAAAAAAAGCTATATAACATTTTTCCCAGACAAGTGGTGTTTGGTTCCATAGTTTCGAAGAACTTTAGCTGCAATAAAATGCAGACAACAGCCAAAAAGTATGCTGCAGTAATAAAGAAAACATTAGTTATAAAACATATAATTTTTTTATTTGCGGGGAGAGGAGTAAAACAATTTTTTTAACTATTTCAAATTTATTTATTTATTTTTTTTAATATTAAGATAAAAACTTGACCCAAGGTTGTTAAATTTCATGTTATTTTTATTATAAATCACACAGCTAAACTTTCATTCTGCGACAAGGGATTGGGTTGTGAATTTTAAGGATTAAAGCAAATAGGTTCAATGCCCTCAGAAAAGGTTGTGCATAATAAGAGTTTTTCAATCACTTACAAAAAAAAATGGTAGTGAATGCACATTTTATACAGATTACAATAAACAAAGTTCAGAGAAGTTTAAAATTCACTGTTTTAATGTCGACTCCGCTTTACTGGAAATAACCAAAACCAAATTTTTTCAGTTATCCGACTTTTTCTTTAAAACGTAGTTCGGATTACTGAAATTTGTTACAGTTAAGGGTACTCCTTAAAATCAGTAAAACAATATGTGCACATTTTGTTGTTGAAATTTTTCACGAATTCCTCGAAAATGTCTAGCCACTTGCATGGACAATATAATAGAAAAATACAATAAAGTACGTAAGAGCGAAAAGGACAAATACTTTTTCCCATTTAATTTTTTAACCGACAAAAGATGCACAATTTTTTCAGTCTTAAGTTATGCAATCGATTGTCGTTATTTTTTCACTAAAGCGAAGTAAGTTTCATACAAAAGGCAGTTGTGGGCTTGCTTTTGGTTTTCAGTAATACGATATTTTCAGTTAAGCAATGTTTCGCTAAGGCGAAGTGAATAAGACTAGCTGCGTTTAAGATCAGTGCGGGGATTTGTATCGCTTTCAGTAATCCGATTTTTTCAGCAAAGCGTGTTGCGCTAAAGCGGTAGAGCTTGGTCCAACTCGTTCGTTTGTTCATTCAAGACACAAACCTTTGTTTAAACCCATGTAATTTAAATTATATTTGTCATAGGTTTGTGTCTAAAGTGAACGAATGAACGAGTTGGACCCAGCTCTAAAATTTGATTATTTATGTGGTGGTAAGTTGGTTGGTACGTCTAGAGTTTTTTACATGAGTTTTTGGTAATGTCAATAATAATTCTGCCAAAAAAAGACTTATCAAAGCAAATGTCTGACAGAACATTTTCGTAAAAAATGTATGGGACCAAACTTGAAACAAAATTAAATCTGTTGGTAAAGAAAAACTACGTGGAATATAAAATTTAATTTCAAGGGTTGTGTTCTTCAGAGCTCAGGATGTTTTTCAAGTTTTGTAAAAATATTTAAAGTAGAACCACTTAAACAATAGGTTAAATTTTAACGGGCGTGACGCTGCCCATTTTTTAAATGTAAGATTGTGTCTATTTTCGAGATGAAATGATTTCAAAAAATTAATAAAAGCGAAATCATTACTTTTGTAAATTTCACGATTTATAGCGATGAAAGTTGGAATAAAATATTCTATTATACATGACAAAAACTTAAAATACAAAAAGAAATTCACTAACAAGTTAGCTATTAGTAGTTTCTTTTTTAAATCACCATAGTTTATATTACCGAGTTTTTCATAACAGGGCCGATAATAATAAATTTTAAAAAGCGTAGCCCCGCCCATTTCTTCAACTTTAAAATTATGTAATTACAAAAACCAAAGGTGTTTGCTAGGTTTTGCAGTAATCAAATAAGTAGAATATCATAAAGTAAAAAAATTAAAATTTATTGTGGGCATGTCCCCTCCCACTTTTATTACAATGGGGCCAAGTGAAAGCTTTACCCTCTCAGACAAAAAAATTATTTTTACAATCTCTTTAAAATGTACGGAGTTGTAAAGTAGCAATGTCAAAAAATACAGGCGAATTCATAACCTCCTCCTTTTTTTTTGAGGTCCTTTAAAAACATTGTTTATAAACAAATGTTTATATACAAAATACCAAAAACAAAGTTTGTGCTACTCCTACATTAGGTTGCGAATTGAGCAAATATGAATCATTAAAGACCACCTGCCGTATTCAGAAAAAATAATGTTGGTTTACAAAAGGTTTACAAAACAAATTTTTGTATGGAAATTTGTTTGTTAAACGTTTTGTACACCTAAATTTATTATTTGTAAATAAGGCCTTACGTCTACACTATGACTAAACCATGATTTACGAGTAGCCATACCTGTTTGGCCGCTAACTCAGATATAAAATTAAATTAGGCTTTTGGGTAAAATTAGTTAGTCGCCAGCTATTAGAAAGCTTTGAGCTGTAGTGATTAAATATTTCCAAGTTAAGTATTTCAATCTAATTTAACCGTATGAAATAGAACTCACAATACAAATTATACACTCTTCCATACATATTTGCATAATATTCATATTAATATTACCTAGCATACTTCATGTAATAATTATGACGATTAAACAGACTGTATAATTTATTGACTATAAAATAACACAATGTATAAAATTTAATTAAACAAAATTAACAGCCCATCATCCCTTAACGTGCATTAAATTATACCAAAGCTAACAAACGACAAGCGAGGTGCAAGAAACTAAAAACCTTAGTACCAGCATCCTGGTTGTTTTAAAATATTAAGGACTAACAAAGCCCTTAACCAATTAGACAACCCTCTCAGCACTAATAATAAAATCTTGTTGTTACTCATGCACTCTCGCCAACACACATGAGTGTACATGAAGCACATAAACTTTACATTTACAACTTGCTACAATTCCTTTATTTTAAGCTCATATGAAGTTTCCGTTCATAAGACTTGTAGCCACATACGTATATAATTCAAATACATATGTACATACAAAGGGAAGTGCAAAAGTAAGTTTTATTTCAGTAATCCTTTTCTCTTGCAGCATAGTTGTCTTTGGAATTTGAAAGCCCTGGGGATGTTAAATTTTTTTTTATATACATATATTTTTTTATTAGTGCAACTTCTGTTGTTCATTTAAAGCTTGTGTCTCTTGTAAAAGCTTTTAGGGAATTATTGCAGTTCTCTGCTTGTTAAGTATTCATTATCATACAAGTTTTGCAGGTTTGTTGCTGCATTTAAGAGAACAAAATTTAATAGCATTACAAGAAAAGTTAAAAGTAATTTATAGAATTTGTATAAAGAAAATAGAAAATAATTTCTAGTTTATTTATCTTAATCACAATCTAATGCAAGACAAATCAAAATGAAAGATAAACTAATGTTGTGTTTGTATTTTTGATTTGTGGCTTTTAAGTCAATAAAAGTAAAATAAATAATAAACAAAAATAATGTGAAGTTTAAGCAAAACTGCTCAAATGCATAAGTAAGCAATTTAAAATATCATTACATAGTAAAATAAAGTCGCTTTTTCTGTCCCTATATCCCCATGTATGCTTAAATCTTTAAAACTACGCAACGGATTTTGATGCGGTTTTTTGTAATAGATAGAGTGATTGAAGAGGAAGGTTTATATGTACAATAACATCCATTAAGTAAAGGGGAAATACTGTTATTTTTGAGGTTTCTAATGTGATGTCGTAAATAATTGTATTTTTTTCCGCTTAAATTGCAAACACAGGCTGAACCCTACGAGATTTATCAAAATAATGTGATAAGTATTGTACACATTGAAAAGGTCTACAGAAAACTCCGCTATGGTATATGTCTATCTCTTATGGATATCGCACAATAACATTTTTAACCGACTTCAAAAAAGAACGAGAAGGAGAATGTTCGTACACGCCTAACTCGGTCATTTTTGAACTGATTTTCGAAATTCTTTTTTTGTTTGAAAGGGTTTGCCTGCAATTAGGTCCTGTAATTTTTTTTTTTTTGAAAATCGGCAGGGAAAATTTCTTCCCCTATTCCATAACTCTGCTATTTGTGAACCGATTTTCAAAATTCTTTTTTGGTTTGAATGAATTTTGCTTAAAGTTAGAACAAATTTCGTTGGGATATTTTGAGCCCCCCCCCTTCCCCCACCAAAAAAAAAATTTATTGATGATTACATAACTTCTCTATTTATGGACTGATTTCTAAAATTCTTTTCTTTTTGTTTCAATATTATTTTCATACTTGCGTTCGTTTTGTAATCTTTTGGATTGATTCTTAGTATTGGAGTCAGTTTTTTTGCCAGAATTATTTTGGCATTTACTTTTTACGACAAATAGTGGCTAATTTTCTTAGCGATTTTAACCAGTACAGCATTAAGCCTTATCTAATTAAATACCTTAAATTTATTGTTGATTTCATATAGAATGTTACTGCATATTGTAAAAGGCCCTACATCCTTTGCACAGCTAAGCTTTAAAAAAATTTGAGATCTACCGGAAAAATTGCGTTAGCTGTTGCGTTATCCGGCATTGCCGCTACGCATTTAGTAGGAGGCCGGACCGCACACTCTACATTCAACTCCCGCTGAAAATCGCCACCGATGACAATAACAGCGTCTGCAGTATTTCTAAGCAGAGGAATACAGGAAAATTGATGCTGACTGCTCATTAATAGTCTGGGACGAAGCTACCATGTCAAACAAGACGTCTGTGGAAGCACTGGATAGGACAATGAGCGATTTGCGCAACAAAAATTCACCTCTGGGTGGATGTACAATTCTGTTCTCAGGAGATTTCCGTCAAATTCTACCAGTTGTGACTCGAAGAACACGTGCTGACGAAATAAATGCTTCCTTAAAAAGATCCAACCTTTCGCAACATGTCAATAAATTAAATTTAATTAAATTAATTAAATTAATATGAGGGTTTCGTCATCTTCGCTAAGAACAGGCTATTTCCAGAGATGCTGCTAAAAGTTTGCAATGGAGAGTTAGCACAAAGTGAGGGAAGGATTAACCTAGAAAACCTTTGTATGTTGATAGACAACGTCCAAGAGTTAGTCAACAATGTCTATCTGGACATTGTTAACATAAGTTATAAGACAATATCTTGGTTTAAAGAATGAGCGATTCTGTCACCAACTAACAAACAAGTAGATAAGGTAAATAACTTGATTCTATCAAAGATTGATGCGCCGACGAAAATATACTACTCGGTCGATACTGTTCTCGATTTGGAAGAAGCTGTTCATTTTCCTACAGAGTTTTTAAACTCTTTGAACCCGCCTGGACTCCCTCCTCACAAAATGGTGTTGAAAGTAGGTTGTCCTGTTATTTTATTAAGAAACCTGAATCCACCTAAACTTTGCAATGGCACGCGTTGGCTGGTAAAATCACTGAAAACTTTCATAATAGAGTGCACAATACTCACAGGATGTGTTACCGGAGAAGATGTATTGATTCCCCCAATCGCTCTGATACCATTGAATTTACTCTTCCAATTTAAACATTTACACTTTCCGGTAAATACATCTTTTGCAATGACCATTAATAAATCGCAGGGTCAAACCTTCAACGTTGCAGGCTTAGATTTAAGCGTTGACTGCTTTTCACATGGCCAACTGTATGTCGCTCTTTCAAGAGTAACCTCTAGAGAAAACATGTTTGTATTGTCTAATGACAAGAAAGCTGTTAAAGTTGTATATAAAGACATTCTTTAATATGTTAATTGTTGTAAAAATAAAATAAATATGTAAAAATGTAAAAAGTAAATAAGTAAAAATGTAGTGTATGAATTTAGATATTCCAAAGATAGCAGGAAATCTTCATGGTTTGGGGAAAGAAGAATTGTTTTACCCTAAATTTAACTCGTGCGGGCCACGGGCAGTAATGAATAAATCAAAACTACTGGATCGATTTTAGTCATTTTTTCATTAAATGACATAGGCTATACATTTTATACCCGTGCGAAGCCGGAGCGGGCCGCTAGTTTAATAATAAAATAAAAAGGAAAAAATTTTACAATAATTTGCTTCAAATTGGGCAAAAAAATAAACGTGCTTGATGGGAAACAACTTGGAAAAGGTATAGAATATAAATTCAGTAAAGTGAAGGTTCCGTTTGGATACTAGATATGTATGTAATACTGTACGAATTTTGAAATTTTTTTCGTTTTGGGTTTTTTTTAATTTGGGCGTCTTTTTAGTTTGGGCGTTTTTTTTTGTATTTTGCGTTTATGGCGTTTTTGGCAATTTATTTGAGTTTAAGCAATTTTTTTAGTTTTGGTGCTTTTTTCGTTTTGGCGATTTTTGAATTTTTTGGCGTTTTTTTTTTCTTTTTGGCGATTTTTTTCATTTTGGCGATTTTTCCCGTTTTGACGACTTATTTTGGCTTAGAGATTTTTTTTACTCTCCCGCTTTTTTCATTTTGGCAATTTTTTTCGATTTTTGGCAATTTCTTTTTCAGTTTGGTGATTTTATATTTTGGGAATTTTTTACTTTTAGCGTTTTTAAAAATTTGAAGAGTTTGTAAAGTGCAACTTTGACTCGCGCACATGGGTTCCGTACGGACACTAAATATGTAATACTATACGAGTTTTAAATTTTTTGTAGTTTTTGGGATTTTTTCGGTTTTTGGCATTTTTGACTTTTTTTTTTTTTGGTTTTTGGCGTGTTTTCGGTTTTGGCGATTTCTTTAGTTTTGGCGCTTTTTATCCTTCTGACGATTTTTTAATTTTTTTGCGTTTTTTTTTTAATTTTGGCAATTTTTTCATTTTGACGATTTTTTTGGTTTTTGGCGATCTATTTTAATTTTAGAGATTTTGTTAGTGTCTAGCTTTTTTTTTTTGTTTTCGGCGATTTTTTTTAGTTTGGCGATTTTATAATCTTGGGATTTTTTTTTTTTGGCTTAAGCGTTTTTGAACATTTCAAGAGTTTGCCCCTTTCGATTGGCGATTTCTTTAGTTTTGGCACTTTTTTCCTTCTGACGATTTTTTCAGTTTTTGGTTTTGGCGATTTTTTTCATTTTGACGATTTTTGGCGATCAATTTTAGTTTTAGAGATTTTGTTAGTGTCTAGCTTTTTTTTCGCTGTTGGCGATATTTTTTTTTTTGGTTTTCGGCGATTTTTTTCAGTTTGGTGGCGATTTTATAATCTTGGGATTTTTTTTAGGTTAAGCGTTTTTGAAAATTTCAAGAGTTTGATTTTGATTGATACGGTTTCCAAGATACAGCAAGTTGTCAAAATTACATAGTCAAAATTGCATTAACTGATAGAACACCCTTTAATTTTGATTTCTGTAAATTTTAGTGTTAATTTGTTGCAGTCCGTATAAAAGTACACTAACATTCCAAATTTCAAGTATCTGTGACATTAAAAAAAGTGCTTAAGTCATGTTTTACTATTTTTCAGCAGAGCACTTTTAAGCCTTGAAGTCGATTATGAGAAATTTCTTTTTTTTACAATTAAATTGAAAAATTCTCTGTTAACCTTAATTTTTTTAAGCAAACATCACTCTACAGACTAAAAGTAATAAATACATTTAAGTTGAAATGTACCAAAGAATAACCTAAATTAAGCCTTTATTACAAATAAGATTAGAAGTCTAAAAGATATAAGTCGCAGGTCATATCGCTATAACTTCCAGAAAAATCACAAAAATTGATTGAGATGTTGACCAGGGGTACTTTCGAATATGCAAATTACGGAGTTACCATTAACTCAAAGTCAGCTTATCTCGAGTTGAGCATTTTTTTTCTTTTTTGCCACAGATATATTTGTGGGATTTCAACAGTTTTGGCATGCTGGTTTTGTACCACCCTTTTAATTTTTAACTTTCATGTATTTGTTGTTGTAGTGGCCAAAGTTCTACATATTCTATAAAAATTTCAAGCCCGTAGCTCTTATGGTTCTCGCGAAAATATCCTGTGACGGACAGACGGACAGTGTAGCGAAAACAATAGGGTTCCTTTTCACATTTGGTGTACGGAACCCTGAGAAGCAAAAATAAAAATTTTAGCAAATGTATTTTAAAAAATTAATTATTCGACATAGTGTCATAATTCTATTATAAGTGAAGTTTATTTGCTACTGACGATTTGTTAAAGCAACAATGAAATGCATATAGACATTGCTTAACCAGAGATTGGCGTGTCTCCTTGCAACAGGCGCAATGAGGTCATAACAGGCGCAATGAGGTCATCTCCAACCTTAGCCATTGAGGCCTTGATTGAACTACCACCCATACAAATCTTTATAAGATCATCTGCGGCAATGGCCGCTTATAGGATGGGTCTTGGGACATCTGCTCGTTGTGTTGGCAATGGGCACTCGTCGGTCTTGAGTACAATGCCCAACTTTGGACTGCTAGGAATGCCTAGTGATAGATTAAACGGTGAACTGAGGTTCGACAGGAGTTTTAATGTTACAATTCCACCCAGGGCAGTATGGGACGAAAACGGTCCCGTTGTGGATTCCAGAAGTTTATGTTGGTATACGGATGGATCCAAAACGGAGGATAGTGTTGGTGCTGGAGTTTTTGGGCCCAGCGTAAAAATCTCTTTACCCTTTGGCAAATGGCCTACTGTATTTCAGGCAAAAATACAGGCAATTACCAAATAAGTTGACATTAATTTAAACAGGGGCATTAGAGGTGCGCATATAGCTATCTTTTCCGATAGTCAGGCAGCTCTTAAGTCTCTCCTTTCATGGAAATTCCGTTCCAGGCTAGTTTTAGATTGCTTTGACTCATTACAAAAGCTATCCATACGGAACAAGGTTTCCATTTATTGGCCACAGTGGCGTAAGTCGGTCGGCTATGATGTCTCTAATCAAAGAAGATGTCACTTTGACCGCTAAGGAGATGTGGCTGTCTTCTTCTGGTTTAAGACAGGCCAAAGCTTTGATGCAGCCATTTACATATAATGACATTCTTAACTTCAACAGGAAGAATTTACAGCTTATTACTGGTTTTCTGTGTGGTCACTTTGGACTGAACTATCTATCCTCTGTGGAAAAGTAACCAAGTTCGTTCACCATTGTGTCGCTTGTGTTTGGAAGATGACGAGACGACGACACACATTCTTTGTGAGTGTATCGTATTGTGTGACAGTAGAAGGCGTGTTTTTCATTCTGAGTAAGAGGGTCATACAAAGATTGAATTAATCTAATTCATAGATCTATGGTACAAAAGATCCATCAGGTGTCGCAGTGCCGGTCTTTGGACCAGGTCTTCCCCCTATTCTATTCTATTCTATTCTATTCTATTCTATTCTATTCTATTCTATTCTATTCTATTCTATTCTATTCTATTCTATTCTATTCTATTCTATTCTATTCTATTCTATTCTATTCTATTCTATTCTATTCTATTCTATTCTATTCTATTCTATTCTATTCTATTCT
Organism: Tachina lurida; assembly: GCA_944452675.1. Classification (NCBI taxonomy): domain Eukaryota; kingdom Metazoa; phylum Arthropoda; class Insecta; order Diptera; family Tachinidae; genus Tachina; species Tachina lurida. The sequence goes on from OX101753.1 coordinate 12,535,038, forward strand.
ATTCTATTCTATTCTATTCTATTCTATTCTATTCTATTCTATTCTATTCTATTCTATTCTATTCTATTCTATTCTATTCTATTCTATTCTATTCTATTCTATTCTATTCTATTCTATTCTATTCTATTCTATTATATTCTATTCTATTCTATTCTATTCTATTCTATTCTATTCTATTCTATTCTATTCTATTCTATTCTATTCTATTCTATTCTATTCTATTCTATTCTATTCTATTCTATTCTATTCTATTCTATTCTATTCTATTCTATTCTATTCTATTCTATTCTATTCTATTCTATTCTATTCTATTCTATTCTATTCTATTCTATTCTATTCTATTCTATTCTATTCTATTCTATTCTATTCTATTCTAACAACCAGCGAATAAATGACACTTACATATGTATTTTATTAGTTTACACTATGCAAGTCTTATTGCTAAGCTGATTAGTTTGAGGGAGAGAGAGAGACGAGGGGAACAGGAATGTTTCTTTTTCCCTCGACTTTCTCTCTCCTAACAAACTAATCAGCTTATCGTTAGGACTTGTATAGTGTAAATTAGGACAAATTAAATGTCTTTTCTCAGATGTTGAAAGAAATTGTTTCAAGATTTTCTTTTCAAGTAGGAGAACAAACACTGTGGAAAAATTATTTCAAAGCTTTCTTTTTGAAATAATTGCAACATTCAATGTTAAGATTTCTATTTTTAAACATATATTCTTTGATTGTTTTCATGATTAAAAGATTTAAATCAATTCAATTAAAAAATTTCTTTTAAAATATTATTTTATTTTTTATTTTGCTTTGCATTTAAAGTTTAAAAAAGAAAATCACTTACATACACACACACTCCAAGCAAAAGATAATAAATCACTTTATGCCATATTTCAAACAGTTTCTATTCGAAATGTTGTTCGTGTCATGTTACCTGTCAGAGATTAGTGTCTGCTGTCATTTTACGCAAACAAATATAAAAAACAACAACAATTACGACAAAGGCAACTTGCAGCAGCAACTGCCATAATTTACATATGCAACATTTGTGGCAGACAAAAAAAAACCAGCAAATTACAGCCAAGAGTTTTTTACACACAAAAAATTTAAAAATCAAAATATTTAAGCAGACATTTGTTCACACGTACTAAAAATTTATGTACGAGTATATATGTATATGCACACTTAATGAAACCATTAGAAATGCATTACAAACCATAAAATAGCACTTGACATTTAAGCTTTTTTTGTTTGGTTAAAAATTCTGCTGCTACTTTTGTGTCCTCACATTTGTGTTTTTTTAATACCAGAAATTTTTTTATGACATATTAAGACAACAATTTACACCAGCAGCCAGGCGAAAGATATTTCTTTTCAAACTTTAATTTATTAGGAAAGAAAAAATTTGTTCCAAATGCACTTTGTACTTATATTTTACTTTTCTTGGATTTTTTTTTTTATTTTTCCCAAGCATTTTATTCTCCTTAGGATTGCTTTGACATTTGACATTTCGTGACAATTTGCTGTGCACAAAAATCAATCTGAGGCTGTCATGTTTGTGTCAATGTCAAAAATATGCTAAATATTAAACTGACTACAAAAACAATTTATTACTTCCCAAACATCAAACAAACAAAAAAATATATAAAATATTTGAGCATAAAAAGCGCCTGTTAAATACGAGAAAAGAGTACTGAATTTGTTTTAACAATAAAGTAAAACAATTTTAGTTAAAAAGCTGTGAGGAATTGCTGAATTGCTGTTGAGGAAAAGTGCAGCATATAAAAAGTCCCAACTATGGCATAGGAGAGCATATGTATTTACTAGAAGTGAGCGCAAGCCATGAAAAAGTGCACAGTATTGTATTTTTTATCAACAGCGAATATTGTTTGTATTGTTGTAATAGTGTTGTAGTGGTGATAGAGAGCAAGGAAACAAAAAAAATACACAAAACCATTGTACAGCAAATGAATAGACAGTTGTGTCAAGCGTGCAATACTGCTATTGTACACTTCATAGTGCACCATACTTCATTTCACAAACACAAAATATTCAGTGATAATAAAACTTTTTACAATTAGTTATATCCATTGTGAAAGATATTATTTTAATTTTATTATTTATTTATTTATTTTTTTAGTTTTAAATTAATAATCTACGTTATTTGTTTTTTTCTTTACACATCACATATTTGTACACTTGTGTGCTAATTTTACTTGTCAATCGGTGTGCAATAATAAAATATGATTCGACACTACAATAACTAATGCCCTCGCTTGGCAGATAAACAAATGCTGTTGCATGCTTTTGATAAAATTGAATACCAGTTTTAGTGTACTCACAAAATCGAGAGCCCTAAAAAGAGAGAACAATTCAATAGTGCACATCGTGAAGATTAAGCAAGCAATCAGTTCGTGCTCAGCTCTAGTATTTACTGCACACCGACTGAGGAAAAGTAACAGTTAGTGAAAACGATAGATTAAGAGCCAATTTTTGAGTTTGAGTTTAAACTTAAGGATATTTCTCTAATTAGTTAATTCGAGAATTAAATTAATCTCACATTAATTAAATTTGGTGTTTTATTTTGGTATGTTGCATTACCATACTGAGGCACAATGTAGTGGCAAAATTTTTCAAAGAGAGGTCATAATGTTGTTAACACACTTTGGTTTTTTGTGGGAAGAAAAAGAAGCTGCCTCATTTTATTGTTTACAAGTAAACTATTAAGCATGTTAAAGAAAATGTATATAAATAATATAAAATATCTACGTGTAAGTTCTGTATTCCAGGTGAAATTAAAACATGCGAAATTGTCATTGTTATTCCGAAGGATTTAATTTCACTTGGAACACAGATCATAACGCATATATTTACTTAAGCGTTTTTTAAATTATTTTATCATATAATTTTATCAAACATTCTATGTTGTCGGTATTAATGTAAAATTAAACCATCACGGTTGTTTGCTTAAACTAGCAAGTAAAACCATAAAATTTAGTCTCTAACAGTGAACTTAAAAAATGGCCCTAAAAATTATTAAAGTACGGGTAACAATCGACTGTGTCACAGCACACTTTTACTAAGAAACGTTGACTTGACACTATTTTCTTGGGGGAAGTTGACTGTATCACCGAACATTTTTATAAAGATAAGTTGACGGCATCATAGCACATTTTTGTTGTGAAAAAATCGACAGTGTTACAGCACACTTTTCTTTTAAGACAAATCGACTAAATCACAGCATACTTTTTTTATTGAAAAACCAAAATAAAAATTGGCTGTAACATAATCACCTACATTTTGTATAGAAAAAGTATGGTTGTGACAAATCAACTACCTTTGATATTTATAAGAAATTTATGAATCTAACACAGTCAACCATCTCTTCTATCAGAAAATTATGCTTTTGCTGCAGTCAACCAAATTTTTTTATAAGAAAAGTATGGATGGGACGCACACTGTCGCGAAGGCGGTCCAAAATTAAAAAAAAATTGTTTTGAATTAAAACGAGCAAATTACTTTGTTGCATGTGCAATATTCTAATTAGGTAAAATAAAAAGAATTTTTTAAAAAATGTATATTTTTAAAGAGATTTGATGACTCAGAGTCAACAGTTTTTGGCCACTATACTACTATTTGAAAATATGGTACAGACACATGCAAACTTTAAAATACGTGTGGCACTCGGGGACTGCCGCGGTGTAAAGCTTTGCTTATCATTTTTTTTATCAAATTTATTTTTTTTTAATAAAAATCCTACGAATTGTCTGTTTGTTTGTGTTTATCATTTTTTGCCAACCACGCCACGCCACGCCACATTGTGTTTTCCTACATGTAAAAATCTGTTCTAGCAATACTGTATGTTAATGAAATCAATAGCATACTTTAGGGGTTAACATACACTGGGCGATTCAAATAATAATAGTCTTAGGTTTTTTTTCGTTACGGAATTTCTTGATTCGTTCGACACCCTCAAAGCCTGCGATAAAAGCTATGCAATAGCTTAAAAATTTTGCAGATATTGCACTACAACTTCCAATAAAACATAAAGGGAATATTGTTATAATTATGGCTACAATACATTTTTTCTATATTTTGTAACTCATATGCGATGTGCCGTTGCTTTTAATGTAAATGTAAAGAAAAACATCTGTGAGTGATGATGAGTGATCGAGTTAAGTGGTCTATGGAAAAAAATATTAAAAAAATATATTTTTCATACTTTCACATTATATTTATACAAGTAAGTCGATTTACACATTTTTGGATTCTTGTCCACATTTCTACCCCCGCCCCCCCCTCTTACAATTTAATTTTACAATATTTTTAAGTTAGAATTTGCATAATTTCAGTATATTATTTCGTTCCAGGACATTTGGGAAGGCTACTTGTCCTTGAAATTTAAATCACCCAATTGTGGATGTGATTTATTTTATATATTGCATCTAGCTAAACATTTAACTCACTATAAGTGAAGACAAATTTTATTGCTGCTTTATATTTTTTTGAAAAAGGACATTTTTGAGGTATGCGTATCCTTTCTCTGAATTGACCGAAATTTTTACGAAGCATTAAATGTGTTAAAATTAGTGTCTTTACACAATTTCATTGAGTTACAATTATTTTTCTCTCTGTTATGATAATATTTTATTTCAGGATGTATGGGAAGGACACGAATCCTTGGCCAATTTTTATGTGTGATTATATTTTACCAATTAAAACATATGCGCCAAATTTCATTTTTTTCGATAACTCCTTCTATTTTTGGCCGCTGGTTATATGAACTCGCGACATTGTGGGACGCAGTTAAACATATTTTTCTTATAAAAAGTAAAGCTGCCAGATCATCAAACATATTTTACATAAGCAAAGTATCAGTGTAAAAGAGTCAACTACTATTTATATAAGAAAAGTATTGCTGTGATGCAGTCAACCAACTTTTCTATATGAAAACTATGGCTTTGACAGAGTCAATCACAATTTTTTTTTGCTAAGAATCCAACATTAATCATTTTTTCTCTAGGTTAGGTTAGGTTAGCAGGCTACTGGTAAGGAAGGGTGAAATTTTAGAGTCCAGCTCACTTGGGTCCAATACAATGATCCCTTTGTGTTACCTGTTAATTGAAGAGAAGATAGTGAGAGAGGGTGATAGGGAAATGATAGTGATAGAGAAGACAGTTGGTGAAGGAAGAGATAGAGGATAGAGGAAGGCTTCATTCTTTTACAACTCTGCTTTTTGCACATTTTTGATAATGCAGTGTTGCAGCGCCATCTGGTGTCAAATGAGGCGTATTAAATTTTGAAGCTGTGTTTAGTAGCCATTTTATTGATTATTTTACTTTTCCAATTATTCTGCTACACAACGAAGGAGGGCGCTCTGATGTACATTAGGATTATTATCTGATGAAGTCGGTATAGTTTTAAGTGACCAGTGCCTTATGCCTGCATCACTAGAACTTTTCCCACAACAACTGATACAAAGGACACTAATGCACATCAGAAAAATGCGTGGTGTTGTTATTTTTAGTGACTGTCGGATACCGGCCTCGAACCCAGGCTACAGGTTTTTTTTAGTCATCGTGCTAACTACTTCAGCCAACGCCACCCACATTAATAATTTTTTCTCTGAGAAAATTATAATCGTGATGCATTCAACTATTCTTTCTATAAGTCAAGTATCACTGTGACAGAATAATTTTTTAAATTTTTTTTAAAGAAAAGTATGACTGTGATGCATTTAACCATATTTTCAGTGTGGCCTTGAATGTATCAAGCATATTTTCTATACAAAAGGTACGATAGGGACACTGATACTGTCAACCATATTTTTTGTAGTTGTGACACAGTCAACCAGCCTTTCTATGTGATGCATCGAACTATCATTTCTGTAAGGAAAGTATAACATACTTCACATACTTTTCTTATAGAAAAATCAATCACAGCACACCTTTTTTTTACAGAAATACTGACTTTCACAGCTATTTTTTTTTTATTAATAAGTCCTCTGTATCGTAGAAAAAAGTTCATAGAAAAAGGTCGACAGTGTCTAATGAAAAAATCGTTTATATTTTTACATGATTTTCTTATTAAAAAAAAATGGACTGTATCCAGCACACTTTTCTAACAAAAAAATTCATAGAGTCAGAGCACACGTTTATTTTAGGTAATTTTACTGTGTCGCAGCACAGTTTTTTATATAAAAAGGTTGGCTGTAGCACAGCACACTCTTTTTATAGAAAGGTCGAGTATATCTCATCACAATTTGCGTAAAGAAAATTTTTATTGGAATTTTTGGGAAATTGGTACAATTAAATTTAACATTTGTTAAGGCACTAATAATCCAAATTTATTATTTTACTTATTAAGGGCCATTATTACAACTTAAAGTTAGTTAAAAGTAGGATTTTATCGTACGTATAAAAAGTTTTCCATCAGTACAATTTTAGCTTAACCTGGTAAGTTTAATTAAATTTATAATAATGAATAGCGTTTTATACGTCCGACAAAATCCTACTTTTAACTAACTTTAAGCTGTAATAATGGCCCTAAGTAATATATTTTTTTATTAAAAATACATTGGAATTGATTATTGTGGAGTAAGTTGGATGCTATGCGCATTTTACTGTTGCTAATGCACATCATCAGGGAAGCTTTATCCAAAAAATATTTAGAACAACTAGAAATGTTATATTAAACTTCCATTCAAATAAATGAGAAGTTCAATGAAAGTTAAAGTTGAAAAAGAACTCAATAATCAATATGTTTTTTATTTTCTAACCTTACCATTGCTACATTGGCTGACTTTTTTCAGCTCGAATTGTAGTTGTGAGAAGTAAAGAAAATAAATTAAAAAAAAATAAAAAATTAAAAATAACAGCTTTTGCAAAAATAGAGCTTTGCCATAAGTACATAATTTTGCCTGGTTACAGTCAAGTTAGTAACTGGTGTTTTTTGGGAATTGTTATTTATATTTTTACAGCCTTATTCCTAAAAATGATTAAAGCTTTATAAAGAGTTTATAAAACAGATTTGCATTAAAAAATTTTGTTTTAAAACTTTCTAAATAAAGCCTTAATAATTTTTTTTAATAAAGCGTTATATTTTATATATGAAAAAACAGTCACAATTGTGTCACAGTACAACTTTCGTATAAAAAAGTTTACTGTATCATAGCATATTCTTCCTATAGAAAAGTTGGGCATATTGTATAACAAATTTAAACTTACTCTACTTATTCACAAAATTATCTACATTTCATATATAATTAGTGAGCATATCTTTTTGTTAAAAAATAACCAATAATGTTTATCGCCATAATATTTATTCAACACATTACAGTCTTTTGTTGACTTGTCTTTGAGAAAATTATGGGTTGTATGAACGAGTCAATATTTGCCAGTATATGGGCATAATTTATGTTTGCAAGTGTGAGAACATGTTAAGCTTTAATATGAATCCATACGTGTACACGATATTATATAATACATGCTGGTATACTTACAAGTAGATTTGTATGTGTCAATAGATATTGACACACACTGTGTTTGAATAAATAGACCAAAAAAGGAACAAACAATTCACATGATTGCGTTTAACAGTTGAGAACGAAGAGAATCGGTTTACTTATGTTTCAGTTTGTTAACACAAATATGTCAGTTTCATGAATAAGCAAGCATACATGCATAAGTTTGAATGTTTTATATTTACAAGTTTTGTATTTTTGTATATCACTCTTTTCACAAAAATGGTATATAACTCTCGTGTAGGGGCTGGCGATTAAAAAAGCTTTTTTGGGCCTGACGAATCACGCACAGCATAGGCCAAAGAGGGTCATCGTTGTTAGTAGGGTATCCAACTTTGTTGACTCATTGGCTTATCAAAGCAATGATACGGGACACATTTTCCTAATCTATCGCTACTTAAAGGAAATGTGTTCTCATGAAATCAAGTAATAAATTGCCATCAGAGGTCTTTTTTGAGTTCCGTACACCAAAGGTGAAAATGATTAATTAAAAACACATTTAAATTGATTATTGTTCGACTGCGTATGCATGCCATAATCCAGCTCCGTCCAATCCGTATGCACAATGTGCAAACTTTTATAAAGAGCTTTTTGTGCTTTCACACCGACGAGAGTACAACATCCACAACAACAACAACACAGCAGACACCAATGCTTGTTCTTACTTTGCAAAGAAACAACAACAAATTTAAGAGCTTTCAAAGCTGTTTACCTCAAATACAAATATCTCAAATACAAATATATCAAACTGAAAAACGTAATCGAAAGCGACGATTAGACCCCAGGTCTTGCCAAGAATTTTCACCATATTATAGACCAGCCCCCGTATTCTGTAAGACGCTAAAGCTAAATCTTTATCGTTAAAAATCTATAAAGTCGATTTCTCGATCTTCGGCTACGAATACAATTTTCAAACATGTATTGCTAAATCGGGCAATGGCTTAAACTGTAATTCGCCGAAATTTTAGTGTTTTATGTCATAGCAAAAAATTTTTAATTTCTATTTGTTCAGCATTTTAGCGATCGATTTTAGCTTTAGCTTTAGCGAGTTACGGAATACGACGGCAGCTACGTTCAAACACACATACTCTCGTATTTGCATTTGAGGTTAACAGCTTTGAAAGCTCTTGCAATTTGTTCTTGATTTTGTTTTTTTTTTTTTTTGCAAAATAAGCAATGCTTAATTGTTTTTGCTGAGATCTGATTGGCTGTTGTTTTCTCGTCGGTGTGAAAGCTTAAAGCTCTGTTGCTAAAGCTAGCACATTGTACATATGGCTTGGAAAAAGTTGTCATAGACCATTTAACGATAATTATTGTGGGGAAAAATTACTGTGATTGTTAAAAAAAAAATTTTTAGAAATACTTTTGTTTTAAATTATATCGAGCCTAATTTTTGATTTTATCATAAGCGACACAAATTAAAGTTTTCAGGAGAAGTTTTTTTTTTTTTAAATATTCAAATATGTTTTTGTACATAAATTGTCGCTTACAATAAAATTGTACAGCCTGTATCTTAAAAGTTATCAACAATTTTGGCATTTTGATAATTCTAAACTATGGATAGGACTATAAAATTTTAATTTCAATAAAAAAGTATATTTCCGATAACATGTTGCTTACGATAAAATCGAAAATAAGGCTCGAGCTTTATTTTCGATTTAATCGTAAGCGACAAAAATTGAATTTTTCAGAAGGCTTTTTATAATATCGAGCCTTATTTTCGATTTAAACGTAAGCAACAAAAATTAAAGCTTTCAGGAAAAGATTTTTTTTATTCAAATATGTTTTTGTACATAAATTGTCGCTTAAGTTAAAATTTTACAGCCCGTATCTTAAAGTTATCGACAAGTTTGGAAGTTTGATTATTCTAAACTACGTAAGAATTTTCATTTCCATAAGAAAATTCTATTTTCGATAACATTCGCTTGCGTTAAAATCGAAAAAAAGGCTCGATATTAATTTTACTAAAAGCTTTGGTCAGTTATATATAATGCTCATTGTTGTATGCAAGCAAAACTATAAGGCTACAGAAAATGCTACATAGGCTGTTTAAAAATTACCTTTTGTATTGATCTTGGTCAGTTTGGTAAAAATACATGAATCTTGCTAAATTTTAAACTCTTCGGGCAATTAATCAGAATTTAATTGGCAGGATAAGAATTCCTTATTTTTAAATTTATTTATTAGTCTTTTATCTGCTGCAAAATTTTTGAAATTTCCATTTTCTGTAACGAGATACTGTAGGTTTTTCTCTGTGTAGTTAATTTACTCATAAATATTTATCTCTTGCAGAGTCTGTGGCATTTTTTTTATGTTTTTGCATAATATAAAAAATATTACATTCTTTACTACAATTCCCTCTTTGTTATTCTGAAAGCAAGTCAATTGTAAGAAATAGCAAGATTGTATTTTTACACATACACACATTTTTTTTGCTTTTATGTGTATAGAAAAGTCTGATATTTTATTGTAATTTTGGTTTTGTCTTTTACGCCCTTCTTGCCAAATTTTCCTCCAGTTAAGTCGTGAGTTAATATATTTTACCCTTTATAACATTGAGCAATCTATTATGAAGAAAAAAGAAATTACATTCTTTTTTTTTGCATACTTAACACATTTTTACTATTTATTTTCTTTCACTTTCTTTTCTCGGTCTATTCTTTAATTATCGGGATTGGTGTCTGCCTGAGTAGACTATGGTTACTGAAATAATATTTAGTTTATGGGAAAGCCATAAAGATAAGATAAAGAAATTGAATCTACATTTTTTTTTGGGGGGGCGAAACAATAAAATAAATAAAGAAAAAGAGTTCACACCACCAAACTTTATTTGGTTTTTCTCAATACATATATTTTGTGTAGACAAAGCGACAAAAGTTTTAAATACTTTTCATATATAAATTTCAGTTGAATTTTTTTAACACATTTTTTTAATACGCGTACAATTCAATCATTTATGCCGACAAATTTGTTTTTGTATGTAAATGATCTGCTTAAAAACATATTTGGATTGAATTGCCTGTTTTTAAAGCTTCCTTCTTTTTTTTTAGAATGTCTTAAAAATTTCATACAGATGAAGTTTTATTTTTTCTTAAATCCTTAAAGTAGGCAACAAAATCTCTTTGTAAAATACCTTAGCAGTGTTTGCAGACTTGTTATTCAAAAACATCCGCACTCACTCCTAAATATAAATCTCACACACAGTAAGTGCGTTATACATATACATATATGTACATATGTATGTGTGTATGTGTTTTAATACAAGAAGTATGTATGTGTGCAAGTAACAGTTTGTATCTTGCTGTGTTATTTTATGTTTGTGTTTTGCTTGTGTGTGTATAAGATTTACTTCGCTCTTAGATTATTATGCTTGTCTGTTACACTGGTACTTTATTTGTATATTCTTTTATTTTTGATTTTCTAAAAAGCTTTTATGTATGTGTTTATACACGAGTAAGTATGTACGAGTATGTATGTATGTATGTATGTAAATCTGCAAGCAAGAAAGAAATTATAGTTTAACTAAATGAACATGAGTGTGCATGTATGTATGTAGGTTTGTTTCATTATGTGTGTGGGAGTGCGTGTTGTAGTTGTAGTAGTTGTTGTTGTGCTGATTATAGCTTTGGTGTTAATTTTCACTTAATTTGTCACTCTTTTTTTTTCCTTTCTTTGCTCATGTTTCTTGTTTCATTCACTTTAAGGCAGTAATTATGTGTATGGCTGAAGTAAAAAAAAATAAAAAATATGTATATGCTGTTGCTATTTCCAAGCCTGCTGCTATTGCTGTTATATGTTGTTAGTACATATCGCACACTGAATCATAAACAGTCTCAACTCAAAATGATCAAAAAGGTTTTGCTTTTTTTTAAATCAGCTACCTGAACAAAACTCTAACAACCGAAATAATTTCTTTTAGAATACAGCCTCTTTGAGGAATATAATATTTGGGGTATTCACAATAGTGTCTTAAGTGTCCTTAGTGTCATTGTTAAAAGAAAAACTAAGTTTTAAGAGCAAATATATGTCGCTTTAAAATTCTGAAAGCGAACTCTTTATTAATTAATTTTATTCTATTTATATTTCTTTGTTTTTATTACCTTAGTTTCAGATAATTTGTTTTAATAAATATTTATTTAATTTTTAAATGCGCCTTGCAATATTAAGACTTTAGCTGTACTTTATAGAGTAAATAGATTTAATTTAATATATGTATATGTAAAGTATATAATAATTCATGTTAGTTTTAGTACTCGTATACACATTTTAAGTGTTGTGAAATTTAGTTTAGATTCATAGTTGCAATTAAAATTAAGTAGAGATGATTTTTGCGGTAAACTATATTCACGTATTTGTAACTGATATTTATATTTAAGATTTTCGGTAACATTTCTCCCCCCAGTAAATCACTTGCTAGTGATCTTACTCATCTTTATTATCGACATCTAACACTGCTAATTTTACTGCTGGTCTTTCGACAACTCCATTTATAGTTCTTATTTTCGCTCTTCGCACTTGACCATCTTTTGCTGTAGTAACTTCCACTATCTTTCCCTTGGTCCAAGTGTTTCTTTTTGAGTTTTCATCTACAATAAGAACAATATCATCAACTTTAATTGGTTTAACACTTTTTGACCACTTATTTCGTCTTGTAAGGGTTGGGATCATTTCTTTGACCCAACGGCGCCAAAAGCTGTTGGCGAATATTTCGCTTTGTCGAAGACACATTCTGTAGTTAATATTTTCTACCTCACAGAACGGTTTAACACCATTTGAACTTCCCAAAATAAAGTGGTTTGGCGTAATTGCTTCTTGGTCTGCACTCTCAAGAGATACATAGGTAAGTGGCCTTGAATTAACTATCATTTCTACTTCCATCAGAGACGTCCTCAAACTCTCCTCTGTAAAATTTTGTGAGGGGCAAATTTTGTAAAGAGTACTTTTTATAGATCTTATGAGTCTCTCCCACACTCCCCCCATATGAGGAGCAGCTGGAGGGTTAAACTTCCAAGATATACCTTTGTATGCCATATTGGTTTGTACTTCATAAAAGTTAATATTTTCTAGCTCACATCTCAAAATTCGTTCGGCACCTCGAAAATTAGTTCCATTGTCACTGAATATTTCAGCTGGCATACCTCGCCGGGCTATGAAATTTCTCAAGCACATAAGAAACGAATCTGTTGAAAGACTCTGGGCTATCTCGATATGAATCGCTCTGATGGTAAGGCATGTAAATATCACACCCCATCGCTTTAGAGACTTTCTGCCACACTTGACTGCTATAGGGCCAAAATAATCTATTCCAACGTACGTAAAGGGCCTTTGAAAGGCTCCTAATCGCGCTCGTGGTACTGGTGCCATTTGAGGTGAAACTGGTTTCGCTGATTCATTTTTGCACCACTGACAATTTCTTCGTACACCTTTGTAGGCAACTCTAAGCTTTACAATAAAATATATTTGACGAATTTCGTTCAAAATAGTTTCGTGATTCGAGTGATGGAATGCACAATGAAAATTCATAATTATTAAATTTGTGACATGGTGATTACCTGGTAGTATGATCAGATCTCGCTGAATTCCGCAAGCGGTTGTTGCATATTGAGCACGATTTTTTACCTTTATTACTCCATTATCATCACAGTAGACATTAAGTTTATCGCAAACGCCTCCTTTAGGAACTTCCTTACCAAACTTAATTGCAGAGTATTCGTCTGGAAAAGACGACATTTGAACCATTTTGTATATTATATTCTTTGCTCGTTCAATATGGGTTATAAGAAGTGATTTTCCTAGGTGTATACTTTTGGTTTTCTGGTAGCAGCGCTCTATATAGAGTAACCAAATGCCAACAGATCGAACCAGTCTGAACCAACTAGAAAAATAAGAAGCGTTTATTGAAATTGTAACTGAATTACAAGAGTGAATATTTAAATAACGAGGGCGAAGTTCTGTGTCGCTTATTTCCATAGCGTTTTCTTTGACTAAATCTACCTGGGAGGGCCACTCATCTTCGGATTTTTCTAACCATGAGGGACCATTAAACCACTCATTATATGTGTCATTTGGTGGTCTAAATTTAGTGGCATAGTCTGCAACATTGAGAGCACTGGGAACCCACCTCCAATCAGTAGCCTTTGTATATTTTAAAATCTCGGCAACACGAAACGTAACAAATTGCTTATACTTTCGGGGATCACATACTAGCCAACTTAAAACAGTTTTTGAATCGGACCACATAATTATTTGACTCAGTTTTATTTCGTGGCAGCTAACTGTTTTCATTAGCCTCGTTCCAATGACTGCAGCTTGCAGTTCCAGCCTAGGTATTGAGAGAGGTCGAAGTGGTGCTACTTTCGATTTGGCGGCTACAAATTTAATTTCAACTGCACCAGCAAACTTAATTCGAAAATAGCATACGGCACCATAAGCGTCTTCACTCGCGTCGACGAATGTATGCAATTCCGCATCAAAATCTTGCTGAAGAGCGAGGGAGTAGCAACGAGGTATAGAAAAGGCAGTAATTGTTGGTAAGTATGTGAGCCAGTTTCTCCACTTTCCGTAAAGCTCATCACTAAGACTTTGGTCCCAAGCAATTCCCGATCGCCATATGTCCTGAAGAATAACTTTAAGATATGACATGAAACATGCCACAAACCCCAAGGGATCAAAAACGGACATTAATACTTGAAGTACTTCTCTTTTTGTAGGTATTATTTCTGAGGTAAGTATTGGTCGTTTAAGTCTGACAAACTTTAGATTCATTTTGAATACATCATTTTTTGGGTCCCAATATAGACCAAGAATCTTCTCTAATTGAGTCAAATTTTCACTGTCATCAAATGATTTATTTTCACAATCTTTTCTCTCACCCAATGCATTTAATAGTTCCACAGAATTTGAGGACCAATTCCGCATAAAAAAACCACCTTTGGCATGGACTTCACGCACATTTAAAGCTAACTCTATTGCTTCATCGACTGTATTTGTTGAGTCGATAAAATCATCGACGTAGTGCTGCTTAGTTATTGCATCGATGACTTTTTGGCTAGTACCAAATTTATGTGCATTTTTATTTCTAATATAATGTGAGATATATGGTGAGCAAGATGCGCCAAACGTAAGAACATTTAGCTGATAAACATGGATAGATCCGGTATCGTCCCACCATAGAAATCGTTGTGCACAAGCATCTTCCTTTCTAACCTTTATCCTGTGAAACATTTCAGCAATGTCGCCGCATATTGCTATAGCTCCCATTCGAAATTTGAACAAAATGTTCATAAGCGGTATAAGTAAATCGGGACCTTTCATTAAAAAGTCATTAAGAGCATAATTGCCTGACTTCGCCGCAGCATCCCAAACGAGACGTATTTTGTTGGGCTTATGGGGGTTTTTTACAATAAAGGTCGGTAAGTACCAGATTTTACCACCATTTTCTTGAAGAGCTTTATTTGGTAGTCTTACAGCATAATTTTTATCTTCAAGATTAAGAATTTGTTTTCTCAAATTATCAGCTAGTATAGGATCTTTCATGGCTTTTCTTTTAATGCACTGTAATCGATTTATGGCAGTTTGCAAGCTATTCGGTAATTTTGGATTATCACAATTCCACAGTAAGCCAACTTCATATCGACCATCATAAAACTTGCAAGTTTTTTCCATGATACAAGCAGCCCTTTCGTCATCTTTTGATAAAACCAATTCGTTTGGTGCCAAAATACCCAAACTTTCATCAGAAAAGAATTGTTTAATAATGTTATGAAGGTCGTCATCTTTGCGGCAAGTACACTTGTGGTAGTTGAATTTACAGCTTACATTAGAACCGCCTCCAAATAGAGTCCAACCTAATCTGGTTTTGCAGGCTATCGGTTGTTGCCAACCACCTTCACATATTTTAGTTGGTGTTATTAAATTAGGATTATTTACCCCAATAATCATTGACGGCACAACATTTATATATCCTTCTAGTGGAATATCTTTAAGGTAGGTGTATTTCTCTTTAATTTTTCCAACGTGCATATTTTCAGCAGATAAATTCAAATTTTTAACTGTATAAATATTGTTAATAGGAAATACCTTCGCATTTGGTTTTGTTGACGAAATTTTTAAATTTATCCTTTGAGAATCATTTTCATATCGTGATATCTCGCCGGTCCATCGAATACAAAGTGGTTCTCTAATGCCACACACATCTAAAATCGCAGCAACTCCTTCGTCTAAGAGTGTAAGAGATGAACCATCGTCCATTAGAGCGTAAATACTGATAGATTTATTATCATTGTATAGAGTTACTGGGAGTATTCGGAAAAACGATTCGGAAAGCGATTTGTGGCTATTTAGTGTACTGTCTGTGGCACTATGTATTTGTTCGTTGTTGTGAAGTAGCGGGTTGTGATTAACGCCACATCCATTTACGTTACACGGCTTTTGAAACCAACACTTGCGTCGGTGCTTACCCAAACACACACGGCATAAATTTTTGGATTTTACAAAATCCCATCTTTCAGCTACTGTCATGTCTGTAAATTTAGAACAATGAGCAGTTTTATGGTCTGCATTGCAAATTAAGCACTGCTGTTGTTTTTGAACTACAGAGTTTGAATGTGTGTTAAGACGACCTTGCTTAGATAACTTATTGCCATTTTCAAACACTGGGACGGTGACACGGCATGTGGCTTCCGCTATGGTATACAACCAATCAGAAAAGTGTAGTAAATTGGGGCGAGTAATATCCTTAGAAAATATAGCCCACTGCAGTAAAGTATCGGTTGGTAACTTGTCCACTAGTTCCTGTAATAGAGTAGGGTTTACTAAATAGTCGTCTAACTTTGACGCACGTATAGTGGCGCATATATTTTTTACAGAAAAGGCGAATTCTACCAAAGATTCGAGTTTACCCCTTTGAAGCGTAATTTTTCTCACCTCATCGAATAAATTTTTTAAAACACACTCAGGCCTGCCAAAGTACATTTTTAATGTCCTAATAATATCCGGAACCATCTCGGGCAACATTAAACAGTTACGGACGGCTTCTCGGGCCTTACCATGCAAACATTTCTGCAACCTAATTAGGTTCTCTTCATTACTGTAGCCTGCGACACGAGTGCTTTGCTCAAGCGCACTTATAAATATTGGCCACTCTCTGGGGTCACCATTAAACTGTGGCAGATCCTTAGACATACTTTGTCTGGCCATGAGCTGTGTTGTCGTAATATTATCAAAGCTATTATTTGTGTTATTTCTATCTGTAAAGAAATTCGTGTTTTGAAGAGCATCTGTGATATTATTTTGACAGTTTACTTGAGGTACGTTCAGTGTTCGATCCCTGTGTGGTGAGAAAAATTTGGGAATGGTATATGTCTGTGATAAGCATTCACAATGGCGATGCAATTCATTATTTGTTATATTAGCTGACTGTGCTAAGTTTATATGTTGTGAATTGTTACGTATTTGTGAATTTATATCAGCTGGTTGATTTACATTTGTAATTTGAGACGTGTTATTTATTCTATTTATACCCACATTTTGGCTACAATCCTGCATACGCGGTGGACAACTATTATTTTCCCTCACTGGCCATGGGTTTAACAATTGTCTCGAACCAGCCGTTGAATTAGTCTCTGTATTAGAACGTAGCAAATCATATTTGCGTCGTATAAACTCTTTTCTTAACTGCATTTCCTCTTCAAGCTGTTGCATTTGTAGTTGTTTATCTGCGCTTAGACCAAGTTGTATGGAGGATTGTTGTGTTGCAATGGTGGCAGCGGTGTACTCTTGTTGGCTCAACCTTGTTGAATTAGTCTGATCGGCAGCAACTACTTCTGGCATAGAACCTAAATGAATGAGGTTATGTTCAGAATATTGTTCTTGTTGAAAACATTTTTGGCAGATCCAAGTAAAAATGTCGGCGCTGTCAGTCATGTTTCCACAAGTATGATGATAACTTCCAAGGCACTTAGAGCATGTAACCATATTGTCATTATCAGGCTCAACGCAAACAATGCAGCTAGAAATCAAATTTCTCTCTTGCGGCATATTTTTAAGAATTTTAAAGATTTGTTAAAAGAAAAACTAAGTTTTAAGAGCAAATATATGTCGCTTTAAAATTCTGAAAGCGAACTCTTTATTAATTAATTTTATTCTATTTATATTTCTTTGTTTTTATTACCTTAGTTTCAGATAATTTGTTTTAATAAATATTTATTTAATTTTTAAATGCGCCTTGCAATATTAAGACTTTAGCTGTACTTTATAGAGTAAATAGATTTAATTTAATATATGTATATGTAAAGTATATAATAATTCATGTTAGTTTTAGTACTCGTATACACATTTTAAGTGTTGTGAAATTTAGTTTAGATTCATAGTTGCAATTAAAATTAAGTAGAGATGATTTTTGCGGTAAACTATGTTCACGTATTTGTAACTGATATTTATATTTAAGATTTTCGGTAACAGTCATAATGTCTTAAAATTTTAACATAGTTTAAACAAAATTGTTGTTGTGGCTCAAACAAAAAGAACATAAAGTAATAAGACTTTCTCAGCTATGTTTATTGTTTGTCATAACTACATGTAGAAATACGTGAGAGTTTACCATAGGAATTTAGAGAGAGAGAGAGAGAGAGAGTAAGCAATGTACAAAGGTGCTAAAACCAAAATACAAATAAGTACAATATTTTTAATTTTAAATTATGAGGGGTTGCTCACAGCATTATATTTTTTTCGTGTTATTACTTTAAAACGTGTTAATTTATGAGTACGGTCTGAATACACCAATTGTATATTGCCACTACTTAGCATGCGAAATTTTTTGAGCTGTAACTGTTTATGATTTAGTGTGCGATATGTACAGTGTATACACATGTGCGTATTTACATTCATATGAGCTGGTGCTTTTCATTTTAGTTCTAATATTTACCAGTAGGTACATACATACATGTTACTTTTTCTAATGAGGGAGTAAATATGGGTCAAGTTTTTGTTTTGTCCTTGTTGTTTAATTTCTTTCATATTTTTTTCTTTCTTTAGCTGTTGGCAGAAAATTAAGGAATGTTGTGCGAAAAAAAATTTTAAGACAACAAAAACAGAGTACACAGAGATTTATAAAAGAATATTATGAGCAACGAAGCTGTAGTATTCTTGTAACTCATCAACAGCTTCTCATCAGCATTATTACGTTTATGTATACCATAATTTTGAAAAAAAAAACAAAGAACCCTAAAAATTATTAAGCCATGAAAAAGTATGCAAAAATAAAGTTTTTTTCTTTTTCAGTTGCTGCCAACAAGTCTTAACATATCCAGCTCTATACAACAATTTTTTACTACAAGAATTATGTTGCAGTAATTTTAGGCTGATTATTTTGCCTTTTGTGGCACTGCAGAGGTAAGGCTTTAAGAAATAACACTTTTAGAAAAATATTATAAGCTGGCGCATATATACCTGCTTTTCCAAGCCGAAAAGTTATCATATGAAGTCTCTTTTGGTTATAAAACTATATTAATACTGTTATATGCAGTTAAATGCACACTATGATAGCAATTGAAGACAGAAAACAATTTTTTACAAAGTACATGGAAGCCGAGGAAAAGCGATTAGAATTACCTAACTATAAGATTTTCTTTAATAATCTTCAACTGACACATAAAATTCAATATGCCTCAATAAGGATATTTAAAAAAAATATACAAACTACAAATTTAAGCAGCTGGATTTTTTTAAGCTCGTCACCGTTTCGCGCAACTTATACACGACTTTATGAATTCGTCACGCACTGTGGATAGACTTGATACCACATATACACATTAAATGCAGTAGTTTGGACTCTGTTCAAACTCCTGCTTATTTGCTTATAATTTGCATCTCATTTTTGTACTATTTCTGCTCCAGTTTCCGTTTAGGTTTGTTCCTCCTTTATCAAAGAATTGGTTGCCTTTTGCTTAATTTAGCTTTGCCTTAACTTGGCTTCTGCAGAACTTTTAATATTTGTTTGCATGTATGCATGTATATGTGTGTGGCTGTGTGTGTCTGTGTGTGTATCTTATTTCTTTTATATTTTCTTTAGTTTTTTTTCTCTAGCTTGTTTTTAATTAAATTTTATTATAAAGATTTATGTTAAAATTTTAATAACATTTTTTTTTGTCATAAATTTTTATGTGTCTTGTCCTTTTCTTACCGAAGTTGTTTAAGATATATGTATGTATGTATGTATATATTTTTTTAAATGTTTTATTTTCTAAATGTGATTTTATTACTATGTATTTTCAATTAAAAATCCAATTTACTTGCTGACCTTGTGGAGGTTTTTAGAAAACTGACAAATATTTCATTTAATAATTTAGCAAAAAAAAACTAAAATTATTAGGCAGTTATTTAACTAAAATGTTAAAAAAAACTGCAGTCTTTCAATTGCTGAAAATGCATAATTCGTTCAAACGAACCGCTTTAGCGCAACACGTTTTACTGAAAAAGATCGGATTACTGAAAGCGATACAAATCCCCGCACTGGTTTTAAGCGCAGCTAGTCGTATTCACTTCGCTTTAGCGAAACATCGCCTTACTGAAAATATCGTATTAGTGGAAATCAAAACCAAGCCCACAACTACGTTTTGTATGAAAATTACTTCGCTTTAGTGAAAAAATAAACAATGAAAATTTTATTTATTAGAAATCGATTGCATAGGCTGAAAAGATTGTGCATGTTTTGTCCGTTAAAAAATTAAATGGCAAATGTCCTTTTCGCTCTTACGTACTTTATTGTATTTTTCTATTATATTGTCAATGGAAGTGTTTAAACATTTTCGAGGAATTCGTGCAAAACTTCAACAATAAAATGTGCACATATGCATGTTCATGGTGTGTATTAAGTTAGTTAGTTTAAGCACTACGCTTAACTGTAACAAATTTCAGTAATCCGAACTACATTTTAGAGAAAAAATCGGATAACTGAAATAAATTGGGTTTTGGTTATTTCCAGTAAAGCGGAGTAAAGTTCATTTGTATGAACAACAGCATCAAAAGAAAAAGTCATAGTTCTCTTCGAAATACCTATCGCGCACTACGTCCATTTTATAGTCAATATAATTGTCCATCAGAGAAATTATTTCTATTGAATATGGAACGTTTTAGAACCACGTTTACTCTAAATGATAATACGCATCCACAGAGAAGTCGTACAGTTCATAAAGAAGAAGTCATTGTTGTAGAGCTTAGCTTAGAGGTCGACCCGAGTCAGTGCGTGACCACTATAGAGCCATGATTACTGACTTTTTCGTTCATCAATTGAACAACCATGATGTGCACGAGCTGTGGTTTCAACAGAACGGCGCAACATGTCACCTAGATCGTGCCACAATTTATTTACTGAAGGAAATGTTTGGTAATCGCATATTTTCACGTTTTGTATCCGTGAATTGACCTCCAAGATCGTGCTATTTAATGCAGCTAGACTAGTTTCTGTGGAGATTTGTAAAAACCTTCATCTAAGCCGATTAGACTACGTCTGAACCGTACGCGGCGGTCATATGCCAAAAGTCATATTTAATTAACAATGCCAGAAGATTATCTTTCCAAGAAAAAAACTTTAATGACAATTTAAAAAATTCATCTTTGTCTTATTTCATTTCAAAGTTCTATACCTCTATAAAAAACACCCTTACAAAGAAATTCTAACTGGTGTTAAAATATTGTAACTCGATAGTAAATTTTTGAAAGCCAAGGCAAAACAAAATATTTCAAGTTTAAGGTGTTTTCTTCTTTTAAATTTCCTTTACTTTTTTGCATATTTCACTTTTGTTAAAAAATGTAGCATACTTAAAGGCTGTGGAAATAATTTTGTTTGTTTAGTGCAATAATTTCTTTCAATGTTTTTAATTTTTTTAACTTTAATATCTTAATACCAATTCTATATATATTCTTCTTAAATACTTCTGATGCCATAAGCACCCTGGCTCTATTCACTAGCCATATATTTTGTAAACTTTAAATTTATTTAAGAGAAGAATTTTTCTTCGTTTTTTTTTTGCAATTTTCTTGGTAATAATGTTCTTTCTTGCTGCTGCTTGTTATTTTTTTGTTCTACTTTCTTTAGTTTTATATTCGTTTTCTCTTTTTTATCCCTGGATGTTGAAATATTTTATGTACTTGTTTTGTTTTTTAAAATCATGTTGTTATTTTTTGGTTCTTTGTTCTGGAATTTTCAGTTGCTGTTGTTTTTTTTTGTTGTTGTTGTTGCTGCTGTTATCAGCAATTGTGTATGTATTTTTGTTTCAACAAAGTTGCTCATACATTTACTTTTATAAAATTCAAAAGAAAACGTGTAACCGAATGCTGCTTTGGCCACTGATGATTGTAATGTGCTTTCGTTTTGAGCAGAGTGTTTAAGAAAAATTTAGAAATTTATATGTAAGTATATGTTTGTAGCAGTGTATGTTTTGCTAGCAACCCTGTAGGAAACTAACTAAATTAACTTTAAACTAAATTTAAGCTAACTATTTCGCAGCTAGAGCTGACTGGCACTTGGATTACTTTCGAATGGAAACAACCAAATATTTTAACATTGCGATGTCTTAGGCGGTTGTCAGTTGTCTCACTCTACATTACTTTTCAACTAACTTAAAGTTGGTTTTATTTAAGTCACCTGGTAGTCACTAAATCTAAGCAATGTTGCTGGTGTTCGAACTATTTATCATCACACCCAACGCGCTACTACCCAGCTAAGGTACCATCTAAAATAATAACAGCAAAATGTACAGGGTCGCGCAGAATGAGCTATATGGTTTGAATTCGTTAAAACTTTTCTAATTATAATTCTTTCTTTGTTTTTTTTTCAGCATTTTGTGAAGACGACTTGGGAAATTAATTATGAATCATTAAAAGATTGAACTCCAGCGCATACTGCAGGTGCCTCAATGTTTTATTTCGCGCACAAGCGATTTTAACTTGCCTCCACGTTCACCAGACTTAACAGCTTCTGACAGTTTTCTTTGGGGATTTTTTAAAGAAAAAGTGTACGTTAACAAACCAAGAACCATACTCCGACTAAAAACCAACATTCGAAATGAAATCATGGCCATTACACACGAAATTTAACAAAAAATTATGGAAAATATGCTAAAAAGAGCAGGTATGTGCGAAGCAGAAAATGGACATCATTTTCAAAGCTAATTACAAAAAATTTCCCAATAATATACTGCATTAAAAAAAAAAATTATATTAATCGCATAAATAAAAAAGTTATAAACCATTTAAACCATATAGCTCATTCCGCGCCACCCTGTATAATAAAATTTAAATGAGTTTCAAAGTAACTGAGACTAAATTTGTAGGCTCTCACCAAATCCGATTACATATTCAACTTAAGAATTAATTTTGGGTGAATTAGGGATGACATTGTAGTTAACTTTTATTAAAAGAAAAATTATTGTTTTAATTTTTAAGATTGTAGAATATTCAACGACGAAGCTTTTGGATGGAGGATTGACCAAACCTACCCTGAGGGAGGTGGAAATGGAAATGGAATAGGCAACAAGTCTCGATTCTAGTATCCATGACATGATTTTTGCCGCAGCTGCCAAGATATCGATGAAGAGAAAAGTGTTGAACAGTTTCTGTGTCATAGTTCTGGACTTGCAAGACAGATAATGGCCACAATGGGCGCTCTTGAGTTCAGGGAACTTTCTGACGTCGCTAGTGTTGAACTGCAACGTATTAGTAGCTTTATATTGAGCTCTGGTTGGTTCAAAATTGGTGACTCCGCTTTAAGTATAGTTTAAGGGAGTCCGGGTTTCTGACTGCCACCCTTACCTAACCTAACATAACCTAAAGATTTCAAAATATTCATAAGGGCACTGCTACACATTCAATATATATTGAACGCGATCCAGTATCACGATATTTATTGAACGAGTAGCATGCAGTATTGATGGATAGCGATCCATATCGCAGAATGGCCAAAATAATGGAATCCAGATTGCGGATAGCGGATCGGGTGATAAATATTGAACGTGTAGTATTTTTATGATATAAGAAGATAAATATTGAACATGTGGCATACGCTCGTGATCCATCAATCCACTAAAATGGATCACGATTCAAATATCACAATATATATTGAACGTCTAGCAGTGCCCTAAGGAAAGTGGTTACTTTTTTTCGGCTAAAAATAATTATGCTTTGCTTTAATATCTTATATTAAGGAATATGTTAAATTTTTACAGCCTTATTTATAAAACATATTAAGGTTTTTTAAAACAAATTTTCATAAAAAATTTTTCTTAAAAATCCTTTATGAAGCCTTAATAATTTTTATAAATAAGGCTGTCAATTTTTAAAGTTCATTTAAACAATTTCTTACCTAGAAACTATGTAAAATATGTGTTAAGTCCATTGCGATTATTCGCTAAGATAGAAGACATTGGAATGCAAATTTACCTGCAAAATAAATATAAAAGAAAATTATTAGTTTATGTTCGATAAAATGTAAAAAATTCAAACACAAATTTAAAATCATAGCTGTTAAGTAATGATTACTAATCGTCATGATTACAAATTTGATTACTTTTTTTTTTAAGTTGAAGTAATGATTAAACTACGATTACATTCAGATTCGCACTATTACTAATTCATTACGATTACTAATAATGGAAAAGTAATCTGAATTACCTAAAATTACTGAAAATAATCAGAAAGAATCAAAAGTAATCAAAAAATAATCCGATTACTTCAAAGGATTACTTTTGATTCTTTTTGATTATTTTTTAGTAATTTTAAGTAATTCAGATTACTTTTCGATTATTAGTAATCGTAATCAATTATTTATCAGCAATTCTTTTGAAGGCAATTATATAATCATTACAATTATTTTTAAAATGTAATTTAATTTATTACTAATCGTTATCGAAATTTAACAGCTCTGTTTGAAATAAGGGGCCTGTTCCTCAAAATGCGAACCATAAGCTCAATCAAATATTAATTAATTAATTTTAAAAAATTTTTTTTTCTTTTGAATGTAAGTATGTAAGACAAACGTTATCGATATCGTGGGACCGGTCCTTAATATTGGAAACGAAAACAAATTGCGAGGAATTTTTCATTCGCACTTAGAGCAACAGGCCCTAAAATATAATTTTATTACAAGACAGATTTTTTATATATTTTAAATAGGGAAATAATTGTTTTTTTATTTTTTATTAATATTCAGTTAAATGTAAAATTCAGATTTAATTCGGAGAAGTCTAAGCTTAAACATTATTAATGAGCAAAACCAGGAGGCTTTTTAGTTGTAATCAGGGAAACCAGACATATGCTCTAAAAAAAGTATTTTAAGCGCATTCAATATGCACTAAAAACTTGAAAATATGCACTAAAATTTAAAAAAATATGCTCTTAAAAATTAAATAAATTGCTTCATTTGTCAATGAAAATATATTTTTAATTCAAAAATTCAACAAAAGAAGGTAACAAAATTAACCAAGAATAACTGGGGGCATTGGTTTAAAAATCACTATACAAATTCTAAAAATTTTGACTAAAACAAATAATACAAATTAATTTTTATTGAATGCTAATCATAGGAATTTAACTGCAAATTTCACAAGATCACGATATCAGAATTCTGCCTTTGTAACTATATTTTCGATGAATAAGACAATATTTTTATTTATAACTTTGATTGCAACAAATAACAAAATATTGATCTAGATTTTCAAATAAAAATCGTTAATGTCACATCTTAATAAACTTTTATACATTGACAATGTTCCTTCAACAAAATTAGATTTAGGTAGCGAAATTTAAAAAAAATAAAAATGTTGACTAACACACAAACTTGTAAGCATATTAATATAAAAAAAATCTATAAAGTATCAACAAAATATGCCCAAAAAGCGTAAATTATGCTCTTAAAATTCAAAAATATGCTAAAAATATGGGTGTAGCACTGATATATGCAAGAACATGCTTTAAATTGTAAAATATGCAAAATTATGCTTTAAAGGGTAAAATATGCAAAAATATGCAAATCGATGCCAAAACTCGTAAAAGGTTCAGAAACGGTTGAATATCTTGTTCCCGCATTAATACGTTATAAAGTATCAAAATATGCCCAAAAAGCGTAAATTATGCTCTAAAAAGTTGAAAATATGCTAAAAATATGCGTGTAGGACTGATATATGCAAAAACATACTTTACATTGTAAAGTATATAAAATTTCAAATATTTCTACAGAGTAAAAAATTCATAAATTCTGGGGGCATGCCTGCTGGAATCATCTAAATGATGCATTCTCGGCAAAGACCCAAAATAGGTCGTAAAATAAGCTTATATGTTCAGAACGAGAACCTCATGATCATGTATGAACGAAAGAAAGGCGGGAAGTTAAAGCTGTTTAACTTCCGGCAAACAAAGATATTCTTTTGGGGTTGAAGTCTACTGAACGAAGTGCATATAGAAGTTGCTTAACCAAAAAAAAAAAAAACAAGTAAAAATTACTAATTCATTAAATACTGCTTGTCAAATAAATATACTTCAGAATTTCTGAAATTTATTTGCTGGTGGTTTAGCATGCCTATATACGCATTTTATGGGCGCTTCAATCAAATCATCAGTAGACTTCGACCACAAAATTTTTAACAGTCACATTTATTGTATGTGCACACAGAGAAAAAACTGCCTCATAGAATCAATAATATTTTCTCTATCAACCGTTTTTAGGCTAAGGGGTATCCCAGCAGAAAGAAGCAAAGATTTTTTCATAGAGATTCCTTATTGTTTTTATGTGGTAAATCTTGTTAATTTTATCAAGAAGAAAACCACATAAAATCAAGAAGAAATCTTATTATTCACAACTTTCTTTACTCAATTTCCGTTATTTTTGGGACCAAAAAAAATAGTCCATAGAGAAAAACTTCTTGATTCTATTAGGTTTTCTTATAAATTGTAAGCTATTGGGATTTCTTATTAATTTTATTAAATTGCGTTATTAATTTTTTTTAAAAGGGTTTCTTCTTGATTTTATTAGGTTGCCTTATTCATTTTTTTCAATAAGGTTTTCTTCTTGATTTCAGTAGGTTCCTATATGATTATGTGTAAAACATCTTATTGATTTTTTTAATAAGGAAATCTTCTTGATTTTATGAGGTGTCTTGTTATTTCATATCTATAAATAGACATAGAGACAGTTTTTTTCATGATCTTTTTCATTTTTGTATAAGAATGTTTGCACAATAATTTCAATAGTTATTCAGGCTGCTTGTTAGCATATTGGGTAGAGTGCTCGTCTATCAGGTAGAAGTTTGCTGGTTCAATACTTGGTGAGTAAGTTAGTTAATAATATAACCTAATGCGTATGTATGTATGTATAAATAAATAACATCTACAATATACTACATACATACATAGATATGTATATGGTATAGAGTTTAAATGAAAATACATAAGTACAGAGAATAAAGACGCAATTTTTTTTTTATTGAAAAAATCAATAAGATAACCTCATAAAAACTACAAGATTTCTTCTTGATTTTTTCAAAAAGGTTTTCTCTATGAAATTAATAAGATTTCCTTATTTTTTTTTTATAAAGAGAAGTAACACTCAGGCAATTAATGCCTACTACTATTACTAGGTGTTACCTTCTTTAGGAAAGGAATAGTGATGGAGAAGACAGGTGGCGAAGGGAGAGATAGAGGAAAGCTTCATTCTTTTACAACTCTGCTTTTTTGCACGTTTTTGATAATGCAGTGTTGCTGTGCCATCTGGTGTCAAATAAGGCGTATTAAATTTTTGAAGCTGTGTTTTGTAGCCATTTTATTTACAAAGGGACACTAATGCACATCAGAAAAATGCGTGGTGTTGTTATTCAATGACTGTTGGACACAGGGATTGAACCCAGGACCTTCGGTTTTGTAGTCAACGTGCTAACTACTTCAGCCAACGCCATAAATCCAAAGATTTCTTATTAATTTTGTTCTATTTTATGAGGTCTTTAGTAGGCACTGTTTTCTCTGAGCACTTCTGACAATAACAATATATATATATATATATAATAACAAAAATTAAAAATTTTAAAAATATGTGATATCTTCTAAACGGCTGCATCGATTTTCTTCAACCATAGCTAAGAACCCTCTCGATCAAGTCACCTTTCAAACAAAAAAAAACTAAATCATAATCGGACCAGCCGTTTAGTCTGTACGTAGACACGAACAGACACACAAATATACAGAGACACACTACAAACTTATAACACCCCTTTTTTTGATCGGGCGTTAAAAATAGGGCATAGGTTTTACTAAAACCCTTTGTTATTTAACTTATTTCTATGGCATTTTTCTAAACGAATCAAATATATCAAATATATGTATATCTAAGATATCTTACATTTATTTATTTTTTCTACTCTAAACCTCATTATTTGCAAAACTTTCACAAACTATTGTATTAAATAAAGTTTTTATAATGAATTCTGTTTATTCATTTTAGTTATATCAAACTTTATTTATATGCCAATTTATTTTCATTTAAAATGACAATTATGGGTCAAATGTCTCATTTAAGTTTTGTGCCATCTCCTCTGACCTCTTTTTAAGCAAATAACTGTCAACTGCTAAAACTTCTAAAGACAGACAGAAACACGCACTTAGGCTGCTGTCAAAGTCATAGTTTTATAACTTGCAAATTGAATGCACATTTCAAAATATTGACTACCTACCCACCGCTGCTCGCCAACTTGCCCCCCCCCCCACCCCTACAACCCCTTTCTAAGCAATAATAGCAAACTCCCCAACAACATGTTCAACTAACGATAATAACTTTAGCAGTAAAGCAGTTTCACTTTACTTTTACTTCAAATGTCCTGTTTAAAGCCTTTTCCCCTTTTTTTGCTTTATGTTCATGCTGCTTGAAAATTCATGCAAGGCGGGAAAAGGGCGGCAAGGAGTTGCTCAGCGGCAGGAGAAGAATTATAAATAGAGAAATTATAACGCAATTTTGTAGTCAATAATAACCCAGAAACCTACTTTAGATGGAACAGTTGAAGTGGAAATGGCAGAAGTAAAATTGTAATAGAAGAAGAATACTAAAATATTTTTGCAACTACTGCTGCATATTTAAAGGCGTCTAAAACTTATTTATACACAAACAATTGACACACAACATACGCTCACTTCGACACACATTATTTGCATAAATTCATAGACATGGTATGAGTAGATGTGAGTTATGCAGAGCAAAAAAAAAAAAAGACATACACTGGCATGAAAAGGCATAAATTTACTTTAATGCATATTTAGTTTTTCTTTCTAGCTGAAACAGATGCAAAAGCACACAAGCACTTAAAATTAAAAAAAATATATATACTAAGCTCAGCAGTTTTTAAATATCTATACAAGCTGGTTCCAGTAGTCGATTTTTTTTAACAGATGTAACACTCAGACATTAGGTGTTACCTTCTTTAGGAAAGGGATAGTGATAGAGAAGACAGGTGGTGAAAAAAGAGCTAGAGGAAACCTTTTTTGCACGTTTCTAAATAATGCAGCTTTGCAGCGCCTCTGGTGTCACTGAGGCGCATTAAATTTTTAAAGCTGTGCTTAGCAGCCATTTTATGGATTATTTTACTTCGCCGATGATTCTGCTATACAATACCCACGAAGGAGGGCGCTGTGATGTTACATTGGGATTATTATCCGCTGAAGCCGATGAATTTCAGTGATCAGTGTCTATGCCTTCAACACGTGCACTTTCCTACAACAACTGATACATAGGGACACTAAGGCATATCAGAAAAATGCATGGTGTTGTTATTTAATGACTGTTGGATGGATGCCGGGCTCGAACTCAGGACCTTTGGTTTTATAGTCAACTTGCAAATTACTTCAGCCAAATCTACCCATAATATGACTATGACCACACTATGACTCGAATATCAGCAGACTATTATGTGAGTAGACGAATAGATAATAACTAGAGTATAGCTAGACTATATTTATGCTATAACTAGGCTATTAAAAAGTATATGACTAGAGAATGACAATAATATGACTGGACAAGACCTACGCTAAGTCTAGAGTAAGCCTGGGCTACGGCTATCATATGACTGCAGTATGATTACACTTTAACTAAGCTACGACTAGACTGTAACTAAAATATAGCTAGACGATAACGAGAATATGATTAAATTAAGACTGCAAAGTGACTAAATAATGACGATATTATGACTAGACTATGATTAGATTACAACTATACTATAACTAGAGAAATATTAGTGCATGAATGTTATATGAAGAGAGTAAGACTAGAAGCCGACTAGAGTAATACATTATGACTAGGGTTTGATGCAATTAGAACCAGACTGTGACTAGACTAAACTATGACTAAAAGATGACTAGACGATGAGCAGACAGTAGTTGGAGTATGACTAGAATGTAACTTGAACTAATGTCCTGCACAAGATCATTTATAAGAACTTTTAAGACACGAGAGATTTTTCAAATGCTTTACTACAGCGAAATATTCTAAAACAAACGCTAAACAACACTGTTGCCAAGACAAAGAACAACAGTGTTGTTTAGCGTTTGTTTTAGAATATTTCGCTGTAGCAAAGCATTTGAAAAATCTCTCATGTCTTGAAGGTTCTTATAAATGGTATTGTGCAGGACTTTAACTTGAACATGCCTGGACTATGGTTAGACTATGACTGGAAGGTGACTAGACTATGAACAACCTATGACTGGACTATGTCTAGACTATAACTATACAATGGTAACACTATGACTAGAGTATTATTAATCCAAATAGACTATAATTAGGCTACGACTAGATCACGACTGGACTATAATTAGAATTTTACTATCCAATTACCTAAATAGTCTATGATTAGACTAAGACTAGAAGATGATTAGATGAGTAGGCAA
Organism: Tachina lurida; assembly: GCA_944452675.1. Lineage (NCBI taxonomy): Eukaryota > Metazoa > Arthropoda > Insecta > Diptera > Tachinidae > Tachina > Tachina lurida. The sequence goes on from OX101753.1 coordinate 12,565,471, forward strand.
TGACTATATTATGACTAGACTATGTAGAGAGTCATAGCCAAAACAAGGTACACTTTAAGAAGTTAAAACCAGTATTACCATGCAAAATACTGGTTTTAATTTCTTAAAGTGTACTTTGTTTTGACTATGACTACGCGCCATTGTCGTTATAAATTAATAAGACTCCTAAAATAATTCAAAATTTCAACACATTGTCCTTTTAAATGCATATATTATATACGTATGCCAATGTTCTTGATAACCACAATATTAACCCCAAAATTTGTAAGGCGAATGCTTAAACTTGCTAATTTGAACTTTCCAAACTTACTCCAAAAAAAAAAATCCCTTATGTGGGCCACACGATATGTGTGCCAGGGAATTTGCATTCAAGGCAGGCAAAGCTTTTTCAAAAAAGGATTTAGTTAATGTGTGATATATATTTTTTCTTTTGCTATTTTTGGGGGCATGTTGCCAATTTATTTAAAGTGTCGCGTTGAACTTCACATGGAATGGAATGGAAACAGACTTATAAATGTATATTTGTAAGCTTACACATATTAGTTACACTTGTCGTAACGCATGCTTTTGCATGTCCTGTATTTTTAAACATTGATAATCTAACACAAGTGTTGTGCATACATACACTTTCGAATATTTATGTTGGAGTATGTAAGTATTTTCTTATATCCTGTACATACATATAGACATATATGTTTATGGATAAGTAAGAGCAATTTTTTTTTGCATAGATTTTTCAGTTTGGTAAAATTTTGAAAGTTTGACACTTGAACTTTTTATACGTTATTTTTTTTTTCAATTTAAACTTTATTTGTGTCTGTGTTATCTATGCCACATATGTTTTATAAACTTTAGTAGAATTAAGTAGCATTTACGTTTCCTTTGTTGGCTAAAGCGGAAATGAACTTATACTTTTTATATAAAGAAAAATTCTCAATACACTTAAATTGAACATGAAATAGAGATTTTTTTGTGCAACATTAAATTTATATTGAAATGTTGGTTAACACACAACTTATAACATCTGCAGTTCCGTTTTTATATATATACTGCAGTTTTTTTAAGGGGATAATGATCACATAACCCTAGAGTTCCTATAGTATGATGTATCGAGCCTTTACTGCAAAATAGTTATAACTTAAGAAATACCTTTTGGAGTTAAAAATACACAAAAACTAGTTATAGCATATGTATAACGAGCCATAACCGCCAAAAATAGCTTAAGCGACACATTTTTTGGACCTCGGTTTTTTTTGACGAAAATCAATTATTTATGACAGCATATTGAGTAAAAATTTTATATAAAAACCTTGAGAAAAAAAATATTTTAATATATAATAAAATAAAATTTTATGCATGATGGTACGAGTACATATTTAGTGTGTATGTATCTAAAGAATATTTAAAGTTGTTGTGGCTGCAGAGGTAAGCACGTTGACTCTCACGCGATGAGTTCCAAGTTCAAATCTTGGCCGGCGAATATATAAACAAACATTTTCCTGATGTCTATGTCAAGCACACGTAAGTTTAACAATTAATAAAATACAATTACTACATTAAATTAAATTCATGTTGTTCCAACTTGCAATAACTTTGTTTTAACATGATTCCTCAGTTTGATTTAAACAGTATGTAAATGTTAGAACAACGTGAAATAAAGTTATTTCAAAAGAAAAAATTTTCTTTGAAAATTACTATAAGTCATGTTAGATTAACATGCAACACATATGAAGCAAAATCATTGTTGAAAAAGATTATATTAATCTTGTTTACGTAAATTTTAAGTTGAAATTTTTCTGCAAAACTTATTTTTCACCACCTTTATTGCAAGGAGCAAGGAGCAATATACAATATAGTTTAAATATTTTTGGCTTCTGGCTATTTAGCACAATATAAAAAATAATTATAAAATCATTTACTGTCGCATTAAAAAAAATAATTTTGGTTTATGCAGCCTTATCTATTTAGTGGCTTCAAAACCGCCGATCTGGCAAGGCTGTCAGCTGTTAAATATCTGTCATCTGAAGTGTCATTTATTTAGTGAGAGGCTTGCCATTTACGAATATCCATATTGGATTTTTTTTATATTTTAATACTCTTGAAAGTAAATCATAATTTTTTTAGCATTGGCTTTGAGTCTCGTTCAGACCTAAAATTAAACCTCGTAATTTATTTTTTATATTTTAACACTTTATTTGAATTTTTAAATTTAATTTTTAAAAAGCAACTGCAAATTTTCATATCCTTATCAATATTTTGCATTCCCGTAATAGTGCAAATTGTTTGGCACATAAATTTTTATTAAATTCTTGCTGTCATATATTGTTTATTAAAAACAAACACACACGCGCGCACACACGCCCTCTCGCACACTTACACACACACACGCATTGCAAAATATATTTCAAAACTTCAGCCAACTTATTGTTGCTTGCTTGCTCCTGTTTTCATTATGGCTGCTGGTGTTTGTTATTGTTGCTTTATTCTCACCATAACTTAACAAACGAAAAAATCCTTTTGTTCTTATTTGTGTTTTGTATATCCTTATTGTATATATTTTCCTCATTTTAATTGTTCGTAAATGTTTATGTCGCCTCTCCTTATAATATAAAGTTTATTACAATACAACAAAGGCATTTTATTTATTTATGCATTTACTTTTTTTTTTTGTTTCCCTTCAACTGAAAGTGCAAAATATAAACCATATTTTTCACAATGATATGAAAGAATAGACCCATATTTGCATGACTTTTATTACAAAAAAAAAAAAAGAAGAAAAAAATCCACAAGGAACTCAGTATTGTTAAATCGCTGCATTTCTGTACATGACCGTTTAATTTCTTTGGAAACATCAGGCAAACAAAAAAAAACTAAAACTGTCACTTTTCATTTGTCTATTTTGCACTCTATTTTCTATGAAATTCTTTCACTTGATATTTTTTCATACGCTTGAAGGACCTTAAACTTTTTTCCCAAGCAAAATGAAAATTGTTGCATCTTTTTGTGCAAGTAAAATTTTGTGATGGCATAACAGGTATTTTCCATTTAAATTTATAAATGTGAATTGTGAAAATATTAATAACAAAAGACTAAAGGGTCAGCGAATTGAAATGGTAAATTATTCGATTATATTCAATGCAAATTAAGATTTAGTTTTTTTATTAAGACATAACCTGAATAATTTTATAAAAGTGTCCCTAGAGAAATTTGTATAAAGTATATACCACTTAAATGTGTGCTCGCAGGATGTTAAGAAAACTAGCAGGCAGGATCAACCTGTTACAAGGAGCCATTAATTCCGATTAATTTTATTTGAAAACCACGAATAAAAAATATGTACATATAAGTATTGAATTCGAAAGATTTATTAAAAAAATCGGTCTAGACGTGCTTAACAAATAACGTATAATAAATATAGTTTTACTGAAATGAAATTATTAATTATTATTCAAATTATTTTATTCGAATAGTTAACTAACATTTATTCCAAAAATTATTTTTTCCAGTACTTTAAAAAATTATAAATAATTTTTAAGTATAAATTTTTCTTCAATAATAATTAATCGAATATCGTTTTAATGTTTCACATAATTTTATTAGTAAAGAAAATAGAAAGGATCTTGATCATTTATTATAAATTTATATTATTTATTACTTGAATAAAATTACTTTAACAAATTTAACTTCGATTATTTTATTCGAATCATTTTATTCAATTATCATTAATCAATTATAAATTGTATTCGAATAATTTATATTCGAATAATTAGCTAACATTTATTTCAAAAACTTTTTCCAGTCATTAGAAAGCTTGATATAATTTTTAAGTATAATTTTTTCTTCAATAATAATTAATCGAATATCGTTTTAATGTTTCACATAATTTTATTAGTAAAAAATTTTTTAAAAAGAATTTCGATCATTTATTGTTATGGATTATTATTTATTGCTTGAACAAAAGTACTTTTATATATTTTACTTCGATTATTCTATTCGAATAATTTCAATCAATTTACTTTATTCGAATTATTTTATTCGAATAATTTCTATTCGAATAATTAGCTTAAATTTATTGCAAAAACTTTTTCTATTACTTTAAAATATTAATTATTATTGTTAGGCGTGATTTCTTCGCCAATAATACTTAATCGAATATCATTTTAAAACTTTATAATTTTTAGAGAAGGGTTTGCGATTCCTTTTTATATTTTATTATTTTATATCCTTTTTTAGAAGCAACTAAAGACGACACTGAATTATTTTTAGTATTTTTTGTTATTATTTTTTTGCAACTTTTATTCGAATAATTTTTACTTACAATATTATTTATTACTTGAATAAAATTACTTTTCAGCTTGGCATTTAAATTACTTTTACAAATTTTACTTCGATAATTTTATTCAGATCATTTTATTCAATAAACTTTATTCGAATAATTTTTTTACTCTTATAATTTTTATTCGTAATATTAGTTATTACTTGAATAAAATTACCTTTACAAAATTTTTTTTATTCAAATCATTTTATTTAATTAACTTTATTCGAATAATTTTTAATAATAAAATAAATAATATAAAATTACTTTTAAGTTTAACATTTAAACTACTTTTACAAATTTTACTTCGATAATCTTATTCAAATCATTTTATTTAATTAACTTTATTCGCATAATTTTTTTATTCGAATAATTTTTACTCGTAATATTATTTATGGCATTAATAAAATTACTTTTACATATTTTACTTCGATAATTTTATTCAAATCATTTTATTTAATTAAATGTATTCGAATAATTTTAGTCGAATAATTTTTTTCGAATTATTTTTTTCGAATAATTTTTATTCGAATAATTAGCTAACATTTATTCCAAAAACTTTTTCTATTACTTTTAAAACTTAAATATTATGTTTAGGCATTATTTCTGCGCCAATAATACTTAATCGAATATTGTTTGATTACAATTTTTAAAAAAGGATCTCTATTCTTTATTATATTTTACTATTTCTCTTTTAGAAGTTACTAAAGACGTCACTGAAGAATGTTTAATACATTTTTTTTAATTATCTCAAAACTTTTATTCGAATATTTTTTACTCGAATAACTTATATTCGAATAACCTTGACTTCAAAGTTTTTATTAAAAAAATAAGCGATATTTGGTGTACTTTGACAAGTTCACTTTTAACTTTTATTCGAATATTATATAAAAGTTGAGATTTATATTGGATTAATTTTTGAACTATTGCTTATATTAAACACCTTAATTTAAGATGCGAAAGAAAATACAGCAAGGCTGTCCAAACTGGCACCAGCGTGCCGAACATCAATCGGCTTCTTACGAGGGCGGTTCGGAAACTTCTTAGCCTAGCACAAAAAGCGCGGTATAAACAGAAAAAAGTTAAGTGTTTTGGAAACTTCCATCTCTGCTATGAACACATGTTAAATTTTGTTTCGATCTGGCAACTCCTTCATATAGAAACAGGTGTTCACAAAAGACGCATCCGCGATTTTTTAACAATGGAAAAATTAGAAATGCGTGGTGTCATTAAATATTTACATAAAAAAGGTTTATCGGGACAAGAAATTCATAATAAGATGGTGAATGTGTTAGGTGAAAGTGCTCCTTCATATGCAACAGTAAAAAATTGGGTTGCTGAATTTAAACGTGGTCGTACAAGCATTGAAGATGAACCACGTAGTGGACGTCCAAAAACAGCAACAACAACATAAATTGTAGCCAAAGTGCATGATATGGTATTAAATGATCGACGAATAAAAGTGCGTGAAATAGCTAATATCATGGGTATCTCAAATGATCGAGTCCATTTAATTTTGCATGAAGAACTACAGATGAAAAAGCTTTCTGGTAGATGGGTGCCGCATTTGTTAACAGTCGACCAAAAACGCATAAGAATGAACATTTCTCAAGCTTATTTGGATCGTTTTAAGCGAAATAAAATGGATTTTAAGCGTCGTTTCATAACTGTTGATGAGACATGGATCCACCACTATACTCCAGAGACAAAAGAACAATCAAACAATGGACTGAAGCTGGAGGAAGTGCCCCAAAGAAGGCAAAAACAATTCAATCGGCTGGTAAGGTTATGGCAACGGTTTTTTGGGACTTCAAAGGTATTTTATTGATTGACTATCTGCAAAAGGGTAAAACAATAAATTCAGAGTACTATTGCAACCTTTTGGATCAATTAAATGTACAAATTCGAGAAAAACGTCCTGGCTTACAACACAAAAAAATAATTTTTCATCAAGACAACGCACCAGCGCACAAGAGTGTTTTAACAATGGCTAAAATCAACGAATTAAAGTACGAGTTGCTTGACCACCAACCTTATTCTCCTGATTTGGCACCCAGTGACTAAGGCTAAGAAGTTTCCGAAACGCCCTCGTATACAAATGAATACACATACGCGCATACATTACTCTCGGTGTGCTCTCAGTGGCCAACCTTGAACTAAAGTGAATATTTAATAAACAAACTAAGCCGAAAAAAGTAAGTAATTAAAAAAGTGTATGGAATAAAAAATTGTTTGTTTGTCGCTTATAGATAGTACAATTCCTGCTAATTATAGTCACCGGTCCGGGAGAAATGGGTTATCGTCCTTGATAGCAATAATCTCTGACTGGTGAAGCCTCTAGTGATCCGGAAGTCGCCTTGTCATACGAGGAGCTAATGTCCAACAAACTCAACACTCCATATCTCGAAAACCGTATGAGGTATCGAAAAACTGATTACGCCAAACGAAAGATCAGGTCGGAAAACCTAAGGAATCGATCTTAACTCAAAACCGCAAAAAATCCACATACGGCATTTAAATTATCAACCGACGATATGTATATAGATAAGTCTTCTTCTTCAGAAAAGACCACCACACGTTAAACCCAAACATGAGAATCAAACGCACTATGACCTTATTGGTGCAGTAAATTGTTTGTGTGTGAAAACACAACTTTTTCCAATGGATTTATTGCAAACCTAGATCAGCAGGCTTATCATAAATAAAATTTCACATGGAAATTTCCGAACGTATGAACAATTAGTATCAAAAAACTTCATAAGATTGCGAAATATTTTAACAATTTATGAAAAAAATCATTCACAAAGATACAAGTATGTCTGTTGGAAAAAGTTAGCTTTTAATTTTATTCGAATTGATAATACGAAATTAAAATCCATGTGAACGAAAAATTTTATTCGGAAATTTTCACATGTGGAATTCATGATATTCAAATTTTTTTATTCGAATATTTTTATTCGAGTATTTTTTATTCGAATATTTTTTATTATTTTTTATTATTATTATTATTAATATGCGTAAAAAACTTATTTTATTTGTTAGTTATATTGCTTAATCGAATAACTTTCATGCAAATAACCTTTGTTTGAAAAGCACAGGTAGAAATTATTCGTATAACGTAACCCGAACACGTTCCGAATTATTCAATTTATTGAAATCTTTTTCTGCAAATATTTATTTTAACAAAAATCGTCTGATATGAAAAGTAGTACATGTATTCGATTACCATTTAATCGAACTTGATATTCGAAATATACTTATAAAAATAGCACAAACAAAATTAAATAATATCTTGAGAATGAATTAAAGTTATTAACTAAACAATGTACATTTATGTTTTTTACATGATTTTAGTTCCATAAAGTACATGTTCGATTTTATATACGAGTATTATTTTCATGCGTTAATAAAAAACCAATGTAGAAATGTATAACCTAAATTTTATTTGCAAAGTACGTACATCCATCCTTTGCAAGCAACTGAACTATTCCATTTTACTATGAAATTAAATTTAAAAAAGAAGAAAGGAAATTCCTTTAACAAGCAAATTATCTTGAAATTGTCTGACAGGGAAAACTAAACCATGTCTTACAGATACTTTAGGTAGATGAAGAAAGTTTCAGGTACGAGTAGTTTCATGCTTTTAAATAAAAAAAAGAAAAGAAAAAAAGAAACTAAAGCTTTCTTCCCTTATTTGAACATGCACGTAGTTTAGCTTATTAGCATACTGCTGCAGCAGTTGTGCTTTGGGCCGCATTGTGTACGTGGCAGTAATTGTAAAAAAGCAGTTTACACACTATTACCTAAAAAAGGCAGTATGCCAAACATTCGAACCAATTATTCTTCTACACGCATTCTCTAGACGCCCCGTTTTCTTGCGCAGTTAAAGTTGGTGTTTTAGAATGTTTTACTGAATAGCAAGTAGTTGCATATAATTGCATTTTTTATGGCAGTAGTTTAGGGAAAAGCAACAGGATGAAATTAGTTTTTTTTTTTGTTGTTTTTTTTTTATTATGGAACATTTTATATTACGGGCGTGTCCTTGTAAAAAAGCTCCATTTATTATGTTGCAAACAAAAGAAAAGAAACATTATGTTCTTAAGAGAGGGAAAAATTTTTGTGCTAAAAAAATTTTAAAGTTAGGGAAAACTTAAAGGGAATAAGTGTTGATAGTGTTACGAAATGGAAGCCGGGAATTAATGTAGGAAACAAAAAGGGTTTATTATTGCACAAAATTGTGAAAATGGATCGAAAATTATATTTAGAGCAAAATAAATTTTTGAAGAATTTATACTCTATTCACAAGCTTGAAAAATGAAATCAAGTCCTTAAAACTAGGCCATTTAAAACCTTCATTTCTAAAGAGTGAAAGCGTTGGTTCTTCAGCTATAAGTGCTGCCATATCTTAAGTCAAGGGCGACTGATGGGCAGGGAAACCGCATATGTGCAATTGCATGTTTTTTCTGATGTGATGTTTTAATGCGGGGACAAGATCTTTATCAGTTTCAGAACTTTTTATGAATTTTGGCATCGATTTGTTAGTGCATATTTTTGCATATTTTACCTTTTAAAGCATATTTTTGCATATTTTATCATTTGAAGCATGTGTTTGCATATATCAGTCTTACATGCATATTTTTAGCATAATTTTTAAATTTTAGAGTATAATTTACGGTTTAAGGGCATATTTTGCTACTTTATAGAATTTTTTTGATTTTAATATGCTTACAAGCTTATGTGTTGGCCAGAAATTTTTTATTTTTATTTTTCGCCATCTAAATCTCATTTTCAATGTTTCAGTTTTGCTAGTTGTGACGACCTCTACGTTGGAATATTGTAAATGTATAAAAATTTATTTAGATGTGACACGCTTTTATTTTTATTTTAAAATCTACACAGAGAAATCAGTGACTACTAAATACCTCATAAAATAGAACAAAATTAATAAGAAATCTCTATGGTTTTTTTTTCAATAAGCAAATCTTATTAATTTCATAGAGAAAACCTTTTTCAAAAAATCAAGAAGAAATCTTGTAGTTTTTATGAGGTTATCTTATTGATTTTTTCAATAAAAAAAAATCCGTCTTTATTCTCTGTATTCTTATGTATTTTCATTTAAATTACATACATATACATATGTATGTATGTATGTAGTATGTTGTAGATGTTATTTATTTATACCTACATACATACACATTATATTATACCCTTAACTAACTTACTCACCCAGTATTGAACCAGCAAACTTGTACCTGATAGACAAGCACTCTAACCAATATGCTAACAAGCAGCCTGAATAACCATTGAAATTATTGTGAAAACATTCTTATACAAAAATGAAAAAGATTATGAAAAAAAATTGTCTGTATGTTTACTTATAGAAACGAAATAACAAGACACCTCATAAAATCAAGAAGATTTCCTTATTAAAAAAATCAATAAGATGCTTTACACATACTCCTATAGGAACCTACTAAAATCAAGAAGAAAACCTTATTGAAAAAATCAATAAGATAGCCTAATAAAATCAAGAAGAAAACCTTTTTAAAAAAAATTAATAAGGCAACCTAATAAAATCAATAAGAAATCCCTTTAGTTTATAATTTATAAGAAAACATAATAGAATCAAGAGGTTTTTCTCTATGGATTATATTTTTGGTGCCAAAAATAACGGAAATTGAGTAAAGAAAGTTATGAATAATAAGATTTCTTCTTGATTTTATGTGGTTTTCTTCTTGATAAAATTAATAAGATTTACCACATAAAAACAATAATGAATGTCTATGAAAAAATCTTCACTTCTTTCTGCTGGGATACCCCTTAGCCTAAAAACGTTTCTTAATGATTCTATGAGGCAGTTTTTTTTTCTCTGTGTAGGTCAATATTTTGTTGATTTTGCATTAAAAATTATAAATAAAAATCTTGTCCTATAGTTCAGATTATTTTTTTTAGCACGGCATTTATTTTTTGTTAATTTTTTTATTGCTTCTTTTTTTTTTGTTTATTTAATTTTTGTCTCATTAATTTATATGCAAATATTGTTGAATTTTTTAATTAAAAAATATATTTTCATTTACAAATAAACCAATTTATGTTATTTTTAAGAGCATATTTTTTTAGTTTTAGGGCATATTTTCAGGTTTCCCTGCTGAAGAGCCTTGCAAAGCGAATACCCAATAGCTGGTCTCAACTGCTCAGGTGACTAGTTTTCATAAATTTTTTTTTACATCAAAAATTTACATTTTTTTAAAGCGAATTATTTGAAGTATATCTCATATGAATTTGGTCTCATTTCATTTAAATATCTTCAATCAAAGAAAATCCAAAATCATAATCATTACTAAATTTTTTTTTTTAATTATTTTATTCGAACTTATTTATGGACTCGAACCAAATTCGTAGCTTTCTTCATACAAAAACCTCCATTTTAAAACTTTAATAATAGTTTTGCTGTAATTTAAGGAACAGAAGTTTACTCATTTCGTTTCCTAACAATACCTAAATTAAACTTTACTAATCCTCTTTTTTCTCAAGCATTCCAATCTTGCATATTAAATGCGGTATAATAAATAACTTTAGACTGCAAAATCTTTCAAAAAAAAAAAAAAAAAGCAACACAGTCCTGCACAAATCCCAGAAAAATAGCTAAAACCGTAAAGCAAGCGGGAAGAGTAGGAAAAAAAGCAATAAAGCAAACTAAAAATAAATACTCGTACAACGGATAGGATTCTAAATATGTGTAACTAATAGTATACAAGTCAGCGAGAGAGAGAGAGAGAGAGAGATAGATAGAGAGACAGAAAATAGGGAATAGAACATGCACAGTTTTAATGAAATGCACGTACACTCGTAAAGGCACATTCACACAAACACACACACACACGCACACTTATACATTTCTCAAACACACTACCCGTTGCCAGATTTCCCTGTTGCATGGCTGGAGCAGCAAAATAAAATTCCATAATGATTATTTTTTTTATTTTCATCTTCAGCAGGCTACACAACAACAACACGACTACAAATGTTGCTGACTGCTGCATTTTGGCCGTGTAGTCGGCTACTTAATTATATTGACAACGACAGCAACATCATGAGCAGCTGATATTGAAGTGTAAATATATATTTCAGTGTTGCCCACTTCTAAATACTTTACATTTTTTAAAATAAAATTACTTATCAAAAATTTATTTATATCGCGTAAAAATATGAAAACAAATCTAGTTACTTCTTTATATAAATTTTGAAATATTATATATTATCCAATAAATTTAAGCTGTCATTTGTTTAAAATTTTTTATTATATTAGCAGCGTTAAAATTGTATTTTGCATGTTTTCAGCTTCCTGATACTTTTGTCGTTTTTTAAACAATATTAGACTTTCTATTCAACCCGACGTTAATAATTTTTCGCAAATTTTTTGCCACTTTCGGCAATTTTACCGAATTTTTTGCATTCTTTACAGTTTAAGCGATTTTTTTCCAACTTTCGCTAATTATCGTTTTATTTCGCTTTATAAAAATATAATTACTATTGTAATTGACATTAAAATTGTGTAACTTTATTTTTTATTTTGTAATAAAAAATAGATCTAAGCACTAATTTGATTTACATATTTTGCTATATTGTCAGCACTGTTTTTGTTTTAAAGCCATCAAAAATTGACATTAGTTTAATTTTACTACAACGAGAAATGTATTACGGACAACAACCTGCAGCCTGTTACCTTGCTGTCGTCAAAATAATCATGCTCATATAAACATGTGTGTTCTATACTTGACATTTTGAAGTCGGTAGCTTGCTGCGATGAATGTGTTTAATGCCTAAAGGTTCAATCACATGTGTCATACCATAAAGTCGTAGCCATAATCATTGTCATAATAACAAATATGTTTGCTTCACCTATATTACTAGTGCCATAACCATAAGCAGCTGTTTATATTTTCATTTGTTTATTCATTTCAAAAGTGTGCGGCTTACACAAACCATCTTTCACTCATTTTATTATTTGCAAAATTTAGAATAAATGTTTTTAATTATAAAAAAAAACTAAAATAAGTAAAAGTCTAAAATATATATCAAAACTTAGCAAACAATCCAGCAAATGAAAAAAGTAAAAGCACAAAAAAAACAGATGTGTCTCATCAGCAAACAGCTGCTTTGGTTACGCTAAGAGACTAAAAGACAGAAAAATAGCAATAGTTATGGTTCTGGCTTTATGGCAAGTGTACTATAATCAAATACAGTGCTGCCCTTAAGGCTGATCCGAACAGCTGTTTGATTTGCACACAAAGAAATTATTTTGATATTTTAATCCGTAAATTGCGTTTCACTTCTTGTTTCTACATACATAGCAGTTTTGCAATTTTGATAAGAAGATATTGCAACACATTGCTTAAATTATTAAATCAAATTCATAATTTTATTGACTTCTTTTCCCATGTCTCATTGCACCATAATTTGGCGACAGTGACAAAACGGGCCATGTTGCCGTTTTTGTCTACTATTTTTGATAGATTGTGGTTCTGCAGCCTGCCAAGGTCTATGTGTTTAATGCTTTACTCCAAGTTGCACATACCATACATACATATTTTTGTTTGATTTTTTTCTTGTATGCTGCTGCTAAAAGTAAGAGCTTGTTTTGCAGCTGCAATGGAACGTGTTGAAGTTGCATGCAGCGCATTTATTTCTATGTTTATATGGTGTATGTACTAGTATCTGGGTATCAGTGTGTGTGTGTATGTGAGGAACTATCCTTATGCGTATGCAATGTTAGTTAGATTTGTGCATTTTTTAGCTTTCATTATGCCAGAGAGTAGTGCAGAAAAAAAAAATAAATATAGTTTAAATGTTATGAGAAAGGAAAAAATAGGGAAAAAATAACAACAACTGTAGCAGGCAACAACTAAAAAATATAGGTCAAATGTATGCAGCATTAAAAACTTTGTTGTTATTGCTGCTTTTTCTGCTGGCGTTGCCGCCGTTGCTGTTGTTGTTGTTGTGTTGCTCATCATCAACACGTTACGCCAACCCAATCCTCTACTTGAAGTTATTGTATTATATTTGCAACAAGCATAATAGAGATATGGCAAAAAATAATAATAATAATGTGCTTCAATGCAACATGCAACAGTGTGTTCTATACTACATTGTTGAGCTTTACAAAAAATGACTTTGCACTAAAGCCAGCCAGCCAGCCAGCAAAAATTAATAAGAAGAGTCAGTCAGTGCGGCAACAACGATATAACACAAATGTGTTGCTACAACAACAGTTTACGAACAACAACAGCAGTGCAACTGTACTTTTTCTCAACAATGTTTTGCAAATGGTATGAAATGATAACAGTTTGGTAAGGAGTTGTTGTTTAGGTTTTTATATCGAATTTTTATAATTCGGGGCGAAATTGTATAAACTAATATATAATATAAAATATATAATATATAATATATAATATATAATATATAATATATAATATATAATATATAATATATAATATATATAATATATATAATATATAATATATAATATATAATATATAATATATAATATAATATATGATATATAATATATAATATATGATATATAATATGTAATATGTAATATATAATATATAATATATAATATATAATATATAATATATAATATATAATATATAATATATAATATATAATATATAATATATAATATATAATATATAATATATAATATATAATATATAATATATAATATATAATATATAATATATAATATATAATATATAATACATAATATATAATATATAATATATAATATATAATATATAATATATAATATATAATATATAATATATAATCTATAATATATAATATATAATATATATAATATATAATATACAATATATAATATATAATATATAATATATAATATATAATATATAATATAAAATATATAATATATATTATATAATATATGATATATAATATATAATATATAATCTATAATATATAATATATAATATATAATATATAATATATGTATAATATATAATATATGTATAATATATAATATATTAAATATAATATATAATATATGTATAATATATAATATATTAAATATAATATATAATATATTAAATATAATATACAATATGCATTTTAGTCAAGCCGAATCCATGTTACATGGTCGCAACTGTTCAGCTGACTGTTTGTTTAGCTTGTAATTTGAATATACGTTAGAAAAAAAAATCATACACTTTTCAAAGCGAATTGGATTAAGTATATCTGATATGAATTTGCCTTGATTTTAGTTTAAAAAAATATTCGCCAAGGCGAAATTATACCAAGTGGCCTCGACAGACCAAATTATTATTTTTTTCCGCTTGTTAAATAAATCTTCCTCAGCACACTTTTTTTGACAGCTCAAGATATAATATTTTAAGGCAAATTGGGGCATAAATATGCCTTCATGTTTTATATCTCTTATTTTATAATGAGTTTTAAATTATTAAATTTGATTAATAAAATATACTCATGACAAAGCGGTCATTGCCTAGATCTAAGTCCCTTCACCAAATACATTTGCCAATTTTGGAGCTTAAAAATGTGCCAGCTTATATTTTTGTGTTTTTTTTTAGTTCTAAAAATATTACATTTGCACCCACCACTTCATTTCAAAATGAAAATGTTAAAACATTTACATTTTATTATCTACAGCTGCCATCTGTTAAAATTGTTGCAAAAACTTTAATTTAGTTTTTCCTATTTATTTTTCAAGAGAAATTTATTTTTAATTTTTCCCTAATACTTCAGGCGTGCAAACAGAGTTCATTAATGCATGTTGTGTGTATGTGTGTGTGTGTGTGTGAGTGTGTGTGTGTGTGCATGCATGTGTAGATAAATTATGTGTACAACTGTTAATGCTGTTGCTACTACTGACACCGTTATTCTACAGTTGCTGCAATTGTACTTCTTTCAGCCGAGTTGGTAATTTTGTGCGTTTTGAAAGCTCCTGCTTTTTAATTGCCGCGTAAAAGGGTGTAAGTTGTATGTGAGGGGCGAAAGTATGAAACTATGTAATTGTTTTTTGTGTGTACGAAGGCGAGTGTGAGTGAGTGTATGTGTGTGTGTGTGTGTGTGTGTGTGTTAGTTTGATTATCTGGCAAAACTACTGCACTATTTTGTGCATCAGCTTGCTTGTTATTTGTTGTTTAAAAGTTTGTTATTTAGTTTTCTAGTTTAAATTGATAAGACAAGTAAATAGATGTGTTTTTTTTTAATTGTTGCTTTAAATTTTCTTTTCCTAGATTTAAATTAAAATACAAGGTAAACTGCTGCTACTTTTTATTGGCAAGATTGCTGTTATTTAATTAGCTAAACTAATTTTGAGGCATTTTAATTGGCATGTAAAGCGGCAGAATTATTTTCAATGCAATAATTACAGTGTGACAGCTATAAATCACTTTTGCAAAATTTGTAGTTTGTAAGACTATTTGGACACATCATTTTAAAATTTTTAAAAATTGGATTACAACCTCAAAAATTGAAGTAATTGATAATATGCACATTGTCACAAAAAAGTCCAACTTATGTGATGTTAACTTTTCTTGAAAAACTGCTATTTTATTTAGTGAAAGGTAGGAAAAAACAGTTGAACAGCATGATTCGTATATGGAGATGCCTTTACACAATTTTTCAACGATTTTGAGAACAAATATATTTTAAGCTTAAGTTTTTCCTTAAAAATTTGCTTCTGATTTAAAAACTTCAAATCATGATCGTTAGAAAAGTAGTGAACAGTTGTATTTAAGACAATTTTAAACAACTTTGAATTGAGCTACCAAGGCGAATCCGTCTCAGGTGGTCTCAATAGCCCATGTGACTACTTTCGCCGTTTGTAATTTGAATATCCCTTAGATGCTCATTTTTGAGCTCATTTTTTTGGCATCCAAAGCATGAATTTTTGATATCGAATTGAGCTGAGTGTGCAATATATTAATATCCTTAGGAGATCAAGGGATAGAAAAAAATATAATTAAAATAATATTAGATTTTTAAGCTCTTTCTTTTTAGTTTTTTTTAACGATCGTAGGAAATAATAAATAATTATTATATTCATAAAATTTGTTTAACTTCCCGCTATAGCAGGTAACTGGTTTTATCCCACTTTTTGCACACATAATTTGAATCATATTTCAATACTTTTGGGGTCCTGTGAGCCAATTCTAATTATTTTCGCAATTCATGTATGTGTAAATGTGTATGTGTGGTTGACTACAAGAAAAGTTAACTTATAGTTAACTTTTCCTAGACTGTCTTAAAGCTAGCTGCAAAGTCATCCAGAACAAACTTAAAATTAATTCTTAAGCTGAGTACGTAATCGAATTTGATAAGAGCCAAAAAATTTAGCCTCAGCTACTTTAAAACTCATTTCAGTTTTATATTAACAATTTGCTGTTGTTCTTTTAGATGGCAGCTTAGCTGAGTGGTAGCGCGTTGAATACACAACATGTTCGAACCCCAGAAAATTTTTTTAATTTACTCACTACCAGGTGATTTAAAAAAGTCAACTTTAAGTTAGCTGAAAGTAGTGCAGAGTGAGACTATTGACTATCGCCTAGGACATCGCAATGTTAAAATAGCCAGTTGATTACATTACAAAGTAATCCAAGTGTCAGTCAGTACTAGTTGCGAAATAGTTAGCTTAAAGTTAGTTTAAAGTTAGCCAATATTCCGACAGGGTATATGCAAACATCTCATTACCCAGTTGGCCGGATCGCCTTGCACGACATTGTCATCTATGATTATTATACTACTTATTCTTTGTTATTTAGTTTTCCAGTTGATAATTTAAAGGAAATGTTCGTTCACGACAATCTGAATGACAATGTCTTGCATGTTGTGTTTAGTTAAACACTCCTGACTTTGTTGATGACAATCTGAGCGATAAATCATGTGTTTTCTCTTCAATCTCTTGCCTCTGGTTGACAAAGTTCTAGGTGCTGCGCTTACCACCTCTCTACAAATTTATAAGCATGCAGCCTCAGTTCGAATCTCAGCTAAATTAGTTGAGATTCCCTTTCATTTAAAATTAGTTTTAAATGAAAGGGAAAAGGCAAGTGAGCAAAAAAAATTTAATTTGTGTGTTATAAATATCAATCAAGATTTGTTGTGTTGAGTGAAATTGTCGCTCAAGAACTCACACTATCATTTTGTGAATGACAATTGATATGGTGGTGGAAATTGTCGATGGTGTGGCCTTGCATAATGTTGTAGCCATTTTGTAGAAAATTGTGTCAACGATTTCTTTAAGCTATCGTCAATGTCTTCCAGGTTTTTCTATTGTCTTGTACTCATCGTTTAAGATGTCTGACAGACATGGTCGACTGGGATTTTAAGAAAGGTTCAACAGATCGGCAATTAGTTTGCAGCAATGGAAAGATATTGAAGTCATTTAACATTATGTAAGATAGTGAATAGAATCTTTTATAAAGACTTCGACAATTTTCGTAAGTAAAATTGTTACAAAATAAATTTTTTTTTAATTTTGAACTATTGCTTGATGGGCCACCTCAAAATCTAAATAGCTTTTAACCTCAAAAACACACGTCGATTACTGCTAATTTAACTGAAATTGGAGAGATTTCTTTTCTTAAATAAGTTCAAAAATCCTTTTTATTTAAAACTTAGAAAAGCATTTGAAAATTTAGTTGAGTCAATTAAACTATTGTTTAAAAATTAAAATTTTTGAATTAAAACTTTATTTGAGTCAATGCAACTCTAATGCAATTGTCTAAAAATGAGAAGTTTGATTAAAATTTTCATTTAGTCAATTCAATTAGTGTTCAAAAATTAAACTGATTAAAAGTTTAATTTAAGCAATTAAACTTTTGCTTAAAAATTTAATAAAAATTTCAATTAAAACAATTGAGCTATTGTTCAAAATATTAAACGGTTTAAAACTTAAAATTAAAATTTTAGTTCAGTCAATTAAACTTTTGTTTAAAAATTTAACTGATTAAAAAAGTTTAATCAAAATTTTGATTAAAACAATTAAATTGGTGTTCAAAAATTAAACTGCTTAAAAATTTATTTAACTAACAAGACTTTTTAAGAAAAATTTTTTATAAAAATTTGTTTTAAAAACCCTTTATAAAGTTTTATAAATAAGTCTGCAACATTCGGCCATGGCACAGAGTTCAATTCCGTTCGGAATCGGAATTGAATAAGCCACAAAATTTCAAGCCCTAGCCGGAGCATACCTCAGCATACCAACACCTGCCACAGTCTGGGCACACCTGATAAATTTCCGTATTTTAGTTTTCTTTTTTTAGACACCAGCTCCTACAAAAATAGGGTGGGTTGAATTCCGATTCGAACTCTGTGACATGGCCGATTATATATTATATTATTTGAAGAATTTTAACCAGTTGTTAGTTCAACATAAGAAGTATAATTCTATTTTGTGAAAATCTGACCATAACCAAATCATCGCCAGAAAGGACCTTAAAAATAATAATATTATTCAGTTTGGTAATATTAATGGTTCCCGGTATGACGATATTTTACTTTAAATAAAATATGTTTGCTCAATTCGCAAGCCTTGTTGTATGATTTAGGCTCAAATTCACAGTCTTTACTTAACTCATGAAGCTGGTTCAACCAATGAAATTGATCAGCAAAAGCGTTAGTTAAGCCACGAGCGTTTGTTAACTAAAGGCAATTCACATATTCCATTTGCAATAAAGTTACGTATATAAGGCAGACATCTACATCAACTGACACCACACACAGTGGACCAAAACACAGAAGAACGCTGATGAGGAAGGTTTAGTGGTCTTCGAAAACGGCTGGCTGTTCCGTTCAACTATGTGTTGTTGTCAGAATATTTACAACTAACTTTGATGTTATTTGTTCATTAATAATTATCACATGTAATTTGGCTTAAAAAGCGTTACGAACTTTAGCCTATTCAATTCATAAGAATATAGGATTAAAGGCAATGAATTTGGACCTTAAAGTTATATTTAAAAAAACAATTTCGAACAAAATTTCTAAAAAACACAAGATATTTGTAAAAGATTTTTATTAACCACAAAAAAGGGGTGTTATAAGTTTGTATTGTGTGTATGTGTGTTTCTCTCTGAGTCCACGTACAGATCAAACGTCTGAAACCATTTTGATTTAGTTTTTTTCTGTTTAAAAGGTGACTTGATCGAGAAGGTTCTCAGCTATGTTGTAAGAAGAAAAACGGTCCAGTCGTTTAGAAGATATAACATCTTTGCTAGATATATTCGGGGGTTTTAAAATTTAGTTTTTGTTTAACAAATTTTTTTTAAATATTTACCGTATTATTAAACTATTATTAAATAATTATTGTAATATAAGCAATTATTGTATTATAATACAACAAGACTTGTGAATCAATATTTTACTTCGCCACAAAATTATCTTCAATAATTTAAAACTTAATTTCAGCTTTAGCACAAACTTCATTCATTTTGCACTAAAACTTGTTCTAATTAGATTGTGAGTAAATAGAAATTCAATTTCAGCTAAACAAACAGGCCACTTAAACAGCAAGATCTAAAAACAAAAAAATAACTGGACATAATTTCTGCAAATAACTCTAAGCCAATCTATAGTTAATTTATTTTACTCCATTTTGATTTTGTTGTTGGGGGGGGGGGGGCTAAAACGCTTTGTACGTGTACAAGTTTAAGAGCATTTTTAATTTAACTTCAATGTATTTAGTTTTAAATGAAAATAGAAAAAATAAAAATAAAACGAATAAAACAACCTGCCTACACTACAATTGACCAACATTTTTCTCAATGAATTTTTGCTCCAATAAATACAATTTTACAAATTACACTCTTTCGTTTATAGTTTAAGTGTTGTTTATATTTACGAACCAACACACACACACATACACACACACACACTGACACAAACACCCACTCATACCTATACACCCAGCTGCAGCACATTGTTACACATCCACCAGTACAAACAAACAATTTAGCTTAAGTGCAGCAGAAACAGCAACGAGGCAACTTCAACATTCTAAATAAATGCAACAGAAATTAAAGAAGAAGAAGAAGAAGCATAAGAAAAATTATATTCAAACACTTTGTGGCAGGCAACACGAGGAAAACTGAAATGTGTGGCAGACATGTTAAGATATAATAAAAAGTGCTTGACACGACTAAATGCTAGAAGCTTATAGCAAAAATTTGTCTTACAACAATTACTAAATAAGGGTTTCTTCAAGACTTAACCGTAAAGCAAGTGAAAGAAATAAGAAAAATTGAAAGGAAATGCAAGAGTTTGTGAGGGAAAAATATTAAGGAAAAATATAAACTTAAAAAATGCAGCCTAATTTTGGGGGTTTTAAAGTTGACAAGCATACACTCGTAAGTGTTGTAAGCAAATGTGAATTTTAACTAAAAGGAGGCTTATGAGGGCATAAGCAAAATGTTATCCAAAGGAATATGACACCAACAAATGGGATTTTATTTATTTATTTATGTGTCTAATCTTAAGGAAGAAAATTCTAAGATTAGATTTAATTTGAGAGCACTAGCTACATTGGCTATCGACTAAAAAATGCGATAAATTCAAAGTTTGTTTAGTAAAACCAGCAAAATCTAAAGGACAGTTTCAGAGCTGGACAATTCCAACTTTTTGGTATATAAAAGTAACTAGCTGGAATTCATATCTAAGAAATTTATTATACGACATTTTGTCAGAACTTTATTATAATTTCAAATTTATTTGCTGGCTGAACTCTACTGATGATTTGTTACAGCAACAATGAAATGCATATAGAGAACGCTTAACCACCAGCAAATAAATTTCAAATTAAAGCTGGAATTATTTTTTGGTTTTTCTTTTTTGTTAAATAAACACATTTCATATTTTAGTAAGAATTAAATAGGTATTTAAAAAAATAATAAAATCCAGGGTTGGAAAATTTAATTTTATTTTTGGCATACAAAAGTAGTAACGTTCTAAAAATAAATGTTTTCTTTTTCTGCATAAATTAAACATACATATTTTATATTTTTAAAACAAAATACAAAAATTTAGAAAGATCATGCCAGAGTTGGAAAATTTAAACTTTTTTTGGTACATATATAAAAATAACTAGGACGAATTAATTTTTTCTTTTTGTTTATAAATTATATATTTTTTATGTTTTAGAAAGAAAGAGTTTGGCATAAAAAATTTCAAAGAGATAAAACAGTTCCAGAGCTGGAAAACTTTTGGAAACTTTTTTTTTTTGTATATATAAAGTATAAGAGTGTCCATTATTTATTTTTTTTATTTCTTACATTCTCACCCACCAAAACGGTTCAGTTTTATGTAAAAAAAAACACAAAAAAATTTCATATCAATATGTTGTGGTTTAGGGGGTGCGTCCGCCCCTCAAAGTTGGCCTTCAAGCACATTTTTCAATGTAATTTTTAGCATATGACTATCTTTTTAAAAAAACATTTTACAAGAAAATGATGTATGACAATATTTTAGCTCTTCTAGTCTACAACATTAGTCTCAAAGATAGTTTTTAGCTAAAATTAATATTTTAGGAAATAATGAAGAAAATAACCAACAATATACCGAAATTGCATTTATATGGAAATAATTTACTAAGCTTTTACAATACGAGTTTATATCTATTAAATTATTTCGTACATATATTTAGTATAGTCATAAAAAACTTAAAAAAAACTTACATAGAATATATGGGCTTGGGGACTAACTTTGAGGGCCGGACGCATCGCCTAAAACACAACGTATCGCAATGAAATTTTTTTGTATTTTTTTTTTAAATAAAACTAAACCAATTGGGGGGATGAGAATATAACGAAATAAATAACTAATAAAATCAGAAAGCTCTAAAATAAAATTCCATAGTTGGAAGATTGAAACTCTCTGTTTGGTACAAAAAAAAGGAAGTAAATTAAATTTTTTTTTGCTCTTTAATTAAACATATTTTATATTTTAGCAAGATCTTTACTCAAGAGTTTTTAATACTTTTGGTGAAAGGACATCACATAAAATATATCGCTAAAGAATAGTCATAGTTACAAAATTAATTAAAGAACATGTTCCATTTCCCTGAAACTATTCTTTTTACTGAACATAATATTGCTAACCAAGTATATAAATGAACGTACAAAATTGGCAATATGATGCTTGAATCGGAACACTTGACAGTTTTGTAATATAACGATTTATTAAAATGAAATAAGTTCGCTTGATTGGTATAGAGGTACAATACCAGCATTATTTTATGAATACGATTTTCCTTGTAATTTGAGCGATTTTTTTGCCTCCATACAAATCGACCCCATACAAACATTTGTGATTTTTTGAGATATTTGTATGGGGAACCCCTTAGGGGTAGTTCCAGGGGGTGTGCCACTGGCATAGGTGGGTCGGCCCTCGAAAATTAGTGGGGGTCAGTCATACATTTTGACTCGCTTGAGGAGCTCTAAATGGGTCAAAGTGAAATTTTTTAAAACTTCACCCTTCTTTTCTTCTTTGTCGCTTACGATAAAATCGAAAATAAGGCTCGATTTGTCTTACTTAAAGTTTTTAAACACTGAATTCAATTGGCACGCTTGTATTTGCATTTCCAGCAACAAGTTTATTATTTTATTATTGCTTCATGGAAAACTTTACGCTCTGCACAAAAGCTCTAAAGAAAAACATTTAAATTGAGGCTTGGCGAATTTCCTTTTCTTTCTTTATACCAGGAGAATATAAGACAGGCAAAAATAGTATGCATAGCACTAAGAATTGCGTTTCCCTGAAAATCCTGTTTTTTTTTCAAAGAAAAGGTACATACACTTTTCAAACAGCCATGGCCTCGGGCAACTTCCCACGCAATTTTTACTTTTTTTCGTTGAAAGCTCAAAGTAAAGGAACAACAAAATAAAAAGCACAAAAACTAAGTGATATTTATAAAATTTGCTTTTACACCACTTAGTGAAATATACGAGTGTGTACCTTTAACTTACAGTTTATAAAGTACTTTAAGTATCACACTTTATAATTTTAAGAAAACCTTTTGTTCTGTCTTTTTTTATTCTTTTTTGCAAGTATTACACATATTCATTTATTTACGTTATCAAAAAAACTTTATTGTCAATTCCCTGTTTAATTTTTTAAAGCTTAGAAGTTTTCCTCTGTTCCATTTTGCTGCTGTCAGACATCTTATTTTATTATCAAGCACAGTCAAACGCTTTGACTTATATACATAGACACATATACACATGCAGAGAACTTATGACATCCTGTTTTTCATAAACTAGTACATAACCCAGCTAGCATTTGGGTGATCACACAGAGAAAAAACTGCCTCATAGAATCAATAAGATTTTCTCTATGAAACGTTTTTAGGCTAAGGGGTATCCCCCCAGCAGAAAGAAGCGAAGATTTTTTCATAGAGATTCCTTATTGTTTTTATGTGGTAAATCTTATTAATTTTATCAAGAAGACAACCACATAAAATCAAGAAGAAATCTTATTATTCACAACTTTTTTTTACTCAATTTCCGTTATTTTTGGCACCAAAAAAACAATCCATAGAGAAAAACTACTTGATTCTATTAGGCTTTTTTTATAAATTGTAAATTAAAGGGATTTCTAATTGATTTTATTAGGTTGCCTTATTAATTTTTTTAAAAAGGGTTTCTTCTTGATTTTATTAGGCTATCTTATTGATTTTTTCAATAAGGTTTTCTGCTTGATTTTAGTAGGTTCCTATATGATTATGTGTAAAGCATCTTATTGATTTTTTAATAAGGAAATCTTCTTGATTTTATGAGGTGTCTTGTTATTTCATATCTTTAAGTATAAGAATGTTTGCACAATAATTTCAATGGTTATTCAGGCTGCTTGTTAGCATATTGGTTAGAGTGCTTGTCTATCAGGTAGAAGTTTGCTAGTTCAATACTTGGTGAGTAAGTTAGTTAATAATATAACCTAATGTGTATGTATTTGTGTATGTATGTATAAATAAATAACATCTACAACATACTACATACATACATACATATGTATATGGTATAGAATTACATAAGTACTGAGAATAAAAACGCAATTTTGTTTTTATTTTTTTATTAAAAAAATCAATAAGATAATCTCATAAAAACTACAATATTTTTTCTTGATTTTTTCAAAAAGGTTTTCTCAATGAAATTAATAAGATTTCCTTATTGAAAAAAAACCATAGAGATTTCTTATTAATTTTGTTCTATTTTATGAGGTATTTAGTAGGCACTGTCTTCTCTGTGCACTTTTTGCAGAAATTGATGATTAAAAACTGATTTATTACTTGGTGGATTGAAAAAGGATTCACTTATAATTCATCTATATGATCAAATAATGTTTTCTTGAAAATAGTGGAACAAAATGCAAAGAAACCTCAAAAAGTTGAATTTAATGATTTAACACTACCAGATAATTGCTCAGAAATTAATCAGCAAATCGTATCATAAATTATTCTCCGGCATGATTCATCTTTAGGGTACAATTTTCTCACAACGGGAGTACCATTTATGATCCAAAAATTAGCTCCTATGCGGTTATTTCTCCCACTAAGCTGATTCGGAAAAGAATCGATTATGATACAAAGTGCTAGTGCTAGGGTATTTAATTTTATATGCATGTGTGGATGCATGTTTGCGCGCGTGTGTGTGTGTGTATGTGTGAGTTAAAGAATATTAGTATGTATAAGGTGAAACTTTAAGCAGAAATTTATTGTGCTGGTTCATCTAATGACAGTTAAAGAATTAAATGATTTTCCTTTTGCTTGTGGTGAATTTTTTATGTATTTTTTTTGCTAGATGTGATTATACGTTAAAATATCCAATTTTTATTCAGTTACAGTCATCACTCGTTAGCTTGAACTTAAAGGAAGGAGAGAGTGTTGGCTCAGCTTAATATTAGTTAAAATAATCATAGGGCAGTTAAAAGACTAATTCAATGAAACAAATATGTATATATGATTTGGTGAGTACAAAAAAATCCTTAATGGTTTTGAAAATTCCAAACAAAATGTCTTTAAACAAAAAGAAATATATAGGTTTTTTGTGTTGTTTAAAAACAAATAGATGGTCTTTATGTAGTTTTATTTTCCAATTACGTTGAAGTAATTAGTTTTTACCACTCGACTCTAGTCTTAAACTTATAGAATGGTCCTCAAAACATTAGAGCACTATCTGGATTATAAAGCTACATAAAACTCTCTTTCATTGCAGTAGCACCGCTTTGGTGAGTATATCAGGACATCTTATTGTTATAGCAAGGATGTTAAAAATTGTGTGTTTTTAGTTAAGTCCTTAAAACTTGTTTTATAAAAAATTTTTTAACCTTTATGTAGTTTTGCACGCTGACTACGAAAATAGCTTTCATATTTTGCTAGCCTCCTGTAGTTTCAGAGATTTTGTGCATTTTATTAAAAAAACACGTATTAAATTTATTCGTACATTTTTTTTCTTATGTCCTTAAAACTACAGCTGCTAGAGAAAATCCAATGATGATGACATATAAACAACAACTATTTAAACAACAAAACCACTGTTTTGCTGTGTTAGCTTAGTTAGCTTAAGCATTTTTATTGGAACTTTATTTGCGAAAATTTTTTTAAGCAAAAACAAGCCCAACCCGCGAGGCGATTATCTTGTTTGAAGAAAACACCTAGGGTCTATGGCGGGAATCGAACCCACAACCTCTGAACTAAGAACAAATAACGCCAAAGTTAATTGTAGACATTCCGCCACACATTCATCAACAGTGTTCTTATGTTGTTTGGTTAAATGTCCCAGCAGAAAAAAAAATTAAGACGGGCTTTCTAACAAAGTAGAAAATTATCATACAAAATTTTGCAAACTAGTAACTTTTGCATCCGAGTATTACTTCTGTGAAGCACTTCAGTAAGACAAAATTTTCATAGCTTTTTAGAGGACGAATGTATTGCTTCTAGCTGGCTCATCTCGAACAAAACTAAAAGCCTCATTCATGCGCAACAGCAAGTGATTGTAGTTAATTTAATTATTATTTTTCGAACTGCATTTGTTTCTATATTCTTATGAATTGAACAGGCTAATGTTCGTATCGCCTTTTAAGCCAACTTACATTAGCCCGTCCAATTCATAAAAATATAGAAGCAAGTGATTCTGTTATATTGGGTCCTTACAAAAGCGCTTCTGGGAAGCAGTAATTTTTGCTGGGTTGTGTGGTGTCAGTTGTTGCAATTTTCAGCTTTATGCACTCATTTTTCAGTGCAAATGGAATACGTGAATTATTTTAATACTCCATATTAAAATTTGTTGAAAGCTTTTGCGTAATGAAAGCTCAATTTTACCATCTGTAATTGTTAATTAATATTAATATGGTCGTTTGTTTTTTACTAATTATGCGTATGTCAGTTAATTTGCTTATTTTATTTTGCTCTACATAAGAGAAGCTTTTCAATTCACATATTCTATTTACACTGAAAAATATGTATATAAAGCTGCAATATGCATTAATTGACACCACAGACAGTGTTGTATGAATATTAAATGGGGACTTCAATCGCACGTGTTACCAAATCTATTGTCTTAGCAATAAACTAGCGATATATTATATATCGAGCCATAACCGCCAAAAAAAAGCTTAACCGAAACATTTTTGGGACGTAAATCGATTGTTCACAATTGTAAATAAACGATTTTGGTCATAAAATTAATTTCGAAAGTTATGTCGCTTAAGCTTTTTTAGGCGATTATGGCACAATTTTGGCTGGACTAAAATTCAAGAATACATACAAGCATAAAAATATTTTGGCATATGCTTTATAGTTTATCAGTCATAAAATTTAAGCTAAACTATTTGTTTTAACAGAAAATTTAAAATCGAAATTTTTTATAAATAGCCTAGAGTTTTATGAAAATAATCGCTGCAAAAAAAAAAGACAAATCTACGTGAACATAAATAGCGATTTCATTTATTTTTTTTGCATTCGAAAAATTCACATTAAATATTTTCCATTGTAACCTGGTTTTTACTCTTTCTGTAAAAATTATGGAAGGTTAGTGAAAGCGTTTTGCGTTGCAGTTAACGATATATATAGTATACGTATATGTGTATATATTTAATCTATATATATAAAAATGAAACGGTCCATGTATGAAATCGCATAACATGAGAACGGCTGGAGGGATTTGGCTGATTTTTTTTTTATTCGATTAGAAATTTTCAGGACATGGTTTGTAAAGAAAAAAAATTAAAAAAATGCCTACTATTCACTTCTCATTTTTTTATGCACAAACTAACAAAGGGGACAATCATTAGTAAAAAACTTCCGAGCAAAGCCGGGGCGGTCAGCTAGTTTTTAATAAATTAACTTTAGGTTCTTAAATTTAAGAAGAAAAATTTATTTATAAAATATGCAACATTATTAAATTCCCTTCAAATCTCCTTTAAAGCCACTAAATATTTCTTATCTATACTTATTTATAAATTTTCAAAATAAGCCTGCATGTGTTTGTGAGATTGTAAAAGTGTATGTATGTATGTATCTTTTGTATGTATCTTTTGTATGTATTTATATACACTTTCTCTTTCCCATAACTTTATACATAATTTCTAATTTTAATTCACGAAAACAAAATTAATACTCGCAAATAAAATTGTGTACACACTTTCAAATGCCACATGAAAATAAAATTTATGCTCTAAACACACACATATACATATACATATACATATTGGAAAAAAAATATATGTATATACAAATTATATACACACAAATTCCCTCAGATATTTATTTACATATATTCACGTCGATAGTGTTATTTTGACACTTTCGGAACATGCGTATAACGCAAATTTGACGTTTCTACTTTCAAAAAAAATTTTTTTTTTAAACAAACGCTTAAGACCGTTACAAAGTATAAAGTGTCGTAAATCGAAAAGGTCAAATTAAGAGAGAAGAAAAAAATAAGCAGCAAAATAACAAATTTTCTATAAGAATTCCCATATACACACATACATACATACATACATACACTCCTGCGAAAGTAACGAAGGCCCCTAAACAAACACACTTACATACATATACACACGCAATAGCTAAACACAATATTCAAAGATGTTGTCATCGCAGCAAAAGATGTAAGGAGCAGCAAACAACTTTTATAACAACATCCATCTCCTTTGCCATATTAAGAAGAAGAAGCAAAAAGTAGTAAAATTTCCCTCGTTAAGAGACTTTATGCCAAAATTAATTCATTTTCTTTGTGGGTTTTTTTTTCCAAAATACTCAAAAGCTCACAGGCAAACATACATACTATCTACATATATAAAAAAAGTAACAAAGTAAAATAAAATATTGTGGCCCACAAAAAGTAATTGAGAGTAAAAAGAAAACCAGAAAGAGTTTTTTTTTTCAAAAAAGAAAATTGCCAACAACAATTTACTCGTAGTTAGTTTACTTGGGAAGAAAATACCACCATGACGACGTTGATGCTACGAAATTGTTATCAAAAGCTTAAAGATGTTTGAAACAAGTTTTGTTTAAAGTAGGATAATACTTAACAACTCTTGAAAGTAGCCAGCCACCTACTGAACTTTTCTAGAAATATAACAAATACAATTACAGTGTAGAACTTTTTAGCAGCGACAGCTTAAAGCAGCTTCTTTCTAATTTGTTTAATTTGTCATTCTAGAGGAAAAATAGGCTGCAAAAATAACCATTCTGAGTTTAATTTATTGGTATGGGTTTGACCATTTCAGTATGTTTTAATTTACTGATGAGGATAATGAATTATATCTTAAGTATAGAAAGTATTTTAGATATGATTATTATTATTATTTATAATTCTTAGCATTATATTTTTTATTGCATTCAATATAATAATATTTTTAGCAACTATAATATTTCAAATAAATATAGTTTATCATTTCAATCTAAACTTGAACCAAAGCCAAATGTTCAATTTATTTTGCAAGTTTATCCAATAAAACTCCTTTTTAGACTTTCCAAATTTGTTTTCTTCAATTTTAAAGCTCTTAAGAAAACAAGCTAAATTTTCTACTTTTGAAATTTGCTAACAGTTTGTCAAGACAACTTTGACGTAAGAAATATCCTTAAAAAACAAGTTTTTAAGTATAAAAACTTCCTTTTAGTAATGTACATTTTATGAAAGAAGAGTATTAAGGAAGAAAGTTACTTTTTAAAAAAGAACAAAAGCTTATTTTACTTGCTAACTTTTTTAAAAAGAAGCTTTTGAAAAAGTACCCGTTGAAAAAAGTACCTTTTGAAAAAAGTATCTTTCGGAAAAAATACCTTTTACAAAAAGTTACATTTTAAAAAGTACCTTTTGCAAAAAGTGCCTTCTGATAAAATCATTTTTCGAAAAAGTAGCTTTTGAAATAATAATAAGAACCCTTTGAAAAAGTACCTTTCAAAAAAGTACCTTTTAAAGAAAGTTACTTTTTTCTCCAGAAAAAGGAAGTTTTTTTAAAGCCCACACATACTTTTTTCCAAGGATACGCGTTTCGCCAAAGTTGTCTTGACTTGTTGTTGTCTTGTTAGCAAAAAATTTAGCTTGTTTTTTTAGAGCCTTAAAATTTATGAAAACAAATTTGGAAAGTCTTAAAAAAAGCCTTTTAAAAAAGTACCTGTTGAAAAAAGTACCCTTTGAAAAAAGTACCTTTCGAAAAAATTACCTTTTGAAGAAAGTTACTTTTTTATAAAGAACCTTTTGAAAAAAGTACATTTTATAAAAATTACCTTTTCAAAAAAAATACCTTTTACAAAAAAGTACGTTTTAAAACAAGTCCTTTTTTTAGTTGCTTTCGAAAAATTTAGAAAAAGTAGTATTTGAAAAAAGTACCTTTAGAAAAAAAAATATTTGTACCTCTCGCAGTTTATTTTTTTGAGGCAGCTGATTTTGAATTATTTAAGTACCTTTAAACAACTTTCTTTTTTAAATTGAACCTTTCCAAGAAAAATCGCTCTAAAAAGCATTTTTAAACAAGAAACACGCGAAAACAGTCGGGTAAAAATACCTTTTAAGAAAAATATATTTTGAGAAACTGTTTTGGAAAAAAATTACATTTTGAAAGAATTAATTTTGAGAATTTTTAAAATTTTTTAAAATGGAACCTTAAGAAAGAACACTTCTAAGAAGAACATTTTTAGAAAATTATTTAAAAAGACAGCTTTTAAAAAATGTAATCTTGAAAAAAGACCTTTTCCAAAAAGTACATTTAGAAAAAAAAATACCTTTTAAAAAAGGAGCTTTTGTAAAAAGTACCTTTTGACAAAAATACCTTTAACTAAAGTATCTTTTGAAAATAAGCATCTTTTGACTTTAAAAAAAAAAGTACCTTTTAAAAAAGTACATTTGAAAAAAGTACCTTCCTTTTAAAAAAGTACATTTGAAAAAAGTACATTTGAAAAAAGTATCTTTTAAAAAAGTACATTTGAAAAAGTACCTTTTAAAAAAGTACATTTGAAAAAAGTACCTTTTAAAAAAGTACCTTTTGAGAAAAGTACCTTCAGTTAAAAAGTACATTTTGAGAAAAGTACCTTTCGCTAAAAAAGTACATTTGAAAAAAGTACCTTTTAAAAAAGTACATTTGGAAAAAGTACCTTTTAAAAAAGTACATTTGAAAAAAGTACCTTTTAAAAAAGTACATTTGAAAAAAGTACTTTTTAAAATAGTCCATTTGAAAAAAGTACCTTTAAGAAAGTACCTTTTGAGAAAAGTACCTTCATGATTTGAAAAAAGTCACGCTTTAAACAACATCCTTTTAAAATAGAACCTTTCCAAAAAAGCACCTGGAAAAAGTACCTCTTAAGAAAAATACCTTTTTATATGTAAAACCTTCAAAAAGTTAATTTTTAAAAATTGCATCTTTAAAAATGATTTTTTTAAAGAGTAAGCTTTTTGAAAAATTACTTGCACAAAAAGTAAATTTTAAGAAAAATGACTTTCGCAAAATATGTTTATAAAACTTCTTTCAAAAAGCTATATATTTAAAAAATATCTTTTGAAGAAATTTTGTTTGGAACAAGTATCTCCTACAAAAAGTATCTTAAAAAAATATATTTTGAAAAGGAACCTTTTGAAAAATATACATTTTGAAAAAGTACCTATCGACAAAATTACCTTTTGATGAAGCTGATTTTGACTTAAGTACCTTTTGAGAATGCTTTCTTTCGAACAGAACCTTATAAATTGTTTAAAAAAAACTACTTTTAAAGCAGAACCTTTTAAAAGAAGTTCCCTTTGAATAATATACAATTCGAAAGAAGTACCTTTTGAAAAAAGCTTTTTTTAAGTATCACAAAAAGTAACTTTTTAAAAGTAATTTTTTAAAAAAATACCTTTCGAAAAAAGTACCTAAAATAGTAGTTGGTAAAAAATTACATTTTGAAAAAACAAAACTTAAAATGAACACTTTAGTAAAAGTATTTCTTAAAAAAGTATATTTTCAAAAGAGTATTTTTGGAAAAATAAATTACATTAAAAAAATACGTAAAACAATACTTTTTGGAAAGATTATTTTTTAAAAACAAACAGCTTTTGAAAAAGTACCTATTGAAGAAAGTACCTTTTGAAAAAAGTACTTTTTTTCAAAAAAATACTTTAATAATACTTGTACTAATATTGGAAGAAAAAAACTCTGGGCTTTTAAAAAATAACCCTTGAAAAGAACTTCCATTTGTAAAAAGTACCTTTATTGAACATAAAAAATTTAGAAAAAAGAGTACCTTTTGAAAATTGTACATATCAAATAAACTTAACAAATGAAAAGTTTATTTTCTCGCAATGTTCTAAATATTTTATGTGGTATAGACGGCAAAATACTAAATCAGCATCAGTTGCTATTTAGCAGCAATTCAATTATTTTTGATTGCTTTTCATGTAACAACGTGTACAGCAGCAGACAGCAAAGGTGTGTAAGAAGAAGGATAACACTTTATATACCCAGCACAAGCACATTCCTGATTTTATTTTTCTTACATAGTTTGCATTGGTATTGAACATAAGTGTGCGTTTTATTTGTATATGTTCACGATTGAACATAAATCCTTGTTGATAGTCTGTCATCTGCTTGTTTATACTTTTCTGAAGGATTAAAGTTTTTCGAACATAATTCTTCTTTCGCTGTATTTATAGTTTTGGTTTTTTTTGTGTAGTCTGTTTCTAATAGTTTTTCTAAGCTTTTTTTTTTTTGTTATTTTATTTGTAACGTTTTCCCTACTTTATTTTATTTATAGTTATATTTTTTTGTTTGTTTCTGTAATACTTTTGTTGAACTTGTATTCGTAGTTATGATTTGTTGTAAATAAAATAGGCGATGACTGACTGTAAATATGAGAAACACTTACCAAGAGTGGCAGGATGTGAAAAAATTGTTTGTTAACAGCACCTTTGGGTTTGTGTTTGATGTCAGCTAACCTTCAAGTTAGGGTTATAAATTGTTCAATGAACTATTGAAACATAAATGTATGTATAACTTATTACAGCCACATATGGGCAATTCCATGTAATGTCACGTGCTAAAGCAGGTCTTACACGACATGTTTTTTACGTCTGACATTTCAACTTTTCAACTCAGATGTAATTCTGCATGTCTGTCAAAATCGTTGTTTTACATTCGGTTTATAATATTTGGTCACAAACGTGCATGTACAAATACGTCTGACATTGTCTGTGTTTGTTTCCAACAGCTGATCTGTGCTCCAATTTTATTAAATATTTTGTGAAAAGTGGTTTTAAAATGAATACAGAATGTATTTTTCATATACATATGTACATATAATATTAAAAACTTATCTTTATTAAATCTTACTCCATTTCTTAAAAATAAATAAATGAAATTATAGTCTGTCTTTTCTATTAACTTTGTAAATATTTCGCACAACTTTTGCACAAACCTATGTCGGCCTCCGTTTCAAAATGGAGTGTTGCCGGCACAAAAGTATTTCTTTTCTTTTTTGCCGTAAAATGTTCAGTCATTTTAAAGAATTTTTCTTTAAATTCGAAGAATCATGTTAGGATATAAAAATGCAACGCAATTTTATTGCGTGTATATGATTGTTATATAATAGTTAAAAAAAACATAAATATATACTCGTAGGTGTTGTAATATATCAACTTCAGCCGGCTAATGCTGCCGTCAATAGCGGAACGCCGCTAAATGTTTCCTCACGGCATAGATTTTTGACGACATATTTTGCATAACAAAAACAGCTGATGTCAGAAGCTTTGTCAGAAGAAAATAGAACACGCTCTAATTGAAATTTTGTCAGAAGACTTTGCGTCTGACTTTTACAGAAGCAAAGTTTTAAAGGTACCACACGACATGTACATGGTTTACACTGGGAAATATGACAATTCAGACGCAAAAAACATGTCGTCTACGGGGGGCTTAAGCTTGTATTTCAGTGAAAATTAAAATTTTTCTTTATTTGTTAAATTTTTATCTAATTTTTCGACCTTTTTTATAAATAAAATTAAACTGATTTTTTAGGGTCTGTCGCACGATATCGACAGCGTTCGACTTGTCGTATATTTACATACAAAACAAAAAACAAATTATAAAATATTGTTGTTGTTTCCAATGTAACTGTGCGACAAGTCGAACGTTTTCGAGATCGTGGGACAGGCCCTTAAGCTTTACCTCTTTATTTTTTATATACATATAGTTTTATTTCGGTTATTTTTCGGTTAATTTCTTCTTCAAGTAAACTTGAAATTTTTTCACTTCATTATATAAGACCCGCCAAAGTCATTGATAACACTTGGACTCAAAGAAAACATTATGCACTATATACCTAGTCTATATAGTCAGAAAATACCAGCTTAATTAAATGATAAGAAAATATAATAATAATCCAAAACATAATGACAACAAATACAAAAACAAAAATCTGAAATCCTAGATTTCAACAATAAATTTTTCTCACAAAACTCTAATCCCGCACGATTATATTTATTTTTATCTCCAACCTTAAAATTAAACTCAAAACATTTCGTTACAGCTCAAACACACAAAATTATCAACACATGACCCGCATTATGTTTCTCATAATACTCGTAGTTCCAAAAAGAAAGGAAAAAACCAACAACAACAAGAACAACAATATTTAATTCCACACCCTCTAATTTTCGTTAGATACAACTAATTTCATAAAATCTTTTAATACGCAAAACAAAAAAGGAAAAAAAAAAACAACAACAACAACAACAACAACAATAAGCGGGTTCACATACATAAAATTATCTTTAAGTAAAACAAATCTACCGTATCAGAGATCTGAAACTGAACAAAGAAATATTTAGAAGAAACAGAGTTGCCAGATATGTGAGATTTGACGGCAAACGCGGGAATTAGAATTTGTTTTTGGCTGTGAAATTTTTGGAATTAAGATATTTTATCTCCTTGGCGTTTTTTTTTGTGGGTTATAATTTCAATAATATAGAATAATGTTAAAAATATTGTATTTTTGCAAGGTTGGAAACCGAAACAAATAACGGTATCGCTATTGATACCGGTACAATTATTTTTTAAATTTCGGTATCGGTAGCGGTATCGGTATTTTTTTTTATTTCGGTATCGGTATTACCGGTACATACCGTTATCGAGTTTATAATACCGGTATACCGATATTACTGATAAATTTATTATTTCAGGCAGTGGACATAGCAAAAATCTTTTTTTTATTAAATTACTTCAAAAAATGGAGTATTTTTACATATAAAAGGATATATACTTATATGTTTCTATATATGTTTTTATACTATTATTAAACAATAATTTATTTAATTTAAAAAGTGAAACAAGGAGACTGCAGTTAAAATTTTACATATATAAATTATACAATTTGGTTAATTAAACAAAATAGTAAAAATATAAGTTTTGTATATACTGATAAATTACACTGTGTGACAAACTTTGATGAAATCTAAATACCTGGGACGTGTTACTATTTTTCTGCTAGGTATTGTCGAGTATAACAAAAATCGTATTCGAAATTTTCCAGACGCCTCCAAAATCTTGAGTTACGGGGAAAAACCCGCTTTTTCGTACACGTAGGCACTTATCAACTTCTAACTAAGTTAAATACCAACCGATTTTAAATTTATAAACGGATACAGAAAGAAGATACTAAGACCTTTCGAACCATATACATATATCTTGTTTCAGTAAGTTTCAAATGTATGTCTATATTTTTCACCAAATATAATTTATTTTTTCGGTTTTTTCGACACTTTTAAACTTTGGACACATTCTTAGGGAATATTTTTGTACTAGACCCATATTATTTATAACATTCTCCCCCAATTCAGACGAAACGAAAATTTGAATATTTCAATTCAAAGAATAAACAATATTCTTTTAGCCAACTTAAAAACAAAGAGACAATTAACATTAGAAAACTTAAAGCAGGTACTTTTTTCATCTCAAGAGAGGAATCTTTAACTTCAAATATAAAAGTTTAGAAATTTTTTCTCTATCAACCTTATTTATTACGGTGAAGTGTTTAAACAAGACCAAAACCAAATAAAGAAAGTTAATTGAAATATATTTTTGCAAATTTTGCCCATATTACGGTTTACAGATCAACTAAGGTTGGATTGAAACTGAAACAACTTAACTTTTAAACAACATTTTTTTTGGTATTCTGAATAACAACTAATTTTAGTTGTCTTCGAATTAATAATCGAAAAACAAAGGTTCTTATATATATGCTATGTTTTTTTAAACCATAGTATCCATTACAGAACATTTTAAATATTTTTAGTTCTGGGCTTGCTATTTTTCCTTGAGATTCTATGTTTTATGAACATGGCAATAATATTGGTTGACAAATGGGATTGGTTGGCGTCTGAAATAATAATTTCAATAATTTTTTTCCCGGAATCGGTATACCGGTACGTACCGGTAAAGACGTAAACGGTAGTCTGGATACCGGTATTTTCTAACCGAAATGGATTTCGGTATCGGTAACGATACCGTTATCTAATTTTAGCGGTATTTGAATCGGTATTTTTACGATACCGTTTGCCAACCTTGTATTTTTGGTGTAAATAATTTTTTTTTTACAAAATAAACTAGTTTGTGCGAAAGATAAATGTTTTATTTATTTAAGGAAATGCTTGCTCCACTTCCAGAAAATATACAAGGTTGTCAAATGTAGCTGTTTTTTTTTTTTTTTGCCAAACCTGGCGATTTTAAAACGCGTTCCTTGCTCTCAAGGCAGTTGACTTTGTGTCAAGATTTGCGTTACCATGAAATGAGTCCCAAATTAAATAACTCCCAACAAAAATTAAATAAGTTCCAGTCCGACAGAAGTAAATAATTGTGTCTTATTTTATTAAGAACGAAATAATTCCCGATGAAATAAGTAGAAAAAATAATTAAATAAGTCATAACGAAAGGAGTCTTTAATGATAATAGCCTTTAGTCAGCGACTCAAGGTCAATGCGTCTTAATTTTTTTTTGACATTGTTACTTTATAACTATATACATTTTAAGCCGATTGTAAAAATACTTTTTTCCAGTTTGTTCATTGTAAAAAAGTGGGCGAGGACTAGCCTACAATTTTTTTTTATTTGATTTTATGATATTCTACTTTTTTGATTGCTGCGAAACCTAGCAAACACTTTTGGTTCTTGTAATTACAAAATTTTAGAGCTGAAGAAATGGGCGGGGCTACGCCCATTAAAAATTATTATTATATTTCAAGTAATTCTCCTAAACCGATTTTTACGAAATCTACCACTCATTTGAACTCTAAAATAGACAGAATCTTCCATTCGAAAAACTGGGCGCAGTTACGCCCATTAAAATTTAATAATTTATTTTAAGTGGTTCTACTTAACCAATTTCTACAAAATTTAACACACACCAAGAGCTCTAAAAAACGAGCGAAGGCACAACCATTTAAATTTAACTTTATATTTCAAGTACTTGTTCTTAACCAACAGATTAAAAAATTTTTTGAGTTTTTTCGAAAATGTTCTATCCGATCTTTGCATTGAAATCGGTTTACTTTCGGCAGAAATATTTTAATTTTAAGAGCTTTTTGTTTTTAAAAGTATGCAGCAACTAAAGGTAAGAGCTGTTAGTTGTCACTAGCCATAAGCAATTGCATTTCGGTCACTGGCAATGAAACTAAAGTTGACCTGCCATCCGTTATCGAGCCATTAGTAAGCGTCTATAAACTTCATATCGAACACTTAATATATTTCGAAAACTTAAATGAACTAGTAAGTAAAATATAATTTTTTTTATGTTCCCATTGCTCAATACTTATTAAAAACCTCAAATTCGAAACTAAGTTCGAAAATTCGAAGTTAAGTTCGAAAATCAAAATTAATTTAGAAAGCTTAAAATTAAGTTCAAAAATCTTAATTTAAGTTCGAAAAATCAAAATTAAGTTTACAAATTCAAATTTAATAACATCGAAGTTTTGAAATCAAAATGAGAATTTAAGCTTGAGAATTTGAAATCAAGTTTGAGAATTTAAAATGAAGTCCGAAAACTGGAAATTAGCTTCGAAAATTCGAAATTAAGTATGAAAATTTGTAATTAAGTTAAAAAAAATTTAAATTAAGCTCGAGATTTTAAAATTTTAATTAGAAAATCCGAAATTAAGCTTTCAAACGCGAGTTTAAACTCGAGAAATCAACTTTGAAAATTTTAAATTAAGTACGAAAATTCGAAATTAAGTTCGAAAATTTGAATTCAAGTACGAAAATTCGAAATTAAGTTCTAAAATGCGAATTTAGTTCCAGTTTGAAAATTCGAAATTAAGTTCGAAATTTCGAACTTCAAAAATTAATTTATTTTCATAGCCAGTTTAATGTAAAATTAAAACTACTTTGGTTGTCAGAATATATGCGCTGCTTATTGCATGCACTTTTTGATTAAATTGTTTTTTAAGCTTTGCACATAAAGAAATTAGTCATCCATCGGCTTTTGCCTTCACTTTGTTATTTGTTTACATAAATATAATAAAAGATAATTAATTTACATATATGCTCATGATTATTTTTAAGAAAAGAAGAAAATAAAAAATAAAACAATTACATATAGAGAAGCCAAAATTAAATAATTGGAAATTTAAACCTTGACTTGGGTGGCTCGCTTAATTATAAAATATTTTTCTTTTATTTTACATTTTAGTAAAAAAAAAGAAATAATGCGATTACATATTTTGTTAATTTTTTGCTCTTTTTCATTTTAGTTCCCTGTACGTCACAAATGATTCATTTAAAATTCGCTAGAAATTTATAATACAACATTAACTGAATCTCTATTTATAAAAGTATGTAAAGAACAATCATTGAGAAGGGTTTCCATAAACGTTTTAAACTCACATAAATAACAAAGTATTTGAGTGAAAAATACTATTATTGTTATTATTGTTATTATCGTTCCCAGAATAATATGAGTTCTCTAAACAGTTCTTAGTAGCACCCTCATTCTCTAAGACTGTTGTTGTTTCACTCATTTTACAATAACAATACAATAGTTTGAATTAGTTTTATGGTTTGGCGATAATACCAGTCTCTCCTTT
The DNA here is from genome assembly GCA_944452675.1 of Tachina lurida. Lineage (NCBI taxonomy): Eukaryota > Metazoa > Arthropoda > Insecta > Diptera > Tachinidae > Tachina > Tachina lurida. The sequence goes on from OX101753.1 coordinate 12,604,365, forward strand.
TATTTTCCATATTGGTTTCCATTTATTTATTTTGTTTTTGTTTTTGAATTAAGATAAATTGAAACGGACGGAAACTCAACTGAAAGAACCTTAAGACACAAAAAGGTCATTTTATCTCAATACCCACATAAGTATTTATTACTTGTTGTTTGTTTATGAATATTTCTTTTATGTTTCAATGGATCTTTAGTAATTGAAATATATTTAGTTGTAGTAATATACTGGTGAAGTAAGCATCGCTCGTAAAAGATTTGGAAAAACTATTGAAAACATATAAAATATGAATTAGAGAATGTATTACAAAAAATAATAATTTTTCAAGGACGCAATTTAGATAAGCGATAGGTACCTTTAAACCGATCAAAAAGAAGCAAACATTTGAACAGTTTTATTTATTGCGTTTAAGAAAAAAAAAATAATTATATAAAAACAAAGCGTGGAATTTTTATTTTCTAATCCTAATTCTTGTACAATTGGAGAATTTAAAGTAAGTAAAATTTTTCGATATAAAGTGTGATTTTGTTTTAGTGATTGTGATTAAATGATTTTTGATAAGTGTGATAATAAAACATCGGCGATGACGTTCAGAAGAAAGCAGAGGGAGTTGTGTGTTCCTTGCAACATAATCACCCTTATCGGGAATAAGAGGCGAACAATTTATTAGTGTGAAATATTTCCCATTAACCAAAAATTATGAACAAAATATGAAAGTGATACACTGACACTACAACACATTTCAGTGGAACTTTTATTCCCGATAAGTGTGAATCACTGTATTTTAGGATATTAAATAAATAAGGTTGGTCTTGGTTTCAAGGTCAGCGACTCTAAGAAAATTTATTTTGGAAACTCAGTCTTGCACCCTGTTTCCACAAGTCAGACAAACGGCTCGTCTAGAAAATTTGTAGGAAAATCTTTAACACGAGCATTAAAATAAATAAAAAAATGGGGGAAAAATCACTTTGAAGCTCTCTCTCGCTCTCTTCTCTCTCTCTCTCTCTCTCTCTCTCTCTCTCTCTCTCTCTCTCTCTATCTTTTAATCACTACTTTTCTTGTGAATCTTAAAACAGAAATTTAGTTTCAGCGCCTCTTTGATGCTTTGAAAAAAAACCTGCTTTATTTTAAAAACAAAAGCTCCCAAGTGAACATTGCGACAAGGGCGGCCAGATTTTTTTGCGACCTAATTCACTAAATTGATTTTAAAAATCGCCAAAAGTCGCCAAAATCAATTTTATGTAGTTTATCTCAATCAATTAGGCCCTTATTATGAGTTGCATTTGATTTTCGATATTCGCTGGCTATCGAACATCGAAAATCGAATGTTCAATTCATATTATGAGCATCGAAAATTTCGTTGAGCAACGAATTTTCTATCGAACAGAATTTAGCTTTCGATGATGTATTTTAGTATAAAAAATTATTATAAATGATTTTTTTTTTATTTTTAGGTAAAGTTGTTGCTAATTTTTTAAAATGATATTAACAATAAGGACATTCTTTGGCGAATGCTCGTCATAATACCAAATTAAGATTCGTTCGCTCAGTACTTTCGACTACAGTCGAAGATCGAAAATTGCTCATAATAGGGGCCTTACATAACACTTTTTTAAATATAAATTTTTATAAAATAATCTTACAAAAATTTAGCAGAAAATCGCCAAAAGTAGAAATAAAATCGCAGCCAAACTCAAAACGCATTATTTACTATAATTGATATTAGAAAAATTATCAAAATTAAATTATTTTAATTGCTTGCAGAAGAGTTTTGGTAGGATTTATTTTTGAAACTACTCCCTCAACAAAATAATTTTCCAGAATTTCAAAAATTTTGAAGTTAAATTTTGTTAAAATAAATAGGCAACAAACTTATTTATCGCCAGAAAAGTTACCATGTCGCAAAATCAAAAATTTTGACACCAAACAAGTTGAAAAATCGGCATCTAGGGCGAGAAATCGCGTTGACTATGAATATAGCTGATTCCAACATAGAAGAACATCTCTACTTTGTTTACGCTACAACTATAAATAAAAAGGCACATGCGCATCAATCATATTGACGCTCTCTTTCATACTTATTACCGCAGTATGTTTATACTCAGTGTATGGATATTTAGTCAGACAATAAAAATATATTCATGATACTCATGGTATTTATTCATCATTCGCCATCGTATACATACATTTGTGTATACAAAATGAAATGGAAAATGTGTGGGTGGGTGTGCATGTGGCTGTTTGATAATATGCTTTATGTTTTGTTATAAATAAAATAGCCCTGGTAATACGCATGTGTAGCCGACTAATAGTCAGAGTATTTTTATACTAATGCATATGATTGCAGCTCATATAGTCTATAAATTTTAGTTGTTGTCGCTTGTGCTTGTGTAGTTTAAAAATGTAAGAGATGTTTAAAATTATGCGTTTTCAATTTAAAATCAATGATATTGTTTTTATTTTTAGCTGTTTGACGGCCATTACTCAAAGAGTACTTAAAACGATACTTTTGTCATTCTCTGGTCCCAAGTGGGACATTAAGAGCTAAGTTCATGCCTTTTCGAATGGGGGAGAAACTACAACAGTTAGGTTCTCTTGCTTACAAACATGACTCGGCGCAAACAGTAGTTTTTGCTGGGCAATTAATTAATTGAAAACTAATGAAATTTTTTTTTTTGAAAGAGAAGTAGCATTCAAGTAATGATTACCTTCCACTGTTACTAGGTGTTACCTTCTTTATGAAAGGCATAGTAATAGAGAAGACAGTCGATGAAGGACGAGATAGAGGACATTTTCTTCATTTTACAACTCTGCTTTTTTGTACCTTTTTGTTGCAGCGCCTCTGGTGTCAATTAGGCGTATTAAATTTTTAAAGCTGTGTTTAGTAGCCATTTTATTTTACTGTGCCAATGACTCTGCTACACAACATCGACAAAAGAGGCCGCTCTTATGTTACATTAGGATTAGTATCCGCTGAAGCCGGTGTAGTTCAGTGACCAGTGTATATGCCTTCATCAGTTGAACCTTCCTACAACAACTGACTGAAAGGGATACTAATACACATCAGAAACATGTGTTGTGTTGATATTTAATGACTTTGTAGGTGACCGGGATCGAACCTACGAACTTGGGTTTAGTAGTCAACATGTTAATTACTTCAGCCAACCCCCATACAACACAAGTTGTCTATCGAACGAATTCTGTCGACATAGTGGGATGAGGTGTTAGATTTCGAAATATACGGCCTATCCCACGATGTCACCAGAATTCGTTCGATCGACAACTTGTATTGCAAACAAAAATAACATTAGAAAATTTGTTGTTGTTTTCAATACAAGTCGTCGATCGAATGATTTCTAGTGACATCGTGGGGCAGGCCGATAATTTCATTATTATTGCTAAAAAAAAATTACATAATTTTTGCTTTAATCGAATAAGTTTTGGAGGCACCGTGTGCCTCAGGTTTTTTTCAATGTGTTTATTTTTATTTAAGTTTAAAATTTCGGTAAAATTTTTCTAAACTAACATTTTTTCAACTTTTATTTTTCAACAGCTAATAAATATAATAATTCACTCCTTAGCAGTTATTTTCGGTCATCACACCCGCTATTTGTGAAAATGCAGCTTTTGCCCAAAACAACTTTTATACTACTGCAACTTTTTATTATACCCTGGTGTCTAGCAGAGACTTCCCAGCCTTACTGTTACAAAAATGTGACAGAGATCAGCTATAAAGTGGTTACAAAAACCCGACTCAAAACTGTCAGTTCTAAAAATTTCTTTAAGAAAATTATTGCAAAAAAAGATACACAAGTCGAGGTATACGAAGATCAAGAGCCGGTGTACAAAATCAAATTGGAGCGCATCTGCTGCGAGGGCTATAAGTTAAGTGAATATAAGCTGTGCGAACCGCAGTGTGTGGAAAACGGCTGTCCACCACATTCGCATTGTGTGGAACCAGAGGTGTGTGAATGTCAGAAGGGTTATATTTCCGTGCGTTCCACTGCCGATGCTAAGCACTACTGTGAGCCCTTGTGTGAAGAACCATGCCCGGAATATAGCGAATGTGTAGGCCCCAATCAATGTGCCTGCATTAAGGGTTACTATAATGAGCAAAAGAAGTGTAAACCGGTTTGCGCCTCTGGATGTCCCTATGGAGGTGTCTGCATATCCCCCAATAAGTGTAACTGCTCAACGGGCTACGCAGCCAAAGGAGCTTCCTGTTTACCCAGTGAAGAAGAGCAAATGCGAAGTAGCACTTATTATCCAGAATTCACTGATTCAGAGCAATCAAGGGATTCATTTCCGGAAATAGAAACTGATATAGACACCTCCAATGACAATATTGATCCCAATCAAGTATTCGAAGAAAATATTGAAATCACTACATTGTATGTAACGGACGAGGAGTATGCTTCTTCCTCTGAACACTCGCTAGCAGCAGCTAAAAATTGTCCGCTTGACCATGTTTTCCACAAGGGTCAATGTCGTCCTCTAAAGTTTGTTAGCAATGAAGTCGATTGCTGGCTTAAGCCTTGCCAAGATAAGAATGCCGTGTGCTTGGAAAATGGCACTTGTGCCTGTAATGAAGGCTTTAAATGGTTTAGTGCTCAAAGCGTAAATGAGACTAAAAAGGGCATTTGCTTGACTACGGCGGAATATGCCACCAGAATGCAGAATTTGACACAAGAGCCTCTACAAGATACAACTGAAGACGAGCCCACAAATATAACTCTAATTTTCTTTATAACCTTAGGCATACTGATAATAGTTGCAGCTTTGGTATTTTTGAGCTGGAAATTATTGCATAGACAAAAAGGAAAAATAGATGTGCAGGGTAAGTTTTAAGATCATAAAGCCATAACTGCCAAAAACAAGCTTAAGCGCCATAATTTTCGAACTTTATTTTTACACCAAAATTGATTTTCGCCAGAAACACCAAGTAAAAAAATTGCCTCTTAAGCTTTTTTGGCGCTTATGGCTTAATATATTGTTTTTCGTTTATTTCTTTTATACTTAAATTTTTTTATTTTTGTTTTTATTTTTAGGTAAAAATTTGGCCTGCGTTTATGACCATCGCAATTGCAGTGAAAATGAAAAATCGGTTATTTGAAGCATTTAGTTTTTTAAGCAAAACATTATCTTTAATTAGTTTAAATATTAAAATTGAATAAAAGAAAAGTTTTTTGTACAAAAATCTTAAAATATCTTAATTATAAGTTGAATTTTCTTAAAAAAAAGGAATATACATATTTAAAGAAAACCCCGAGAAATTGCCAAAACGAAAAAATCACCTAAACGATAAAAAAAACGCCAGAACTAAAAGAAATCGCTAGAACTAAATTTAATCGCCAAAAACCGAAAAAATCGCCAAAAACCGAAAAAATCCCCTAAAACCGAAAAAAATCGCCAAAAACCGAAAAAATCCCCAAAAACCTAAAAAATCGCCAATAACCAAAAAAAATCCCAAAAAACGGAAAAATCCCCAAAAACTAAAAAAAAATCACCAAAAACCAAAAAATCCCCAAAAACCGAAAAAATCCCCAAAAACCGAAAAAATCGCCAAAAACTGAAAAAAATCACCAAAACGAAGAAAAAACGCCAGATTTAATAAACCGCTAAGAATCCGAAAAAATCGTCATATGTAAGAAAAGTTGTCAAAACTAAAAAAAAACGCTAAGAACCGAAAAAACCTCAAAACGCAAAAAAGCGTCAGAATAAAAATTTTCTAAAACTAAACTAAAAAAACGCAAGAACTAAAGAATCGCATAAACTAAAATAAATCGCTAAGAACCTAAAAAAAATCGTCACTTATAAAAAGTCAAAACCAAAAAAACGCCAAAAACCGAAAATAACGCCAAAACGAAAAAAAGCGTCAGAGTTAAAAAAAATCGCTAAAACTAAATTAAATCGCAAAAAGTCCGACAAAATTGCCATAACGAAAAAAATCGCCATAACTTAAAAAATCGCTTAAACGAAAAAACCACCAGAACTAGAAAAATCTCTAAAACTAAATTAAATCACCAAAAACCGAAAAAATGGCCAAAACGAAAAACAAATCGAAAAAACTTAAAAAATGCCAAAAACAGAAAAAAATTTAAATCAAAACTAAAAAAATGGCCAAAACGAAAAAAAAGCACCAGAATTAAAAAAGATCTCTTACACTAAACTAAATCGCAAAAAACCGGCAAAACTGCCAAAGCGATAAAAAATCGCCAAAACTTAATAACGCCAAAAACCCAAAAAAAACTCCACAAAACGAGAAAAAAAGCCAAAACTAGGAAAAAGCGACAAAACTACGGAAAATGCGCCAAAACTACAAAAAAAAATCGCCAAACCCGAAAAAAAATTTACCGGGTACTTAAAATTTGTTGTTACAGCAACAATGAAATGCATATAGACAGCGCTAAACCACCAGCAAATGAATTTCAAATTGAAATTACCTCTTTTTTAATTATAATATTCACTAATTTTATTAAGCTTTATGGTATCTTGTTTTTATACTAAAAAATTTTTTGCTCATATTTCGATATTTCGCCACTCTTTTGTGTGGTTTCTTCAAGGGAAATATTTTTTGTTACACAAGTGGCGAAATATCGTAATATAAACAAAAAAAATTTAATATAAAAAGAAGAGACCTTAAACTTAACTTAGAGAATATTTAAAAAAAATTGCCAAAACGAAAAAAAAAGATCGCCAAACTAAAAAATTGCCGAAACAAAATTATCGCCACAGTTTAAAAAAATCGCTAAAATGTAAAAAATTGCCAAAACGAAAAAACGGCAAAATTAAAATTATTTAAATTATTTTTTTGAAAAATAATTCTTCTATTTTTTACCTCTTCTTTTAATTATAATATTTTGTAATTATATTAAGCTTATATTCTCTTGTTTTAATATTAGAAAATTTTTTGTTTGTACTTTGATATTTCGCCACTCCTTTGTGGCTTCTTCAGGAAAATACAGTTTATCAAAAAAGTGGCGAAATATCGAAATATAAACAAAAAAGTTTTAATATAAAAACAAGACAGAATATGTTTTAAAAAATGTATACATCAGGTAAGATATTCAATTAAATGTTATGTTAAATGTTTCTTTATTTCTTTATGTACTTTTGAGGAGCGTAAGTAGCTCTATCTTTGCTAAAATATAAGGAAAAGTCTAACCGCATTGATTTGATATACCAGCTTAATTGATTGGTCAACGTACGTGACATCGTACCTGACATTCTGTGGAATTGCCCATATGCAGTGTCCGTACAGAACTTCCAAGATATCTCGCACACTTAAATTTAGGCTAGAAGGAACTTAATGAAAAACCCTTTATACATACATACACATCTACATATATAGTTTTACATATTCAACTGTATCCTTCCATTTACAAATTTATCATTTGCATGATAATTAAATTGAATTAAATTTTTTCCATATTCCTTATTCCAGAAATAAATAATAATAAAAAATAGTGTTATCCTTTTAATGCTTTGTTTTATTTATTTTATTTTTTGCCTAGTTTCTGTTTAGCTTTTGGTCTTTCATATCACACCGACATTATTCACCATCACTACAATATCTACAACATTAGCGAAATGGTTGACGTCAAAGTTCTAAATGAATGAGAGTGAAGGAAGTTTCACAGGATGCCTATAGAAAAATAAAACAGCAAAATAAGCCAAACAAAACGGAAGCTTAAAAAGAGTGAAGCAGCGTTAGTCAAAAGAAGACAAACAGGCTGAGAGACAGACAGACAGCAAAAAAATAAATAAAAAATACCAAAACAACAGTAATAAAATGTTATTTTAAGGCGGAAAACATAACGTTGTTGTGTAGTTTGTATGTGTTTTAAAATTTTCTATTTTTAGTTTTATTTCAAATTAAAAATGACTGCAAGTAAAAATAATAATTTTTGGCAACAAACCAAATATTGCAAACAAAATTATATATGAAATTATGTTCATTTACAAATATGAGTTTTATTTTGAACTAATAGTTTATGGTTAGATGAATTGGCCAACAAGTTGGCAACATGAATTTTTTGCTGCATCTACATATGTCTGTTTGTACAAATGTAAGTATGTATGTATGTATATCTGCAAGGAAAATTTTATAAAAAATGTACAGCCTTATTTATAAAAATTATTAAGGCTTTATAAAGGCTTAAAAAGAAAATTTGTTTTAAAAAAAATCTTTATAAAGCCTTAATAATTTTTATAAATAAGACTGTTATATTTTAAAACATTTTTAGTTTAAACTAAAGTCTTTTATTTAAGGGGGTAACTCCATAAAATTTATACTTTTCCAAGGATTTTAATCCTGCAAACATTTAATAATAGTAAGAGACTGAAAGCACATTATTTTTGCCACAAAAAGGCTGTGACGAATATGAAAGAATATGAAGCACTATTTAGAAGTTTTACAACTTGCTGAAGAATTCACTGATTTACAGCTCTGTTAGTTTGAATTAGGCATGGTCATAAGGGCAAGTCCAAATAATTTTTTAATTATAAAAAATGTCATTGAAAAAGTCTCAAGCAAAAAACAAGTTACAGGAAAAAAAATTAAAAAATATTTAGTGCATACTTTTAGGGGCCGCCAACCGATCTAAAGCAAAAGGCACGTAAAGTTTATGGATATTTAAGAAAATTTTTCAAAATTTCTTGCTCAAGAATTCACTGATTTACAGCTCTGTTAGTTTGAATTAGGCATGGTCATAAGGGCAAGTCCAAATAATTTTTTAATTATAAAAAATGTCATTGAAAAAGTCTCAAGCAAAAAACAAGTTACAGGAAAAAAAAATTAAAAAATATTTAGTGCATACTTTTAGGGGCCGCCAACCGATCTAAAGCAAAAAGCACGTAAAGTTTATGGATATTTAAGAAAATTTTTCAAAATTTCTTGCTCAAGAATTCACTGATTTACAGCTCTGTTAGTTTGAATTAGGCATGGTCATAATGGCAAGTCCAAATAATTTTTTAATTATAAAAAATGTCATTGAAAAAGTCTCAAGCAAAAAACAAGTTACAGGAAAAAAAAATTAAAAAATATCTAGTGCATACTTTTTGGGGCCCCCAACCGATCTAAAGCAAAAACTACGTAAGGTTTATGGATATTTATGAAAATGTATAAAAATTTCAATATTTCAAATTTTAATATATTAAACTAGATAAAGAAAAACCTTAGACAGAATTTAGTAATGATTTTTTTTTGCTGTACTCACCTATTAATATTTAGTTGTATTTGTATATAATATTTAGCATTAATGATAACCATCCAATTGTATTATTTATGACTGTAATCTATAATAATATTCCTCTAAAGTTGACAGTGAATTGTGATTTAATTTGTTAATGGTAGTCTATGGTATTTTTTATTGTAAAAATTTCGTTATTTTAAAAACTTTCTAAGCTAATTACGATTTAGCTACTATTGAATATTAAAGTATGGATTTATGATCTAGAATTTTCTTTTACACTTTTTCATAAACAAACTTCTTTTGTAGCATGTACTGGTTTTTATTTAAAAAGTTATTTAACTATTTTATTACGAGTATGATGGCGGTGATGTATTTATAATCGGTGGTGATAAGATGTTTATGACAAACTGCTATTTTTATGTTGTTTTTTATATATATTCTTTTAGTTGTTAAACTTGTTTATGCTTTGCGGCTGTTCAAATAGCCATGATGAGTTTTTAATTAATTTTACAGAGACGATGCTTGATAAATTAGTTAGTATTAAGTTTTGTAATTTAGCGTTGATAAGTAATTCGTCAATATTTATGTAGAAATTTTTTTTATAAAATTTTTTTTCAACTTTAGTTTAAGTGTAATAATGGTTGGTTTGTTTTATTTTTTTTTTTTTGTTAATTGTATAAAGCTAATTTATGTCTAAATGAAGTACATACCTACATTTTAATTTATTCAAACTGGCTCCAAAAAGTAGGCAATATTTTTTTTTTACCATAGCTATTGCAGGTTTCTGTGCTCAGCCATTTTTTGTTTTTGTTTTTGTTTCAGTTTTATTTTATGTAACTTATAATTTATTATATTAATGGTTTTTTGCTTTCTAATTAAAATTTGTATGTATAATCAATTGATTAATAATTTATGCGATTTTGGGTGTTTTTTTTTTATTTTAATTTTGTTATAATTTGCCTCATTGAATGCAGGCTTCTTTGTTGTAGATAAAATGAGACCGGGTGTTTAGCTATTTCCAATTTATATTTAGTTTGTGCGTTTTGTGTTTAATTTCTTTTATGAACAATTGCTTTTTATTAAAAATGCTAAAAAAAAAGAATTAAGTTTTTCCATTAATAATTATGTTTAAAATTATGGCCCGCCTGCCTTATCAATGATAATTGAATAAAATTAAAAATTTGTGGTGAATGAATTTGTGGTGCACTGACCCAGCTGATAATGCTAACTCACTAGCTGAAATATTTGCCAGTAATCAGCGTCTGCTTGTGCTAGAGACAGTATCCACTACTATGCCTAAGATATTCTCTCGAGCATGGGCAGTAAAAAAGGTTTTGTCGGAACTCAACATAAACAAGTCTCCCGCGCTGGATGACATTCTAGCACTGGACTTAAAGCAGTACTTCTCGACGCTTAGCTAACCTCTTCAGCAGGTTGTACCATACTGGTGAGTTCCAGGTGTGTTGGAATGTTGCTAATGTTACCGCAATCCCTAAAAAAGGGGAAGCTAATAACCCTGAAAATTATCGCCCAAACGCAATATGTTTTGTACCTTCCAAAGTGATGGAAAGTATGGTGAATTTCCATCTTGTAAGGTATTTGGAGTCCAACAGTCCGCTCTACGGGAGACCTACTTGCCCTCCTCTTGGAGAAATTCAATCCACCATTTTGACGAAAGTCAGGTCGTATCTCCTGATCCTGAGTTCCCTCAGGGATCGCACTATAAAAGTTGTTATAGATGGATCCCACAAACGAGTTCAAGGAAAATTTAGGGGTACCGCAAGGTTCCTTTCTTTCACCAACTCTATTCATCATTTTTCTAAATGATCTTCTATGTCAAACTTTCAACCCTATTCAACATTCTCATTCTTCTAAAAAGTGACTTAAAAACAATACTTTATAAACAAAGCGATTTGAAAAAAAAAACAGAAAAACAGCTGTTAATTGCCCTGCCAAGAAGTGCCCTTTAAAATGCTGCCTTTTAAGAAATGCAACTTTATAAAAATTAAAAAAATTTAAAATTAAAAATTTTAGATTCCTTTTTTTCTTAAAAATAACTTTTAATTTTAACCTCAAAACTTTAAGGATAGATTGTGTGTATTCAAAGGATTTTTACGTTTTGAGTTTTTGTTATTTTTCATATAAGTTTGTAACGCTTAGAAACGATATTTTTCACAAAATTTGCCTGTAAGTTTTTGTTTTTTATTTTCTTACCACTTACTAGAATTTATTTATTGCATTATTTTTTGTCTTATACGTTTTAGTTTGTATTTTCATATCTTTAATTTTTCTAATAGTTTCATTGAGCAATTATTTTTCAAAAACATTTGCTGGGTTCGTTTTAAAATTCGTTTTTAACAATTGCTATTATTCCATATCATCACTTTTCGATTTTTTTTCCAAGTTATTATTTTAAATTTTTAATTTTAATATTAGTTTTTTATTAGGCGTAGACTTTGCAAATGTTGTCCTTCAGTGTGTTTGGTTGCCATTTCTCCAGCTAAACAAAATCTAAAATAAAGAGAGAAAAACTTTATATTAACTTTCTTGTGTAAAAACTGTTCACCAATTAATATTTTCAATTAATAATTTACTGATTCATTAAAATTTTTAATTAATGTAATTAATTCGATTGGAAAAATTTAATCAAACTGTTTACAGATGAAAATTTAATTAATTTTTTAAATTGTTAGTGCAAAATTATAATTATTATTATTATATAGTACAAAAGTTTTCATATTACTTTAAGCTGTGTAAATATTTTCGTATAATTTAAGTGCTTAAAATATTATTATAAAGCGATTTATATAAAAACTATAAGATTTCGGCTGCAAATAAAATTAAAAATAAAAAGCCATATTCACAAAAAATATTTTAGGTTTATTTGACGTATTTCTATGGGGAATTTGTCAAATGAACTTGTAATAAACCTAAAACATTTTTTATGAATACGGCGGAAAGTTATCAACATTTCTGTAAGTTTCTTTCTACTTGCAATATTGATAATTTTTTTCCTAATTAAATGCATACTCTTTTATAAATATTTATTTAAATATATATTACATTTTTGAGTAAGACTTAAAAAAATATGTACATAAACTTTTACTTTTTACAAAATAATTTATAGATTCTTCTAAAAGCATTTTATGTTGTCTTACTTTTCTTTCTTTTTTGTATATACATTTTAGAGAATTCATTTATAAAAGCTATTGAAAGAAAACACATGTAGATTCCTAAATATATGTATATTATATATGAAAATATATATATTTTTTTTCTTTTTTAAGCATCTTTCTAAGCATAAAAATTGTAAGAAAAAAATAAAAAAAACATATACACACATTTTTCGCACATTTTTGTTTAAAGTCACCAACACTCTCAAAATATCGCTTCATATACATACATACATAAATATATATTATTTCGCACCAACACTTAGACGAGTACTTACTTACTTATACATACAAAGAGAAGCACTTGGAGTATAAAACATAAAACACAAAGAAGAAGAATAAGAGCTCATGAGATAAATACAGGCACCTGTTATACATGACCATAAAAATGTACATTTGTCCTTGATACGTTTTGCGAACAGAGTAGCAAAAAAAAAAATTATAAAAAAGCAACAGTAGGTTTAATAAACTTAGAAAAGGATATTTAACACTTAAGTGATTAAACTTTTTCTAAAATCAATTTTAATGCAAATAATTTTTTTAAAACATTTGCCTAAATTCTATTTTGTTACATAAAGAGTTTACAAAATATGTATGTATGTATGTATGTATGTATGTATATATATTTTGTTTTGAAAAACTTTTGTATAAAAACGATTTTTTTTTATAAAAAAATTTTCTATAATACTTTTATAAATAAAATTATTTGTTTTGCATAAATAAGCCCTTTAAACATATTATACATATTTTTTTTTGTGAAAGTCAAAAAGAATAAATTAAAAATAATTTTTTTCCTTGTACTCCTACCTATAAAAGTCAAACAGAAATGTGTTGTAGCTTTTTCGATTTAAAGATATTTTCTTATATGTATGTATTGTGCTTAAATATAAGCACACAGCATCATCACCAACACTCCAACACTCACACACAAACTCACCTACTAAGAGCTGAGCACATGTATTTCAATAGCAACTGTTACCCACTTTCATACTAAACAAGATTTTATAAAACTTTTGCTTGCTATTTCACCACACTTGCAAACAACAACAATAACAACAACAACAAACAAACATTTTTAATTTATCAAAACAAAATGGAACAAGTTTCAAAGGCAAAAGGAGCAATATCAAAGCAAATTGATACAAGAATATGGTTACAAACATTTTGTGTTACTACAAACTTGTATTTCTTTAACATGTATAAAAATAATGACAACACACCACACACACACAAACACACACACACACAGTTTTTTACTCTCCTACACATTAACAAACAGCACAAACAAAAACCAGCAGCAACAAAAAATAGCAAAGAAAAAAAACCAGGCAGACACAAAGAGAGAAAGAGCAAATTTCCTTCATTTAGCTTTTACCGTTAACATCAATGACAAAATTTGAAGAGTGTGCTTGATTTGCAATACTAATCCCTACTAAGCACTACAAGAGTGTATATGTACATATATGAATGCAGAAGTGGGTGTGCGTGTGTGTCACACACACACATACAAATTTACTTAGTAGAAACTATTTACGCACATTTGCATAAACATATTAAACGATTTTTAAATCATAACGAACGTTTTTACTTTAATATTTTGAATAGCATTTTATCTTTAGAAAACTATTATATTGTGCAGCATACTTTCAGGTTTATTTAGTAAAATATTTAATAACACAGACGCGAAAAATAAGTTCGATGTTTTCAATTTGCATAAAATTGTTTGTTCAAAAATTCTTTTATATGAAATTTTTACACCGAATTAAATTTGATTTAATTTAATTGAATTTTTTTTTGAGATATGTTTATGATTCAATAAAGGAACTTTATGATAATTGCCAAAGAAGCATATGAAACATGTTTAAAAAGCTGAAAATTAATTACATTGTATTAGATATTTACCAACAAAAGCTTAAATGAAAGTATTTACATTTAATTAAACACTTTAATTGCTCCTATTGAAATAGATACAATTGAAAATAGTTTCCTCAAAGCTGTAACTACTTGACAGATGACAAGTACAAAATAAGCCATTAATAAAAATGGAACAGAATATACTTTAACAACGCACTGAATTTATCAAAGCTGGGCTACAACAGCCCAACAGTGTTGAAAAAAAACCCTAGTTATTCTATTCCTCGTCAGGGCTGTCAGATGTGGCGATTTCTCATCACACGTGCCGAATTTTCAATTTGTTTGGCGTCCCAGTATTTCGTTTGGCGATAAGGAGATTTTTCTGGCTATAAACAATTTGTTGACGATTTTTATGGCTATTTCTTAACAAAATTGATCTTAAAATTAGTTTCTTGAAGGACTACCCTACAAGAATAGAATCAGTCAATTGATCGGTCATTCGATCGGAAGTCATGCAGGATATATTCATCATTGCGTAGAAGATTAAGGGCAAAATTAAAATATATGTGATACGTTTACGTGTGATGTTGCATCTCACTCTAACGACTATAAAACATATAAATGCACTGCTCACTCTACTGCTTTTTATTAATCAATGCTTGCATAAATATTAGTCAAGTTTGACTGATCATAATTGACTAATATACCCCCACAGTTAAGCAATCATACACAGAGAAAAAACTGCCCCATAGAATCAAGAAGATTTTCTCTATGAAAAGTTTTTAGTCTAAAACAAAATAACAAGACACCTCATAAAATCAAGAAAATTTCCTTATTAAAAAAATCAATAAGATGCTTTACACATAATCATATAGGAACCTACTAAAATCAAGAAGAAAACCTTATTGAAAAAATCAATAAGATAGCCTAATAAAATCAAGAAGAAAATCTTTTTAAAAAAATTAATAAGGCAACCTAATAAAGTCAATAGGAAATCCCTATAGTTTACAATTTATAAGAAAACCTAGTAGAATCAAGAAGTTTTTTCCTATGGATTGTTTTTTTTTTGGTGCCAAAAATAGCGGAAATTGAGTAAAAAAAGTTGTGAATAATAAAATTTTTTCTTGATTTTATGTGGTTTTCTTCTTGATAAAATTAATAAGATTTACCACATAAAAACAATAAGGAATCTCTATGAAAAAATCTTCGCTTCCTTCTGCTGGGATACCCCTTAGCCTAAAAACGTTTCATAGAGAAAATCTCATTGATTCTATGAGGCAGTTTTTTCTCTGTGTATAGAATTTAAATGAAAATACAGAAGTACAGAGAATAAAGACGCAATTTTTATTTTTTATGAGGTCGCCTAATAAAAACAAGAAGAAAAGCTTATTGAAAAAATCAATAAGATAACCTAATAAAAACTAGAAGAGTTCTTCTTGATTTCCCTATGAAATTAATAAGATTTCCTTATTGAAAAAAACCATAGAGATTTCTTATTAATTTTGTTCTATTTTGTGAGGTATTTAGTAGGCAGTGTTTTCTCTGTGTAAGTGATTCATATACTGACAATAAAAATAATTTTTATTATTTTGTTTTTTTTTTTATTATAAAAAGTTGATGGAATATTACTTGAAAAGAATATTGTCCTGCATAAGTAGCAGGGAAGGCCATTTGACTGATATTGTTTCCCATTATGAATGGCATAATGGTATGTTTTCTTTGCAATCTACTTTTTATACACAGAAAAAAATTTTTTCTTGCAATAAACACGTTTAATTGAAAAAAAAACGAAAATGAATTAAATATGAAAATGATTCAATTAAACATTTATTTAGCAATTTTATTTAATGTTTAATTGACTCAATAAAAATTTTAATTGATTTTTGGTTTTTTTAACGTGTTTATGGCAGGAAAATTTTTTTTCTGTGTATAGCAATATAAATTCTCTTATTGTAGGGCCCTTTATTATGGATGTATATATATTCTGAACTACTGACTTGATGATAAAGTAATGTAAGCGAAGAAGTTAGAACAAGACCTGGTCTTTCAGAAGCGTTCTTGTTAGAATAGCATTTTTCAACAATTCTCAACCTATTAAATGTCAAAGCTAAGCATTTTGTATTGAAAATATTTTTAGAAATTCAAAGTTCTTATCTAGGAATGTTCATTTTTTCAAGAGCAAAAGTTTGCTAGTAACTGGCATTGCTTTTATTAAAAAATGGTCAAAAATTAAAAAAGTACACTCAGAGAAAAGCTGCAACTTAAAAATAAAAACGCGTCACATTAATTCAATGATTTTCAATATAATAGAAAATGTATATTGAGATACTTCAAAATAATTAAAATTAATAAATTAATACTGTTAATAAATCTTTTTCCATATTGAAAAAACAACCTTCAACATGACTAGACTTTCGTTAATATTTCTTAGTTCAATACTGTTTTGATTGTTTTTAAGCTGTTTTTTCTCTGGGTGTATATTTATTTTTATTAAGAACGAATTTTACAGATTGAAACTAGATATTGTCTGAAAGTTATTGCATTAAAACAAAATTAACAATTGCAAGTACTTGATGCTTTTTATGAGGAGTAAATGTTTTGTTGCATATCTGCAACATGGCGCCATAAAGGGTTAAGGAAGTGTTGCAGCGCCTCTGGTGTCAATGAGGCGTATTAAATTTTCTAAGCTGTGCTTAGTAACCTTTTATATTATGTGTTATTCTACTTCGCCAATGATTCTGGTAAACAATACCGGCGCAGGAGAGCACTTTGATTTTACATTTGGATCCCCTAAGGCCGGCGTAGTTCAGTGACCAGTGACTATGCCTTCATCGCTTGAATTTTCGTACAACAACTGATACGAAGGAACGCTAATGCATATTAGAAAAATTTATGCTGTTGTTACTGTATGACTTTGTCGGCGACCGGTCTCAAACAGAGGACCTTTGGTTTTGTAGTCAAGGTGCTAACTACTTCACTCAACGCCCTACTATTATAATATTTTACTTCCTCGCCCACACATAAAATATTTAATTTTATTTTAGCCTAGTGGATACAATTTTATTGTTAATATTTTCATAGGCACCTTTGACTGATAATATCCCCAATACTTATTTGATCACTTTTTACAAAAGGAACCAAAAATAAGAAAAAAAAAATGCTTAAATATCCCACAAAAATACTTCTAAAAATATGAAGCAACTGCTACACTTTACATTTTTTGACAAAAATCAATCACTTGCGATCGCAGGTAACCGATTTTAATCAAAAAAAAAACGAAGACTAAAAAAATTTCGCTTAAGCTTTTTGGCGGTTATGGCTCGATAATCAGGAGTTTCGTTGAACAAAACCCAGATGTAAGCTTTTGATGTTTATATTTATATTTTTTACCTCTTTCAGTAGAATCAGTCATTTGAAGGAACTTTGTTACTTTTTTTGACAACTGATTTGATCACAAACAGACCCACTGCATGTTGTCACAATGAAATGAAATCTAAAAGCCTTCTATAGTTTTGTTTATCGTTAAATAAAAATAAGTGTAGCTCAATTGATATATTTAGCTTTATGGTAAATGATATATTTTAAATTTTTTTAAGTTAAAAAAACAAACTTCGAAAAAAACTACAAATAGTTTATATCTTTTCAACTGCTGATCAAAACTGCAACCGAATAAGCGATCAATATTTTAATTAAAAAAAACAATTAAAAATTTAATTAAATATTTAAATAAAATTTTAATTGATTACATTAAATTTTTAATTAAACTTTTAGGCAATTACTTTTGTTTAAAAGTTTCAATTATTTAATTAAACTTTTAGCGAATTGTAAATAATCAAAACCCAATTTTTTTTCCTGTTATCCGATTTTTTCTCTGAAACGTAATTCGGATTACTGAAATTTGTTACAGTTAAGCGTATTCACGAATTCCTCGAAAATGCCTAGCCACTTGCATTGACAATATAATAGAAAAATACAATAAAGTACGTAAGAGCGAAAACGACAAATACGATTTGCCATTTAATTTTTGCAAAATTTTTGCAGCCTTAAGTTATGCAATCGATTTCTAATAAATAAATATTCTGCCTTATCGTGGTTGGCGTATTTCAAATACGACTACGACTGTTTGGTAATAGATTAAAGAAGACTTCAACAGTTTTTCTTTAATCTATTACCAAACAGTCGTAGTCGTATTTGAAATACGCCAACCACGATAAGGCAGATTGTCAGTCATTGTTTATTTTTTCACTAAAGCGAAGTAAATTTCATACAAAACGTAGTTGTAGGCTTGCTTTTGTTTCGCTAAAACGAAGTGAATAAGACTAGCTACGCTTAAGATCAGTGCGGGGACTTGTATCGCTTTCAGTAATTCGATTTTTTTTTCAGTAAAGCGTGTTGCGCTAAAGCGACTGTATTTGTAATTTTTTTTTGTCAATTGAAGAAAAATTTTTTTGTGTGTGTTAAAACTTCAAGTATAATTTCTTAATTAATTTTCGAATTTTGTATTTTTATTTAAAATATCAAACCATTTTTGATTCATAGTGATATATGTATGTCAAACAGTTCGTTTTGATTATAAGTATCAATATATCTCGAAAACTGAATACGGTAAAGAGAAATAAAAGTAAATAAAAGAATTTCAAAAAACCCGCTGAAACACAAAAAGACACAAAAAATTCTGCAGCAATTTTTTATTAAAATTATTTTTTTTGTCATTTTATTATGTGATAAATTCTTTGTTTTACTGATGAGTAAAATAATACTAAATATTATTTTATTTAATAACGATTTAAATGGAAATGGAAAGTGATCACAATGGACCCAGTTGGGTCTCCGAGTGGAGGTGCGGTAGGCACCACCCTTCCTAACCTAAACTAAATGTCAATATCGCTAAATGTCTCATAAGTCAGTTTCACTCAAAGCCATTGCAATATTTTGCTGCTGTATATGTCAAAAAAAAAATATCTTCAAAATGTTAATAAAACGTCCAGTAAATGACTGGGAAAAAGCTTTCTCTTCCCTTAAACATTTTTTTTTTCACGCACTTTTTTTAACTTGAGTTTCAAATGTTTAAAAAAATTATGCATACAAAAAATTAAGTTTTAATTTAGTGAAAAAAATTAATTTAAACTGCCAATTATTTAACAAAAAAAAAAATTATAAAATATTTATAATTTTAGTTAATTTTTTTTAATGATTTTAGTCATAAATAATTTTTTTTTAAATATATATAGAAAAAAGTTTTCAATAAAATGATTTATTTTTTTATATTCAATATTATTTTAATTTTTTTTCAATAACTTTTACCTTTTTTCTTGATTCTCTTTACTACAATATTTAAATTTTATTTTTCCAATCTTGAACTTTTTTTTTAAATTTTCTTTTGTGTTTTTCAATTAATATTCTTATAAACTTTTTTTTAATTTTGATTTTTCAACTCCATCACATCAAAAACTATTTAAAATATTATTTTTCATTTCATATGTTTCCTAAAGTAGTTAGAAAAAAAATGTTTTTTTTTTTCTTGGAAAAATTTAGCTTTGAAAAGTTTGCACACTCTTTTTTATCTGTAGTACAATTCTTGTTATTTTTTTCTTTTTTTTTTTTTGCTTTACTGAAATGTGTATTTATTTCTAGTACTTTGTCTGTTTCTCAAACAAACCGTCCACGTTTCTTAGTTTGAAGGAGGAAAAGGCAACAAACAGCACAACCCGAAACCGGAACACCAACTGAAAGTTAATTTAAATCCTTAAAAAGGAGCTACCACAACAGCATATACAGGCTTTTGGCGAGTACTTGAAATATGGGAAATCAACTGGAATGTTTAAAGAGAAGAAGATGCTGGAAGGCGAAGCAGTGAAGAAGCTGTAAAACACTACCACTCTATGCAAAATGCATAAATGCATTAAACACGAAAGAGCAAGAGAAAGTTTGTTAAGAGCACAAAGTTTAAGCAAAAAGCTTTCGCAACTCTTTCTTAGGTGATACGAGTATCCTTAAAAAAAGTTGTTGGTACCAGAAAGCTTTAACTTCAAGTTTATCCCTAAATTAATATACATACAAGTAAGTATGTATCTGCTTGAATGTGCTTGCGTTTTATGTATATTTTATGCTCTGGCTACACATACAGGCTACGACGCTTGGCTTAATACGAAGTATTTTGCACACAGCATACGTACGTACATGACAATTGATATGTAATTGCTAAGAGCAGGAATTAAATAAACATAAAAGAGGTTTTCGGTAACCTAGTTTTTTTTTAAACCAATTTTTGATATTGTTTTTGGTTTCTTAAATGCGTCTTCTTAAATAAATGTTTTTGTGAACAAAATTGTTTACTGCTTTGCCTTGAGTTTAATTATTTAAATGAATGAAAATATATTTTTTGGTAAGGATGTAAAAGCTTTTTTTTATTTCAGTTGATCAGGAATTTTTAAAGTGCAAAAAAAGATTTTTTCTATAAAGCAACTGCTTGACTGTCTTATATGTCAAAAAATAAATAAAAATTTTGCAAAATATTTAAGACTCATAACAAAAATTCATTTTATATTTATATTAAAAATTTCCAAAAAAAGTTAAGGTGAAATAAATTTAAGTTTAATATTTTTTTCAGCCGCACTTTCTTAAAACATGTAAATTGTTTTACTTTTTACGGCATTAAATTTTAATATTAAAGTATTTTACCACTGCTGATTAAAATTTTAATTAAAAATTTAATTGATTTAATTAAACTCTTGTTCAAAAATTTAATTAATTAAAAATGTTTCATTGACACTATTAAATTTTTAACTGATTTTTATTTTTTTTTTCTTTCAATTAAAGAAGACGTTTGGAGAAATATTTTTTTCTGTGTACACACACTATTTTTAACCGACTTCAAGAACTAGGAGGTTACCAATTCGTCATAATAGGGTCACTTGTGGGTACAACTGGGGAGTAAAAATTACTTTTAATGGGCAATAGCAGGAAATCACAATGGACCCAATTGGGTCACCGAGTGGAGGTGCATTTTTGGCACCCCCCTTCCTAACCTATCAATTCGTCTGTATTTTTTTTTTTTAGTTAAAGTACTTCACAACTCGGTATATGTGATACCGATTGTAAAAATTATTTTTTGTCTGAGGAAATATAGCTTCCATTTGGCACAATTATAAAAAATAGTGGGCGGGGACACGCCCATTAGTTTTATAATGTGATTTTGTGCTACTTTGCTCATCGATTGCTACGAAACTTACCCAATATATTGGGCTCTCTTACACAGAGAAAAAACTGCCTCATAGAATCAATAATATTTTCTCTATGAAACGTTTTTAGGCTAAGGGGTATCCCAGCAGAAAGAAGCGAAGATTTTATCATAGAAATTCATTATTGTTTTTATATGGTAAATCTTATTAATTTTATCAGGAAGAAAACCACATAAAATCAAGAAGAAGTCTTATTATTCACAACTTTTTTACTCAATTTCCGTTATTTTTGGCACCAAAAAAACAATCCGTAGAGAAAAACTTCTTGATTCTATTAGGTTTTCTTATAAATTGTAAACTATAGGGATTTCTTATTGATATTATTAGGTTGCCTTATTAATTTTTTTAAAAAGGATTTCTTCTTGATTTTATTAGGCTATCATATTGATTTTTTCAATAAGGTTTTCTTCTTGATTTTAGTAAAACATCTTATTGATTTTTTAAATAAGAAAATCTTCTTGATTCTATGAGGTGTCTTGTTATTTTATATCTATAAATAGACATACAATCTCGAAGATGAAAATATGGGCGGAGCCACACCCTATGAAACCTAAGTTTATATTTTACATGCTTCTATTTGAGCGATTTTTAAGAACCTTGATACACATCCTGAGCTCAGAAAAGGCTTAATCTTGCATTAAAAACATGCGTGGGGCAACGCCTAAAAAATTTTAGTATTATATTTCACGTGCTTGTACTTAACCAATTTTTACGAAACTTGTCACACACGTTGAGCTGCATTCAAAAAAGTGGGCAGAGCCACGCCAACCAGAAATGTTATGTTATATTTCACCTGATTCTGCCTATTTTTAAGGAACTTGGCACACGCACTTTGAGTTCTGAAATGTACTTAATCTTCTGTTAAAAAAAGTGGGCGGGCTACGCCCATTGGGGCTAGTATTAAATTATATGTACTTCTATTTATCGTATGTCCACGAAATTTGGCAGAGAGTTTCGGGTCTTAGATTGACATAATTTTGTGCTTAAAAAAGTGGGCGGGGCCATACCCATTAAAGAATAATATAAATTTGGCATTAAAAAACGTGCGCGGGGCTAAACCTAATGAATTTTAATATTATATTTCATGTGCTTGTACTTTACCAATTTTTACGAAACTAGGAAGACACCATGTTGCATTCAAAATAGTGGGCAGAGCCACGCCCACTAAAATTTAATATTTTATTTCAAGCGCTTTTACTTTACCTATTTTTGCGACACTTGGAACACATTTTAAACTCTGAAAGATATTTAATATTGTGTTAAAAAAGTGGGCGTTGCTACTAAACTCTGAAAGATATTTAATATTGTGTTAAAAAAGTGGGCGTTGCTACGCCCATTAAAATTTAATAATATATTTCACGTGCTTCTACTTAAGCTATTTTTCCGGAACTTGAAAAACACTTTGAATACTGAAATATACTTAATATGAAAAAAAAAACATGAAAAGTTTGTATTCAATTATATATGTAATTTTACTTATCGGATGCCCACGATTACGCCTAATGAATTTTAGTACCATATTTCAAGAGCTTGTACTTAACCAATTTTTACCAAGATCGGCACACACATTGACCTCTTAAGAAGACACAATCTTGCATTTAAAAAGGTGGGCAGAGCCACGCCCACTAAAAATTTAATGTCATATTTCACGTGCTTCCATTTTAACTTTTTTTACGGAACTTGGAACAGACTATGAGCTCAAAATTTTTTCTTAATATTTTGTTCAAAAAAGTGGGCGGGGCTACGCCTATTAAATATAAGTGTTAAATTATATGTATTTTTACTTAACAGATGCCCACAAAACTTTGCAAATAGTTTAGACTCTTAGCACTACATAATTTTTTGCTTAAAGAAGTAGGCGGGGCTATGCCCATTAAACACGAATATTATATTTAATGTCTTTGTACTTAAGCAATTTTTACGAAACTTGGCACACACCTTGAGCAATGACAGTGACGCCTTATTGAATTAACACAATGGGCGGACACTAATATATACCAAACTGGACTTGACCACACCCCTTAATATATAAACTTGGCTCTAAAAATGTTAAAACCAAATTTAAAACAAATTAAACCAACTCCAAAAATAAGCACTAAAAAGTAAAAAATATTTTAGGGCCAATACTACGATATCGATAACGTTCGATTTGTCGCACACTTACATTTTAAACAACAAAATATTAAAATTTGTTTTTGTTTTGAATGTAAGTGTAAGTGAATGGATTCAGTTTAATAAATCTTTTTTATATGTTGTGAAACCGACCAGAGTCTTTGGTGGGCATCGAAACCACACTGATAGTCTAGCACACTACCCACTAAGCTTCCCGACCACTCTTTAAAAATTATGATTAGCTGCTGATATAAATAAAATTTATAAATACTAAAATAATTTAACATTTAAGAAGTTTATTATTTGTCATATTGTCACAAGTTTATTTTAATTGAAATTTATTTGCTACTGGTTAAGCATTTTATTAGTGCTTTGCCACAACATAAGTAGACATCAGCCAAACATTTTTAATAATCACAAACTTTTTATTTTATGCTTATTTTATTCTTATGTGATTTGCAAAAATATTATTTTTATTTGTGAATTTTGCAGTGGTTTTGAAAGTCTTTAGATAACATAAGAGGCTTGTGACTGTTCAAAATGTGTGATTGAAGTTTACTGATAATTTGGCAAAGCACCAATGAAATGCATACAGACGTGCTTAAATGCCAGAAAAAAAATTGCAATAAAAAGTTAAATTATTTATCTAAATATATATATGACACTTGTCGGTAACTAGAGGCACATGTCTTACGCTTATACTCGTATATCCTGGATATTACAGTAATACTTATTATCATTAATATTAAAAAGTTGGCTGCAGGCTAAAAAGATTTGAGAAAAATATATTTAAGTTCTCTGCTTAGGTTCCATTTTATTAATTACTTATTTTAATTAAGCCTTAACTTAACATTACTATTGCTCTTCTATCTGCTTCAATTAATCAGTGATTTTGTCATTAATCTCCCCATAAGTAGGCAACAATAAAAAAAAAATAGTAACAAAACTTTATGCAATATTTGCTCATGGTTGTTAAATTAAAAAATTATAACTCTCTTTAATTTTGTATAGACGTGCATGTGTGTGTGTGTATCCAATATGCTACACGTAATACACACACACACAAACACACATACTTAAACATGCATATCTATACCAGAACTCCCAGACTCCCAAGTTTGCTAAAGCAAAATAATTTGACCATACAGCTTATCATACTCTTTACAGCTTTCGTTTTTGCTACAATTTTCCACTCTCGTAACCAACTAGAGGCAGATAGATGATTTATAGTGCCACAAAATTAATTTTTGAAAATAACAATACAATAAGAATATAAAATACAAAATAAAGAAGGTAGCCACAAAACTAAACCCCCCCCCAAAAAAAAAAAAAAAATTTCATATACTCGTACATATAAAAATAACAAAAGAAAAGTTAAAAAAAAAACCAAAAACATTCGCATGAATGAAATATGACCGACCACTGCTGCTTTTGCTTTGCTACTTTGCCACATCTACTGCTGTTTCGTCTAATTGCTTTGGCTTTGCATTATTCCTCTTTGTTTGACATTTTTCCCAATCGAAAACTTAAAGTGGCAGAAACAAGTGGATACAAACAAAACAGAAAACACAGTATACAGAGCAGAGTACAACAACAGTAACATATTGAACGAACTAAAATAAATAGAAAAAATCAGCCATAATCTATTTAACACACAGACCTATATTTTTTCAATTTCTGCAGTTACACTTGGTAAACTTGTTTACTCCCAAAAAAAATTAAAAAAAAAAAGATTTTTGCAAGTGTATACAATAAAAGTCCATGTCTCTTTAAGGACTTTCAACCCTAATTTATGGCATTGCCATATGACAAACAAAGCTGCGAAAAAGCTTTTACTCTGCTATTCCAGGGTGTTTGTTTTTACTTTTTTTTATTTTGAAAAAACAAATCAGCTAATTGCGGTCTCTCTCTCTCTCGTCCTCTCTCACTGTCTCGAGCTTTGTTTGGAGTTAAGTTTTTGCAACTTGTTCCAGTTTTATCCCAGTTTTCCTTGTAAAATATTTTAACGAAATCCTAATTAAAAGGAAATGAAAAAAAATGCCTTTACATGATTCTGTTCTTTTTACTGCTTGCTTGCTTTCTTTCTTTCCTTCTTTTGCACTCTTTTTACTGCTACGTGCAAGTTTAAGCATGTTAAGGTGTAGTTTGTAAATAATTTTGTGTTTTTGTGTGTATGTATGCGTGTTTAAACGACTTGAATTTTTATTTATTTTTTATTTCCTTCCTTCAGTGAGTTTTCATTAATACAGCGTGGTGAATTTCTTTCAATTGCTGTAAACGGCGTACAAGTTGTTTTGTTTTATGAATTAAAAAAATTTCAGCTGCGGCAAAAGTTTGGCTGTTTACTTTTCTGGTTTAGGCGCACACTTGCAGAAACAACAATGAATTGCAGCATACTTTTAAGGGCGGGCGGTTAAGGAAGTAACATTTGTAGGCTTGTGTGTGTGTTGCTCTGTGTAACAGCTTAGTTAGTGTTTAATGTTAAATTAATTAAGGGCAATTAATTTTAAGCAAAAAAATAAAGTTTTTTACATTGTTTTTTTATTTTTACATTGTTTTTTTATTTATCTATATAGCATTGGAAGCTCAACTTTTTTTTTAATTCAATTCAGTAAGTAGAATAATGCACAAATAAACTTTAGTATAACACTTGTATAACTACAAATTAGTACTTTTTCATAGCAACATCAGAATTTTAAAAATCAGATTCAGATTATTCCATAGCAAAGTTTGAGTTTGTCATATCAAACTCAAGATACTACAAATTAATGCACTAATTCAGTAAGAAGATTTAGGACGTTTTTGTTTGAAAATACTGCTGAGTTCTTGTCTTTGAATTCTCTAAATTATTTTCTTCAAAAATGGTTGTTGTCTTTGATAATGAAAAATAAAATTATTATTACCATGTTTCTAAAACACAAAAATTAAATTAAAGTATTATACAATAGTTTAAAAAATATATGAAAAAATGTTTTTTTTTTTTTAATGCATGAATTTTTATTTATTGTATCTTCATATATGAACTAACAATAAGTATTCAAATCTTAAATCTAAAAAATATAATTAGGCCCGACCAATGTCGGACATAAGCTTAGTAGTAGTTATATATAATACATATGTAAGTAGTGATAATCAAAAGGAAAAAAAAAAATAAAAGTATTTTCAAGAAGTCCCATCTGGAGTGCTGTGAATAAGAGCCATTGTGTCCCTCTTTTTTAGGCGGATGTGTCCAGTAAAGTTCAAAATATTACGGGCAAGCGGATTAGGATGTGACTCGAGCTTTGTTAAATATTTGCCAGCGTATTTTGCAATTTCTTCAGTCACTAGTGGCATATTTAAATCACGATGTATATTTGAATTTTTGATGTACCATGGAGCCGATGTTATCATGCGTAAAATTCTATTTTGCCTGCGTTGAATTTTCTCTACACTTGAAGCTGAAGCAGTGCCCCATAGTTGAATTCCGTAGCACCATATTGGCTTTAAAAGCGACTTGTATATTAAAAGTTTACAGTCTAGGCTAAGTGTTGAATTTCGACCAATCAGCCAATGTACCTGAGTTAGTTTAAGTTTCATTTGAGTTAACTTAGAATCAATGTGGTGTTTCCATGTAAGTCGTCGATCAAGGTGTATACCAAGATATTTCACATGTGAATGTTGAGAAACAACTTGATTGTTAATCCGAATGGGGGAACAAGTATCTCTTCGTAAAGGAAATGTTACTTGAACACACTTTTGTTCATTTACCTTGATTCTCCATAAGTTTAACCAAAGCTCCATCTGGCTAATGTGTTCCTGGAGTTTGCGGGATGCCTCATCAGGGTTTTCATGCATACTAAGGCAGGCTGTATCGTCGGCAAATGTGGAAGTATGGATACTACTGCTCACAGGCATATCACAAGTATAAATTAAATATAAAACTGGTCCCAGTATACTCCCCTGTGGCACACCAGATGAAATTGTTTCAGGCCTACTTGTAAAGTCTCCTTCCGCAACAGTGAACTTACGGGAAATAATGTAACTTTCCAAAAGATTTAAAATGTTTATTGGTAAGTAAGTCTTCAATTTTAAAATAAGGCCTTCATGCCACACTTTATCAAATGCCTGGGAAACGTCAATAAACAGCGCAGAACAATACTTTTTTCCCTCAAAAGTTCTTCTTATAAATTGAACTAATCTGTGAGTTTGTTCAATGGTGCTATGCTGACTTCTAAAACCAAATTGATGGTCTGGTATGCACCCACTACTAATTAGAATTGGGGACAATTTTGTTTTGAGCAGTTTTTCGAAAAGCTTTGACATTGTAGATAGTAGACTTATTGGCCTATATGACTCAGCCTTTGTTATATCTTTGCCCGGCTTTGGAATCATTTTAACCTTGGCAAGTTTCCAGTTGTGTGGATAATACTCCAGTCGTAAAATAGCATTAAATATGAATAACAGGATTCTCATTGCAATACGAGACAAGTTCATCAGCATCTGATTACTAATTCCATCAATACCCGGAGCTTTCTTCGGGTTGAGTTCGGCAATTAATTTTTGTAAATCACGCGTCTTAAACTTTATGTGTTGAGGGGGTAGAGCGACTATATTCGGCAAATCAGCAACACCAGTACATATATTTGGCGTAAAAACGGATTTTAAGTGCTCAGCAAATATTTTACCTTTTTCAGTATCGCTT
Source organism: Tachina lurida (assembly GCA_944452675.1). Lineage (NCBI taxonomy): Eukaryota > Metazoa > Arthropoda > Insecta > Diptera > Tachinidae > Tachina > Tachina lurida. The sequence goes on from OX101753.1 coordinate 12,632,614, forward strand.
CTTGCCCAACCTCCGGTAGATGTGCGTAGAGGTGGCTTATACTCAACGGGTGTTTTAAGCTTTCTGGCAGCGCGCCACAAGGAGTAATTAGACGCCGGTGTAACATCAAGACCCTCCAGATAATTTTTAAGAGATGCAATTTTTTCAGATGCAAGCAACTCTTGGAGTCGTTTAGTGCACTCTTTAAATCTGATTTTATTTTGTGGTGATCTGTGCTGTTGCCATTCCCTTCTAGCCCTTCTTTTTTCACGTACGAGACGTTCAATGTCTGTAGAATAAATTTTATTAAACCCAATCTGCGGATGGGAGATAGTGGCATGTTCAGCAGCCTGTTTAATATTCTCGCTGAGATTGGCAATGTTCGATTCAATATCATCGGGTGTTCTAAGCGTAATGTTTTCCGTACAATGACTGCTGAGATATTTTTTGAACCCCAGCCAATTTACACGATTGATCATCTTCACATATGGGTCAGGTAAGTTACTTCTTAATGGGCTACAAATTGTGATGATCGTCGGGGAGTGATCGGACGAGAGATCAAGAGAAGCTTGAACTTGAATTAAATCCCTAGAGATATTTTTTATGACGCCAAAATCTATAACGTCCGGAATTTTTTGTATGTCAGTAGGCCAATAAGTGGGCTCCCCACTCGAAATGACATCCAAGCCCATTTTTGAAATAGTGTTGAACAATGCTCGACCTCTGGGTGTAACAAGGCGCGAACCCCAGAACGTATGTTTCGCATTGTAATCTCCAGCTGCTACAAAACAAGGTCCAAGAGATTTGTAGAAATCCTCATATTGATTCTCAGTGATTGAAAATCTGGGAGGGGAGTAAATTGATGATATAACGAAATTTGAACAAAAACTTTCAATGCCAATATTTGTTGCTTGTAGGTATTCTTCACAAATGTTATCAAGAACATAGTGCTTGAGTCTTGACTTTATTAGAATTGCTGATCCACCGCAAGCCCTTCCTCTAGGGTCCTTTGTATCATATATAGTGTAGCCATAAATTTTAAAAAGACTTCTCGAAGTCAAATGAGTCTCAGATACTAACATTATATCAATATTTTTTTCCGTGAGGAAGTGCTCAAGTTCATTTTTATGTTGGCGAATGCCGTTTGCGTTCCAGAAACATATTGTTAACGTGTTCATGGCTTATTAAGTATTGCTTGAAGCAGAGTATTCTGCATTCGCAACATTTCTTGCATCATGCTAGTCATATTTGTTGTAAAATTGTTTATAGTTTGCACAAGATTTTCAATAGTGGCTTCAAGGCGATTATAATTAAAGTTTGAGTTTGTATTTGTAGAATTATTTTGCGGTGAAACATTTTGTGTCGGAATAGAACTAGCCTTAGCAGCATCTGCATACGATACACGGGAAGTAACTGGTTGGCTCATTTGCTGAAAAGTGGCAGAGTAAACGTTTGCTGATTGAGCTGGAGCTAATTTAGGTTTTTGCACCATAGTCTTCTTTACCAAAGAGTACACACGACAACCTCTGTAGTTAGCAGTGTGATTTTCTCCACAATTACTGCATTTTTTGTTACTTTGATCTTTCGGTTTATTGCAACTAGCAGTGCCGTGCAACTCGCCGCACACGACACAAACAGTAGGTAATTTGCAGTAAGTTTTAGTATGGCCATATTCTTGACAATTATGGCACTGTACGGGTCCTGAACGCTTGTGTGGTTCTTCAACGGTTATTTTTCGATATAAGAGATATCTTAAATTATATATTGGATGGGTCTCACTCTTTTTCAATTTTATATCATTTGGCTCAAGTTCAACGCGAAATAGAGGTTGAGGGATCTTTTCCCTATGATGAGATTTTTGAAGAATTCGGGCTTCGCCCGCGCTTTAAAATTGTAATGTATCTGTCCATTCCAACTTGTACCTTGAGTTTCGAGCCGCTGTTATCTGTAGTTATAACTTTGTTAAGTGATAAACACGAGCCTGAAGGGGATGATATTACTGACTTAAATGAAGAAGTACTGGGCAACTGTAATGTTAATGCATCATTACTATTTGGCATTGGACAAAGCGAAGTTGATCGCTGACGAAAAATTGGCGTTGCCGTTAACAAAAGATTTTCATCAGATTTATTTTTTATATTTTTTTCATTCAGAGTTTCAGAACTCACAGTAAAATAAGCATTTCTGCCGTTAGAACTCACTTCAAGTTTTTCTGTATTTGAGGAATTCATACAAAGAATTCCTCAAGGGTTATTCGTTTATGTTTTTTTTTTTTTATTTTCGGTATTTTTTGTTTTTGTTATTTATGATTGTTTGTTTGACTTTGAGGTATTCCTCAATGAAAAAATGTGTTTAATATAATGTTTGGAACAAAATCATCAAGCAAATACACGAACCTTCTAGCATAGACAATAAATAATAATTGTTTTAAAGAATCAAAATTGCTTCTTTTTTTCGTCCATAGACAAGACGATACAATCGTCGAACAGAATTAGGGCTTAAATCCCACATTCATACCTAAGCCTGTGCCTCGTTTCTGTAACTTGGGAGAAGTTCTCACTCACATCGAGAAGAACTAAATAATTATATTGGTTATCCTATTTTAAACAGGGTTGGTTATTCAAATAAAAAGTTACAAAAAATATCAACAAATAAAGTTATTGCCTTACTCCACCCGTGTTGTCCTACTCACCCTGTTTTTCGACTCGATAAGTTCTCACATTCCTTACCCTACGTCTACACCTGATATATTTTTATCACAACAAAAGTAAAATTTTATATTGAAAAATAATTTTTTTTGTTAGCTCTTTTTCTATATATGGAATTTGACATTTGTCATGATAAAAATATATCAGGTATAGACATAAGGTTACAGAAACGAGGCTCTAAAGACAATCCACCATATTACCCATAATGAAACCTCTAAGTCAACTCTCTTTGAAAACAGTAACTTTTGACGAAAGTAACTACTTATGAAAGTACTTAATGGAAAAATAATCTTGTAAAAAAAATACTTTTCTAAGGAAGTCTTTTAAAAAACATACATACCTTTTAGAAAAGTACCATTTGAAAAGAAACCCTTTAAAAAAAGTATCATATACATAAATGAAAGTACCTTTTGAACAAGGTACCTTATGAAAAAACTTTCTTTACAATTTTACTTTAAAAAAGTACCTTTTAAAAACTACCTTTTGAAAAAAGTACCTCTTGAAAAAATTACCTTTTGAAAAAATTACCTTTTGCAAAATGTAACTTTTTATAAAAGTATCTTTCGAAAAAAGTACCTTTTGAAAAAACGTACTTTTAAAAAAATTCAACTCTTAAAAAACGACCTTTTAAAATAAGTACCATTTGAAAAAAATACCTTTTAAAAAGAGTACCTGTTAAAAAAGTACCTTTTGAAAAGAGTACCTTTTGAAAAAAGTACATTTTAAAAAGAGTACTTTTTGAAAAAAGTACCTTTTGAAAAAAAGTATGTTGGGAAAAATTTATCTTTTGAAAAAAATATATTTTGAAATTAATACCTTTTGGAAAAAGTATCTTTTGAAAAAAGTACCATTTGATAAAGGTACCTTTTCAAAAAAAAGTACCTTTTGAAAAAAGATACCATTGGAAAAAAGTACCTTTTGAAGCAGTACCTTTTAAAAAGGCAACTTTTAAATAAATTTACCTTTTGAAAAAAGTACCTTTGAAAAGTACCTTTGAAAAAAACTATTTTATATTAAGATACCTTTTAAAAAGCCCAAATTTTGAGGGCTACCTACATTAAAAAAATACTTTTGGAAAAAAGTTTCAATACTTACTTTTTCAAAAGATAGTTTTTGCAGGATTTTTTGAGAAACTACCTTTGACAAGATATGTATGTAACTCTTGGCATAACTTCCGTCAAAGAAAGTATGTGTTTAACCTTTTTAATGAAGTAACTTATATAAAAGTACTTGTTAAAAAAATATACTATTCAAAAAAAAGAGCTTTTAAGTAAGTAGTAAAGTAAGTACCTTTTTAAAAATGTTTCTTAAAAATTCTTTTTGATGAAGTGCACTTTGAAGAGCAGCTTTGGCAAAAGGGTAGATTTTGCAAAAAGTACGTTTTTATATTAGTACATTCATACTTTTTTAAAAACAATATCTTAAAAAAAATAGCTTTAGGAAAGTAAAGCTTGATTAAAGTACACGCACCTTTGAAAGAAGTACCTTTGAAAGAAGAATAAAACCAAAAATCAGTTCAAAATATATTATATTATATTATATATATTATTATATATATTATATATTATATATTATTTATTATATATTATATATTATATATTATATATTATATATTATATATTATATATTATATATTATATATTATATATTGTATATTATATATTATATATTATATATTATATATTATATATTATATATTATATATTATATATTATATATTATATATTATATATTATATATTATATATTATATATTATTTATTATATATTATATATTATATATTATATACTATATACTATATACTATATATTATATATTATTATATTAAACTTTTTAATTAATTAAATTTTCAAACAAAAGTTTAATTGACTTTTTAAATACATTTTTAATTGACTTTTGCTTTTATTTTCAGTCAAAGTTGTTTATTGCAGGAATATTTTTTTTCTGTGAGCGGCTATGTGCCGGTTTCAGGATATCGAAAGAAAACTTTGGACTTACAATTTATATTGAAAACAAAAACAAATTTTCATGTCTTATTGCTGTTTTCATTATAGCTTTTCAGTCGAAGGTTTTCTTCCGATATCGTGAAACAGGCCATATGTCTTTGTTGCTTGAACTTTTTTGAGTTTAAATTTACCCAATCTACCTACGACACTTTTCTAGCTTCGTTGGTATATATTTGCTTATTTTTTTAGAAAATATGCTTCCTCTTTGCAGGATATATATACACAATTCAACGTTTTATGCCTAAAGTTTTACATGCCCAACTGCTGCACTTCAAGCAATAGATATTTAACTCCTTACTAAATACTAAATCTCTAGTGAAATCAGTTAACGACTGTTAAAAAAAATCAACAATAGCCCAAGTGTTGAGATTAACATCCAATATAGTGGAAGCATTCTTTTGTGAAAACATTAAGGTGCAAAAAAACAACACTTAACTAAACAAGGACTCTTGCCACTCAAAAGTCATTGAGGACACTGCATAAGCAATAGAAAACAAATATGAGCAAACAAAGAAGAGACAAATAAAAAATAATACAGAAACTTACATATAGACGTGCATAAAAGTGTGAAGATACATGTATAAAGCTTAGGAAAAGAAAAAATAAATTAGATCATAACTAATAAAACAAAACTAGTTTAACTTTACTTAAGGTGTTAATTTTTTTCGAAAAGCAAAAAGAGTTTACTTTTCATAAAAGAAATGCAAATCAAAAGCAAAATATTTAAATAAAACTATAAATGCCTTAGTTCAGTAAGAGGATTTCGGACGTTTTTGTTTGCAAATACTTTTGAGTTCTTGTTTTTGAATTCCCTAAATTATTTTCCTCAAAAATGGTTGTTGTCTTTGATAATGAAAAATAAAAATATTATTGCCACGTTTTTAAAACATAAAAATTAAATTAAAGTATTATACAATAGTTTGAAAAATATGTTGAATATAATGTTGGGAACAAAATCTTAAAGCAAATACACAAACCTTCTAGCATAGACAATAAATAATAATGGTTTTAAAGAATCACAACTTCGGCTTTTTTTCGTCCATAGACAAGACGATAGAATCGCGGAACAGAATTAGGGCATTAGGACGTTTTTGTTTGAAAATACTTGTTGTTTTTTAATTCTCTAAATTATTTTCCTCAAAAATGGTTGTGGTCTTTGATAATGAAAAATAAAAATATTATGACCATGTTTTTAAAACATAAAAATTAAATTAAAGTATTGTACAATAGTTTGAAAAATACATGAAAAAATATGTGTTGAATATAATGTTTGGACCAAAAACATAAAGCAAATACACAAACCTTCTAGCATAGACAAAAAATAATAATTGTTTTAAAGAATCACAACTGCGGCTTGTTTTCGTCCATAGACAAGACGATAGAATCGCGGAACAGAATTGGGACAAAAGACACATTAGGATTTCACATGTATTTACAATATTATCATCGGTATATAATAACTGCCTTGTTCATAAAAAATGATTTTATTTTATTTTATTTTGTACGGAAAGCTGTTTTATAAAGCTCCTTTAAATCAAACATATTTTTTATGAATAAGGCCTTAAGTCTCTAATTATATTTTTTTTTTCGCACTACTGAAGTTGAAACATTTATTTTCAAATTTTCCTTTAAAAAAAAATCTAATTCACTTCCATGATTCTATTCCTAATCAGTTCTCAAAAAAAATCACATATTTTCATGTCTACAACACTAGAGAAACAAAAATTAAGCAAAAGTTACAAAAAAAAAACAGAAAACCTTTTTCAAAAAGAAACATTTATTAAGAATTCAATTTTTGGCGACATGAATGGCATGACACGAACTCAATTGACTTTTGGTGCTTTAACAGATTATTTTTTCGTTTCAACAAAGGAAACAAGATGAAAAAAATAAGAGGCAAAAACGAAGAAAACAAAAAAGTCAACTAAAAAGACATCATCGTCGTCGTCATGACAGCGTATGAGGAATTAACTACCGACACTTGAATGCAGCTGTAAACACACTCACTCACTCACACACTCTCATCGAGAGTCACATACATAAATACATACATACATATTTAAGTAAACCCATGCAGTACGGGTATATGTACCATAACTGCAAGTGTATGACGAGGTTGCTGCCCTGCAGGAAATGTCAATAGTAAAATTATACTGATTATCTATTGACGATGTCACCAGTACTACTGACAAATTATACCCCAACTAATGTTATCTACTTTTGACATTTAACACAGGCTTGTCCTACGAAATCTACCAGTAGACTTCGTCAATACTGACTAGGTAGTTCTTGTGGGACCATATGGCGAAAATGTCAGTAATGAGATTGTACTGACTTACTATTGACGATATCACCACATTGTGGGAAATATCCGTAGTAAAACTGTACTGATTTACTATGGACGCTGTCACCACCTGCAGGAAATGTCAATAGTAAAATTATACTGATTACTTAAGTATGGATCTGAAAGTATGACAAATCCTTAACTGATAGCACAAAATCTTCCACAGGGTCAAAAATGGTTCAATAATTAGCACTTTCACTGGAAATTTTTTAGTTTTCTATTTTTATACAATATGGATTGTTTTTTTATATTTTTTTTTGTAATTTCTTTTATATAAATGTTTTTTTTTTAATTATTGTTTAATGCACCTTTATTAACCTTTTAATTTGATTCCTTAAGCTAATTTTTATAAACACTTAAATTTTGTTTGATGCCACTTTTATTTTCAACAAACCAATAAAATATTAATAAGAAGCATCGTTGTGTGTATCTGAAAAAATGTTTTCTACGCATCAAAAACAATATTAATATGTAGACGCTCCGTTGACAATGTCACCAAAATAGTTGACATAAGTGGTGACTGGGGTACACTTAATCCCACGTTTCCTTCAGGGTGCCTGCACTAACCAAAGACACACACACACACATACATGCAAGTGTTTAAGCATGAACGAACTATTTATTCGATATGAATGAAGCACAGTGATGCCTTTTGGGAATGTTTTAACTTTTGATTTTTTTCATATTGTATTTACAAAAAAATAAAATAAAATAAATAAATAACAAATACTTTATTTTAATGTCCTAGTTCTGTTCGACGATTGTAACGTCTTGTCTATGGACGAAAAAAAGAAGCAGTTTTGATTCTTTAAAACGATTATTATTTATTGTCTATGCTAGAAGGTTTGTGTATTTGCTTTATGATTTTGTTCCAAACATTATATCCAACACATATATTTTTCCAACTATTGTATAATACATTAACTGAATTTTTATGTTTTAAAAACATGGCAATAATATTTATATTTTTCATTAACAAAGACAACAACCATTTTTGAAGAAAATAGTTTAAAAAATTCAAAGGCAAGAACTCAGAAAAATTTTCAAACAAAAACGTCCTAAAACTTCTTACTGAATTAGGGCATTAATTTGATTATTATGTTTTAAAAACATGGCAATATTTTTAGTTTTCATTATCAAAGACAACAACCTTTTTTGAAGAAAATAATTTAGAAAACTCAAACACAAGAACTCAGAAGCATTTTCAAACAAAAACATCCTAAATCCTCTTACTGAATTAGGGCATAAGTTGAGTGAATAAGTTTTACCTCTCTGAGTAATTTTTTAGTGGTTTTAAGTCATTTTGTAATTTTTGGGTTTATTTTTTTTTGTATTTTTTTCGGTCAATAAAAAATCCGTACCCTGGCTATACTTAATTTTTAGGTTTTCTCAAAAACCGTAAGAGCTACGAACCAGAAATTTTCACAGAGTATATAAAACTTTGAGCGCTACAACAAGAACTACATGACAGTTAAATATTAAAGGGTGTTCTAAAGCGAGAAAGGAAAAATATGTAAACCCTAATGTAATATACGGACAATTATATGTGGACACTTGAAATTTGCAAAGTTAGTGTATTTTTATGCAGACTACACCAGTTAAAACTGAAATTTAGAAAAATCAAAAATAAAGGGTATGCTATAATTCAATGTAATTTTGAAAACTTGCTGTATCTTGGAAACAGTAAGAAACAAACTCTTGAAATTTTGAAATACGCTTAAACTAAAAAACCTTATATGTATTAAAAAAAATTTCCAAAGCGAAAAAATCGCCAAATGAAAAAAGCTATTAAATGAAATATATCACCAAAAATAAAAGAAATCACTTAAATGTCCAAAATATAACCTAAAGCCAAAAGGTCGCCAAAAACCAAAAATAAAACGCCAAAAAACTAAAAAAAACAGCCAAAAACTAAAGAATCGCCGCAGCGAAAAAAGCGCTAGAATTAAAAAAATGGCAAAAACTATAATTATGTATTGCAAAAAAACACACACAAAAAACGCCAAAAACCAAAATAAAATACTAAAACTAAAAAAAAACGCCAAAAACTAAAAAGCGTCAATACTAAAAAAATCGTCAAAAAGAAATAAGAACCAAAATCCAAAATTAGCTGCTGTCATGTCGGCCATACATTACACACGTTCACTGCACAAGTCTGGCACTGTACAGTGCTTTTGTGCAGTGTATGATGGGTGGTTGTGCTATTTCGGCAGTGAACTGATCAAACTGATTTTGATATTTACTCAAGTTTGAAAACTGTACAGTGAACTTGTGTAGTGTTAGTTGCAAACGCTCAGTTGTTTCGTAATGATTTAAGAGTTCACAACAAGAAATGAGCGCAGAACAAATATTCTGAACAGAGTTCCGAGAATTATACAAAGAAGCACCTGCATTATGGAGCATTAAAATAAAAACTGCACAGTTTATTTGTATAGTGTGTGTCACCAGCTTAGTTTACGCAGTGCCAGACTTCAGCCCTGAACTTGTGTAGTGTATGGCCGGCATTACTAAAAATATCGTCAAGAAACAAAAAAAAATCGTCAAAACGAAAAAAAAACGACAAAAAAACCGAAAAATATCGTTAAATATAGCAAGAAATCAAAGAAAAGAGCCAAGGCTAAAGCAATCGCTAAAACTAAAATAAATCGCCAAAAATCTAGAAAATCGTTGAAATGAAAAAAGGGGAAAACTAGAAAAAAAAAACACTAAGAACCGAAAAAACTCAACAAAAGAAAAAAAAAACTAAGGCGAGTCAAAGTCGCACTTTATTCCCTTCATGGGGAAGGAACATTTCACATTTTATTCACGATACGGTTGAATATATCTTTTAATTTTATGTAAATTTAGTACAAATGCGAAATTGGTATGATGAAACACGTATTTGAGTTGTGCCTACCTATCGCATTCGAATCAATAATTTTTGTCTAAAGGGAGTTTTGGCGCTTTTTCAGAGGCACGACTCCCACCAGGTGGACAATAATCAAAATTTATTAAATTCTCAGATGAGAATTTTAGTCAGCCAAAATTGCTTAAAGTGAGCCACAGTGCAGCAGCCAAGTATTTCTATTCATAATAGTTGTATTAAAAAAAAGCGATGATTTGCTAGCGATATAATGCTTGTAACTATATTAGTAAATCCTAGAACATGCACATAGGAGTATCAATATGTATAAGCACTTGTAGGAGAGTAATATGTAAAAAAAAGAACTGAAGCATGAAACGTTAATACTTAACGAGTGTAAAGATATCTCTTACAGTGATTTATTGGCATAAAATAAGTAAATCTTTAAACTTTTTTTTTATTAAATATATATATATATGTATATATTTATATTCGTGTGCATAAATGTTCTTATATGTGTATATTACAAGTGTAGCCTGATTTCAACATTTCACTAAGCATTGATTAATACTTCTTGTTTTCTGCTTCCTTCCTGACTTTTTTTTAAGGGATGAGGGGGGGGGGATTGAGAAATTTCTAAACGAATTTTTATTTATTTCTTTCCTTCGGCTGCTTCTCTACCTTATTTTCCCTTAGTACTCGGTGTATTTCTTTATGATGATGATCATCATAAGAATTTGGTTTGGTAAGAGTGTGTGTGTGAGTGTACGTAATTGTTCGTTTGAATTTTCAAATGTATATTTTGGTTGCATTTGTTAGATGTATTTGAACTGTAGTTTAAAGCAAATAACACGTTTGGCTTGGCAAATTAAAACTACAACAATAGCAACTACAACGCTAACGACAGTGACATCGACATAAATATATAGAGTTAAAGAAGAAAATGCAAAAAAAAAAATCAAATAAAATGGAATATGAAAGCAAACTAAGTAGAACTGCAAATGACACTCCATAGTTCCATTTCAAATTTAGACCAGAGTTGCCATAACGCTTAAAAATATATATATATATGTGGCAAATGGAAGATTTGAGATAAAATTAATAAAGTCGTATTTATAAAAAAAAACAATATGAGAGTTGGTAGACCTTGCCTGCAACTTCCCACTAAGCTATAGATGTAGCTAAAATTTTTGGCATTTCTATTAGACTAATTCAAAATAGCAATTATTAGGTTTTTATAATTAAAATGCTTTCTTATTGGGCTTAAAGAAGAACTTAAAATAATGAAAATTAACACGAAGAAAATTTGTTTACTCTTATTAATAACCAGGGAAATCGCAAATGTGCAATTGCATGTTTTTTCCTGTGTGACGTATTAATGAGGTGATAAGATATTTATTCGTTTCAGAACTTTTTATGAATTTTGGCATGGATTTGTTAGTGCATATTTTTGCATATTTTACCCTTTAAAGCACATTTTTGCATATTTCAGTCTTACATGCATACTTTGAGCACTATTTTGAGTTTTTTAGAGCATATTTGACGGTTTTAGGGCATATTTTGATGCCTTAGAAAATATTTCTTAATTTTAATATGCTTGGTCAAACGTTTTATTTATATTTTTTGTTTCGTCTAAATCTCATTTTCAACGTTCTATTCTAAGATAAACATTGAAGAGTCTTCTACGATTCTCAATACTCTTCAAAAATAGTTGTAATGATGATTGCATCTACGACTAATAAAAGCGCCTTCTGCTGATCTTGTACACGAATCGTCTTCGTTAACAGTTTCTCCCGTGCGAAGCATCTTCCACGTATTAAAATATGAGCTCGTCTGCGATTGAAAATGCTCTGCATACGATTCACAAAGGCTAGCTGGGAATCTTGAAGTAAACATAGAAAACATAACAGCAACAGTAATGTTATAACTTCTGCTTATTAAGAAATGTACAACCACACAAACACATAAGCCAATGCAGACGGAAGATATAAACAACAATAAGTATACAATCAATGCAATACATGAACGTTCATAAACGTTCTACTGTCAACAAAAATACACAAACCAAACGCAACATGAACTGAGGATCGAACTGAGGATCGAAGGCTCGTATAGAGAAACTTTTTAGTGAGAGGCAATTATCTGGATGTTACTTACGTTTTTCTTTAAGTCTGATGTTGAGTATAAAAAGTACTAAAAGCATATCCACTAAACAATTTCTTGTTGTAGAAGCACTCAGTCAAAGTCAGGAAAGTCAGCATTGCATGAAGAACAACAGAGTGAGTCTTGTATAAATGGCAGTGGGCTTAAGATTGTGGTATTCGGTTGTAAATTATTTAACATTGTGTATGTTTTACAGTCCAACCTAAATTAGAGCGTCAAGCATTGCGTTAGCAGTAGGGTACGTATTTTCAATACATTCAAATTAAATTTTATACGTTTAAATGTACTGAAAAAACGTGCCCTGCTGCTAACGCAACGCTTGACACTCTAATTTAGGTTGGTCTCCCAAAGCTCCGAATATTAGTATTAAGTAAAGAAAGTATTCTTCTTTGTTAACAATTTCACCCTGAGGACAATTTTTTTAATTGCAAATCTTCGAACCCACAAAAGCAACTATGTTAAAGGGTAAACACTTAACAATATTAATTTGAAGTAAATAAAGCGACAATGCAAGACTGTTGTAAATTTAGAGATGGTATAATTGAGCTTTCATTACAAAAAAGCTTTCAGCAAATTGTAATAAGATGAATCCAAACAATTCACATATTCCATTTGCAATGATGGCTGAGTATATAAAGCAGAAATCTACATCAACTGACACCACACACAGTGGATCAAATACAGAAGAACGCTGATGATGAAGGCTTAGCGGCTAGTTGTTCCGTTCAACTATGTATTGTTAGTCAGAACATTTACAATAAACTTTGTTCATTAATAACACTGGTTTACAGCCAAAAAATACCAAGAACGCCATATGCCTAGATGAGTTAATTGGGACCTCCTGAACAGAAAAAACGCTGTAATTTTTTTTTTCTAAGTACCGTTTTTTAGATAACGGTACTTTTGTGTTTTTCGGTGTATGGTCCCACTCAAACCCTTGTGGAGCCCAACCCAAAAGTCCGATCGAGATAAATGGCATATCGTTGAAAAGGTAATTGAATGCCTTTTCCGTCAATATGCTGCAAATTTCTATCTGAAAAGAAATGGTTGAGTTATGGCACCTCAAAGTTCAAAATTTGCCTATTTTTTAAGTTTTTTTCAAAATTTTTAAATTTTGTTTCGTTTTTTTTTCTCCGTTATAGTAAAGATCTGGAACGTTTTATTTTTTTACCAAATAGTTTATTTAGTTACAAGCATTTTAAGCGTAATTTGAAGAAAAATGGATGAAAAATAAAGTTTTTATTAAGGATTTTGTGGAACGACAATATTTTAATTTTCATTACTCACACATTATATTCGGCATGAATTCAGAAAATTTAAATTAAAATGACGAGCGACTTGAACTTTTGCGTTATTTTTTTCGGATGTATCTTCGCGAATGAGGAACCAACAATAGTCTGCCATCATTTGTTCATCCCACCAGCCTTTATAACGTCTCTCGATTTCTTCCATTTCTTGGTGAAATCTTTCACCTTGTTCATCACTTTCGGAGCCCAAGTTCGTGGGGAAAATATCCAAATGACTGAATAAGAAGTGTAATTTAGGTGTCATATTTGAACCTAAGAGTTAAAAAGAATAAATTTTTAAATGATAACGGCCTTTTTGATATACATGCTTTCACTCAACGCTTACCAATAGCATTGAATTTTTGCAGTAATGTATCGATCTTCTCAGCGTAATCAGGACTTCTGTAGTTTTCCAAAAAGTTGTGAACGATGTCCTGGAATGCTTCCCATGCCTCCAAATAAGCTGGACCTAAACACTCAATAAATGCTTGGTCACCCTACAGAGCCCGAATTTGAGGTCCATCAAATATACCAGCTTCAATTTTTCTCGCTGTGGCTCTCGGAAATTTTTGTTTAAGGTAATTCATGGCAAGACTGTCTTTTAGCAACTTTTTCACAATATTTGTAAATACGTTAAAACTGATGGACGCCGAATATAGTGTGTGAGTAATGAAAATGAAAATATTGTCGTTCCACAAAATCCTTAATAAAAACTTTATTTTTCATCCATTTTTCTTCAAATTACGCTTAAAATGCTTGTAACTAAATAAACTATTTGGTAAAAAAATAAAACGTTCCACATCTTTACTATAACGGAGAAAAAAAACGAAACAAAATTTAAAAATTTTGAAAAAAACGTAAAAAATAGGCAAATTTTGAACTTTGAGGTGCCATAACTCAACCATTTCTTTTCAGATAGAAATTTGACGCATATTGACGGAAAAGGCATTCAATTACCTTTTCAACGATATGCCATATATCTCGATCGGACTTTTGGGTTGGGCTCCACAAGGGTTTGAGTGGGACCATACACCGAAAAACTCAAAAGTACCGTTATCTAAAAAACGGTACTTAGAAAAAAAAAATTACAGCGTTTTTTCTGTTCAGGAGGTCCGAATTAACTCATCTAGGCATATGGCGTTCTTGGTATTTTTCCAAATTAAAAATTTGTAAACCAGTGTAATTATCACATGTAATTTGGCTTACAAAGCGATACGATCTTTAGCCTGTTCAAATCTTAAATATAGAAACAAATCAAGTTTGAATAATAATTAAAATTAACTAAAGCGACTTCTATTCACACTTCTATTCACGTGAATCGTGTGTCAGTATACAATTTTCTAATTTTGTTCATCATTTTTTCGACTTCTATTCCCGATAAGGGTGATTATTTGCTGCTGAAATTGTTGATGAAAAAATAGTACTTTGAAAGAGTTTTTTTTTTAATTTTTTTTTATCAAAAATTAAAAAAAAAGATTACTAGCACTTTGGCAACACTTCTCTTAAAAAAAATTGCTTAGACTATTCTGTTTAACTCTGCAAAGTTCATAAATAAAATTTTCCCCAGCTCTATCCTGGCATTTTGTATTCAAAATTTGCTTCCTTTTTAACTATTCCCACCCCTAAAAGTATGCAAACTTTTTAATGCACTGCAGCACCGAAAAACTGACAGGAAGGTAGAAATAAAAAAAAAAGAATGAATATAAACAAAAATGCACTTTAAATTCGAACGTTATTGACATAAAAATGGTTAGCAAAAATTTGCCAAAAAGAAAAAACAATAAAAAAAACTTAATAATACTTCAAGTAAAAAATAAATCTAAGATTCCAGTTTACCTTTTTGGGTTTTTTAAGTTTTTTATTTTTTAACAAGTTTTGACTGCTCTACTTTAAAGTAAAAGGGAAAATAAAACTATAAAACTATAAAACTATATATATATATGTGTGTGTGTGTGTGCATGAAATTGAAAACTAACTACAGATTGTAAAACTGATTTTTAAATATTACAATCTCTTTTCATAGCGAGTCTACAGTTTTGGTTTGTTGAATATGAAGTCAGCAGTTTTTTCTGCTGTGTTACATACATATGTACGAATTTGCTGCTATTGTTCTTAACCAATGTTTTAAAAGGAATTTTTTCGCTATCTATATCCACAAAAAGACACTAAGGATATAAGTATTTTCTACATCTCAGTAGTATTTAAAGGAGACAAGCAAAGACAGCGATTGTTTAATAGAAAAACTATTACTTAAAAAAAATATCTTAAAAATATAAATTTTTGAGCACTTGAAACATATTTGCGTTAAAAATATGTTTTCAGCTGTTTCAAGCATTTATAATTTGATATGAAAATATATGAGTGAACTTTTGCAAAATAGCTCAGAGTTGTGGAAATATTTATCGAACAATGACAATGAGTACTCAAAAAAAAAATATATACTTAAATAAATAATCTTAATTTAAATAAATAACTGCAACTATAGCCAATTCCAACATACAAGAGCATGTCTACTTTGTTTACGCGGAAAACTAAAATACGCTACAACTAAAAATTCAAAAAGACAAATGCGTATCAAGCGTATTGACTCTCTAGCATACTTATAGTTGGAGTATGCTTATGCTTAGACTATGGATATTGAATAGGAAAAAAAGTATACTCATAATACTCGGGATAATTATTTATCATTGGCCACCGCATAAATTTGTGCACATAAAATTAAATGGAAAATGTGTGTGTGTGTAAATAGCCCTGTATGTAGGCATATGTAGCAGATTAATACTCAGAGTATTTTTATACTCATGCGTGTGCCTGTGGCTCACACAGTCTTTAAATTTTTGTTCTAGTCGTTTGTGCTGCATAATTTAAAAAATGTGTATAAACATTGTTATTGGATGTTTATGGTTATACGTAGTTGGTTTAAAATGAATGCGTGTGTTTTTATACTCGTATGAGCCTGTTTCTTATTTTTAGCTGTACGCATAATTGTTTGACGGCCAATACTCAAAGAGTACTTAAAACGATATATTTTGAGAGTTTTTAACAAATATATGGAGCTTTTTTAGCTTTTGTCAATGATTTTTTGACTGAAGTGTACCAAAATGCATATGTGCCCTTAATTATTAAAATGGTCTAAGTCATATATTGCTTTGATCGACATATTTAGTAGATTACATCTGAACATATCAAAATATATTTTTATATTATACAACACTATAATTTTTGCCCTAATTCAGTAAGAAGATTTAGGACGTTTTTCTTTTAAAATACTTTTGAGTTCTTGTTTTTGAATTATCTAAATTATTTCCTTCACAAATGGTTGTTGTCTTCGATAATGAAAAATAAAAATATTATTGCCATGTTTTTAAAATATAAAAATTCAATTTAAGTATTACACAATAGTTTGAAAAATATATGAAAAAATATGTGTTGCATATAATGTTTGGAATAAAATCATAAAGCAAATACACGAACCTTTTAGCATAGACAATAAATAATAATTGTTTTTTCGTCCATAGACAAGACGATACAATCATCGCAAAGCATTACAACATTTAGAGTTGTTCTGGTGTCGATTAATATAAATTTATTAAATAATTGTTAAATATATATTAAAGTTTTTCAATATTTAATTTAATATTTCGAAAAAAAATGCACGTGACTTAGACCACTTCCATAATTAAGGGCACCTATTATATACGTTGCTTAACCAACCAAAAACTCAAATAATCATAGCACGCTGCTTCGTGACATGACCAGTATAATCTGTAGTTTTCCTTTAGCAACTTGTCAACTTTATCGTACCAGAGAAAAGTACTTCTGTAGTGCGATTCACTAACAATTTTTTAACGATAATCGCATCGTTAAAATATTTATAACGAAAATTTATCGAATTTGCTATTCAGTAACATTTTTAACGATATTCGCTGTAGGTTAATGTCAGCTGTATCGTTATTTAAGCGACAATATTTTATGTGCTGTTAATTTTATCGGCAAAAATCAACAGAAAATATCAGCTGCGTACTATCGTTAAAAAGAAGTTAAAGAATCACACAATCGTTATTGCAAACGACAAAATATATAGACAACAATTACGACTGTCGAATCGTTAAAAATTACTGAATCGCACCACTGGCATCCTAAAACTTCACAATGTGTAAACCAAAGGAACCCTATATTTTTCGCCACGATGTACGCCTGTCGGATTGTCGTCTTTCTGTCTGTCGGACACAGGGTGTTTTCTCGAGTACGTGCGAGCTATACACCTGAAATTTTTACAGAATGTGTAAAACTTTAGCCGCTACAATTATATAACAGTATATAACAGTTAAAAATTAAAGGGTGTTCTAAAACGAGCAACGCAATATTTTGAAATTCTATCTTAAGATAAAGACAATTATATATAGACACTTGAAATTTTACAAGTTAGTGTATTTTTATGCAGAATACACCAATTGACCCAGAAATTTTGAAAAAAAAACAAAATTAAAGGGTATTCTATCAGTTAATGCAATTTTGACAACTTGCTGTATCTTGGAAACCGTAAGAGGCAAACTCTTGAAATTTTCAAAAACGCTAAAGCTAAACAAATCCCTAAATTAAAATAATGGATAAAACGAAAAAAATCGCAAAAATCTAAAAAAATCGCCAAAACGAAAAAAAGCTAACTAAAAATCGCTAAAAAAAAACATAAAAAAAAATCGCCAAAACGAAAAAAAAGCTAACTAAAAAATCGCTAAAACTAACATAAGGTGCCAGAAACGAAAAAATCGTCAAAACGAAAAAAGCGCCAAGACAAAAAGACGCCAAAAGCTGAAAAAACGCCAAACAAAAAAAATCTAAATAAAAAACGCCAAAAAATAATTTAATTGCCAAATATTTTAAAAATCGCCAAAAGTCAAACCATCCCAAAAACAAAAAAAGTACCAAATGTACGAAAAAGCGACAAAACAAAAAAACCGAATTTTTTTTTTTAATTTTTTAAAAAATTTCTGCTTATTCGATTTTATAACTAATGTTCCTATAGTAATACATATCGCTCATTTACTCAAAGAACGTCATAAATCAAAAAACTAGTTTGCCAGAAAACGAGTTAAAAGTTTTCAATTTACACACAACTTAATGGAAAAAGAAAATTTAGTTTTTCTCTCCTGAAGCTGATTGAACAAGATATTTGTATGAAATTTTTACACAATATTTAATAACGATATGAATATTAATTCGGCGTCATTAACTCAAAAATCGCATTTTTAGAGTTATGACATTCTTTGAGTAAATGAGCGATATATAGTGTCCGTACGGAACCTTTCGCGTGCGAATTTATTTTAAATATGTCCTCAACTAAACAAATTTATATTTTTTATAAGACAGTTGAAATTAATCGAGCTCCAACTACTGAAACTTCATAGACGGCCTTCTGTACAACCTAAAAATTCACAACTCACAAAACAACCAACACAATTTCAGGTTTATGGACGATTAAAGCCAGTAAAAGAAACGGCCAAATCAAATACTTTGAAAAATAAATACACTTGCCATTTTTTTTTCTGTAATTTTTAATCAAATAAAGATAGTTCACGAGAAAATTTATATAACAAAAATTAAAAATTTTAAAAACCCCCGACATATCTAGAAAAGATGTGATATCTTCTCAACGGCTGGACCAGTATTCTTCAAACATAGTTAAGAACCTTCTCGATCAAGTCACCTTTCAAACAGAAAAAAATAAATCGAAATCGGTGCAGCCGTGTGGTCTGTACGTGGACACGGACAGACACACAGACACACAGATACACAGATACACAGATACACAGACACACAGACACACACTACAAACTTATAACACTCCTTAAAAAAATTAATTTCGGAAATTCCTGTTAATAAAATAGTAAATAAAATAACTTCTTCAAACGTGGACTCAAACATTTGCTTCGTAAAAAAAATTTAACACACCAAAAGAATATTTCTTTTACATAAGACGGATTTTGCACATGCGCAGTTTACTTTGCAAAGTCTTGAGTTTGTATGGCAGAAGGTAGAAGAGAGCAGGCCACTTCTTCTTCTCTCCAACAAACTAATTACTAATTTGATTACTTTTTTTTAAAGGTGAAGTAATGATTAAATTACGATTATATTCAGTTTTGCACGATTACCAATTGATAGCGATTACTAATAATAGAAAAGTAATTTCAGTTACTTAAAATTATTAAAACTAATCAAAATTAATCAAAAAATAATCCGATTACTTCTAAGGATTACTTTTGATTCTTTTTGATTATTAATTAAGAATCAAAAGTAATCTTTGAAAGTAGTGGGATTAGATTTTGATTACTTTTGATTATATTCGATTATTTTTAATAATTTTAAGTAATTAAGATTACTTTTCGATTATTAGTAATCGTAATCAATTATTTATCAGCAATTCTTTTGAAGGCAATTATACAATCATTACAATTCTTTTTAAAATGTAATCTAATTGATTACTAATCGTAATCGAAATTTAACAGCTCTGCTCAAAACTTTAAAAAGGGAAAAGAGGTGCCATTATGGTATTCTTTCTTTTCTACAAACTCCAGATTTTTAGTCCTTTCAGACACGCACAGTTTACTTTGCAAAGCCTTAAATCAGCAAGCAGAAAGATGTTGCAAAGTAAACTCTGCGTTTGTAAAGGCCGTCTAGTTTAAAGTTTATTCTTATTAAAAAATAGAGAGCGAGAGAGAGAAAAGTTTGAAAAGTTAAATAAAATATGACGTTTTTCGTGCCCCTACTTTATCAATTTTTTTTCCCAAAACCTAAGAACATTTGTTTGCTGCCACAAACTAGAATAAATAGAATCTTAAAAAACATCTAGGTCAATCTAAAATCTTAAACAGAAAAACAAACGTAAGTAAACTATAAGCAGCAAAAGGAAAAATACTGTATGCTGGCTGTACCATAAAAAAGCAAAGTGAACGCTTAAACTTTTACACTATTGACAATTGGTACGAACGTAGAAATACTTGCCATTCAGATCCTCTACACGCTTCTCTGCAATATTTTTACTATTTTTATTGCAAGAATTTACTTTTATTTTTGTTTTCTCTTTTTTTTTACACTTTTTATTTATTTTTTATTTCTGTGTAAATTTGTATCAGTTTTAAATTAAGGAATTGAATAAAAAATGAACTTCGAATTCTTAATGGCTGACACAACACACACACACACACACACACACACACACACACATATGCATACATGCATACAAATAGTAAAAAAGGAAGGAAACGGTTATAAAAAGCAGCTACAAATTGATGCCATTGAATTTTTGTGGTGAAAGTTTAATTTGCCACACATTTCGGTATTTGTTTTCTTTTTTTTTTTTTTGAAATGTTGCAATTGCAGCATAAAACTGAAATTTGTCTTTTGATTGTTGTTTTAAAAGATTTTAGGGCGAAATAAGTGATTTTTTTTAAATGTACATATATTCAAAGGCAAATGAAATCGTCAGCAAAGAAATTGGTCTTAGTTTTGAAATTTTAAGGCCTGCCTTGTTCAAGGAGTTCGAACAACACTTTCCATTTCATAGAATAAAGTAGGAAAATTGGTTTTTCCTTTGTAACTTTAACGAACGAACGTAAACTTTCCCCAGCTAAAAATTTCTAAAAAGGTAATGGGGTTTGGAATTAAGCATTTTTGGTGGAAGCTGTTCCTTCTTACTGGATTACCAACTTAATGGTTTTAACAAGGCGTGAGACTAAAATAATCGATTCTTGAGAAGTACTTACGTTTTTTATTTGGCAACTTGTTCACGTAATCTATTTAATCTAAAAAAATTATTCTCCTCATTTAGCAACTTGTACATAATTTTTTTTTAAATTTTAAGTAATGTGATGTGTAAGCGAATAATGAAATTTGGTAATCAGAAAAGTAAGTAAGTCATTATATGGCAAGTAGTTCTGGGGGTAATGTATAATTTTTTGCTGGATCGATATGGTTGGCGTTTTTAGGGTTCCGTACACCAAACGTGAACCTCAGCTCTGGAGAACTGTAATCGGTACGTAGCTGAAATTTTCACAGAATATGTAAAACTTTGGCCGCTATAACAACAATTATATGACAGCTAAAAATCAAAGGGTGTTCTAAAGCGAGCAATGAAAATTTTTAAAATCATGATGAAATATGCAGACACTTCAAATTTTCAAATTAGCACTGAAATTAAAAATAATCAATATTATAGGGTATTCAATCAGTTAATGTAATTTTGTCAACTTGCTGTATCTTGGAAACCGTAAGAGGCAAAAACTCTTGAAATTTTAAAAAACGCCTAAACTGAATATTCCCGAAATAAAAAAAATTGCCAAAACAAAAAATTGCCAAAAGCCAAAAAAATCGAAAAAAACAAAAAAAGCACCAAAATCAAAAAAAAGCTTAAACTTAAAAAACGCCAAGAAAAAAACCTTCAAGACTAAGCAAAAGCGCCAAAACTAAAAAGATCGCCTAAATTAAAATAAATCGTTAAAAATCGAAAACCTCACCAAAAACAAAGAAAACGCCAGAAATAAAAAATAACGCATAAAACCTCAAAATCTTATAAACGAAAAAAAGCGCCAAATCTAATAACAAACGCCAAAACTAAGAAAATCGCTTTAACTAAAACATAACGCCATAAATGTAAAAACTCATCAAAAACCACAGAAAACGCTAAAAATAAAAGAAACGAAAAATCACATAAACAAAAAAACGTCAAAAGTAAAAAAAACGCTTAAATTAAAACAAATCGCCAGAATCGAAAAACTCACTAAAGACAAAGAAAACGCCAAAAACCGAAAAAAACCTATACACAAAAAAACATCAAAACTAGGAAAAAGCTCCAAAATTTAAAAAAAATCGCTAAAACTGAAATAAATCGAAACTCACCAAAAACGAAGGAATCGCCAAAACTTAAAAAAAATGCCAAAAACCGAAAAATCCTGTCAACAAAAAAAGGCGCCAAAACTAAAAAAAAACGCAAAAACTAAAAAATCGCTAAAACTAGAATAAGTCGCCAAAAATCTAAAAAAACCCCCAAAAACCTGAAAACTAAAAAAATTGCTAAAACTAATATAAAACGCCGAAAATCGAAAAACTTATTAAAAATAAAGAAAACGCCAAAAATCGAAAAATCCTTTTAATAAAAAAAAACGCCAAAACTAAAAAAAAATTGCTTAAATCACCAAAATAAGTCGCCAAAAATCGAAAAACTCACCAGAAATAAAGAAAACGCCAAAACTAAAAATAAAACGTTAAAAAAACAAAAAATCCTATAAACAAAAAATATGCTAAAATTTAAAAAAAACCGCCAAAAAGCAAAAAAAAAATCCCGGGTACTTAATTAAAATTTTTTTAAACTGTGTACATTAAGATACTCGGTTATATAGGCTAAAGTTCGTATAGTATTACATATCGTCACCATAAATACAAACGGACGTATTTAACTTCATAAAAATCCAAAATCGTGTTTTTGATTGATTGCGGTTCATTTTATTGAACTACATGTTCACGCAAATATTTAGAGCTCTGCGATCAAAAACGAAGACTTTATTAAAGAAATTCAAATGGACGTAATAACGAATGCAATTTTTTTTAATCGGCATCCTTTAACTAAGATAGTAATGATAAAGAAATTTTATATCTCGTTATTGTTAGCAGCGAATTTGAAATGACTAGAACAGAATAAATTTAGAATTAAAATAACAACATTGAGCTGTTACTTTTTATTTTTTTGCCCAAAATGGAAGACTTGGCATAATTAAGGGTGATTTTTTGCAAGTATCTTTTTGGCAACCTTCAGAAGTGGCTATTCGGAATGTTGTGACTAAATTTCGCACCAAAATTATATTATTGATCACTAAACCTCTAAAACGCATACGTAGAGTGCGGACAGAGGAAAATATCGCAGCTGTATCCGCCAGTGTTGTTGATGACCGTGAATTATGTATTCGGCGCCATTCGCAGAAATTGGGCCTCGGTTACTTTTTTTTTGCCCAAAATGGAAGCGCTGGACTTGTCTGATATGTGTATGCAGCAAGATGGTGGGTGGGTGGCACATGCCACACATCACGCGAAACAACGTTCCAATTGAGAGGGCTTTATTTTTCGCTTTATTTTTCATTTTTGTCTAGATGAATTTCTGTTTTCTTGCCATCAACTTTAAGCCCTTATAAATAGTCGTATGACCTAATTTTTTCCTTAATTTAATTTTTGATAAAATATGATTCTTTTTCTACTTTTTAAATAGACCTCATCAAAATGAAATTTTAAATTAACTTTTTTATTGACTTAATGCTTTAGCAATCAGCACAACACACTATTATGAAATCTCTTAACCCTTAAGTAAAATTTGTAACTTATTAAAAAAAATTTTTTATATATAAAAGTAGAAATGCACAACTTGCCTCAACAAATACGAAGAAAAACATTTTCTTTTTAATTTGTTGAATATGAAAGAAATTAAACTTGTATTTTTCTTTCCAATGCTGGTGTTTCTTTTTTTTTTTTTTTTTATTTTTTTTAACTTTTTTTTCATTTCATTTTTAAAGCAATTTGTTAACATGCTCGCTCACATGAACCTACAAGTCTGTGGAAAAGAAATTCTCATTCATAAATATTTTTCATAATGCAGCCTGTGTTGCAAAACCTACTCCTACTGTTGTAGCAACAACTTTAAGTCTACAATTGGCAATATGCCCAATTTTCTTAATGTTGCAACAATTGCTGTTGCTGCTGCTGCCGCTGCAGGGGTGAAATGTTGTAGCAGCATTCTACATAAAAACAGAAAAGAAAAGTTTGCTTGTTTGTTGTTTTCCATTTAACAATGGACTAAGATTTGTTTCCTTTTTTTTAAGTTTTTTTTTTTTTTTGCTATTTCCGCAATATAAACTTTGACATGTGCCTACCAACACTTTTGCTCACTTGGTAATGCTTAAGTAAATAAAGTTTTTGAAAGATTTTCGTTAACATTTATTTGGTTAAAAAATATGTAAAATTTATATCTTTTCTTATTTCGATTTCCAGTGCAATTTATTATGTGTTTTTTGTAAGGCAAGTAAAAGTTTACAAAAATTGTTGAATAGCTTTTATAAGTGGCGATTGTCTTTCTCTTTAATTCAAATCAATTACCATAGTCAGGCTTCAGATAATGTTGAAGAACATATCATTTCTCTGGTAAGGTAAAAATCACCCTTAATCCAGTTGTCGACATCGACGTCACTTTAACACAATAGCAAAAAATTGGGCCTTGTTTACACGCTCTCTAGAACAATTTTCTGCTACTGGCAATCTATTTTCGTTCCCTAAGGTATAGAAAAGAGCAAGCCCCAATTTTTTGGTATTGTGTTAAAGTGACGTCGATGTCGACAACTGGAATAAGGGAGAATAGCTTGAAATATAATCCATGTACTAGTAATTGTTTGTTTCAGGCTCCAGTTTAGTAATTTTACATTACATATTTTAATCAGATATGACATAAATTGACCTGAAATATGAGTAGATAGACATGGGTGCTGATGAAGTGCGTGGTTGCACAGACAAATGCCGGATTTCCCCCTCAATTCTCTTCTTCAGCAAATCACATTAATTAATAAAAATATTTCATTAAATAAAAATTTAAAATACTGGTCGCAAATTACGGCATTCGATACAATTCGAAATTTAAAAATATTTTTATATAAACTCTTATTGAAATATTTCGTAATTTCGTTCGATAAAGAGTGCCGTAATTTGCCTCTTGAACTTAAGCCCGATCAATAAATTATTTTTGATAAAAATATGAAATTTTCAAATTTAAAATTTTTATTTAACGCTTATATTTAATGGCACTCCAGCTGAAACTGCTTTAAAATATTTTTTTTATTGCTATGCTATTTATTGCGCGATACAGGAGTTAGGACGTGATTTTCGTAACAAAAACAGTCGACACTATTACAGTTATAAATTTATTTTTGTTTTGATTTCTTTGTACTTAAAAGCAGAGTACGAAAATAAACGAAACCAAGTGTTTGATTTTGTTTTGTTTCGTTCTTTGAAGTGAGTGAAACAAAAACAAAGCAAAAACAATGAGAACGATGGCTCAATTTAATTTTGTTTTGTTGAGCATCAACCAGAGAACACAGCCGATTGGCTGCGAGCCGGCTGTTAATCGTACGCCGCTAGAAAAGAAATAAATTGAAACGTTTTGAAATAATTACAGAGAATTTGACATCATCATATAACATAATTTTATTGCATTGTTATATCACACATGAAATTTGCTTTATATACCTAAGCAGCATAGCTATAACCGGGTGTCTTAAGACACTTATGTTTTTGTTTTTTTTTTTATTTTAATATTGTATTTTTCTTCAACACTCGTCAAATAATTATAATTAATACGATTAAATTTTCTTTTAAGTTAAGAATATATTTTTGTTGGCATATGAAACATTAAAACAAATTAAAAGATTAATTGAGTATTTTAACTAATAAAATATTTTTAAATATTTTTTGAAAACAATGTGACTTATACCTTATTTACATTACACATTTTCTTTCAAAAAATTTAAAAAAATTAATTTCTGATTAATTTTTGGCAACTTTTTTGATATGATGGCCTATTGAGAAATATCAGGGCCTATTGAGAAATTAAAACTTTTCATGCAACTAATTTCATGAAAAAAAATACTTAATGTAAATTAGGTATTACTCTAAAAATATGCTAAAATTTTCACATATAAAAACACAAGTTATTTTCTTTACACACAATTAATGTTATGTAAGCACTAATTTTTTCTGTGTAGAATGGAAATATGGAAAAACTCTGGACTAACGATCGTATGCTTAATAAATAAAAAATAAAATAAATTTTATTTCATTACTTTTCATACCAAAAAAAAAAAAAACAATTAAATTTTCCAACCTTGGAAATATTTCTTTGAATTTTCGGATTTTCAATATCTTTTGACTAAAATGTTCTAAGTCTGTAAGTGTCTTTTTTATTTTGTTTTTATGATTTCAATACCATTTTTTTTCATATATTTGTATGTATTTAATTTCTTGAACTTATTTTTAATATGAATTAGTGTGGTTTTACAAATGTTGTATCTATTCAGGCTTCCAAGGTCATTCAATTTCTTTAAAATGTAAATAAAAGACGTTTCTTTATTTCATTTTTAATGTATCCGACGTTTTGTTGCGATTTTCCAACATCTTCAGGGATAATTATTTTTATTGAAATCTGGTAACATTGGCAATAATTAAAAAGAGCAAACTTGAAAATTAATGATTATAGAGCATCAAACTTTTTTCCCTCGAAAACATAAAATATGTTTTTCTAATAAAAAATAATAAAATTATTTTATTTAGTTACTTTTCCAAAAAAAAAAATAATAATTAATAATAATAATTTTAATATTAGCATTATTATTCCTTGAATACAAAATAGGTGTAATTCTCTCAAAAACTAGTTTTAGCTATTTGCTTTTATATACTAAAACAGTTTCAAAACTTTTCAGCCCTGGCACCATCTGTTAGATTTTGCTGATTTTAAATACCAGTCTGTTTAGTACCAGTTCTGACTCATCAGTTCAAGACCGAGGTCACTAGGTCTTTTGGAAGTTTCGGAAAAAGCAATTTCACGTGCTGTCGACTTAACTATCACAACGACCCAGCATATCGTTACCTTAATATGGAAAGGCCCTAACTAATTATTTTTGTGTAACCGAGTTTTTTTTGTGTATTGCAATATAAAAACATCTAATGTATCGAAATATGCAAAACTCTGGATTTTAAAAATATAATGAGTTCGGCCCTTTATATATTAAGGTAACGATATATACTAAACATTTTTCATACAGGGTAGATGTCAACATCGATGTCAAGTCAATACAATACAATAAAAAATTCGGGGAATAAGGGTGATTGAAAAACTTACGGCCTGTAACACGATATCACCATAAATCGTTCGATCGACAACTTCTATTGAAAACAACAACAAATTTTCTAATGTTATTGTTGTTTGTAGTACAAGTTGTCGATCGACCGAACTCTGGTGACATCGTGGGACAGCAGGCCCTTAACAGAATTGTTTTAATAATTAATAATTCTAAAAAAATTTACTAAGATTGTTTTTATGAAACCGCAATATTCACGAAAAGTGTTGAAATTGAAATTGGAAATTTGTTTGAAATGTATTGCGTATTCGGATAAACACGGGAAGGTTGAGGGTTTTCTTAATAATATCCATTCGATGTTACTCATATTGACCACTATGGGCCGGTTGCGATTGGAAGTTCGTCAGACCTTAACACGTAAAACTTCCGTGAAGTATTTAAAAAAAAAAAACAAAATATATAAGATCCACATTATGAGGTTTTTATTTTTTCAGTCAAACATCAGAATACATTATGTTTTATACATTTTCTCTATAATTTTAGCATATTTATTTTCCACAATATTTCTTTTTATTTTCAAAGTGGGTCCTGCGAAAAAATAAGCAACACTTTAAAATTTCTCAAATTAAATTTCTCAAGCTGCAACTTACCCAATTCACCAGTGGGAAAAGAAAAGTCATGCGGTAAAACGGAGAAATATTGAATTTTTTGGGCATTCGAAATGGCCCGATTATTGTAACGTTTTATGCCTTCTTCCAAGGCCTGCAATACCTTTGCATCACAATTAATATGCACAGTAGTGGGATCAAAGTCACTCACATTTTCAGGCAGGGAAATATTAAGCAAATCTGTTACGTGGGTATAATAAAGGTCTAACGAATGCAGCCATTGTACAGCATCTGGTCTTAAGGTGCTCAGCGGAAGACCAGTGTCGGCATCAAAATCAGTCTAGATTTATAGAGAAAGATTTAATAATATCTAAAATTTAGTTAAGCTGAAATTAGCTTACCTTAAATGTTAGCAAGACGGTGAGATATTTTCTACGATCTCCCACAACCATGGCATTGCTGATACAAGGCAATTCTTTCTTTATTAAGGCTTCTATATGCGTGGGTGGTATGTTTTCACCTCCAGCTGTAATAATTATTTCTTTTTTGCGACCACTTATATAAACATTTCCTTGATCATCCAAATAGCCCATATCACCACTTCTTACAAAGCCATCTTCTGTTAAAATTTCCAAAGTTTTCTCTTTCTCTTTTAAATAGCCCATAAAATTACCACGACCTCCGGCCAAAATCTGTTTAAAAAAAAATTAAGCTTAAAAAGTATTTTTTAGTGTTTTCAAAGTCTTACCTCTCCCTCTCCATTTTCATTGGGTGAATCAATTTTGATATCTACGCCTTCATTAGCTTTACCCACTGTTTCCAAGTTTGGATTAGCAAAATTATAAGCCATGCCACCGCTACACTCCGACATACCATATACATCTATCAATGGCATATCTAGGCCCAAGAAGAATTTCTTAACTTCTTCTGTTACCGGTGCTCCGCCTATGCAACATCCTCTCAGGTAATCCAAACCCATGGCCACTTTAATTCTATAAACAATTTTTGCGGCCAACCAATATTTCAATAACGAAGGCCTTCTATTTGCCATTTTATCTAAATAATAATTTTCTACTAGACTGCGAGCCGTGCTCATTATTAATTTGGTCAATGCTGAAGAGTTGGCTTCGATTTGTTCAAATTTTTCTTGTATTTTCTCATACACACGTGGCACTCCGAATAATATATTAGCTTTCGATTGGACACAAGTTTCTAACAAGGAACCTTTGAGAGCATTACGATCGGCAAAGTAAAGCAGACCGCCGGCCCTAAGACTCATAAAAAAATCAAATAATTGTGCGGCAATATGGCTTAAAGGCAAATAGCTGATGGAAATTTCGCTGGAGCCCTGCAGTAAGGGCAGAAACTTTTTAATGACGTGCGAGCAAGAGAGTATACTGTCATGGGAGACCATGACGCCCTTGGGCATACCGACCGTACCAGACTGGAATGAAAAAAGGATATATAAGATCAAAATTTTAGATGTGGTTTTGCTTGCCATTACAGCTTAAACTTTTTTGCTTAGAACCTTTTTATGAAAAAGGGGAATTTTTTAAGGTTGCGTAAACTACATATGTCCGTCTGTCCGTCTGTCTGCCTGTCAGAGACTAATTTCTCGAGAACTGAAAGAGCTACAGAATATGTAATATATGCAGAAATGTTGTACTTTTTCTAGAAAAGAAAACGACATAAGAAAAAATTAAATTAAGGACATGTTCTAATCTATCAAAATATCACATTTCCTTACATTTAAAATTTTGTACATAAATCGCAATTAGAATTATAATCAAGCTTCCCAATAAGTTTTAGCTAGAATTTGCCTATATCCCTTACAACCTTATCTTGCAAAACTTTATACCATCTAAATTTAAAACAAGAATTTTAGAAATTATCTACAAAACCACACACTGAAGCTCTTTGATAAACTTTATTTCATTTTGTAACAAGGACATGCCTGCTTCGTATATATCCTTGCTTTTATACATACAAATTTAGCAATTATTTTGATAACGCAATGAAGATTGCAAATACAAAAGGCTATGCGAAATTGAATTCGAGCTTCTTCCAGGATATACCTACTTGCCATATATCCTTAATGTAAGAAATATAATTGAGCCTAAAAGGGCGTTCGAACTGGAATAAGAATTTAAGTAAGATGCAGCTGAACTCCCTGATGAGTTTAAATACCTTCCAATTAAGGGCAAAATAACCTCGAATATATCCTTAATTTTTTAGAAAATTTAATTTAAACCCTAAAGACAAGCAAAAAGCAAAATAAATTAAGTAACAATTTGACGAATTATACTAAGAGGCTTCCTGGTAAATTTGGCTTCAGTCGGCGCAAGGACTTCATTACTCGCCATATATCCTTTTTTAGGCTTTATTTTTTTATACCAAATTACCATAGCATTATAATAAGGTTTACATGCTAAGGCTTCTTGCAAACTTTGACTTTTATCAAAACAAGGATGTAACTACACTCCAAAAGTCCTAAATACAAAATAATTTATTTTGATTATTTTTATAATCAGAATATAGCCCAAAACATGAATAAATATGTATTTATACATACATAAATATATGCTTTATTATATAATAATGCATTTTACGAAATTGCACTAGAAACTATGCAAGGACATCCGTACTTTCCGTATGTCCTTAATGCCAGAAGTTTACTTTTGACAACAACTGACTAAGTGGTTTTATAACTTGAGAAATATGCAGCTAAGCTCTTCCAATCAAGGACATAGCCACCTCTAATACATCCTTTGTTTTTTAAATTTGATTTTCAACCACAATAACGAACGCAAAGCAAAATAAATTAAGTAACAATTTGTTGAATTATTCTAAGAAGCTTTCTGGCAAATTTTGCTTCAGTCGGCGCAAGAACGTAACTAGCTGCCATATATCCTTTTTTTTAATTTATGGGAAATTGAATTTCATAAAACGTTTAAAGTTCATTAAATTATTCTAAATTATTGGAATTGCTGTTATATTCAATTAAAAGTAATGTCCTTAAACCAAATATTCCCTTCAGCCTTAATTTGATTACATATGAAAATTTTCCCAAGCCAAGATGATTTTCAACAAGACAACAATCAAACTATTTAGTTGTTTAACTTATAAATAAATTTATTACACGGGCAAAGCCAAGACACTATAATCATAGCAAAACCAACTAAGTAAGCAAACAGGATTTTGTACAGGACAACCAAACGGCACAAACATAATGCAGTTAATTTTAGCACTTTGCAATTGCCACAAGTTATGCCACAGCAACCTCAACAGTATTTTCTAATCAAGCAATAAAGCAAACTTTCTAGGGCTACAAACATACACTTACCGTAAATATTAAGAGCGCACATTCATTAGCCGCCACATCACGTTCACGCTTCAGCAATTCTTCACTTAATGTTGCACTAAATTTCATTTCAAACAAATCCTTCCAGCGATAATAGCCCTGCTCACTGTCCACAAACTCATCGAAGGGGCCGTTTAATTGCACAACACTACACAACTTTTTTAAACACGATTTAACAGCACGCACTTTTGCCATTTGCTGAGCATCATCCACCAAACAAACAGCTGCATCTGAAGTTTCCAGGACATGCTGAACAGCTTCCGGTGAGTTGGTGGTATAAATACCAGCCACCACTGCACCAATACGAAAAGCAGCCATTTCCACATAAAACCATTCAGGACAATTAAAAGCCAGTATGGCAACGGAAGTATGAGGTTGAACACCCAAATGCAGCAGCATTAGGGCAGCTTGTTCCACTTTCTGCTCGTATTCAGCATAACTAATTTTAGTCCATTCACTGTGGGAAGAACCAGCTGCAGGAGATTTATAAGCCAAGGCCGGCAAGTCTTTATATTTTTGGCAACATTCATGAAAAAATTGCGGTATTGTTTGTATATTAAGCTCGTGTAAGCTTTTATTGTCAGCTCTTATTTTAACAGCTTCATCTAAGGAACAGGCAATATAATTGCTGGCCGGCCTAAGAGCAGGTATTATACCTTCCAAAAATTCCATTTGATCTAACATTTTTTTTTTTTGCAGAAAGAATTTCTTTCTTTTTTTAATTTTACTTTCAAACCAACTGTTAAGCTCAAAGTCTCATTTACAACTGCTTCATTAGTTTTTATTCTCATTTCACTTTCCTAGAAATTTCTGCACCTTATCAAAGTGTTAATGATGGGTTCACAGTCTTATTGTACTACACACACTTGTTATCTAAGAGATTTATAAAATTTTATGTGTTTATGGTTATTTTTAATTTTTTGCTTTGTAAGCCCTGTCAAGGTTTAATAAACCTCGCTTTGCTGTACAATGATTACAATGGCACGCACGACAAACAGTTTTAAAAAGTCGACTTGCGAATCCAACAAAAAGATCCGACTAGCTTATCTCCAGTCATTGGCGTAGCTAGAAATTTTTTGGTAGTGAAACGACTGGTGATTTTTATGAGCAATATGAAAATAAATCATTACATGTAATTTTTAATAATTCAGCAATCCTTGGGGGCAATGACGACCCCAGAATGGCCTTTCTACGCCTATGTCTCTAGTTTATTTTAATCTGTAAACCAGAGATGGTGGGAGTCAATTTTACCTACACTTTTACATGGACTTACAGATAAAATAAAAAGATTTTCTTTCAACCATAATGATATACTTAAAAAATAATAATAATAAAAACCCCAGGATATTAAGAAAAATAATTAGTTCTTCTGAAATCTGCAATTTGTCAGCAGAAACGAAAAACTCAGTACTTTTAAGTACGTTGTAGGGTATAGAAAATTATATAATACATCCAAATTTATGATTGGATTTAATTAAATATTTTTAAGCTAAACAAATATTATTTCAGGTTCATAATCTTCAGCTGCGTTATTTTAACACAAAAGTGTGGAAGATAAAATTTAACAATTATAAAAGTTGTTTCTAAAATTTTCTTAAAAAAATTAACTAGAGCAACTCTTTGATCTTAAATCACATAGAAAAAAAATACTAATGTAAAATCACCATGCAAAAATTTTAATTGCAGATCATATCCCACTTGACCAAGACTATCGTTAATGATAGCGATTTCGAATGCTCGAGATAACATTTATCGTGTAAAACTATCGAGAATGACACTCAAAAATTAATTGAAAAAATTTTTCCTGTCGCTTTGTTTTAAATAACATGCGATTCCGAAGGTTCACTAGCAATATCAAAAGTAAGCCTGATATCAAACTAATCTCGATATCGCGAAAAGGCAGCAGAAAATGTTATTTTATTTTCTAATTTATTTATTTTAGTTTATTTTCTTTTCTTTTTGCAATTCTTTAACTTGCACTGCAGGATTTGGACACGGTGCATATAGCCTATCACAGTAGCACACATACACTACGCTATCGTCAGACATTCGAGAAACTATCGAGAGAAGTTCGCTTTAGCGAAAATTAGATTTTTCTTTAATATTCACGCTAGACCATCAGACAACCACACATACACTACGCTATCGTCATACATTCGAGAAACTATCGAGAGAAGTTCGCTTTAGCGAAAATTCTATTTTTTTTATATTCGAACAAAAATATCGAACAATTATATTTATAAGAAATAATATGTTTAAGTGTGCTGGTCCTTATTTACTTTACTATAGCCTACAATGCACTGTCATCCTCAGTTGTGACTATTTCTTGATTTCTTATTGCTTCTTTTGATGTCCCGTAAATAGCCGACAGCAAAAACTCCCTGCTGCTGGCTGGTAGGCAGTCTACTAGTTTTGTACTCCCAGGGTCGCCGGTTAGAATCCTGCAGTCAAACAAAAGCAGCTTGGCAATTTATGTTTTGTTTCGCTATGGGCCTTATTACGACAGTCGTATTACAACTTTGACTAAAATTAAATGAAAATAATTGCAATACATGTTTTTTTAACGTGAAATTACTTTGATTCAACATTATTTTTCATGTGATTTCAGCATCTATATCACCTTGTTTCAACTTTGAAATAACTTTGTTTCAACATAATTCTTCTATTTTTGATTTAAACTGTTAATGTCATGTTAAATCAACATGAAATTTAAAAAGGAAAAAATTTTCTTTAAAGATTACTGTAAATCATGTTGAATTAAAATGAAATACATGTGTAGCAAAATCATTGCCGAAAAATGTTAAATTAACCTTGTTTTCGGTAGATTTGAATATATAAAGTTTTCTGTGTGCCTACTCGATAGTTTAGAAATGTGTTTTAAATTGTTTTTAAAGTGAAATTACCACAGATGCAAGCCGTATGATCAGAACATTCCCATATATAGGGTTATCCATTTTTCGGTTCCAAAAGTAAAATTTAAACAAAAACACACGCGATGAAACTTGTATTTCATTAAAATGCTTGGTCCTTGCCATTGCGTATGAAATACAAAGACTGCACAATCTTGGTGGCCAATTGACGTCAGTAGGTTGAGTCCTGTTTTGGGAATTAAAAACCGGGAAAACATAAAAATGGTGGCAACCCTGTTATAAATAAAGGATTATGGAGTTATTTTCAAGATCTGCCAACCTGATAAACTGATATTGGAAATCCGCCATTTGTAACTGGCTTGCCACCATTTTTGGTTTTTCTGAATTCCGAAAACAGGACTCTGGACGATTTACCCGCAGTTTTTAACTCTTAATTATTAAGTACGTAATTAGCTCATTTTTATTTCAAATTAAGTTGTAATTAAATACGATTTCATTTTTTAGTTGTTAATCAAAGTTCTTATTAAATTACGTTGAAAGTATGGCAGCACTGCAAAATTTGCAAAGAACAGCTGTTTAACATAAACAAAAAAGTTAAGTTATCAACATGTAGAAAATTAAAATTGCATAAAAATTCATTTTATGAAACCAAATGAACATCATAATGCATTTTTCTATTACTTTATTCGATAATATGAAACTTTGTATTGTATATGTTATATATTTATGAAATTTAAACCAAATTCTTTATGTTTTCAATAAACACACACACGCATAAAAACATACGGTGCGTTCATAAAACTTAAGTAGTATTTAATTACACAAGGTTGGGTATTTAATTATTATTTAAATGTTCACTCAAAAACACAATTTCGTATTTAATTAGAACTTGAAAATAATTAGCAAGTCAAAAACTGGGGGGTTAAAATTATTCCTTCTGGAAACTTTCCATGCAACAAAGCCAAAATTGGTCGTGTTTTCTGGCTCCTTACACCAAGTTATTGAAACTATATATTGTCCAGATTATGAAAATCTTTAATAGCACGCCCATAGCGCTATGATATATATGATCGGATATAGCAAAGCTTTCTCTAAATAAATTACACTTCAGATATCAAATATTCAACAGCTGTCAGCCTTGCCAGGCTTTCAGTTTTTAAACCACTAAATGGATAACCCGTTATTTTCAGCTTTAAAATTTGTTCATGCCGATTTTTGCTCAAAGGATAACAACCATCATCATACATTCTTTTGTAAAAAAAAGAACTGCGAAACTTCATTTGAATAGTTTAGCAAAAAAAAAATATTTTTATGTGTGGCACAAATATGTGTTTCTTTTGAAAGTTCCCAATATTGATGACATCTCTATGAACCATACAAAAATGAAATTTTTACTACTCTTATGTGGTCATTGAGTTTGTATGTACATACATATATATGAAAATAAAATGACAACAAACATACACAAAAAAAAAAGATGCAAGGATATAAAACCAACAAGCCATAAAAGCAAACTGCGACATTGTATCATCATCATGCATCAAGCCAAATATTGCAAAAAATCATATTTTGGTATTTTTTAAATGTGGAAGCAAACACGCACACACATACACAAGTTTATTAGCCCACACTATTATTGGAGTGAAATACATAAAGTCTACTGTAAGCACTAAACATTTATACGGAGTTTTAAGAAATACTGAAAAAAGTGAATTAAATTTCTGCAAATTGGCCAATGAAGACAGTTCAAGCTATAAAATTAAGAACAGACTGGCAGCTGGAAGTTCTGAATTCAATCCAACGAATTATTTTCAAATTAGCAACAAAATAACATACAATGATCAATTAATTTAAATGATGAAATAAATAATGTTCAATTAGATTTTTATTCATAATGGTATATATTTAATATGTATCTAGAGAATATTTAAGATTAGTTTGGCTGCAGCGGAAAGCGCGTTGACTACAACACGATGAGTTCGAGTTCAAATCTTGGCCGGCGGAGCCAATCTTAGGACACCCGGTTAGAGCTATGCTGCTTAGCTATATAAAACAAATTTCATGTGTGGAAAAACAATGCAATAAAATTATATTATATGATGACGTCAAACTCGCCGCAAAAATTTCAAAACGTTACCATTTAGATCCCATTGCTTTCTTTTCTAACTGCATATGATTAATGTATTGTTTGTTGCCGGCGCCGGCTTACAGCCGATCGGCTCCGTTCTATGGTTTGTGCTCATGTGCAAAAACAATACAAAACAAATTGAGCAATCATTATTTTTTATTTCACTTGCTTCAGAGAAAGAAACAAAACAAAATCAAGCATTTTGTTTAGTTTATTTTCGAATGCAAGGAAATCAAAATCAAAATAAATTTATAACTGTAATAGTGTCGATTATTTTTGTAACGAAAATCACATCCTAACTCTGGTATCGCGCCATAAAGAGCATAGCTCCAATAATACAGTGCAATAAAAAATATAAAAGACAAAAAAAAAGACCGTGTCTCCCAGTTTTGTCCCAAGTCATGCACTTTTGATGTGTAAATATCTATACGCTAGGTGGTAAAAATCTTTTTCACAATACAATAATAAATTTTGAGTCAGATGTGCGATGCGTTATCAAATCGGTGTGAGCTATGCATGAGTGTATTAGTGTAATCATATGGACAAGAAGTACAGAGAAACTTAACAGCTGCATAGAAATGCACTCAACCGAATTTTAAAGCATACCTTCAAGGACAATTTTAGTTTTAATAGAAATTGCTTGTGAAGTGTAATAGTGTTGCCAGTGGGGATAATTTTGTTAAAAAGTTGAAAAATAAATAAAATAAATATAAACTTTTAAATAAAAGAGCGTTTTAAATGTCAAATATTTGTTTAAAAGATATAAAGCAGTCTTTATAAAGAATTTATAATATTATATTATAACATATCTTCATTACGTACTGTTTCCTTACACTGAAGCTGGTGCACAACAATTGGTTAACAATCTCCATCTCATGCCAATTATTATGGGTGGAGCTTTATCAAAATTTTTATTTGACGTTTTCCACTTGCATATGAGCAACAACAACTAATAATTCCACTACTATAGATGCAGTTTTCCATAGATTTTTAAATACAGTAGAGTCATAAATTTATATATCTTATTTTAGTTACCATAAGCCAATATTAAAAAAAAAATTCATTACTAGATGTTTACACATCTCCCCTGTGATCGGACTCACATTGCATATTTTTATGGGCCTCCAAAGATTTGGGGCCTCGTTGTAATTTTTGCATTTTCACAGGCTCATTCATATCTTGTAAACCGTGCAGAATTTTGATTCACTCTCTGAAGCAAAGTTGTAGCTCTTGTCATATAGAACAAAAATTGTGAGCATATAAAATCAAAAAATTGTATTTTCAAGATCAAAATAGCAACTAAACTAAAAAAATTAGATTTTTTTTTACCTTTTTCCCCCTGTTAAGGTCCATAGGTAGCACAGCGTTCAAAAATTCAAGGAAACAATCCACTACAAAACTGTACTTAAGATCTCAATAAACAACTTTTTAGAACATATGAACTTCCTAGGAATGATTATTAATAGCGTTTAGGTAACCGCAAAAGTAAAAAATTTCCAAACAAATGAAATTAAAAAATGTTCGGGAAAGTTTTCACTTTTGCGGCTACCTAAGCCCTACCTAAACGGTGTTAAGAATCATTCCTAGAAAGTTCATATTTGCTAAAAAGTTGTTTATTAACATCTTAGGTACATTTTCATAGTTGACTGTTTCCTTGAATTTTGAACGGTTTGCTACCTATGGACCTGAACAAGAAAAAAAAGGTAAAAAACAATCGAATTTTTTTTTAATTTTCTTCGATTTTGATCTTGAAGATGAAGTTTTTTTAATTTTATATGTTCACAATTTTTGTTCTTTATTACAAGAGTTACAACTTTGCCTCAGAGAGTAAATCTGAATTCCGAACGGTTTGCAAGGTATGAGCCTTTTTTTTGGTCTTTTATCACGTAGTGGTGTCCCTACATGGTAATATTTCCATGACTTAGAAAATTACGCACAGTGTAATTAATAAAATACAATGACTTCACTAAATTAAATTCATGTTGTTTCAACTTGAAATAAATTTGATTCAACATGGTTTCTGGCATTATTTCAGTATCGAATTTATGTTCTTTCAACTTTGAATAACTTTGATTGAACATGATTCTTCATTTTGTTTTAATAGTACGGGAAATGTTAAATCAACATGAAACATAGCTATTTCAAAAAAAAAATGTTCTTTAAAAATTACTGCAAGTCATTTTGGATAAAAAAATACTTTAAATTAATCTTGTTTAAGTAGATTTCAAGTTAAAATTTTCTGTGTGCAATTATAAAATTGTGTCGAACAAATCATAAAAATTTTAAAACTCAAATATTTATATTAAAATTAAGTTTTTAAGAGTTCAATAACGAGTCCAAGTAACAACATGCTCGCAACAGCGGATGGAAATTAATTAAGCATAGCACATATCGAGAAAAAAAAACTTAAACAAAGTGCTTTCACAAAATTTTTAATGAATTATTATTACGGCATGAAAATGAAATAAAGAAGATATATAAAAAAAAATACATTTATTAGAAATTGTTGAAACAGGATATGAAACCTCTCATAACAACTTGTCAATTTGGAGTAATGCATTTCCTTTTCCTAATTCGCACAACCGTTAGATTTTAAAGCCAAACACTCTCAGACTGTTGACAGTTAAGACGTAGGCAGCAAGCAGCCATATTACGTTTAAACAAGTAAGACACAAACTATTAATATGAGCAAAATCAGTTGGTAAAACAATGGGAAACATAAAGTTTTGTATTTTGTAACAAAACAGTTTTTACTAAAATCTCTCAGCTATATTTGCTTTTGCAAGTGTACATATGTATCTGTAGCCGCATACATACATATTTGCAATCAAATGCAAATACATACATACACATGTACATACATACATATGTATGTAGTGCTGTGTAAAAAACAACATTTAACATCGTTGCGCATACAAACTATACTCGGAGCAAATAAAAAACATCAGAAGAAAAAAGGATGTCATCGAGCCGTATGGTAATAATGTTTCCTTGTTTCTAATAAAACGAATATAAATGACATTTCGCGCACTGAAATGTCTCCATGGACTAGCAGTATGCGACAATATATTTACATATCCACAATGATATGGTTAGTAATGAAGTTGTAAAATAGACCCACAGAGTACAACATACATAAATACTTATATGTACTCGTATATATTTTTGTGCTGACAGAAACACTGAGAAAATTGTGTGAGTTCTGATACTTTATAAAAATTTTCAAATCCTGCAGCCATGATGTTAATCAAGCATCCGCAGCAGAGAATGACAATGAGTACTGAAAAAAGGAAATACTTAAGTAAATAGTCTTAATTTTAGTAACTGCATATAATCAAAATTGTAGCGCAAATAATACGTACGCTCACATATTTTCTCTCTCAAGTATTTATTGCAACATACAAGAGCGTTTCGTTAATGCAAAAAAATAAAATACGCTACAATTACAACAAAAAAAAAACTAACATGCGTGTCAAGAAAATTGCCTGACTGTCTTACTTATAGCCGGAGTATGCTTATACTCAGAGTATGGATATTTAGTCGGTCAAAAAAAAATATACGCATAATACTGGGAATATTTATTCATCATTCACAACCGTATGCATACATTTGTGTATATAAAATGGAATGGAAAATAAGTTTAGGATGTTTGAAAACATGCCTCATGTGTGTGTGTAAATAAAATATCCCTGTATATGCGCATGTGTAGCCGATTAATAGTCAGAGTATATTTATACATACATTTGTCTATATAAAATGGTATGGAAAATAAGTTTTGGATGTTTGAAAACATTATTTAAAGTGAGTGTGTAAATAAAAAGCCCTGTATATATGCATTTGTAGCCGATTAATAGTCAGAGTATTTTTATACATACATTTGTGTATGTAAAATGGTATCGAAAATAAGTTTTAGCTGTTTGAAAACATGCCTCATGTGTGTGTGTAAATAAAAAGCCCTGTTTATACGCATGTGTAGCCGATTAATAGTCAGAGTATATTTATACATACATTTGTGTATGTAAAATTTTATGGAAAATATCTTTTGGTTGTTTGAAAACATGCCTCATGAGTGTGTGTAAATAAAATAGCCCTGTATATACGCCTGTGTAGCCGATTAATAGTCAGAGTATTTTAATGCCCAAGCGTATGATTATAGCTCACACAGTCTATCCCCCTTATGCAAAAACTATTGTTAAACTTAAAGTTGGTTTAACAAACAAATTTTATTTGGCAAAACCGGGTTTAAAGCATGCTTTAACTTTAACAATCGTTTTTGCATAAGGGCATATAAAGTTTAGTTGTTGTCGTTTGTGCTGCGTAATTTATGAAACGTGTTTGAACACATTTTAGTTAATTTCAATTATTATTATTCGAACATAGTTGTCGGCTCTTATTCAGTTTAAAAGTATTCAGTTTAAAATTAATGAGTGTGTTTGTATATGTATGAGTATGAGTTTTATTTTTAGCTGAACGCATACATAGTTGTTTAACGGCCAATACTCAAAGAGTACTTAAAACGTTACTTTTTTCATTCTCTGATCCGCTTAATAATTTTTTAAGTATAATTTGTACATGAAATTTAGAAATAGACTGGTTTAGGAAATTACTAGAGCAGACAAGGCTTTAATTTGGAAGAGCCTTAGATAGTTTTTGAACTGCAATAGTATTTCTCTCAGTGTAGTTTTTCTTTTTGCATTTGTACGATTTTTTTTTTTGTTAAACTTCTGTTGAATTGTGGCTTTAATCAACATGAAAAATTTTTTTTGTTTGACATAGAGAAGTGTTAGATAGAGAATTGACCTAAATTTTTCTGCAACCATCAAAAAAAAACAAGTAACAAACATACATTTTTTCGCATAAAATACAGCGCAGTCGTCAAAGTAATACGATTATAATTTAACTAGGAAACCAGCTAAATTGTTGTTTAACAATATGTGTGAGCATTGATTTTTTTTTTTTTTTTGTATTTTTATTAAACTAAAATTTAAAATAGTTTTAACATGACATAAAGTAAAAAATTTAATAACAAAATATTGTGAGGAAATTTAATTAAATGTTAAAATCAAAAGTAAAAAAGCCTTATAGAGCTGTAGACCAGCTACGTCCAAGCCGTATGCAAATGTGCTTTCACACTGACGAGAGCACAACATCCAACCAGATCTTGGCGACAACAATGTTTGTTCTTACTTTGCAAAAAAAAAAAAAAAAAAAAAAACAAGAATAAATTTAAGAGTTTTCAAAGCTGTTTACTTTAGTTG
Organism: Tachina lurida; assembly: GCA_944452675.1. Taxonomy (NCBI): domain Eukaryota; kingdom Metazoa; phylum Arthropoda; class Insecta; order Diptera; family Tachinidae; genus Tachina; species Tachina lurida. The sequence goes on from OX101753.1 coordinate 12,674,050, forward strand.
CAAATGTCAGAGTATGTGTGTTTGGACGTAGACGATCAAATAAAAGCTTCGATCACTGTGTGTGTGTTAGGGCCAATTTCACCAACTTATTTAAATATGAATGCATATTCAAAAGTAATTTTTCCATTAAAAAAATTAATGAAACTCGAAATTTAAATATGAATTGATATTTAAATACAGTTGGTGAAAGTGGGCCTTAGTGTCGTTTAATTCACACATTTTCGGAGACATTCAAATAAAACCGTCAATCAGCATTTAAGCTTCGTGTTATTTGGCGTTTGCGGCTGATGATTGTTAACGAAAAATTTCTTTATCAAATCTTGGTATAAAAAAGGAATAGTTTAAGTGCCCATTTCACAAACTATTTAAATATCAATTCATATTTAAATGTAGATTTTCTTTTAATTGTTTAGGGTTCCGTACACCAAAGGTGAAAAGGAACCCTATTGCTTTCGCTATGCTGTCCGTCTGACCGTCTGTCCGTCACAGGGTATTTACTCGAGAACCGTAAAAGCTACGGACCTGAAATTTGGACACAGTGTGTAGACCTTTGACGGCTACAACAACAAATACATGAGAGTTGAAAATTAAAGGGTGTGCCAAAACGAGCAACGAAAAATGTTAAAATCCCATGTAATATACATACATACAATTGTATGTATATGCACTTGAAATTTGTAAAGTTAGTGTATTTTTATACAGACTGCAATTTAAAAAATTTTAATTAATGGGTGTACCATTAGTTAATATAATTTTGACTATGTAATTTTGATAACTGGCTGTATCTTGGAAACCGTAAGAGCAAACTTCTTGAAATTTTCAAAAACGGTAAAACAAAAAAATCCCAAAATTATAAAATCGCCAAACCGAAAAAAGCACCAAATTAAAAAAAATTTCTAAATCGAAAATAAATCGCGAAAAACCGGAAAAATCGCCAAAATGAAAAAATCGCCAAAATGAAAGAAAATCGCCAAAATGAAAGAAAATCGCCAAAATGAAAAAAATCGCCAAAATGAAAAAATCGCCAAAATTAAAAAAATCCCCAAAACGAGAAAGAGCGAAAAAAAAACAAAAAAAAATATTTCAGCTGAAAAAACGTAAAAAAAACTATTAAAAAATGCTCAAAGCCCAACGTACGGAACCCTTCGTGCGCGAGTCAAAGTCGCACTTTACTGAATTTATTATGATATTAAATAATAATAAAAATGCTTACAAACTCGTGTTAGTTTAATTTTTTCCATAAAATCCAAATTAAATTTTTCCTTATCTGTGCAGTGCTTCATGTTGTCACGAAAAAAAAGGGATTTTTTCTCCGTCAATCACAGTTGGAGACGATCAAATAATTAACTGTCAAATTAAAATATCAAAATTTTTTGATTCTCTTCAATCACTGACGACAACGCTTAAGTGTATCCGAAAAACGACTTCACGCACACAACTATGTATGTGATTGATGGTTTTATTTGAACATCTCCTGGGCACTTTAGTCTGGCTACCAAATGCGGAACATCAATTATGGTAGAATTAGTCGATTCGTATCGTTTAAATCTGGATGTCATCCAACGTGTCAGCTGTTATTGTATTTCCCTTTGCTTTATACGTATGTGTGTATGTATGTAAGAGATAAGTTGACGTAAAAATCTATTTTCTGTAGACTTCTACCTCACATACGTTACGATACATATAAACAGCAAAATGTTTTATTTATGTTACAGATTTTGTCAGCTGACCCGTCAACTTACGATACGAATTGACTAATTCGGATGACAGATGACATAATTATTTCACAATATTTGGTTTTGATTTGAGGTTTTTCTCTCTTATTCCGCCATTTTAACCTCGAAGAGTTATAAATTCATAAAATTTAGTGACTACATATTATTTATTTAGACCATATAAATATATTACATCTTAATAATATAAAAATTATTTTAAGACAACCTACAAAATGTTACATAAATCATTTTTCAAATCTCTTAGACTTTTAAAATTACAAAATCTTTGGTCATCCCTCCTTTAGATGGTATCACATCATAATTATTAATATTATTATTAGAGTTTGGCTAAATGCCAAACCTAATTGCTGGCAATCTGAGAATATTAAATCTTAGTTGTGCTGCACCAGTAAGTATTGTTAGTGTTGCACACTACATATACTGTTGCTGTTATAATTGTTGTCTTTATAGTTATTGCCACAAATGATAAGTATGTACACCTTCATTTCAGTAAATGTATGTATACAATCTAAGTAAATTGTTATATATCTATGTATATGAATAAATTGAAAAACTAATATGTATGTACACATACAGATGCTCCAATACAATTGGGTATCATGCAAGACAAGAATAAGGAAACATTATTGTTAACAATAACATCTGATTAAGTTACAAATACCGAGTCAGTAACGGTGTCGTATGCATTGTCTGCCTGTGAGCATTGGGTAAGTGAAAAAATATTTTCCTTTTTTAAGATATTATATTAAATAAAACAAAACACAAGTATTTATTTATATAATTGTAGCTAAGCCCGGCAAACGTTACCTTACAATCAGTTATTTAATTTTTTTTTAACTACAAATTACTCCACACACTGATCACTTACCGGGTATTGACCCGAACCTGTTTTATATTGTATATATAAATATCGATTTTTTACTTAATTTTTTTATCGACCTCCTTTTTAGAGTTTCGTGCACTAAATGTGAAGGAATCTTATTGTTTTCGCTACGCTATTCACCTGTCCGTTTATCCGACTGTTCGTCTAGCAGCCTGTCCGTCACAGGGTGTTTTCTCGAGAGCCGTAAGAGCTACGGAACTGAAATTTTATCAACATGACAGTTAAAAATTAAAGGGTGTTCCAAAACGAGCAACGAAAAATTTTAAAATCCCACACACTTGATATTTGCAAAGTTAGTGAATTTTTATACATACATACTAAAACAATTAACATTCAAATTTAAAAAAAAAATTAAAATGAAAGCTTGTTCTATCAGTTAATGGTATTTTGACTACGAGGGTGGTTCAATAAGTCCGTCACTTTTTGAATGAAACACAGTTTTTTTTTTTTGCAAAACAAAAATTAATTTTTCAACATAATCTCCTTTTAACTCAATACACTTAGTCCAACGTTTCTCCAGTTTTTGTATCCCTTCCAAAAAATAGGATTTTTCGAGGTCCTTATAATAGGTCTTTGTTTGTGGAATGATTCCTTCTTGCAGTCAAATATCTTTCCGACGAGCCATTTCTTCCAATTTGGGACTAATAAATAGTAACTCTAGGCTAATAGTATGTTTCCACCGACTTTAAATCAAGTAGGTTTAAGTAAATCACTTGAAAGTGTTTCCACCGAGCTTTTGAGTGATTTGTTGTTCGAATTTTCGTACTCAATTTATGCACGTGCTTTATAAGCTGGGCGCAGCAGCTGTAGTGTGAATTTTATTCACATGTGGTTGACATTTAAAATTGATTAAATATTCCTTAATGTCATTTTTTAGAAATTGTCAATTACTATTAATGGATGACCCAGGGATGGCGTTTGTAATTTTAAAAGCAACGCAGGGTTGCATATACAAATCGAGTTCGAAAAATAGTATTTTCGACATTATTTAAAATAAATCAACCACTGTGAGGTGATTTATCCATATGCAAAATGTATGGTAAATCATGTGGAAATGAACATGATTTGCACAAATCATCATGATTTGTATAAATCATGCCGGTGGAAACATACTATAAGTCTGAAGAATAGAGCGGATGAGGGAGCAGTTCGTAGCCCAATTCATGGATATTTGCCATGGAAACTACACATGCGCTTGTGGTCGATTGTGAGCAAACGCGGCACCCATCTTACTGTGAGCTTTCTTAAACACAGCTGATCATTTAAAATCGAAACCACACAGCCATATGAAATGCCTATGGCATCAACAATCTCACGCACTTTTACTCTTCGATCGGCCAGCGCCATATCGTGGATTTTTTCGGCATTTTCGGGTGTACTGACCTCAATTGGGCGTCCAGAACGTTCAGCGTCGTTTGTACTTGTGCGACCACAACGAAAGTGAGAAATCTACTTTTTTACTTGAAGTCGATGGTGCAGAGTCCCTATAGTATTTCTCGAGCTTCCTCTTGGTTTTATTGACGGTTTTATTTTCGCAAAAAATAATGTTTAATGAGCACTCGAAATCTACCCTTTTCCATTTTTAGAAAAATACACGAGGTTGTATGTTTTGAACAGCTGTTGAACGCAAAGCTAATGACGACACTTGCTCAAAATTTTACAGTAGTCTATTAACAGGTGGTACTTGATGGGAACAATGTTGCATTTCAAATAACTATGAGGGAAGTTCGAAAAGTCACTGACTTGTTCATCCGCACTCGTATGTATGTAATTTTGACAACTTGCTGTGTCTTGGAAACCGTAGGTCACGTTAAGTTAGCAGGCTGCTGGTAAGTCCTAATTTACACTAAGCAAGTCTTATTGCTAAGCTGATTAGTTTGTTGGAGGGAGAGACGAGGGGAACATGAACGTTTCTTTTCCCCTCGTCCTTGAAAACTAGTCAGCTTAGCAATAAGACTTGCTCAGTGTAAATTAGGACTAACGAAGGTTGAAATTTAGAGTCCAGCTCACTTGGATCCAATAGAATGATCCCTTTGTGCTACCTGTTAATTGAACAGAAGATAGTGAGAGACCGTGATAGGGAAGGGATAGTGATAGAGAACACATTTGGTGAAGGAAGAGATAGATGAAAGCTTCACTCTTTTACAACTCTGGCTTTTTAGCACGTTTCTAATAATGCAGCTATGCAGCGCCTCTGGTGTCAATGAGGCGCATTAAATTTTTTAAGCTGCACTTAACAGCCATTTTATTGGTTATTTTACTTGGTCGATTATTCTGCTACACAACGAAGGAGGGCGCTCTGATGTTACATTAGGATTCGTATTTGATGAAGTCGGTATAGTTTAGTGACCAGTACCTTATGTTTCCCACAACAACTGATACAAAGGACACTAATGCACATTAGAAAAATGCGTGGTATTGTTATTTAATGACGGTCGGAGACCAGGCTCGAACCCAGGTCCTGGTATTTTATAGACAACGCCAAGTTATTCTTACTTGATTTTTTAATAAAAACATTGAACTGCCTTTTTTTGTACAATAAATTCATTTATTTGTTTTTTTATTTTGCATCTGATTTGAAACATTTAACATTAGACGAGTTTTTGTCGAATTTTGTTTAAAACGATTTATTATACTCTTCGATATAAACATTTTTGGATAAACAGCTTTTGCCCTTAGATAACTATTCTCGGTGCTTAACAAATTGATCTCTGATTGAATATTTGTTAAAATTAATAGAGCTAATACAATTAAGTAATTCAATTAGATTTTTGTTACCTACATACATATATATTTCAGGTTGTAAAAGCTTAGTAAATAATTTAAAAAATAGTTCACATATATATGTACATATATTTAGCAAACTTGAGAAATATAATAGAATAATAGTACAATAGAGTATTAGTTATAATCAAAAGCCATGAATAGTTTAGTTATACTACTCTAGTCATAGTTGTGTCAAAGTCTAATCAAAATTCGGTCACAATATAGTTTCGCTACAATCAGGGACTGATAAAATTTAAACCACTTTTTGCCAAAATACACATGAAGTTGTTTTAAATACCCTCGCTGTGGTAAAACTCAGAAGAAATTCTTAGTGCAGGCCTTGTTAAAAGCCTGCTTAAGAATTTCTTTGATTAAATTAATATTCTTATCCACCCAGCAAAAAATTTTCGAAATTTTGTAATGGGTAGTACTCTTTTAATGGCTTACAAAGTAACGAGTGGTACTTATTTATCTAATTATTTTATTTGCATAATAATGACTGTCATGTAATGAATAAAATAAGAACTTATTTATATCACTACGTGAAAGTATTTACTTATTGTAGTACTTTCCAGTTAATAAGGAAATATGTATATCTAGAGAAATTTGTTACAAAATTTTATTCATTTAAAATAAAAAAATTAGAAAATATAGCAAATTAATTTTGAATAAGTTTAAGCAAAAATTAATCTATATTATTTTGCATATTTGTACGCAAAAAATAACCCATTAAATTTTGAGTACTTTTAGGCAATCAGTAATCTATTAACTTTTGTATGTTTGTAGGCAAAAAGTATAGGATACCGCATACTTTTTGAACTTCCCAAACAAAAATAATGGGTTATTCAGTCAAATTGTAAGTACTTACGGCTGAGGAGTACATACACTTTTTTGCATTCTAGTAGGCAAATTTTTTTGCTGGGCAACTGCTAAAATGCCTTAACTCATAAACAGAGAAACAAGCCGATCGGCTCACAGCCGGCTCAAGAGCCGCCGCCGACTTTCAACGTAACTTCAAGAACCCGCCGATGCTTGCGGCTAGCTTCGGCTCAAAATGGCATCCGGCTTATTGTTTTTGTAGTGGCAAATTTTTACCAAATCTTACAAATTATAACTTTTTTTATAGAAATATGTTTAAAAATCTTATCAAAATCAAAACCAGCGGCTGTCAATGTCAGCCGGCTCAAGCCGGCTTATGAGCCGCCGCCGACTATTTTGTACTAAGCCGCCGTCACCGACTTTTTTAAGCGGCTTGTTTCTCTGTCATAAAATGCCTTGACTCTTTCGCATTAAAGATACGATACACATTCCACACTCCCTTCTATGAGAAGGGTGAAGAGTAGTAGTAACATGTTTTGTTTTGTTTTGTTTTTTTTTTTACCAAAGCAAAATCCAAATCCCTTAATTTGAAGGCCTTCCAGAATATCTGGCAAAAGAAGCAAGAACAGAAGGCCTGCCCTGTAATGACAATGTGTGTAAAAAAGAAATGGTTATGGAATGGACCAAGCAGGATTTGTACATACAAAAGAAGGAGTATAGAGGACTTCTAGAAGGGTCCTTACTTTCTTTTTTCCCGTTGGACTCATATGACATTGATATAGATAAGAGAAAGTGTGTGTGTGTGTGTGTGTGTGTGTATATATGAATTGTGTTTATTTTTTACTCTTATCAGCTTAAGATAATTGTTTTCTTTTATCTAAAGCAGGGGTGCCCAAAAGTTCCTTATCGAAGAGTAAACACCAATACATTTAAAGAAAAAAAAACACTATAGTCCCTGTCGGAAGAAAGTTTGGTTGACTACAAAAATAGTTAACTTATAGTTAGCATTTCTTTGACTGACTGAAAGCTAGCTGCAAAGTCATCCAGAACAAACACAAAATTATTTCTTAAGTTGAGTACGTAATCGAATTTGAAATTTATTTTCAGCTACTTTAAAACTCATTTCAGTTTTATACAACATTTTGCATTAGATAGCAGTTTAGCCGAGTGGTAGCGCGTTGAGTACACAACGTGTGATCTTACATGTTCGAACCCCAGAAAAATTTTTTTAATTTACTCACTACCAAGTGATTTAAAAAAAGTCAACTTTAAGTTAGCTGAAAGTAGTGCAGAGTGAGACAACTGAATACCGCCTAGGACATCGCAATGTTAAAATAGTGAGTTGATTACATTGCAAAGTAATCCAAGTGTCAGTCAGCACTGGTTGCGAAATAGTTAGCTTAAAGTTAGTTTAAAGTTAGCCAAATTTCCGATAGGGGTGCTGAGTGCTGCATGTGTGTATGTGTATTTCGTATTGCTAGTGCTGAGTGTATGCTGCGAGTATTGAAACACACACCCTATAGTTAAGCGCATTTACGAAAAGAAATGAGCACCAAGAGCAAGGGCACCCTTGGTCTAAAGTTTTAAGAATATAAAAAAGGAACAGTGGCCGGAACTTAGTAGAAATAACATTATTGAGCAGCTGTTCCACTTAGATAAAATATTAACGCCATCTCTTAATTTGTGTACCCTACACAAAACCCGGTAGAGGCATATACAGGTTTGTCATTCCGTGTGTAAAAAATTTTCACAATAGTCTGGGAACTTAAGGACTTCAAGTTTTTTACTAAGATTGCGAATCAGCAAAATCAGAAAAAAAACAATTCCAGACAATTTAAACTTTCAGAAAATGTTTCAATTATAAAAAAAAGGTGAGAGCATTTCTTAATGGACTTGTATTATATTATTTTACTACATTTTAGTGAGTGTTATAGTGATATACATAGTATGAATATTTTCGCCAAGCCACTGTGCAACGAAAATTAGTACATGTCATAAATATTAATTTAATCTTAAATAATTTTTTTAATATTTACTTAAGACGCAAACAAGCCAAGTTTTTTTAAAGCAGACGAGATGCACGTATATATATATGTATATTTTATTTTTTACTTTTGAATAATTTACATTTGTTTGTTTTTCAAAATTCTTTCGTAATAGTAGATATTTATCTTATTTAAAATAAAATAGTATCAACTGAGATTCGAATCAATTTAATTTTTATTATCTCATCAGTTCTAAATTAACGGTGGCCGTGTTAAAAACGCAGAAAAAAACAAATATTGTAATTTAATGGAAAAAATCCTTTTGTTCACGAATATCTAAATCATAAATTTTTTTTTGACAAACATAATCAAATATTAAGTTCAATAAATACAAGCTAATATCATCATAATTCCACTTATTATAGTGACTTTGATTAACAAATTTATTTTATTGATCTAATCCAAAAGCAACTGAAATTTTTTTTTTAATGAAACTCTAAGGTCACTTTATCGAAAGACATTTAGGAGTAGCATAAAACTCAGTAAAATCAAATACTTGGAAAGTGGAACAATATTTAAAGCAAATAAAATTGCTTTCACATACGGGTATTAACATGACCTTTAAAGAATGTTCCCACTATTTTGTAGCAACTAAAATATTTTATCTACAATACATAATTGCCCAATTCACAACTTATTGTGGGAGCCGTAGTTCGTACATGAGTTGTTGGTAATTTCAATAAAAAAACTGCTTATAAACAAATGTTTACATAGAAATTACCAACAACGTTTGTACGAACTACGACCCACAGTGGGGGATTTTGAAAAAAAAAGTGGAAAAAATTCTGCAGTTTCTAAAGGAGCCGTCCGATTGTTATGAAATTTCATACAGCATTTAAAGAGGTGTCACCAAGCTTAAGTCTGGAATTTGGACTATATATCTCAAAAGGGGGCGGAGCCACAAGGCCCTAAAGTGGGCAACCTCGGGTTAATGAAAAATTCAAACCGATGCCAAGCTGATGTTTTTGGTGTGATAAAAAATATTTTTTGCAAGTGGATTTCTCTATCTAAGAACTAAAAAAAAGTCTCCTTCATTTATGCAGTTTCGCTTACAGTTTGGGAAATATTCGAGAGGTGACACCTCTTTAAATGCTGTATGAAATTTCATTACAATCGGACGGCTCCTTTAGAAACTGCAGAATTATTTCCACTTCTTTTGCAAAATCCTGCACTGTGCGACCCCTACAATAGGTTGTGAATTGAGCAAATATGTTTTCGAAAAAGTAAAATTTTTTATAAAATTTCATAAGTAAAAAAAAATGTAATTTGCTACATAAAATGTAGCAAAACCTTAGATCCTAAAGCGAACTATCAGGCTTGTTCTAAAACCAATTAAGAAAATTATTTCTTCATTCATTATCGAAAGGACATTGGATATTAAAATGACTCAAAATAAATAAATCTTTGAAATTCCAAGCAGAGATAAATGAAATGTAGTATGTGCTGGTACTCGCATATTTGATAATACCAGTACCTGCATCTTTATAAATACTTGTTAATTTTATTCAATTGTAAACAATTAGTGGTTTGCTTTGCTGTTATCTTGACAGAAGTCAAACAAGCTTATCATGCGGGGAAAATAGTCGGTAGCATGCAGATAGACAGCCGCACACACACACACACACACACACGCACAGAAACACACACACACACACATACACACACATTCAACCCATATTACCCATTTGACCATTATTGATATCAATTTCGAATATATCTCGAACATTTATCGAGTAAAACTATCGAGAAAAAAATTAAACGAAAAAAGTTCACCTGTCACTCAGTTTTGTTCCAAAAAACATTCAATTTCGAAGTTTCGCTAGCAATATCAAAAGTCAGAGAATATCAAACTAGTTTCGATATCGCAAAAATGCAGCTGAAAAAGTAAAAAAGTAATTTTATTTTATTTTTTTTTCAACACCTAAGTGCAGGATTTTAACATGGTACCTCCATTCTAATAGACTAGCACACATCCACTAGGCTATCGCGGAAAATTTTTTTCTGTTCAATTACTGCACATATCTATGTATGTATGTATGATTTTTTTTAAATTACAGTGCTGTCATGCCTTGAAGTTAGTAACTCTAGACTAACAGACTAGCACACATTCACTTGGCTAGCGCCACACATTCGAAAAAACTATCGAGAGAAGTACGAAGTTCAAGGCTTTAGCGAACATTCGAATTTTTTTAGTTTTGCAAACAAATATCCAACAATTATGTTTCGAAATTTCTCCAATTTAGTGAACATTTGTTTTTATCGAATCTCAGGCCAAAAGGGTACACACATCTCAAGATAAAGATAAATATAATTAAAAATCGTTTTAGCTTGTAAAAAAACTGTATTAAGATTAACATATTAATTTTGAAATAGAATTACAAATTTCTATCGATAATTTTTCTATAAAAAAAATTACTAAAACAAAACTTTTCCATAAAAAATTTGCTATCGATATTTTTTCTACACAAAAAGTTTTATTTTCTAAAAACTTTATTTATCCATGATTTGTCAATGATTACATGCGTTAAGCAATAATTTCTTATAGAAAAATTTCATTTTCGAACATTTTTCATTTTCCATTGTCGAATAATTATCTATATAAATATTCTATGATTGAAAATTTTTTTACAGAAAAATTCCATTATTGAAATATTTTCTATTGAAAAATTTAATTATCGAAATTTTTCAATTATCAAAAAATTTTTATAGAAAAATTAACTTGTCCAAATTTTTTTATTGAAAAAATCAATTATCGAGTATTTTTCTATAGAAAAATTTAATTAATGAAAACTTTCCTATAGAAAAATTCAGTTATTCAAAACTTTTCTAAAGAAAAATTCTACTATTGAAAATTTTTCCATAGAAAAAATTCTACATTCAGAAATTTAAAAAAAAAAATTCAATTATCACAGATTTTGCTATAGAATAGATCTATTGTAAAATTTTTCCTTGTTAAAAATTATCGAAAACTTTTCCACAGAAAAATATAATCGTCCAAAATTTTTCTATAGGAAATTTAAATTTTCGAAAACATTTTTTTATAGAAAAATTCAATTGCTAAAAATTCTTCTATAGAATTTTAATTCAAAAATTCTTTATATAGAAACTCAATTATTGAAAATTTTTCTAAAAAAAATTCTGTTATAAAAAATTTTTCTATAGAAATATTAAATCATAGAAAATTTTTTATAGAAAAATCAATTATTAAAAATGATTCTATAGAAATTCAACGATTGAAAACGTTTGTATATAAAAATGTATATTATCGAAATTTAATAGAAATTCAATTATTGAAAATTTTTCCACACAAATATTTAACTATCGAAAATTTTGCTATAGAAAATTTCAATTATTGAAAATTCTTCTATAGAAATTCAATTATTGAAAACTTTTCTATAGAACAAATTCTATTATCGAAAATTTTTCTATAGAAAAAATTGTACAATCAAAAATTTTTCTATAAATAAAATTATATTATCAAAAACTTTTCTAGAGAAAAATTGTATTATAAATGTTTTGCTATTTACAAATTTCATTATCGAAATATTTTCTATAGGAAAATTCAAATTATAAGTTTTCTATAAAAACAATAGCCAATTACACTGTGTGACAAAAAAAAATACCTGTGACGTATTACTATTTTTCTGTAAGGTATTGTCGTGTATAAAAACAATCTGTACTCGAACTTTTCTGAACACCCCCAAAATCTTGAGTTGCCTCTAACTATCTTAAATATTAACCGATTTTAAATTTATAAATAGATTTAGAAAGAAGAGACTAAAACCTTTCGAATCACATATATTTTGTTTCAGTAAATATCGGATGTATGTGAGTATTTTTTCACCAAATAATTGATTAAGAGTAATTCTCAGGCTTGTGTTAAAAAATTCCTTAGAAATTGACGGAGTTATTTAATATTTTATTACAAGACTTTTTGTTAAAAAAAAACTACCTGCATGATGTTTTTCGTGTTCTATTTAAGCTTCGAGGATGATTAAACTACAATTTGATAGACGTACTCATATATCAACACAAAGTATAAAATTTTTACAACAGTGGTTGCCAAACTTTGTTCCTGGGAGCCGCATTTTTCACATAATCAACCATAGATTCGAATAAATTGCACCAAATTAAAATTAAAATTTAATTCGGTGTGGGTATCGTTGTTTGAAATACTTCAATAGAAAATAACTGGTATTTTAGCTGCATTGTATGTTAATATGTAGTTAGTACCCTATACCTATAATAATCAATACGATGTGTACAGCTTGAGGACCTCAAGTTGTACATCACTGTTATACTAAATTCAAGTTAAAAAATATACTATAAATAATAATAATTTTGCGGAATATTAAGGCTGGTGCTTGAGAAAAATGCGGCTACCAAGGAAAAAAGTTTGGCGACCACTGTTGTACAAACTTTAGACTTTATACTATACCACCAACATGAATTATTTTAAAATTTTATTTTTATTTGACGCGGGCCAAAATAATTTATTTGTTTGTTGTTGGTTAAGCACGTCTATATGAGGTTCGTTGCTGCTTAAGCAAAATATCAGTTGTTAGACTTCAACCACAATTCAAAAAAGTTTACCTTATGGCTTGGGTAAGCTTTTTTGAATTGTGTTTGAAATCTACTGATAAGTTGCCTGAGCAGCAACGAAATGCCTGTAGACATGCTTAACCAACAACAAATAAGTTTATTAAAGTAATGTTAATTATTATTTAAATTATAATCGCTAGATTTTTTTTATAGAAAAATTTTAATAGAAAAATATTAAATAAATTAAGGCATACAAAGGATTTATGAATATCAAATAAAAAGGTTTTAATAACGAAGATGATGATGTGGCTAAATTTATAACTTCTTTTACAATTTAAGACAAAAATAAATAAAATAAATAAATATATATAAAAACATAATCAGCATTAAAAGAAACCTACAAGGAATTTCAACTGCTTAAGTTTGAAGTGAAATGCTAACAAGTCGCTGCATTGTAGTTCTATTGATTTGCTGCTTGCTGCAACATTTTGCTGATGTTTCCAGTAATGCCTTGCTTGCAACCCCTGATTTATCCTTGTCACTAAACAATTGCAACAGAGATAATTTGTTGCAATTTCCGGACTCCAGTGCAATAACAGAACTAAAGTTACAGCATTGTTATATAGCCACCTTGGAAAATGTAATCTTCGTGCGCTTCACGTCACTCACCCACCTAGAAATCACCGATAGTCAGTTAAGTTTCTTGGAAGATTATGCCTTGAATGGTTTAAAGCATTTGCGTTCTTTGTCACTGGCTTATAACAATTTAACCCAAGTGAAGTCATGGTCTAATCAACCAATGTCTTCCTTAGCCAGTTTGGATTTGAAATGCAACGCCATACATGAGCTCACTCTGAAGAGTTTTTTTCGTTATCCCAATTTGCAGCGTTTGAATTTGATGGGTAATCTACTGGCGAATATTGAGGATGGCATTTTTCGTTGGATGCCACAATTGAAATATTTGAATTTGGGTCGAAATCGTTTAATCGCTGTGGAGAATCGCAACTTTCAGGGCATGCATCGTCTGTCCTATTTGGCTTTACATTTTAATGCCATCGAAAAGGTTGCGAGTGAAGCGTTTGCCACGAATAACTATCTGCGTACGTTACGTTTGGAGAGGAATAAATTAAACAATTTGGATTTTATTAAAGTAAAAAGTTTAACACGCTTGCAGCATTTGAATTTATCGTTCAATGAACTGGAAACTTCGGATGGCATAACATTTTCCAATGATTATGAAATTATTGAGCTAGACTTGTCACATAATAATTTAAAGGAAATAAAAGCCGATAACTTTTTAGGACTTGAAGAATTGGGGGTAAGCATAAATTAAGGAAACATAATATCCCGTATTCGTAAAATTTAAAATGAGTTTGAAATGTATTTTATTTAAAAATTTTCATTGATACGAGGGCTACTACTTATATTTAGGGAATAGCAAATAATAGCAAATATTTTTAAATGAAAATGGCTTTATTGTTTTTCTAAATATTCTCCTTGATGATCAATACACTTTTGCATTTGTTAAAACCATTTGTCATGGCAGTTTTTCTATTCCTCTTGAGACACCTCCAAAACATGGTTTTAGAACGCCTTAACTGATTCTTCGGCGCTCGTAAATCGTTGACCACGAAGATGAGTCATCAATTCGATGTTTTGACTGCTCAAGAATTCAATTCGTTTGACGAGATGTGTGAGAGCTCGCATTGTTATGATGAAGAATTATTCGTCTTCGGGGGTTAGTTTTACGAATTTCTCCGAAGATCATCGGCAAACAAATGATCGCGTACCATTCAGAATGGATAGTTCTATGTTGCTCAAGGGGAACAGTGCCCACATGAACCATTCGGCCGAAGAAACAGGCGACTATTTGCTTTGAAGTGCTTCTTCCACCAACAACTTTTGTTGGATTTAGCTGGGGAGGAACTTATGAACAAGGATGCTTCTATCTCACAATATATCAGATGACGATCTTGCACTATTAGTTCACGCACTGCATCGATGTTATGTGGCACAACAGCCTTCATGGAATTCGTCAGAGACGGAACAGCGACCACGATTGAATTCACTGTACCAGGTTTTTGATCGTGCTTTATCGCCATACAAATAACTGAGTTCATGGACACATTCTTGTTGAGATAATCTATGCGGAAAGTTGTGAAAAATAATCCAACGAAAACCTTCTCTTGAAATTTCCATTTATTTTTTTTGTCAAATTGATTTTCTGAACTCACTGTAAATAAAGCAAATAGCACTTGCACATCAAAATGTTGTGAGTACGTTTGTGCTTAAAAATGTCAAACTTTATTATGGTGTTGCCAGACTTTAGCTATTGATATTAGTGTTGCCAGTTCCCGAAATATATATAGTAGCCCTCGTACATATTAAATGTAATTGAACTAGAGTGAATTTTAATCAGGAATAATTTCTTAATCGTTTTTAAGTTCGGTATTTTCAGTTCTTATTGAATGAAATATTTTTACTAACTAATGCGATTTTCTAAAGAAGATGAAGAAAAATTAAATAGAATTTTTAGCTGGGGCGGGGGGAAATGTGCGTGGCTGCACAGAAAAATGCGCATTTGTCCCAGCTAAAAAGTTTTTCTTCTCTTTTTTACAAAATCACATTAATTAATAAAAAAAATATTTCATTCCATAAGAACTGAAAATACTGACTTCAGGGCGAATATATTTATAATTTATAAAGGCAAAATTTTGAGAACTTTTTCTAGTTAATTTTTTTTTCAAAAGAAAAACTTACTTTTTTAATGTTGCTTATCTTTTCAGAGTTTGAATTTAAGCCACAACTCTTTGCATCTTATTGCTGCCAGCTCGTTTAACCAGCTTTACAATCTTGAGTTTTTGGATTTAAGCCACAACAAATTACAACAATTGCCTACTACCCTATTTAATACTACCAGCCAGTTGCACTATATCAATTTATGCCACAACAAACTCGCCAGCATGAATGCAACTCTTTTCACTTCCTTGTCGGGTTTACAGTCCTTGGATTTGTCACAAAATCAATTGTCTAACGATGAGTTTATCGAAAATCTAAACTATAAGTTGCAATGTCATAGATTGCACTTAAATCTCAGTGATAATCATTACCGCGCTGTCAACATTTCAGCGCTGTTAAGTTTCGAACAAGTTGAATTGGCTGGCAATTGGTGGAGTTGCAAGTGGCTGATAAAGGAAATGTTAAAAATTCCGAAATCAATTAATTTTGCTCGTATTTATGCGGTAAATACTGAGTGGAGCTTGAGCTTGTTAAATGCGCAGGCCATTAATTGTTACGATGAGGATGCCAAAAGGGATTTAATTATTTTAGATACCAGCAAAGTTTGGGAGCAAAAGTTCCAACACATGATATGTGGGGTAAGTTTTAAATTATGTATTGCAGTTTATTTTTATATTGTTTATATTATATGTGACCCGGTCTATGAAGAGGTGGCTTATGACTCAAAAAAAAAAACAACAACTACCGGGAACATGAGGAAATGAATTGTTTATCTTTAACAGCTGATTTATCTTTAACAGCTGATTTTGAGTCATAAGCCACCTTTTCATAGACCGGGTCACATATATTATTTTATATATAATGTACTATTTCAAGCAACAATCTTCCCTGGAAGTACAACCTTCACTCTCGCCCCTAAATTGGCCGCGCATTAAATTGGATCGCTTCGACTCTCGTTCAGTGGTTCTTTGGATGCTGATCGCCATAGCTTTGGCCTTTTCAGCCTTGAGAATTGGCCGGAAACTAGTTGATCAAAATGAAAGGAAAAAACGTTTACTGATATTAAAAGATAAGGTGTTAAAATTCAGTACAAGCTTTCTTATTGATTTTTATAAAATTTTTCTCTTAATTATAGCAAAAACATCAAGTAGAAAGTAAAGCGCTAAAGGAATCCTTCGAGCCTGTAGATATACAAGTTAATGAGAGACCTGATGATAAAGCTCATAATGCATTGCTTAAGAAATAAATTAGGAACACAGTGCTCTTATAGACATACATACATATGTAATATATACATACTTATATAAGAAGAAGAAACAACAAATTAAACTAAGAACCTACTGTATCGAAGAATTTTCTTAAGGAAATCTCTATCGGGAATCTGTAACTTTTACGATACGATAATCCTATCGCTATAATATATATATAACACAAATTTATGGACTTTACTATTCGGTAACGTATTTTAACGATATTCGCTGTCGGTTGTAGTAAAAAAAAGTAGAATAACAAGCTCAAACTTATTTTGCTTTGCTTTAATTCTTCTTCGTGATTTTATAGCTATGCTATTTATTTCACGACACAGAAGCTAGAAAGAACGTGATTTTAGTAACAAAAATAATCGACACTATTACAGTTATAAATTTATATTTGTTTTGATTAATTTGTACTTAAAACCAGTGCGTCGTTTCTGTAAGGAATGGCGAGTAACCTTGTGTTAAATAGGACAAGTAATATCATTATTTAATTTTTACCAATGTGAGCACTTCTCACAAGTTACAGAAACGGGGCAGAGAGTACGAAACTAAAAGAAATAAATTGTTTGATTTTGATTTGTTTCGTTCTTTTCGTGAAACAAAAACCAAACAACAACAAAGAAAATGGATTGCTCAATTTGTTTTTGTATTGTTTTTGCACATGAGCACAAACTAGAGAACAAAGCTTACAGCCGCCGCCGGCTACAAATATCATACGTTGCTAGAAAAGAAAATAATGGGAAATAAATGGAAATATTTTGAAAAATTTGCGGCGAGTTGTACATTATCATATAATGTAATTTTATTGCCTTGTTATTTAACACATTAAGTTTGTTTTATATAGCTAAGCAGCATAGCTATAAACGGGTGTCCTGACATTTTGTATGAAGGGCTGCCACATCATAAACAAATAAAAGGCGAGTAAACCACAGATGTACACTGTCGCAAACAAGATATTACAGAATCACATTATCGTTACCGTAAACGAATAAATATATCGATATATACTACGATTTTCCAGCACTTGGATTCAGCAACTTTTTTCAAACCGAAATTCGTAATATTTATCGACAGAAAATGTCAAAATAAGCGAAAATCACAAAGAATAATATAAAAAACTAAATGAATGAAAGCTTGTTATTAATTTTTTTTACTTCAACCAGTAGCGAACATCGTTAAAATATGTTACTGAATAGCAAAGTCAATAAATGTTCGTTATTATATTTATTATAGCAAAAACGATTATCATAACAAAAGTTACTGAATCCAGATACTGGTGCTGGTCTTCTACTTTTTATCGATTATTTTTTATATTTTTTCTATAAAAAAAAAAATTACATGTCACTTAATATCGAGCCCTTTTTTCGATTTTATCGTAAGCGACATGTTATCGGAAATAGACTTGTTTATTGAAATTAAAATTTTATGGGCCTACACATAGTTTAGAATTATCAAAATGGCAAAATTGTTGATGACTTTTATGATACAGGCTGTACAATTTTATCGTAAACGACAATTTGCGGACAAAAACAAATTTGAATATTTAAAAAAAAACCCTTCTCCTGAAAAATTTAATTTTTGTCGCTTACGATAAAATCGAAAATAAGGCTCGATATATTGCAGCGAAAAAATTTTTTTTTCAATTTTTCTTTAGAAAATTTTATTCCCGAAAATTTATTTTGTAAAAACTTTACATTCTATAATTTTTAAAAGCAAATTTTATTTTAATCCACAACTTAACTCCTCCAAAAAACTTTTCCTGAAGAAAATTTATCGATAATTCCTAAAAGAAATTTTGCTATCGGTAAATTTTCTTTTAAAATAAATTTTAACGTTTATAAGTAAACTAATATTTATTTATTGGTAAATTTGCTGCTCAAAAAATTTTCAATTCATCATACAGAGTTATTCATTTAGTGGTTTCAAACCCGCGGTTTGGCAAGGCTATCAGCTGTTAAATATCTGTCATATGAAGTGTCATTTATTTAGTGAAAGGTTGGTTTGCCATTTACAAATATGGATCGTTTAACAACTGAAGAAAGCGTAAAATAGTTAAAACTTACTACGAAAGTGGTGGCGACTTATTTTTCGAGCATTACGGCCTACTGTGCAATGAAATTTCTAGAATAAAAAGAACTTTGAAGAGACTGAAAGCATTACAGCTGTGGGTCCGCGCCAGTGCAATATGCACACTACCTAAAATATCGCTTCTGTTAGTGAAATTGTGGCGGGTAATGCGAAGAATCGTTACCGTCAATTCCTTGCACTATGGCCGTATGCTAACCATCTTTTTTGGCTTGCAATTAAATATTATGAAATGGACGATTTGTGTTTTCCACAAGACGGACAGGGTTTTTTTATTTACAAATAGTGCGCGTATAAACATACTATGTGAAATTTTTATTTTGCAAAATATGTCTTTTACAAAGTTATTTGCGGTTTTGCTTCATTTGTTTAATGTATAAAAATTTTCATTGAAAATGTCTGTCCATTGTTCATATAGAAATTTTGTTATTGAAATTTAAAAAAAAATATATACATATTTTACATTTCTGTAGACATATTTTGTTATCGAAAATTTATTTACGGAAGTCATTTTTGTCAGAATTGTTTTTTAAGTACTGCCTCCCAACAAAACATTAATACATTGGAAAAATAAAAATAAAAAATAGCACATAGTATATGTTTGAATAATTAAGCTGATAACAATACTCTCAAGTAGTATATTATATCGTTAACTGAAATGCAAAATTACGTGAGTACACTTTTTTAAATTTTATAAGAGCCAGATAGATCAAGCTAATCAAAATTATTCAAGTGACTGAAGTGATGTTTTTACGTTTGATTTTGTTTAGGTTAAGGTAATTCTTAAGGTAGAGGTCCATAGCTCGCTTTATGCGCGTTACGCTTTCTATGCAATTTTCCAAAAAGTAGAATCAATGCAACAGTATGTGACAAGTTACATTGCAAAAAACGCAGAATGCGTAGGCGCGTTCAAAGCGAAAAGTAGGTCTACTTTCTACTTTTGTACGCGTTACAAGCACCATGAAAGAAAGTCAGCTGTTCTTGAAAGCTAAAGACGTTAAATAATACTTTGTTTCTTACGTTATCGATAAATATTATTTTGCCGTGGATAATTAATTTTAATTACCCACGGCAAAATTGATTAAAATTAATTAATTTTAATTAATTTTGCGTAAATAAAAACTAATGCAAAACTGTTTTATTCACTCATGTATTTATTAAGTTAAATAGTTCCATACATAACTAATAGACAATTTTATAGAATCCAACATGATTGTAAAAAGTTTAAATCAATAAATACATGTCTGAATCAAACAGTTTTTCATTAATAATTAGTTGGTTACGCTTTTTTGGGCAAATGCAGATGTTAGCTCAGCCTTACATTAAAGTCAAGAAAAGCCGACAATTTGCTGGAATAGCCCTGGCCGAGTTCTTCTCAAGACTATCATTTAAAATGCTGAATAAATAGTCAAAGACGTCTGCAGACATTCTTGTCGCGGTACGAAATTGCTCAGGGTCAGAAGTTTTAATTTTTTAAATGTGGTTTCAAAAAACCCACTTAAATTCCGTTCTAAATACAACGGCCGCATCCAAAACCTTTTCTTTTTTTGAAATTGTACATAGGCATTTTTTGCACATAAAATTAAATATAAAAACTCGACTAACTCCACAAATTCTTTTAAAAACTTGATTTCACTCTCCATTTTTTCTTTATAAGTATTTATAAACAAACGCAGACAGCTGATCAAAACAAAAATAAAATGGCGCATGAAAAGCAGTGCATGTAACTCAACGCGAACAAAGTATAGAATGAAACAAGAGGATGAAACGCGTGTAAAGCATAACGCGCAAAAAGCGAGCTGTGGACCTCTACCTTTAAGGTACTGGTTATTTGTTCCATAAGAAAAGTTTTTTGTATATATTCAAGGCGAATTTAGTATCAGGTGGCCTTTTTGGCCCGGCTGATTATCAGCTGTTGATGGCAAAGTGAGCAATTTGAACCAAAATGTCAAAATTTGTTTAGAAATCTTCTAACAGATTGGTTTTGTAGCACAGCAAACTACATGTTGTTTTTTATGTTGTTAAATTGTTGTAGGAAAGAGTTCACCTGACACTGAATTCGCCTTGTATATGTATATTCTGACAATTCAGAATGAGTATCTTAAAAATTTGATGTGGCAACATTGTGCCATCTTAAAATTTTCATTGGGAGCAGGCAACGATATAAAACAAAGTACATATATTGAAATATTAACGGCCTGACCCACGATGTCACCAGAAATCGTTCGATTGACAACTTACATTGAAAACAACAAAAAATTTTCTAATGTTTGCAATACAAGTTGTCGATCGAACGATTTCTGGTGACATCGTGGGACAGGCCGTAAAATAACAAAATTTGTTTAATTACAAATTATTGTTGGGTAAATTTACTAAAATAACTATTGTTCTGTAAAATTCCATAAAGAAAGCGCAAAATACAAAAAATGTTCATCAACTACAGCTGCGCTGACAGTTTTAATTTGTTTAGTTTAACATTTAACATATTGCCATCTTGAAAATTACATGCTTTTTATACTTTTAAATTTGTAATAAATTTGATTTGCATACAAACAAAAATAACAAACTTGCCAGCCCATTTTAAAGTATTGAAATTGAAACG
Organism: Tachina lurida; assembly: GCA_944452675.1. Classification (NCBI taxonomy): domain Eukaryota; kingdom Metazoa; phylum Arthropoda; class Insecta; order Diptera; family Tachinidae; genus Tachina; species Tachina lurida. The sequence continues at coordinate 12,695,523 of OX101753.1, forward strand.
TTGCAATGTAAAGACATACATATTTTAAAACGCTATTGTGAACTGCCTAAATATTTTTAATTAACTTTTATTGTTATTTGTTCATTAAAATTATCACATGTATTCGTAATTTGAAAAACTAACGTAGAAACAAATAAAGTTCGAACACATAAAATTAAATTAAATTTAAAATTAATATGTAGCTATGGCTAAAATTTCTTTATTTTCATTTTTAATTCGGCTGATTTTTATGATGAAAATTTAGAAAATTTTTAGCAACATTTGTCATTAATTAAAAATTTGGTTTTGAATTTTGTGCTAGCTGCGTGGTTTTTTGTTTCAGCTGACGATAGTAATAAAAAAATAATTTAAACAAAACAATAAGTTGAGGTAGGTCAGGATTGTAAAAACATTTTTCAAGCACATAAATTTATGAAATAGATTATAAATTTCTGTTTTAATATTCAGCCTAATTCTAAAATATTCCATGAGAAATAAATACAAGGGAATAATTTTTTTCGAGAATAAAGTCATTGTATTTTGAATTTTCGAATTCAGCTATTTTGTTTTCAGTTGTTAAATTTTTCCTGAAAGTTTCCAAATGATGTTTTAAAATAGGACAACAAGGAGCAGGGAAAAAACTCCAGGGAAATCGTTATTCAGAATAGGGCTGGCGTTATGTTTGCAGATGTGGCGTTATGATGAGTCATCAATAATCAACTACAGTGCTGACCATAAGTTCGGTACGAACAGCTGTTTTGTATGTTTATGGTTATGGCACGCTTAATTTAAGCTTTAGTTTTCTCAAAGTTTATTTTTAACGCCTTACAGAAATAGTAAATCATCAAACAAGCATAGGAGAGATTATGTATAGAAAAAAAATTTTTAATTAATAAATATGTTTATCAAAAACATTTCAGTATTTTAAATTATTTAAAATCTGGTGGCAAATTAAAGTCATTCGAGAATTATTTCAATATAGGTACATAGTTTAAATGGAAATATGTATTTTTAAATTTTGCGTGCGAGCCGAGCCGCATAATCACAGTTCAACTGTATTTTACTTATAATCATTTGACCGTTAATATTAGTGTAGGTCACTCATAAAATAAAAACCAAATAAAATAAATAAATAAATTCAGTAAAGTGCGACTTTGACTCGCGCACGAAGGGTTCCGTACGTTGGGCTTTGAGCATTTTTTAATACAGTGTTTTTTTACGTTTTTTCAGCTGAAATAATTTTTTTTTACTATTTTTCGCTTTTTTCTCGTTTTGGCGATTTTTTAAATTTTGGCGATTTTTTCATTTTGGCGATTTTTTTCATTTTGGCGATTTTTTTCATTTTGGGGATTTTTCTTTTCATTTTGGCAATTTTTTTCATTTTGGCGATTTTTTTCATTTTGGCGATTTTTTCATTTTGGCGATTTTTTTCATTTTGGCGATTTTTTTATTTTGGCGATTTTTCCGGTTTTCCGCGATTTATTTTCGATTTAGAATTTTTTTTTAATTTTTGCTTTTTTTCGTTTTGGCGATTTTTTTTTTGATTTTGGCGATTTTTTTTCGGTTTGGCGATTTTATAATTTTTAGATTTTTTTGTTTTACCGGTTTTGAAAATTTCAAGAAGTTTGCTCTTACGGTTTCCAAGATACAGCAAGTTATCAAAATTACATAGTCAAAATTACATTAACTGATGGTACACCCTCTAATTAAAATTTTTTAAATTTAGTGTTAATTGTTGTAGTCTGTATAAAAATACACTAACCTTACAAATTTCAAGTGCATATACATACAATTGTATGTATATTACATGGGATTTTAACATCTTTCGTTGCTCGTTTTGACACACCCTTTAATTTCCAACTCTCATGTATTTGTTGTTGTAGCGGCCAATGGTCTACACACTGTGTCAAAATTTCAGGTCCGTAGCTCTTACGGTTCTCGAGAAAATACCCTGTGACGGACAGACGGACGGACGGACAGACGGACAGACGGCCAGACGGACAGACGGACAGCGTAGCGAAAACAATAGGGTTCCATTTTCACCTTTGGTGTACGGAACCCTAAAAAGTGTATGAAAGCACATAATATGCTATGAGTGTATGTCTACAGTGTAGACTCTACCCAATTAAATTATACGTATGTATCTACATTCATACATGCGTCATAGAGCTGATAGCGTGAGTAACTTTTATTCACAGATTATACACGGCAATAAGTGGAAGTTACTCATGCATAAGTTTCCCGGTCTTAAATACATGTATGTAGTATGTATGTTCCATCTTATATCAATGTCCCACACAAAAAAAAAGTTGCTCCAATTAACACCTTTATTTAAAAAAAATTAATTGAACTATTTTTGATGTGTAAACATCTATACGCTAGGGGGTAAAAATGTTTTTCACAATACAATCAGAAATTTTGAGTAAGATGTACGATGCGTTATCAAATCGTTGTGAGCTACATATGTATGAGTAATACACTCATACAGACAAGAAGTACAGAGAAACTTAACAGCTGCATAGAAATACACTCAACTGATTTTTAAAGCATACCTTCAGGAGCAATGCTAATTTTAATAGAAATGGCTTGTGAAGTCTAATAGTGTTGCCAGTGGGGATAATATTGTTAAAAAGTTGAAAAATATAAAATAAATAAAATAAATATAAACTTTTAAATAAAAGACCTTTTTAAATGTCAAATATTTGTTTAAAAGATATATAGCAGTCTTTATAAAGAATTTATAATATTATATTATAACATATCTTCATTACGTACTGTTTCCTTACACTGAAGCTGGTCCACGGTAATTGGGTAACAATCTCCATCTCATGCCAATTATTATGGGTGGAGATTTTAATACAAATTTTGCAAACCCACAGTCGCAAGCTTTATCAAAATTTTTATTTGACGTTTTCCACTTGCATATGAGCAATTCTCCACAAACCCCCACAACTAATAATTCCAATACTACAGATGCAGTTTTCTATAGATTTTTAAATACAGTAGAGTCAAATTTTCTATAGCTTAGTTTATTTACCATAAGCCAATATAAAAAAAAATTTCAGTACTATATGTTTACACATCTCCCCTGTGATCGGACTCACATTGCTTTTTTTTCTCAAAATTTTACTATTACATATGTATGTATATACGATAGTGAATCCTACCTAGCTTTTATTCTCTTCAATAACATCAATAGTACCAAAGAATATAAATTATATTATATATTATATTATATAATTATATATATATGATTTATATTCTTTCCCTGCAGGAAATTTGGTGACAATTGATCCAAATGTACTCGTCCTATAACTGGAGATAATGTGGGTGTTATCAAAAGTACGTAGTAGTGTATGGTGAAAAAAGTCATATCGTTTAAATGGTGGCATATTGACCATTTTCGTGGTGTATCGTCTTGATCTTGAGCCAATTTAATTCGGACTCGGTCTAGTATTGTAGTAAACTGCACTGAACATGTTCGATGTGGTCGAACACAGGACCTATCAAACAGTGTAAATATAATGTTAATTGCTCCCTTCAATGTGACTCTGGGATCAGTCCCGTAACTATACTTAGATATTAACCTAAGCTTAAATGGTATTTATACTTTTGAAATATGAGTGGCCCTGTGGTCGAGTGGGTAGTGTGCCAGCCTGTCATGCACGAGGTTGTCGGTTCGAATCTCAAAAAATTTTCAGATTAAAAATAAAATTAAAAAAAAATGTCATTGCATTTGTAACAATAAAAAAATATATAAGAGTTAATTGTTAAAGTTAAATGTCGAAATTTTATTTATAAATAATTTATATTATTATACATCGAATAGGTCCCTAGGGGATAGTTCAGTGACAAGTCACAAGGTGCATACAAAGTATCAATTAACCCCATCCTAGGCCATCCCCATGTAAAAGTGACTGGTCCGCTTCATAGGAAGTGTTAGAACTCGGACTGGTCCCTATCACTTGGGGACCGGTCACGTGACTAGTCTTGTGTCTTCCTGCAGGGTTGATAGTACCCATTGATGTACATACATATGTACGTATGTATGTATGTACATACTATATATATATGTATGTATACCGAGCCATAGCCGCTAAAATAGCTTAATCGACCCGTTTTTTGGACTTCGATTTTTTTACGAAAATCGGCTATTGACGATTGCAAATAATCGATTTTGGTAAAAAAAATTAAGTTCGAAAACTATGTCGCTTAAGCTTTTTTGGCGGCTATGGCATGATATGCATATATTACATATGTATGTGTGTACATCCCTACGGATATACATACATATCTACATAGGTTAATATTTACAATGTAAATTTTACATTCATGTTGTTGTACACGAAAATCAAGTTTTATCATAACAGTTCACTTTTATGTAAATACTCGTACATACATTTCAATTAATGTTATTGTTTATAAAAGCTAACAACAGTTTATTAATAATAATAAGAAATTTAGCTTTATGGGCTTGAGTCGAATCACAATGTACCCTTCCTTTTTTTTTAAGAGAAATAGCACTCAGGCAATTATTGCCTACTGCTACACAGAAAAAAACTTTGTTTTGTATTCAATTACCAATTCAAAAAAAAAATAATAATATGTGACCCGGTCTATGAAAAGGTGGCTTATGACTAACGTGACCAGAAGCTTTTTACAAAAAGCGGGACACGATCGTTCAAAAAGCGGGATTTTGACGAAAATACGGCCAAAAAGCGGGATTTTTAAATAAACAACTATTTGAAAGCGGGATGTGTAATACGCACATAAAAAGTTTCATATGTACTTAGGAAACACAGTTTTTAACTCAAAAGAATCTATTTTAAATAAACAAAAGTTTTTATTAACAAAAATTTTTATTTAGTAACGTAAAATAAATAAAATTAAAGATTTTTTGACTTCATTTACAAAACAAAATACGATTTTTATACAAAACAATGTACAAAAACTTAAGGCGAATGATAGCAAGTGGCCTTGTTAGTCCATATTATCATCAACTGACTACACCAATGTGTCAAACTCTTTATAAAAAAATAAGCAAGAACTTTTTATTTTATTATTGACAGTTTGGTGAATGTCAGTTGTTATTCTCCTAATAAGCCCTCTTGGTAATAAATTCCTAAAGCAGCAGAATGTCTGCACATATAAAGCACTGTAACAAAAGGATCTTTGAGTGTGTACGTTTGTATTTTTATTTTTTTAATTTGAGGAGCTGCCAGATCCAAAAAAAATAAACAATAACTACACTAAAAAATATTTGGAATAAATTTTTATCAGTTACATATTAATAAAAATATATTAAGAGATAAGAAATTTCAAAACTCTAAAAAGCGGGATAAAGCGGGATAAAAATTCAAGGCGGGATCAACCTAAAAAAAGCGGGATAATCCCGCCTAAAGCGGAATGTCTGGTCAGGTTACTTATGACTCAAAAAATTATTTTTCACTTTTTTTCGAGAAACTGCATTGTTTATCTTTAACAGCTGATTTCTCGAAATTTTCTTTTTGAGTCATAAGCCACCTTTTCATAGACCGGGTCACAGAATTACAATGATTTGCTATAAATTCATCAAACCAAATAAAAAAAATAGTAAAACTTAAAATTAGTTTCAAAAACATGTTTGTTAAAAGAAAAACGTATTGTTACGTTTTTATTCTCTGTTAAAAACGCTTTTCCGTAGATTCGTAGATTTGCAATAAATAAAAGACCCCAGTGTACTAATTAGGGTTGAGAATGATACAATCTTTATTTACTAATAAATAACACTAATCCAAATCTAATTCAAGAGCTTAAATACAAACACATAGGTTACTTCAATATTCACAACTGGTTACCACTACTCCTTCCACGCTGTTGTATACGCACGTCTTAGACCACTGGCTGCGCTAGTGTTGACACAATTCTGCTTTCTCTGTTGCTCGTCACACACAAGACTCACTCTGCCGGCACTCACAGTTGATACACCAATAACAACTCTATGGCAGACTCTCGCAGTTGATACACTAATCAGGACTCGCTGGCTTCACTTACACGTCTATCAGCTTCGCTGCTCCCTTACTCTTTACTCAAGGGACTCCACAATAAACTCAAATCACGACAGACTCTAACTGTCACTATAGACTGTACTATAGTCTCTTCAATTTCCAACTCACGTATTGTAAAGCACAGACTCAAATATCACCTCACTGTTGTATCACAAATCACGGACTGCGCACAACTTAATTGTCAACTCACTTGATTACCAACAGACTTCTTATTAGCAACTGCACTTATTCGCAACTGAGCTTCTTCGCAACTGAGTTTCTTCGCAACTGACTTATTCGCAACTAACTTTTGATCGCGACTGAACTCTTAATCACAACTGAACTGCTGTTGGATGCGTCAACCCCTTTTTATACTTCGCACAACAACCACTAGAATTTTCATGCAAAGTCTAGACCTAATCATCATTATCTTCAATGTTGTTTATAAAGCGCGTAATTAAGTTCTTGTGGTAACTATGTACATACGTGTGTATATGCATACATCATTAAGTGGTTGTTTACTTATTTCTACCTTTCGTTGGAATTGCCAGGCATGTATGTATGTATGCATGTAGCTATGTCTATCTTCACAACAAGCAGAAGCTTGTAGTTGTTGTTGGTTGTTTACGTTTAATCACGTATGTATGTACTAGGCATGCGTATATAGTTATTTGTTATAGTGCTTGCATGTATGTATGTACGTGTGTACGTTTACTTCTTCTGGATGTTTCTTTGTTATTATTCCAGATACTTCTTTAATTGCCCTGTAGGAATATTTTCGCACTATTAACCCTGTTGGAATTTATTTGCATAATGATGCATTAATCTTGTCGACGGCCATTTCCGTAACACTGCCGCCCACTTAAGCCTATTCGTCCCGAATAGGCACATCATCGCCTTTCTTTTTCTTCGTTTTCTATACGCCTTGTAGTTACGTTGGAGACGACTACCTCTTCCATATTTGTAGGCTTTAGTTCTGGCTCTGCCTCGGCTTTCAACTGGTACGTGTATTGCCATACGCTGGAGATGACTACTCCTTTCACATTTGTGGCCTTTGGCTGCGACTCTACCTTGTCCCTTGACTAGAGTTGGCCTTACCACACGCTTGAAGCTCTGCATAGAAGTTGTCTTTTTCCTCCCGACTGCTTTTCCGCTGCGTACTTCGTATACTGGAGCAGTTTCTTTACCTTGAGCAAACGAGTCCATTTCAAAGATAGCTATTCCCGCTATGTCACACACCACTTGACTATCATCTAGGTCACGAGCTTCATTTACTTTGCTGGAAACTTCTGGAAAACTTCGGTCACGTTCAACTTGTTGACACTGACCACTGTTGATTTCATCTTCAGCTTTCTGTTTTTCGTCAGCGCCTTCTTCTGTGCCAGAAATGTGTTCGTTGACACTGTTTCCCAAGTCAAAAATCTCTTCGTCTGATTTATTGACTTGCATTTCTGCACCATCTGTCCGTCTGTTTACGGCTTCAGCAATTTCCTGGGGTTTGTCATAGATTGCTTCAGACGATTCTTGAACGTTCACCATAATCTTCGCCTTCCATTTGTCAAGTGTGTCATTTGTGGCCTTAACTTCAGCTAGAACTCTCTCGTTGTTGGCTTTAGAAGTTTCTTGAAAATCAGCCTTCATTTCAGCTTTCAATTCGGCATTAGCCCTAGAAGACTCTTGAAACTTCTCATTCATTTGCCCAAACCTGGTTTCCATTTTCTCCATCATTGCGGCCAACATTGCGCTAATGTCTGTACTGATTGGAGTGCGAATAGAAGGAGTGGATGCTTCCATCTCATATTTTTCTTTTTCATCGAACTCATAACTTTCTATGTCGATGTTACGTCGGTGGAACTCGTCTATTAACCTTTTTTGAAGTTCTGCCTTATTACCTGTTGTCGACAGTTTCCGCTTACTCAATTCTTCCTTGAGTTGCTCCACCTTAAGCTCTTGATATTTCATTTTCCTCAAAACCAATTATTACGTTTAACCTTTTCAAACGTATGTGGTTTTATTCACGTTTAACCTTTTCAAACGTGTGAGGCTGTCCTTTTCGTATCACTCTTACTTTACGTTTAACCTTTTTAAACGTGCCGCTTTTATTTGCAAATCCCACTTCTGACACCAAATGTTACGTTTTTATTCTCTGTTAAAAACGCTTTTCCGTAGATTCGTAGATTTGCAATAAATAAAAGACCCCAGTGTACTAATTAGGGTTAAGAATGATACAATCTTTATTTACTAATAAATAACACTAATCCAAATCTAATTCAAGAGCTTAAATACAAACACATAGGTTACTTCAATATTCACAACTGGTTACCACTACTCCTTCCACGCTGTTGTATACGCACGTCTTAGACCACTGGCTGCGCTAGTGTTGACACAATTCTGCTTTCTCTGTTGCTCGTCACACACAAGACTCACTCTGCCGGCACTCACAGTTGATACACCAATAACAACCCTATGGCAGACTCTCGCAGTTGATACACTAATCAGGACTCGCTGGCTTCACTTACACGTCTATCAGCTTCGCTGCTCCCTTACTCTTTACTCAAGGGACTCCACAATAAACTCAAATCACGACAGACTCTAACTGTCACTATAGACTGTACTATAGTCTCTTCAATTTCCAACTCACGTATTGTAAAGCACAGACTCAAATATCACCTCACTGTTGTATCACAAATCACGGACTGCGCACAACTTAATTGTCAACTCACTTGATTACCAACAGACTTCTTATTAGCAACTGCACTTATTCGCAACTGAGCTTCTTCGCAACTGAGTTTCTTCGCAACTGACTTATTCGCAACTAACTTTTGATCGCGACTGAACTCTTAATCACAACTGAACTGCTGTTGGATGCGTCAACCCCTTTTTATACTTCGCACAACAACCACTAGAATTTTCATGCAAAGTCTAGACCTAATCATCATTATCTTCAATGTTGTTTATAAAGCGCGTAATTAAGTTCTTGTGGTAACTATGTACATACGTGTGTATATGCATACATCATTAAGTGGTTGTTTACTTATTTCTACCTTTCGTTGGAATTGCCAGGCATGTATGTATGTATGCATGTAGCTATGTCTATCTTCACAACAAGCAGAAGCTTGTAGTTGTTGTTGGTTGTTTACGTTTAATCACGTATGTATGTACTAGGCATGCGTATATAGTTATTTGTTATAGTGCTTGCATGTATGTATGTACGTGTGTACGTTTACTTCTTCTGGATGTTTCTTTGTTATTATTCCAGATACTTCTTTAATTGCCCTGTAGGAATATTTTCGCACTATTAACCCTGTTGGAATTTATTTGCATAATGATGCATTAATCTTGTCGACGGCCATTTCCGTAACAGTATCATATTTTTTCTGTGTACGTATTAGCTTCTTCTGCCTCTCCGAAACCATTTTACCACTTTTTACGAAATTGAAAACACAGGCAATTGCTGCATCTTCGAAACTATCCAATCAATTATGAAGTTCAAAACACAGATGTACATATATATAATAAAGGGTGTTTTTATAGAGTGACAAGTTTAAATCATAATAAAACAAGGAAATATATTTTTAATATCAATGAAACGGGCTTTATTGGAAAGAAAATTTTATGAAATTACGACGATTGGACGATGAGTTTGATGAACAATTAAAAATTATTTTAATTAAAAATGTCAACAATTTGCAAGCGTTGCTCTGGGGGGTTGCTCTCTATTGCGATGCGAAAGCAATTACGATGCGAAAGCTAAACCTTTCGCAAAATTTTTTGAAAAAGTGGCAACACGAAAATATGGCAAAGGTTGGCAGTACTGAAATGTCAAAATATGTATAAAAAAAACATTTAAAAGCAGAATTTAAGAAAAAGTGAAGTGTAACAGCTTTTAATTGAAAATAAAATGATGGATTCTGTAGCGTTATGGTTTTATGAAGAAAACGTCCATGTATAACGAGTTGTAAGACGAGTCTTAAAGGTTCAATTAGACGTTACATTACCATAGCCATAGAAAACAACCTTAACGCCATAACTCTCACCATAGAAACCAATTGAACTTTGGTTTGGTTATGGCTATGGCATTTTGGCTATGTCGCGTCTAATTTAAGCTTAAGAGATAGTTCCGGAACTGAGAGGGACCATCACGTGTGCTGGAAATGCCTAAATTTATTTTTAAGCATTTTCACTTGGTTTGATTTTTTAAATCAAATATGAATACATACATACAAACATACATGTCCAATATTATAAGTACTATTAGTGTAATTTCATTATAAACATTACTTTTTCCCCAACCAGCTACATCCCTTACATGAGGTCCATTAGAATTCAGGTCGTCTGTCAATTTTGTCCACAAATTATTTGCGGCATATTTGCCATTTGCTCACATGCAGGCGCTTTCGCATTGTAGAGTAACGTGATACCAATACTTGCGAAACGGAAAATATAAGATGCGAAAGGTAAATGCACAAACGCATTAGAGAATACCAATCGTTCGATTTCGTACCATTTTTCTTTCGCATCGTAATAGAGAGTAACCCCCTGGTGTAAGTCGATTCATAATGAAATTTCAAAGCAAACTAAACAAAAGGCAACGATCAGCTGTTAAATGGGTGCTCAACTAAAGCAGTGATGCCAACTCAAAGTTGTGACACTCTAAAAAAATATCCTATATATATGTAATCTTTCTATTCCTTTTTTTTTTTTTGCTCCACTTAAAGTACATATACGAATGTCGCGTCCGTCGCCTGTAAAGTGCCCATATGTATGTACTTAAATATATTTGTTATTTTTTCAAACATTATTTATTTATTTATAAATTTTTTTTAGGTTTTCCATAAACTTGTAATTTGCTGTGTAACCAACGTTAAGATAAACCAAATTGGCTGGTATATTTGCCTGGAGCTTAAAAGCTGGTAACTGTAGACTTCTATGTACCGAACATATGAATGAATGAATGAATGAATGAATGAATGAATGTCGTTTTATAGGTTGCTACGGTTTCATGATTATGGTTTGTTTGTACAAAACACATGTATAAAATATTCAAATAAAATAGTTGTTAGAAATTCTGTTGGCCTGTTATTATTGCAAAATCTATATGTATATAAATATAGTTTTTTCTTTCTCATCTCCCGTTTAGTTAGAGAAAAATTATATATGTACATATATATATTTATTTTTATTATACTCGTATATATAAAGTTTATATTATAAACGCACATGCATACATACATACATACGTACATGTACATAAACATGAATAAAATATTTTGAAATAAAACAAAAACATGCTTTTAAAAATTAAACAATAATTATAAAATTTAAAATTTATTATTTTTATATTAGTATTAATTATCATTATTATTGATAGTTATTATTTGTTTCTTTCTTCTATCTGTACAAAATTAAATCAAATATGACTAAAACAGGAATTAGAATTTTTCATTACAAACAATGTTTGTTTTATTTTTGATTCGCTTGTGTTTATGAATAAGACAATTTTTAAAATATATTTATAGAATTCTTGGTGCAAGCATTGACAGGGGGCTACAAGGTCGAACGGCAAAAAGCTAAATAATTTTCTCATACTTTTTTGCTTTTATCAACATAGTTACATTGGCCTAACTAGAATTTTTTCCCCGGGATGGCCCTACGACTGGTGATTTTCAACAGCAATTATTTTTTGTGGGGCAATGCCTTTCTCAGAAGGGCCTTTCTACGCCTATGTCTACATATGTATTGTACACTCGTAGTTGATACTGGATTGTGTTGCAGGTTTGAGTATTTTTGTACGTCCTGATTCACACACGTCAGGTCTGAGTCGTCAAGTCTTGAGTTTTTAGGAGAGAGAGGAAAAGAGAATGGAAAGGGGTACAGACTTGACCGTACCAGTCAAGTTTGCTTTTTCGTTTTGTTTTGTCATTCGTAATATTCTATTTGATGAGACTTGATGACTTCACTTGACGGTGTGTATGAACGTAAATGCAGGTTCAAAAGAAAATTGAACAAAAACTGATCAGCTAAAACTGATGTGTGTGAATCAGGACTACATGAATAATAATGATTGTTCCTATTTATTGGGGTTTAAATTAGTCCCAGTCCAGACTTGCAATTTTTGTTGCAGCAACTTTTTATTTTTTAGTGCAAAAGAGCGAGAGAGGAATACAAAAGGTATATATTTCTTTTTCAACACTCTCACACATATTCATCAGAATTGCTGCAACAAAAATTGCAAGTCTGGACCGGCACTAAATTTGTTTAAACTCATCACTTCCTGTAGAGCTACTAAGGGCTAATAAATCAGTCCAAGTTTAAACGCTGGTTTAGTTAAACTAAACTCAAATTTATATGTAGTTTAAACTCAACAGGAGTAAATCAGTGAACCATACCTTAGGTTTAGTTTAAAAAATAATATTGTGGCAGCACTAGAATAAAAGTGAAGACAGCTGTTTTGCAGCAGGCTATCAATTCTTTGCAGAATCTAAAAGGCAAAAAGCTAAAAAAAAATTTAATTAAAAGCCGCCAAATTTTACTGAGAAAGGAATTATATTTACGCTTGGCGAAGAAAAATATTATAAAATTATAATAGAGTGTAAGAAAACAGGTTGAACAAGATCCGAAGAAAATGTAGAGGCTTGGAAAAAAGTTAAGTGCTCTTTTAATGCAAAACATATGGTCTATAAGTAACAAAACCATATCGCCTGTATTGGTAGTTTAAACGCCCAATTTTATGCGTTTACAGATGGTTTAAATACTGTATTCATCCCCCCTGTTCTGAAAATCACGGCGATTTCAAATCACGTGATTTCAAAAGTAAACTATTAATAGCTGGCTTGATAATGAGATTTTATTGCGTTTTAAGTTTTTTTCATTTATAATAGCATATTTTCTTCTAACTTCCAAAGCTATAAAACGTAAAATTTACAAAAGCAATGATTTAGCTTTTATTAATTTTTAGAAATCACCGTGATTTGGCATGTCGTGATTTGCAGAACAGGCCCGCATTTATAGGTTTGCTAGTTTAAACACATTTTAAACCAAAAATAGAGATTAACTTGAACTGATTTATTAGCCCTAACTACTACTCCTTTCCTTTAATTCTATATATTGCATTTATAAAAATTTATTTTTTAATATATATAATCTATTGTTTATATACAAAATCTGTTTACATATTTACATGTGAATATACGTACATACATATGTATATATGTACCTACATATGTATGTACATAGAAAAAAGTTGTTTATTTTAAACACTAAAATTTTCCCACACAAAAAATTCTCTGTATATTTTAGTGTTCTTGCAATTCTGCTCTACTGTTAGCAATTGTTTAAAATATTTTATTGTTTAAAAAATTTTTATGGGAAACTTTTTAAACAAAATATTTTTATAACAAAAATTTATTTAATTTATTGTAAATGTTTGTTGTTTGTTCTTGGCTTACTACTTATTGTTTTAGTAAAACAATATAATAATTTAACAATATAAATAATTTCAACAAAATATTTTTTGAAATTAAAGGCATAAAATTTGACAACTGATAAAATGTATAGTAAATTGTTTGTATAATGATAGATAACATTAAGTGTGATCACAGTGTCTTGTAAAGGTATAATAAGGAGGCTCACAGTTTGAATATACATACATATGTACTTAAGGCGGGTCGATTTGAAAATAGCACAAATTACAAAGAAAATCGTATTCTAGGGATCAAAATAAGAAACTTTGCCGAAGGAACCATATTTCTAAAATGTATTTTGATTTCCCGACTTTTGATCCGAAAGGTCAAATTATCTTGAAGGGTAAAATTTTGAAAAATCTCACTTTAACCCATTTAGATTTCCTCAATCGAGTCAAAATGCATGACCGACCCCCACTAATTTAGGAGGGCCGACCCACCTATTCCAGTGGCACACCCCCAGGGGTGGTTCCTTCGGATCAAAAGTCGGGACATCAAAATACATTTTAGAGGTATGGTTCTTTCGGCAAAGTTTCTTATTTTGATCCCTAGAATACGATTTTCATTGTGATTTGAGCGATTTTTTTGCCTCCATATAAATCGACCAGCCCTAATGTACATACATACAGGCATTTATAGGGCGGGTCGATTTTTTTTCGCAAAAATCGTATATCAAGCACGAAATTCTGAGAAAATTCTCCGAAGAAACCACATGTCTCTCAAATAGAAAAATGTATGCACTGAACTAAATGCTACTAAATTCGAATCATTATTTTTACTCCCAAGTACGCACTCCCTGCTTTTAATTTTTTTCGCGAGCTACCTTATGTCTTTAAATAAGGCAGGGGCAGTTGCCAAACAAGAAGCAGCTAAGGAAGAGGAAATAAATGTTCATGTCGAGAGGCGCGGTATATGATTTGATTTTAGACCCATTGTTTCTTCGCCAAATTTTCTTAGAATTATACATATGGGCAATTCCACAAGAATGTCAACTATTTGTAGCGTGCGACACCAAACAAATATGCTTGTTTTTTCAAAGAAAACGAAACTATTTTTTTCCTTTCTTTATAAGTATATTTGTGTAGGCCGTCAGCAGCTCTACGTTAGGTAAAATTTTAAGGAAAATCGATTCACGTTGTTCAAAAATACAAGGTTAATTGCTTGCTGTCGCACGCGATAAAAAAATGGAATTTCTCGGAGAAATGCCCATATGTAAATAAAATCATTCTGTATAAAATTTTTACAAAATAAGCTTCAAGTACAATAAATTTTCCATATTATTTCGGCACAAAAACAGGGAATAAATAAATATTTTTAATTTGAAATTCAATTGCACAAGTTCATGCATATGAATGGTATTATATTGAATATTTATTTCCATTTGTGTGTGTGTTATTTTTCTATCTATAGATAGATATCAACCACTTTTAAAATAAATTATTTTATATAAAATTATTTTAACAAAAAGTTTTCATAAAAATTCTATAAGAAAGCAAACAGGCTCGAAGGACAATACAGCAGTATACATATTTTGAAATAAATAAGCAATAGAAATAATATTATTGCTTTCGGTTTTGTGCATGTTGTATCTACATAAATAATATATATATTTTATTTTACAAACTATCGAACAAACATACGCACAAAAACATGCCACAAAAAAATATAAATAAATATGTACATACATACATACATACATGCATTTTGTTTAAAACAACAGCAAAACATCCCACTCCACTTCACTGCCACAAATATCCTAATACATACTCTGAAAACTGACATGAAATTACAAGCATGTATTAGAAGGGGCGGAAGTAGACCAGGACGTTTCGAAAATCATCCCCTAGAAATTTGAGTGGGATAGTTTAAAACATTTATAAAAGTATTTTGTTTTAAGTTTTCGAGTACGCCAATGCCCATGTTTTATATTGTGTGCAACAATGCAAGCAGATAAGATAATGTTAATACAAATAGGACTAACACAATTACATGTGCATATTTAAATTTAATTTTTAAGTTCCTAAAGAACAGGTGTTGTAAAATGAGTCCTACTTCCAAAGTGTCATTAAGTGTAGATATATTTTTGACTATTCAGGAAGTGGTTATTAACAACATCCAGATAATTCATTACTAGCTGTCTCCACTAGCCATGAACTTGGTATGGGCATCATGTCGGACATCGCAAATGGCTAATGGAGACCGCTCATGTCCAACTTTCGTCCATGCTCTGACATGGATGCCCGAACATATGTCTGAGCAACAATGTTCGCCATGAGATTCTCAGCCCGCAACCATTTGCAATAGAAATAAAAGAGACAGAACAAAATTGGCAAATATTCCATCTTTATTGCACTAGCGCAAAATACTTTGATATGCCTGAACATGGACATCGCACAACAAAGAAGTTGGTGCTTTTTTCACAATTGCTCTGCCATCGTCATGTTCATGTCATGTCCAAGTCGATGGCTAGTGGAGACGTAGGGTTAAGAAGTTTCTTAATGTGTTTTTTTTAAGCAAATGAAAACGATGTCATGAAGTATTATATTTAAAAAAAAAAGAAAAGAAAATATTTTCATAGATTTGCCAAGAAAATTCAAATTTTCAATTGCATTAACTGCCCTCAACAGTAGCGTCGCATTAGCATGAAATGTTAAATTATATTTGTGCGTAGGATTCGGTAATCATAGTTAACAAATATTGTAGAAGATTTTTAATTTAATTAAATTAATTTATTTTTTACCGAATTTTGGCATAAAACAGTTTATTGCCTCTTTAGAACAATTGTCTGTATGATTTATAGCAGGTATTGAATATAATAGTGTTTTCACACTACAAGTTAAAACGTGGTTTTAACGTTAAAACCATAAACAACTGATTTTGCATTCACACTGCAAGTTTGTTAAATTCAGGTTTTAACTCACAGGCTGTCTAATAATTTTGCTCAAAATAAAATAAATCTCCTGCATGCAGAAATGCGTGTGTTTGTTGCGGTATTTTTATCTGCTTTTTATAACACTTATTTGACAAACTGTACAACAACTGTTTTGTTTGTATGTAACTGAGCATTTTTTTAACTTGGCAGCACTGAAGTTACCACAGCGAAAACAGGGTTGCATTTCATAAAACCAAATTAAAACCAATTCAAAAATGGTTTTAAGTTGGATTTAACAAAAACAATTTGTATGGTAAAACCAGGTTTTAACGTTAAAAACAACTTTTATTAAAATCCTGTCAGTGTGAAAACACTATAAGCTTCAATCAGACGTGTCATACCGTAATGCCAGCCATAACCTAAAGAGATGTTTATTTGTTTGTTGCTTAATTCATTTCAAAAATGCAACTACAAATATGTCTAACAAAAACTAAACCCTATACTACTTTTTTTATGGGCATGCAAAGATTTCGCAAATCGGTGCGCGGTCAAAAGAAAAAAAAGCAATGTTAGTCCGATCACAGCGGAGATGTGTAAACATCTAGTAATGAAATTTTTTTTTAATATTGGCTTATGGTAACTAAAATAAGATATATAAATTTTTGACTCTACTGTATTTAAAAATCTATGGAAAATTGCATCTATAGTAGTGGAATTATTAGTTGTGGGGGTTTGTGGAGAATTGCTCATATGCAAGTGGAAAACGTCAAAATAAAAATTTTGATAAAGCTTGCGACTGTGGGTTTGCAAAAATTTTGTATTAAAATCTCCACCCATAATAATTGGCATGAGATGGAGATTGTTACTCAATTGTCGTGCACCAGCTTCAGTGTAAGGCCAACAGTACGTAATGAAGATATGTTATAATATAATATTATAAATTCTTTATGAAGACTGCTATATATCTTTCAAACAAATATTTGACATTTAAAACGCTCTTTTATTTAAAAGTTTATATTTATTTTATTTATTTTTCAACTTTTTAACAAAATTATCCCCACTGGCAACACTATTACACTTCACAAGCAATTTCTATTAAAATTAACATTGTTCCTGAAGGTATGCTTTAAAATTCGGTTGAGTGTATTTCTATGCAGCTGTTAAGTTTCTCTGTACTGCTTGTCCGTCTGATTACACTAATACACTCACACATATCTCACACCGATTTGATAACGCATCGCACATCTTACTCAAAATTTTTGATTGTATTGTGAAAAAGATTTTTACCCCCTAGCGTATAGGTGTTTACACATCAAAAATTGTCACATCAGGTTTTGGACAACAGCTAATTGAGACTTGGTAATAGCGCTTAGCTATATATGTATGTGGCAATAATGTAGCTAAAGGTCTACCAAACAATTCTTGCTAACATCTTATGCCTAAAAAAAATAATTTCTTCGTGCACTTTTTTTGGAAAAATTAAGAACACCTTTTTTCACTTTTCTCAGAATAACTTCCTGGGACTCCTGACTTTTTGCTAACAATATTTAAAACAAAGTTGTAGCTACGGTAAACCTGGATAACTTTTATGAACATATCAACACGATCTAACGAATCTAGGCACCCTTATAGCTCATTTCAGACATATCTATGTCTTTCAGATTAACGTGAGGACCTGCCATTACGGCCTTATATCACTGTGGTCTAAACACCGGGTGTAGGAAAGACGCTTACCATCGCCCCCATGCACCCTTTTAGACTGAACCTAGTGCCCATTCCTCAAGGCACATAGGTTGCAATCTTTGAATATAGTTATGCCTGTACTATGTTCAAGTACCTTGCTTAGGTACTTTGAGAATTTAATGCTGAGTTTCAGCAACATTTTAAAATTTTAAAACTTTATTACACACTTTACAATTTCATGCACAATTTCCTTTTGTTGTACCAACGGAAGCAAAGTGTGTGGCTTGCGTAAAGGCTCAGTTACCCGACTGTAATGTAAAGTAACTGCAACAGTAGGAAACAGCTGATCCATATTAATGTAACGTTTCCTACGTTGCAGTTACACTACATTACAGTCGGCTAACTGAGCCTTAAGGCTTCGTAGCTCCATATCGCTACCTTAATATAGAAAGGCCCTAACTCGTTATTTTTTTTTGAAATCGAGAAATGCAAAAATCTCTATCGAAAAAAAACTAATGAGTTAGGGCCTTTCTATATTAAGGTAACATATCGTTACCACACATGCATACATGCAATTTTATGACATGATGGTGTGTACTATAGAGGTAATGTTTGTCATTTACAATATATTTCGTTGTGTGGCACTGTATTTGCAAACAAAACAAAAGCTGGTGTGAACGGCTGTGTCAAATGTGTATTCAGCATAAAGCTCAATTGGTATAAATTTTATATTATAGAATTAAATATTATTACATACATACATACATACATGTGTATATATCGTCGGTTGGCTATTGGTTTGCAGCAGTAATAATGTATTTTTAATATACTGTGCGGCAAACCAGTAACCACCCAACGACGATATGTATGCATGTAACTACTAGTGATGGTCCGAATATAAATTTTTAACATTTGCGAATATGAATAATAATATTTGAAACGATATTCACGAATACGAATGTTGTATGTGAAATTTGTAGACATTAAATTGGGGTTCTATTTACGCCTGCAATATGAAATATTAAAAAATTGTTATGAAAAAGGACTTCATACTCCTGTTGGCGTACTTTAAAGTTAATAAAAACTACCCAAAATTTTAATGATCTTCATTAAATAATATTTGAAAATGATACAAAGCACAAATTTCTATAAAAAATTTAATGGATTTGTACAAACTAATATTTTTAGCCATTTATTTAAATTTCGCTTAGGATTTATGCATTTATTTATTTAATTTGTTTGGAAAAATATTCATATTCGTTTTCGCCAAATACGAATACGAGTATTCGTGCATCACTAGTATATACATTTGAACAATAAAAACACTAAATCAAAAGCAGTGGTATGTATCAAACATCAGCAAACACCAAAACCCGCTGATGTACTACTCACAGGCTGTGTGAGTACCAATCTAGTAAATAGATTGGTTTTTTCATTCATTCTTTATTATTCATTCCAACGACGTACAAACTATACCAAATAGTAACAGGTATTCATGCGTAAATACTTACGTATGCAGATACATGCATTTGTACATACTCATCTATATTCGAATGGGCTAGTTTGTTGTTTGAACATGTGTTTTCATTTTAGATACGAGTTAACATATGTATGCATGTACGTGAGTGCTACAATGTAGTAACTACCCTGTCGGAGAATGCGTGGTTGACTACAAAAATAATCAACTTAAGGCTGTTACCCGACTGTAATGTAAAGTAACTGCAACGTAGGAAACAGCTGATCTATACTTTTATATGAAAATTAGGTTACGTTACATTACATCTCTATAAAGGCTCAGTTACCCGACTGTAATGTAAAGTAACTGCAACAGTAGGAAACAGCTGATCGATATTGTTATGTGAAAAGTAATGAAAATGGTTATAGAGATGTATGTAACCTACTTTTCACATAAAAATATCGATCAGCTGTTTCCTACGTTGCAGTTACATTACATTACAGTCGGGTAACTGAGCCTTTAGACAAGAACTAAAATTTTTGCAACTTAAACAAAGCAAAGAAGCAAACGTTCCGACTTGTCTTAATAGGTTTTTTTAATTCCTCATGAGAAATACATATATTTTATTTATTTGGTAAGCAACGATTTTACTATTTTGATTCGCATGCGTGGACATAGTTAAACAACAAGGATTTCTCATGTGTGCAAATTTAAGAAATAACAAAAAAGTGTCATAGTTCTTATGAAATTAAGCTTGGAAAAATTATCGAGCGTTCAAAAGTGCAAAAGATGCGTTACAGACATCATGCATTTGATGTAATTTTAAAATAATTTCCCGGTATGGCGATTTAACGCTTTCGATCTGTTAGTTTAACCGTAGTCCTTAAATTATTCTGGGATATATCATCCCAATATGATTTATGGTGCTTTTGTTCCAACAGGCTTTCGGTGCAAATAGGACAATTTGCCCCATTAGTGAGGATAACATGCACAAATTTCAGTGCATGTGAAAATCACAAATGGTACAATATATCCCAAAAAAACCAATTTAAAAAATGTTGGTTCCATCACGGCTAAAATTACTCTTTTTGTTTCAAATATAGTTAGTAAATGGTGTTACCTACACTATAAATTCTCATCAACTAACACAATCATCTTATAAAAAAATAAATAAATAAAAAAACATTTATTTATTTCATACGTTAAAACTCTAAAGTATGTTTGAGACATTTTAAAATACAATTTATTTGCTTCAAACAATATACAGGACTCTTAAAACTTTCCCTGGAACGTATTGTCCCAGAAGGACCGAAAGGGTTAAGATGTCACAGTCAAACAAAAAATAAGGACGTATTTATATAAAACATATATAACAGAATATTTAACTTGGTGCTTTTTTACCAACAATTTTTTTTAATTTTTACCCTTTTTTCCCTATTTTTATATGTTAGTTGGCATCACTGATAAAAATATTTAGTATAGCTCTAGGTATACTTGTGCTCATTGCTTGAGATCGTACTCAGCAGAATTAACTTGAGTTAAAGCTCAGTTTTTATGCATTAGACCCATTGTCATAAGTTTATTTAAATTGAAATTTATTTGCTGGTGGTTAAGCATTGTCTATATATTTCATTGGTGCTTAGCCAAATCATGAGTAGACTTCAACCACATATTTTGAACAGTCACAAAACTCTTATCTTATGCACAGTCTTTCAAAAACTATTTGAGAATTCACAAATAATAATATTTTTGAATATAATTTTTCTTCTTTGAACTTTCAGCGGCTTTCACACAATTCACGTCAAATTCACAAATATTATTTATTATGCATTAAGGAATACATTTTCGCAATGGTAATGGAAATATCAATATTAAAATATTAAAATGTGAATTCCTTTTCTAGTATGAATGCTTATAAAAGTTTGTTAAAAGGGCTGCTTGAAATAATGAAATGTCTAAAATATTTCAATTTTATGTCAAATAGGGTTTTTCTTGACTTTGTTCTGCACAGTACTGCACATGTTCAAACCCCGGACAAATTTTTAAATTTACTGACTATCAGGTGATTTAAAAAAAATCTACTTTAAGTTAGTTAAAAAGTAGTGCAGAGTGATACAATTGACTACCGCCTAGGACATCGCAATGTTAAAATAGTCAGTGGACTACATTGAAAAGTAATCCAAGTGTCAGTCAGTACTAGTTGCGAAATAGTTAGCTTAAAGTTAACGGAATTTCCGACAGGGTACATACATTTTATGTTTACATACATTTTATTATTTAGTTTGGGGTTTTTGTTGTTATTTTTCTTTATTACTCATTCACAGATATATTTTAAGGTAGATATTTACATGTGTTCATACACAAATATGTATCTTTGTACAGACATAGGAACTTACATGTATGCTTATCCACACATGTTTGTATGATTATAATATATTATGTTTTATATTAAATATTTTTTCTTGCTTGATTTTCTGTTGGCCTGGTTATGAATCTTGTATACAGTGTATATAGAAAATATTTTTGTGTGTATAGATAGATAGATAGATACTTATGTATGGATGTATGCATGTACATATTTATTATGTGCTGAATATTTATTTATTGTTCATGTGTTTTAAGAATAAATAACTAAAAATAATTAAGATAAGTACACGGAGTATGTATTAATTAAAAAGTTCCTTGTGAAAGAAAATCGCGGAATTTAAATTATTTTGTCATTACAACAAATTAATCTACATACATATCTATAAAATTACAGCACGACTTTTAAATATTTTTTTACATCTCGTGAAGCAACAACCAACCACAGATGGCGGCGCATTCCGCTCTTCAAACAAAAGTCCACTACACATGACGTCTTCAAAGAACTGAGCTGCAAAATATGTAAACTTTTTGGAAATTGTTGGTAGCACAATTTGAAAATTATCAATGCCGTCCCTGGTGTGCAATGTTTTGGGATTAAAGGTGCAATTAGACGTGACATGGCCATAATATCATAGTCATACCTAAACCAAAATTCAATTGGTTTCTATGGTAATGGCTATGGCGTTATGGCGAGCAGGGTGACCGATGACATTTTTCAAAAAGTGGCACCAAAAGGGGATTTATCAAACAAATGGGGCAAAATTAAAAAAAAACGAGAAAACTATATTAAACTTTATCAGCCTTATTTATAAAAAATATTAAGGCTTTTTAAGAAAAATCTTGTGTGAAAATTTGTTTAAAAATAAATAAAGCCTTAATAAGTTTTATAAATAAGGCTGTATATTTTTAATGTATTTTTATATAATTCACTCTAAAAAAAGGGAGAAAAAAGTTGTCAAGGCAGTCAAAAAAGTGTCAAGGCAGACGAAAAAGTGGCGATTTGCCACTTTAGTCGGTCAAACGGTCACGCTGATGGCGAGTCACGTATAATCAAACACAGTGTTGCCCATTAGTTTTGTTCGAACGGCTGTTTTCTATGGTTATGGTTATGTCACGTCTGATTGCACCTTAAATAGGAAGAAAAACATTTTAAAAATACAGCGTGTGCAGAAAGTTTTGCAACGAATAATGTGACGAGATTTGCTATGCATTTCAGCGACATTGAGGACTCTTTACAATCTTTAGACGGATGTAATAGTTATCCAATAAGAGCAACGAATTTAAAGAAACAGCGGCAGTGCTACTCGTATATTGGGATGAATTTCAATAGTTCGTTTTTGTCAAAAAAAGAAATAAGAGATAATAAATTAATATCAACAGAATCTTCATTGCCGGAACTAGTTCGTTACCGGAACTAGTTCCCAGAAATAGTTCCCAGAACTAGTTACTGGAAATAGTTACCAAAACTAGTTACTAGAAATAGTTCCCAGAACTAGTTACTGGAACTAGTTCCACGTCATCCACTGTTCAAAAAGCAAGTCTTTTCTGCAATAATAGTATATTTTTGATGTTTTCTGTGAAAAACAGTTGTTGGACTTCATTTATTTTTTTTAGAGTTGTGCAATGAAAAATGATAAATATTTGCATAATAGTGGTAATGTTTTAAAAATATTTTACTTCAAAATTCATGTAAAAATTAATAAATAACATTTTATGTCTCTATCTTAAATAAATCAGTTAGTTTCATTGAACTTGAAAAACAACCTTCGTCGCTGATAAGTTAATTAAATTTAATTTAGTTAAAACCAGTATTACCATACAAAATACTGGTTTTAATTTCTAAAGTGTACTTTGTTTTGACTATGACTACGCGCCAATGTGTCTTGATTCTAGAGATGGGCGCGTGTGGTGTTTTTTTTGTGATACGAAAAATCTGATTTCGTGCGTGTTCGGGTCGATTTGTGTTGATCAAAAGCACAAAAAGATTTTAGACGTAAAATATGTATGAATGAATTTCTTGTAGAGAAAATATTTAATATTTTGTATCGTCTAACACACAACACCAGAATTTTTATTGATATTCACCCTTATTCCAGTTGTCGACATCGACGTCACTTTAACACAATACCAAAACAAAGGGGCTTGTTTACTCGTTCTCGAAAACAATTTTGTGCTACTGACAATCTATTTCCGTTCCCTAAGGTCTAGAAAATACCATAAACCTGTCAACAGGAGTCAGTTGTTTTCGAAAACATGTACATAAGCCCCAATTTTTTGGTATTGTGTTAAAATGACGTCGATATCAACAATTGGAATAAGGGTGAATGTATGGGCCTCTGAAGCTTAAAGTTCTGTACGGAGACCGATAGTATCAGCTGTGGTGGCAGATAGTATCAGCTGGGAGTGCCAACTAGATACCATATTTTGAAAAGCGACCCTTGAAAAACATCAATTAAATTTTCTGATTTTGTGCAGTATCGTGTTGAATAAAATTTTCCCGTTCGTGTTTCGTACGTGTTAAGCGTCTTGATATTCGTGTTCGTTTCGTATCGTGTTGGAAAAATTCGACACGCGCCCATTTCTATTTGATTCTACCTGCCGGCCTTGTACCTGCCAATCACTTGGAAAGTGTCAATTAGGCGAAGTTCTACGTATGGCGGATTATCAGATGTTTTGTTTGGCTCTTTTAAGTGATTAAAACAAAACCACAAAACAACATAATATCAAACATAAGGACATTTTTTCCAGGCACATCATATTTAAGTATTAATGTGCTATTTTTTTTAATATAACTTACATTTATATGTTCATATATAAATACTTACATTGGCACAAAAGATCCATCAGGTGTCGCTGAGCCGGTCTTAGGACCAGATCTTCTCCCTATTCTACATAATACATTCATATGTACATAGACACTCAGATGATAAATCATGATAAATGTTCAAATGTCGCTCCAAATTTCCAATATAATAATAATGTTAATAATAATTTTTTATTAGTTATTTTAACACACATGTAATTATAATTTTTTTAACTTCGCCACAAAACGTTTCTTGGACAAGGCTTATTGGCTTTCACTTCTTTTTACACTATAAAAATCACTTACAAACTTTGTTTGTTTTTAGTTACTAAATAACATAAATAATACTTTGTTTTAAATAATTCATACAAAATACTTTTCAGCTTTTGTTTTGTAGGAAATTGCCACAGAAAATGATTGAAAAACGAATTTTTTTGTTTGCGCTCTTTTGTATTTTGCAAGACGAATTTAGTTCTGATATTGAATTCGCCTGGTTATTTATTTTTGTTCACACAACGAAGACGATACTGATTTGTTGGCGGCGGCGGGTTAAACTTAAATTGCGCTAAAAACCTCTGCGTCTGCTAGTATATGTCGGCTAATGTCAATAACATCTCTTAGCTATCATTAATGCCAGAAGTGCACATATACCTTCCGTTGACATAAAAAAGGGAGTTTTCTTAAAGTTCAAAGCGAATTTGGCCAAACCGAAGCCAAAGTTAGCCGCATATGTCGGTGGCGGCTGCTGTTGTTCCAAAAATGCGTGCGGCGCTAGTTAGCCAGCTTAGATCCCGTTTAGATGAAGACTGACGTAGCTGCGATAACGCCTACGTTCTATTATAGAGTCCCTTCATAGATCCACGCGTGTTAAGATAAAGGACTTTATTGGCGCAACAGTCAGGGTACTTTTTGGTATTTATTTGGTCAATACTTTTTATTTGATCATTCGTAACATTGCTGCCATAAAGAAACTAAATGTTAGTTTGGGAAATGTTTTTTTTCTTTTTTTTTTCTTCATTTAAATCTAAATTGGTATATGACATGTACACAAGTTCTTAGATTTTAACAAAATGCGCTACACCAATTAGGATAGGAAGGGTGGCGCTGTACCGCACTGGCACTCAGAGACCCAATTGGACTCATTGTGATCACTACACCAATTAACATCTAAGTAATTGAACTACACCATTTTTCATTGAAATTGAGAAAATTCAATATAATATTGAGAAAATTCCAATTGAAATTGAGAATTTCAATTTGAAATTGAGAAAATTCCAAATGAAAATGAGAATTTCAATTTGAAATTGAGAAAATTCCTGTTGAAATTGAGAATTTCAATTTGAAATTGAGAAAATTCCAAATGAAAATGAGAATTTCAATTTGAAATTGAGAAAATTCCTGTTGAAATTGAGAATTTCAATTTGAAATTGAGAATATTCCAAATGAAAATGAGAAAATGCCAAATGAAAATGAGAAATTTTATTTTGAAATTGGGAAAATTCCAAATTAAGCTGGAATTCAGAAAATTTATTTATTCGACATCTTTTTAATAAGTATATGTACATATATGATTAAAAATAATATATAGCTACAAGTATGTATTGTTGCCCAAAAGGCATATCCTCCAGATCCATGGCAGACTGGTAAAACGTTGTAGTATGCTGTATAGCTCTACTTCAATCGTCAACAGTTATACTTGCCTTTGAAATATTAATTGTCTCTTCTAAAAACACATGTATGTATGTATTTTTGCATGTATGAATATACTTATATATATATGTATGTGTATATATATTATAAACATATACATACATATATCAATTTTCGTTAAGTATTTCTTATTGTTAAAAAAATAAGTTGAAAATCTCATTTTTATTTGGAATTTTCCCAATTTCAAAATAAAATTTCTCATTTTCATTTGGCATTTTCTCATTTTCATTTGGAATATTCACAATTTCAAATTGAAATTCTCAATTTCAACAGGAATTTTCTCAATTTCAAATTGAAATTCTCAATTTCAACTGGAATTTTCTCAATTTCAAATAGAAATTCTCAATTTCATTTGGAATTTTCTCAATTTTAACTTGAAAATATCATTTACATTTGGAAATTTCTCAATTTCAAATTGAAATTCTCATTTTCATTTGGAATTTTCTCAATTTCAAATTAAAATTCTCATTTTCATTTGGAATTTTCTCAATTTCAAATTGAAATTCTCAATTTCAATTGGAATTTTCTCAATATTATATTGAATTTTCTCAATTTCAATGAAAAATGGTGTAGTTCAATTACTTAGATGTTAATTGGTGTAGTGATCACAATGGGCCCAATTGGGTCTCTGAGTGCCAGTGCGGTACAGCGCCACCCTTCCTATCCTAATTGGTGTAGCACATTTTGTTAAAATCTAAGAACTTGTGTACATGTCATATACCAATTTAGATTTAAATGAAGAAAAAAAAAAGAAAAAAAACATTTCCCAAACTAACATTTAGTTTCTTTATGGCAGCAATGTTACGAATGATCAAATAAAAAGTATTGACCAAATAAATACCAAAAAGTACCCTGACTGTTGCGCCAATAAAGTCCTTTATCTTAACACGCGTGGATCTATGAAGGGACTCTATAATAGAACGTAGGCGTTATCGCAGCTACGTCAGTCTTCATCTAAACGGGATCTAAGCTGGCTAACTAGCGCCGCACGCATTTTTGGAACAACAGCAGCCGCCACCGACATATGCGGCTAACTTTGGCTTCGGTTTGGCCAAATTCGCTTTGAACTTTAAGAAAACTCCCTTTTTTATGTCAACGGAAGGTATATGTGCACTTCTGGCATTAATGATAGCTAAGAGATGTTATTGACATTAGCCGACATATACTAGCAGACGCAGAGGTTTTTAGCGCAATTTAAGTTTAACCCGCCGCCGCCAACAAATCAGTATCGTCTTCGTTGTGTGAACAAAAATAAATAACCAGGCGAATTCAATATCAGAACTAAATTCGTCTTGCAAAATACAAAAGAGCGCAAACAAAAAAATTCGTTTTTCAATCATTTTCTGTGGCAATTTCCTACAAAACAAAAGCTGAAAAGTATTTTGTATGAATTATTTAAAACAAAGTATTATTTATGTTATTTAGTAACTAAAAACAAACAAAGTTTGTAAGTGATTTTTATAGTGTAAAAAGAAGTGAAAGCCAATAAGCCTTGTCCAAGAAACGTTTTGTGGCGAAGTTAAAAAAATTATAATTACATGTGTGTTAAAATAACTAATAAAAAATTATTATTAACATTATTATTATATTGGAAATTTGGAGCGACATTTGAACATTTATCATGATTTATCATCTGAGTGTCTATGTACATATGAATGTATTATGTAGAATAGGGAGAAGATCTGGTCCTAAGACCGGCTCAGCGACACCTGATGGATCTTTTGTGCCAATGTAAGTATTTATATATGAACATATAAATGTAAGTTATATTAAAAAAAATAGCACATTAATACTTAAATATGATGTGCCTGGAAAAAATGTCCTTATGTTTGATATTATGTTGTTTTGTGGTTTTGTTTTAATCACTTAAAAGAGCCAAACAAAACATCTGATAATCCGCCATACGTAGAACTTCGCCTAATTGACACTTTCCAAGTGATTGGCAGGTACAAGGCCGGCAGGTAGAATCAAATAGAAATGGGCGCGTGTCGAATTTTTCCAACACGATACGAAACGAACACGAATATCAAGACGCTTAACACGTACGAAACACGAACGGGAAAATTTTATTCAACACGATACTGCACAAAATCAGAAAATTTAATTGATGTTTTTCAAGGGTCGCTTTTCAAAATATGGTATCTAGTTGGCACTCCCAGCTGATACTATCTGCCACCACAGCTGATACTATCGGTCTCCGTACAGAACTTTAAGCTTCAGAGGCCCATACATTCACCCTTATTCCAATTGTTGATATCGACGTCATTTTAACACAATACCAAAAAATTGGGGCTTATGTACATGTTTTCGAAAACAACTGACTCCTGTTGACAGGTTTATGGTATTTTCTAGACCTTAGGGAACGGAAATAGATTGTCAGTAGCACAAAATTGTTTTCGAGAACGAGTAAACAAGCCCCTTTGTTTTGGTATTGTGTTAAAGTGACGTCGATGTCGACAACTGGAATAAGGGTGAATATCAATAAAAATTCTGGTGTTGTGTGTTAGACGATACAAAATATTAAATATTTTCTCTACAAGAAATTCATTCATACATATTTTACGTCTAAAATCTTTTTGTGCTTTTGATCAACACAAATCGACCCGAACACGCACGAAATCAGATTTTTCGTATCACAAAAAAAACTCCACACGCGCCCATCTCTAGAATCAAGACACATTGGCGCGTAGTCATAGTCAAAACAAAGTACACTTTAGAAATTAAAACCAGTATTTTGTATGGTAATACTGGTTTTAACTAAATTAAATTTAATTAACTTATCAGCGACGAAGGTTGTTTTTCAAGTTCAATGAAACTAACTGATTTATTTAAGATAGAGACATAAAATGTTATTTATTAATTTTTACATGAATTTTGAAGTAAAATATTTTTAAAACATTACCACTATTATGCAAATATTTATCATTTTTCATTGCACAACTCTAAAAAAAATAAATGAAGTCCAACAACTGTTTTTCACAGAAAACATCAAAAATATACTATTATATATTACTTTATTACAGAAAGGAGTTGCTTAAGTTCCCCCCTCTCCCGCTAAGTGTTTTTTCTCATACATGTAATTTTTTGTTAAAAAAGAAGTCTAAAACCAGGAGCCGAATTCCCAACCTGTGCATTTTAAAGTGTTCACTTGTTGATTTGCGCGTCTGCAACGGTGAGAATGAATTATTTTGACAGTTACATACATATATTGAACACTTGTGTAAAAAATTTGCACTGGAAAAAGTGCGTTGTTTTGTGAACACTGAAATTAGTGAACACTTCAAAACTCATTATTGCGGAATCCGGCCTCTGGGGGGTCGTCAACTCTGTAATTCGAAACGAAAGAAAATGCTTTCGAATTTGTATGCTTATAACATGTAAATTCGAAAGCATTTTCTTTCGTTTCGAATTATGGAGTAGACCCCCTGGTATGTTGCAACTGACGAGATCAGAATTGAGAAAAGTTGTTTTGGTATAAGAACAGAGTATAGGGCCTGTGATTTCAAAAAGAAACTTAATATATGACTTGTTAGTGATTTTTTTTTTGTATTTTTAAGTTTTTTTTATGTATAATAGAATATTTTATTCCAACTTCCATCGCTATAAATCGCGAATTTTACAAAAGCAATGATTTAGCTTTTATTAAATTTTTGAAAAACACACCTATTATTTTCAATAATTTTTTCAATAATTTTTATTACAAATAAAATTTCAACAGTGGCTTACTTTTTATAATATAAAAAAAATATTTCTAATATTAACATACTTAAAGTTAAAAAATTAATTATAACAAGCAATTAACGAACTTTAAATCTATTTTCAAAAAAGGTACACACATGTCTTAATTGCTGAAGGGTAATGTCTGTCGTGGCAAATCTTTTTCAAACGGAAACGTTTCTGTAAATTCTTGCTATAATTATAAACGGCATATTCCACATATGTATAATTATATAAATTAGTTTAAAAAATTAAAAAATTAAAAAAATTAAAATATTTAGTATTGGCTAAAATTTTTAAACATCTGCCATGTTTGAACTTACTTTAAAAAAATTATTAGTACAATTATTAGAGTTTGGTAATTAAAATCAAATTCATCAGGGCATATAAAACAATTTTCAATTATAAAAACTTAAATTTAGGAAAAAATATTTAAAAAAAATTCAACTTTTAATATTCAAAAAAGAAAAGAAAAAATAATAACAGCATTAAAAATTAATTCACTAAAAAAATAAAAACAGTGACAGCTAAAAAGTTTATAGTTATTGTAGAGTAAAATTTGATTATTGCAAAAGTTTTCCCCCCCTCTATTAAGAACTAAAGAAAGCTCTCTGAAGTAGTATAAAAAAAAAAATAATTTCCTCTGCAGATATTAAGCAGAGTGCCAAATCATTCGTACATTTTGTTTATCAAATCGGCATATTGCTTATTAACCACATTGCGTTTTACCTTCAAAGTGGGCCCCAATTCGCCGGTGACTATGGAAAAGTCATGCGGCAAAATGGTGAATTTTTGCACTTTTTGGGCATTCGAAATGGAATGCTTGTTGGCACGCTTGATGGCATCCTCAATGGCTTTGTGCACCTTGGGACAAGGGCCAGCATTCAAAATATCACTCAGAGTCTTGTGATCCACACCTAAAGACTTCATCCATTCCAGAGATTCATGGGTGAGTTCATCCAATGGGGCACCGGTTTCGATATCCATTTCAGTCTAACAAGTTATATAAATATGAATAGTATTACTTGATTTAATATTGGAAGCAAGGATATAACTACCTTAAGAGCTATCAAAACAGTTAAATATTTGCGTTGTTCTCCTATGAGGAAGGCATTGGAGATGGCATTGCATTCTTTTTTAATTAAATTTTCAATGTGTACAGGCGGTATATTTTCACCACCAGCGGTAATTATAATTTCCTTTGATCGGCCTGTTATGTAAACATAGCCCTTGTCATCAACGTAACCAACATCACCGGAATGTAACCAACATTCATCATCTAAAGCCTCTTCGGTTTTCTCCTTGTTGTCTATATAACCCATGAAAACGTGGCGACCACGAATGCAGATCTGTAAGAAACAGAGCAATATAAAATTAAAAAGTATAAGAAATGCCGGAAGTACATATATTTCTTTAAAACAAAATTTCTATAAATTAATTGTTTGTATATGACCGTAAGTTTTGGGACCTGTCCCACTTGTGTGTGACAACGTTCTACTTGTCGCACACAAGTAGAAACAGAAAAAACAGCAGGAAATATAAATAAATGACCTAAAAATATTACCTACCTCTCCATGACCATTTTCGTCTGTATTAATAATCTTAGTTTCACAACCGGTCATGGTCCTGCCGATTGAGTTCAATTGTGTTGTATCGGTTGAACATATTGTATGCGAACCAGCAGTTTCGGACATACCAAAAGCATCTAATATCTTTAAGTCCAAACTTAAGAAATATTTCTTAGTTTCGGGAGACATGGGAGCAGCAGCACTGACCAAAGTAGTGACACGATCTAGGCCCAAGGCGTACTTAACTTTCGATAAGATTAACGATTTGGCAAGCTTGTAACAGAAGCCACCATTTTTGCTGAAAATTGCATTAAAAACAAAAGCATTATAGAAATACTTATTACAATTGTCGCTCTCAACTCAATTTAGTGAAGTTGTGTTTGAGAGTCAACCCAACCTAGACTTTGGTATTGCCATTCACGACTTAAGCAAGTAAACATCTGAATCTTTAATTTTAATAACATTAAAATAATTTCCCAGCAAACATCTTGATGACAAAATAATGAGTAATGCGCTAATAAAAATATAAATAACATAATTCTTGAAATAATTTGGCTTTTTAACTAATTACTTGAACATGGCAATGCCGTTGGAGGCAACTACTTACAATCTTGAATTACAAGTAATAATTTAGAAATTTATAGACTTAGAACTAATTGCTTACATAAAAAGAATTAAAAAAAATTTAACAGCCGGCTGTGTATTGAACTAGTGTTTCCTGTGATTGAAGTCAAGCATTTTACTCGCTGGCCTATATCATACTTACAAAAAAATAAAAAATAAATAAATGTACAAGCCTTCGCCAGGGTTTGAACATCGAACTGTCATCATGATAATTTCGAGCCCTACTACTGCACTACGCAGTGTACGCGTTACGTACACCAAAGGTGAAAAGGCCCCTATTGTTTTCGCTACGATATCCGTCTGTCTGTCAGAGGCTGTTTTCTCCACTACCGTAAGAGCTAAGGACCTGGAATTTTCACGCAATACGTAAAACATTGACCGCAACAACAACAAATATATGACAGTTAAAAATGATAGGGCCTTCTAAACCGACCAACGAAAAATTTAGAAATCCTAATGTTATATACATGTTGGGCCTTATTACGGTTCTCGAATTTTCAGATTCGACTTCAACTTGCTGTACTAGATTAAAGAAGCATACAAAATTTTTCTTTAATCTGGTACAAACTCTCGAAGTCGAATAGAAAAATTCGAGAACCGTAATAAGGACCATTATGTATAGACATTTGAAATTTTGAAAGTTCGAGTATTTTTACGCATACTTCACCAATTAACACTGAAATTGAAAAAAAAAGTAAAATTAAAGGGTATTTTATCAGTTAATGTAATTTTGAAAACTTGCTATATTTTGGAAACCGTAAGCAGGGTTGTCAGATTTTGTCTGGCCTATTTCGCCAAATTGATTTTAAGAATCGCCAAAAGTCGCCAAAATCAATCTTATGTAGTTTTTCTTAATAAATATTTGATAAAAAATATGATTTTATATAAAACTTTTTTTAATATACATTTTTACAATATAATCGTATAAAAATTTAGCAGAAAATCGTATAAAATTTAGAAAAAAATTGCCAAAACAAAAAAAAATCGCCAAAACTGAAAAAAGTCGCCAAAACGTAAAAAGAGAGACAAAACTAAAATCGCTAAAACTAAAATACACCCCCAAAAAACCGAAAAAAAACTACAAAAACAAAAAAAAATCGCTCAAATAAAGAACGTCAAAACCCGAAAAAATCTCAAAAACGAAGAAAAAGTATCAAAACTAAAACATCGCCTAAAACATCAGGGACCGGTTTCTCAAAACAACTATTTACAAATCTGCAAGTAAAATACACACAAAACAAGAACACTTTTACAAATTCATTGCAGTTTTGTGTGCATTTTATTTCTAGATTTGCAACTTGTAATTTTGCGAAACGGGGCCCAGGTAAGCTATTCGATTATATAAGCTAAGGATCCTAAGAGCCAATCTGTTGAAATGCTTAAAAATGTTTAAACAAAAAATTCCAAAATTAAAAAAAGTCATTAAAACGAAAAAACGCCAAAACCAAAAAAAAAAAAAAAATGCTAAAACTAAAATAAATCGCCAAAAACTGAAATAATCGCCAAAAACGAAAAAAAGGCCAAAACTAAAAAAAACGCCGAAAACCAAAAAATTCCAAAAACGAAAAAAAACGTCAAAAAAAAACGAAAAAGCCTCAAAACTAAAAAAAAATTTAAAAATCAAAATAAAAAGTTTATCGGCTACTTAAAAGTTAAAAAAATGTCTACATCAGGTAAGATATTCGATTATATAGCTTTATCCTATATCGATAAGAGCCAAACTCTTGAAACGTCAAAAGGCAAAACGAAAAAGTAGCGAAAACCGAAAAAAACGACAAAACTCAAAAAATGCTAAACTAAAATAAATCGCCAAAAACCGAAAAAATTGTCAAAACGAATAAAAAAACGCCAAAACAAAGAAAATTACGAAAAAACGAAAAAAATCCTAAAAACGAAAAAAGCACCAAAACTAAGAAAAGATCTGAAAAACAAAAAAAAAAAAATCGCCAAAACGCCAAAATAAAAAAAATCGCTTAAACTAAAATAAATCGCCAAACACTGAAAAAAATGCCAAAACGAAAAAACGCCAAAACTAAAAAAAGCCGAAAAACAAAAAAAGTCCGAAAAAGGAAAAAAGCACTAAAACTAAGAAAAATTGCGAAAAACCGGAAAAAGTTTATCGGGTACTTAAAATGTTTTAAAAAATTTCTACATCCGCTAATATATTCGATTATATAGGCTAAAGTTCGTATAACATTACATATGTAGTGTCCTTAAGGATCCCTTCGCGTGCGTTCAACGTCTTACTTAACTGAATTTATTAGCTTTTTGTTCAAAATTATTTCTTTTGTTTGTTGTTCGCATTTCTCAGTAAACCAAATAATTTATTTTGTTTTGTGTTTTACTTTGCAATCGTTACATAGCTGCTGTAAAGTAATGCAAACGGTATGTAGTTTGTGTTGAAAAGTAAGTTGTGCTTAATGTAAGTCATTACTAATTTTTTGCCGGGTAGTTTAGATTTAAAAAACATACAAAACAAGCCAAAAAGTAAATTTAAGTGGCTGCTTTCATTAATTTCGCTTGGCGTATGGCTAGTTTTAGTTACGTGAAATTTTTTTTTTTACTAATTCTTTTGCTTTATTTCCCTCCAAACATTTTTCAAGTCAGCGTATAATTTTTCTATGATCTTGGTAGTTAATTATGTTGTTTACTTTTTATTTACTCACATTCTTATTTTGTAAACTTAAAACAATGCTGGTTGGTTGGTTGGTTGTGACAAAGACAAAAATCTCTCTTATTGCAATGTTTACCTGAAGTTACAAAACAAAAAGTTGTAAGATCAAAATAAGTAATAAAAGACAGCTTAGCCATCAACCAAACCTCAACATGAACATCATCATTTACCATGTGCTAATAATGGTTGGAAAAACACTGGAGAAAGAGCAAAACACTTTTCCATTTACGCCTGACGGTATAAAAGACCCATAGTGGGCAGAAATAAATGCATCAAAGAAAAACAAATTTTAAAAAAATTTCACTTCATGCACTCTGCAATTTCTTTAAACTTTATTCATATCATAGTAAATGTGCAAATTTTTCGGCCACATACACAGTTTTTAAAGTTTTGTAAAGATTTTTAACTTGTATCTGCTCTTGCGTTTCTAGTTGGCTGCCACCGGCCTCATGGTGATGTTACATGTTATAAACATGTTTGTTGTAGATATATTTTAACCACTATATTCAGGTGCAAGTTTAGTTTGTTAGTTTTGGTAAAAGTCTTTTTTTTTTGCTTTCGGAAAATTGTCTCTTGTTTCCAACAAATTGTCCCTGTTTATGAGATTTTTAAGGTAGAGATCTCCTGAAATTTTGCTTGTGTTTGCCAGAGATTTTTGTTGAATGTGTTTTACGAGTGACAACAGCTTGTACTTTTGCATGTCAGGTATTTATTAAATTGTTTTGTTTTTTTTAACATAAAATAACATACATTTGAAGATATTTCGTAATCAGAAAATATGTGAACGACAGAAGTATTATTTTTTACAGGAGATCCTACGATGTTTTTTTTTTTTGTAATAAAAGAAATACTTACAGCCTAATCAATGTTTCTAAAACGTCTGTGCAAATTCAAGAACAGTGTTAAAAGACGTGAAAACGTTATATTTGACGATTTAAAAAAAATAACCACTTATAATATTTGCTTTTATATCTATCTACATATGTTTTAAGTTTAATCAAAATCGGTTATAAGGTTTCGTAGAGTAAGAAATTCCCTCAACTATCCTCTTGATCCTAGTTTTGAATAAATTCAGTATGTTTCCGTACGGACACTACATACATACATATGTATGTACATTAGGTATGGCGTAATTCACGATTTTTCGATTTCGACTTGCAAGAACCTCTCCCTCATTTTGTGAGGCTCGGAAAAAAATATTTGAGCCAAAAAATGGCGGGAATCAGATGAGGGCAAAGGTCTCCACCTCGTGCTCAAAGTTGAGGGTAAAAGCAAAAAAATTACAACAAATCATATAACTTTCCCGGGGTTACCGCTACAAGGGTCAAATGTATGACCAGCACCCATTAATTTTTTCCGCCCAACATCTTTTTTAAACACACCGACCGCCTAACTCCTCTCCTTAGGGGGCCTCCCATACAAAGGGGAAATTTTTATAAAATTTAGTCGCAGGGCTCTAACTGCCCCTAGGGCGCACCTATCAAAGTCAAATGTATGACCACCTCCAATATTTTTTCAATACGAAAATTTTTCCAGAACATACTTATCGTTTATCTTCAACCGTTAAGGTGGTCCCCATACAAAAAATAATTTTTTTAAGAAAGGCGCTTGTTCCGCTTTTATGGTGCCTCCTAGGGGAGTAAAATGTAAGACCGATCCACAATAAAAAATATAAAATACCTTTTAAAACAATTTATGTTTCACCAATATTGGTGTCCGATAAGATACTTAAAAGTGTACGACAAAAAAATTTATGCCGTATTTATATATAAGATGTTTTTACCTTCTCCTGTAAAGTTACTTCTCCTGATGTACATTTTTTAACGACAAAAATTAAAAATTTTAAAAACCCCCAATATATCTAGAAAAGATGTGGTATCTTCTAAACGACAGGACCGATTTTCTTCAAACATGGTTAAGAACCTTCTCGATCAAGTCACCTTTCGAACAAAAAAACTAAATCAAAATCGGTCCAGCCGTTTGGTCTGTACGTGGACACGGACAGACACACATATACACAGAGACACAGATACACAGACACACACTACAAACTTATAACATCCCTTTTTTGGTCGGGGGTTAAAAAATATTCAGTACCCGGTAAATTTTTTTTTTTTTTGATTTTGGCGATTTTTTTAGTTTTGGCGTTTTTTTTTCTTTTTTTTTTTTGGCAAATTTTTCGGTTTTTGGCGATTTGTTTTGTTTTTGGTGATTTATTTCTGTTTCAGCACTACATACATAAATATATTATACTATACGAACTTTAGCCTATATAATCGAATATCTTAAAAAATATTGAGTAAACTTTTCTTCGATTTTTGGAGATTTTTTAGTTTTGTTGTGTTTTTTTTAGTTTTGGTGTTTTTTTTTGTTTTTAGTCGGATTACTTTTTGATTAGTTTCGATTCTATTCGATTATTTTTAGTAATTTTAAGTAATTCAGATTGCTTTTCGATTATTAGTAATTGTAATCAATTATTTATCAGCAATTCTTTTGAAGGCAATTATATAATCATTACAATTCTTTTTAAAATGTAATCTAATTGATTACTAATCATAATCGAAATTTAACAGCTCTGGTTTCATCATGGGCTTGTGTCAAAGATAAACTAGTGACCGAGTTCGACCCAAGCCTCCACCTGTACTCACGCTATCTCTCTTCTACCCTTAGGTAACACAAAGGGAGTTGTTATTTAAACCCAAGTGGGCTGAAAACTTACTGTCTTTACTCAGCAACCTGTCACACCTAACCTGACCTAGCTAAGAACTTTCAGGCTACAAAAGAAATCTAATTTTCTATTGACTCGTTTGATTAATCACTTGAACTTTAAATGCTCAAGTGATTATTTATTTTATATACGCAAACTAAAATAAAACTCCATTTCCTGCAGTTACAGCAAATTAAATTACACACACACACGCACACACACACACACACACACAACTCACCCCTGATCTTCCATGTAATGCCTCAATGTAACACCCTTTGCCCAACTGGCAATCATTTTTTTAAAACTGCCACTAGTAGAGGCAATAGCAACCATACGCTCTTGAAATTTCTCATAGACACGTGGTACACCCATAAATCTTGTTGGACGAGCTTCTTGCAAAGATTTCACCAACGTACCTTTCAAGGCATCTTTGTCAGCAAAATAAATGCAGCCGGCCATCGAAGCTATTGTATAAATATCGACTGTCTGGGCGGCAACATGAGACAATGGCAAATAGGAGACCAAAACCTCTGCACCAGCAACAACACGTTCCAAAGATTTTACTATGACACGGGCATCAAATGTAATATTATCATGGCTAAGCATCACACCCTTTGGCATGCCAACTGTGCCAGACTGTGCCAGTGAATAGAAAATGAACAAATAAAAAAGAAACAAATTTAGGAAAAACTATTTAGTTTGTAATAGGGCATTTTTCTTTTTTTTCCAATGCCAGTAAACGTATTGATGAAATGAAAAATGTCTTGCAAAAGGAGGTTATGTAAAATAAAAAAATTATAAGAATTTTTCTTACCGTATAAACCAAGCAGCAGCATTCGTTGATGGCAATATTTTCTAAACGTTTTTTGAATTCATCTTCAACATCGCAAACATTCATATTTTCAATTTCAGACCACTTAAAATAGAAAAAGCACAAGAAACAAACAATTCCATTACATATGTACATAAAAATACAAACATAAAACAAAAACTTTTAGAGTTAAATAAACTCCCTTTGTTTTTTTACATTCACTCACTCTGTAATAGCCATCCTCTTGCTTCATGTAGTCAGCATAAGGTTGCTGGATTTGTATGGCAGCCTTCAGTTTTGGCAATTTATCTTTAATGGCATGTATCTTTTCCATTTGTTTGGCATCATCAACTACCACAATTTCAGCATGTGAATTTTCCAAAACATGCAAAACAGCTTCAGCCGAATTGGTGGTATAAATGCCGGCAATAATACCACCAGCATGTATGGCACCCATGGCCGAATAAAACCACTCGGGACAATTAAAGGCCAAAACACCCACTGAATTATGGGCATTTAAGCCCAATTTAATAAAAGCTTTGGCTGTTTGATGCACTTTCTGTTCATATTGTCTTAAATATTAAACAAATAAAAAAGAGTTCAAAGTTGCTAGAAAAAGGAAATTAAATTATTAAACTCTATGCCGAACTCAACTCACCTGTAAGTAACTGTGTTATATACGGTTTTATTTATTTTATATCTCAAGGCTGGATAGTCAGGATAATTGTTGACCGAACGTTTGAGCAGGCCAGGTATAGAAATGGGTTCTTCAGCTCCCAAACCTTCCTTGGCCATGCGTATTTTCACCGCTTGTGTTACATCGCTAGTGCGATAAACTTCCGTGGATCTCAGGCGATTGGGTCCGGGACGATTATGAACAGCATCTGTGGCCATGTTACAGAGTTACTGAAATTTTCATTATAATATTTGCTTTAAATAATCATGTATGCATGTATATGTGTATGTATTTACATATCTCACATTTACTCAAACAAGGTCATAACAAAAAAAAATTTGCAATTTCTTAGTTAATGATGCAGAAGTAATCCTCATATCGATTTTATTTTTCATTTTGCCTTATAATTACTTTTATTGTTATCCAAAGGATTTCTAATTGTATAAAGGTGTAGAAAAATAGAATATATTCATATCGAATACAAATTATTTGCTGGGTTTTGTATAAGTTTCTAAGCCTACTATGCTTATTTTTCTTTTGTGATTTTCAAAAATATTATTATTTGTGAATTCTCAAATAGTTTTTGAAAGTCTGTACATAAGATAAGAGATTTGTAACTGTTCAAAATGTGTGGTTGAAGTCTACTGACGATTTGTTACAGCAACAATGAAATGCATATAGACATCGCTGAACCACCAGCAAATAAATTTCTTAATTAATTATGTAATTTTTTTTATAAAAACAAAGCATAAAAACAAAGCTTGCAGCTTTTTGCTTAGGTATGGTTCAAGCTTATTTATTATTGCTTACATTTCATAATTTATAAAAATTCTAAAACTGCTTTAATCACATCATGCGATAAATTCATTATTTTTTTTTTAGACTTCTTATGCAGTATTTAAATATTAGAACTGCCTTAATCACACAGTGCCAGCATGATTTAATTGATAAGCACTGTAAAATGTTACAGAAAATATAAAATTATTTTTAAATTTCTAAAAATAGAAAAATTTTCATTCAATAGTAACTTCCTTGAAACCTTAAGTAAGTGCATTTCTTTGAGCAATGTTTTAAAGTTAAATTTTAGGTTCGAAAAATTTCGAACGAAAATTTTAAAAGAGATTAGAAGAATATTTGAAACACAAAGCGCCTAAGTAAGTTGTAAGTGTGACCACAGCGATAACGTTTAGTGGCGATAAGAGATACCGAGTTTATTCTAATTCTTAATTTTTTTATTTATTGTTTTTATTTCTATGGAGATTAAGCAGTTGTATTTACTTTATTTAAAAGCCCTTAATATGATATATTACTTTACTGATTATGTTGCACCAAAAAATACGTAGAATAATTAATGCTTTCGCTTGTCATGCTTCAGACACATCAGTTTTTATTGAAGCAGGTCTGAGGGTTTATGCTGAAGAGAGGAAAAAAGAAAGAAGAAGGGTGCAGACTTCCTTAAACCGAAATTTTATTTCTTTCGCTGCATTAAGACCAATCACAAACAAAAATTTCGTGCGAGTTTTTTCACTTTTCCCTTTTCTCCTGTTATGAATAAAAATTCTCCCTCCTATGAATAAGTTTGAGGGGGGAAACTTATCTAGTCCAAATCCATTTGAACTTCATTTAGCCCAGGAAAATGTTCACTTGCAAAAGAGAAGGGAATTTATAAATAAAACGAACTTTCTATCAATAAACAAAAATACAGCCATAGGCGGAGAAAGGCCGTTCGGGGTGGTGCATTGCCCCCCCCCCAATTTGAAAACAGTGCGCTGTTTTTCTTCAATTGCTATACTGAAGAAAAATAGTGGCAATGTCTTCTTTAAAATGATGCAATGATATCATTGCTGCTGATGCTGGTTTTGTTGTAGAGAGGAAGAAGCACAAACTATCTTATACCCCTTTTAGACACACAAAGTTTACTTAGCAAAGTCTTAATTCAGCTGGGAGAAAGACAGAAAGAGATAGTATTCCTCCCCCCGTCTTTCACACAGCTGAATTAAGACAGAGGGAGGTATACTATCTCTTTCTGTCTTTCTCCCAGCTGAATTAAGACTTTCCAAAGTAAACTTTCCGTGTGTAAAAGGATATTTAGATCAATTTTAAAAGAAACATATCATTACCTTAATATAGAAAGATCCTAACTCATTATATTTTTTAAATCTATTTTTTTTTGTTATTTCGATAGAAGAACATCTTAAGTATCGAAAAATTAAAAAATCTCGACTTCCAAAAAATAATGAGTTAGGGCATTTTTTATATAAATGTAACGATATGTATTTTGTGGCCTTAATATAAATAATATATGATTATTAAGAAAAGTCAAAATATATTTCTTATATTTTCGCTTGAAATTTTCTTTTTTCTTGTATTACCCAAGTTTATTTGGTCGGTATTAACGAAAGGTTAAACCACCGCCATTGGCAGCTTAAGCTAGCAAGCAAAGCCATATAATCGCCGACTGAAAAACTGGCAATAAAGATGAAAGTTATTGGCCCTTAAAGGTAAAATTATATCGCTCATTTAGTCAAACAACGTCATAACTAAAAAAAAAACAAACTTGCCAGTAAACGAGTTTGAAGTTTACAATTTACACACAACTTAATGGAAAAAGAAAATTTTATTTTTGTCTCCAGAGTTGAGTATATAAGATATTTGTATGAAATGTTTACATAATATGAAGAACGATATGAGGATTACATCTGCATAACAAACTCAAAAATTTAATTTTTTGACTTATGATGTTCTTTGAGTAAATGAGCTCTATGTACTATACCAATAATTTTGTAATATTAACAAAACAAAAAAAAACAAACAATTATTTTTGAGTAATGATTCTTTACCAGCAAAGGCTCGTTAAGTAGATCAAATGGTAGGTACAGACTTAGCAACGTGTTTTTTGCAACCAGGCAGATTGCATTGTCGGTCGCTTAGTCTGTAGTCTTGTTTATGGTTGTATTCGAAGTTGCATTCGAAGTTTCGAAAATATCAAAATGTTTTGATGTTTATGTGTTGCATTGTGGGTTGCAGTGTCTGTGTGTTGCTTAAGCAATTTGCAAAGTCTGTACCTACCACAACAATGGAATTGTTGGTCCGGTAATAATTGGTAAATAAAACAGCTCTTGATTACAAAAGAGGAAAATTTTGTATTTTGAACTTGTTTTGCATATTGATTTGAATTACATAAATCATATAAGTTTTGGGTTAATAAACTTTGTACTCTAGACCAGTGCGTTAATTCAACTGCACATACTTCACTGCTCTTACCAAACTATAAATATAACTTTTATAAACACTCCAGAAAAAAAGAAAATAAGAACAACTTTTATAAGCCATTAATACCATAAACTTAACCCTCTTATTGAATTAAAAAAAAATTATTCATAAAACTCAATTGGTAAACATCCAAACAAAAAGAACAGCACACTAAATCATAAAGAGTCACAACTCAAAAAGTTTCAGATGCTGAGTAGTTGCAAACAACTGTGTAAACTGTACAAATGACGCAAGTATGTATTTTATATTCTTCAAGAAGACTGTATTGCAAAAGAAATTGTTGAGGTCGATTTCTTCAATTAGCTGGTTTATAAAAAAGTAAAAGCACTTTTATAATTTTGAGTTGTGACTCTTTATGATTTAGTGTGCGATATGTAATTTATATGGGAAGCAATAAAAAATAACTCATAGTAAATTAAAACAAGCAGCTAGCTCATTAAGAAAAATGCAAACAAAAACATAAAACCTTAAGTGAAGTACTGCAAATAACTGCATGTGATAAAAAAAAGTTAAAAATGGTTTTCTAGACATTTGACTTTCAGCTTAGAGATTAATAAAATATTTAATTATCAATAACAGTTTCATTGAATATAAATCTGTTTTCAAAATAACACAAATGAAAAGTACATACGATAAACACGCTATGAATTAGTTTATTTTGCTTTAAATTGTTTTATACACATGTACGAGCATTTTTTATAAATGTTCATGTACAACAACTTAGAACTGCAATCTCTTTTTTTTTCTAATAAAAATCAAGATAAGATTATTTAAAGTTTATCACCATTTCTAAAGGTTATAGTCTATAATCCACTTTTTGAGATTTTAGAAAAAAATGTAGCAGACGAAGTACATTAAATTAAAAATGAGTTTTTAATAAATAATATCAGCCTAATAATTTTTATTTCATTTCACTCACATACATACATACATATTGTTACCTTAATATAGAAAGGTCCTAACTCATTATTTTTTCGAAATCGACATTTTTGCATTTTTCGATACAGTAGATATTGCTCTAGCAAAAACTGCAAAAAATTTTAATTCAAAAAAATAATGAGTTCGGACATTTCTATATTCAGGTAGCGATATGTACATATAAATTTTGTAATAGACTGATAGAAGGGGTACATATTGATAATCTAAGAAATATAAGTTTTTTAAACTACAAATTACTCCACATAGCGGTCACTTGTTGGGTCAAAAACAAATCAAAAGCCTATCGGGTATTGACCCGAACCTGTTTCAATGTTTCAAAAATTTCAGCTCCGCAGCCCTTATACTTCCAGACATCATACGTTACGAACAAACACACACTACA
Source organism: Tachina lurida (assembly GCA_944452675.1). Lineage (NCBI taxonomy): Eukaryota > Metazoa > Arthropoda > Insecta > Diptera > Tachinidae > Tachina > Tachina lurida. The sequence continues at coordinate 12,739,256 of OX101753.1, forward strand.
ATAGAATATTTTTAACTCGTCTGTATTATTTTTTACCAACCTATTTTAAAAAATGCGTTTTTATCTATTACCGTATAGCTCCCATTTCGACCCATTGCAAAAAATGTGGGCGAGGACACGCCCACTAGTTTTTTCTCTCTGATTTTATGAAATCTTACTTATCCGATTGCTACGCAATCGCAAGGACACAATCTGGAAGTTAAAAGATGGGCGGAGCCACGCCCATTAAAACTTAATATTATATTTCATGTGCTTCTGTTTGACTGATTTCGCATAAAACTTGGAACACACATTGAAGTTTTAAAAGTTTGCAATAAGAAAATTGGTTAGAGCCACGCCCATTAAAATTTAATATTATGTTTGACGCGTTTCTTATTTATTTATTTATTTATTTATTTAACATACTATACAAAGTAAATTTGCATAGTATGGTGTTGCACAAATATGGGCGGAGTAACTAAGACCATATGCCCAAGATGTTATTAACAGTAGTTTAAAAAGTTCTGTGACTGACTGTACACGACCTATGCCTTCACATAGGAAGTAGCAACGTGGTTGTTAAAGAAATTCCACAAAAAAACCGCAAGATTATACGGCTATCCGTCGAGAAAAACTCTCGAAGGCCAAACAACACACACAAGCCTGACCGCACTTAAGAAATAATTACGATGACGCGAACGATGTTCTCCGACCCAGAACTGCTTAACGACTGTAACGCGCTTTTACTTTACGTATTTTTACGAAACTCGGCACACACCTTAAATTTATAAAAATATACAATTTTGCAATCAAAAAGTGGGCAGTAACACGCCCATTAAAATTTAATGTTATATTTCACGTGCTTCTATTTTACCTACTTTTACGAAACTTGGCGCACAACTTGAGCTCTAAGAAATACTTACTTTTGTGTGCAAAAAAGTGGGCGGGCGGAGCTACGCCCATGAAAGGTTAGTATAAAATTATATGTACATACTTCTATTTATCCGATGGCCATGAAACTTTGCAAAGAGTTTCGTCTCATGGAATGACATTGTTTTCCGTTTCAAGACGTGGGCGGCGCACAGTGGGATTTGTTCATACAATGTTTGGCAAAAAAAATATAAGAAGTGCTCGTAGAATGTTGAAATTTGGCACAGAGCCTTTTATTACCTCAATTAAGAATAAAATAAAGTTTAATCAAAATCGGCCACGCCCACTACCCACCGCCCATAGAATGGGCGCTGTGCCCATTAAAGATTAATATTATATTTCACGTGCTACTACCTAATCCATATTTACGAAACTTTTCACACACCTGGAGCTCTGAAAGTGACGCAATGTTGAATTTAGAAAAGGGGCGGACACTCATGTCTACCAAATTGGGCATGACCGCGCCCCTAGAAAAATTAAATCGCCTCTAAAAATTTATAAAAATAAAATTTAAAAAAAATTTAGTCGATTTAAGAAATAAGCACTAAAAAGTTAAAATCAATTTAGATTCAGTTAAATAAAACAATTTTATATGTGTTACCTACATATCGTTTTTATAATATGGAAAGGCCCTAACTCATTATTGGCAGGGATGGAAAAGTTGATGCTATTGTAATTTCGTTGATGATGTTCATGAGGTTAGCAAATTGCATACAAATTTGCTTATTTATGCGTTTAGCTATCATTGTTGGTGTTAGCGACTTAGAAAAGCATTATATCGTTACCTTAATATAGAAAGGACTTAATTCATTATTTTTTTGTTTGTTTTGAAATCGAGAATTTTGCATTTTTCAATACATTAGATGTTCCCCATACAAACATTTGTGATTTTTTGAAATATTTGTATGGGGAACCCCCCAGGGGTGGTTCCAGGGGGTGTGCCACTGGCATAGGTGGGTCGGCCCTCCAAAATTAGTGGGGATTGGTCATACATTTTGACTCGATTGAGGAACTCTAAAGTGAGATTTTTCAAAATTTGACCCTTCAAGAAAATTTGACCTTTCGGATCAAAAGTCAGGACATTAAAATACATTTTAGAGGTATGGTTCCTTCGGCAAAGTTTCTTATTTTGATCCCTAGAATACGATTGTCCTTGTAATTTGTGCGATTTTTAAATCGACTCGCCCTAATGTGTACACTCCATATTTGCCTTGGTACAGGCTGAAAAAGCTTTTTTAATTTTTTTATATGCATTGGCGGAGGTACACAAATTTTTCGGTGGCAGAGGGAGCATTACGACGTGGTTTTCATGAGTAATATTAAAACAGATAATTACAGAAAATTTTTAATAATTCTAGGGGGCCAAAAGCTATTAGAATGACCCTTCCAAAATGGCATTTCTACGCCTATGTTTATATTCATATATTAGTTGCTATAGAAATTGTGTGCCCTGTAGGTTACTAAGGTATTAAGAGGGTTAAATTACAAAAAAAAAATCTTTACTCAATATTTATGTACATATCGCTCATTTACTTCAATAGTGTCATAACTCAAAATATGAGTTTTTTTAATTTAATAATGCAGACTAGTGAGGCATTTCCTATTTAACTTGTGTAAACATTTTATATAAATAACTTGTACCATCACACCTCCTGAAAGAAGAATAGGTCTGTTCGTAAATGCATCACTGCGCTGGAAATGGAAATTTAAATGTTCTAAACTGGTTCACTGAAGTAGATAACGCACAAATAAATGTCAAATATGGTGTACAAATATGATTACATCTAAAACAGATTATCAGCGCACTTGTGTTGCATTTTAAATAAAAGTTTGCCCGTATGATGCAGAGCAGTGATGCATTTACGAACACACCCAATATTTTTTCACGTTTTCATTGAGTTGTATGCAAATAGCAAACTGAAAACTTTTTTTTTCAGTTATGACACTATTGAAGTAAATGAGAGATATGTATGTATGTACATATGTAATTATTTTGTTGTTTGACACATTTTTCTCTTCTTATGCACTTTTTACTTTCTTTTAAAATTCTCCAGCAACTTCTGCATAAATACTGGAAGTAGAATATACTTAGTAGATAGATGTCACATTTGCACACGTAACACGAGCACGTTCTCAAACTCTCTGCATTTCGAAGTTGTTTATTTCTTATATGGGTTTTGTTGTTTTCCTTTTACGAATCATGTGAAAGCAGATTTAATAATGAGTTTTTTTTTCTTTCACATGCATTTCAATGTTGCGTGCATCTTTTAACTAAAAACGTGATTCGCCGCTCTCCGGGGAAAGCAAATGCTTTGTTCGGCTTATAAAAGTGACATTTATGAGCATTAATAAAAGTACGACTACATATCGCTCCTTTATTGCAACATAGCCATAACCAAGTTTTGCAGAAAATAAGTTTCAAGTTTTCAATTTACATGCAACTTGATAAAGATATCAAAATGGTTTATTTTCTCAAGAGGTGTGGGCATCAGCCTTTTACAGGAAATTTTAACAGAAGATAAGGCAAAAATGCATTTTTTTTGAGATATCTCTGTGTTGCAATAAAGCAGCGATATGTATCGTTAACTTAATATAGAAAGGCCCTAGTTCTCTATTTTTTTTTTTCAAATCGAGATTTTGGCACTTTTCAATACATTAGATGTTCTTTTATAGAAATATAAAAAAACTCGATTTTAAAAAAAATGAGTTAGGGCCTTTCTATATTAAGGTAACGATATGTAAATACACAAGTACAATCTATGAAAATAGAGTGTTGAAGAAACATACCCAATAAAAACTAAAGACATTCTAACTTCACAGCATTTAATTTCACAAAGGACTGTGTTAATAAAAATAAAAAGAAATCTGCCGAGCATATGGAGTTTTTTCCTTGGGAAAATTTAAAAACTTTATTTGCACATAATCGTATGTATGTGTGTATGCACTGCCAAAGAAATGTGGCACCGTTTCAAATGATGGTGTAGTCTATTCTTAAAGCTCCCCCTTCCCAACCAGGGGGGCCAACTAAGTTTTCCTGCAACGCTACAAGTGACTTAGAGAAAGGTCTTATTTTTTAAAAATATACAATTTAACGAGAGTATCCTTGAAAGATGAAAAATTTAATTAGATGCTTTTTGACAGGATACGTAAAAAGCAGGGCTGGCATAACGTGCCATAACCACCAAAAAAGCTTAAGCGACATAATATTTGAACTTAATTTTCGGATCAAATACGATCATTTGCGATCATAAATAATCGATGTTCGTAAAAAAAAAAATAATAAATAAACGAGATCCAAAAAATGAGTCGGTTAAGCTTTTTTCGCGTTTATGGCTCGATATGTATGCAATAAAATGCACATATGCTTAACCCACAATAAACAAATTTTTATTTGAATTTAAAATAAATTTTCTAAAATTATTTTTTTCGCTAGTTTTGTTAAACACTGTGAAAAGTTCATTGTACTGAAATTTTTCTAATTGTACTAAAGGAATTGCTGCAATTAACGGTCCCTTTAGTACTTAATTGAGTCTTTGTGATAAAAAATCTTTTATTAATAAAATGTACTAATAAATTTGAAGATTAATATTAAAAAACACAAACTTTTTGTTTTATTTTGCTTTACAAACTTCAGTAAAGTTATGATGCATTTTATATATGAATGTATGTATGTATGCAGTTTTTCTTTAAAAATAACATATGGTTTTTATGCTTATATTGCAAATATTATATTTTTTTTAGATAATTACAACAATTACCTTACAAGAAATAGCAAGAAAAAATAAATAAATCACAAAGCACTTGAAATTTCCTTCAGTTTAAATATTAATAATAATTTAATTTAATAATTTTAATCACATGCAGTTCTTTACTTGAACGTTTGTTAACAAATTGCGCCACGATCGAAACACGTTCAATACGCCTCAAAGCCAATAAATCGACTGACTCTTCAAGCAGTTTAAACAAAACTACAACAATGAGGATCACTGAAAAATTATTAAACAACAACACTAGCAATATGTGCTACCAAAAGAAAAAAGAAAAGAAAGCAATAAAAAATGTAAGAATATTTATTTACAGCTAGATTAATAAATAATATAAAAACAATTTGTTTTGATATCGTTATTTCTTAAAACGAAAGAGAGCGATTAGAAAGCAAAAATACCCTCATACTTAAATAAGAGCGGAAAGCGTCGCGTTATCAGCAGGGTACGCATTTTCAGTACATTTAAATGTGAAAATATTACTTGATTGTACTGGAAATACGTACCCTGCTGCTAACGCGACGCTGCCGCTCTTATTTAGGTATGTGGGATATGAAGTAGATCTGATAGGCACAGCGTTGCCATAATATTTTCTTTAATAAGCTGCAAATTTAGAAGAAAAAAATTGATTTTCAGGTGAAAAAATTGCAAAAAAAAATATATATGTCTCTATATAGTTTTTTCGCATAAATTACTAATATTACACGGTTTTTTCCAAATCAACCTGAAGAGCAAAATTCAATAAATAATGTAATTAATTGCCTGTTTCATAATAACGAAAGAAAACTTTCGACTGAAAATTTATATTGAAAACAATAATAAAATATCGTCATCCTAAGGACCTAGGTTATTAGGTGCAAAAATTTTAAAATTGAGTTTTTTATGGATTATTACTCTTTATATCATAACACATATGTGTTAAAAATTTTGAACATCTAATATTACAAATGATCAAGTTATTAATTACCAGTTTTTGTACCTAGAGGACCGTTGCGCACTAAAAAAAGAGAAAAATAAATGATCAAAAATCACGATAAAAGTTTAATTTTGTTGCATAGTGTAACTTAAACAAACATTAAGTACTTTTTTTTTGCTTAAACCAGTAAAAGAAACTATAACTGTTATTATTTAATGTATATAATATTCATATTAGAGTTCGACCGATTAATCGGCTTCGGCCTTCGGCCAAAAATTGGTAATCGGCCAACATTCGGCCTATGGCAAAAATCGGCAAAAAAAAACGCCTTCGGTCGATCTCTAATTCATATGTATAATTGAAGCACAGCCGCGAATAACGTTGTAATAGACATTTTTTAAAAAACCATTACCATTCACATAACTCTCTTGCGTTGTTCAAACATCAAACCATCCAAAATTATGCACCCCATCGCCGTCAAAATACAATTACAATCAGTCAGTCGGTGGAAAACTTTGTAAGTAACTAATAAAATCATGCAAACGAAATTGTCGAAAATAATTGATAAATGTAGCAGAGATACAAAAAGAAAAGTTGATGCTAGTTATCATTATTTTCGATAAGCTAAAAAAATTTAAACGAAAAAACCAATCTTGCTTTAAAATACGTTTTTGGGCTCTCCTGAAAAATTATTATTTTGTCACTTAAAACGTTACTCGCGGCTAACCTTCAATTATTCAAACTAATTAGTACTGATAGGTTATTTGGTTTCAGATTTTTACAATTCCAAATAACCTAAGTGAAATAACATAAGCTGTGTTTAGAAAAACAAAATTTGTTCAACAGATATATATTTCTGGTTTCATTTTAATTTTCGTTTCAATATTGCAAATAGTTCCAATTTCATAACGTTTGTTTTCCTCTCCTGTAAACAGGCCATACAACTTTTGCTTCTTTTCTTAAGATTTTGTTTTATTTAATACCAAAAGAAAGTGTTGTTTCCTTCTGTGAATTACTAAAATTTCGCTAAGAGAGTTCAGAAAATTTTTTACGGCTTTATATTCTATGGGGTCTACCCTTAAATTTGGTGTACATTTGAATGAGTTTTATTTCATATATTCTATAAGAGATCGATTTTTTCAATAAAGAAAGTGTTAAAATTGTTTTTAATTTTTTAATAAGGTAAGGCGCATTAATATTAGTTATTACAGGACGTAGCACATCCTGTATTTTGTTTTTACTTATGAGCTCAATTTGCAAACAATAATAAAATTCTATATAACAAAAAAAAAAAAAAAACACAACTTTCGTAGAGCTAAATGTGTGTGTAAAAATTTCATGATTTCAGCAGAAATCAAGTTGAAATTAAATAATTACCCATACAGTTTTACATATCCCAAATTAACTCATTTTACTTAATTTCAACGAAATTACAATAGACAACGAACGCTGTTTTTATATGAAAAACTCCTTTTTTCCAACCATGAAGATATTTACAACCACGATAAGCAACCAAAAACTGAATGCGTCAATTTGGTTAGAAATGATCCTTTTTTTAATTCAATAAATGTATTCATTTCCGTTTTTTGTTTGTTCGAAAAATGGAAAAACGTAATTTTTTTTTACAACAAACACAGGAAAAAAATTCCACCAAAAGTTGAATTTAAAAATTCACTAAAAGTTGAATTTTTTTCCTGTGTTTGTTGTAAAATAAAATACATTTTTCCATTTTTCCAACAAACAAAAACTGAAATGAATACCTTTAATATAAAATAAAAATATGAGTAAAAATCATTATATGTATTGAAAAATATTGTCATGTAAAAGACTTATTTATTCAACTGAAAATAATAATCCAATGAATGCCGCAACGAATCACATGTTTGCGAAATTAACTCAAATCTCATTTAGTACCAGCATATGAACACTTTTAATATTTGTTCGTAATTTCATCTTGAAATTACTTGATTTCGTGGCACGCTATTACATTTTAAGTTAAAAACTGTAAAATGCAGGAAAAACTGCACATTTGGCAACGCTGGATAGGCATAAACCACAGAGACGTTTTGGCACTACAACTAATTTTTGAGTTTCTCACTCTCTCTCTCTGTTTTCCACACTTTGCTTTAGTGATGGTCGGAGATGGAAAAGTCAATACACATGAATATTTGAGATCATTGGGAAGGAAATGCACATGCTTAAAATAAGTTGTGAAACATGAAACAATTAGAAAAATTATTTTATATATGAAAAAGGTCGACTTTTGACCTGCTTGCCGACTTCAAAAAATGACACACATAATTTGTTTCAATGTTTCTCGTTCCCCTGAATCCTCACATAGTTTGCAAAAATTGGAGCATCCCTTGCTCTAACGGAGCAAAATATTCATGAACTATTAGCCTAGATTTTGCAAAGCCAACCTTGGTTACAGAGGGCCTCAAAAACTTCCAGTCATCCCTAAAGAACTATTCGTTCTTGCTAAAAACTAATTATTGGGTTCCCTGGAAAAGTATTCAAGGCTTTTACCAAAGTCCCTTTCACTCCTCCATCTAAAATTGACCTTAATCTTTTCAATTTATCGACAGTCTCATTTTCCTTAACACTGTAATGGCGGGGAAACCCAGCAAAGACTTACTAGTTAACCCTAGAGTAAGCTCCTTGATTTCAGATACACTCTTGGCCACTAATTCCTCGGTCTTCGTGTAGGCTGGAATTTCAGATTGGAAAACAATTAAATTCTTAGAAAGTCTAAAGACTTTAGGAAGTTTAGTTCGTCTAGACCTCAGCCACCGTGCCTATCTCCTACCTAAACACATAGATGAATAATCCATAGCCATGATAGAAATTATCCAATTAGGCAAGAAAAAAACCTATAAAACATCACTTCGATCTTGAAATGCGTAAATACAGGGCGAGTGGAAGCAAATCCTCCATTATCAACTTCATTCAGGATCATTGGAGCCAACCTGACTCCTTGCCACCATTTCCATTACATAGTCCTCAAAACGCAATGGAGAACGACCACCAATGTATCCTTCATGTTAATTGAAGTATTCTTCTAGACCAGTGCTGGTCACTGAGAGAAATGTATTCGCGTATGTGTATTAATTTGTATAAGAAGCCAATTGAAGTTCGGCACTCTGGTGCCACTTTGAGCGACTATACTCTAGACCTAAGCAAGCGATTTTTCAGCACTTTCTTTACTCAAAGCCTTTAATCCACAAAACGCAACCCGCGAAAAAAACTGGGGACCTACTCTATAATTAATTCTTTCATATTAGCATTTTATTAACATTACAGAATCCATAGAATATTCGTTCGTTTCGAATTACAAAATATACCCTCTTACCACTTTTCGCAACAGACCTCAATTCATTACCACAGGGTTTTTGCGCTAAACAAATTTCAAGCTTACCACTAATTAAAGAGTAGTACATTCGTTGTACGCTGCACGTATTGAAGTATTTGCAGTGAAAATATACTGCACTTTCCAGCGAAAATATCATAATTCCCATCCCTGTTGAACATTTTTGGTTTCATTTATTTATTTTTAATCTTATCTAGCACGATGTTTTATTTTAAAGTTATTTAGTTGTTTTTATTTTCTTCAAATTAAGATTTTCGAAAAATCGCATGATTATAGCAGTATGTAGATTTTGTTTGTGTACAAACATATACATACATATGTATATAAATATGTATGTATGTATGTATTTCAATGTTTTTAAAATGCATATGGCTCATTTGCTGTAATACTATCATAATATCACAAATACTCATTTCTCTTTTATAATGAAAAATTATATCTTGTGAATTCGTCCCCTGAAATATATATACATACATGTATGCATACAATTGGCAATAATGAATAAATATCCCGAGTATCCTGGGTATATTTCTTTTTGCCGATTAAATATCCATAGCCTGAGTATGAGTATACTCAGACTATAAGTATGAGAGAGAAAGAGAGAGAGAGAGAGTCAAGGCGCTTGATAAGCATATTCCTTTTTATTTTTAGTTGTAGCATATTTTAGTTTTTCGCATAAACGAAGTAGAGATAGATGGTCTTATGTTGGAATCGGCTAAAGTCATATATGTATAGTTGTTTGGGAGAAAATATGTGAGCGTAAAAATTGTTTTCGCTACAATTATGATTATACGCAGTTACTAAAATTAAGACTATTTTCTTATGTGTAATGTGACCATCCGTCCCGCTTTTGGCGGGACAGTCCCGATTTTCGGTTCACCGTCCCGGTGTCCCGGAAGGAAAATGGGAATTTGTCCCATAATATAATAAATAGCATAATAATACATGTTTGAAAATGTAAAAAAGTTAAAAATTTTTGTTCCGTACGTTATTATTGCGGTGTCCCGGTCTGTGTCCCGCTTTGAGTTACTAAAAAAATGGTCACGTTAGTTATGTGTATATTATTTGAGTTCTCATTGTCATTCTCTGGTGTGCATATCGAGCGTTCCATTTTTATTAGTGGCTTAGTTTTTAATTGTCACCTGTCAGGTGGTTACAGGTTGAGTCATGAAAACTTTTGAAATGGCGGGCTATTTAAAATGAATCCTCATATTGGAAGAACTTTAAAAGAAGTCAAATGTATGCTCTTAATGTATTATACATTCCATTTTGCAAATCATGAAAATGTTATTACCAAAAAGTGACCTTAAATCATTTTCTGTAAAACTTTTATTACTCGAGTTATGACAGTCTTGCACATATTTAATTCATTGCATTGAAAATTTGTGTAGGAATTGCAGGAGGGTATCAAAAAAAGATCAAGAACATACATATATGTATATTTTTCTTGTTTTGCTTTAAAACTTTACCCATGTGGCCAGGTTGCCGCAAAATTGAGGAATCTTTAGGTGAAATTGCAAACATGATCGAAAATGATCATATACGGATTGGATGATATCAAGCTGAATTTTGGATAAATCTTTTATTAAATATAAATTCAAACTGCTTTTGAATATTACCTGGGGTCCAATCGTCGCTTTCTATAACGAGCTGATTCGATAACGTTTTTTCAGTTTGAGATCATGGCATTCGATATCAAACCATATTATTACATGTTTCGAATTCGATCAAATTGGAAAAACGTGATCGAATCGGGTCGATATCGAAGGCGACGATTATACCCCAGATCATCTATAGTACAAATTCTATACATAACTACTATGAGAAAACCAGTTCAAATTAGTATGTATGCGAAATTGAGAAGCACTAAGAGAGAGAGAGAGAGAGAGAGAGAGAGCGAGCGAGCGACTGAGAGGGAAATAGTGAAATTGAAAAGGAGTGACAGGCAGGGTTGTCAGATTTTCTTAATCTATATTTGATAATAAATTTGCTTTTATGTAACAATTTTTTTAATAAACATTTTTATAAAATAATCATATTAAAATTTAGCAGAAAATCGCCGAAAGTATAAATACTATCGCCAAAAATTATTTCTTGTAAATTTTCTCATCCAAATTCAAGATGCATTAATTATTTTAATTAGTATAAAACAAAATTCATCAAAATCGAATTGTTTTCATATCTTGCAGACGAGTTTTGGTAGGATTTATTTTTTTATACTACTCCTGCAACAAACTTATTTTCCGGAATTAAAAAAATTTTCAAGTTAAATTAAAAAAAAAATTGCCATATAAATCGCCAACAGATTTAGTTTTCGCCAGAAAAATTGCCATGTCACCAAATCAAAAATTTAGACGCCACGTTTGGCGAGAAATCGCTATATCTGACAACCCTGATTAGTATGTGAAATTGTGAAGCAGTAAGAGAGAGAGAGAGAGAAAGAGGGAGAGAGAGATGGACAGCGTAAAATTGAGAAGGAGTTAGTGGTGCTTTTTTGGGAAGCCTAATTTATATGGATAACGAATAGTGCTCCTAAAAGTACTAGTATATATTAAATAAACTTTTTTACTGCTTCACATTGGTTAGTTTAACCATTTTCGTAGGTTAGTGCAATAATAATGCACTAAAAATTAAAAACACAAATTAACGTATATATTTAGAAATTATAGGCATCTATCATATACAATTATAGAGGTGTATGTATGTATGCACATAGAAAAAACTGCCTCATAGAATCAAGAAGATTTTCTCTATGAAACGTTTTTAGACTAAGCGGTATCCCAGCAGAAAGAAGCGAACATTTTTTCATAGAGATTCCTTATTGTTTTTATGTGGTAAATCTTATTAATTTTATCAAGAAGAGAACCACATAAAATCAAGAAGAAACCTTATTATTCACAACTTTTTTTACTCAATTTCCGCTATTTTTGGCACCAAAAAAAAATAGTCCACAGAGAAAAACTTCTTGATTCTATTAGGTTTTCTTATAAATTGTAAGCTATAGGGATTTCTTATTGATTTTATTAAATTGCCTTATTAATTTTTTTAAAAAGATTTTCTTTTTGATTTTATTAGGTTGCCTTATTGATTTTTTTCAATAAGGTTTTCTTCTTGATTTTAGTAGGTTCCTATATGATTATGTGTAAAGCATCTTATTGATTTTTTTAATAAGGAAATCATCTTGATTTTATGAGGTATCTTGTTATTTCGTTTCTATAAATATACATACAGACAATTTTTTCATGATCGTTTTCATTTTTGTATAAGAATGCTTGCACAATAATTCCAATGGTTATTCAGGCTGCTTGTTAGCATATTGGTTAAAGTGCTTGTCTATCAGGTAGAAGTTTGCTGGTTCAATACTTGGTGAGTAAGTTAGTTAAGAATATAACATAATGTGTATGTATGTATGTATAAATAAATAACATCTACAATATATGTATATGGTATAGAATTACATAAGTACAGAGAATAAAGACGCACTTTTTTTTTATTTTTTATTGAAAAAATCAATAAGATAACTTCATAAAAACTACAAGATTTCTTCTTGATTTTTTCAAAAAGGTTTTCTCTATGAAATTAATAAGATTTCCTTATTGAAAAAAGCCATAGAGATTTCTTATTAATTTTGTTCTATTTTATGAGGTATTTAGTAGGCACTGTTTTCTCTGTGTGTACTTATTTAAACTTGAATTCAAATGTTGTAATTCACTTTCAAGATCTAATCTAATAGTGTATCAGTACAACGCTATTTCTTAGATCTAGAATTTTCTATATAAATGCACAAGTGCAATTATAAATACAAATATATGTATTTCAGTGTATATACGTGCACATATACGTATATGTATGTATGTATGTACACATTAATCCGAAGATAAAGTCCATAATTCGATTTCTGTTAAACACACACTGTTTTTTCCCCCAAACACGCAGTTTTTGTTATTTATATTTTCTTAAAATTAAAGTACTCTTAATATTCGTTTAAGTGTTAGAGCAGTAAATATCAAGTTATTATCGCAAAATGATTAGTTATAAAAAGTCCAAAAGTTAACCGCCCCGAGGAGGGAAAAGAAGGGGGGCATTCTAAAATTGAATACCAATCATTTTAAATAATTTACAACTTTACTTTTCTAATCTAGAATTAAATGAAAGCTGTCAGGCTAATAAATATTATATGTACATATGTTGTCAATTGAAAAACGAAACATTGTTATCAATTCGAAGACGAAAAGATAAAAACTAGCAGGCGTTATCAAAAGGAAACATAAATTTTTTTGCCAAAAATTGCGTTCTTTAAAAAAAATATTAAAACACTGCCTGTTGTTAAATAAATCATAATAAAAATGATTAATTTTACAAAAAAAAAAGATAATGAATTACCAGAATAAAAAAACTATTTACAATTTAATGAGTAGGAGCTAAATTAACGCATTGTTCGATATTGATAGAAATTTTATAATTGTTCTTTATAATTTTCAATGAAATATTTTGACTCGTTAGATAACAAGTGTGATATTTTTTATCAAAAGAACGCATAGTGTCATGGAACGAAGCTAGTTAACGTGCGACTTCCCAACACCTCTGCGATAAAAAAGCTAACATCTTTTTTTTTTGGCAGTTCTAAGAGAAACAAATTCAAACACATCCTAATAAAATCTATTAACTAAAAGTGTGTGAATATGTGACGCGCGAAATAGAAAGGGACCTAAGGGTAAAAACCGGTTTTGTTCAGGAGAGCCATTTTAAAGATTTAAATACGGTGTACCATCACTGAGCGTGTTGGTATTGGTCTCATTTGAGGTCTCATCCAGGTTTATTTTTTGAAATTATTAATTGTGAATTATAATAAATACTCATTTATAATTCTTTTAAATCGTGAATATCACTCTGTTAGTACGCAAATTTTTTCACATAACCTTGGAATCGTCGACTTCAATTTCATAAAACGCGCATATCTCTGGTTGGGAACACTTTTGGAGCATGGGATCGGTCTCATTCGATGCTCAGATGTTGTCCACATCAAAAAAAAAAAAGTGAAAATTAATTTTTTTTACCCTTAGGTCCCTTTCTCTATGCGCTGTCACATATTGATCTTACAGCACAGTTCAGTAATACTAAAAAAGAAGTTGCGGAAAAATGTTACCTTAAAACGGAAAAGTTAACTTTCAAGTATCGACTTATTCGGGCCTGTTCTGAAAATCGCGGTGATTTCAAATCACGTGATCTCAAAAGTAAATTATTAATAACTGACTTGATAGTGGGTTTTTATTGTGTTTGAAGTTTTTTTCATTTGTAATAGAATATTTTCTTCCAACTTCCAAAGCTATAAATCGTGAAATTCACAAAAGCAATGATTTAGCTTTCATTAATTTTCGAAATCACCGTGATTTGGCACGTCGTGTTTTGTAGAACAGGCCCGATTATAAGCTTGTTTTCGATCCAAAAAAAAAAAAATCCGCTGAAGTTATCGCAAAAAATAAGGTAGTTAAGGAAATCTGTGTTCTTTCCAGATTAATAGGTTTTTGCAGTAACTTACCAAACCAAGCTGATCGAGCTAATAGTGCCAAAGTACCTACGGATTATCTAAAAATTGCAGATATGGCGAAACTAAAGCAATATAAATATACCGGCAGAGTTTACAGACTTTTATGATGAAATACTGCAATGGCCAACTACAAACGAAAGGGAGCTTCCTGCAGAATATCTTGAATAAAAGTCTACAAATTATCTTTAATAGAAGTATTATCTTTTATTTTTTGATACCTAAAATAAAAATTTCAGCAAAATAATAGGGTTTTTTTCTTCTTTTAGTTGTGTATACTTAATACCGTAAATTTCGAAAAGGGTACATCTCATTAAATTAAACAAAACATATATAATAACGTTAATATCAAAATATTGCTTAACTTGCGATTGGTCCCATAATATAATCCGTATATAATTTTTTGAAATATTGTACTTTATTAGAAAATAATTAATTTTTTTCATTTAATGAAAACTTTTTTTGAAATTTTTGAAATTGCACATTCAATTGATTTTACGGCCATTTTGGGGAAAAAGGTGTATTAATCACATTTTGATGTTTTTTAAGGTCATGCCATTCTACTTTGCCTAGTTTAAGGAAGTTTATAAAAACATTTGCTATCCCAGAAAAATAAAATAATATAAAAATTATTTAAATTATTAATTTTAATTTTAATCCTGGTCAGTATATCAGAAAAATCAACAAAATTATTTTTTCAGAAAAAGTGTTCGAATACTTTTGATTTTCACAGTTATTTTTTTTTTCAAATAGGAAACTTTCAAGCACCAAGCTTGCCGCAAGCTTTAGCTTAGTTGCCTTGTAAACCATAAAATCATAAAAGCTTTTATGAAAAAGTTTTATGCAATGCAAGCACCCATTACAAAAATATAGAAACAATGTTTTGCTGTTAAAAAATAAATAATTTTAAAAAATTTCAGCAGCTTATTTCAATTTCTATGAAATTTTTTTCAAGATACTCTCTGCGCAGGTAATTAATTGTTTGGACTTATATTTGAAGTAGACTAAATTTTATGAACTAAAAACTGCCATAAATAAATATATGTACTTTTCTTTCTACATTAATTTTATTTAAAGGAACTTGTTGACTGTGCAGATGTTCTGCCAAACTTTTTTCCGATGAAACTGACTAATGAAGTGAAAATCTGAAACTAAGCAAACTAATTTTAAACAAAATATTTTTGAGTGATTGATGAGTTTTATGATTTTGAAAGCAAATATTCCGAAAAAAAATTGGCTTATTTCATTGAACTTGTTTAAACTGTTTATGAAAACCATGCAGGCCATGCAAAGCAAAATATAAAAGTATGCTACTATGTATAAATAAAAAAAGTTTATATTGATTTTGAAATGATGACAATGCAACACATCTGCTGCGACAGTCTTAGGACAATAATATCAGTAGCACTTATTTTAACAGCATTTCTAATTTTAATCAAATATACATAAATATGTATATTTTTTTTGTCAATAATTCCAGAGCAAATTAATTTACATATATTTCTGTTCATGGCCGCGCCATTTTTATGTCTTTGCAACCGCATTAAGCCACATGCAACTTCTATAAACAATTTGTCTCTAAGATTTATAGCACTGCACTTTGTACATAATTTCATCCAGCAGCACAATAAAATTTTTTTTCCAAACCCATATAAATTGAAATCATAAAAATATGCTGCAGAGAATAAAATTGTTCAATGGCAATTCTAACCATTCTTGCAACATTAACTTTATTTTAAACTTAACAGATTCTTGTAATAAAAGATTTTTTTATGATGAAATTGTAATTTTTATTTATTTCTTACTTTTAATTAATTGCTAATTAGGGTATTTTTTTTTAAAGCTTAAGACAATACATATGCGTATAAAAATACTACAGTTAAGTCTAGACAATGCTTATATTATCATCAAGTTTAAGGACATTTTCTAGCAGCGGTAGCAGTAGCAAGTAATCGTGCATCCTACATTGTATTAATATTAAGTTATCTACAGCAGATTTTCAGATCTGCTAAACATTTCTTACTACCAAGTGAAATGACAATTTTTCCCTAGCAAATTACCGTTGTCATTGCCTAATTATTGTCAGATATTTGTCACAGGCTTTATTACTGCCAGATGTGCACAGTTTATGACAATTTTAACATTGTCAGACAATTCTCTCTATTGGCAACAGTGCATACACTTGTATTTAAAGAAAAGAGAAAGTGCAAAAATATAATAAAATGTATACACTTAAAAGCATGACAATTGCTTCTTTATAGTCCAGAATAATTTATATTTTCACTTTCTAAGTGACAAATTTTGCTAAAAGCTTTGAAACTGGCAGGGCATAATATCAGGTCTGACAACTTTTGCATATGACAACTGTGTGAACCGACAATTTTCTGACTGACGTTAGTGTCAGATGAATTTATTGTCATATAATCGTCTGGAAATAATTTGTAAAGCTATGTACACACGGTTGTCAGATCTTACAATATTGTTAGATCTGGCAATGTGCTGACATTGTACTGACAATCAAAAATTGCAAGTGTATGGCAGATTGACAGTTCACGCGGTTGTATCAAATTTGTCAGGAAATCTTACAATTTATTGCTAGATGATTGTATGACAATAAAATCAGCTGACAAAATCGTCAGCAAAAAAATTGTAAGTTCACACGGTTGTCATATGCAAAAATTGCCAGACATTATTATGCGTTGCCAGACTCAAAGCGCTTGTTAGAAATTGTTAAATATCAATCGTTTGTGGTGGTGTTAAATGTAAAAAGTGAAAATATTAATTATTATGGACCATAAAGAAGCAACTGCAATGATTTTGGCTGCATATATTTTATTAAATATATTTTCTTTGAAATCAAGCGTGTACAGTGTTGCCCATAGAAATAATTCTCTTACAATGACGCCATTGTCAGATGCACGAACTTCGCGCATCTGACAATATTAAAATGTCTGACAAATAGCTGGCAATAATTTTACAATGTGTTCACACGATTGTAAGATGTCTGACAATTTGTTGTCAGCTGCTAGTCTTGCAATGGACTGACAATGATTTTTCTGGCAACGACGTCTGACAAAAATTGCCAGTTCACACGGTTGTAAGAAATTTTGAGCACATTTTACTGGCAATATTGTAAGATCTGACAACCGTCTGTACATAGCTTAAGATTTACTGACAAATTTAATACAATCGTGTGAACTGACATGACAATCTTACTTTTGGCCGCAATTTTGGATTGTCAGTACATTGTCAGCAAATTGTCAGATCTGACAATATTGTAAGACCTGCTAATTGTCTGCACAACACTTTATACTTTATACGACATTTAGGGGTCTGTTTCTCAAAACTTACAGTTGTTGCAATACATGAGAAATATTTGTGAAAATGTATTATTTCAAAGAAAATAGTTTCCTAGTCTTAAGCGATATAGTGTCATAATGTTTTAAAATTTGTTTATTCTTAAGAAAAAGGGTCTAAGTCAAGAAAATGTACAACGTACAAACGTAACAACACAAAAAATATTATCATAGTCATAGCATAGCAAGGTTATAGGACATTCATAGTTAAGCCATACCTAAATTATAGTAAAGTCAGAGGTAAGTCATAGTCAAGTAAGTCATTGTCAAGTCATAGTCCAGTCATAGTCAAGTCATAGCCAAGTAATAGCCAAGTAATATACAAGTCATAGTCCAGTCATAGTCAAGTCATAGCCAAGTAATATACAAGTCGTACGTTGTCAAGTCATAGTAAAGTCATATTTAGGTCTTAGTCGGGTCACAGTCAAGCCATAGTCGTCATATTTAGGTCATAGTCGAGTTACAGTCGAGCTATAGTCGTCATATTCAAGTCATTGTTAGACAAGTAATAGTCAAGTTATAGCCAGGTAATAGTCAAGTCATAATCAGGTAGTAGTCGAGTCACAGTCAAGTCATAGTCAAGTCATAGTCAAGTTATAGTCAAGTTATAGTCAAGCCATAGTCAAGTCATAGTCAAGTCATAGCCAAGTCATAGTCTAGCCATAGTCAAGTGGTAGTCAAGCCATAGTCAAGTGATAGTCTAGTCATAGTCAAGTGATAGTCAAGTCATAGTCAAGTCATAGTCAAGTCATAGTCAAGTTATAGTCAAGTCATAGCCAAGACATATTTAAGTCATAGTCAAGTCATAGTCAAATCATAGTCAAGTCATAGTCAAGTCATAGTCAAGTCATAGTCAAGTTAAAGTCAATTCATAGCCAAGCTATAGCCAAGTCATAGCCAAGTCATAGTCAATTCATAGTCAAGTCAAAGTCAAGTTATAGTCACGTCGTAGTCAATTCATGTTAAAGTCATAGTTAATTCATCGCCAAGTCATAGTCATGTTATAGTCAAGTCATAGTCAAGCCATAGTCAAGTTATATTCAAGCACATGGTCAAGGAATACTCAAGTCATAGTCAAGTTGTAGTCAAGTCATAATCAAGTCATAGTCAAGTCATAGTCAAGTCATAGCCAATTCATAGCCAATTCATAGTGAAGTCACAGTCAAGTTATAGTCAACTCGTAGTCAAGTCATAATTAATTCATCGCCATGTAATAATCATGTTATAGTCAAGTCATAGTCGAGTCACAGTCAAGTCATAGTCAAGTCATAGTCAAGTGATAGTCAAGTCATAGTCAAGTCATAGTCAAGTCATAGTCAAGTTATAGTCAAGTCATAGCCAAGTCATATTCAAGTCATAGTCAAGTCATAGTCAAATCATAGTCAAGTCATAGTCAAGTCATAGTCAAGTCATAGTCAAGTTAAAGTCAATTCATAGCCAAGCTATAGCCAAGTCATAGCCAAGTCATAGTCAATTCATAGTCAAGTCAAAGTCAAGTTATAGTCACGTCGTAGTCAATTCATGTTAAAGTCATAGTTAATTCATCGCCAAGTCATAGTCATGTTATAGTCAAGTCATAGTCAAGCCATAGTCAAGTTATATTCAAGCACATGGTCAAGGAATACTCAAGTCATAGTCAAGTTGTAGTCAAGTCATAATCAAGTCATAGTCAAGTCATAGTCAAGTCATAGCCAATTCATAGCCAATTCATAGTGAAGTCACAGTCAAGTTATAGTCAACTCGTAGTCAAGTCATAATTAATTCATCGCCATGTAATAATCATGTTATAGTCAAGTCATAGTCGAGTCACAGTCAAGTCATAGTCAAGTCATAGTCAAGTCATAGTCAAGTCATAGTCAAGTCATAGTCAAGTCATAGTCAAGTCATAGTCAAGTCATACTCAAGTCATAGTCAAGTCATAGTCAAGTCATAGTCAAGCCACAGTCAAGTTATAGTCAAGTCGTAGTCAATTCATGGTCATGAGGGTGGCGTTGGCTGAAGTAGTTAGCACGTTGACTACAAAACCGAAGGGCCTGGGTTCAATCCCTGTATCCAACAGTCATTAAATAACAACACCACGCATTTTTCTGATGTGCATTAGTGTCCCTTTGTATCAGTTGTTGTAGGAAAGTTCAAGTGATGAAGGCATAGTCACTGGTCACTGAACTATACCGACTTCAGCAGATACTAATCCTAATGTAACATCAGAGCGCCCTCTTTCGTTGTGTAGCAGAATCATCGGCTAAGTAAAATAACCAATAAAATGGCTACTAAAACACAGCTTAAAAAAAATAATACGCCTCACTTTAACATCAGAGGCGCTGCAACACTGCATTAGTAAAAACGTGCAAAAAGCAGAGTTGTAAAAGAATGAAGCTTTACTCTATCTCTTCCTTCACCACCTGTCTTCTCTATCACTATCCCTTTCCCAAAGAAGGTAACACCTAGTAATAGTAGTAGGCATTAATTGCCTGAGTGTTACTTCTCTTTATAAAAAAAAAGTCATAGTTAATTCATCGCCAACTCATAGTCATGTTATAATCAAGTCATAATCAAGGTATAGTCAAGTCATAGTCAAGTTATAGTCGAGTCACACTCAATTCATAGTCAAGTCATAGTCAAGTTATAGTCGAGTCACAGTTAGTGATAGTCAAGTCATAGTCAAGTCACAGCCAAGTCATATCCAAGTCATAGTCAAGTCATATTCAAGTCGCGTTCATGTCATATTAAAGTCCTGCAAAATTGCTTTTTATTGCCTCACTGCAAAATATTTATATTGATTGTGAGTCACTTTGTTGATGGCAGTAATTTCGTTTCTAATATGATAATCAATTTTCTCTTTTCTCTTGTAATAGATTTTAATATCCTTTGTTTTCGATTTAGTTTTTGTTACTTTTAAATTTTTCTTTAATATTGTTCTTTTTTCGCATCATAAAATGCACATTATTTTTCATAGCTTTTCATTTTATGCGTTGAATACTTTTACAGAAATTCACAATTTATACTTGTGCTGCAGTTTGCTGCTGATATTATTATTCTTTATGTATGTATTACTATGGTGGATTTTATTTTTAATGCCAAACAGATTGATAACAAATATAAATTTTACAATGGCGAATGAAAAAAATAACAAATGAAAAGCCAATACTATAATAAAATGTGCACTGTTACTACAACATGGTTCGTATTTACATACAAACTCCCATGCATCCGTCAGTTTTACACAAGTATGAAAATTTGCGTGTATATAATTTTTTTTTAATACCAATGCAGTGGTAGTATTGTCAAATGGGGGAAATTTATTGGGTAAAAATGTCAGCGGCTGCAATTTATTATTAAAGATAATCAGACTGAATACAGCCTTTTCTAACTTTCTTGCATGGGCAATTTGAAAAGCCCGGTTGAGCGGGAAAGAGAAAATTTCTAGGAGGGGAAGTACTCGTAGCTGTAGAATATGTTGTTTACAATAGTCTGTAAGGGAAGGAAGGGTATTTTTTTTTCTTGCTTGGTTACTTACTTTCTTATATGGCAACTCTGAATAGTCAGCCAACAGCTGTGATAAGCATTCGCTTTCACTTATTTATGGTTTCAAGCGTTTCGTATTTAAACATCAAATAGTCCCGGTTCACACACTACAACTTTTGCTGATCAACTTTTTATAGCTTTGCTATTAATCTCGCGATACAGGGGTTAGGAAATAATTTTCGTAACAAAAATAATCGACACTATTACAGTTATAAATTTATTTTTGTTTTGATTTCTTTGTACTTAAAAGTATAGTACGAAAATAAACCAAACAAATTGTTTGATTTTGTTTTGTTTCGTTCTTTGAAGTGAGTGAAACAAAAACAAAACAAGAACAGTGAGAACGATTGTTCAATTTGTTTTTGCTTTGTTTTTGCATATGAGCACAAACCAGAGAACAGCGCCGGTCGGTTGTAAGCCGGCTAACACCTGTCACCAGCCACAAACAATACATTAATTTAATCGCACGCCGCTAGAAAAGAAAATAATGGGAAATAAATGGAAACGTTTTGAAATATTTGCAGAGAATTTGACATCATCATATACACAATATAATTTTATTGCATTGTTATTTCACACATGAAAGTTGTTTTAAATAACTAAGTAGCAAAGCTATAACCGGATGTCCTAAGACAACTCTCTTCTTTTTTTTATTATTTTTAAATTTATTTTTACCCCGTTTATGGAAGACATGCTATAATTTCATTTAATATCATGGTCTTGCACAGAACATGTCACAGTGGTAACAGTAAATAACTGCGTAATAAACTGGAAAATAAACAAGTAAGAGTGCTATATTCGGCTGTGCCGAATCTTATATACCCTTCACCAAAGTGCCTATATACCATAATCTTTATTTTTCTAATTTTTAATACTAATCTATTTCTTTCTAAAATATGCAATATATTTATTTACCTAAGAAATAAATAGTTTGATATACCAGAAAAAGTTGAAGTTTTCCAGATCTGGAGCTATGTTTTCTATTTATATAATTTGTATGCCAAACTATTTCTTTCTACAACATAATGTATAAATAATTTGTAAAAAAAAAATAATTTGACCTAGTTACTCGTACTTTTATATATAAAAAAAGTTAATTTTCCAACCCTGGAATCATCCTCTTAGATTTTTTCTGATGCCTTATACCAATCTAGTAGTTCTTAAAAATAATATACAAAGTATGTTAAGTCAAAAGAAAATAGGAAATTAAAAAAAATAGTTTTATTTAGTTACTTTAGTATCCAGAAAAAAGTTAAAAGTTTCCAGCTCTGGAGCTGTGGTTTTTATTTTTATAATTCTTCTCCAAAACGTAAAATATACATAATTTATATAAAAAAGAAAAAAATTAATTAGACCTAGTTACTTTTATATAAAAATGTAAGTTTCCCAACCCTGGAATCACCCTTTTTAGGGTTCCGTACACCAAAGGTGAAAAAGGAACCTTATTGTTTTCGCTACGCTGTCCGTCTGTCCGTCTGTCCGTCTGTCCGTCTGGCCGTCTGGCCGTCTGGCCGTCTGTCCGTCTGTCCGTCACAGGGTATTTTCTCGAGAACCGTAAGAGCTACGGACCTGAAATTTGGACAGAGTGTGTAGACCCTTGGCCGCTACAACAACAAATACATGAGAGTTGGAAATTAAAGGGTGTGCCAAAACGAGCAACGAAAAATGTTAAAATCCCATGTAATATACATACATACAATTGTATGTATGTATATTACATGGGACCCTTGGCCGCTACAACAACAAATACATGAGAGTTGGAAATTAAAGGGTGTGCCAAAACGAGCAACGAAAAATTTTAAAATCCCATGTAATATACATACAATTGTATGTATGTATGTATATTACATGGGACCCTTGGCCGCTACAACAACAAATACATGAGAGTTGGAAATTAAAGGGTGTGCTAAAACGAGCAACGAAAAATTTTAAAATCCCATGTAATATACATACAATTGTAGGTATGTATATTACATGGGACCCTTGGCCGCTACAACAACAAATACATGAGAGTTGGAAATTAAAGGGTGTGCCAAAACGAGCAACGAAAAATTTTAAAATCCCATGTAATATACATACAATTGTATGTATGTATGTATATTACATGGGACCCTTGGCCGCTACAACAACAAATACATGAGAGTTGGAAATTAAAGGGTGTGCCAAAACGAGCAACGAAAAATTTTAAAATCCCATGTAATATACATACAATTATATGTATGTATATTACATGGGACCCTTGGCCGCTACAACAACAAATACATGAGAGTTGGAAATTAAAGGGTGTGCCAAAACGAGCAACGAACAATTTTAAAATCCTATCTAATATACACACAATTGTATGTATATGCACTTGAAATTTGTAAAGTTCGTGTATTTTTATACAGACTACAACAACTAACACTAAAATTTAAAAAAATTTAATTAAAGGGTGTACCATCAGTTAATGTAATTTCGACTATGTAATTTTGAAAACTTGCTGTATCTTGGAAACCGTAAGAGCAAACTTCCTGAAATTTTCAAAAAACGGTAAAACAAAAAAATCTCAAAATTATAAAATCGCCAAACCGAAAAAAAAATCGCCAAAATAAAAAAAAAATCGCCTAAACGAAAAAAGCATCAAATTAAAAAAAAATTTCTAAATCGAAAATAAATCGCGAAAAACCGAAAAAATCGCCAAAATGAAAAAATCGCCAAAATGGAAAAAATCGCCAAAATGAAAAAAAATCGCCAAAATGAAAAAAAATCGCCAAAATGAAAAAAAAATCGCCAAAATGAAAAAAATTGTCAAAATTAAAAAAAAATCGCCAAAATTAAAAAAAATCGCCAAAATTTAAAAAATCGTTAAAACGAGAAAAAAGAGAAAAATAATAAAAAAAAGCACTATTTCAGCTGAAAAAAACGTAAAAAACACTGTATTTAAAAATGCTCAAAGCCCAACGTACGGAACCCTTCGTGCGCGAGTCAAAGTCGCACTTTACTGAATTTATTTACTTTTCTGATCTCTTACACCAATCTCTTTCTTTTAAGAATATAATATATGTTAAATTTAGAATAAAAAAGAAAAAATTAGTTT
Source organism: Tachina lurida (assembly GCA_944452675.1). Lineage (NCBI taxonomy): Eukaryota > Metazoa > Arthropoda > Insecta > Diptera > Tachinidae > Tachina > Tachina lurida. The sequence goes on from OX101753.1 coordinate 12,763,714, forward strand.
TAGTAAGTTACTTTTATATAACAAAAAAAAATTAAAGTTTTCCAACCCTGGAAACGTTTTTTTTAATTTTTTTTTATTTTTGTTTCGTACTGAAGTATAAAATAAGTTTATTGATTAATAAAAAAATAAAAATTAGTTTTCGGCAGTTATTTTTATATGGCAAAATAAAGTTTAAGCTTTCCAGCTCTGCAAGGGTCTGCTCGATTTTGCTCTCTCACACCAGTCCAAGAACGAAGTCTCTAGCTTTTCTGGGAACATCGGAAAACCGATTTCACGTACAGACAGACGGACATCGCTTGCTCGTCTTCCCTATGCATAAGGATCCAGAATATAAAATCTTTATTGGTCGCTTAATAATATTGTGGAAATTGCACACGGAATGACAAACCTATATATACCCTTTTACCATTTTTTGGTTAAGGGTATAAAAAGGATGAAGAAAGTAGATATATGTATGTACATGCACCAACACTCTGACTTATTGACTCACACATACATAAATACGTATGTATGTATGTATATTATTTGGCCCAAACTTGCATTCGCACATTTAAGATTGTCACATGACACTTTGTTTACAACTCTTTCATTTCTCATTCCACCAACTTTTGCACTAAATGTTACAATTACATTTTCATTTGTATTTGTCATAAAGTTGAAGCTAATGCAAGTGTCCTTTAGCTTTTTTATTTTCCTTCACAAGGATCAAACATCAACTGTTATAGACATGTACACAAAAAGAGAGAAAAAATAAAAATAAAAATGACATAAACATGGAAATCACAATAAGAAAACGAACCAGTAACATTTACATACAATATTTGCATTTTATTAAGATTTTCTGTTCATTTTCATTGGTTGTCTGTGGAATTCATGTAGATTTTGCATTTAATCTACTTAATAAGGTTGTGTGTGCACATGCATGCGAGTGAGTGAGTGTGAGTTAAGTTTTGTGTCATGGTTAATAATTTTTAAGGAATTAAAAGGATATTAAGGATATTCATTGAGGATAATACTTACATACATATATAAGGTTTAAGTGAATTTAAAAATATTTTATACAAAATGTATAAATGTATTTTCTTTTGTCGAGGTGAAGTAAAGATGTCTATCAAATACTATTAAAATATAAAAAACATACATACAATATACATACCTTAATATAAAAAAGCCCTAACTAATTTTTTTTTTGAAATCGGAATTTTTGTATATTTCGCTAGAAGAACATGGAATGTGTCGAAAAATGCAAGAATCCCGATATCAAATTAAATAATTAGCTAGGGCCTTTCTATATTATGGTAACGATATGTATGTAATATAAACTAAAAATGGTTTTAGTAATTTTAAAGGGAATCTAGCATATTTTTGTTTTAATTACGTCAAATTTTTTCTTTTTCCCTTTTACAAATTATTATTTGATGTTATTAACTTATAATTTGGTAGATATATGGAATAAAACTCAGTGCATGCGTATCAGTGATCGGCAATGAATCGTTTTTTCGCTCTTCATACTGACGTCAACATCATATTCATACCATACTCAATAATTTGGTAGATATATGGAATAAAAACTCAGTGCATGCCTATCAGTGATCGGCAATGAATCGTTTTTTCGCTTTTCATACTGACTAATGAAATTTTAAATATAAGTGAGTAGACATCATTTAAATTCGACTAGTCTGATTTACGCATACTCACCATGACATTGATTTATAAGTATAGGCTGAAATAAATATGAATGCGACGTCAACATCATAGTCATACCATACTCACACTCATAATTTTTTATAATTGCTTTTATTATTTAAATAGACGATCCCTTGAAAAAGTAGACAAAAAATCTACGAAACGTCGGGAAAAACTGTAAAAAATGGATTTTTATTTGCATTGAAATATTAGGCCCAATTAGCTTAAAAGGAAAGAGATCACCTCAGTTTGATTTGTAATATCAAGAAAATACTTATACTACTCACATTGATTCAGCTCACTCGACTTATGCATGTATGTTTATTTAAAAGTTTAGTCATTAAACATTTTGCAAGTAGTATGCAATAGTAGTAAATAGGGTTGTTTTTCAATTCCTGCAAAAGAACAAAACAGAAAAAAAGCAACAGAGAAACACAACCTCATAATGAGAACTTTAATGTTCGTATGCGAATCATACTTATGTTGCATCGTCCATAGGCATTGAGTTAAAAAGAGTCACAATCAACAACGTCATAAATGTTGCCAAGTATAAGTGAATATGATTCATAGACAACATTGCAATAAGTACGAGTGCGCATAAATGCAAAAAATTATAAAAATTATATATATATGATTCAATTCTACTCACTTTTTCACTACTCCTCATTGCTGTTCTCTGATGCCTATGCATGTTACTGGTCAATATCAAGGTTCATGTCTGCACTTAGTTTATGTACTGAAATGTTGCCAGTTTAGATGTAGAGGAAAATTGTAATTTTTTTATTTCATAAGTTTATCAAGGGGAAAACCGAGATGTTGGCGATTTTTAGGGTTCCGTACACCAAAGCTGAAATGGAACTATATTGTTTTCGCTACTAAGTCCGCCTGTCTGTTTCTCGAGAGCTATGAACCTAACTAAAATTTTTACAGAATATATAAAGCTTTGACCGCCACAACAACTAATATATGATAGTTAAAAATTAAAGGGTGTTCTAAAGCGAGCTACGAAAAATGTTCAAATCCTAATGTAATATATACAGACAATTATATATTTAGACACTTGAAATTTTCAAAGTTAGTGTATTTTTTATTTAAATTAACACTGAAATAAAAAAAAAATTAAACGGTTTTCTATTAATTAATGTAATATTAATAATGTAATTTTGACAACTTGTTGTACTTGGAAACGGCCAAACTCCTTATATTTTAAAAAACACTAAAAATAAAAAATTTGAAAATTAAAAAAAATGCCGAAGCATAAAAATCGCTTAAATGGAAAATAAAAAATAATCACTAAAATGCAAAAAAGCCACCAAAAGTAAAAAAGTCGCAAAAAAAAACTAAAAACAAATTCAGTAAAGTGCGACTTTGACTCGCGCTCAAAGGGTTCCGTACATTCGGTTTTGAGCATTTTTTAATGTGGCTTTTTTTTGAAGCTTTTTTTCAGTTTAAAAATTTTTTGCAGTTTTGTCGCTTTTTTCTCGTTTTGGCGATTTTTCTGCTTTTGGGGGTTTTTCTCATTTTGGCGATTTTTTCATTTTGGCGATTTTTTTTTTCATTTTGGCGATTATTTTCATTTTGGATATTTTTTTTTTCATTTTGGAGATGTTTTTTCTATTTCTGGGTTTTTTCATATTGGCGATTTTTTTCATTTTGGCGATCTTTTTCATTTAAGCGATTTTTCCGGTTTTTTGCGATTTATTTTAGTTTTAGAAATTTTTTTTAATATGTTGCTTTTTTCGTTTTAGCGATTTCTTTTTTATTTTTGGCGATTTTCTTTCGGTTTGGCGATTTTATAATTTTTTGGTTGTTTAGTTCTACCGTTTTAGAAAATTTCAAGAGTTTTGCTCTTACGGTTTCCAAGATACAGCAAGTTGTCAAAATTGCATTAACTGATGGAATACCCTTTAATTTAATTTTTTTTCTTAATTTTAGTGTTAATTGTTGTAGTCCTTATAAAAATACACTAACCTTACAAATTTCAAGTGTATGTACATTACATGGGGTTTTAACATTTTTCGTTGCTCGTTTTGTAACACCCTTTAATTTTTAACTCTCATGTATTTGTTGTTGTAGCGGCCAAACTACAAACCACACTGTGTCCAAATTGAAGGTCTGTATCTCTTGCGGTTGTCGAGAAAATATCCTGTGACGGACAGACGGATAGCGTAGCGAAAACAATAGGGTTCCTTTTCACCTTTGGGGTACGGAACCCTAAAAAAGGGGCTCAGCTTATGTCTCATATCTTGAGTTCCTATTAAGGACTCAAATCAGGGTTCTAGTGCACTTAAAACACAAGATTGTCTTTTTTTATTCAAAAGTTTTCCATTCAGGAATAACCACGTATGTCACAAAACTTTTCTCGATTTGAAGTTTTTGTAACACAAACGAGAGTTTGAGCTGTAAAATTCAGAATACAGTTTATTATAATTTTTCGCTATTTCTGTTAACGCTAAAGAAAGTCTTAAACCCTTCCAGACTTCAGGAACTAAATTAATTTTTATAGGTTAGCTTGAAAATAGGGGCGATCACTATAGACCCATTCCGTTTTCGGATTACACTTATATGGCGTTTACCCTGTCTGGAAATCTACTGCCATGTACAACATATGTATGTATAAAAAAGATGAGTGAATTAGATACGGTCTGCTTAAAAAGGTGTGTGAATTGGCTAGATTGCCGTTGTTTGGCTGTAGTTTTGGAAATTTTTCAGTTAATGGGTTTTGTTTTGGATAAAGAAATCTTGATAAATGTGAGAAAAAAAAGTTGGTGTAAACGGTATAGATTTTCTTAAAAATTTTAATTAGAATCAAAATAAAGAAACCTATTAAAGTTAGTCAGGTTACGAAGCTAGTTTCTTCATCAATATAATTTCTTAGGGTTTTCCAGTCTGAATCCCTAAGATATTCCATAGCTGGTATATTTTCTATTGGAATGGAATTTCATCATCTTTCTTTATATAGAAATTTATTTTAAAAATATAATATAAAATGTAATTACATTTGTAATACTTCTTCTATTCCACCATAAACTAAAATAATTCAATTTCAAACTTAATTTTCTCCAACCGCTATTGTTAAATAAAATTATGTTTAACCTTTTACACAATTAGAAATTGTTACCATCACAAAACTAACGCTACACACAAAAGTATTTCCTTCACTAACAATTAAAAAATGTTCATTATATTGTTTAAATTTCTACTCTTTGACTCTCCTAAGAGAGTTGTATATTTATCCTTGCTAAATAGTGTCGTATTACATGTGGACATACTTATAAATTCTATTTGTCAATGTACTAGATTTTTAACTCTATTGTTCTAAATACGAGCAGTCGTTTTTTTTTGTTTTCATATTGTTAACGCTTTTGTGCACTTAGAACATTTAACTATTTTGAACGTAAAAGGTTATTTACACTTGATTTTCTCTGTGATGTTGTTGTTGTTGTTGCTTGAAAACTTTCCTTTTTCTTATAATTTCTACAGTGTTTTTTACACTAAGAACTTAATTATTATATGGCAGTATTTTGTGCACTATATGAAGAATAGGATAAGTTAAGTTAGATAAATGAGTCAGCAAATAGGGTGGGTGATTATATAAATATCACACAGAAAACAAAAACCGATCGTCCTGATTTTAAATTACCGGCTTCAATTATGTTTTTAATGGGGAAACATTTTCCAAGAATTTTTTTCGATCCTTTTTTTATTGAATTTAAATATAAATTGTATATGCGAACATACCTAATATCAATGATGATGATGTAGATGCAGCGACCTTCTAAAACAGCTAGTTGTTCCGTTCTGCTAGTGTTTTTCAGAATATTTACCATTAACTTTGGTGTTATTTCTTCATTAATAATTATCACATGTATGTAAGTTGGCTTACAGAGCGATATGAATTTTAGCATAATCAAATCATAAATATAGAAAGAAATAAAGTTTGAAGAATAATAATTAAAATTAACTAATATAAATTTTAGTTAGGTTTTATTTGTTTCTCTGATTATGATTTTATGGGACAAATTGTACCAACGATTATATTTTAAGTTGCTAAGCAGAACGTAACAACATGGTGTTTTAAAGGCCGCCACACCATCATCCGTCCACTGTGTGTGGTGTCAATTATTGTAAACTTTAGCCATTTATAATGTAAATTATTATTATTTTTTGCCTAAGAGGGATAAGTTCTAATGTACAACAGTCTTGCTGTTGATAATGAAGTGAAGTAAGCGTTCTAATTATTAAAAAATATACAATCACACAAACACATAAGCCAATGCAGACGCTGGATAGAAGCGTCTGCTAAATTCTTAATGTAGCCACGATAACGAACTATAACACGAACTAATGATATTTTCAAAAGTTGGTATAAGAGTCTGTTGAATATGCTGGTACTTTCTTAATCAGGGCAATCATGAATAAAATTCCGCGTGAAATTTTTCCCTGGGAACGATGCCAACTAATAGCAAGTAATAGGGAAAACAAAAAATTCGAATTGGAAAAGGAAGAAATTTCACGCGGAATTTTATTCATGATAGCCCTGACTGTTGCTGGTATTGTTCTGAAAGCTTTATGGTAAGTACAGGGTGGGCCAAAAGTTACCAAGGGGTTTAAACGTTTAATAGCTTTTTCGTTTATATATGTTTTTTATTTTTATTTTTTCAGATTATATAAATAACACTTGGAGAATAAATAATTGAGAGATTCACAACTGAACAAAGAACCAGAATAATAGAATGAACTTTATTTGAAAATTTGATTATAAGTGATGAAGCTCATCTTGAATGAATTAGTTAATAAGCAGAACTGTAGGTTCTGGGGTTCTGAAAATACCAAGAGCCATTCAGCAACGCCAATTACACCCCAATAGGTGGACAATATGGTGTGGCATCACATCTGAAAATATCATTGGGCCTAACTTCTTCGAGAATAAAGATGGAAGTGCTGTAACCGAAAATGTAGAGCGGCGTTGGTTTATGATAGAAAAATGTTTACGTCCTGCTTTTGAAAACATACCTGGTATGCGGTTTCAGCAGGACGAAGCCACTGCCCACACTGCCCCAGACACAATTGCATTTTTAAGTCAAATTTTTGGAAAGCGAATAATTTCCAGAAATTCGGAAATTATTTGGCCAGTGCGATCGCCAGATTTGCCAGCACCCGACTATTTTCTTTGGGGTTATTTGAAGGAGCGAGTGTATGTGAACAAGCCAGATACAATCCTTGAACTCAAGGCAAACATTGTTGCAGAAATTCGAACGCTACAGCCACAAATTTTGAAAGATGTTATGGAAAATGCTCTAAAACGAGTCCATCAGTGCGAAGCTGAAAACGGTGGTCATTTAAGAGACATTATTTTTCATACTTAGTGCAAAAAAAATTCCTTTTTGTATATTATATAATCTGAAAAAAAAAAATATAAAAAAAATTAATAAAGGAAAAAGTTAAACTTTAAACCCACCCTGTATAAAAGGGCGATGCGTCCGTCTGCTTAGCAGATAGTCTTACGTAAAGAGTAAAGTAATGTGAAGTTATCATCGCGCTATTCCAGCAGTGAATAATTTAACATTATGTACTTATGCTGGCCAAAGTACCACCAGAGTGCCGAATATCGATCGGTTTCTTATACAAATGAATACATATAAACGAATACATTTCTCTCGGTGACCAGTGTAGGTTTATACTGTCTCAGCGTGAGTAACATTGAAAATTAACATCGTGGTATTCCAGCAGTGATTAGTTTAACATTGTGTATTTAAAAGTTCTTAATATCAGTATTGCGTAAATAAAGTGTTTTGATTTGCGAAGAATTCTGCACTGGGGATCTTTTTAGGGTTCCGTACGCCAAAGGTGAAAAGGAACACTATTGTTTACGCTACGCTGTCCGTCTGTCACAGGGTCTTTTCTCGAGCACCGTAAGAGCTACGGACCTGAAATTTGGACAGAGTGTGTAGACCTTTGGCCGCTACGACAACAAATACATGAGAGTTAAAAATTAAAGGGTGTTCCAAAACGAGCAACAAAAAATTTTAAAATCCCATGTAATATACATACAATTGCATGTACATACACTTGAAATTTGTAAGGTTAGTGTATTTTTATACGGACTACAACAATTAACACTAAAATTAAGAAAAAAAATTTAAAATAAAGGGTGTTCCATCAGTTAATGCAATTTTGACTATGTAATTAATTTTACAACTTGTTGTATCTTTGGAAACCGTAAAAGCAAAACTCTTTAAATTTTCCAAAACGTTAAAACTAAAAAATAAAAAAATTATAAAATCGCCAAACTGAAAAAAATCGCCAAAACGAAAAAAGCACCAAATTCAAAAAAAAATTTTCTAAGACTAAAATAAATTGCCAAAATGAAAAAAACGCCACAATAAAAAAACCCAAAAACAAAAAAATCGCCAAAATGAAAAAAAATCTAAAAGAAGAAAAAAAAACCCAAAACGGGAAAAAATTGCCAAAATGAAAAAAATCGCCAAAATGAAAAAAATCGCCAAAATGAAAAAAATCGCTAAAATAAAAACCCAAAAACAGAAAAAAATCGCCAAAGTGAAAAAATCGCTAAAGGTAAAAAAAATCTCCGAAAAGATAAAAAACCCCAAAAACGAAAAAAAATCGCCAAAATGAAGAAATCGCCTAAATAAAAAATCGCCAAAATGGAAAAAACCCCTAAAACAGAAAAAAATCGCCAAAATGAAAAAAACTCGCAAAAAAAACTCAAACACAGAAAAAAATCGCCAGAATGAAAAAAAACTCCAAAAACGGAAAAATCGCCAAAATGAAAAAAAATCGCCTAAATGAAAAAAAATTGCCAAAATGAAAAAAAATTGCCAAAATGAAAAAAAAACCCAAAAACCGAAAAAAATCGCCAAAATGATAAAAATGGCCAAAATGAAAAAACCCCAAAAACAGAAAAAAAAATCGCCAAAATAAAAAAAATCTCCAAAATAAAAAAAAACCCAAAAAAACAGAAAAAATCGCCAAAACGAGAACAAAGCGACAAAACCTAAAAAAATCGTTTAAACTGAAAAAAATCTCGAAAAAGCCACATTAAAAAATGCTCAAAACCGAATGCATGGAACGCTTCGTGCGCGAGTCAAAGTCGCACTTTACTGAATTTATTTCTATTTAAAATAGTCGAAGCTAAAAAACAACGTTTTTAAAATGTAATTTAAAATAGTTTTTAACTTAATATTTAAATAAGTATTTAGCTTATTTTTGTTTAAATTTAAATTGTATTTAAATATGATTTAATTTTTTCGTTGGTTAATTAAAGTTCTTATTAAATTACGTTGAAAGTAGAAAGAATCTAATTAAACTAAATGTTATATGAGCATATGGTAAATATAATAAAATATTTTTTATATATTTTTTTATTTTTTATCAAAAAGTTAATAAACTGCCTTTTAAATTCTAACCAATGAAACAGTCAATTAGATATTTGTAGGGCACTCCTTAGTCTTGCATTTCTGCTGTAAAAATCATTATTACTTGTTCCAGTTACTGAGTTTTAACGGATGTTGTAAAAAAAAAGTTGTTTGTTGGCTAATTGTTGTACATACATACTTGTTATTGCCAACGATGACGACAATTGCAATAATTGCTGCTTGCGCTAAAAGAAAGAAAGAAAAAAACTCTTTATAGCTGGTGTTATAGTGTAAGCGAAATTATTTCGCACTAAGCACCATAACTAAACGACATTTAAGGTATGCAAAATTATGAGGATTAAGAATAATGACGCACTTTTGCCTATTTAACATTCTAAAGACGGCGCTGTCAAGATGAGTTAAGGTAAATGTACGCCAAGAAAATGGGGTTAAAAATGGAAAAGTTTTAGTTAGATTATGATATGAGCTCTTTAGTAAAGGTATTTAAAATTTTTATTTTTCATATTAAGATTTTATTAACTTAATACATTTTTTTGGCCTAGTATGTTTTATTGCGCTAAAATATTTCTTAAACATACGTTTTTGTTAATAAAATTTTCCACTCTTGTATTTATTTGATGCTAAATTTGATAACAAAGAGCAATAAAAGTCATTAACATATTCATAAACAACCCCGGCTATACATACAAAATTGTTTGCACCTGAAGGTCTTTTTATATTTTTCGATCTTATGAAGCTATAAATAGCTGCTGAAAAAATTTACTTTTTATACTTAAAGATAGCAGATTGTCATATGGTTCTATGGTGTAATGGTTAGCACTCTGGACTTTGAATCCAGCGATCCGAGTTCAAATCTCGGTAGAACCTGTACGGGAATTTTTTAATACAGAAAAATAAACTTGTGGAATGTAGTATAAAAAATAAAAAAAAAATTCAAAGCATAAAGATATTATGGACCAATATGTAGACAGTGATGTTTACAAATGTAGCACACTCTATCTAGTATGAGTTCTCCTAACCCAAACATTTTTGTCTGGCCATAATTCTGAAGTGTAGTGGGAATTTTTAATTTATCTTAAGAGATCAATAAATAAATCCCGGTGGTTTTAAAATTTCTAACAAGCAGCGTTGCCAGCTTATCTTTTTATGCAGGCTAAATTTAGTCTTTTTTTAAGGATTTAATTTACATTTTCGGTTGGATTAAATTTTTTGTGGGTGGAATATCATAACTGCGTATCTGGGAATCTTTAATTTATCTTAGAGATCAATAAATAAATCCCGATGGTTTTAAAATTTCTAACAAGCAGCGTTGCCAGCTTATCTTTTTATGCAGGCTAAATTTAGTCTTTTTTTAAGGATTTAATTTACATTTTCGGTTGGATTAAATTTTTTGTGGGTGGAATATCATAACTGCGTCATTTATTAAACGATTCCAAATTTTTTGAGGGTAAAGGTACGGTCACACTTGACAAACATTTGCCCAAAAAAGCGTAACCAGCAAATACTAATGAGAAATCTTTTGATTCAGACGCGTGTTTATTAAGTTCAATAGTTTCCAATAATATTGTATTCTTTAACTTTGCCTATTTGTTAAATACGAAACTAATTAACTTAATAAACACGTGTTTGAAGCAAAATATTTCTCATTAGTATTTGCTGGTTACGCTTTTTTGGGCAAATGTTTGTCAAGTGTGACCGTACCTTAAGAGTATAACTAGCATGGAAAGCGTAAGTCGTGAATATGACGTCTAAAATTTGTTTAATAGTTTCATGTACTTCTACTCATTCGATTCCTGCGAAACTTGGCACTTGCATGTGAAAAAGTGCGCAAACCCACGCGCTTTCCCAGTACTTTCGGGATTTCGAGTTAAATAAAACTGTTTTTTTCCAGATTTTCCATACAAAACGAAATCTAATTATTCAGTAGATTTGTAGGAAATCTAATAAAAATCTAATGAATTTATTTATTCTTTACTACCCTGTACAACAAAAGGTGAGTGAATTAGCTACGGTCTGCTTAAACAAATGTGTGAATTAGCTATAATGCAGGGGTTTGGTTGTAGTTTTGGAAACAAATCAGTTGATGGGTTTTGTTTTGGATAAAAACAATCTTGATAAATGTCATAAAAGCTCGTGTAAACGGTATAGATTTTCATAAAGATTTTAATCAAAATATGCTAGATTTTGTGCTGATGTAAATGCCCTTTAAATTTAATTTTTATGTTTTGAAAACATGGCAATAATATTTTTATTTTTCATTATCAAAGACAGCAACCATTTTTGAAGAAAATAATTTAGAGAATTCAAAAATAATAACTCAAAAGTATTTTCAAACAAAAAGGTCCCAAATCTTACTGAATTAGGTCATTCATTCGAAAGATGGTTTTTTGGCATTATAATTTAAATATGACTTCTGGCTGGGTCGGACGTAGCCTAATCTGGAGCATTTGTTAAATTAAAGTCCCCTTACCTTGAAGCAATCCAGATATTAAAAAAAAATAACAAACTCATTTTAACCCTGTCTTTCGCAAAAAGTTTTTGCGCTTTGCCAAAAGCTTACATACGAATAAAAACTAAATTATTTTAAAAAATTTTTCATAAAACCCAAATTAATTGATACAACTGCTCTAGAACAAAAGCATTACCCTTTTAAGCTCTTCACCTCTTTTGCCTTTGGAAAAAAAACTTTCTACTTTTTGCCAGAATTTAATGTAAGCAAAAAAAAAAATAACATTCTTTAACACAATTTTTCATTAAACAAAAAGTAATTGATACAATGGCTCTACTTCTCTTTCTATTAAAATATTCTTGGCCTCAGGCGAATCACGACAATTGTATCACACAAACTTTGGCTTCACAGCTAAATGTGTTGATAAAATGAATGATTTATGACTAGAACTCTTATATGAATCCGTCATTCACTGTTTCTTTCATTGGTCTTATGCTTATATATTTTTTTTTCACAATAAACATGAATTTGCATAACTCAAGGCAACACTTAGAATACTTGTTGAAAGAAGTGTAATTTATTACTTGTGCTGATTTAAAAAGAAAAAAAAAATAAAAAATAAACATAAATTCAAAACTTTCAACTTTGTGCGAAAATATAAATTAAATAAGAGACTTGGTGTAACATAATGTGTAAAGCACACAGTCATAATTAGAACTTTGCAATTTCTAAATAATGTTATGAGGTTTTCTTTTTTTTTTTTGTATAAATGTGTATTTTATCCTTTTGCTATAAAATATGTGTCCTGTTTACTTTGCATAAATACGAGTAGTATTTTTTTTATTGTGCTGCTTCAGCCCAAATGTATAAATATCAGATGTAGGGTTGGTTGGTTGTTTGATTTTAGTTTGCTTTGCATATCTGAGTGGTAATTCAATATTGTGCATTAATTAAAATTGCCATGCATCATGGCTCTTTTACAAATGATATTTTATGTAACACCAGTATGCAAACACATGACTTTTAATGTGTGTGTACAATGCCCCAGCTGATCTGATGGATAACAATGAAAGTTTTTTTTTATTACTGGAATTTTATTCATTTAATATTCATTCAATAAAATATTTTACCTTTTCCTGTTTGTATGGACTTGGCTACACAAATCAAAGAGGGACATAAAAGTTAGTCTGCCCTAGGTTGTATTCTTTGGCAATAGGGAAAAAGTGCTTAGGTCATATTTTGCTGTTGTAGAAGAGTACTTTTATACTTTCAAGTCCATTTTCAAAAATGTATTATAGCTATGCTATTTATTTCACGACACAGGAGCTAGTACGTGATTTTCGTAACAAAAATAATCGACGCTATTACAGTTATAAATTTATTTTTGTTTAGATTTCTTTGTACTTAAAACTAGAGTACAAATTGCTTGATTTTGTTTTGTTTCGCTGTTTGAAGTGAGTGAAACAAAAAAAAACTTAATCAATGATAAGGATTGTTCAATTTATTTTTGTATTATTTTTGCACATGAGCATAAACCAGAGAACACAGTCGATGGCCTGTAAGCCGGCTAACAGCCGCTGCTGGCCACAAACAATACATTAATTTAATCATACGCCGCTAGAAAAGAAAATAATGGCAACTAAATCCAAAAAAAAAACTTTTGAAATGTTTGCAGTGAATTTGACATAAAAATATAATATTTTGCTTATTACATTGTTATTTAATACATTAAGTTTATTCTATATAGCTTAGCAGCATAGCTATAACCGGGTGTCCTAAGACACATCTCTTCTTTTTATTTTACAGTGAAATTGAAAAATTCGATGTTAATTTTGATTTTATATTTCAAATTGAATGTACAATTTAATTACATTCAATTTGAAATATACCAAAGTATAAGGCCCTGTTTGTCTAAATGCGAACGAATGTTTCTATCGAATATTAGTATTGGAAACAAAAACAAATTTAAGTTTTTGTTTTTGTTTTTAATATAAATGTTCGAAAGAAGCGGTCGTTCGCATTTAGACAAACAGACCCTAAATTCTCAGTTTGCCGACTGTAATGGAGTATAACTAATACGGTAGACTCTTCACAACAAGACAACACGATAAACTTCACAATAAACAACTTTATGATCGACAACTAGAAAACTGAACTTCAGGCTGACATTTTGATAGACCTGATCTGCCGGCAGACGCATCTGCCCTTTTTATATTTCACACAAGGTTTCCAGAATGTGACAGCAACGTCTAGACAATCTCAGCAGCATTTTCAAATGCTTGTTTTCAAGTAGTTTAATTAGTTCATGGGTTAACTGTGTGCATTTGTGTGTGTGTGTATCTATATAATTAATAGGCGAACACGTTTCTTGTAATCCCTTTTACGCCGGAACTACTGCACCGATTTTGGAAAGATTATATCATTTTAAAGGAATTTCTGCGCAGATGTGCAGAATCTATATTTTATTGAAATCGGTTTAGTATTTTGGGAGCTATAAGCGTTTAAAGTTGCTACTACTACATGCAAACATAGTACACGCTCATTTGTTAGTTTACACTGTGTGTTTGTGTGTGTGTGTGTATTTGTGTACTATTTTTCATGCTATTCCATTTTTTTTCTTATCTGTTGTTGTATGAAAGCCATAAAACCAGGGTGGCCGATGACATTTTTCAAAAAGTTGCACCAAATAGGGGATTTATCAAAAAAAGGGGCAAAATTAAAAAAAGACGTGAAAACTACACTAAATTTTTTATTTTTAATGTATTATTATATAATTCACTCTAAAGAAAGGGGAAAAAAGTGGCAAGGCAGTCGAAAAAGTGGCAATTTGCCCTTTAGTCGGTCAAACGGTCACGCTGCATAAAACTTATAGGACGAGAGTTCAATAAATTGAATTAGGTTTAATAAAGAGATTTTGTTTCTGTTTAGAATGCGGACGATTCTGTCGTCCGTTTGGTATATCTAGTATACATAAATCATTAAAGAAGGAATTTATAGTTGTTTACTTTACTTTTTTTCTCTGCACGTGTATGTGTATGTGTAGGTGTATCTTCTTAACAAACAGAAGCTATTTCGTTATTGCTGTTACTACAGTTTGTTGTGCATGTGCATTTAGTTCTTCAGCTAAACGATTCTGGATAATTATTTTTGTTTATAAAAACATTTGCATTAACTCTGTTCGCGGTCATTTCTGTAAAAATATTTTGGACTCTTAATGATTTGTTCTTTTGCGGCAAATCTATTGTCACTGCATAAGCATTAAAATGCGCCATACTTGCAAGCCTTAAATCAGAGGTCTTTCGCCCCGAGGGTTCTCAGCCAAAATCTAAAGCAAGATAATAAAACATATGCAAATATAATTTTTTTATGATATAAATACACCGAGAGCATTCTGCAATCACCAAAATCTTGTAAATTTTTTTTTCTATATTGTTTTATAAAAATAAGTTATCTTAGTTGAATCTTATTGAAACAGCATTTTTTATTGCAGTTGGAAAAAGAAAATATGGAACACAGAATGGCATAATAAATTTTTATTTATCTTAAATCCCATAAGTTAGAAATTTCGTACGTTCGAGTAATAACTCACTCGTAATCGAATGCGGGAATTAGGCCTCTGATCTGATGAATTGTTATTGTCTTTCGAAAATTTTCATAGACTCCATCATAGCAGTGTTGTATTTTCTCAAAAATCGCACGATTGTCTAAGATCGTGTATCAAGACCTTTAATGATTATATCGTTACTTAACATAAAGCTTTCAGAACTGCAGGGTTTAATATTATTTTTACATCCCTAGGCTACTTTCATTACCACTATCTCGTGGTATAACTATAATTAGTAATTTTTTTAAATACTCGTACATACATATACATAAATAAGTGTCGCAGGAAAATATATATGAGTACAGACACATTTATTTCATATTATGTCAGCTTATGGAAAATTTTTCTAAATAATAATTAGGGCAAAAACCACTAAGGAATAATATATGTATGTGCATTAAAAAATAAGATTTAGTATTATTGTTGAAAAAAAAAAATTCTGACGACTGCAGGTTCTACCGAGATTTGAACTCGGATCGCTGGATTCAAAGTCCAGAGTGCTAACCATTACACCATAGAACCGTTAGATCGGAACTCAAAATACACGATGCTTTAATTGCCAACATATGTAAATCTTTTTTTTTAAATTTTGCTTTAGTATTTGTTAGAGTTTACCTAAAGAAAAGTGATAAATTGAAGTGGGAAGTATTACTTTATTTTTAACTAAGATAAATGTGATCAGCACTAAGCAAAAAAAAAAAATATATATCATGGTTTGGAACTTTTTTTATATGATACTTGAGATATTTCCGCTTACAGAAGAATTAAAAGAAAATCCTGCTTGAAAATGTACATACACGAAATTTTGTCTTTATATTCATGCTTAGGTATCTGAAGAAAACAAAAAATTATGGTTACTCGTGGTGGTAAAAATTTGAATAAGGTCCACGTCCAACACAAATTTAATAACAATTAAGACAAAGCTAATGAAACTGTCAAGAAGGTAAAAAGGAGACAGTATTGCTTTTGTTTCTTTATAATTTAATTTATTTAGAAATTTTCTATGATAATTCTGCCGAAAAAAACCGACCTCCATTCAAAGATATGACAAAACATTTTCGAAAAAAATGTATGGAACCCAACTGGAAGTAAACTCCGGGAAGTAATGGGCGTAACTCCGTCCATTTATTTTAAATGCAGGATTGTGTGTTTTTCAGAGCTCAGGTTGCGTATTAAGTTTTATAAAAATTGGTAAAGTAGAACCACAAAATGAATCTCCGCCCATTTTTTTTTAATGAACGATAGTGCCTATTTTAGAGCTCAAGGTATGTGGTAAGTTTCGTAGATATCCGTTAATTAAAACCACGTGAAATATAATATTTCACTTTAAAATTTTTCAACTTTAAAATTATTTAATTACAAGAACCAAAGGTGTTTGCTAAGTTTCACAGCAATCAAATAAGTAGAGTATTTTAAAACCAAATAAAAAAAATGAGTGCGTATGCCCGCCCACATTTATTTTACAATGGGACCAATTGTAAGCTATACATACCCTCTCAGACAAAAAAAGAATTTTTAGTAGCGGTCTAAATTTTACCCAGTTATTAAGTAAAAAAAATCAGACGAATTAACAACCTCTCCTATTTTTGAAGTCGTTTAAAAAAAAAATTGTATGAGTGGGCACACAGGTTCTACCGAGATTTGAACTCGGATCGCTGGATTCAAAGTCCAGAGTGCTAACCATTACACCATAGAACCGCTGTATAAAAACATGTCAGCATATATCAACAACGCAAAGTTAAAACTTCTGATATTCCTTTTTATTTAAAAAATAATTTAAACAAACATTTCTGCTAAAAAACTTAAAAAATATTTTTATGAAAAATTATTACATATTCTGCAAGCTTTTCAAAAATATTTATTTTCTAATTTTAGATGAGGAGAAAAATGATGTAAAGTGATAGAAAAATTCGTAAAAATTGGATTGCATGTTTTCCAATTAAAACTATTTATTTTTAAATAAATTTTAACCCCATATTCATTAAAAATAAAATGAATTTGAAATGGATTTCAGGCAGATTTTGTATGACAAATTTTAAATAAAATACATTTCAAATTCATTTTAAATTTTATGAATATGGAGGTAAGAATATTAAGCTATCGAGCATTAGATGGACTCAAGTAATAATTTTAATTTATTTTTAATAATTTTAAAATAAAATTCATTTGTAAAAAAAAAATTCAGTAATATTATTTTTGGCAGATATCTACCAAGAATTGAACCCAGTCTGCAAAAAAAGTTCGCAGTATGTAATTGTATTATTGAATGTGTTGAGGAACACTCTGAGAGCAAATTCTTATTTTATATGTGAAATGCTGTTATAATTCTCACTTGTTTGTTAGATATTACTTAAGCGGAATTTAAATAAGGTAAATTCAATATATAACTAATTTCTTTCTTTTAAGAGAAATTAGTTTTTAATGCATTGATTTTACAATATATACATTTATCTAATTTAAATTAAACCAATATTTTTTTTTTATAATTTTTAATTTAAATTCACAAATTCATTTAACTGAAAATTTTAACTACAAAACGTAAATTTAAGATTATTATTAAAATGTTTCAAAAGTTTTGTAGGCTTAAGCCGGCTTATAGTGCAAACTTGCCAAATCCATTTTTTAACATTTTAATGCCGATCGAAAAATAGAATATTTATTTTAACCATCAGCAAACAAACAATTTATTTTATACACATAATTTATTCTTTAAATAGAAATAAAATATTGAAATACATTTTAAAAGTTGATTTAAAAAATATGTAAAAAGTAAATTTAAAAAACAACAGGTTCTACCGAGATTTGAACTCGGATCGCTGGATTCAAAGTCCAGAGTGCTAACCATTACACCATAGAACCGACTACTCAGATAAAATCAGCATAGTTCCACAAATCTGCAGTTCAAAAACCGATTACTTAAAAGATATATACATATATATATATATGTATATAAAAGAAACAACAATTTGGCCTTAGGTTATACCGAGACTTGAACTCCGATCACTGGATTCAGAGTCCAAAGTGCTAACCATTACACCATAGAACCGGTTACTTGTCTAAGCATCAGCACCGAATAATTCATTACTTAAAAAAAAATATTGATTTCAAATTAAATATTGCGTTTACTTAGGTTCTACCGAGATTTGAACTCGGATCGCTGGATTCAGAGTCCAAAGTGCTAACCATTACACCATAGAACCGTCTACTCAAATTCTGGAATTTTTCTTACAATAACCAAGGTAATAATAAATTGAATTTTTTAAAAATGACTTCTACAAATTTTTGCGCTTTTGTAAACGTGAGTAAATATAATTCTCGTTTAGTTTTTTTAGCTTTTCATAATAAAATTTCGTATGGTAGCATATATAAAACTAAGGACGGTAAAAGTTTTTCTAAATTTTGGTGACTTTTAGTTATAATAAATATTATTATTATATTTTTTCTGAACTATAATTATAATACTCTTCATTCTGAAACCTATTTTCCCTGGGACAACCCAGGGAAAAGCAATTCTGCACATTCGCCTTTAGATAAACAGATGCTTACTCAATAATATTGTATAATCTGTGGGTACTTTTAGGTTCAGGAGAAGCAAAAACGTGATAAAAATTTATGGATTGTGATTTTTTCTGGCAAGTGGCTTGTAAAAAATGGAATGATTATGGTTAAATTTAGTTTTGATAAGTTTGGGACCAATTTATTTATAATTTATATTGTCCAATATGAAACATAATTTTTTTGGCAGCTACAATATTTTTTTAAATGATTGTATTAATTATAATCTTTTTTTTATAAAATTGTAATACTTCAAAAGCATTTTTGCGAATAGAATAAGTTCATTTCTATGTATTTCGAAATTATGCGTTAAAAATCTCAAAAAACTGCAGTGTCTGAAGGTTCTACCGAGATTTGAACTCGGATCGCTGGATTCAAAGTCCAGAGTGCTAACCATTACACCATAGAACCATATACATTTGATTAAAAAATATGAATTAAATAATTTAATTGTTACTTATTTTATATTCAAATTTCCACTAATTTTTATAAATTTCTGAATTGTTATTTAATTGTATTTTTGACTTGCCAATTTAAATTTATACTCATTTTTATATATAATTAAATAGTTGTATAATACATAAATTAGTTAGAGTTATTTATTAAATATAAGCATCTTTCCGCGATTTCGTTTGCACCAAGAAAACAGAAACAGAAAAAATGCAGCAAGTGAAAATTTTTACCCCTTTTACACCCTGAAAAGTACCCTGCATTCCGTCTACCGAATTTTATCCAAACCTGTTTAACCGTTCTCCCTTTAGAGTGGTACAAACTCAAACTTACAACAAAAACGTTAACTATTGGTTTTTTGTTACCCAGTGTAATGTTCCGCTTAACTTTCTTAAGTTTTTCTTTCATATCATTCTTATCCAGACTATTGCAACCCAAACAAAAAAGAATGGGGGGAAACGGTCTAATTGTTCATACGTGCCGCCGTGACAAAGTAAAAGGGATTCATTTATATATGTATACTAGCTTTTACCACCAGCTCCGCTCGCGTTGATCTGACATTTTAGAAACTATACTAAAAATTTATTAATGTTTTGTTATTTGTTACTCACTGATAATGTTAAAAAAGCAATAAAACCGACAAAAAGACGATGAAAAACATTAAAAAAAACTGAAAAAACCGGTTTTAGAACTGTTTAAACAATCAAACCCGAAACGAAAATTACCGTAACCAGCCCAAAAATGTGTTTTTCAGAAAAAAACCGAACTTAATATAAAAAAACCGGTTTTAAACCGGATAAAAATAGACTCTGCTTTACGCAGGTAATGAAGCTGTATATTGGTGAAATATTTTTCAAAATTTGTTTAGCGGTTTGAAAAACCATATGAATATTAAAAAAACCGGTTCCGAACCGGATAAAAACATAGACTATTTTTGACGCTGGTAATGTAGCTTTCTATTGGTGAAAGACTTTCAAAAATCGGCTTAGTAGTTTGAAAATCCATATCAAATATAAAAAACCGGTTGCGAACCGGATAAAAAAATTTACTATGCTTGACGCTGCTAATGTAGCTTGCTATTGGTGAAAGAATTTTAAAAGTCGGCTTAGTGGTTTGAAAGTACATACCAAATATACAAAAACCGGTTCCGAACCGGATACAAATAGGCTCTGCTTGACGCTGGTAATGTAGATTTTTATTGATGAAAGAAATTTCAAAATCGGCTTAGTATTTTGAAAATCCATATAAATATACAAAAACCGGTTCCGAATCGGATAAAAATAGGCTTAGCTTAACGCTGGTAATGTTGCTTTCTATAGGTGAAAGAATTTTAAAAATCGGGTTAGTGGTTTGAAAATCTATACCAAATATAAAAAAACCGGTTCGCAACTGGATAAAAATAGACTCTGCTTGACGATGGTAATGTAGATTTCTATTGGTGAAATAATTTTCAAAATCGCTTTAATGGTTTGAAAGTCCGTACCAAGTGTACAAAAACCGGTTCTGAACCGGATAAAAAATAGGCTCTGCTTGACGCTGGCTATGTAGCTTTCTATTGGTGAAAGAACTTTCAAAATCAGGTGAGTGGTTTGCGCATGAAAGCGTAGCAAACAAACAAACAAAACATTTATAATATTAGTAAGGATAAGCATAAGGATATAGAGATTTATTTGATTTAAAATAAATTTTAAATTCGAGACAAAAGTGGGGACTGGCTGTGGAAATGCGGAATTTTTCATTTCAGCACTCTTGGCTGGCTCACTGCTTAGTCAGAGATTAGTTGTGAACATAATCTTTTAAAAAGAAATATAATACGAGAATTTTTCTTTAATTAAAAATACAATTACTATTATTCTAAACTATAACTATTTATTTATAACTGTTTCTATAAATAAATTGAAGCAGAAAAATCTCTCATACTTTCAATTTATTAGTTTATATGCAAATTCATATGAAATAATATTTATGTTAATTTTGCTCACAGTTATTTTTTATTTGTTTTTTGTTTGCAAACTTAAATCTATTTTGATGTTTATATTATTTTCATTTGAATAAATAAATTGGTTTGTTTGGTGCAAAAAAAAAAAGAAATCTCTGATAGTTTTGTCTATTAACGATAACAATAAAATTTTACAGATTATTTGTTATTTTTATAGTTGCTATTTTTATTCTTTTGTCTAGCAAAGCAAATGAATAAATGTTGCAACTTTTGCCTTTGTGCCACAAGCACAGAGTTATTTGTTTTTTTTTTTTTTGAATGCATATGTAAAATAGTTTAGACGGAGTTGGTGGTAAATTACGTGACTCCGTGTGTAAAATCATGAATGATTGTGTTAATTTGTGTTTTCTTCCCAGACGTTAGAGTTATATTATTTTATAATCCAGGCACATACTCCTACATAGGAACCTATAGTTATAAAAGTGATCTAAGTTATATATTTATATTTTCGACATATTTAGTAGATTACATTTGAATAGATTAAAAAAATATAAACAAATTCTGAGTGCCTACGATACTTGAAACGTCAAGGCGAGTAATTGGCGCCTACAAATAACCGATAGCCACTATTGCCAGCGACTGTTTCTTATGTTAGAGGCGGATCTTGTAACAAGCGGCTCGCTATATAAACGTGATATGAAACTTCAGAGCCAGCCCGCTTGGAAGCCATGCTGGCAGCCTCAGTTCTATGATCGGATGCGATATTGCAATCAGCTGCTCATCTTAAACCATCTGATTACCGAAACCTCATGAGGCCCTATGCTCCTTATAGGAAAACTAAAGGATTTAATATATAAATAATATATGCAATATATTATAAGTAAGAGTTGCACTAGTCTTGAAAAATATAAATTTATTTAATGTGTATTAAATATTTATTCAAGTTTTTTAAGATTTTTTAAAAGATTTTTTTGTATTTTTTTTTAACAAAAATGTGTGTAACTATGATCACTTTAATAATTATGATCACATAATTTTGTAGCTTGTGAATAAGATCACTTTTAAAAATATTTTTTGTTATGAATAAGGTCTTTTACATATTTTCAGCTACTTTTAAATTTGTTTATATTATTGTTACCCAAAAATATGCGAACAGAGCTAACGTAAATTTTTATATAAAGTAAAGATTGGGTAAACAAAAAGAACTATCTAGAATTGCTTAGCTAAAGAACTAAATACACATGCGTACGCACATAATTAAATAAACATAGAAACTACAGCAACAACAGTAATGAAATAGCATCTGCTTGTTAAGAAGATACACATACATACACACACATACATGGTAGAGCAGCTAGAAATAAGAATAAGTAAAAATATACACCAACCAACATGATTTGCTTCTATGACGTATAAGCGCATATACGTATTTAATACATGCAAGCATTGCAGATGCTGCTGAGATTGTCTAGACATTGCTGTCACATTCTGGAAGAATTGTGTGAAGTATAAAATGGGCGACGCTTCTGCTGGCAGTTCAGTTTATCATAAGTTCAGTTGTTTACTGTGAAGAGTTCAGTTAATTATTGTGAACAAATAGTAAATATCAGTTGAAAACAGTTGATAGTCGTGCAAGAGTGTGTAAAAGTACAGTCACTGAATCATTAATGTTGTACAAACAGCGAACGTCGGCAGGCAGGCAGAGTGAGTCTGGTGTGAAGAACAGCAAAGATTAAGTATTGCTTCAAGAGCAGCGCAATCAGTTTTATGAGACGTGTATATACAACAGCGGAGTAGACGTCGTGACAACCGGTTGTGAATCATTTAAGTCATAGCTGGCCACCGAGAGAAACAAGAGAGAAATATATAAGCGTATGTGTATTCATATGTATAGAAAGCCAACTGATGTTCGGCACTCTGACGCTTCTCTGGGCAGCCTGGATTTAAGTAATTTAAGTTGTGTGTAAGCTCTTAATTTTATTAGTTAAGTGTAATTAGTAAATAAAGTGTCATTCTTAACACTTATAAAAGACCCCAATCTTTTAATCATTTACAAATCTTCGAGTCCACAGAAAAGCGTTTTTAAAGAATACAAACGTAACAGCATGGACTCGTTACTTTTTTTTATACAAATCATAATGTTGTGCATTAAACACATTCACCACAGCAGGCTACACGAACACACGACTTCAAATGCCGCTAGCAGCATTTGTTGCTCGTAGCCAGCTAATTAATTATTTTGGAGACGGCAGCAGCACCATCTGCAGCTGATATTCAAGTACAAATACATAGTTCAGTATTGCCACTTTCATATATTTTGCATTTATAAAAATTAATTTTTCTTTTAAAATGTACTTATTTCACATAAAAGTACAATAATGAATCAATTTGTTCTTTACATCAATTTTTGGATATTGTTTCTATTAAATAGTATGAAATAATTGTACGATATCATTCATTCACCATTTTGTATTATACTGGTAACACTGCATTTGCTCATTGTAGCCAGAGAAATAGAAATTAGTTTAAAGTTGGCGACAGCTACAACGGTGGTCGTGCATTCGTGTAGCCTGCTGTCGTTAAAATAATTGTTTCCATAAGAATGTGTGTATTCTATTTTTGACAGATTGTAGCCCGTAGCCTGCTGTGTCGAATGTGTTTAATGCATTGCTTTGCAAAGGTAACTTTACTTTTTCGTGAAAATTCATTACTGCAGGTGAGAAATTAATCACCTGCTCATCTCTTATTTACAACTAGTAATTTGCATAGCTTTGATAACATTCACTAGATTATGAGTTATTTACAAGATTTAATGAAATTTTTATGCAAAATACATACTATTAAAAAAACAAGTTAAGATATGTTTACTCTTATCAGCAATAAAAGCAATGCAATATTTTTTTAAAGCTATAAATATTTGTTAAAAAAAATCAGTGACTAACTAAATAAAAAAATTCTTTAAACAAATATTTATCGTTCTTGCCTTTGAAAATTAAGCAGAAATTTTTATTTAAATTAAAATAAAAATATTCGTAAAGTCATTTAAGTGCAATTTTGACTCGCACACGAAGGGTTCCGCGCAAACACTACATACATATGTGATGCTAAGCAAACTTTAGCCTACAAAATCGAATGTCTTACCTCCCCTGCAAAAAAAAAAATAATCGAGATTTAGAAGCAATTGCTTATTAATAAAAGTCTCTATTGCATTTTTATAGCTTCTTTTTCTGTTTTTGTAGTGCAGTTTAATATAACACAAAAATAAGCGCTTCGGAAGCGGGGAAAAGCTCACAGTGCATACCCTCTGCCTTACGAGGATGCAATAACGTAAGCGAATGACGAAATTTAACACAAACAGTACGACGTCAGTGGGCTGTTTATACTCAAACTCTCAAAGTTTTTTATAGATCATCCTCTCTCGCTTACCTGTATACAAATTTGGATGCGAATGAAATTTTTACTTCGAGTTTTGATTTTTTATTTTTTAATTGAATTGTGTACAAAAATAAATATGTGCTTCAGTAGTTCAGTGGTGGTAGTGTTCTAGCCTAACATACGGATATCCTGGGATCGACTCCTGATAAAGACATGCTTCCAGGTAGTCGAATATTTTTGCTGAATTCAGGTCACTACTGCAGGCATGAAAGAATCACATTTTAGATCGACGTGGCAGAGTTTCTACGCGAGGAATCCCATATAAAAATCATGCAAAATGTCATGCATCGGGTAAGCGCTTGCCTATCAGAAAAGCACTTATATAGGTGCTTCCAGCGCAGCACTATTTTTTGCTGGGTCATATAGACTATTTTTCTGTTTTTAGTAAATTGTCTTGGTTTTAGCGATTTGTGGTTTTGGTGACTTTTTAGTTCTGGCGATTTTTTTTTTATTTTATCAAATATTTTTTTGTTATGGCGGCCTAACATTTACATATACCGTGAAAATTTCAAATCCCTAGCACTTACGGTTATCGAGAAAACAGCCTGTGGTGCACAGAAGGACATTGTAGCGAAAACAATAGGCTTCTTTTTCACTTTTGCCTAAAAATTGCCTAAACTTAAAATATCTATTAAAAAGGTTCACATCCTTTTCTTAGAAACCTCAAAAGATGTTGCAGTCGGTTGTTTGTTTAAAGTATCTTATTACTTTTTATTTTATTTTTATTTACAAAAAAAATTTTTTTTTAAATAATTGAAAATAATTCCTTATTCGAAAAAGGAAAACTCACACCCAGCATTTGTGTTCAATCAACAGACGCAAGATGTTTCACACAAAACAAAACAAAGAAATGTGTTAATTCATTAGTCACGTGCCTTATCGCATCGATTTTCTGAATAAATATGTTTATTTACTTTTTACTTGTCATTGAATAATGTCCTTTATCAGGACATTGAACTTTCAAACGAAATCTAAATCTAAAAGTAATTACAAACAATAGTAAACCTTTAACTTTATACACACTTTCACTCTGTCAATATAATATTTGTGTTTCCTCTTAATGTCTTTTCGTATAGTTTTGCCATTTATAGCAAATACATTCACAAATTTTATTAATGTATTATACATAATATTAATAGGAAACAGGACAGTAGAATTTTATTTTTAAACAAATTGATTAGAAATATATTAACAATAATAATTTGTTGCTGGTAATAAATATTAATGAAGTTATTACACTGTTTTGGGGCCATTTGTATGTAATTTAACAACAGTGGCAAAGTGAATTAATGAATTTGTAATTTGAGCAGTTTATTATTTAGACATTGGCGTAATATTGATTGCAATATTCTTGGGGTGCAAGGCACTCCTCAGAATGGCCTTTCTACGCCAATATATTTAAAGAATATGAATTTTGTTTTAATAAAATTAAATTTTATCAAAAGCATATAGAATAGTTTAGTCCAGCATTTGTAAAATATAGAGAAATATTTAAAGCTTCTTGCTGGAATTTATGGAGACTATAAATTTACCCAAAAAAAAAAGATTAAACTTACAAGATATGAATACCCAGCAAACAAGTTGATGCCAAATTAAGGGGTTAAACTGTTAATATAAATATCATACATAAGAATATTGAAATATATTTCGATTAACCCATGTCAAAAACTTAACGAAATTTTCTTATTTTTCTTTTATATAAATCTATTACTTTAACTGCCGTATGACCACTGATAATGATAAAAATAATATAAAGGGCGACACGGCACGTCCACACCCTGAATGTAACTGCTCAGCCGCCGCAATTCAATGATTAATATTGGCTTGTCAATTCTGAACAGATGTTTGCTTTCTACTTGTGTTATTTAAAGTTTTTTAAAGTGTGATGCTGTGAACAAAAAGTGTCATTCTTTCTCGTAAACTGTAATGAAAGTCTTTTTATTTGTATAATAAAATGAGTACTAAATGTGTACTATAATACGCTACACTTACTCTCTCATACTTATAGCCTAAGCATGCTTATACTCAGAGTATGCATATTCAATTGGACAAAAAACATATATGTATGATACTCGGGATATTTATTCATCATTCGCCATCGTATACATACACTCGTGTATATACAATGGAATGGAAAATGTGAGGATGTTTGTGTGATGCTGTTTGAAAACATCCTGTATGTGTGTGTGTGTGTACATAAAATAGCACTGTATATACTTATGTGTAGCCGATAAAAAGCTTGTAGAGTATTTTGATACTCAGAGTATGCATATTCAATTGGACAAAAGAAAAATATGCATGATACTCGGGATATTTAATCATCATTCGCCACCCTATACATAAACTCGTGTATATACAATAGAATGGAAAATATGTGGGTGTGTGTGTGATGTTGTTTGAAAACAAGCTTGATGTGTGTGTATAAATAAAATATCCCGTGATATATATGTGTATAGCCGATTAAAAGCCAGAGTATTTTGATACTCATGCTCAATATTGTAGCTCACACAGTCTATAAATTTTAGTTGTCGTTTGTGCTGCCGAATTAAAAAATGTGTATAAACATAATTATTGGATGTTTATAGTTATACGTATTCTGTTAAAATTAATGCGTCTGTTTGAATATGAGCGTGTTGTTTGACCGCCAATACTCAAAGAGTACTTAAAATGATACATTTGTCACTCTCTAACAAACTTGCTATGTATTGAGATCATCAACTTGCTATGATTGAAGTCAATCCTTTTGCTTACTGGTCTATGACACACTTTATTTATTAAGTGCTAGACACTTCTTTTCACAAACACATACAAACTAAGATAAAAAACAGCACGTGTCTTTGATGGGGCTGAAACATAGAACTATCTATCTGATTTTTATAAAGCTTACTACACACAGTCTCCAATTTAAAAAGATGGAGCCGTGCTCACACACTTATTTCATGGGCTTCTACTTCACTGATTATGAAATAAGACACAAACCCGAAGTTTTGAAAGTGACACCAATGCAAGGATGCGTTTAGAAAGTCAGCTCGCCTCACTCATTGAAGTTAAAAGTATTTAATGAAGTTATATGTACAAGTAGAAGTACATTACATCCCAAAAGTTGACACACAGTTTGTTATCTTCCAATAACATAATGCCTTGTTTAAAAAAATTGGTGGAGCCATGTCCATTAAAATTTAATATTAAAAATAACGTGGTATTACTTAACCAACTCTTAAAAAATTAGGCCCACACCCTGACCCTTAAAAGTGACACGATGTTGCATTTAAAAAGTAGGCGACGCCACACCCATTCAAGTTTATGCTTAAATTTACGCACTTCTAATTATGCAATCCTTAAAAAAAGCTAGACAAACTGTTTGGGCTCTTGGAATGACATGATCTTTTGTTTAAAAAAACTGAGCGGGGCGGGGCCATGACCTTTAAAACTTAATATGACATTTAATGTGCTTCTTGACTGATTCTTACGAAACTCTGAAAAAGTCGATATAATAAACCTTTTATAAAACCAAATTATTTTTTATGAATAAGGCGATTATAATAGATTACTCTAATAGTTCTAAATACGAGTATAGTGCATATGGGCGTTTCTACGAGAAATTCTACTTATTTGTCTCGTGCGATTGTTTATATTTCAGAAAAATATGACTCAATTTTTCTTAAAATTTTATCTAATGTAGAGCTGCTATCGGCCTACACAAATATATAAAGAAGCAAAAGAAACTTTTGCTTTCTTTGAAAAGAAACAAGCATATTTGTTTTCTGTTGCACGTGACAAACAGTTAGCATTCCTGTGGAAATGCTTATATGTTATTATAGTGTATTATTACTTACCAACTATCTTCCGCCTCGTGACATCTCTGTATGCCTTGTCAGCTAGTTCGCCATGCCATCACTGATATATGGCCTTCATTTATACAAAAAAAAGTGATCGAAAGCTGTACCTCCTAATAGACTTTCTCTTTCAAAAAATTGCCAAAGAATCATTGTCATCAATTTACTAGTCTTTTATTTTAATCAAAAATTCCTTACCTGCAAAAGCCCACTGTTATTCAGGATAAAAAATACAATCGAAGAGATTATCTTATTTATTATTGTTTAGTTCTTAAACTTTTTCCATTTACCTCAAAATTGCTCCACTGTTTAAACACATTAACACTCTACCACAAATCTCCCTTTTTGTTTATCGATGACAAAAAATTTATAAAATATTTTTAGAAACTCTATAAAAGCAAGAGTTCAAAGCATTTTATGAGCTCAAATAGCATGTCTACATTTAATCCTTAATATCCTTTAACCTACATGTGGTAGAAAGTTTTATTTGACTGGTATTTGACATGGGTTGGTTTGATATTATCAACGGCCCTGCCCTATTCACTAAATCAAATGAAATGCTTTAAGTCTAATGTTAAGCAAACATAAAACTAAAACAACTCTTCTAGATTTCACGTGACGTTATTGTGGGAACAGGGCGGTGTAGTTTTAATAATTGCTCTAATGTATGTAAAATACTTTTGTATGGTATGAATATGAATGTTTTATATAGTTTTTTTGTTTGTTTGCAAACAAATGATTAAATGTCTGCTTGCGAGTACGGTTTGGGAATTGGTTTTGGAAGAGTATTTTAATATGTTAAGAAAAAATTTTGTATTTCAAATATTAACTTGATGTAAAAATTTAATTTGCTATTTAAATTATAAAAACATTTCTATTATTGGAAACATTTTTGCTTTCAGTGGAATGAACAATAGTATCCGTTCATTTCCTTTCAAGTATCCTTATAGAAAGAAGGAACAAGGGAACAAATTCGCACACTTGTAAAATGTTATTTTCTATATTGCTATATTTCTTTTTTAAACAAATATAATTTTCTTTAATAACTTGTCAGACTGTCCTCGTTATTATGGAAGTGCTCTGCTGTTTTATTGATATGAATGCTCATAAAAAGTTTGCAAGATTTATGACCTTAAAGTAATGCCTGAGTTAGGTTTTCGCATTGTGAACTTTTTTGCTTACAATTCCTATACATTTTACTGAAACTTGACTATAGTATGATGGATTGTTATTTACACTCACAAGGTGGGAGAAAATATAAAAAAATATTAAAAATAATAAAAAAACATTTAAGGAATTTAAATACAAATATAATCTATAATTTATATAATATATCTAAGAAAAATATTTAACTTGTATAAATATTTATTCTTGCCAGATAAAATGGAAAACCACTTTGAGAAAATTTATCTCTAATTTACACTTAACTGCATCTTTTATTAACTCCCAACCCTTTTTATTAACAATATTTTAACGTTTGTTATAGAACTTTCTTCCAACTGAATAATTTATTTCGCTTACATTCGAGCAGAATATAAAGAAAAATGCAAAAATATGTATTTCTGTAAATAACGCATAAGTAGCAACATCATCAATCATTTGATGTAAAAGTGAATGTGAGTGAGTGAGTGTGGAATGAACAAACACACTTATGAATTTTAAATGATGTTTTTCTTTCTTGCAAAAAAAAAAAAGAATTAAGAAAAATTCTCTATTATAAACTGTGTAAACGTAAAAGTTTTTGTTGTAAGTTCTAGTTAACAAAGGAAACGGGAATAATTTTGTCAAAATATCAGGGACTCTCACAGATGGTAGAAATTTTTAGAAAAGGTTTTATTGTTAATGTTGTTAAATTTTAACAATAAATAAAAATAAATATTTGTTTACTATATTCCATTTTAGCGAAATTTCTCGGCCCGAAGGACCATGTGTAAACCATATGTATGGTTTGTTTCCTATTCTGTTCTTCCTAGCTAGGAAGTATTTGTTTCCAAAAAACTATCTCGTCCTTCAGTATAGTATCAGTTTTAATAATTGTAAATTTTTGCTTTTGTCGATTTAAACGAGAAGGACCATATGTAAATCAAAATACCATGGCTTGTTTCCTACTTGGTTCTTCTAAACCAGAAAGGAAGAAAAAACATTTGTCCTTCAGTAAAATATCAATGTTAATAATTGTAAATATTTGCTACTTTCGATACTAACGAAATTTCTTGGCTCGAAGGACCATATCTAAATGAATATACCATGAATTGTTTCTTATTGGGGGTTCTTCCAAGCAAGAAAGTATAGGTTTGAAAAAAAGCTATCGCGCCCTTTAGTATAATATCAGTGTTAATAATTATAAATATTAGCTATTTTCGGTTTGAAGGACCATATCTAAAACAATTGACAAAAGCTTGTTTTCCATTTGGCTTATTTTAAGAAATGATCTCGTCCTTCAGTATAATATCAGTGTTAATAACTATAAATATTTGATTTATTAAAACTACCTGACTCGAAGGACCATATCTAAATCAATATACCATGGCTTGTTTGTTTTATGTTTGGTTCTTCTAAACCATAATTAAAAAATTATAGCTTCCGCCAGTATATATTCCAATATTTTCTATTTTCGATTTTAACAAAATTTCTTGGTTCGAGAGACCATTTCTAAATCAATTTACAATAACTTGTTTTCCATTTTATTATGTTTTTAAAAAATTATCGCGTTCTTCAGTATAATATCAGTGTTAAGATTTGTAAATATTTGCTATTTACGGTTTGAAGGACCATATCTGAAACAATCAAGAAAGTATTAAGTAATAATAATGTTAATAATTGTAAATTTTTTTATTTTTTTTAAACAAACACAACCCGAAGGGACTAGCTTGTCTGCAGAAAACACCCAGGGTCTATGGAAGGAATGGAACCCACGACCTCTGGACTGAGAGGCTAGCATCGCTACCACTCAGCGACAGGGGCACCCTAATACATACTACTTTCGATTTTAACAAAATTTCACGGTTCGTAGGACCATATCTAAATCACTATACAATGGCTTGTTTCATATTTGGTTCTTTTAATCCACAATTAAAAAATTATAGCTTCCTTCAGTATAGTACTAGTGCTAATAATTGTAAGTACTTTCAATTTTCGATTTTAACAAAATTTCACGGTTCGTAGGACCATATTTAAATCAATTAACAATAGATTATTTTTGTTGTTGTTATAAGCAAGAAAGTATGTTTTTAAAAACCTATCGCGTTCTTTAATATAACACTAGTGTCAATAATTGTAAATATTTTATAATTTCGTTTCGAAGGACCATACCTTAATCAATTTACAATAGCTCCTCTAATCAAGGAAGTATTTGTTGAAAAAATTATTTTGTCCTTCAATATCTGATACAATTCTTAACATTTGCTATTTTAGGTTTGAAGGACCATATTTAAATTCATTTACAATAGCTTGTTTTCCATTTGTTTCTTATAACCAAGCAACTATCTGTTTCTAAAAAATTATAGCATCTTTCAGTATTATAATAGTATTAATAAAAACAAATATGTTCCATTTTTCATTTTAACAAAATTTCACGGTTCAAAGGACCATATATAAATCAATTTATAATAGCTTGTTTTCTAATTTTGTTGTTATATGCAAGAAAGTATTTCTTTTTAAAACAATATAACACTATTGTTAAGAATTGTAAATATTTGCTATTTTCGGTTTGAAGGACCATAATCAATTTACAATAGCTTGTTTTCCATATGACTCATCTAATCAAGCAAGTATTTGTTTTTAGAAAATTACCTTGTCCTTCAGTATCATATCATATTGATATTTTCGATTTTAAGGAAATTTCTTGGTTCGAAGGACCATAGCTAAATCAATTAACTATAGATTATTTTTTAATTTTGTTATTATAAGCAAGAAAAAACACTTTCTTTATATCACATTTTCATTAAAAACTGTACTTAATCAATAAAGAAAAGTCTGAAGCAATAAACTAGTCTGTGCTTGTCCTTGATGGTAAAAGCATTTAAATTTTTTGTTGTTGTTTCTTCTTGATTAAAGTATATTTGGATGGATGTGACACGAAATGAATGGTGAAGGTTTAGTTTTCAACCAGCAAAAAAGAAAAGAAAAAATTGTCAATAAACTGCGGTTTGATAAATGATGGATTTTGTTTTCTCTTAATATTAATAAGGGAATTATATTTAAATTAAGAAAATTTTTTTAATTAAAATTTCTTGCAAAAATACTATTTTTTCTTCTTTTTTAGCTTTATATATAAATAAATATTTCTTTTAGCCAGTAAACAAGGGGAAAATACTTTTATTAAATTGAAAATTTTATTCAATATAAATAATAAATATATAAGAAATAACCACAATTTTAATTTTCTGAAATTTTAAGTGGTTTGTTTGCTTGCTTGTTAGCGCTCTGACAATTTGCTTTTATTGAGTATTTTTCTTTTTTGTTTAGCTCAAGTGTTTTTCTTTTTTCAGCTTCCAATTTCAATCTCTTTTTTTTATGATTTTGTTTTTCTGCCAAAGCAAAATGTACTTAACAACTTGGAAAAAAATATAATAATACAAAACAAAAAGTTTCATTTTATAAATTGACAAAACTAGTACATTGAAGTACTGCATGAGATGCATGCGGAATCATGCATCGATTGGAGATGGTCAGCGCACATACAATCGTCATAAGCCATGTGTGGGATCACTTAACATTGAGGGAAAATAACAGTGGCTACATAGCTTAAATTTGAGAGTGAGGGTATCGTGGTTGATAAAACATTTACTATATACATATGTATGATGGAAGGTCTTTCTACACTTAGTGTGGTTTACAGAGAGGCTTTTGTGTTAACTATGGGAACACTTATCGATGCTATACGTATCATAATATTAATATAGAAAAAATTATCGATCCTATTCGTAGTATAACATAAAAATTAATTAATTTTAATATACGAAATACCAATTATTTGACATAAAGTCCTTATTTATGTTTAAAATATTGCTTGTTTTTTTTTTGGTTAATCAATGTCTATCTGAATTTCATTCCTGCTTCAAGAAATTCGTCAGAATATTATTTATTTTAATTAATTTATTTGTTAAATGCTAAAGATAGGTATTTTTATTCCTTTTCTTAATAAAATTGTTACTGTACATAATAAATAAATATTTGATACTTTTCAACAATAAAAAAGTAATCGCAATTAATAATATAATAAAATTTTTTTAATATCCATTTTAATATTCGAGTAATTGTTTATGGGAAGTATTTGGTCACACTCGTCACTCTAAAGCTAAGGATAAAATTTAATGAAATTAAAGACAAATATGAACTGCAGTTAGGTTATAAGAGAGAGAGAGAAGGGGGGGAGAGAGTGTGTGAGAGAGTGAGTGAGAGAGTGAGTGAGAGAGAGAGAGAGGGGGGGGAGAGAGTGTGTGAGAGAGTGATGCTAGGAACACAACTGGGACGAACGACGAATTTTTCGGTGCGAACTTTCGTCATAAAAAATAAAACACGTGTGTGCATATGAAAATGAACACAACACCGCCGTACAACGAAATTCGTCGTGCGTGACGAATTCTGAGATAGGTTTATTTCTATTTTGTACGCCGACGAACGACGAAAAACCAATTTTCTCTCTCTCACTCTCTGTCTTTGTACACACAACAACCAACTTTATCAAATATAAGAGAGGGATTCGCTGCGTAAATTCGTCGTTGTTGTGCTTCACACGACGAATTTACGCAGTGAACTCTTATCGACGAATTCGTCGACGTGGACAAAATTCGTCGTTCGTCCCAATTGTGTTCCTAGCATGAATGAGAGAGAGAGAGAGAGTGAGTGGTAGTGAGTGAGAGTGCGAGAAAGAGAGAGAGAGAAAGCGCCAGGAAAAGAAGAAACGCTTAGAAAGAAATGATGCATAAAGTATCATTGAAAGAAAAAAGAATATCGTTAGCTAAAATGCAAAAAAAGCGTAACTAACAAAAATATAATTTTACAGGAGAAGGAAAAAACTAATAAAAAAACTAAACGAACTTGAAGTTAATTCCCATTGTTTTATGTTAATAATATGATCGCAGAGGTGTAAAATTTTATCAAGACATGTAGTTTAATGGCATTCATAATAATCAATCAAAAACTCGATTTAGAATTTTTTGTTAGTTACGCCTTTTTGCATTTTAGCTAACGATATATGATCGAGATAGCAATGGAGAAATAATGAAAGTAAAATTAATTGATTATATGAATTAAGTCAGCCAAAAGTTGTATTTCTGCAAACTTTTCGTGTCATCAAACTAGGTCACACCCGGCTCATTTTCGAATGAGATTTTTTAAAGAAAAATTTATTTTTTCCTGGAACTAAAAGAAATCCATAAAATCAAAAAGACTCTGAACAATTTCCACACCAAAGATATTGTTATAAGGAATATTTTACACATTATATCCCAAAATAATAATTTCGCAAAAGCTGAGATTTATAAAGTCACACCCGTCACACTCTACTAATGGCTATTCCAAGCAGAAATATTGTTCTGTCAGCGTCTACCTATTATACGATATTTTTGATATTATTATTATTTGTTAAGTTTTATAAATTTTTAAATTATTATGGTCACACTCGGCACAATAGAATTGAATATTATTACGCCTTTTTGCATTTTAGCTAACGATATATGATCGATATAGCAATGGAAAAATAATGAAAGTAAAATTAATTGATTATATGAATAAAGTCAGCTAAAAGTTGTATTTCTGCAAACTTTTCGTGTCATCATACTAGGTCACACTCGTCTCATTTTCGAATGAGATTTTTTAAAGAAAAATTAATTTTTTCCTGGCACTAAAAAAAATTAATAAAATCAAAAAGACTCTGAACAATTTCCACACCAGAGCTATTGTTATAAAGAATATTTTACATATTAAATCCCAAAATAATAATTTCTCAAAAGCTTAGATTTATAAAGTCACACCCGTCACAGTCTACTAATGGATATTCTAAGCAGAAATATTGTTCTGTCAGCGTCTACTTATTATACGATATTTTTGATATTATTATCCTTGAAAAGCGCACTCTTTTTTAAATTTTATAGATTTTTTAATTATCATGGTCACACCCGTCACAATAGAATTAAATATTAAATTAAATTAAACAATAACCTTTTTTTTTTTTGCAAGCATAGTAACAAAGACTTTCTACCCGTTGTAATGAAATAGACGAGAGTCTTTTGAGGGAATCGAACTCACGACCTCCGCACTGGTGGCCTAGCATACAACTCCTGCTAGGGCACCCTATTACGTTTAATCTTTTGCAATAGAACTAATTTATTTACTGAAAATTTAGTTTAATTGGGTGGTTGGTTTACGTGGCTGCACGCAGGCATTCAAGTAGAATTTAGATGATTTTGTTTTTGAAATTTATATGAAAAGGTTTGATTGATTAAAAATCAATTAAAAATTTAATAAAGTCAAATACTTTTTAATTAAATATTTAATTGAAGCAATTAAAAATTTTAACATAAATTTAAGTAAATCATATAAAAAAACATATTAAATCAATTACAATTTTATTAAAACTACAAAAATCTTAATTAAACATTTATTTGAATTAATTAAAAATTTAATTGAATGAATTAAAAATTTTATTAAATTTGTTAGAAATTTGATTAAATCATATTTTAAATGAATTAAATCAATTTTATATTTAATTCTACGAACTAAGAGTTTTATTAAAATTTTAATCGAATTAGTTAAAAATTTAATCGTATAAATTAAAATTTCAATTGCATCGATTAAACTTTAAGTGCTTGTATATTTTTTCTGCGTTCTGTGTTTCTGTGATGATGGCCAAGTTCTCCTTTTATGATTTCATCTCAAACAAAGAATAATGTTAAAAGCATCAAAAGCTTTAACCATTCATGTGGCTTGGATATAGTTTCTTGAAAATGCTGATGGCTAAAATGATCTCGTGAGTAGGCATGATATGTAGTATATGAAAATTTGCTCACGATGCCATCTCTAGAATCACTACGGCAACTTGTCTGAAGTGCTTTAAAGCATCATTTGGAACTAATGACTGGTTTTGCTTTTATTAAAAATATAAACAAACATATTTTTACGTCAATAATGGAGATGAAGTTAAGAATATTGAGTGTGTGTACTTTTAAAATAGAAAAAAAAGGTTTGCTTAAGAAATGGAAAACAAAAATGTGCTACTTGCAACTTGCTTCAATTATGTCAACTTATTTAATGTAATATATACATACATATGTATGTATGAGTGTATGTATGTAGAGCAAATGTAAATATGTATTTATGCATACACAAGTTACAATTGTAATGCGACATTTTTACGTCCTTGAGATTAATGGTAATCATAATTCATGAAAATCATATTAAAATAATATTCTGGGTGTTACTTTTTTAAAATTAAATTTGTCTTTTGGTGTCTTCTTTCCAGTGGCTAAAAAAAAATTATTTTTTCTCTTATATGTAATTTAAATAAGTGTTTGTTTTATATCTTGCTATAAACCCCTTTTCTTACCATTTATTTTCATGCTAAAGGATTATTAAGATTTTAATAAAGATTACCAGGTAACGTAATGTTTAAGGATGACAGGCAAAATAACACCAGATAAACGTTTATGTATTAAGATTTTGTCTTACACGCAAGTATACCTGCATGCTTGCATACAGAAATGTAAAATAGTTTATGGATTTTTAATTAAATTGTCTTGAGATATAATGTTAACGACAATTCAATTAAGTTTTTTTTTAAGAATTTTATAAAAAAAATGTTATATTACTTTACCATTATCCCAGCAGGTTTTAGCATTAAACTTACATAGAAAAAGAAAAAAAAGTATAAATACAGTAAAAAAATTATTTCGTAAGAGCTTAAATAATTATTTGTGTTCTTAAAAAAACGTTCTCATATCGTTAATTTTAACCTTGCAGAAAAATTTGTTTTTTAAAAAATAGCATTAAAAATAATGTGCAAAATAATTAAATTACATTTTGTAGTAATTTTAGGAGGAGGAAGGCCTTAGCATATTATTAGCATTACTTTAGCATATTTCAAATGAATTCTTAGATGTATTTGGTTGGAAAAATATGTTTAGCATAATTTTAGCACTAGCTTAGCAGGTCCTAGCATTAAGCTTATAGACTTAAATAAGCAAAAGTCAAAATGAACAAAGTTATTCGGTATTGTTTCAATGTAATATTTGAAGTAAAATTTCATTATTCATTAGATTCCAATAACATTTTTTGCTATTTCGTTATACCATATAAATGCAGCAACACTTTTATGTTTATATATACTTTAAAACTTAAGAAATAATAATAATAGCTAATTAAATTACATTTTGTAATAAATTTAAGCAGGTATAAGATTTTAGCATTAAATTAGCATATCTCAATTGCACTTTGCGCTGGAGCTTAGATAGAAAAATATGCTTAGCATAGTCTTAGTACTATTCTAAGGAGCTAAAAGATTTTAGCATATTATTAGCATTAAATTAGCATATCTCAATTATAGTTTGTGGTGAATTTGGATAGAAAAATATGAGTATACTTAGCATAGTCTTAGCACTATTCTAAGGAGCTAGAATATTTTAGCATACTATTAGCATTAAATTAGCATATTTCAAATGTACTTTGTTCTGGAGTTTAGATAGAAAGAAATGGTTAGCATAGTCTTAGCACTATTCTATGGAGCTAGAATATTTTAGCATATTATTAGCAATAAATTAGCATATTTCAATTACACATTGTGCTTAGTATGGCTATACAAATACGTTATGCATAGTGGCAGCACTATTCTAAGGAGCTAAAATGTGTTAGCATATTATGAGCATTAAATTAGCATATCTCAATTGCGCTTTGTGCTGCTCTAAGATAGAAAAATATGTTTAGCATAGCCTTAGCACTATTTTAGCATGTCTTAGCATTAATCTTATAAAAACTAAATAAAGGAAGCACAAGAGGAGCAAAGTTTTTCGGTATTATTAACGTAAAATTTAAAGTGAAAAGCTTTTGATAGTTTATTAAATTAAAGTTTTTTTGTCATTTTGTCAAATTTACCCTAAATTTTTTTATGTAAATGCAGCAATACTTTTATTCTTTTATTTTCTTTTAGAGCTAAATTGATTTTAAAAATACTAATAACTAATTTTATTAAATTTTTTAATGCATTTTAGGAGTAACATAATATTAGCATAATCTTAGCATTACCTTAGCATTACCTTAGCATATTTGAATTAAATTTTGAGTTAAGTGTGGATAGAAAAATATGTGTGATATAGCTTTAGCACGATCTTAACAAGTTTTAGCATTAAGTTTAAAAAAGTTAAATAAGCAAAAGTAAAAAAAAGAATAAAGTTTCCCGTATTCTAAAAACTATATTTTTTTGTAGTTAATTTTATCTTAATATTTCTTATATAAATGTAGCAACACTTTTTTTGTTTGTATGGACATACTTACTTTAGGACTAAACTGACTTAAGACATAAAAACAACTAATTTTATTATTTTAGGAGCATCATAGTCTTAGCATAATCTTAGCATTACTTTAGCATTATTTTAGCATTAGCTTAGTATTAGTTTAGTAGTTTAGTATTACTTTGGCATTATTTTAGCACAGTTTAATTGGCGTTTATGCTCCATTTCGATAGCAAAATATGTTTATCATAGTCTTAGCACTGTTCTAGCATATTGTAGCATTAAGCTTATAAAAATTAAATTAGCAAAGACAGAAAAGAATATTTTGTAATAAATTTTAAGAGCATAATCATTTTAACATATCTTTAGCATTACTTTAGCATTCAATTGAAATAAATTTTGTGCTCATTTTGGATTTTTGGCCTTGTTTGTATAGTTTTTATAAAACCAAAGCATGATTATAAAAGTAAAATCTCTGGAAAGATTTTTACAGAAATATCTTCATTTTAAATTCTTGGCATTGAGAATAGAATTTTTTCTTTAGCTTAAATAAGAAACGAAATTTTTTCAATTTAAAGAAATCATTTTATTTTGTCCTTAAGTTAATCTATAAATTTTTGTTTCTTTGTTTTAATACTTATTAATCTTCATGATTATCTGTCATTTGCTTTAAGAGTTATTTCTCAAGTTCACTAAACTTTTAATTAAAACTAATAATAGTTCATGTCTTCTAGAAGACACACACACATACACACACATTCACACACACACATACTCACACAAAAGGGAAAAAACAAATTTAAGCTTAAATATGAGACATGAAATAATTGGGACTATAAAATTTGTGGTCTTATTTAAATAAGACCAGACAGACAGACAGAAAGAAAGAAGGAGAGCAACATAAAAAGCACAATGGTGACAACAATCAAGAAGTAAAAACGTGTGGATAATTTGCTGATTTAGTGGAAGTACAAAGAACTTTTATGGCTGGTATTAAAAATAGAAGCACAAAGACATTTTTCAATTTCGTGTGAGAATTACAAGCAGTTTTTGTATGCGAATATAACTTGTATGCAATTAATGTTTTCGAAAAAAAAAATTAATAAGGAGGATAATTAAAAAGGTTAGAACCCATAATTAAAATAATTAAAATTAAGGATATAAAAGTAATAAAATTTATATTTATTCAAAGTATGAACACTCCCCAGCAAAAAAGTTTGCCTACTAGAATGCAAAAAAGTGTATGTACTCCTCAGTCGTAAGTACTTACAATTTGACTGAATAACCCATTATTTTTGTTTGAGAAGTTCAAAAAGTATGCGGTACCATATACTTTTTGCCTACAAACATACAAAAGTTAATAGATTACTGATTGCCTAAAAGTACTCAAAATTTAATGGGTTATTTTTTGCGTACAAATATGCAAAATAATATAGATTAATTTTTGCTTAAACTTATTCAAAATTAATTTGCTATATTTTCTAATTTTTTTTATTTTAAATGAATAAAATTTTGTAACAAATTTCTCTAGATATACATATTTCCTTATTAACTGGAAAGTACTACAATAAGTACTTTCACGTAGTGATATAAATAAGTTCTTATTTTATTAATTACATGACAGTCATTATTATGCAAATAAAATAATTAGATAAATAAGTAAGTTACTTTGTAAGCCATTAAAAGAGTACTACCCATTACAAATTTCGAAAATTTTTTGTTGGGTCGTTAGATTAATTAGAAAAATGTAAATAATCTTAAATAAATAAGCAATAAAAGGGTGAAAATTGTTAAGTATTAAATATTATTTTTGTCAAAGTATATCAAAGAGGGAAAGGGGGGAGAGAGAGAGAGAGGGAGAGAGACAGGATAGAGAGAGATAGAGAAAGAAAGTGCCTTGCGTGTGTGTAAGTTTTTTGAAACATTTTTTCAGAGCAATAAATGGGTATTGTTAGGTTCAAGATTCTTAATCGTACTCGTAGTTTAGAAAATTTACAATTATATTTAAAGCCCCCACTATACAATTACTAGCAAATAGGATCACTTTATTTACTAAACACTATTATTCACAGCTTTAAAACACATACAATGTTAAATAATTCACAATTGACGGCCACGATGTTAACAAAACTCACTGCGCTGTACTCCAAAATACTCGTTCAACGCAACTCAAGAGACTGTTAACACAAGCATGATGATTTAGCGAATGAAGCGCCTTTTCTATAGCTATGCTATTTATGTCACGATACAGGAGCTAGCACGTGATTTTCGTAATAAAAGTAATCGAAGCTATTACAGTTATGAATTTATCTTTGTGTTGAATTCTTTACACTTAAGACCAGAGTACGAAAACAAATGAAACTGATGGTTTGATTTTGTTTTGTTTCGTTCCTTGAAGTAAGTGAAACAAAAACAATGGATTGCTCAATTTGTTTTTGTATTGCTTTTGCAGATGAGCACAACCCAGACAACACAGTTGATCGGTTGTAAGCCGGCTAACAGCCGCCACTGGCCAAAAACACTACATTAATTTAACCGCACGTCGCTAGAAAAGAAAATAATGGGAAATAAATGACAAAGTTTTGAAATATCATGTAATATAATTTTATTGCATTGTTATTTAACACATTAAGTTTGTTTTAGCGGCATCTGGAAAGTGGAGATCAAGGTCTTATGGTCATGCCAGAATCCTGGTTCAACTAAACCCTACGCTGAGGAGATCTACTGATCACATGATGCCACATCTGGACTTTGATAAAGAATTTAAGGTTCTGATTCCATCCAGGCGGGAATGGAAGGGAGACACAATAGTAACAGTATACGACGTCAAAGCATATAATGATGGATCAAAAATGGTCTATGGTGTCGGCTGTGGGGTCCTTTCAGACGATCTTGGTCTATACCAAGCTCCTTTCGTCTCCCTAACAAAGCCACAGTATTTCAGGCTGAAATTTTGATGGTAAGTGAAGCGGCTAGAGTGCTGATTGATTGGAAGGTACAGGGTAAAGTTAGTATCTTTATCGACAGGCATGCAGCTCTGCTATCCTTAAGATGATATATCACTTCGTTCGGACGAGCTGGCTAGAGCTGGCTGTGCTATGAATGTCTCCAATGCCGCATCGGTAGCCATGCCGTTTGGCGCTATTAAAAGCGTTATATTCAAGCACTATCTCTATAAGGCTGAATGCAGATGGGGTAATATAGTCACGTGCAAGGTAGCTAAGAAAATGTGGCCTTGCTACAATGATAGGCGCTCAGTACAATTAACAAATAGGAACCGTAGGGACATCTCGAGGCTCGTTGCAGTCATGACGGGGCACTGGACGGTCGGCAGATATGCTAGTAGGTTAGATCTGTTCCATAATGAATTCTGCTGAAGTTATTGGAAAGAAAGCAATGAAGAGTCTATCTTCCACTTTTTTTGCGAATGCCCAGCTTTGCATTTCGCAGGACACAAATTTTTAGGCAGTCATGTACCAGACGATATTTTAAATTTATCTGAGATTGGGTTGAGTGACCTTGTAAGATATCTGAATGCGACGTTACGGTTAATTACGGTTCTACATAGATGAGTGTTGTGTTCATTTCAAAAAGAAGTTATGTAAATTCTACTTGAATGGCTGCGTGTAGTAGGCAGCCACGTAAATCAAACAACCAACCAATTCTTTTGAAGGTTTGCCGACTTCTCTAGCCATTAAATTGCAAACTCTATGAAAATCCAATCTGTATGGAAAGTTTTATGATTGTCAGCAAAGTTCTAGTTTATACTTACATTTTTTACTCAAGGTTTGCGTGATTGAAGCAACCTTATAAAAGTACTGGGTTGGACTAGAAATGATCGAGAAGAATATATTCGTTATTTTTATAAGCGGGTCTCCACATTTGTCATGACAATTTGAGTGCCAAGTTCCAAAAAAGCCGTAAAAAATTATATTAAATTTTTATAGACAAGATACTTAACACTTATTTTTCCCAATAGCAAAATACGTGTGAAAGAGCTTATGACAATCGGTTGTGTAGAGGAGCATGTTGTATTTACTAGATTGTTCTTCTAAGGGCCAGTTTTATAATAAAAAATTTCAGTGACACCAATAAAGGGCCACTCAGACTATAATACAAGTATTAATACTTTTGATCTGATTTTTGTTTAAAAAATTTCAAAACACAATAACAACTCAACATGTCAGAGTTACATTTTCCACAAAAGTATTAATACTTAACTCTAGATCAGCTACGTCCCCAAGCAAACTTATTCTAATATTTGCATCTGAGGCAAACAGCTTTGAAAGCTCTTACAGCTTGTTCTTGTTTCTTTGCAACATAAGCAGCAAACATTGTTTTCGCCGACATCTGATTGGCTGGTGTGCTCTCTTCGGTGTAAAAGCACAAAGCTCTTTGGTAAAAGCTTGTAAATGTGCTCATATGGCTTGGACGTGGCTGCTCTAG
The DNA here is from genome assembly GCA_944452675.1 of Tachina lurida. Lineage (NCBI taxonomy): Eukaryota > Metazoa > Arthropoda > Insecta > Diptera > Tachinidae > Tachina > Tachina lurida. The sequence goes on from OX101753.1 coordinate 12,806,959, forward strand.
GTTAAGAAATTTCATGCCTTTAGAAGAATAGAAGGCAAATAAAAAATGTTTATTGTACTATAAACGTTTAAATACGTTTCGAAATTAAAGTTATAATAACGAAACAATTTAAATTGTCCCCACAAAATTTCATACCTTAAAAATGTTTTATTTCTTAAAAGAGGCCCTTCTTTAAAAATTTAAATAGGCATATTTTGTAAAAAAAATAGTTTCTAAACATTTAAAATTTTTTTTGAAAAATTATGAAAATTTTTTTAAAAAAATATTTTTTCCTACAAGTTCCAAAATGAAAAAAATTTTTGGAATTTATAAAATCTACACAAAAAAATAGAATTCACCAATTAATGATTTCAATTAAAAATTTAATTGATTCAATTACATTTTTAATTGTATTAATTAAAAAACATTAAATTGCTTATAGGTGAAAATTTAATTAACTTTTTAATTGAAATTATCAAAAAAAAAAAAAATTATTAAAATTTATATGACTTATACCCGGTTTCCACAAGTCAGGCAGGAGACTTGTCTAGAAAACTTGTATGAAAATCACTCAAAACAAAGAGTGCTTTTCATATAAATTTTCCACTCAAGTCAACCGCTCGTGTTGTGGAAACAGATGGTTAATAAAATTTTTTGTTTAAATTTGTTTATATTAAATTTTTTATAATTTTTACTCATTTGTTATGCATAAATAATAACATCTTGATTATGATCAAAAATAGTATGAACGATTTATGAAATTGTCTCTTCAACCAACAACTTGCCAACACAGACCCATCATTCATTTAATCGTGTCTGACTGTCATAATTTTTTTTTGTTATGTTTTATTTTTTATTTGTAAAAATTATTTATGAAACAAGATTGTAAGTCTTAAGAAAATACAAATATCTGCAAGCAGCCACTTAATTTTCAACTGCTGTTTTCGTTTCTTTTTTTTCTTTGCTATTGTTGTGCGACACTTTGCTTTATTTTATAAAAGTTTGGTAACGAAATTGTGTTAAATAATAACCACCACCCATCAAATTCTAGGAATATTATTATCGAACATAAAAATAAACTGAATGGTGAAGAGAGCAACGTTGGACATTTTGTCAATATGGGGGAGTGGCATTGTGGCATATCAAGGGGGAATAATGTTTTGCTAAGTGAAGGCAAATAATTTTTTTTTTACCATCCAGTGGTGTCAAAATAATAGAGAATTCGTTAACAAACCTTTAAACGAAACCTTATACATTGTAGGAAGATGCTTGGAATTACAAAAAAAATACATTCAGTAAAGTGCGACTTTGACTCGCGCACGAAGGGTTCCGTACGTTGGGCTTTGATCATTTTTTTTAATACAGTGTTTGTTACGTTTTTTCAGCTGAAATAATTTTGTTTATTGTTTTTCGCTTTTTTCTCGTTTTGGCGATTTTTTAAATTTTAGCGATTTTTTTTTTTTAATTTTGGCGATTTTTTTTATTTTGGTTATTTTTTTTTGCGATTTTTTTCATTGTGGCGATTTTTTTTTTCATTTTGGCAGTTTTTTTTAATTTTGGCGATTTTTTTAATTTTGGCGATTTTTTCATTTTGGCGATTTTGTTTTCATTTTGGCGATTTTTCCGGTTTTCCGCGATTTATTTTCGATGTAGAAATTTTTTTTTTAATTTGGTGCTTTTTTTTCGTTTTGGCGATTTTTTTTTGATTTTGGCGATTTTTTTTCGGTTTGGCGATTTTATAATTTTTAGATTTTTTTGTTTTACCGTTTTTGAAAATTTCAAGAAGTTTGCTCTTACGGTTTCCAAGATACAGCAAGTTATCAAAATTACATAGTCAAAATTACATTAACTGATGGTACACCCTCTAATTAAATTTTTTTAAATTTTAGTGTTAATAGTTGTAGTGTGTATAAAAATACACTAACTTTACAAATTTCAAGTGCATATACATACAATTGTATGTATATTACATGGGATTTTAAAATTTTTCGTTGCTCGTTTTGGCACACCCTTTAATTTCCAACTCTCATGTATTTGTTGTTGTAGCGGCCAAGGGTCTACACACTGTGTCCAAATTTCAGGTCCGTAGCTCTTACGGTTCTCGAGAAAATACCCTGTGACGGACAGACGGACGAACGGTCAGACGGACAGACGGACAGACGGACAGCGTAGCGAAAACAATAGGGTTCCATTTTCACCTTTGGTGTACGGAACCCTAAAAAAGACTCACTGCAGTTGTATAAAAATTGTTGGTTGGTCTTAAAATTTCCATATATTTGTCACATTTTCAATGGAGAGAAATGTGTTATAAATCTTCCTTTAGAAGAAAATGAATTTGTTTCGCTTGTCAAAAATTTGTTTTTTTTTTCTTTAACAATTTTATAACTTGGAGAACGTGACAAATGTGTTACTGCCGGTGTTATGATTTGCATAAGTTTTACATAAAAAAACTTGTACTCAAATAGAAGAAAATAAAAGAAAATAACATAAAATGTATATAAATAAAGTAATTCAATTTGCATAGAAATTTATTAGACCCCACATAAAAGCATACAGTTTGTAAAGAAAGTATTTGCAAAGCTTAAGATATTTATATAAATTGAGAAAAAAGAGAAATAAAAAAGTCTTAAAATTTTTCATAAATTTTAGACGCTATTGTATTTATTTTTTTTCAAGAGAAGTGGCAATGAATGCCTACTACCATTTCTAGTTGTTACATTCTTTACAAAAGGGATATTTTTAGGGAAGACAGGCGCTGAAGGACGAGATAGAGGAGAGCTTCATTCTTTTTTTACAACTCAGCTGCAGCACCTCTGGTGTCAATGAGGCGTACTAAATTTACAAAGCTTTGTTTAATAGCCATTTGATTGGCTATTTTACTTCGCTGAATATTTTTGCTACACAATGCTGATGAAGGTGGGTTCCCTGATGTTACATTAGGATTAGTATCCTCTGAAGCCGGTGTAGTACAGTGATCAGTGTCTATTCCTTCATCACTTGAACTTTCCTAAAATAAATGATGCAAAGAGTTACTAATGTTTAGAAAAATGGTGTTATTATTTAAGGACTATGTCGGTGTCCGGGTTTGAACCCAGGACCTTCGGTTTTGTAATCAACGTGCTAGTTACTTCAGACAACGTCACCCTGATGAAGTAACCCCCCAAATTTTTTGAACTTTTTTTTAAATATTTTTGGAAATACTTATATGTATGGGCATTTCTCCGAGAAATTCCACTTTCTTGTCGCGTGCGACAGCAAGCAACTAACCTTGTACTTCTCATCAACGTGACTCGATTTTTTTTAAATTTTACCTAACGTAGAGCTGTTGATAGCCTACACAAATATATAAATAAGCACAAAAAAAGCTTTTGTTTTCTTAAAAAAAAAAACAAGTATATTTGCTTAGTGTCGCACGCTACAAAAAGTTAAATATATGTTTATTATTACATAAAAAAGATTAATGAAATATATCCTAAAAATTTTTTTTTCAAGCTGTTTTATTAGCGAAGAAATTGGGGTCTTATTCACCCTCCAAAAAATTAACAGTTTTCATGGCGAAACAATTTGGTAGTTATTTACTTTTTTTTATTTTCCTTATTTACATTCTGCATTCAAAGATGCAAGAATTTTCTGCTTTCTCTCTCTCTCTCTCTCTCTATCTCTAGCTTTCCAAAGTATTTTTGCGCCTTTTCCTCAAGTTATATCCATATCCAAAGGATTTTCCTCTCTACAGTATGGCCTAGACATTGGCCTAGCTATACATTTTTTCAAGAGATGTGGGGGGGGGGCATTATGACTGGTGATTTTCAGGAATAATATTCAAATAATTATTTACTACATAATAATTATTTATTACATGCAATGTTTAATAATTTTATGAGGGCAACAGCAATTATTTTTGGGGGCAATGCACCCCCAGAATGGTCTTTCTACGCCTATGGTCCTAGACAGATTTATATTAGCAAAAGGTTTCTATCTTATCTGCTTCACGTATTTCCTCTTCAAATATTTATGCATTTGAGACTTATTGCATTTTTTTAAAAATCATTTCATTAAAAATATTTTAAGGTCAAGTTCTAGAGGAAAAATTTTCAAAGAGTGCTTTTCGTTGAAAAATTTTAAATTTCAGGAATAAGTCCCAATTTGTCTTTTTCGATGAAATAAAAACAAAACATATGTTTTCTAGACTCACTTTATTTTTATTAGAAAGTTATTTGATATAAAAAAAGAAGAAGGCCTTATAGCTATGCTGCTTAGCTATATAAAGCAAACTTAATGTGTTAAATAACAATGAAATAAAATTATATTGAATGAATGAATGAATTTAGTCAAACGGGAAGCACAGGACACTGCGACCAAAGTAGATCTATTACATCTAGACCTACTCTCCTGATGAATCTCAGGATTGCCTTCTTCTGTGGCATAACGCTTCACAGTCCTTTAAAATATGCTCTGGAGCTGCATCTTCGTAATCACAGAATCTGCACAGGCTGTTACTCTCAATGCCAAGTCTGTGGAGTTGTTTTCTCAGTCTACAATGGCCTGTGCGGAAGCCTATAAGCCAGCGTTACCATTTGTGAAGTTTTCACTTTCTTTTGGAAGTTTTTTGAGATGCCAACAAGTTTTTTGAAAATATAAAGTTTTTTCAAGTTTTTTTATAAATATGTCCATAATTGAACTTTTGCAGTATATTGAATGAAAATATTAAGTGATGTTTGTATGCAATAAAACGATCTTATATTTTCTCACTCCCTTATTACTGCAACAGTGTCTAAAGGGTCAGTTAGCCTAACCATTTTCATTACTTTTCACATAAAAATATCGGACAGCTGTTTTCTTTTAAAATTTTGGTACTTTTGTAGAAAAAAAAGTTTTTTTTTAGATTTAGGAAGTTTTTTAAAAAATATATGTATATGGTATATGGTAACGCTGCTGTAAGCATTCTTAGATTGTTTTTACTCAGGGACATGAAAAATGATGTCAAATTCGAGGCAAATATTTCAAAACGTTTTCATTTATTTCCCATTATTTTCTTTTCCAGCTGCGTACGATAAAATTAATGTTTTGTTTGTGACCGATGGCGGCTGTTAGCAGGGTTACAGCTGATTGGCTGTGTGCTCTGGTTTGTGCTCATGTGCAACAACAACACGAAAACAAATTGAGCAATCTTTCTCATGGTATTTGTTTTGTTTTTGTTTCACTCACTTCAAAAAGAACGATACAAAATAAAATCAAACAATTGGTTTCGTTCATTTTCGTACTCTGCTTTTAAGTACAAAGAGATGAAAACAAAAATAAATTTATAACGTGCTAACTCCTGTATCGCGCAATAAGTAGCATAGCTATAAACAAATCCCAAAATTTTCGAAAATTTGTTAAGAACTATTTTGTTGGGCTCCACCATCTTTGGAAGTCTTGTTAATTTTTATACTTTGCTTACATAATCTTGACACACTGTATGATTTCCAAAAATAACTGCCATAGAATATTTCAAAACAAATAATAAATAATAGCGTCTGTTGTACGTAAAACATTGTTGGCATATACATACATTTTTGTATGCAAAGACTTGTAGCAATTAAATGACAGTTTTAAGAGTCAGGGAAATGGGAATGAGAATGTCCTTAAAGATATAAATAAACAAAGTAATTTGCATGCTTTGTTTCCATAATCACTTTAATAAGCTAATAATTGAATGATATGTTTTCTTTGAAGGAAATCTAGCTGAAATTTTTCCAATAATAGAATTTATGTACATCAATAACAAATAAATATTTACATGTATATTACATGTATTTGTAGATGTCTGCATATCCTAGCTATTGTTATATATAAGGAATATAAATAATCATGTCCAGTATTTTTTAATTCACATTATAATATAAAATATATATTTAATTAATGTGATTTTGTAAAAAAGGGCAAGACAAATTAAACTAGACTTAGCTGAGAAAAGGACGCACCTTTCGGTACCACCTTAAAATTATTTTATTTCAATATTTCGCTTCATTTTTATATATCTGCTTCAGGAAGCAGATTTTGCCATAACAATAGAAGATATTTTAATAAAATTACTTAAATATTAAATTGCATTCACTTAAATACTCGTATCCTGTGATACTAAACGCCAAATGTTTCAAAAGCCAACGTAAAACAAGAATCACTAAGTATAGATTTTTAGCTGACATTTAAGTGGAAATGATCCATTAGTTCTTTGTTTTTCTGTCACAAATTTATGCAACATAAATAAATTTATCGCCTTTTATTTTGTTTCTATGAATTGTTGGCATTTTGAGATGAACAGACTGCATAATGCAGACAATATAGTATTTTTATTTCTATTCAATTTCTGCATCTTTTTTTGCTTCACTGGCTCTGTTGTTTTGATTGAAAATGCTGTATTGATAAAACAAAATGTTTTAGATTTTAGTTTAATGCATTTTTGCTTAAGAAAGCAATTTTATATTATTTATGCTTAAAGATATGCTTTTAAAAACTTTAACTTGCTTTTGTAACTTTTATGCTGACTTTTTGTTACGGACATTTGCTACAAGAGTTTTTGTTTTAGTAATGTCAATCATTTTAACGATATCATGTAATATTTTGATTATGATGTGTATGTAATTTATGTACAATATAGTTGTTAAAAGTAATACTACAATATCATATACATAATGTAGGCAATTTTTTGTTTTCTTTTTCTCTATCTAATATTAGCCCACTCTATGGTCTTGTCTTATTAATAACGTTTGATATTTTAGAACATCACCATTATTATATGCAGGTTTTTTTTCTTCTTCAGATTTATTGCAACATATTATTTTCCTTGTTTATATGTCAGCAGTTTCATTACGATATCGCCATATTTGCTTATAGATTTCTTTTTTTAATTTATTGCAGCACATTATTTTCCTTGTTAATATGTCAACAGTTTCATTATTATATTTTTAAAAATAAAATTTTTTGTTTCTGTTTATTTGACACAATAAAATGCAATAATATTAACATTTTGTCAAAGACTATAAATATATAAAGATGTTCCACGTAGAACATTAAATGAAAACTAAAATTTTTTGTGTTTATAGATGCTGTGGGGGAAGTAACAAGGGAAAAATAAATTGTTTGTTATTTGAACGAAACCACAAAGAGAGCACAAAATTTTTGAGCATTCACACTTATATAAATATGTATGTAGTAATGTTGTATGGCATAGAATGTATGCACACACATAATTGAAGCTTATAGAGAAATTTAGTTGTGTGTGTGTTATATTTCTTGTTTAAAGCGCAGTCAAGTAGGAGCAAAAATATGAAATAACTAAAAGAAGTTTCTTGTTTTGATACATCCATGTGCAAATAAATCATGAAATCAAATGCGACCGATTGTGTTATTGTAGGGTAAAAATACGTGTTTTATTGTTGTAAAATTAAAAATAAGTTGATTCGCACCGAACTATAATTATTTTATTTAGAAATTTCAATTATATGTATATCAATTATATATTTCAATTACAGTGGAATCTCTATTGAGCGGACACTGAAGGTACCATTGAAATGTGTCCGTACAAGGGAACTGTCCGGTCAAGAGAAAACTAAACATTTAAATGGAGCGCTGCTGGGACCTGTCAAAAGTGTCCGTCTACAGGGGGTGTCCGCCTATAGGAAGTGTCCGTTAAGGGAGATTCCACTGTATTATCTGTTTCTTTATCATAATTTTTAGCGTGAAAAAACATTTCTGAAGGATATTACAAAACTTGTGCTGGTTTAATTATATCCACACGACATTTAGCGCAAGTAATTCGTTGAGCTACATATATAACCAACAAAATATCGGCTTGATGTTAACTCTATTGGAACATTATTAGAGTTAAAACAATCTGCATCTTCATTAAAATAATCTTCATTTTCATCGAATATGTTTGTTACATTAACGTCAGGTGTGCGACTACTTTCTGCTGTACTTCGACTTCTTTGAGTATCTTCTAAAATTGTTTGGAACTCAATAGGTAAAAATATCGCATCGTCGTTTGCACAATTTGAAGAGGTACTAAATTGCGTTATTTTAAGAGATAGCAGTTTAGCTACTGCGACATTTAATTCATAGACCGAAGGATTTTTGCAGTGTCCGCCCTTGGGACGTAGGTATGTATATATGAAAACAAGTTTTCCAATGGATCTTGATTAAAATGGCTCGTTAAAATGCATATCAAATTTGAGTTTTCCGCAAACAATTCACGATAACGATAAAATAGCTCTCGTAGTTTGAATTAGGCCATCAATTGAAAATATTTTATTTCCTGCGTATTCAACCTGTTTCATTTCATATAGGTAATTAGCTCTTCGAGTAATTACCAAGTTGTGCTTTTCGGCTTCAGGCCACGCTTCAGGGGCTTTGCATCGTTAAAATACATGCTGTTTAAGCAATCAAAATAGCTATCGAGTTTTTTTATAAAAGAGCACGTTGAAGTGGCTTTTGTTGCGGAACTTCGTGTAAACTGGCGATTTTCATTTACAGATTGGATTGCAGCAGCAACTGAATTGCTTAAAGTTTGGACAGCTAGGCCAACACGCATCTTCTGAAAATTATTTGGGTTTATGTGCACCGTTGTTAATTTTGTCATTTTGGTTACTTTTCCATACTCCAACTCGAATATTTCTCTAACAACGTCGACTCGCGCTACGCCATGCAGTGTTTTAAAATCGGCTTTGATGAAAGCATTTGTTATGGATTTGAAAATATGGGGTACGTCGTACATCAGGTAAATTTTTGCATTTTTATAAATAAAATAAGGTTTTTCACAAGATCCGCCTAGCATATCATAGCATTTTCTATTATTGGGTCCTTGATCATACGTAAGCCCACGCACATTTAGTCCCATTTCTCTTAAAATGTCAAAGTTTGACTCCACAAGTTTTTTTAGTACATCACCTTTTATTGAACTGGAAGTAACAAAATAGTTTAAAACGAACTTCCAACTTTTTACAACTCCTCTTATCATAAAAACGCAAACTTGGGACCCCATTTGATTCACTCGTTCATATCCTAAATCGACAACTCCATCTATAACATCTGCACATTTATTATAAGTAAATTTTTTTCTTATAGATACTTCATCAAAAATTAAAATGCATTCTTTTTCAAAAGGTTGCATCTTTTTCACAGTTTCTGTGAGCGCATTGTATATACATGAATTGTTACCTGGCTGCAAATTTTTAATGCTACTCCATCCACTAAAGGATGAAGGACTCTGAAGGTTCAATTTCAATATATTTCTTAAGAACAAGTATGTGGAGGTTGATCTTTAAAATATACTTTGAGAAAAGCTTATCTCATGCTCTTCCCAACGCGCATTTGTCCCTCTATTTATCTTTAGGAGCATTTTGCAAAATGTTTTTCGTTTGGACTTATATTTAAATTAAATAAGTAAATTTATATTCGGTGCGAATCCATGTATTTGCAAAAGTACAACAATAAAATACATATTTTTGCCCTATAAATAGACAATCGGTAACATTAAATTTTATGTAGCTTATGTCCATACACTTATGCATATGTGCGAAAACACAAGTTCTTTTTGTTTGTGTAAATTTTTTCTTTGCTTTAAATTAAATACACACATCCATTCATACTTACGCATGCAAAGGCACACACACATGCATGCGTATGCAGATGAATAGCGAAGACTTGAGAATAATAAGTGCTCTGAGAAAATAAATTACTCTCTTTGAAACAAATGGATTTAGTAGTAAATCCACCAGCAAATTAAGCACTGGCAGTACAATGTATGGACGTAGAACATCTTTATATATTTATAGTCTTTGATTTTGTCTTCTCTTAAACTTCAGGCGTATGAGTGATATTTGATGGAAAAAATTACATTAATCATACGTATCAAAAACATGTTTTGATATAAGTTCAGTTGAGATAACATACGACAAGTTTTCTTGCAGCAAATCTAATTTTGAAGTGGTAGGGGGTAGATGGACATAAAAAAACTACATTCAATCAGAGCTGCCAGATACTGTTTCTGCCCTCCGCAAATTTAAAAAAATATTTCCCCAAAAATTCCCCACTTTAAGAAAAAAAATTAAAAAAAAATCTTTATTGTAAAAAGCTTATTTTTATATTAATTTAATATACTTTTCATAGACTTTGGCACTATGTGTCAGTAGGGAACATTTTGATGGCTTAATGTAAGAAAGGCGGTACTCGAATTATCGATATTTTATAGGAGAAGCAAAATAGCAGAAATAATTTTTTAAGTTGCCATAAGTCTTTGATTTTAAACTTTAACGTACTAAGATTTTCAAAGAGAATGCAATTATGTATCAATTATTGTCTCCCAGAAAACATTAAAAACGGGATTTCGAAAAAAATTGAGATATGCCCTTTTTATATTAAGCCATCGATTTGTAATATAATATAATGCGAATTTTTATATACATAATCGTAAAATTATTTTTAAAAGTTAATTAATTCATAAGCCGAATTATCACTTTGTGATGTTGAAGACTTTGAATTACACATACACGCAAAGAAAAAATATGGCTGAGGTAACCATAATCAAACAGCAACATACTATGATTGAATTATATGGGTTGCAGTCAAATCATATTATTGTCAATGGAAAAGCAAAGTTCAAATAATATTATTTTCTGAGTTAATAATAATATTATCTACAAAAACAATTAACTTTGTTATACCTAATCTTATTAATGTAAATAAGACAACATTATTGTTAAAGGTGACTAAAATATAATTGAGACTTACCATACCATGTTCTAGTATTATAATAATATTGTTAAATACGACCATAGTAATATTTTATGTAATAATTATTTTGTTGTTTAATCATATATTTATTGGCAAATCTTTTGTTTGAAACAGCTGTGCGGTAAATCCGAAATAAAAATAAATTAATATTGTTGAAAGAAAATGTATGTATGTATGTATAGAAATGTTATCTTACATATACATACATACATACATATGTACATATTATTTTTATTTATCTACCCTTTTGTTTATACTTTTTTATATTTATTTAACACCACGCGTGCACTACCGATAGCTTACAAACGAAACACTGAACTGACAGAAGATGTTTCTGAAAAAGATTTTTTTAAAACTTAAGATAGTATGGTTTTGGATAACATTATATTGTTATTTACATCATATTATTTTTACAAAATAATACAAATTATATTGTAGTCATAAATTTTTAACAAAACTATATTGTTAAACTCTAACCATATCGCACTTTCTATGAATATAATAATGTTAGTATTAAATTCTAACATTACTGTGTTTATCGTAACGAAATTAATGTTTAAAATAACAATAGCTAGTTTTCAACGACCACACATTTGTTTCAGTGAACATAATATTGTTTTCTCAACCATTTTACAACCATATCTTTTCTTTGCGTGTAGCTTTAGAGTTGAAATTGTTTAGCAAATCCCCTGCTTCTTTTTTTATAGGTTTCAGATGAAAAATTATCATCCTTTTTGGAGTAATTATTACCAAAATATTTATCATATCGACGGCTCCATTCTAAAACATGCTAAGTCAAAAAAGCTAGTTTTAAGATAAACGCTTTCAAAGTTTATTAATGATATCTCGGGAATGTTATGAGATAGAAACTTGAGACTTTTTGTAATTAGATAATAATTGCAATAGAATAGTTTATCTGAACTTTATAAATTTGTTGTAGATCATAGTTAAAAGTGACTTAGAATACTTAAGATTGTCCTCTTAGTAGATTTAGCATATATCTGGTGGTCCTTTCTCACCTACAATGGCCCTCTAAGTACATACAGTAAATTTAAATTAATTTTTTTTTAGTACTGAATTGAAAACTAAATCATGGTAAGTGTACTTAAAACATTTAAAAAGGAGGTTTTTTAAGCTTGACAAATTATGCTAAGTACATTTTTGCTCATAACATTTGATAGAACGTTCCGATTACTATCAAAATTTTACAGAATCTAAGTTAATAAACGATGAATTCAGAAATGATATTCCCAGCATAACAGGACCGTCGATATGTAGTGCAATTTCCGTTTACATTTTTTTTTTTGATAAATTTAAAAATATCTACGTGTTTTATCAGCATCGTTAAGCTTTTATAAATTACACTCCTATTTTCCCACAAGAGAACCCGGGGCATATACTTAATGTATATTTTATACTAAATTATTAAGGCCTGATTAAAAAAAAATTAAATCAATTTATTTAATTTATTTAACAAACGTTTAACAAAAAAAATTTCTAATAGGTCATTTACAATCATTATTGCGTGTGTCGAGAATTTTGTCCTAGATTAAAAAAAAACTTGTAGAAGTTTCCTTAATTCTAGCAGAAAATTGTCGTAGACGAATATTCGATACGGGTGATTGTCTTAAAATCTATTACTTACGAGATATTGAGCTAAATCTAGCTGATTTTTACTATATTTCCCCTACAAAACGAAATGTATTTTATCATGAGATTTGTAGGAAATCTTCTAAAAATATAATGTTTGCATTTATTTTTTATTAACCTGTACAACATATTTATAAATAAATTCAGTAAAGTGCGACTTTGGCTCGCGCACGAAGGGTTCCGTACGTTTTAATACAGCGTTTTTTTTTAAGTTTTTGACGTTTTTTCTGCTGAAATAATTTTTTTGTTTATTTTTCGCTTTTTTCTTGTTTTGGCGATTTTTTTAATTTGGCGACGTTTTTTCATTTTGACGATTTTTTTGCGATTTTTTTCATTTTGGCGATTTTTTTTAATTTTGGCGATTTTTTTCATTTTAGCGATTTTTTCATTTTGGCGATTTTTTGATTCCGGCGATTTTTTCATTTTGGCGATTTTTCCGGTTTTTCGCGATTTATTTTCGTTTTAGAATTTTTTATAATTTGGTGATTTTTTTCTTTTTGGCGATTTTTTTCGGTTTGGCGATCTTATAATTTTGGGATTTTTTTTGTTTCCAAGATACAGCAAGTTGTCAAAATTACATTAACTGATGGTACACCCTTTAATTAAAAATTTTTTAAATTTAGGTGTTAATTGTCTGTATAAAAATACACTAACCTTACAAAAATCAAGTGTATATAAATACAATTATATATTACATGGGATTTTAACATTTTTGGTTGCTCGTTTTGGAACACCCTTTAATTTTCAACGCTCATGTTGTAGCGGCCAAAGGTCTACACACTGTGTCCAAATTTCAGGCCCGTAGCTCTTACGGTTCTCGAGAAAATACCCTGTGACAGACGGACGGACAGCGTAGCGAAAACAATAGGGGGGTCTTTTCATCTTTGGTGTACAAACCCCTAAAAAAAGATGGGTGAACTAGCTACGGTCTGCTTAGAAAGGTGTGTGAATTGGCTATATGACAGATGTTTGGCTGTAGTTTGCAAAGTTTTGAGTTACGGCAGAATTTCTTTGTGCCTGCTGTTCTGCTGTGAATCAGCTGTTTTGTTTCTGTTCAGTTAAAAATCTGTATGTGTGATTAGTTTTTCCTTTTTCATTCCGTTCTGTTGCGGAAATCTGTAGAAAATAGAATTCAACGTTAAGTGACAGCCAAAAGTGTGTATGTATTAGTATGTTGAGATATTTTGTATAGAAGTCAAATCAATTGTATAGGTTGCCAGCTGATTTTTTTCACAGGAAAAGTAATTGCAAAATATTTTATTCGAAAAAGCACGGCACAGAAAGGCAACGAAAAGTAACAACTAATGAGGCCTTTAAACTATGTAGATGCAGCTATATATTTTAAGATTTTTTTTATTTTTTTTATAATTAGTGAATTTGTAGAATCAAATACAGCTAAAGAAAATCCTTGAAATATATATGACTTTTAACATATTTACTTAATCCTGTTAACTTTATGTTAAATCGCTCATTGGGGATTTTAAGAAAATCACACTGTAATCTACCATTCAATTAAGTAAGCTGGACTTCAGTGCCACAATAAAACCCTTAAATATATCCCTGTCTAAAATGGCCTTCAAGTAAATTAAATTCAAATTAAAAATGAAGCAACAAAAAAAAAAAAACCAAATACCACGGTATTATAAAAACAAACCAAACTGAATAATATACATACATGGAAGGAAAAACCATTCCTTTTTTCCTCTGTTAGTTTCCTATTTAAACAAGAACGGTACGAAGGAAAAATAATTGAGCATAAAAACATAAAGTCACACAGGGAATTTCAATGACAATATTCCAATATCAATGTGATTGGATTGTTTAGTTCTTTTAGTTGGCTTGGTTATTAATGTAAGCGCTTAACAGTACACACGCACACGAACACACACACACAAAAAGAAGCTACTCAAACCAAAATATTAAAAAGGAAATTGGCGAGAATATTGGTTAAAAAAAAATAATGGAATGCATGCCATCCATACCCCAGCGCTAAACACTGGTGATAGGAAAGCCATTAATGTCATGCTAACAATTTTCTTTTTACAAGAAAGGCAAAACAAACAACAAAAAAGAAAGAAAAAAACACAAAGCACGCTAACAAAAATAATGAAATGAATGAAAAATCTAGGGCAACGCATAAATGCAAAACATGCTGGAGCTTCAGCTACTGGGATCATCAACAAATAAATAAGAGCACATCAAAGCATGCACACACACACACACACACACACACACACACACACACACACACACATACTCCCACATACAGCCTCATGCCTCTATAGAATTGCATATCACGATATCTAATTTTACAAATACATGCACCAATTTATAAGACTGGAATAAAGGAATTTGCATAACAGCGTGTAAAGTTGTAGAAACACTCATACTACCGCATTTATTTATTTATTTATGCAGTTGTGTGTGTGTGTGTGTGTGTGTGTAAAGTTGTAAAATGTATTTGTAATACGATCTCATTCTGCAAAAAACATGTTCTAGTCTACAGATTCAATACACAAAGTGTTTTTAAAGTTTATGAGTTCGCGTGTGTGTGTGTGTGTGTGTGTAAGTGAGTGAGTCTGGCGCGAAATTGCTGAAAGTAAAAAAAATGCTAGAAAACGTTGCAAATCCATAGAGTTTCGTAGTTAAAATATGTAGAACTAGTTTTGTACTTTTTGTAAGCACAAGAGTCAGATTTAATAAAGCAGTTTCGATTTTTAATTTTTAATTTTTTTTCCTGGAAACAAGTTTAATGAGAGTTGCCATGTTAGTGTGCCTGTGAGAGTGTGTGTGTGTCTCTGAAAGTTTTATAATGATGTAAAAATATTTGTTTAAAATTTAAATATTATATACCCTTCACCAAAAATAAAGAGGATATTGTAGTTTTTTCGTTCCAAATACCATATCCACAATATTCATGAGGTCGCATTATAAATTTTTATATATATTTTTCGTCCTTATGAATAAAGAAATAGAAGAAGCGATGTCCGTCTGTCTGTACGTGAAACCCGTTTTGCGAAATAACCAGGAAAAAGGTTTTCACATCGGTCTTGAACTAATATATCAGGATTTGATCAACACAGATTGGTATTAAAACCTTCGAAAACAAAAATACTGTTCCAGGGCTGGAAAATCGCAGCTTCTTTTTTTGGTAAGTAAAAGTACCCTACTAAAACAATTTTTTTTATCTCTATTAATTAAGCATTATTTTAATTTTAGAAAGCAATAAATTGGTATTGAAAATCAGTAAAATCAAAAAGATGGTTCCAGGGCTGGAAAATTTAACCTCCTTCTTGGTATATAAAATTAACTAACTAGAACTAATTTTGTCTTTAGTGCTTAAAAATATTTTTATATATTAAAAATAAATAAACTTCTGCTGACTTAAATCAGAATGATGATTGCAGAGCTGGAGAGATTAAATTTTCAAATTAACTAACTAAAGTCAATTTATTACTTTTTTAATTACAGATATTTGATATTTTAGAAAAAAATAATTTGGTACTGAAAATGAGCAAATCAAAAATATGTCTCAAAAATATATTTTTTTTATTTTTTATTAATTAAGCATTATTTAAATTTTTGAAATAAATAAATTGGTATTGAAAATCAGTAAAATCAAAAATATGGTTCCAGGGCTGGAAAATTTAACATATTTCTTCTTATATAAAATTAAATAACTAAAAATAATTTTAGCTTTATTTCTTAAATATATTTTATATTTTAGAAAGAAATAAATTGGTAAAATATACGTTCCAGGGCTGGAAAATTGCTGCTTCTTTTTTGGTAAGTAAAAGTACCTAACTAAAATAAATTTATTTATCTCTATTATTTAAGCATTATTTTAATTTAAGAAAGAAATAAATTGGTATTGAAAATCAGTAAAATCAAAAATACGGTTCCAGGGCTGGAAAAGTTAACCTTTTTCTTAATATATGAAACTAACTAACTAGAACTAGTATTGTTTTTGTTACTTAAACTTATTTTACATTTTAAAAAGAAATTAATTTGCTACTAACAATCAGTTAAATCAGAAAGATGGTTCCAGAGCTGGAAATATTATATTTTCATTGTACAAAAGTAACTAACTAAATATAATGTATTTCTTTACTACTTACACATATTTGATATTGTAGAAAGAAATATGTTGGTAAGAAAATAAGGATATCAAAAATATGTTTCCAGGGCTGGAGTTATGAAACTTTTTTTTGGTATATAAAAGTAACTAAATAAAACTAGTTGTTTCTCTTGATTAATAAAGCATATTAAAAAAAATAAATTGCTATTGAAAATCAGTAAAATCAAAAAAGGTTTCAGGGCTGGGAAATTTAACATTTTGTATATGAAATTTGTATATGAAACTAACTAACTAGAACTAATTTTGTCTTTATGCCTCAGACATATTTTATATTCTAGAAATAATTAAATTCGTACTGAGTACTGTTATATCAGTACGATGCTTCCAGAGCTGGAGAGATTACATTTTCACGGTATAAAAATAACTATTAACTAAACATAATTTAGTTCTTTATTAATTGCACATATTTGATATTGTAGAAAAAAATAGTTTTGTACTAAAAATTATCAAAGCAAAAATATATTTCCAGAGCTGGAGAAATGAAACTTTTTCTGGTATATAAAAGTAACTAAATAAAACTAAAAATTTTATCTCTCAATTAATTTAAAATATTTTATATTTTGGAAATAAATAAATTGAAACATACTCGTACAATCGGGTAAAATCGGAAACATGGTTCCAGACCTGTAAATATTAAATTTTCTTAGAAAAAAAATTTAAGCTAATTTTTTCGCTTTATTAATCACACATATTTTATATTGTAGAAAAATAATAATTTTAATTGAAAATCAGTACAATCAAAATAATGGTTTCAGGGCTGGAAAATTTAAACTTTTTTATGCATATAAAATAAACTAAGCAAAACTCAATTCTTTTCTTTTAGAAAAAAAAAACAAAGAGGTATTGATTATCAGCAAAATTGGAAGGACAGTTCCAGAGCTGGAAAATGTAACCTTTTTGCATAAAAAGATTTAGCTAAAGCTTTTTTTAATTAAAAATTTTTTATACAAAAGAATGAAATAAAATATAAAAATAAAAAATAATAAAAGAAATTCCACCAATATGCTTGTGGCTTTTTACATGACATGTACTATAGGCTTTAGAAAGACGGTTTCAGAGCTGGACAACTTTTTGTACAAAAATATGTAGCTAAAACTTTTATTTTTTTCTTTACTAATTAAAAATTTTTTTATATATCAAAAAAAAAAATAAATTGGTATTATTGAAAATATGCCAAGTTAAAACAAATTTTTTTGAGCACAAGAGTCAGATTTAAGAAAGCAAGTTTCGATTTTTAATTTTTTTTTTCTAGAAACAAGTCTTATAGGTGTTAGTGTGCCTGAGTGTGTGCGTCTATTTCATATAATTTTATTGTTAAATTTATTTATTACACAGTGTTTTCAGTTTGAATAATTTTTTGTAATACATAATTATTTTCATAAAAGGCTGGTATATATGTATTATCTCAGCTGTAAAGACTCAGCCAAGGGCTCATAAAAGTTTTATAAACGCTTGCATGTTGAAGCAATTAATTTGCAATTTACTTAATTCTAAAAAAAAATAATATAAGAATAATTTTAACTTGCTCCCTAGCCGTTAAAGAAAAACTCTAATATTTTTTTTGTTGTAAGCAGGTGTTAAAGAAAGTCAGCAATTAAACACCTTTACATAATTTATTTACATTTTTTTGAGCTTAAGACTTAATACTATTTATATATAGTGATTTAAAAAGAAATATCTTAACAGTTTTATAACTTTCACTAGACCTCTAATAACAGCAGCAAACTTCACTTAACTACTTTTGTGCATGTGTGTGTGTGTGCGTGTATTTCCGTTTTCTTTTTCTTTAATGACACATTAGGAGCTCAAGCGGAAAATTGCTTTTGACAAATTCATTTAAACACTCAGGCAGTTTCCCTGCTGCTCCAGCCTTGTGAATATGTGACGCCTTAAATACCGACTAAAAGTCTAAAACAAAATATCGGTGTTTGCCTTTTAGTTTAGTTTTTATATTTTTACTTTCCGCACTAAAGAACTTAATTATTGTCCTTTAGTATGAAATCAAGATTTTTATCGTTTTAAATAGGCAAACACGAAAATAAATACACACACACACACATCAATACACTAACACTGGTGCACACACGTGCACACATACACACACACACGCTCACACGCTCACTTAAAAATAGCCAAATGTTAGCAATAATAGCAAACAGGAAAAATGTGTTACATTATGGCCACAAAGAAACATCCTCATAAATCAACATGCTGCTTCTTTTCAAGCTCCATGATTAAATAGCAACAAAAACAATAGACAAAAACAAATTCGAAATAATCATAAAACACACATACCGGAAATACACCCAATAAGTAAGTACTTGCTGCTGCTGCCTTGGTTAGAAAAAAATTTATTTATTATTTCTTGTTTTTTGTTGCCGAAGTTTTCAATATTCATATATAAAGAAGTATTTTTTGTTTGCTGATCTAAGATAATATTTTTAAAACCCTTAATCAAATATTTTATATGTCTTGTTGGCTTATTGCTGCTGTTGGAATTTGCTAAATCGAGGCCATAAATGTATTTAATTACTTGGTTTTTTGATATGCACTCACTCATACATAAATAATGCCTATTTGATTAATATTTGTGATTCAAACGTGAAATATGATAAATAAAATTTCTTTGTCATTTGCAAGTTTGAGGAATTTCTATTTATATAATTAAATTAATTAGTAAAAAGGAATGATATAATAGACTTGGAATAAATAATTTAGAATAATCTCTAATTTTTATTAAGCTTAACAAAAGCAAAATATTTTCCCTGAATAAGCCTTATTAAGGAGTGGCGAAATATAGAAATATATAAAAAAAATTTTTTTTATAAAAACAGGAGGCCCTAAGCTTAATAAAAATTTGAGATTATTATAATTACTAAATTCAGTAAAGTGTGACTTTGACTCGCAAATGAAGGGTTTTGTACGGCGTTTGTTTCTATTTGGCGACTTTTTTCAGTTTTTGGTGTTTTTTTAGTATTGACGCTTTTTTTTTTGGTTTAAGACTTTTTTTTCCTTTTGGCGATTTTTTCCAGTTTTTGGCGATTTATTCGGTTTTTGGCGATTTTTTCGGTTTTTGGCGATTTTTGTTTTTTTGCAATAAATATTTTAATTTTAGCAATTTTTTTAGCTATGGCGCTTTTTTAATTTGGCAAGTTTTTGCTATTGACGGTTTTATTTTATTTTCTTTTATTAAAATTTTAGAAAATAAATATAAACATCGCTTGGCCATCCCTGAAACGTCCTGCTTAGCTACACATCTTGAGTATTAAAAAATTGACGAATATCTAAGCTCGATGTGAAAAAGAATTTTAGAGTTACTAGAAAGAAATAAATTCAATAAAGTGCGACTAGTATATTTTCAAAAGTTTTTTAAATTTTTGGCGATTTCTTTTGAAATTTAAGCTTTTTATTTTTGGCATTTTGTTTTCGTTTTGAAGATTTTTTAAGCGTTTTGTTTAATTTTGGCGACGTTTCGCTATGGCATTTTTTCAATTTTGGCGTTTTTTTCGTTTTAACGATTTTTCTCGGTTTTGGCGATTTTCGTTTGTGTTTTTTAGAGTGCATTATTTTGGTTTGAGCGATTTTTTTACTTTTAGTGCTTTTTTCGTTTGGCGATTTTTTTTGCTTAAGCGATTTTTTAGTTTTGGCGTTTATTTTCATCTTACCGATTTTTTTTTGTTTTTTGGAGATTTTTTTACTTTTAGTGTTTTTTTTTTAATTTTGACGACTTTTCGCCATGGAATTTTTTTAATTTTGTTTTTTTTTTTTCGTTTGACAATTTTTTCGGTTTTGGCGTTTTTTGTTTGTTTATTTACTGTACATTATTTTGGTTTAGTGATTTTTTTACTTTGAGTGCTTTTTTCGTTTTGGCGTTTTTTTTTTTTTAAGAATTTTTTTTTTATTTTGACGTTTTTTTAGTCTCACCGATTTTTTTAGTTTTTTGGCGATTGTTTTTTACTTTTGGTGATTTTTTTTTGCACATAAGCAATTTATTTAATTTTGGGTGATATTATTCATGTTGGTGACTTTTCGCCATGGCATCTTTTTAATTTAGGCGTTTGTTTTCGTTTTGACGATTTTTCTCGGTTTTGTCGTTTTTTTTTTGTTTGTTTTTTTCACAGTGCATAATTTTGGTTTTAGCGATTTTTTTAGTTTAAGTGCTTTTTTTGTCTTGGCGTTTTTTAACATTTTTTTTTTAATTTTGGCGTTTTTTTCGTCTCAGCGATTTTTTTGTTTTGGAGACTTTTTTTTGTATTTTGGTAATAATTTTTTTAATTTTTTTGGTGAATTTTTTACTTATGATGATGTTTTTGCGTTTAAGCGATTTATTTTTTTTTTTTGATATTTTTTATTGTAGCGTTTTTTTATCATTTTGGCAATTTTTCGCTATGGCATTTTATGAATTTTGGAATTTTTTAATTTTAACGTTTTTGAAAATTTGAAGAGTTTGCCTCTTACGGGTTCCAATATAAAGCCAGTTGTGAAAATAACATTAATTGATAAGAAACCCTTTAATTTTGGTTTTTTTTTTAATTTCAGAGCTTATTAATGGCCTGTTTCACAATAACGAAAGAAAACTTTCCACTGAAAATTTATATTGAAAACAACAATAAAATATGAAAATTTGTTTTTGTTTTCAATATAAATTTTAAGTCGAAAGTTTTCTTTCGTTATTGTGAAACAAGCCATAAGTTTTAAAATTTCAAAAGTCTGTATATAATTTTCTGTGTATATGACAACATGTTCCGCTACTCACTTAAGAACATCCTTTAATATTTAACTGTCATTTAGTTGTTGTTGTAGCGGTCAAAGCCTTACATGTTCTGTGAAAATTTCAGGTTCATAGCTCTTACAGTTCTCGAGACAGTGACAGGCAAACAAACAGACAGACGCACATCGTACGTTAACAACAGGCTTCCTTTTCACCGGGAGGCTTATGATGTTATTTAAGTAAACCCTTCATATTTCTTATTTGAAATTAACTTAAAATTCAGCATATTGTTAATGCTCAATTTGCTGGAACTTTACAACCAACCCGTCTGCTTCTTTTCATCTTAAGTATCAACTTTAGTTTTATGCCGTCATTCCATTTAACTTATTTTTAACTTTTTTCTCCCACCCGTTAAACGAGGAAGCAGTCAGCGGTTAAAAAATATTGTCTATATCATATAAAAGTAAAAGAGCAGTTGAAAGTTTTCTAACTTTAAAGATGTCTGTTGTAGTTCTACAATGTTGCATGGAGTTTTTTTTCATCAATGTTGGCTAAAATCACCGACCTAGTTTAATTAAAAGTAAAATTTCCCACAAAAAAATAAAAAATAAAATGTCAGCAGTGACAAAAGCAAAAGAAAACAACCAACTCACTGTCAGCAGGCAGTATACGAGTAGTTAGTATGAAGTAAGTTACAGTTTTGAGCCATAAATGTTAATGTCACCAACACTAAAAAAAATAATAATAGAAGAAAGAAAATGAAAACAAAAACATTTTCGGAAAAAACACTCAGTAGAAAATCTAGCAAGGACATTTGCAGAAAAAATAATTTATATTGCATTCGATTACTAAATTAAAAAAAATCAAATAATATTTTTATTGAAATTAAAATTAGTAAAGCCAAATACCGAACTTCGTAAAAATTTAATAAAATGAAAAGTATATTTCTTCGTATTAAAATAATGTGTAATAATCAAACTAAATACAATGTTAATACTTAAAATCAGATTAAAAATCATAGTCGAAACAAAGAATACTTTAGATATAATTTAAAACCAGTCGAAACAAAGAATACTTTAAATTTAATTTAACACCAGTACTTTGTATGGTAATACTGGTTTTAAGTTCTTAAAGTGTACTTTATTTTGACTGTGAATATGTGCCATGTTTGTTAAAAAAAACCTTCCAATTATTATAGCTATGCTATTTATTGCGCGATACAGGAGTTAGAACGTGATTTTCGTAACAAAAATAATCGACACTGTTACAGTTTTAATTTTATATTTGTTTTGATTTCTTTGTACTTAAAAGCAGAGTACGAAAATAAACGAAACCAATTGTTAGATTTCGTTTTGTTTTGTTCTTTTTGAAGTGAGTGAAACAAAAACTAAACAAAAACAATGAGAACGATTGCTCAATTTGTTTTTGTATTGTTTTTGCACATAAGCACAAACCAGAGAAAAACCGCCACCGGCCACAAACAAAACATTAATTTAATCGGATATTTACCCCATGTTTCTACAACCCACCTGTGGAGTCGACTTGTCTAAAAAATTTTATGAAAATCACTCAAAAGTATTAGTGGTACGGTAGTCAATCATCCGCTTTGTGGAAACTAAAAGAAAAAGTAATTGAGATTAAGCCCAGAGCTGTTTTTGAGTATTAAGATTGATGCCTTTTACTTAAAATCCACTTATGTCGACTTAAGCACCTTTTTCTTTTTGCCACAGGAGTGGTTTGTTTTTCATTTTGCCCTTTAATTACTCTAAGCAAGTTGTAGAAAGAGAGAACGCATCAAAGGCACATTTTTGTTGTGAACTTAAATTCTTATTTAAGGCGGTTTAGCTGCCTTTGTTTATGCTTGTAATTCTCAATAATATGTTGAGAGTTTTTCTATAAGTACATGGAGTTTATTTTTAGATTTTTTTTTTAAATTAGTGGTTGGAGTTTGATCTGTTTTTTAAGCAGAACCAATAGGATCATGGAACTAGTGGACAGGAATGAAATCTGAGAGTGAGAAGGTAATCTTCTACACAAGGACACAATGTCAAATTCAAACTTGTTAGTGATTTTAGGAGAGCCCTTAACTTGCTTATGGACAAATATAATGCCAGACTATACTGGGTTCCAGATCCAGAGAGCGATGCGGGCGGTAGCTTTGCTACTGGCAGGGCCTCCCTTGCCGGTAAGGTCAATGAAGAGCATCTGAAGCTAACAGCAATCCAAAACATTAGAAGACTTATCCGGCTGGTATCCTACTAGACGTCCCGGGATGTAGGCAAGAAATTTCGCTTAGAAGTCCGCCGATCTCAGAATTATATTTCTGAAGGCCAGACTGATGGCTACAACTGACAGTGCCAGTACCAGTCTAGGATGTTATGGATTAATAACCCGTACTTCCGAATTTTACTCAATGATTAATGAAATCGAATTTTTACGGCCCTATGTTCCTCCTAGGAACAAATGGATTAAATATATGTTGGGTTCCTGGTCGCAACAGTATTGAGGGAAAATGAAATTGCCGATGAGCTGGCAAGAATACGGTCGGCGTTAGAGAATGGAATATATGACAGATCGGTGAAGTTACCGATAGGTCATTCCTACAGGAAACTCAGTAATTGGGTAGAAAGCAGGAACAACCGTTCATGGTGAAGTAGGGAAATCTGGGAAAAACTTAACTCAACAAGATCCAAACTGCTACTTCATATTAAGAGGAAGTAGATGCGAGTCGTGATAGGCGCTTTGGATGACGGCTGCTTGGTCAGAGCAAGAGCAAGAGTAAGCATTTAGGAAACTGACACTCCAGATTTCTGTAAGATGTGCGGGGATGAACAGGATGCAGAAACCATTGAACATATCATCTGGCATTGCCCGAAGCGGCAACGTCATAGGCTCAGATAGCTCAGCAGACGTTTCCATGAGAGCATTAGAGATATCGGTAAGTGTAAACTGAAGGATATCAGGGGCTTCCTCATGGGAGTTCGGTGGCTCAGTGGCGGGTAATAGGCGCACTGAGCGTTAAATATTGTTAATAACGGGTCAAAAGAAGACAGTCACAATGGACCCAACTGGGTCTCCGAGTGGAGGTGCGTTCTAGCACCACCCTTCCTAACCACACTTAAGCAGAACCAAAATATATATAAACCTGCTTAAAGGGAAAAAAATTAAATTAAACAAATCTTTTTATCAGCCATTTCACAGAGTTCAATTCCGTTCGCAATCGGAATTCAATCCACCCCATTTTTGTGGGAGATGGTGTCTAAAAAAGAAAACTAAAATACGGAAATTTGTCAGGTGTGCACAGACTGTGGGAGGCGGTGGTATGCTCCGGCTAGGGCTTAGCATTTTGAGGTTTATTCAATTCCGATTCCGAACGGAATTGAACTCTGTGACATGGCCGTATATTAAGTTTTAAAATTCGCTATCGTTTCTGTTTATCAAAATTAATGTTTAGCTTGTTCAGTAAAATATTGTTAGGCAAAAATACTCGAACAAACCTACTAAATGCAAATGTTTTCATAAAAAAACAAATATTTTATAAACTCAAAGAGCGATAACAAGCTGATTCGGGCACGTTTTTTCAGTTTGAGGTTATGGCATTCGATATCGAACTATATTATTACATTGTCCATTTGATCAGTTCCAATAAGCTGTAGGATAATTATAAATGCTTCCCTTATAATAATGTATAATAAAATTTAACTTTCCAGCTATAATTTTCTACTTGGCCTTATACTGCATGTAAATAATTTACATAAATTTGGCGAGCAAAGTATGCACTTGATTTTCAGAATTGTATATTTGGAATGCTGTTTGCCCTTTCATTAGTGGCTGTAGAAATTAATGATTATGAGCGTTGTGCTTTTTGTTAAAAATTTCTGTCATTTGCCTGCTTAATTTTGCATAATTTATACTCCTCAAAATAATATGTGCAAATAACTCGAAGCATTAATTATGTAGCAAACACCCGTCAATGACAATCACTCCGACATTGTTGTACGTGCAGTAGTAGTCATCATCATCTCGAGCAGCAACATTTTCACAACAATCAACATCATCATTTTCGTTCGCTGACAATGAGCTGTAATAATCAGTGGCATTTATCTTGTGCAGAGGTTGTTACGAATGCATAAATATGTTGGTGACTGCAGTGGATTTGTGCTTGTTAATGTTGTTGGCAATATTTTTTTTTGTTAAAGCTCCATGGACTTATAGTTTAATGTAAATATATTAAAATTAATGGTTCGTACTCATGTGCAATAGTTTTTACATCTCTCTCTCTCTCTCTACACATAAATAAGAACGATAAACCTAAAATCGCTTGAACTGGCCTATGAAAAAATTTTCAGGCATCTTCTATGAATCGTGAGGAATCCTCCTACATTAGGGTTGGAGGAATTGAGATCTGGTGTGATGGGATACTTAAGGCTTTTTTTTAACACAACACAATTCGCGAAGCGATTAGCTTGTCGGCGGAAAACATCCAGGGTCTTTGACGGGAATCGAACCCACGACCATTGGACTGAGAGGCTTGGATCGCTAGTACTCAGCCACAGGGGCACTCATACAATAACTCATAGAAAAACATAATTTCTTAACATCTGACGGTAAATTCTGAAGTTATAATGAACACTTTAAAAAGGCCACTCCTACACGCAAAGAAAAGATATGGTTGTAAAATGGTTGAGAAAACTATATTATGTTCACTGAAACAAATGTGTGGTTGTTGAAAACTAGTTATTGTTATTTTAAACATTAATGTTTGAATTTAATAATAACATTATTATATTCATAGAAAGTGTGATATGGTTAAAGTTTAACAATATAGTTTTGTTAATAATGTATGACTATATTAATTTGTATTATTGTGTAAAAATAATATGATGCAAATAACAATATAATGTTATCCAAAACCATACTATGTTAAGTTTTTAAAAAAATCTTTTTCAGAAACATCTTCTGTCAGTTCAGTGTTTCGTTTGTAAGCTATCGGTAGTGCACGCGTGGTGTTAAATAAATAAAAAAAGGTATAAACAAAAGGGTAGATAAATAAAAATAATATGTACATATGTATGTATGTATGTATATGTAAGATAACATTTCTATACATACATACATACATTTTCTTTCAATAATATTAATTTATTTTTATTTCGGATTTACCGCACAGCTGTTTCAAACAAAAGATTTGCCAATAAAAATATGATTAAAAAACAAAATATAATTATTACATAAAATAATACTATGGTCGTATTTAACAATATTAGTATAATATTAGAACATGGTGTGGTAGGTACCAATTATATTTTAGTCACATCTACCAATAGTGTTGTGTTATTTACAATAATAAGATTGGGTATAACAAAGTTAATTGTTTTTGTAGATAATATTATTATTAACTCAGAAAATAATATTATTTGAACTTTGCTTTTGCCATTGACAATAATATGATTTGACTGCAACCATATAATTCAATCATAGTATGTTGCTGTTTGATTATGGTTACCTCCACCATATTTTTTCTTTGCGTTTATGTTCGGCAAGAGTTAGTATTGGCTGAACGTCCTGGGTTCGAGCCCGGTCACGACAAAGTCATCAACTAACATAACTTTGGATTTTTCTGCGTGTATTAGTGTCCTTTTATGATAGTTGTTGTAGAAAAGTTCAAGTGATGAAGACATAGACACTAGTAGTCACTTAACTACACCGGCTTTAGCGTATACGTGCCCTAATGTAACATTAGAGTGCCCTCCTTCTTCAGTATTGTGTAGCAAAAATCATTGGCGAAGTAAAATAACAAATAAAAAGGCTACTAAACACTAGTGCTGGGATATTATCGATATTTTCTACTATCGATAGATCAGAGTTCACTATCGATACCATCGACTGAATGTGTGTACTTGAGAAAGAAAGATATAACTAATTTTTTATCGGGTTAAAGTTAGTTTTTTTATCACTTTATTGAAAGTATATGGTCGTATGCTTATTTTAATATGTATGTATGTATCTGCGAACATTATTTCAGGTGACAGTTCTTGCAAAATTGTGCTGATGTCTGTTGAAATTTTTTTAATACACCTCACGTTTCAAAAGTGCATTTTAAATAATATCGATGTCGTTATTTTTTCTAACGATATTTTAAAACTATCGATAGTACTATCGACAGTATCCCAGCAATACTAAGCACAGCTTTGAAAATTTAATACGCCTTATTGACACCAGAGGCGCTGCAACTCTGTTTTACTAAAAAAAGAAAGATGTAAAAAAGTAGAGTTGTAAAAAAATTAAGCTTTCCTCTTTATCACCACCCGTCCTCTCTATCACTATTCCTTTCCTAAAGAAGGTAATTATGCCTGAGTGTTATTCTTATTCTTTAAAAAAAAAAAAAAAATTAATTGTTTTTCGAAATTACTTTGCAATAATACTTCATTCGAAGATGTAGGGCGCGTTATATTTTTATTATTATTATTTTTTGCCTGTAAGGTGGAGCGCTCCCCAGTAAAAAAAATTGGAAGTCATTCTAAAGGAACTACATTTTCATTGCTTCCAAAAAATCGATATTTTTAATTTGCCGATAGTTAGTAGAAAACCAAGTAGAATTTTATTTTAGTCATACAAAACCTTGTAATTCCTCTATAGTTTTAGAAACTACTCACCAGAATTTTTAAAAAATCGATTTTTTTGAAGAAACTTATGAACTAATTTTGGTCTAAAATTTTAAAGTTATTTGCTTAAATTTACATGAAAATACTGTTTCGCGCTTAAATTCCTATAAAAAGAAAATAATTGTTAAAATAGGTAACTATTAACCATTTTTCCTAGATGAAAATATTAACATAGAACACAAAAAAGGAAATTTTTCGTAAAATCGCTTCCAATTCGGTGACCAGGCATCGAAAAAGAGAACTTCTTGCAATGACAACCCTATGTAAAAATCATTAGATCGGATCGAAATTTGCACTACTTCCAGATCGCAAACTCTACATTTACATGACTTTTTTGGAGTGTCTTTTTTTACTGGGTCTAGTTGAGAGTGTATGCGTGCAGTTACGCTTCCCATACCTGGAAAACTGCTGTAGTGCAGCTAAAGTGAGGATGCAAATGAGTTACAAACTTTGCCAAAACCACTTCTAGTAGTTGTGCTAAGTCAACTCTTTTATATCACCTTGTTTTAAAAAATAATTAGAAAAATTCTTTTATTTTAGTTGCAAGACAAATTTCATGACTTCAAGTCTAAAATGCACTTTTGTCTAATGAACACTAAATTCTTTTCTTGCGAAGTTAAAAACCTACTTTTACTTTTACTTTCGATAGCTACAGGTGGTTGAGGTTATGTGCCTTAGCAACATGTTTCCAGCAACATAATGTTGACGCATGCCAAGCTAAAGTAACTAACAACAAGAATCTCTCCCTCTCTCTCTCTCTTTATCACATCCATAAAAACATAATGAAGTTTATTATAATATAAAAGCTGCCGTTTCCACAAAATTAAATATATCATTTTCGAAAATAAAAACATAATTAATTTTATTTTAATGCAATTATTTTAATACAAACAACTACAATTAGAGATCCATTTTGTATAAATCCTGGCAGGTGTGTTTTATTCAATTTATCTTATTTGATGACATGTATAAATATGTATGTGCAGAGCCATACAATGACAATATTATTTAGTGAAATTAATAGAATTGTAACATCTAGTAAAATGCTTGAAAGTATTTACATGTTATTCCATAGATGATAAATCTATGTAATGTATGCATGTGTTTGTGTTGTTCAAAAACTTTCTTTGTATTAGTGATACATTTTACAAAGTTTAACAGGTATGTGTGTATGTACATACATACATACATATGTATGTATGGATGCAAAAACGGTATTTAGCAGCAACTTGTTTGTGTACTTGTTCTCATTCACTAATAAACTTCAGTAGATTTATGCACTTCTCATTAATAACGTATTAAACGTATGTGTGTGTGTGTGCGTGTGTATGTGTATGTGTTGCGTATGCTGCTGTAGAAACTGTAATCTTTTTCTTTCTAATTAACTATGTATCAGTAAGTCTATGAGAATGAAGTATTCCTGCAGTTTCGCAATCGTCTCAGGTTAAAAAAAAATAAATAAATAAAAAACAGCTGGTGCCAAGTCATTAGAAGTAATCTATGGGAGGGAGGCAAATGTGTTTCCTAGCATTAAGAGTTGTAATAAAAAGCTATATAGGTCGTATTGAAACTATAAAAATCTTGTTATCTTAGAAACAGAATACTTAGAATCAAGGGGGCTAATTTAGAAACCGCAGGAATGTGCTTGTTTGTTTCTGTGTTACAAATGCTGAGGTGATGAAAGTTGCTTGTGCTAAATAATTAAGGGGCGTAGGGATATTTTGTATACATAAAAAAATTTAATGCAGAAATGAAATGCATTAATTGATTTCTTCTATCAAGTACAATGGTATTAAAACTAATTAATGACATGAAATAATATGGGCACCAAAACTTTAGAAAAGTAAATGTACTATTTCTATTTAATTCGGCGATATTCAGTTAGGTAAAAGTTTTTTCACACTGACATGGTTTTAATAAAAGTTGGTTTTAACAACTGCTTTTACCATACAAAACTATTTTGCTAAAACCAACTTAAAACCCCTTTTTGGAATGATTTAAGTTGCTTTTATAAAATGCAACCTTGTGTTCGTTATGCTAAATTCAGTGCTGCCAAGTTAAAATGATAATGCAGCATCTGATAATGTCAGTGTTACCAGCTTAGGGGACTTGTCCCCAAATTGGGGATTTTTTGCGATTACGCATGAAAATTTCGTAATGGGAATCTGGGGATTTATTGGGTATGATAACCAAATTTTAGGGGATTTTTTGGGAATTTTATTTTTATAACTGTTGGTAAGAAGAATGATTTTTGAACTAAGAAATATGCGTCTGCCAAGTCTAAAAATTTGTGTTTTTGTTC
This sequence comes from Tachina lurida, assembly GCA_944452675.1. NCBI lineage: Eukaryota > Metazoa > Arthropoda > Insecta > Diptera > Tachinidae > Tachina > Tachina lurida. The sequence continues at coordinate 12,837,177 of OX101753.1, forward strand.
ATAGTGAATGTTTTCTAATAAAGAAGAATAATGAAGGCAGATTAACCCATAATGAACACTACCAAAACAAAAATACGTAACAAAATGTAATATGACTTGTTGTTGAAAGCACTTCTTAGAACAAACACACACTTTAAAAATAATTCAATTTGTTGTCACAAATTTAATCCTTCTGCTGAAATGCTAAAGCTTTTTATTACAAGTACTACGTACAGCAAAGTTCGAATCTAAAGTTTTTGAAATGGTAAACTTTGGTTAAATATTTTTTTATACTTGTGTATATTAAACTATGTGCAATTTTTTCTTTACAAGTTTTATAAGTACAAATTAAATTAATATGAAGAATAAATATAGCTATCGATACAAATGAATTTTATTGAATAAATATATTTTTTTTTGTTATAATTTTTTGAATAAAATTAAAAATTTCTTATTTTTTTCACAAAAGAAAAAATTTTAATAAGAACACTAAATTTGGGAATTTTTGGGGATGACAAATCAAAACTTGGGGATAAGCTCTGGAAAAAAACTGGCAACACTGGATAATCTTTATGCTAGTCAGTCACACACGAGCATAATTGTGCTCGCATAACATGCCAGAGAGCCGAAGAGAGTGGCTTTTAGTTGGCATAATTTATCAACCAGCTACAAACTCGCATTAAGGCCGTTTCACACTATAATACAAGTATTAATACTTTTGTGGAAAATGCAACTCTGACATGTTGAGTTGTTATTGTCTTTTGAAATTTTTGAAACAGAAATTAGATTAGGGATGCATTTTCGTCAAAAGTATTAATACTTGTATTATAGTGTGAAACGGCCTTTAGCAGCACAAAACCATTAAAAATTAGTCCCGTCTGTGAAAGGCCAAGAAGAGTAGGTACCGATTTAGAGATTTTCAACTTAAAAATGGATACAGCCGTTTTGTACGGAAAACAATAACATATTTTCATTGACCTTCATTGAAAGTAAAAATAGATGATATGACTGATATCCATATGCCTACAAAAAAAAAGGTTTAGCTTATAATATAATTGAGCATTTTTTATATACAATAACTTTATTTCCAAGCAGTTCTTAAGATTCTATAAGTAGTTCCATAATTTTTTCGAATGTTTATTTACAAGATATAAAATAATTTCCATTTTAGACCACATCTGATTTATTCATACAAATAAAGACGGCTGTTGTACAGTTTGTCAAATAAGTGTTACAAAAAGCACAAAAAATACAGCAACAAATACACTTATTTCTATCACAGATTATTTTTTTATTTTTAGTAAATTTACTAGACAACCTGTTGTTAAAATCTGAATTTATCAAACTTGCAGTCTCAACGCAAAATCAGCTATTTATGGTTTTAATATTTTTTAACTTTAGGTATTAAAACACTATAAGCAAACAGTCAAGTCAAGCATGTTCAGACATAATCATGAACATTCATGCCCGACGCATTTTTCAATTCGCGAAATATTTTGTGATTACAAATAAAACTTAAATAATAACTAACAATTAGGCCTTATGATCTAATTCAGTAAAAAGATTTAGGACTTTTTTCTTTGAAAATATTTTTTAATGCTGATTTTTTATTTCTCTAACTCATTTGCTTCAAAACTAGTTGTTGTCTTTTACAGTGAAAATAAAAATATAATATATGTTGTATATATACGTCTCACGGCACTGACTGCGCTGGTCTTGAAGCAACACCCCTTCTCTACCTTATTTCACACAGGAATGACTCTGCCGACGCTCACTGTATATACAACAAATATGACTCTCTGATTTTACTTTTCTTTTACAGTACTTGACTTTTAAAAATAGACAACTCAACTGTAGACTGAACTGTAGACAACTGAGCTTCCAGCGTCGCCCTCTTTATATTTCTCACAAATATTCCAGAATATGTCAGCAATGTCTAGAAAATCTCAGCAGCTTCTCTTAAATATATTTGTTGTTTGTTTGTATGTAAATTATTATAAGAAATTTATGGTGGTTGTTGTGCTGTATGAACAATGTTCGTGTTTGTATGGATGTGTATCACTGAACAAGCAGAAGTTATGCAATTATTGTTGTTGCTTTAGTTCTTTTTGTTTGCTTTATCATCTGCTTGTATGTGTATTTAGTTCTCTGACTAAATTATTCTGGATAATTCCAATTAACGGCCTGCCCACGATATCATCAGACATCGATCGATCGAGAACTTGTATTGCAAACAACAATAACTTTAGAAAATTTGTTGTTGTTTGCAATGCAAGTTGTCGATCGAACGATTTCTCGTGACATCGTGGGCCAGGCCGTAAATGTTTTTAGGAGACATTTGCATTGCAAACAACTGCGATGTAGCCAATCCACACACCTTTTTAAGTGCACAGGCTGACTTTTTAGTACAAATTTGTAAAAAACCATAGTTGCATCACCAAGTTCTACTAGATTCTAAGTGGACTTTGAGAAAATCTAGTCTGGAGGTAGATTTCGATTTGTAAGGGAACTCTACTAGATTTTACTACACTTTTACTTCTATTGACAACGGTTTTATTGAAATCCTTTGAATACAATTTACATAAGTAATGTGAAATATTTTAAACAACAAAAAACGTTTAACATAATATCGCACAAGCTGTAGTACTTCAACACTATTTTCTTAATGTGATTAAAAACCTTGTTCAAAGACAATCTCTTTTAGTAGTATTACTTTGCTTCAACAACTTCATTTTAAGGATTTGTTATTTACACGTATTAAGAATATTTAACACAAAAAACAACAGCATAATGTAAGGAAATTTCTAGAAGGTTTTATTACACTTGCAAGATAATATTTACTTCTTGGTGTTGGCAATAAAAAATAATCAAGAATAAACGAGGACAAATAATTTTTTTTTTTATTTTTGCGTTGTACTCGTATAATGAAAATTAATTTTTATTTGAGTAGAAATTTTATGAAACTGCGGGAGCTGAATGCAAATTTATAGCAAGTCCAATATCTTGCTACAGAAATTGCAATTACATTAATTAATTGCATTTGGGTAGCTTTTTGAAAGCTTTGCTTTGAAGGGGCGAAGTTGTGACTTGTCATTAATTAAAGCAAAAAAAAAAAAAAAAAAGAGAAAGGATAAAAAATAAAAGCATTAAAGAAACTGTAAAATTTTTATTGAAAGGGGTTGAAGTTATAGTTTAATTAATAAAAAGAAAATTTCTCGACAACAGCAGCGCAGAAAATTTGCAAGTGACATTTTGTATTAATTTTAAGAGGGCATAATAAATAATAGGAAATTTATTTTTACCATCATCTACAATGGGCAATAATAGTCAGACTTATTACTTTACATGATAGTGCTTAAGGTGGACCAATCCGAAATACTGTAAATTTAAAAAAATCTTTATATTGCTTTAATAAAACACTTTTAAAGCACATTTTCCTTCAAAAAAAAGAGATAAATTGTTCTTGGGTGACCAGAAAATGAATTTACTACATTTTCAACTCATTATTACGATATTAAATTTAATATTTTATTTCCTTCATTGAATCAGAAGATATATCACTTCAAAAAAAAATAAAAAATTCATGACACTTTCATGATATTTTTATTGATATGATTTTTATATTTTTCACTTAAATTTACATTAAGTTATTTAAATGCGAACGAGCGTGTGCGTTTTAGTAGGGGTAGTCACAGTTTACTTTCGCTTTAATAGAAGTAATAAAGCAAAAAGCTAAGCGAAAGAAATTATTGCAAAAATTGGCTCATATCATTTCCTTTGCCCAAAAATTAAAAAACGATATACATATAGCTATCGACAGTATATCGGATCAGGGTTTGTCAGATATGGCGACAAACCAGATCACCAAACGTGGCAATTTTTCCGGTTGTGGGGCATCTAAACGTTTGATTTGGCGATAAATAAATTTGTTGGGTATATTTTAACGAAATTGAGCTTTTAAAAGCTTTTTAATTGTTGTTGACGTAGTCGTTTCAAATATAAATCCTACTACAACACGGCTGCAAGTAATTAAAACAATTTGATTTTGATGATTTTTCTTATGTTAATTATAGTAATTAATTCGTTTTGAATTTGAATGAGAAAAATTTATAAGCTTTAAAATTGATTTTGGCGATTTTTAAAATAAATTTGGGGAACTTGGTAGGAATACAATCTGATAACCCTGGCTGGGATCAAATAAACAATGAATCATATTTGAATAATTATAACGAACATTTATCGAATTGGCGATTCAGTACAGTAAAATTTTTAACGATATTCGCTGTAGGCTAATATCAGCTGTGTCGTTATTTAAGCGACAATAATTTATGTGCTGTTAATTGCATCGACAAAAATCAACAGAATATATCAGCTCCATACTATCGTTAAAAAGAAGTTACAGAATCATACAATCGTTATTGCAAGCGACAAAATGTAAAGACAAAAATTACGACTGATCGTTAAATGATACTGAATTGCACCACAGGTTTTCTTAACTGACACCACACACAGTAGACCAAACACAAAAGAATGCTGATGATGAAGGTATAGTTACCTTCGCAAATAGCTAGTTGTTCCGTTCTGCTAAGTGTTTGTCAGAATATTTGCAATTAACTTTGGTGTTATTTGTTCATTAATATCGCTTACAAAGCGATACGAACTTTAGCCTAATCAAATCAAAAAATATATAAACAAATGAAGTTCGAGGAATAATAGGTATGTTTTATTCGAAACGTATACCTACTTAATTTTTAAGCAGCCTATAGCTATAGCTACTTAATAAGTTTATACAAACTTAAATTTGTTCTGTATATTTATATAAATTTCGAATAAAACATACCAAATAATAAAACTAACCAAAGTTTTTTTATATTCTGAGAAAATATCAGGTCCATAGCTTATATGGTTCTCGAGAAAACAGTCTGTGACAGACAGACGGCGAGATCGATATTTTAGCGAAAACAACAGGTTTGGTGTACGGAATAATGAAAAGCACAAAAGCTGCTCTCCTGTAAAATTTTAAAAATTTTATTGAGTTCAGTTACAAGCTTTGAAAAATTAAAAAATAGCCAACTGTGAGTAGCCCTCTTGAAAGTTTTTTTGTACATTCTTAATGTTGTTTGCTTATAAACTTGCTGAACATTAAAAATGACCCAATAGCTCTTTGTGGTTTTATATTTTATACTTTACAAAATTGTATGAATTCTTTTTGAATAATTTTTGCAATTTTTGTCTCATTGTTTTCTTGTTTTTTTTTCGCTTGCAATCCTCCAAAGAGTTGAACATTGAAAGGAAATATACTGTATTTTATTTTTCATTTTTGGTTTTGTATTAATTTTACTGCGCAAGTAATTGTGTGTGCATTTGTATGTATATGTTTGCATATGACCATTAAAATGTCTATAAACCAGGGTAAATTAACGCAATAATTCATAATTTTTATGACCAATTGTTTGCTGAAATACAGTTGTTGGTCTTTTACCTTTGGGTCGCAAAGAGAATTTAATTTTAAAAAAATAATAAAATCAATTGTGTATGAATGAAATTTCAAAATTTAATGCAGGAGGGCTATTTATGGTAAATTAAAACTGAAAACATTTTATTTAAAACAAACACATATGGTCTATCTGTCTGTCTGAAAAATATATAAATTTATATTTTTATGCATTTGTTAATTTAACTACAAAATTTTGACTTTTTTATAGTGTTAATGATAATGAACATGTCAGGCATAATAATATTAAATGAAATGTATTATAAAAAAAAAAACACCAAACAGTGGCTGAACTCTCATGACTTTTTTTATATAAAAAAAATATATATATATTAAACAGAATTGGTTACAAAGAGCTTAATATAATCAAGGAATCAATTAACATATGTATTCATATTCCTTAGACAAGAAAATTTTAAAATTTTTATTAAAAAAATTAATATAAAAATTTAAATTGCTTTTTAAACAAATTATTATTCGGATAATTGACAGCACTAAAACACTTGTGTTTATATTTATGGTTTTTGTTATAAATTTTTTGTTAAGAACATAAAACCTAAAAATTTGCTTTTAACCAAGTCCATAAAACTATTAGTGGCCGTTAAATAAATAAAAAAACAAAACAAAAAGCAGACCAAGTAAAATTCACACACAGCTAATAAATACATTATAGAAGATGTTTTTATAAAAAAAAGATTTTAATTGGTAAAATAAAGCAATTTATATGTTTTAATAATACGTTGATAATATGCTTTCTAAAATTGCTCTTCCCAGTTTGATATAGAGCTTTCGACTTTTTGACATACACACAGTATATACATAAGTCTGTTATAATATTTGTAATATTATAATTTCAATAATAGTTTCCGAAGAAAACTTAAAAATTAATCATACCAATCATTGAGCATAAGACCAAAAAAAAAAGCTCCATCTATCAGTAAAAGCAAAATGGTGTCTGACGAATCTTAAACACCCTTCATAAAAAAGCAGGCAAATATTTTTTTGTCAAATATATTTTCGTAGGGTTTGAAGATTTTTTTTACCTTAATCTTTTTAAATTGCAACTCACGTGAAATATTTCCCGTGAACAAAAAAATGGCAAACAAAGTTAGAAAATAGTATACTGACACAACAACAACGCGAGCATTGGCGATCGCAATTTTAGGAAAAGGGAACACTTTTCACGTGAACTTTTATTCACGATAAGGGTGAATGTGTGATTCTCATGAATAATTGCTTTTGGTAAAAAAATTTTTTACAAAAAGTGAACTTAAGCTCAAATATTCTGCACAAATGTGTAATCATTTTATTTTATTTTACTTTATTTTATTTTATTTTATTTTATTTAATTTTATTTTATTTTTATTTTATTTTATTTTATTTTATTTTATTTTATTTTATTTTTATTTTATTTTATTTTATTTTATTTTCTTTTATTTTATTTTATTTAATTTTATTTTATTTTATTTTATTTTATTTTATTTTATTTTATTTTATTTTATTTTATTTTATTTTTAACCCCCGACCAAAAAAAGGGCTGTTAGAAGTGTGTAGTGTGTGTCTGTGTATCTGTGTATCTGTCCGTGTCCACGTACACACCAAACGGCTGGATCGATTTTGATTTTTCTTTTTGAAAGGTGACTTGATCGATAGGGTTCTTAGTAGAGTTTTTTTTCCCGGACTTTTTCATTTCCTGGGAAAGCGGGAATTTTTTTTGAACATCCCGGGATCCCGCTCCATAAAAATAATAAACATTAAATTTGCCAGGCATTAACACAAATTTGATTAGAAAACTTAAAACACTAACTAAAACACATCTTTTTTACATAAATACTCCCCTATGGTAATTCAAATTGGGCTTTAGAGCAAAAACTTTATTTTTTTTAACATTAAGTTTTTAAATTCCTTAAAGGTTTTTTCCAACACAAAAAACTTTGTTATATAAAATCAAAAAAGTAAACTTACAAATATGAGTAATAATATAATAGTTAATAAAAAAAAAACATAAAATAAAAAAAACTCGAGGTTCGAGATCGAAATCAGATCAGTAGATATGTTCTTAAAAACGTCCATACAATTGTGTTTTCCATGTAAAACAATTTTATTAAAAACAAAAAACGAGAATAATGATTTCAATAAATTATTTTAAAACCAGGGACCGAAAATAATTGCTACTTTTTTTCTGCAGAAAAGGCTACTAGAAAATAACCATTATCTACTTTAGGTTATTATTAACCATTATTGCGAGATATACATATATTATTATGACCGTTTTGTTAACTTTTCCAAAGACATTTCAATATCTTGCCCTAAAAAGCACTTAAAAATGCATCGATTACATCTAAAATACGATACGTATTCATCTAGCGATAACCGAAAAATAAAATTAGTTTTGACAATTGTCATTGGTAACTTTTTTGGTTGCTATAACACTCGTAGTTGTTTATAACAAAAAAATATTTCTTACTTATATGGGTTACGATTATAACCATTATTTAAATTTATTAAATGGTTAATGGCTATAAAAACTTCTCGCCATTTCTCTTATAACTGTTATGTTCCTGTTTTAAAACTGGAATTCCCGGGAATTCTCGGGACGGGAAATCCAGGGAAAAAACCCTAATTGTTATTTAGCACATGACATTTTTTTATATGGCAAAGCAGCATAGCTCTTACCAGGTGTCCTTAGACACCTCTCTCCTTTTTTTTGGATATTCCAAATAATTTCATTAGGAATATTTTCCTTAAAAACGTTGGTTTTACGTTCAAAGATTTTAATATTACTAATATATATTAAATTCAATTTTCCTTAAGTTTTTATTAAAATTTTATAAAAATAATTACCATTTTCTTCAGGCTCAAGGTCATACCATTTATTTAAATGTTATGACCTTGAACCTGAAGAAAATGATAAATATTTACAAATTTTAAGGTCGAAGAAATTATCTAACATATAATTTTATAAAAATATTATTATTATTATTATTATTCATTTATGTAATCTACAGAAAAAATTCTAAGACTAAATTTATATACATATGTATATGGGTATTGGCTACTTTGCCCATCAGCTTACATTTATAAAAATCAGATAGACATTTTATACCTTCTTAAGATAAACTTGGATTTATATTCATTTATTTATCAAAAAAAAAAAAATTGTCAATCTTTTAAATATTTCTTAGCATTACTTTTAAACTAATTAGCATTTAAATTAAAAGTAAAAGTAAAAGCTGAAACATTTTTATAATTGTGTCTGTCTCTCAAAATATTAGAAAAACAAAATTTTTTGTGAATGAATTACAATTTTCGATATGTTTTTGACACATGTTTGGACAGTTGGCTGAAAATATTTTGGGCTAATAGCTTTTAGCCATTTAAAATCAAAAATGATTAGAATATAAAAAAAAATCTGAACATGAAAAATAAAACCATTTCAAAGCACACAAAATTTGTTTTTTTTTTTAAACAAATAACAAATGTGTTTCAAGCAAACTTTTCTTTGAATATACATAATAAAAATATCTATAATTAAAGATTTTCCGAAAAATAACACAATAATATTTATTTATTGCTTTTCTCTTTGTATTTTTAAGCAAGGCAACATTTACGCATGTTGCTGCAACAATGCTTATAAACATGTTGTTTACAGTTTGCTTTCGTGACCCCAAGCAACTGCAAAATTGCAGGCAAAACATTTTAACTGAAACTATTTCAGCAATGCGTACTTTCAGTTTAAATTGTGCGTTCAACGTGAACGGTTGCTGAAAACGGATAAAAAATTAATCGAAAATATTAAGTGGCAATAAGATTGAAAATAACAACAGTGAATTGCAAAAAATAATAAAATTGTCTGTTTGTTTGTTTGTTTTACAAAACCGGTGAATTAAACAACAACAACAACAGTTGTAGTGCAAACTAAGTAACCATACACATGAGAGCAATATTGTTGCATGTGGCAGCAATAACAACAAGATAAAACAAGCAATTAAGTGTGTCTATTTGTTGTCATGATTTAAAAGAGAAACAAATATAAGAAAACAATAACAAATATAAGCAGATTTTTTATGGTGGTAAAGGTCGTTTACTTTTCGGCTTTTTTTTTCTTAATAAAAAATATAAATTACACTGTTTCCAACAAATAAAAATTATATATAAAAAAATATTATAAATTTTTTGAAACAATTTTTGTTTATTTTTCAAACTTTCTTATTTATAAATTTCTTTTTTGAAAGCTGCAAACTTTGTAATTCAAAAGCAGAGTTAAGGAAAAGCTCTTGTACTTAGCCTGAATCATGTTTAACCAAACACGATTTGGAATAACTTTTACCTTCAATCTGGTGAATGCATCTAGCCATGTGTATGAAAAAAAAATTGTATGAGCAGAATTTTAATGCGATTGTTTTTTTTTTTGTGATTAAACAAGTAGTTTCTGCTTTTAAGACTTTTTTCGCACGTTTTTTTTTTTTTATTTCTTTGGCGAAAAGACGTTGTAAAATATAACCGTCTTGCTGGGGGGGAATATTTTAAATTAAATTTGAATATTTACTCTCAAATAAAAATTCCGAAGCATATTTATTTAACATTTACCGCCGTATTCATAAAAAATGTTTTAGCTTTATTACAGGTTTATTTGACAAATTTCCCATAGAAATACGTCAAATAAGCCCTTAATAAACCTAAAATGTGTTTTATGAATACGGCAGTTATTCAGTTATTTAATGTATTAGAAATTTTGCGTATAGACGTTACTTAACCAATAAGAAAACAAAAATTCCTATTAAATTAAAGTATTTCGAAAAAGTTTGTTATGTATTATAGATTCTAAAAATAGCCACTAACGACATGCTAATGCATTGTAAGGCTTACAAAAAATTTTTTTAGTTTTATATGATGCTAAAAATTTCCTGTAATATCCCTTTAATTCGAAAATTCAGTTGCTAAGGATGTGCTAAAACATAATTTTTTTACACCGTTATATTAGAAGGTTATGGTAACAAAACTTATATAAATAAATTTTTGAGCTTGTAATGCTGTAAAATATTTTGAAAATTTTGCAAGTGCAAGTCTTATTAAGCTGCTAATGTAATGCTAAAAGATCGAAATATACTTCCATAGAAGTGAGTGCTAAAAAACAAACATGAGTAAAACTTTTAGGTCTTTTTTTTTTAAATAACTTATATATTAATTTTGTAAATACAGCTACTAATGACATGCTAATATATTGTAATGCCTACAAAAAAAAATTCAATATACGTAAATATATTGTTTAGTTTTATATAGTGTTAAAAATATCCAGAAAAATTTCTTCAATTCAAAAATTCAGTTGCTAATGAAATTCTAAAACATAATTTTTTTTTTTATCTTATGCTAAGAAACTTATATAAATGAATTTTTGAAAGTGAAATGCTTTAAAATATTTGAAAATTTTGCAAGTCCAAATATTAATAGTCTGCTAATGTAATGCTAAAAGTTCCAAGAATGTTTCAATAGAAGTAAGTGGTAAAAAATAAAAATGAACAAAACTTTCAGGTGTTAATTTCATTAAAAAGCTACATAAAACTTTTTAAATGATAGGAATTTTATGTGCTAATGTGATGCTATTGTATCTTTTAGGTCTTAATTTTTTTAAAATAACATAAACTACTTTTGTAAATACAAAAAATTTCAATGCACGTTAATAAATTGTTAAGTTATATATAGTGTTAAAAAATATCCAGAAATATTTCTTCAATTCGAAAATTCAATTGCTAATGATATGCTAAAACATAATTTTTTTTCTTAATACGTTATATAAGAATCTAAGAAACTTATATAAATGCATTTTTGAAAGTGAAGGGCTTTAAAATATTTGAAAATTTTGCAAGTCCAAGTGTTCATAGTCTGCTAATATAATGCTAAAAGGTCCAAGAATGTTTTAATATAAGTAAGTGGTAAAAAATAAACATTAACAAAACTTTTAGTTGTTAATTTCATTAAAAAACTACATAAAAATGTTTAAATGACAGACATTTTAAATGCTAATGTCATGCTATTATATCTTAAAGCAATTTAAATAAAAATTAAAAAAAAAAACTAAATTGCTAATAGAATGCTACATCATAAAATTTGTTTGGGTACTAATAATTCTTTAAAAAAAATTTACAATTTGAACTGTCATGCTAATGTAATGCTAATTTATCTATTTGTACTAAAAGTTATTGATGACAATAAAAAATTAATGCATTGAAATTTGAAGGTCTGACTTTGAATGAAAAAATTGCCTTAAAATATTTGTACATTGCAAGTGCTAATGAATTGCTAAATTTTCTAATAAACCCTCTATTCCATATTTATTAGTAATTTTAAATTTCAAATCTCACAAATTATTTCTATCAGTCGAAAAAAAGTGCTAATAGTATGCTAATGTGATGCTATATTCTTTTAGAGTAGTTTAAATAAAAGTAAACGTTTTTTGTTTTTAAGTAAAAAAATCTAAATAGCATATATATTCAGTTACCTTAATGCTAATAGAATGCTACATCATACAATTTGTATAGGTACTAAAATATATTTGAACAATGCGAACTGGACAGTATGCTAATATAATGCTAAGTTATGTATTTGTAGTAAAAGTTATTGATGACAATAAAAAATTAATGCAATGAAATTGGAAGGTCTTACTTTGAATAAAAAATTGCTTTAAAATATTCGTACATTGCAAATGCTAATGAATTGCTAAATTTTATGACTTAAAAATGAAAGTGCTAATAATATGCTAATTACATAAGTAAAATTGCCGTTTCTTGCATTTAAGTAAAACATTTTAATATATCATGCATATGTATTCGGGAATTCGATGGCTAATAGAATTCTAAATCATGAATTTTTGTTAGGTCCTAATAATTCTTTAAAAAATTGTACAATATTATCCTAATGTTCTGCTACTAAAAGTTTAAGTAACTGACAATAAAAAATTAATAAAATAAAATTTTAATGTCTTACTTTGAATAGTAAATTGCTTAAAATATTTGTAAATTGCAAATGCTATTAAATTGCTAAATTTTTCAAAAATATTCAATAACTTATAAATTATAAATATAATATTATTTAAATGATTATGGCCTTGAGCCTGATTAAAAGGAAACAAATATATTCAATAAATGCTTATGGTAAATAACTTATTTCTAATTTAAAATCTTATAAATTAATTTTAAGATTTGGAAAGGAAAGTGCTAATAGTATGCTAATATAATGCTAATCTAGCTAAAAGGTCTTAATAGGCATGTGTAGCTTATCGAATCAATTTGCTTTTTTCTTTGAATTATAAATAGCTTATTAGCAAATTGAAATTCGCAATTGTATTTTTAACTGACTTCAAAAAAGCAGGAGATTATCAATTCACCTGTAGTTTTTTATTGAACTTTTGCTCTGAATTTTTTTTATGTCGAAAATCATATGCATATGTACATGGAAAATGTGGAAAACATTTTACAGCGATATTTTATATATATTTTAATTTCAAAATTCTTTAAACTCCTTACGGATATGGTGTTGGCCTGTTAAAAAGCAAATTTCTAACGAGTTTCTAGTCATCTAAAAATGCTTTTGCTACGGGTTGCATATTTGATATTGTTTTTTTTTCTATTTGATAATCAAACAGATTTTATTTTTTTATATATTTTTCTGATTCCTTAAGCTGCGAGCAAACATTAGCAGTGAATGAATGTGAAAATGATATTTTGACAGTGTGATGGTAGTGGTGCACAAGTTTGTTTATTTACGTTAAAATGAACATGTGTACGTGTAATATGTGATACTGTGACACAAAAAATTTTCATGTTTTTTTTTCAAGCCTTTAGACAAACATTTACAACAATAAAATAAACAACAATGATTACGTTTCAATGTTTATCAAACTGCTGTTGGGTTTTGGTTCGCTTAAAAATCTGCTAATGCCCAGCAAACATTTACTGGAAAATTTTAAATTTAATTTAAAGTGCATTTTTTCATTTGCATTTATTTGTAAAAATACCAAGAGGAATTTTTTTAAAAGGCAAAACTTTCGATGTTAAATTAGCAAAACGTGTACTAAAATATTAGTCTTGTTGTACTGCTAATATTTTGTAAATTTAATATCTGAAACAAAGTTAAGCTAAAAACGTTCATAAGTGCAACAAAAATTGTTAGCAATACTTATTTTCCATTAAACCGAAGTTTGCTTTCATTTCAAATGTTTGCTGGGACACAATTTTTCAAGTGCCATACTTTCAATTTTCATTTACAGAATAAATAACATTTGCGTATTCAAAAGACAACGATGACGTATAGAGGCTGAGCGCAAGTTTGCATAAAATTAAAAGTGTTTCTACACGAGTTTCTTACAAAAAAAAAATTTAAATTTAACAAAAAAAAAACTTGCAATTTTAATAGTATATGTTAAGTTTGATAGATTAAAAATTGTGTGTAGAAGTATTTCATTAATTTAATATATTTTTAATAATAAAAATAAGAGCAAACATTAAGAAATCACTTTTAACAAATTTGTTTATCAGGTGTTTGTATACAAAAAAAAAAATAATAATAAAAACATATGTGGCAGAAACATTTTATTATTATTGCTAAGACATTTCAATTAGAGATGGTAGCGTGAGTAATTAATTAAAACTCACTCACACTTATAGCGACACGTTTATGAAGCGCAAAAGTTACTGAAAGCGGTTATGCTTTTCCAATATTTATTTTAGCTCTTAATCATGGAAATATTTACACAGTTACACAGTTATTTCTGCTAAATAACTTAATTGTCAAACATTTTTTTAAATCTTAAAAATATGAAACGTACCTAAGCATTTTTTCTTTTATTTTATATATCTCACTGATTACTTAAAGTCACGTACGTTAATATTTTTTCCTACACATGCTTATGCACTCTTCTAGAATTGAAGGCTAAAGTATTTTACAAATGTCTTTGCTCACCCACGATTCACGTTAATCACGTGAGCGCTGTGCATCTCCAATTCCAAATGCAGTTGACCTCAACCTGTAGGCGTATAAATGATGATTTTCAATACTTTTCAATTTTACTAATTTAAATGGAATTTATTCCAACATATTAAATAAATAATTTTTATTATTATTATTTTCTATAAATGCGACAAATTTAAAAATAATTTGAATGAAACGCAAAATGATTTTTGCAAGAATTTTAATGCCGAATTTCAGTGTAAAAGTCAGACGTGTTGAAAAGTTCAAAGAAATTATTAAAAAAAATTTTTGTTAATAATATTGATACTACAAATTATTTAAAATTTGTTGAAATGTAACAGCAAATTAAATTTAAAAAAAGAAAAAACAAGGATATAATATATAAAAATTGTTGGACGAAAGAGAGAACCAGATAAAGCTTGAAGGAAAGGTAAGTGAATATATATCTTCAATTGATTATATTTTAAATAGTTAAATTTCTGAAACTCTTTCAGTAAAATTCAGAAAGAAGCCTTATATAGGCCTTAAAGTATTCATACTTCCTTACTACACAGACAAAAATACTCCTGCAATAAATAACTTTAATTGAAAATAAAACCAAAAATCAATTAAAAATGTATTTCAGTCAACTTAACTTTCGTCTTAAAGCTTAATTGACTCAGTTACATTTTTAATTGATTTTTGGTTTTATTTTCATTTAGAGGAATATTTTTCTCTGTGTAATATTATAATTTTAAAAGTGAGTTGGATTGTGACCCTCTCACGCCCAAACTGCTTAACCGATTTTAAAAATGCTTTCATCAATAGGAAGCTACGTTAGCTGCGTCAAATATAATATATTTTATACCCAGTTTGGAACCGGGTTTTTATATTTTTTCCGGTTTTTTTTTCGAAAAATACATTTTTGGTTTGGTTAGGGTAACTTTTGTTTCCGATTTGATTGTTTAACCAATTTTAAACCGGTTTTTATGAATTTTTTTTAACAGATGAACGTAGAATATCATAAAATTAAATAACAAAATTTGTGGGCGTGTACTCGCCCAATATTTTTTTACAATGAGACCAATAAGAAATTATAACCTCTCAGACAATAAAAGAATTTTTGCGATCGGTTTAATATGAACCGAATTATAAAGTAGGTTAGGTTAGGAAGGATGTTGCCAAAAAAAATGCACCTCCACTCGGAGACCCAATTGGGTCCATTGTGATTCCCTTCCATAGAGCTATGAAGTAACAATGTCAGAAAAAAAATTCAGACGAATTGATAACCTCCTCCTTTTTTTGAAGTCGGTTAAAAAAACATCTAGGATGTGCAGAAAAAACCTCAAAACTGGAGACCTACCAAGTGAAACATTACGAACAAAAATCATGGGATACCGAAGCAGGTTGTTAAAGGAGAGTTAGGCTCTCTCTCTCTCTCTCTCTCTCTTAGCAAGTTGCTTTCAGTTAGACGGATATTTTTGCCGGGTATCTTTATGCTAATAATATGCTAATTTTATGCTAAGAAACTGCTAGGCTTTCTTATTGAAGTTATGCCAGAAGCTAATGGTATTATCTTAAGCAACTTGCAACAGACGTTATTGGTAAATAGTTATGCAAATTTAAATCGTGAAGTCTTGCATTTAATAAAAAAATTTCGTGTTCTATTTAAACAAATCTGAAATTTAAATGCTAATTAATTGCAAAATTTTTTAAAAAGTCTTTAAAATATGAATAAGTTGAGACTCCAAAATAAAAAAGTAGATAACATGAATTGAGAAAAGATTTTGCATCGGTTTTCTTGAACCGATTAAGGAATAATTCTCGCTCTGAGCATTATTGACGTCACGGTATAAAAGACCCAAGTAAAAATTATTTTAACTTACATCCGACCGATTGCTGGTTGCAACGGCAATAAATAGAAATATAAGTATGTAATTGATATTTTATTTAATTAAATTTTTGTAACAAATTTTGGTCGTATGTAATGGAAAACTAAATTTTTAATTATAAAATCTGCGCTACAATTGTCATTGCCATTAATATAAATTCAAAAGTACTTAACAGATAACGAATATATCATTATTTTATAGTTTATTTTCAAAGCTATTATTATCAGTAGATTAAATTTAATAAGTGTGAAATTATTGACAGTAGATGGTATTTGCCATTTCCACTTGTTAGAAAGACATTAACTCTTGTCCCTACTTGAAGAAAACTTATAAATTTGCCCAAGCTATTTGTTATTAGTTTAAGTGGAAACTGATACGTTTGCTGTAAAAGAAATATTATTATTAATTGTTTTGCTTATCACTTTGGAAAAGCACAATAATACCCTTGATTTATAATAAATATAAAGAATTTTTGCTGAAATTGAGGAGCTGGCGAACAAAACTAGACATGTCCTCAGTAAATGATTTATTTTTTCGGGCTCTCCATCTATGCAATACTTTCATTCAAAATCAGTTCGAACTAAAACTGAAATCTCCCTTGCATTTTAAAATAAATTCATCACAGTTAGAAATTCATTATAAATGCACTTTTGAAAAGGTTTTAAATATTACCATAATATCTAACATTTAATAAAATTTGTGTGCTAAAAATTAAACTTTTATTTCAAACTTCTAACTTTAGATATATTTTATTTTGAATTGTAACACTTTCTCGTCTATTCATTTTAAGCCACTAACTATTGGCCACAAAAACACTTAAAGTTTCTGTTTTGTGTCTCTCTTTGGCTGCAAAAAATTACAAAACTTTTAATAGCAAAAAAAAAAAATAAAGTTTAATAAAACTTTCACATAAAACAGAGTGTTGAAAAAGTAATTAAAGTAAAAAGTGCAAAAAATTGGCAAAACATCATAAAACTATTGAGAGTTGGCGGAAAAGAAAGTATTGGTTGGTCGCTTGACATCGTGAAAAATTGAGAGGATTTCAGTTTAACTAACTTAAATATTATCTTAATAATTAAAAAAAAAATATATCTTATTAAATAGAACCCAACAGGCATTCACACAAATTTTTTGAAGTAACTTTTTTAAATTAAACTTTTAAAGAAATTGTATTTCTCTTTCATTCATTCATAAACAAAATAATTTTCTTTTATAAAAGGTTTATAACAAAACATTTTTGTACGAAAAACTCTTTTATAAACCTCTTATAAAACAAAAATATTTTTTATGCACAAATCCTTAAAAGTTTGAGTAACATTATTTAAACTTCTTAAACGCCTAAAAATATGCTACAATTGTTCCTTTATCCCTCTTATATTTCAATGTTTTTACATCCTTCAAAATAGCATCTTAGAAATAAATATTAAATAAATATAGAAATAAATAAGAAATAAAAATTAAATATATAATCTTGTTATTTTTTTTTTCTTCAGAAAAACTAAACAAGTTTTTGCTTATCTTTCGTCAACAATAAATAAAAGATATGATTATTTTCAGATGTTTTGAAATAATAGCAAGGGAAACTTCTTAGAATTTATTTAACACAAACATCAAAGTGTGAGAAAAAAATATTAGTCTATAATTTCCCTTAATTTCATATTATATTTCATTTATTAATTTCCGTATGATACGCCCACGCAATTTTGTGACGTAGTTAACCAAACAAGAAACTTAACTATAAATGAATATTAAAGCAGCAGCTATTTTTGATTTATTACTTTAGAACATTTATATAGAAAATTATTTAATTGCTAAGCTTAATCTTTAACACTAGTTTCTGTATTGCGAAGTTCGTTGTATAAGTAGGATATCCTAGTAACATTTAAATAATTTCATTAAACAGCTGCTAATGATATGCTAATGTACTGCTAATTTCCTTAAAACCATTAAAAAATACTAAATATTTCATCTCCATATAAATCTAACGTTTGGAAAAATAATTGCTAATAATATGCTAAAATTTTGCTAACTCGTTAAGTAAACTTTTTTGTGGTAAAATTTATTTAGACAATTTTTTGATTGCTAAGCTTAATTTTTAACACCAGTTTCTGTATATAATTCTTGAATTCGGAAATACAAATATGCTTTATTTTATTCTCGAGTTTCTCCGGAAAATTTTTAAGAGAAATTTACGTTCGAAGTTTGGTTTATAAGTAGGAGATCCTAGTAACATTTAAATAATTTCATTAAACAGCTGCTAATGATATGCTAATGTACTGCTAATTTCCTTAAAACAATTAAGAAATACAAAATATTTTTAAGTTTCATCTTCACATATATCTAACATTTGGAAAAATAAACAAACAAAATAATAAGAAATTCCTTGCAATACTGTGATAATTTTAGAAAACAGATGCTAATGATATGCTAATATAGTGCTAATTTAGTTCCTTAAGAAAATTAAGAAATAAATAAAATTTTTTAGATTTAAATTTACATAAATCTAAATGCTAATAATATGCTAAATAATTTAGTAAACTTTTAAATGGAAAATTTTAAATAAATTGCTTTTTCCAAAAGTTAAGAAAAAATTTACTTAAAAGCTAATCCTTTGCTAATATTAGCTAATCCTTTGCTAATATTGCTAAGGAACAAGAAAAAATTTAAGAGCTTTCAAAGCTGTTTACCTTAAATGTGTGTGGACGTAACTGATTTATATTATTGAAAATATAAAATTTTATTATTTCTCTCAAGATTTTTGCATGCAATTTTTGTACAATTTAGGAAGCGATATAAGGATTAATTCTTAGTTTTAGTTTAACTCAAAAGTTTTATTTTTGGAGTTATGATGTTATTCAAGTAACCGAGCTATGTATGTTCTTCTTTTTGGCTTTTATATTACTTTTGCACTTTATCATCTGAAGAGAAGATGATTTGGTTAAGATTAAAAAACTGTATTCTGAGCAAACATTTTTACTTCTGCCCCACTGTTACCAGTACCATTCCTACTCACATAGAGAAAGCAGGGAAAATAGCACAAATATTTAGAATGATTTTCAATCTAAATAAGCCAAGTTATTTGTCACGCTCAATGTTATCCCTTATGCACAAGCAGGTTATATTACAAATACTTTAAAATCGTAAATATTAAATACATGCTGACATACATACATACATACTCGTATATTATGCAAAAAGGAATTGCTTTCAAGTGGGAATTATGGGAAAATAATGTCACTTAAAAATGTTACTCTGCGTAAGCACATATAATCCACAAATTTTTTACTTAAAGAGTACTTCACTTATTGTGCGTGTTATTTGAATAAATAGAAGTTTAATAGCTGCAAAGAAAACGACATTATGATAATGTTTATTATAACCGAAATTTAAAACTGCGTTGAAAATTAAGTTTTGTAACGTTAAGTTAAGCATATGTGGGCTTTTAAGCAAGTTGTTTGTATGGCTTTGTAATTGAAATTGTTTGGTATAAGACAATAATTTTAAAAAGCTTTTAAACGCTGCTCCCCTAAAACAAAAATAAATTTTTATGTTGTCAATTTATTTTCACTAGAAAAAAAAGCAATTTTCATTTTTTAAACTAAAGCCGCAGGAATTTATAGCGTGTTAAATTTGCTAACAAGCAGAGACTGCTTTTTAAACTAAAAGCCTTCTCTGCAAGATTCGAGACGGTGTCATAAAAAATAATACACTATAATCCTTTTTCTCATGGGATTATTTTTTTTTGTCTGCTCTACTTAAACCATTTATTTTCAGTATTACGCCACCTTTTAATTTAAAAAAAAAAATATATATATAAAAACCCACATGCCTGGCAATACGTGGTGTATTGATTATGCAAATATAACCACCCTCAAAAAAAAAAAAAACAGGCTAAAAATTATAATAAAATATGCCCAAATTTATTTACATGACAATTTTTTACTGCTTCTATTTGTTATTTTTTTTTTTTGGTGATAAATTTTACAAGTAAAAATATCTTTTATAACGAACTAAAAACATGTCTGGCAATATGTTGCCTTCACTTAATATATTTATTATATGTCAACTAGTGATTTATGTACTAAGTGCTTTTAAAAGCCCACATTTTTCTGCATATATTTTTTTACTTTGTGGATTATAAAGAAATATTTGCTTAACAATTCTAATAGACATTTACTATTAAAGCTTTTAACATATTCCTGATTATGATTTATTCTGAAATTCTGATGACACTTAAATTAGAATTTTTTTTTGGAAATGTTATAAATGGATTTCGTGAGTTTTACTGCAGACGAAACAATTTATATAAAAGTATTTTAGGGAAAGCTTATTTTAGTGTCGCCACAAAAAATCGAGACTTGTCATATATTTACCGCCGTATTCATAAAAAATATTTTAGGTTTATTACAGGTTTATTTGACAAATTTCTAATAGAAATACGTCAAATAAGCGCTTAATAAACCTAAAATATTTTTTATGAATATGCCAGTTACTCTTTAATATAAAAATGCTCTTAATAGGACATTTACATCAGCACAAAATCTAGCATATTTTGATTAAAATCTTTATGAAAATCTATACCGTTTACACCAGCTTTTTTTGACTTTTATCAAGAATTTTTTTCATCCAAAACAAAACAAATCAACTGATTTGTTTCCAAGACTACAACCAAACAGCTGCATTGTAGCCAATTCACACACTTTTTAAGCAGACCGTAGCTAATTCACTCACCTTTTATTGTACAGGGTAGTAAAGATTAAATAAAAACATTAGATTTTTATTAGATTTCCTACAAATCTACTGAAAAATTAGATTTGGTTTTGTATGGGAAATCTGGAAAAAAGCAGCTTGAAATCCTGAAAGTACTAGATTTCGAGACAGTGTAAATGCACTATAAGAGACTGCAGATAATTGAAATTATTATAAGTGAGTTTTATAGGCTGGCTTTGACTTCATTATTTTCTTTTCCTTATAGTGCATTGACAATGTCTCGAAATCTAGTACTTTCAATATTTCAAGCTAAATAAAGCAAAAGGAAATCTAATTTTTCAGTAGATTTGTAGGACAACCCTAATGATTTTATTTATTCTTTGTTATCCAGTTCAACAAAAGGTGAGTGAATTAGCTACGGTCTGTTTAAAAAAGCGTGTAAATTGGCTACAATGCAGTTGTTTGGTTGTAGTCTTGGAAGCAAATCAGTTGATTTGTTTTGTTTTGGATGAAAAAAATTCTTGATAAAAGTCAAAACAAGCTGGTGTGAACGGTATAGATTTTCATAAAGATTTGCATCAAAGTATGCTAGATTTTCACATTATCTGAAAAGCTGGTACTTACGAGATTTCGAGCTAAATCTAGCTGTCTTGTACTAGATTTTCCATACAAAACAAAATTTAGTTTGTGAGTAGCTTTGTAGGAAATCTACACAAAATATAATATTTTAATTTTATTCTTACTACCCTGTACAAAATATTTATATAAAAAATTATTGAATTAGCTACGGTCTGCTTAAAAAGGTGTATGAATTGGCTACATTGCAGATATTTAGTTTTAGTTTTGGAAATTTTTCAGTTAATGGGTTGTGTTTTGGATAAAAAAAAGTAATAAAAAACTTGATGTAAACGTTATAGATTTTTATAAAGATTTTAATTAAAATCTGCTAGATTTCGTGCAGGTGTAAATGCCCTATAATATTGCATTAAAATTTCCACTCAGTTCCCTTAAAGTATGCAATTATCTTTCACGTTTACAGAAAAAAAATTGATAACAAGATTCAATTAAAAAAGCAGGCCGATTCAATTACAGTTTTACATATTGTCGGTAGTAGTAGGGAATTGGGGCTCCGGCCCCACAGTGGGTCGATTCACTAATCTGGTAGGTCAAAATTATTTGATTGTCAGTCTATACGGCTTTGAGGCTGTTGAGTTCGACAAAAATAGTTTAAAAAAATTTTAGATGATTTTTTAGGAAATATGACAGAGTTTTGCTATTGTGAACTCCGTTAGCATAAATTTTTCATGTAATATTTACAATATTTAA